>OY728130.1:1407317946-1409817946 GCA_963277665.1 Viscum album
ATGGTAAGATCATGAAACCTTGGAATTATTCCTTAACGGTAAAATCATGATGTTTTGGAATGTTTTCTTGATGGTAAGATCATGATTTATTAGCATGAGTCCTTGATGGTTAGAGTATGTTTTATGGAATTATATATTCTAACACTATTAATTAGGTTATTATTATCTAATAGATTGTTAATATTTTTATATAATATATTGTTTTATTTTAATCTCATGTGATATGTTATATAGAATTATTTTATTCTTATTTATTCAATTCATATTATCCATTCCTTGATTATGATTTTATAGATTCTAATATACACTCCCCCCTACTAAGCATTTGAGCTCAATAATATTTTGGTTCAATTTATAAATTATCATGAAGAAAGGTATTATGTTTGAAATGAATATATGGGTGTCATGTGTAGAGAATTTTGTGTGAGATATTAAAGGATCAATGATAAATAAGGAATCATTTGTTTAATGTGAAAAATACCCAGTGGATGGGAAAGATATTGGTTTTGTTAGTTAAATGTTTTCCTAATTCTTAAAAATTATATACCTAAAATTGATTGGGTATGTATGTAAATCAATATTTATTAGTGATATTTAAATTGTAGTTATTTTATTTTAGGTTACATTAGTTGATTTTAAATCCAGTATGTAAAGAATATTTTTATTAACACTAGATTTTAGAGTGTGAGTCTTGGGAATCCCAACCCCAAATAACTCAACATACTAGATTACAAAAAACAATATAACAACGTCATTGCATTAATATTAGCAAGATCAAAGAATAAAGGAATAAAATTGTTGAGTTAAAAGTCCTCTTTTGACTTTTATATCTTATTTTGGAAATCACAAATGTCCTTTATCATGTTTTTCGTATCAAACTGAGCATACTGATCGTACTGATCATACTGATCGTACTGATCATAATGATCTTACTAATCATGGTGATCATACTGATAGTACTGATAGTACTAACCATGCTGATCGTACTGACCATGCTGATCGTACTGAACATGCTGATCGTACTGATGATGCTGATCGTACTGATCATGCTGATCGTACAGATCATGCTGATCGTACTGATCATGCTGATCGTACAAATCATGATGATCGTACTGACCATGATGATCGTACTAATCATGCTGATCGTACTGACCATGCTGATCGTACTGATCATGCTGATCGTACTGACCATGTCAATCGTACAATGCTGATCGTACTGACCATGCCAATTGTACAATGCTGATCGTACTGAATATGGAAATTTTATTGACTCTTCTACTCATAACTTTCATACTTGTTTTGGTACTTAGTCAAAAAACATATGTTTCATATAAATCGTACTCATGATTATCTTGTTCATATTTCTTATAATTTAACAAAAATGATGTCGTTGAGTTAGTTACAAACTAATCAAAACGTTGTCGTGCTTTCTATTTCAATATGACCGTTATAAAAACAAGTGTCCATGTACCTCCGAGTTTTTCGGAGAAATATGACCGTTGGAGGCAACATGACTATTGTAACCTGAGGCCTATAAATAGGAGGTCATTTGAAGCTAAAAGGAAGGACTAGGGAACAACCGCGATACTCTACTCCTATCAAGTTCTAGAGAGAGACACTGTGACTTCTCCCATCTGCTTTGTGCATCTGATCATCGTATCGAGGGCTTTCAAGTGATTGAAGGACAGAGGTACCGATTACCTACAAAATTGAGGGCTGCCGGGGATAGGCAGACGGACGGTCCGATCATCGTATCGAGGGCTGCCGGGGATAGGCAGATAGATGTTCCGATCATCGTATCGAGGGAATACCAAGGTGTTAGTGAGACATACCTTTTATCCTAGGTGAAAGGATAACCCTTCTCTTTGGTTCAAAAGATTTTTAATACTTTACATTTCTGCTGTTGCTTGTATTAGAAAGGAATTTGTATTATTTTCTTTCTTCTTTACATATTTAGTTGTAATTGTTTCAATTACAATCATTCTATTACATATTGTATTTGTTGATTCTATACACTTTAAGGTAGAATCATTCTTCTTTATATTACTCTGATTAATTTGTTCATCTTGAATACAATTGTTTTACATTTTATTAGTATTACATTACATCATACCATTTATATTCAATACAATTGTGGGTGTTTGTATTTGTATTAGTTTAAGATTTTTTAAACTAATCTCTTATGTGTCTAAACACAAAGTTTTTAAACCTACAATTCACCCCCCTCTTCTATTGTTCCATCTAATATACAAATACATATTCCTAATCGATCTATCAATTGGTATCAGAGGAGGTTTCCACTGATTTGTATTACTAGCTTTATTTCTTTCAAACTTTAATTTTAACTACTTACTACACTAACATGTGGAGTCGAAAATATGTTTGTATTAGATGGAAGGAATGAATATTGGGTCAATTGATAATCAGAATCCTTTGAGACCACCTATCTTTGATGGAAATGATTATGAGTACTAGAGAGATCGTATGAAGATGTTCGTTATCAATACTGATGTAGACAATTTTATTATGCTTACTGGAGGTTACAAAATTCCTAACAAAGAAGTCAGTACTTTCACTAATCAAGAGAAGCAATAATATCAACTGAATTACAAGGTATGCAATACTTTATTATGCTCTATGACTAGAAATATATACATCCAGATATCTTTATGTGAAGCAGCCAACTATATTTGGAAGAAATTGGAAGTCACTCATTTTAGTACATCCAAGGTTATAGAAATAAGAAGATAAATGCTTCAAGTAGAGTATCATGGATTTTTTTCCCTTATTTAGAGCCAGTATGTAAAGTGCAACAAAAGTTTATGACAATTTTCAATAGCTTACAACCTATGGGATAAAAAGTCCTTGATGATGAAGCTCTAGTAGATAAGATTATACATATAATGCCAAATGAATGGGAGTCAAAAAGGATAGCTGTTGATGAAAAGTGAAATGTTTCCCAGATTACTCTTGATGAACTTTTTGGAACTCTTTTACAGCACGAGACACGAATGAAAAGAGATGTCGACTTCAACAAGAATAAGAATGGAAATGGTACTGTAGCTTTTACATCTAAAGCTAAAACACCTGAAAGGATAATAAGATCCAAATCCAAGAAATTAGTTATATCTGATTCAATTGATTGTGATCTTTCGGATAATGAGTTATCCAATCTTTCTCGGAGGATGAACAAGATTTTGGGAAAGAAATATTTCCAAAATAGATTCAATAATAAATATAGGAAGGATAAGAAAGATTCAGAGGTAACATGTTATGAATGTAAGAAAGTAGGTCATATAAGGCCTGATTGTCCTTTACTAAAGAGAAAAGACAGAAAGGAAAAACATTCTGAAAGAAATAATATTGATTTTTACAAGAAAAAGACAAAGAAAGTCTTGAAGGAAAATGATACATGGAGTGCAAGTGGTAGTGATTATTTAGAAGATTCTTCAGAATATTAGTCCTCTGGCCAGAGAAATATTGGACTTATAGCCATACTACCAATTGAAGATCATTGTCTCATGGCTAAGGTATATAATTTCGAAGTGGTAAAAAATGTTTCTTTAAATGAAAATTATACTAATAATAGATATTATGAATCTTCAGATGATTAATCTTCATCATCAGAAGATGATACATTACCTTCTTTCTAAGAAGTGTCTAGATTTTCTAAATTACTCGAAAATGAAAATTCCAAATTCAAGAAGAAGCTTGAGAAAGAAAATTCTAGAATTTCAATTTTAACTAAAGAAGATTCAAATCTTTCTAAAGATCTTGTTATGAAAACTTCTGATTTTGAAAGTATTTTAAAAACCCTTGAGAAAGTAAAATCTGACAAAGATGAACATTCTAAGGATCTTGAAAATGTTATTTCAAAGAAAAGTGTTTTAGAACCTAACTCTAGCTCAAATTCGAATGTTTCGGAGAATAAGAATTTAGTTTTCAAATTAAAGTCAGAAATTTTTTCCTTGAAAAAATGTTTGTCAAACATTACTCATGGTAAAGAAAATTTTGACAAAATGTGCTCCCAAATCTGACCCTTGAGAAATCATTCTTGACTTGGTTATACTTATTATAAACCGGTTTTTAGAAATAACTATTTTGTTCCTAAAAAAACCTCTATTTGTTCTAAGTGCCAATGTGGTGGACACTGGAGAAGAGATTGTTCTCTTAATAGAACTCAATCTTTAGGATTTCATAAAGCTCATTTTGCAAAACAAATGTGGATTCCTATAATTCTATTATCTAACCCTTCTGGATCCAAACAAGTTTGGATTATGAAAAACTAATTTTCTATTTTTCAAGAAAACGAGAAGTGTACCAATAAGAATATTTGGTACATAGATAGTGGTGGTTCTCGACACATGAACGGAAACAAATATCTCTTTGAAAAGGTTATCAAAACAAAAGGTGGAAAAGTTACCTTCGGAGATAATGCTCAAGGAAATATTGTTGGTATAGGTAATATAACTCCTCATAGAAATGGAGAGAAAATTTCTTTCAATGTTTCTTACTATTATTGATTTTTAATTATTTATTATCTTGGTATGTGTTTTCTATTTATGGTATTTACAGTTTTATCGTATCATTTACTTTTCTATTTATCGTATTGACATTTTTATCATATCATTTACTTTTCTTTTCCATCGTACTGTCCGATGATGGTAATTATTTTCTTATCCATCATATTGTCCGATGATGGTAAGGATTTTCTTTTCCATCGTACTGTCCGATGATGGTAATGATTTTCTTTTCCATCATACTGACCGATGATGGTAATGATTTTCTTTTCCATCGTACTGTCCGATGATGGTAATGATTTTCTTTTCTATCGTACTGTCAGTTCATGGTAACAACTTTGTTTTTCATCGTCTTGTCGGTTAATGGTAATGAGTTTGTTTTCCATCAGCATGAAGATTGATAATATTCTTTTTCTTTACGTACGTTTTTTTTATTTTGAAATCTACTAAAACCAACAATTACCTTACGTTCTCCAGAAGGTACTTTCATTTTTTTTATTTTTTTTAACTTTCGTTTTAATCCTAATCATTGATCTTGTTTCCTCTAATCTTGACCATAGAAGATCAATGGTCACCCTTTTCTCATCTATATATAGACCCCCCTCCCCAAACCCATATCGTTTTTTTCAGGATCTACATCGAAGCTCTGACTCTCTGTTTTTAAGTCATCGTACGATCTTTTATCGGCAGCGTCCCTATGTCTCAGTATTCTTCCAACACTCCTGCCGATATGTCTTCAAAGACTTTCTCGGAAAAATACCTTTTAAGGGAAAGGTTAGTTTCATGTGACTTATATGATTCATATGATTCTACTATCAAGAGGATTATCTTGTTTCCAGGATGGGAGCATTTGTGTGTTGAAAGGCCTGTTTCTCAAGATATGGTTCTCTTTGATGAAGTATGTCAGTTTATAAAACCATTTCTTTTGATAAGAATATGACTATCAATTTTTCTGTGTACGATAGAAAGTTATCTATGTATTTGAAACGAGCGGCTCATTTTTTGAATGTCCTGATAGAAGGTGATTCTTTCTGTCCATCCCATAAACTACCAGAAGTGGTTGGTACATTTAATAGAGAAAGTGCCAAGAAGACTTTGTTTGTTGTAAATGAAGAGAAGAGGAAAGTGTCTCAACTTTCTCCAAACAATAGGTTTGTGGCTTTATGGATGCAAGGTTTTCTTATCCCAAGAAAAGGGGATAGAGAAACTCTAAAAGTTTCTGATATCTTCATGTTGGACTATCTGGTCAACATGAGAAAAGTGAATCTCATGGGATATGTTTTCGAAACAATTAAGAATGTAAATTCAGGGGAAATCAAATTTCATTTGATTATGTATCCAGCCATCCTTACAAAGTTTATTCTCAAGATTATTAAGTTTTGCAACATTCCTTTGAAAGGAAAGGTGATAGATTTGAAGCCCTCCTGGATTAGAAAAATTACTTTGAAGAAGTTGAATGTTTGTTTTGATCAGAATTCAAAACTTTTTGTTAAGGATGTAGAAGTTGAATCTCCTCAGAATCAATCAGCACCTATGCCAGCCAAAGACTTTCAATATTCTGGTATTACTCAAAAGTCTGATCCACAAACCTGCACAAAGCCTAAGAAGAAGCCAAAGTACAATAAAGAAGTTGTAGCCAAATGGATAAAGGATAAGGAACAAAGAACGGTAGGTGATCTAAAGTATTTACTTGATCTAGCCGAAGCATTTGCTAAAAGAATTAGGGTAGAAGAAACCCTTAAAGATGAAAAGAAAAAGAAAACTGTTTTGAAAAGAAAGGCTCAAGACATTGATATTTCTAAAGTCTTGAAAATGGTTGAGGATGCAAGTGCTCAACTAGCGGAAGAAGTGCATCAAGAACCCATCATACAGGGTCTTCCTAAAAAAGAAAAAGGAAAAAAATGTTAAAAGAGATATAAGAAGTTGAGAAAAGGAAGGAGATTTTCTTTTGGAATTTCATCAAAGTTCTAAGAAGAGTAGAGAGGAATGGGTTCAAAAGCAAAGTGAAGGTATTAAAAAAGTTCCTCATGTCGATCAATCTCTTTTTCAATATTTTGAAACTCCTGATAGAATTTCATCTCAATTAAAGAAAAGTGCTCAATCCTCTCACACTGATAAAGTTATTATCATCAGTGATAAAGTGGAAGAAGAAAGAAAGAAGAAAGAAAAAGGAAAAGGAAAACAGCTAGTTGTAGACTCAAGCCGATCAAATGAACTGGCTTCGTACGATGAAGATACTGATTCAGAACACACAATCTCTCTCAAGAAGAGTGATTACATTGTCCATATTTTGAGAAAGGTTGAGAAGACCATTCCATATTTCCCTAGGCTGGAAGAGAAGATTTATTTTATTACTGACAATAAGAAAAAGAAGTTTGGTTCTGTAAATGAATTAAGAAATAAAGTTTTGTCAGTCGAAGCCGATTTGAAAGTTCTTTCAGAAAGTTTTTCTGCCCATAAAAAGGCCTACAACAAAATGACCAAGTGGTCGTACAAAATAGAGAGCTTAGTTAATGATCATGATATAGAAATTAAAGATATAATAAGGTTGTCAAATGAGCTTTCAATTTCTTTCAATAAGATTGACAAAGAAACGGTTGAAAGGTTGAATCTTTTTTCTTTCCAACGAGTCTATGTTCCTTCAGTAAAAGACTTACTTGAGAGAATAAATACCTTTCAGGCTGAGTTTTTGAAGGTTTCATCTTTCAAAGATGAAATAGTTCTCTTGAAGAAACAGAACTCTGGGTTATCCAAAGATAACAAGAATTTGAAAGACAGAATTGATACTCTTGAAGAAGTAATCAGAGTTCTAGAGGAGACAATCAGAAATCAGGATCAACTCTTTGCCGAACAACAAGACCTTCTCAGATCTCAGGGTGATGCTATTTATAAAGACAAGAAGAAGATCAAAAAGATGAAGGCAGTTCTTCATTGTCACGAACCAACCCAGGTCGACCCTGAACCGGACACCCAGGTCACCTGAGCCGGCCCACGACATGGCCTCAAGCGCGTCTCCCCTTACGCCAGAGGTTGCCGACTAGCGGCGAGGGTGTAAGGTAAGTCAGGGGGGAGACTATACCCTCTTATCAAAGTGGAACAAAGGGACCAAAAATACAGCAACGAAAGTAGTGTAAATAATAATAAGAAAACAGCGGAAAACATTTTTCATTTATAAGGTTTGAATAAATTTGGCGAACGGAAGTTTATATAAGAGATGCATGCATGACATGCTAATGATACAATGAAAGCATTAAATCACGCGACATACTTACACATCAACGCAGAAGTAAATGAACAAAAGTCTCAAGCCCCGAGGGCGACCTCCATGAGCATCCCGAGCCCCAACTCGGTCCTTTTCTCCTAACTCCAAGTACAAGAAACAGCAACAACAAGGTCCTGCAACCAAATGGAATCTACTCGGGTACCCCAGTGCAATGGCGGCCCGAGTAGAGTGTGAGATATATATCTCAGTAGGCCGGAACCACCGGGGTCTATCCCACTCTAGACCATGAAAATATAATTAAACAAAGTGTTGGTATTTTCGAACAATAATGACACAAGGAAAACAATAAACGCCCGTCCAGGTTCCAAAAAGGACACCTGGCGGCACTACCTACTTCGGCCCATAGCCGGGATGAGAACCTGTTTAAAACAACATAAGTAAATTTGGTTCAAGCATAAAAACACTTTTCATCATTTTGTTCACCTACTCTATTTATTCACTTATCACTTCAACTCAGACTGGAAACTCACTCATTCTTACCTTTCTTTATTTGATCACAATTCACTCGGGTTTTACCCACATCTCTCATTCTTTTCATAAATCATCATTATCATTCGTTCGGTGTAGATCGTCAGGTCTAACACCCCGTATCACATTTGGTGTAGATCGCCATGTCTAACACCTCAATATTCGTTCGGTGTAGATCGTCATGTCTAACACCCCATATCACATTTGGTGTAGATCGCCATGTCTAACACCTTATATCACAAGCTTGGATAAGTATTGGGAAGGAACGCCATGTCCAAACCCAGATTTTAAGTCGATCTAGAACGCCATGTCTAGGACCCAAAATCTCATTCAGTGTAGATCGTCATGTCTAACACCCTATATCACAAGAATGGATAACCATTGGGGAGGAACGCCATGTCCAAACCCAGATTTTAAGTTGACCTAGAACGCCATGTCTAGGACCCAAAATCTCATTCATTTATCACTTAATTAATCAATCGACACAATTATCATTTCATGATTAAACCTTCACGTTCAGTTATCCAAATCAAATATCAACTTTTTATAATCAATTCTCATAATTAACTATCCTTGTTCAACATTCTGGAACTTGCACGAGCAATAGAAGGTACACAAAAGCACATGGCACCAACATGCCTCTATGTTAGGTGATTAATGACATTAAATGGTACAAGTACAAGCATGTCATTTATCAAGTATATTGTCAAGCATAAAGAGTCATAAGACTTTTAAGCAAGCAATCACAAAAAAAGGAAATCTACTACTACACGTTTATTTTGAAGGCAGCTCACCTCTATTGGAGGAGTTTTATTAGAAAACATGTCATTACTTTATCAAACAATTCATTTAGTGATATTTAGCATTTACTTTAAAACTCATTCAACACTTAGCACAGTTAAGAAGCCACACAATAAGGAAGGAAATAATGAAATTCTATTGCTGCATTTTTTGATTGAAGGCAGCGCACCTCGAAAGAGGGGTTTTATTATTAAATCGTTAGTTTAGTGACCAAAAAACCTCTTTTATCTTATTCCTGCAATTCACACGATTCGCACAGAAGCATTTAATCGGAACTAAACTTTCATAATTAAAACACTAAGTGCAATATTAAACTCACTATTACTTTACTTAAATTTAAAGGGCAAGGAGAGGGACCCTACCTCAAGGTGGATCCATCCGTCCACTCCGTCTCTTGGCGCTTTCTAACTAAAGCTGTCGCAGCTTCTCCCCCACGAGGAATATGTGATTTCACATACGTATAAGGACACCTAGCCTCTATGCACACGCTCTGCATGGCCATGAGCGTGCATAAGAGGATCCTTACACATATGCTTATACACATAATCATGTCTCCACTCACCTGCACAGGCACTTTTTATATATGTAATGGGGACAACTAGCCCCGTACGTGTGTATATTCGCTACCATGGACAAATATACGCACGCTGAGGGAACCCACATACATATAAATACGTACCTATGCCTACGCAGGTGAGTCGCCTAAACTCCGGCAACCCGAAAACATACTGAAACCTCCAACGCACTATAAGACAACCACTACGAACCTTAAGACACAAAGATAAACCAATTTAAGTGAGGAAAGACCAACCAACGGTATTAAATCCTTACCTCGGGTTTTGGCGACAAACCAAAACGAAGGCGAACCCACACCGCAAGCTCAACGCACTGCCAAAAACAAACCAGGGACTCATAAACATCAAAAGCCCCAAATTTAACAAGTGCAAAACAAGGGGAAAGGTGAAAACCTCACCCCGAAACCATTCCAAAACTCGAACGGACTAAACCAAACCAACCAGGAACCTCTAAAACAACCTGATAAATTAATTCAGAGGCTGTGAAAACCAAAAACCGGTAGAAACATCACCTCAGAGACCAACCGGAGGACCAAAATCACCGCAAACCGCCTCGCCTTCGGCGGCGGACACCAAACGCGCACCCACGATGTCCCGAGAGACCTTCCGCATAACCCTAGAGCAGGCGAAACAAGAAAAAGGAAAAAAATAAAAAACTAACCCCAACCTAGGGTTCGGTCGAACCTCACCGGGCACCGATTAGGTCAAAAAGAAGCCGGAAACAGGGAGGAGAAGGGACGGACGGACTCACCATGGTGATTCGGCGAGTGAAATCATCAAAAACCGGGAGAAAACGGGGGAAGGAGGCGGCGCCGTGGAGGGGGGGTCGCGCGCGGCTCGCCGGGGAAGAAGGGAGGGGGGTGTCGCGGGGTTCTGCTGAGCGGGGGGTGAGGGAGAGATAGGTTTTAGGTTTTTTTTATTCTCAATTTATTTTATTTTCATTTATTTTAATTTCATTTATTTTAATTTTAAACAAAAACTAAAATGCACCCACCCGAACGGTTTTACCCGCACCGCCTGAAACACCGCGTGCAGCCCGCGCGCCTGCTACCGGATGCCCGGGGTACCCCGCACGGCTGACCTGCACGGTTAAACCTACCGCGCGTGGTCCGATATCACCGCTTAAAACAGCTCCAGAACTCGGGACCTCGTTCCGAAGCTCAGTTTTTAAAACCGACCCACTGATAAAAGAAAAGTTCAAAAACCTTCGCATTTTATCCACTCAAAAAAAAAACGGTTCGTTACAAACTACCCACCAAAAAAAACTTCTCGTCCCCGAGAAGCATTCGGAAAACAACGAAAACATCACCCGACCTACAAGGGTTGTGAAGTTGCATTCAACCGGTCACATTGCGTTTCCAACGCCCAATGAACCTTTAAGCATTTTCTAAGAAACTGTACTTAAGACTTTACAACTCGAGCCAACGCTCACGTTATAACTGAAACATCAAAGCAGATCTTACATCCGAGGCCATTATAGGGACCTCAACCCATGAAAACGATTGAATCACGATCGACAACTAAAATTGGTCATGCAAGATTTCCTCGAAAGACACCGCCGACCCGAGATTCACACTCGCCCTTAACCCGACGACATACTTTTAAAACTGTTCTGTTATCATCTACGCGTACACCGATGTCCTTATACGACCTTTGGTGAAATTCGCAAGTCAAACCATCACAAGACTATTATAAAACTATCGTGCCTCAGCACGAAGCATAACTCCAAGAAACCGTGCATCCCACACACCACCAGAGAGAGATTACGAAACAAACCAACAACTTTTAAACTTTAGCGCGGCGTATAACCGACACTATCTTAGTGTATCCAAGATGACGTCAAGATGGGGGACATGCTCGTCTCGTCCAGAAGAGTACACTAAGATTAAACCAAGGTCGTTGAGAAGATCATTCGGACCAGCTCTGATGCCTATACCACCCGAGGCATTCATATACGTCCAAGCATAACCACTAAAACTCTTCCCGCACTAACAGAGTTTCTAAAGCGTTGCACACACAAACAACCTTATCACAGTCGTGCTGCCAAGTAAGCACCAACATGAAAACAGAAACTCATGCGACACTACCTACCTTAGGAGTTTCCATGTCGTCGTAAGAACTAGCCGCTCACCGGCGCGCTATTTTTGAAACACTTTAACGCACTGGTGGAGTTCCTCGAACTACGATCACCACATCATAAGCTCACACCAAAAACAAGGCAACTCAAGCTCTAAGGGTACTACCTAGCACGGGCTAGTCCCTTACGAAGCACACACGTCGACCCTAACTGTTGGTCACACAAAACAAGGATTACTAGGCTCAAAAACCCTTTCCATTTTATCCACTTCATTACTTCTTTTCAACCTTTAAAACATTTAAAGAATTTTAATCAACCCACAATTACTATTTCAAAACTAATTACATGGTTTTCAGACAATGCCCCATGGAAAAACAGACAAGCTATAACCAACTTCCTCTAAAAAAAATTAACACATAATGTTATCCAAGAATAAACAGGTAATTTAGCATCTAAATTCCTTTTTAACAAAGAGGCGACCCTGAGGGTCCCATTTATTCAATTCGGGTTCTTCAAAAGCAACCACATATCAGTTCATTCCATAAGGGTGTGCCCCAACTGACCTCCTCGGGTCTAGTTGAGCATGTTTAAAAGCACACCAAACTATCTCAATCAAATCGCAATAGTTTTACATTAATAATCATTTTCAAACACACTATGGTCTAAAGATTCAGTCCCATGGGTGGCCACCTACCAATCAATAAGGCACCCATACACCTTACCGTTGGCATTTTGCTCCCATTTATCAAATCAATTTTTGTTTTTCATTTAACATTTTAACTTAGCAGCCCTCTTTTAAAGGTTTGAAACCACAGTTTACCCTTTTTCCCAATTATAAAGTGCCCATACACCTTACAATGGAAAACTGGCTCCGTCGTAATCGCAACCAAAAAATTCAGACAAAGCAACCAAGCTTTTACTAGCAAGCTAACAAGCCACTACAAACAGCTAACACAAGGCAACAAGCTAACAAGCTGAAATCACTAAAACATGCTATAACACAGAGCATAACACACAATCAAGATAGAAAACATGACATGTTATCACCCAAACATGTTAATTATCACCGAAATATGCTTTCTAAAGAGACGTGCTAAATAAATCCAGACATGAAATATTTCCAAGGCACACAATCAAAATCAGCAGGCATCCTACTAATGCAACTACATGGCATGGCATATATGCATGACATGTGAATCTATAAGTGTCTAATATGATGCATGCAAATGAAATTTTCTGGCCATATCGGGCCAAGAAAAAAAATTGAAAACCTCTTCATAAACAAATAAGCAGTGGAAAGTACAACATTCACCCAAGGTGAAATCACATCAACTGTAATAGCAAACAACATGAACATCAATTCCCAGCCCTGGCCACTTGGTCATTTCCCGTACATGGGGTGATCAGTCCCAAGCACGGCTATTAACCCAAGCGAAGACACATTCCTGGTCTCCTGTCTACCAATCCCAAAATAGTAAGACAATGAAAAGAAAGAAACCTCCTTTGATACCATTTTGTCACGAACCCACCCAGGTCGACCCTGAACCAGACACCCAGGTCACCTGAGCCGGCCCGCGACATGGCCTCAAGCGCGTCTCCCCTTACGCCAGAGGTTTCCGACTAGCGGCGAGGGTGTAAGGTAAGTCAGGGGGGAGACTATACCCTATTATCAAAGTGGAACAAAGGGACCAAAAATACCACAACGGAAGTAGTGTAAATAATAATAAGAAAACAGCGGAAAACATTTTTCATTTATAAGGTTTGAATAAATTTGGCGAACGACAGTTTATATAAGAGATGCATGCATAACATGCTAATGATACAATGAAAGCATTAAATCACGCGACATACTTACACATCAACGCAGAAGTAAATGAACAAAAGTCTCAAGCCCTGAGGGCGATCTCCATGAGCATCCCGAGCCCCAACTCAGTCCTTTGCTCCTAACTCCAAGTACAAGAAACAGCAACAACAAGGTCCTGCAACCAAATGGAATCTACTCGGGTACCCCAGTGCAATGGCAGCCCGAGTAGGGTGTGAGATATATATCTCAGTAGGTCGGAACCACCAGGGTCTAGCCCACTCTAGACCATGAAAATATAATTAAACAAAGTGTTGGTATTTTCGAACAATAATGACACAAGGCAAACAATAAACGCCCGTCCAGATTTCAGAAAGGACACCTGGCGGCACTACCTGCTTCGGACCATAGCCGGGATGAGAACCTGTTTAAAACAACATAAGTAAATTTGGTTCAAGCATAAAAACACTTTTCATCATTTTGTTCACCTACTCTATTTATTCACTTATCATTTCAACTCAGACTGGAAACTCACTCATTCTTACCTTTCTTTATTTGATCACAATTCACTCGGGTTTTACCCACATCTCTCATTCTTTTCATAAATCATCATTATCATTCGTTCGGTGTAGATCGTCAGGTCTAACACCCCATATCACATTTGGTGTAGATCGCCATGTCTAACACCTTATATCACAAGCTTGGATAAGTATTGGGAAGGAACGCCATGTCCAAACCCAGATTTTAAGTCGATCTAGAATGCCATGTCTAGGACCCAAAATCTCATTCAGTGTAGATCGTCATGTCTAACACCCTATATCACAAGCTTGGATAACCATTGGGGAGGAACGCCATGTCCAAACCCAGATTTTAAGTCGATCTAGAACGCCATGTCTAGGACCCAAAATCTCATTCATTTATCACTTAATTAATCAATCGACACAATTCTCATTTTATGATTAAACCTTCACGTTCAGTTATCCAAATAAAATATCAACTTTTTATAATCAATTCTCATAATTAACTATCCCTGTTCAACATTCTGGAACTTGCACGAGCAATAGAAGGTAAACAAAAGCACATGGCACCAACATGCCTCTATGTTAGGTGATTAATGACATTAAATGGTACAAGTACAAGCATGTCATTTATCAAGTATAATGTCAAGAATAAAGAGTCATAAGACTTTTAAGCAAGCAATCACAAAAAAGGAAATCTACTACTACACGTTTATTTTGAAGGCAGCTCACCTCTATTGGAGGAGTTTTATTAGAAAACATGTCATTACTTTATCAAACAATTCATTTAGTGATATTTAGCATTTACTTTAAAACTCATTCAACACTTAGCACAGTTAATAAGCCACACAATAAGGAAGGAAATAATGAAATTCTATTGCTACATTTTTAGATTGAAGGCAGCGCACCTCGAAAGAGGGGTTTTATTATTAAATCATTAGTTTAGTGACCAAACAACCTCTTTTATCTTATTCCTGCAATTCACACGATTCGCACAGAAGCATTTAATCAGAACTAAACTTGCATAATTAAAACACTAAGTTCAATATTAAACTCACTATTACTTTACTTAAATTTAAAGGGCAAGGAGAGGGACCCTACCTCAAGGTGGATCCATCTGTCCACTCCGGCTCTTGGCGCTTTCTAACTAAAGCTGTCGCAGCTGCTCCCCCACAAGGCATATGTGATTTCACATACGTATAAGGACACCTAGCCTCTATGCACACGCTTCGCATGGCCATGAGCATGCGCAAGAGGATCTTTACACAAATGCTTATACACATAAGCCTGTCTCCACTCACCTGCACAGGCACTTTTTATATATGTAATGGGGACAACTAGCCCCGTAAGTGTGTATATTTGCTGCCATGGAAAATATACGCACGCCGAGGGAACCCACGTACATATAAATACGTACCTATGCCTGCGCAGGTGAGTCGCCTAAACTCAGGATACCCGAAAACATACTGAAACCTCCAACGCACTATAAGACAACCACTACGAACCTTAAGACACAAAGATAAACCAATTTAAGTGAGGCAAGACCAACCAACGGTATTAAATCCTTACCTCAGGTGTTGGCGACAAACCAAAACGAAGGCGAACCCATACCGCAAGCTCAACGCACTGCCAAAAACAAACCAGGGACTCATAAACATCAAAAGCCCCAAATTTAACAAGTGCAAAACAAGGGGAAAGTTGAAAACCTCACCCCGAAACCATTCCAAAACTCGAACGGACTAAACCAAACCAACCAGGAACCTCTAAAACAACCTGATAAATTAATTCAGAGGCTGAAAAAACCAAAAACCAGTAGAAACGTCACCTCGGAAACCAACCGGTGGACCAAAATCACCGCAAACCGCCTCGCCTTCGGCGGCGGACACCAAACGCGCGCCCACGATGTCCCGAGAGACCTTCCGCATAACCCTAGAGCAAGCGAAACAAGAAAAAGGAACAAAATCAAAAACTAACCCCAACCTAGGGTTCGGCCGAACCTCACCGGGCGCCGATTAGGTCGAAAAGAAGCCGGAAACAGGGAGGATAAGGGAGGGACGGACTCACCATGGTGATTCAGCGAGGGAAATCGCCAAAAACTGGGAGAAAACGGGGGAAGGAGGCGGCGCCGTGGAGGGGGGGTCGCGCGCGGCTCGCCGGGGAAGAAGGGAGGGGGGTGTCGCGGGGTTCTGCCGAGCGGGGGGTGAGGGAGAGATAGGTTTTAGCTTTTTTTTCTTTTCAATTTATTTTATTTTCATTTATTTTAATTTTAAACAAAAACTAAAAGGCACCCACCCGAACGGTTTTACCCGCACCGCCTGAAACACCGCGTGCAGCCCGCGCGCCTGCTACCGGATGCCCGGGGTACCCCGCACGGCTGACCCGCACGGTTAAACCTACCGCGCGTGGTCCGATATCGCCGCTTAAAACGGCTCCAGAACTTGGGACCTAGTTCCGAAGCTCAGTTTTTAAAACCGACCCGCTGATAAAAGAAAAGTTCAAAAACCTTCGCATTTTATCCGCTCAAAAAAAACAGTTCGTTACACATGAGTTGATCAAAAAGGAGAAGGAAAGAGAAAAAAAATGACTTGTATTTGTTTTCAAGTTTGGCCTTGATTGTTATCGTAATGAAAATTTTTTTATCCATTGTCTTGTATTTATTTTCTAACTCTTTCAGACAATTCAAGTTTACCCCTTTATTTTTGTAAATCACAAAGGGGGAGAATGTTTATAAAGGGGTATAATGTTTTATCAAGGGGGAGAATTCTTTACAACACTTAAGGAAAATCTATGAATACAATCCTTAGGAAAGTCCATACCTAAGGGGGAGTTAGTTGTATTCAATTTCTTATTTAGATGAGTTTCCAATAACTCAGGGGGAGATAAGTATTTCTTTTAGTTTTTATTTTGTGATTTGTGCTTTCTAAAAAGGGGGAGACTTTTGAGTTAAAAGTCCTATTTTGACTTTTATATCTTATTTTGGAAATCACAAATGTCTTTTATCATGTTTATCGTATCATACTGAGAATATTGATCGTGCTGATCATACTGATCGTACTGATCGTACTAATCGTACTGATCATGCTGATCATGATCATAGTGGTCGTACTGACCATGCTGATCGTACTGACCATGCTGATCGTACTGACCATGCTGATCGTACTGACCATGCTGATCGTACTGAACATGTTGATCATACTGACTATGTTGATCATACTGATCATGCTGATTGTATTGATCATGCTGATCATACTGACCATGATGATCATATTGATCTTGCTGATCGCACTGACCATGCTGATCGTACTGATCATGCTGATCGTACTGAACATGTCAATCGTACAATGCTGATCGTAATGACCATGCCAATCGTACAGTGCTGATCGTACTGAATATTGAAATTGTATTGACTCTTCTACTCATAAATTTCATACTTATTTTGGTACTTATTCAAAAACATATGTTTCATATAAATCATACTCATGATTATCTTGTTCATATTTCTTATGTTTTAACAAAAATGATGTCGTTGAGTTAGTTACAAACTAATCAAAATGATGTCGTGATTTCTATTTCAATATGACCGTTATAATAATAGGTGTATAAGTCCCTATGAGTTTTTCGAAGAAATATGACCATTGGAGGCAACATGACCATTGGAAACCGAGGCCTATAAATAGGAGTTCATCTGAAGATGAAAGGATGGACTGGGGAACAACCATGATACTCTACTCCTATCATGTTCTAGAGAGAGACACTGTGACTTCTCTCATCTACTTTGGGCGTCCGATCATCGTATCGATGGCTTTCAAGTGATTGAAAGACAGAGGTGTCGATTACCTACAAAATCGAGGGTTGCTGGGGATAGGCAGACGGACGGTCCGATCATCATATCTAGGGATGCCGGGGATAGGCAGAAAAACGTTCTGATTATCATATCGAGAGCCTACCAAGGTGTCGGTGAGAAAGACCTTTTATCCTAGGTGAAAGGATAACCCTTCTCTTTGGGTCAAATGATTTGTAATACTTTACTTTTCCGCTGCTACTTGTATTAGAAAGGAATTTGTATTGTTTCCTTTCTTCTTTACATATTAAATTGTAATTGTTTCAATTAAAGTCATTCTGTTAAATATTTTATTGTTTGATTATATACGCTTTAAGGTATAATCATTCATCTTTATATTACTCTGATTATTGTGTTCATCTCGAATACAATTTTTTTACATTTTATTAGTATTACATTACATCATACCATTTATATTCAATTCAATTGTGGGTGTTTTTATTTATATTAGTTTAAGATTTTTTAAACTAATCTCTTAAGTGTTTAAACACAAAGTTTTTATACCTACAATTCACCCCCTATTGTATTGTTCCATCTAATATACAAATACATATTCTTAATCGATCCATCAAAAATGACCTAATAACTCATGGAATATGAAGGCTTTTGGATCCACCAGTCTATCCAGAGTCAAGGTAGTGTCAACAAGAATATGATCTATACTAAAATGAAAAGAAGATTACCTATATGAATACTCCTTGAAATCATAATTTGAACTTTCTATTAAGACCACTTTTAAAGTCATAATAAAGAAACACAAAGCATGAATCTAGACCATTAATAATTCACAAACCAAATCAAATATACCCAAATCACACCAATTGACATCCCAAATACACACAACCACTAGGGAAAAAAGTAAAATAGAATTCCTATAAAACTTCCTTTTTCATTAAACTACTCTCCCTTATCTAGTACTATCACATTAATTTATAAAATATTTTAATTATTTGAAAAAAATCCTTTAGAAATACTTCACCCCTATTAGAAGATCCATAAATTTCCATTTTCTTTAAAATTTCCACATTTCTAAAAGAGCAAAAAAATATCATTTCACCAAATCACACACATTCTTTGAAAACATTAAACATCTATTGAAAAAACTCACTCTAACTCCACAAGATTCCATTGTATTTTCCAAAATACTCTATCAATCCTATGTTAGAAACTAAAACTCCTCATGACACACACCTTTATTTTAAATTTTTTATAGAAATAGAATTGTTTTTCCAAATGTTGAAACAAATTTTATTTTATTTGAATTATTTAATAATTAAATAAAAAACCTTTGAAACATGTTTAGGATTTTAAAAATCATTTTATAATCAACCTATATAGTCAAATTTAAAAAAAACACACTTCTATTATAATATCCTATTTTGAAATATAAAATTTAATAAAACTTCCATTTTTATTTCTAAAAAATCATTAAAATAAAGATAGATGAAGAATAACATGTTTCAAAGCACTTCTATTAAAAAAATTACATAACCAAATCACCCCTAGAGACCAATTTTCCATCAATATTTTTACCAAAAACACAAGGTTACTTTTCAAATACACGTCCAAACAACGAGGATTAGATAATTAATCAAAACAACATCTTATAAAATAAATCCATCATAATGACTCCCTCAATTAACCTCACATTATAGGTGAAGTCTATTTGAATCGTTTTAGAATCTAAGGGATCCAAAATAACAAATTCAAGGGGGGAATAGAATTGAGAATGGTTTTCAAAAATGTGTTCAAAAACTAAGAACCAACTGTAAAATAGCCTCTTTAATGGATTAAAGAACAGTTTATACGATCTCTACATGCTTTTCTAGATAATGCCAGTTAACTATTCATCTCTATTTCTACCTCCATTGTGACCCCAAAATCACAGTGAGGCCCCTAAAATAAAAAATATATATAAATGGGATCAAAATAACAACAATCCAAATCAAAATAAACTAAGAATAAACAAAAAATTAACTCAAATACAAAATTCAAATCTTGAATATCCATGATATCTCAAAGACCAGGGTGATAAAGAGATAGGTATGCTCTCTTTTCACCTACCCATCGAGTTTCTATATCTTGTTATCACACTAATGGAATTATCAAATTATTATGGGTTACTTCAGGAACTTAGTCCTTTTAAAATCATTGTCTATGATACCATTAATAATGAACCTTCTTGGGATGAACCAACAAATCACCCACCCTAATCCATCATTAGACCTGAAGGTCTTTCCTAATCTCAAAGGGAATACAACTAGTTCTTGAGGATCTTGAATGCACACCTGGTAATTATTTTACCCTTAAATAAATAATAAGACAAGTTTTAGAAACATTTCCAAGAATAGGGCATGACTCATCCATGAATTGGACTCTCATGCATATGATATGTTATTTAGACATAATAGAAACTATAAAGAAAGTAATATAAAATAAAAATAATAAAAAATTTCATTCATTAAATCATTCCATTAATGAATATTAAATGGAAATCAATACCCCATATTCCAATAAACTATGAAAGAATTTTCAATGACCAAGATGACACATGGTATGTAAAAAAAAATTAATAAATGAACCTAAAACTACAAGACATCCCTCAGTGACCCATGATCACTTACCATATCCAACAGTACTCATAATCAAAACAAACCTAGAAAAAACCCAAAAGAGAGCATAGAATCCGAACCTAAATGAAAATATAAGGTCTAGATATAAACAATTGTTTATATAAGGATTGAGATAAAAATTCTTAATTGGATTGCATCAAAAAAATTAATCCATTACCATTATAAAATTCATTTCATTAATATAGGTTTGAAATATTGTTTAAAAATAGTTTTTTTTACTAGTGAATAAATTTGAAAATCATACCATAAACACTTTTATAGAACATCCCTCTTCTTACAATAACAAAGGGTTGAACCAAAACATATAGGATTAATTATTCTGTTCATGAATATAAGATGAATCCCATTTCCTATTTCCAAAATATTTATCAAACTCATTTTTATAAATTAGAAACAAAATTCTTTTTAAAATTAAATTTTCTAAATCATTCAGTAAATAAATTTGAAATTAAACATAGTTTTTAATTGAATGGAAAGAAACTATATGTTGGCCTTAAAATAAAAATAAATCATAATAATATTAACAACCAGAGTGATTGTTCCATGAAAAAAGCATGGATAGCAGACACAATAAATGTGTTTGATGGAATTCCATAAATAATCATCAACTGTAACTAAGATTCATGGTAAAATCACTTGATATCAAGTAATTTAGATCTAAACTTGAGAATTTAACCCTAGTACATCCTAGAAGTATTAATTAATGTTTTGGTATTCTTTCAAAACTAATTGGTCCTTGTAACCCATACCATGAGCACTCAGTATCCTTGTTCAATATAATCCATCCTAGGAGTGCTCAAATACCATGGGGCTCAATCTCCCTATTCAGTGAAAAATTTCATCTTGTAGTGTATTCATATATGTCATTTTCTAAATTTATAGTATTACCTTAGAAAATATACAATATGGGTGAGTAGAAAATAGGGATGTCACATGATCAACACATGAATTAATAACGAAACATAGTAGTTATATTTTACATATCACCTCTAACACCCTCAAATGGAACAACCTCTTTTTCAATAAATTGAAATAACTATGAAATTAAATGTAGCCCATGGGGAATATTAACAATATCAACTATAAAAAACAAGGATCACAAAAATGGTCTCACACACATCATGAAAACTAATTATAATAATCCAACTATGATTTTTATTAAAAAACCCACTCAGGATACCAATATATATTAAATCTATTTTAAAATATATATTTAAAACATTCCATAAGTATAACTTAGAAAATACACACATAAAACCATTTAAAACTAAACCCAACATCATTTAAAATTATTTATGAAATACTAGAAATTCATTTCATTCAATCATCCCCAGGTAAAATAATTCTTTTCCTCCTTTCCCATGACCTAGATGAGGTCAAATTTTATTAATCATCAACTTTTATTTAACCAAGAATCTTAGTAATTTTCCAAAAAAACTCTTTATTCAAATAAACCTTTAGAAACAATAAAAATAATTAAATTCCTTTATTCAATTCTATAACATGTAACCTTCGAAGTTGAATCCAAACCAAGAAATTTAGATTCCTTAACAAAATCAAGACACTTGAAATACAAAAATTAAATCTACCTTAAACCCTAATCATGGCCTTAAAATCCCTTGGGGTTCATGGGGGATAGCTGAACAAAGATGTAAAAGGTGTAGGGAAGTGTGGGAAGTAAGAGCAAAGGAAAATTATGGGTTTACCTTAGAAAAAAATCAATTAGAATCAACAGAGGGAGGGTAGAAAATATAAAATAAAAGAGGAGAGGATCTACCTCCATGTTCTATAAGTTAGGTTGAATAATAATGTAAGGACCCAGCCTTAAACATTACATGATATTTAATTAAATGAATAATTTACATTTAGGATCTTTTCAAGTTTAGATTTTTAGAGAATTCGGTCGTAACTATTATATAACAACTTGAATATTACATGTAGACACTAATACTCAACATCCAATTTTTTTTATAAAATAAAAACTCTTAAAAAGAAACATGTCTAGTTCCATGTTTTAGACACCATGACTTTTCCTTGATCTCATCCTTGTCCCTATTCATATTTAAGTCCTGTGGAAAACATTTCAAAATCTTGGGATGAGAATAAAAAACATAGTAAGGGTTATAAAATATTGAAGGAAAACATTATCCCATCAATAAATACAAATCAATGAAACCATACTTTTCAATTGTAACATCCCATACGAAATCATAAGATTTATGAATAACACACACAAATCATAAATCATAAAAGTTGCTTATGGAATCCATATCAAAATTACATTGTAGCTATCATAGCTACATAGGGAGTTACACATGGAATACCCATCACAATATTTTCCCTTAATCTCTTAGGAGAAACATCACGTTTACCTCCGTCATGTTACCCAATGCATTGGAGAGCTATTTCGTGCTCACCCGCCCTAGGTTTTTCATGGAACCACCCATATACAAAAATGATGTGACCTTCATAGAACGACCGATCAAGATCGAGGATCATATAGAGAAAATTCGTTGTGGATGAACCATCCCCTTGGTTCGTGTGTTGTGGAGGCATGGTGGCCTCGAGAAGAGCACTTGGGAGCGGGAGGTCCAGTTATGCGTTCAGTACCCAGAGCTGTTTTGACTCCTTCGTTATTTTGTTCTGAGTTTTGTTGAGGTGTTATAACTTGTGCTTTAATATATGAAATGATTGTTATTCTTATCTATTAGATGATCTTTTCCCTGGTCTCTGTGTGTCTAAATGTGTGATGATGGGAAACTCTGACTACTAATCAGGACACATTAATGTGGATGCGCTTAAACCCGTGCGAGCGAGTCAGTGCCGCCCAAAGCAGATAATATCATGACATATAAGAAGGGACTCCTTGACTCAGCTATTGGAAAATGTGATCCTTGAGCTTGTTGTGAATGTTTGTGGTTGATAACTCTTAGGGGAGTATTCTGGGATGTAGGGGATTCTGTTCCATCTTTCAAACAACTTATGGGTTTTCCCTTGTGAAGTATCTTTAGAGGGTGGTTGTTTGGACCCCACTTTTCTCATTTCTGTTTTGTTCATATATTCTTGGGGATGATAATAGTTTGATAAGTATCTTATGTAATGTCCTGGGGTTTTGGGGTCCATCACATGGTGAAAATCTAATGTTTGGGTGTTTTGGGTGGTCTGGAAGGCCAGCCCAGCTTCTCGGTGAATCTTAAGACTCTTAATGGTAGCCTCGGCATACCGGTAGCTCAGCCTACCGGTGGGCTCGGCCTACTGGTGGTCTCGGCCCACCGGTAGCTCGGCCTACCGGTGGCCTCAGCCTACCGGTGGCCTCGGCCGACCGGTCGCTCGGCCTACCGGTGACCTCGGCCTACCAGTAGCTCGGCCTACCGGTAGCCTCGGCCAACTGGTAGCTTGGTCTACCAGTAGACCTAGCCTACCGGTGACCTCCACAGGGTTTCCAGTAGCACCTCCTTTTTGCACTAATTGGTTGTAAACCATGTTTTCACCCCTTTAATACTGTTTTAAATCCCATTAATGGTGTTTAATTAATTGATTGGTGAGGTACCCTCCTTAAATGAAAAATCATGTGTTTTGGTCGTTCCTCTAACCGTGTTTTTAGAAACTCTTGTAGGGTATAAGGAGGTGTGCATCATTTTAACTACCCCAAAGGGCCGGGACCTTTTTGGTTGAATGTTTGGGGTGGCCCAGCCGCGTGGTCAACACACGATCCCACTTCTTCCGCAGTTTCGAGTTTTTGTCTCTGTATCTTAACCGTCCTGGGGATACTGTATTTCAGCCTTTATAACCTAAAGGCTTCTCTTCTCCCTGGGTTTTTTTCTCTATAACCCTGTTCTCGGAATACCCTTCCTCTAGACGAGTTGTACCCCCATGAAGTTTTCCTTGATCGCATTCCGTGGAGTTCCTGCTACTCCTGATTTCCAGTTTCCACGCAAGGACTTAACGTCGATCCTTGATCAGCCAAGTAGGGATTTTCTCCTTAGTCTCTCCTTTCTATCCATCATGTGGGGTGGGTATGCTTTTGTCTCTGTGGAATTTGATGAAACCAAACTTAATGAAGATAATTAATGGACCTTTAAAGAAGGAAAGGGGGGTTGTGATCGATGTTCTGTTGTACTCTTTTATGTTGATTTATGTTGTGAATTATATGGGACTATTCTCACTGAAAATCATGGTTGTTGGTGGTCTTTCTCTGTGCACAAATAAACCTTGGTGCCCCTGGATGTTTAAATAAACGTAAAATGGAATTGGTTAATTACGTATAC
Organism: Viscum album; assembly: GCA_963277665.1. Taxonomy (NCBI): domain Eukaryota; kingdom Viridiplantae; phylum Streptophyta; class Magnoliopsida; order Santalales; family Viscaceae; genus Viscum; species Viscum album. The sequence goes on from OY728130.1 coordinate 1,407,342,732, forward strand.
TTGGTTAAATAAATTGAAAGCACCAGGATCAACCCTTTTCTCTGATAACACCAGTTAAAGCCCAGTGGAATTGAAACCATGGAGTGTGTTAAATATTTTAAATCTAAAAATACCTGCAAGGGCCTGCCTTGTGTTGGGGGTATTGGTTTGGTTATTTTATTTCATAGGACGATTGCAGGTGACTATATGGTTTTCTTGGATGGGGGGCTTAGATAGATGGGGTGATATTGGTGGGGATGTGATCCCCTGTTGTTATACTTTCACTGGTTGTGAATCTGAGGCTATGTGGTTACTATGTTGTGACACGAATTCAGGTGGGATCCTCTATTGTTGAGAAACCGTTGGCTTCTAGATTTTGGGGATATGGGGCTGTGTCTCGGGGTTTTTTTGTATCCAGTACATCAAGGGATCTCACTTGATCCCTAGTTGTTGTGAATTTACAAGAGAATTGGGTGTGAATGGTTAAATTTTCTTGATAGTTTTCCTTCATTCTTTAATTGTTGTTTCATCTATGGGTGTCCCTATTAGTTTCCCAATAGTGAAGGGATAAACTCATTCTAAACTATTATGAAATGATAACTTGAATAGGGAAACAGGGAACTGGTTGTTGTGTGCCTATTTTCCGAGGCAGCAGTGGTTGGTCACCTTCTTGTATGTGTTGAGGAGCCATAGGTTGGGCTGTGTGTTGGTATGTATGTGAAACTATATGTTTTGTGTTTAGTCGCACCCCACTCGTGTTGGGCACTTAGTGTTGGACACCCCATATCATGGGGAAGGGTGTTTCCCCCTAGTTACTCACAATCCTGCTCCCTCTTCCCAAGGCTGTGATGGCTGGAGGCGACCTTAAACCCAAGGCTCTTCAGGTAGGTTTTATTTAGTGTGTTGTTATCCTAGGACTCTTCGGGATGGTTTTTTTTTCAAGAATATTTTGGATGAGGCCCAAGTGTTTTTGGGTAGGGGTTCTGGTTACGGTGTGTTTTCCCATGTGTCTTCAGGATGAGGCCCAGGTGTGTGGGGGAAGGAAGAGCGTGGTAGCATCAGGACGTTTTTTGTTAGGGATGATCAGCTATCTAGTGGAAGAAATGGTGGTGCAGGGTACCCAAATTCTTTGTTCTTTACTATTATCTTACTACTTGTGTTATTTGGAGAGCGTGGCTGATGAGGTGGGATGGATAGATTCCTTGATAGATGATGTTTCTTCTGCTTCTCACGGGACTTTAGGACGTCTCCCCACTTGTGCACGATAGCTTTAGGTTTTCTTACTAAGTATACTTTGTGTGATCACTCTAAGTTTGATTTCAGGTTTCCGGGAGGGAATAAGAGGCCGTATAGGACCATACTAGTCCAGACGTTGGAGTTGTTGTTGGTCGTTGTTGGATTCTGCTTAGCCTTTTTCCTTTTCTGTTGGGTATTTTACTTTGGAGTCCTTGTACTTTGTTCAGTTTTATTATTAAAACATGCATGTAGTTTGGTTTTTACCTTGAGTTTTCTATACTTGGTGGTGTTTGGTGTTGACTCATTCTTTCTCCCAATCTTGGTTAACTAAAAAGGGTAATCCCTACCATATTGTGAAAATTTTATACCCTTGGTTCTAGTCACCACTCCGGGGCCTACTGGAGGCAGGAATCGGGGGTCATTATCGCTCCTTCAACTTAAAGAAGGAAGGGCTTGGCAATCTGTTTTCCCTTCCCTCCTTTCGGTGAAGGTGGGTCGTGACAATTACTTATGGCATCTATATAAAACTTACATTGTAGCTATCATAGCTACATTGGGAGTTACATTTGGAATACCCATCATATTATATTCCCTAAATCTCTAAGGAGAAACATCACATTTACCTCCATCACGTTACCCAATGCATTGGAGAGCAATCTCAGGCTCACCCACCCTAGGTTTATCATGGAAACACCCTTATACGAAAACAATGCCCAATAAACATAACATAATCATAACATATAACACATGTATAAAGGAAAGATAACATTTCCACATTTCAATATATCAAATCACGATATTGAAATAAACAACGTTTTATCAAATCAATTTCAAAACCATTTAAAAATAGATTTTTGAATAAAAGTGTCCAATACCACTTTGAAGATTTTAAATTAATTATCATTTGAAAAAATTAATGTCCATATAAATAAATCCTAAACCCCATTTTGAAAAAATGGACATTAATGAGAAATATTTAGAAGAATAAATCTTTAAAACTTTTAAAACGATCTTTTAGTTAAAGAGTTCTTTTAACAAAAAGGAGAGATTCTTGAATAAAAATAATTGAGGAATAACATTTAATCATAACCTTATAATATCATGAGAATAAATTTATTCATGATATAAAATGACAAAGGATAGTATATACACCATATAATAGTGAATTGGTTCATAACAACAATGAAGTCTCAATGGAAATGTAAATTGAGATGAAATCCATTATAAAGACTGTATCCTTAAATTAAGGATAAATCAATCAGATAATAATATGTGAAAAAAATAAATACACCCAATATAATTGGATATTAAGTGTAAAACAATCATAGGACATTCACACATTTTCATAGGATGATATATTCAATATGTACAAGGTTAACCCAAAGAATTGAAATAGGGTTAAGAAGTTCCCTTGTAAAAATCCGACAGCCTAATGACATCACTTTAAAATTAAGAAAATGAGTTGATAATAAAAAAGGGTATCTCATTATATGGAAATAAATTTTAAATCAATAAGGATATATAATAACATATCCCAACATAATAAGATGTAAATTAAAAGACATAACAAAAAGTAGTCTTTTAAAAAGAGGAGGGTGAAAGGTTCCCTTACTGATTTCGTAACTTACAAAACATACACCACATGAAAGAAGGTTCATACAATGAAGATGTAAATACTCATAAATGAAATTATATTACACAAATATTACAATCATGGGCAGTACATACACCACACAAAAGTAAATAATGGCACATATAACATGAATCTCACGGGAATAAAAAGTGAGATGAAACCCTTTACCACATTGTAATCAACTGAGTCGTATGACCAAAAGTTAATAACCACCAAATGAGTCACATAATACCATGAATATAAGATAATTATGATAATATATATCAAATGGAAGTTCACAATACACCACATGCAATAAATAAGTGGTGAACAATGGAAATCTCACGGAATTAAAAGTGAGATAAGAAAATCTCTTACAAACATTTGGCAGCCTAATGGAACCACTTAAAAATTCTTAAAATGAATTTATGAGAGTAAGATGGGGTATCTCATCATATGAAAATACAAATTAAATTATAGTGAATATAAAATAACATCCTACAACATAATAACATGGAGAATAAAATAAATGACATAAAAGAGAGTACTTGAAAAGAAAGAGAGAAGTCAGATACCTTACCTCATGTCCGACTTGACTCGGTTATTCATTAACATCTTGAATAATAAACAAAAGTTAATTTATAATTTCTTAAGAACCTTTTTCAAGTTTATTATTTCTTTTATATCACTTATTATCATGTTATAAATATAATGTAATCATTTCATGTTTATAATGTCCATTTTGTCGATATTTGGTACTCGAGTAAAAAATGAACACCTTATATTTACAAGTTGTCCATGTGGTCAATATTTCATTATATACATAATGAAATTAATTATTTAGATATCATATATATCATATATATCCAGTATATACATGTATTTATAATAGTACATAACATTTGGAGGTATGAAATGAAATGTACCGTTCATGGAGACGGTAAGCCGTACGTACGCATGAACCCTACATCCATTTCTATTTTTTTATTTTAATGGAATTAAAAACATAATGATACATAGTTATATTATAATTACAGTATAATATAATATATAATATTATGAACTCTATCCTCTATACGTCCCACATAAGGCATTAATGAGTCATATCACTTTGAGGGGGCGGTAGTCCGCACTTCCTCTAATGAGATTATCGCGTTTACCCATAATGGAAACCATAAAGGCATTCTATAAAAGAAAAATATAGAAGAATAAATAAAACATAAACATAATATATATCATATATAAATATAGTTCAATCATAATTTCCACCATGAGAGGCAGTAGGAGATAATCGAACAATCATCGTTTCGTGAGGCGTTAGTTTTCCATCCACAGAAACATTAGGTTCTTCATCCATTAGATGGAGGTGTGTGTAAGTGTAGTTATAATATTTATCATAAAATCTTCCTAGTATATTGAGTATACTTATATTGTTACAAAAGAAAGGAATAAAAAGATTTTAGGGGTTGGAGAAGTAAAATAAAAGAAAACAATTTCAGAGAAACTGTTACCTTTAATTTGGGTAACTCCCTTTGGTTTGAACCAAAGGACTTCTTGAAGTTACTTCTACCTAAGTTAAGGCATATATGTGGAGGAGAGTGATCTAGGGAGATTAATTAGTCATATTTTATATGATCCAAATTGCTTTAGAGGTATGTGGAATTTTTTATAAGTGGTCTTCTTTTATAAGGGAGAGGCGGGGCTCTTTAGGAATGCTTGAAAACATTATTTTATTATAAACATATCTTTGGTTTCAAAAGGTAAAAAATAATTATAGTAGAATATAAGATGACTCATGGTCGTAATATAATCATACAATAGGAATTGGATAGGTTTTGGATAATATTTTAATCATTATAATCTTATTTATTTAAATCATTTATTAATGAGGTAAATACTTTATCATTATTGTGTCATAAATAATTTAATTTATTTTATGTCTAAAAATTATAAAAAAAATACCATGATTAAGGAAATACTTTTATATTTATAATGAATCTTTATAGTCTAATATATAATTTATATAACCCCTTATAAAAATTAATTTACTAAAAGATATTTTCTTTTGTCATTTTTGCCTTTACTTTAAGTTAATTAATCTAAATTGTCATTATCACTCCCAAGTGGCTCAATGGGGTCCCAAAAACGACCCAAATATGACCATGGTCGTAAATTACTCAACCAATAATGTTTGGATAGGTGTTAAGGTAATTTTGAATTATTATAATATTCCTTTAACCTTGAATTACCCTATTTACTTTTAACCCCGGTAAATAAAAGTCAAAAGTTACTATTCACCAAAAATTATTATCATCTTAATGAAACAAATTTTAATTATTGATAACAACCATGTTTTTCGTATTTTTGAAATTCAATTCACAGAAGTGGTAAAATTTCATTTAAATTAAAAAGTCAGTTTTTTTAACTACCACTAAGTGGTTTCACTATTCATCAAAAATTGATGTTTTTTAGAAAAATACCAAAACTTCAGCCTAAGATATATTTGATATTATAAATTAAAAAATGATGTCTATTTTACCAAATTCAAAAAATAAAAGTGTCATTAATTAATTTTAAAATTAATTCATGTTGTTAAAACAAATAGCGTGTTTTTAAGAAACAATAACTATCAAAAGATTGACACTTGTTTTTGTCCAATTTCAAAGTGAAATTAATTACAATGACTAAAATTGGATTAAATGGTAAAAATATATTCTAATTACATTTTAAACCCAATTTAAAATATAATATAACCAAATAAATATATTAAATTAAGACAATGTTTTGAATTAAAATACAATATTTACACTTTTCATTAAAAAGTGATCTTTTTCAGAAAAATTCCAAAAATTTACACAAACTAAATTTTTATGTCCCCATTATAAAGAAGGATTTTATTTGGTCATATAGAATGTATTAATGTGACCAAAAGTATATTTAATTAATTTTCGCCATTAAAAGGTGGTAAATCGACCTTTTAATGTAAATTATGCTTAAAATTAGATTCATTCACATTTTAAGCCTCTAAAATTTATTGGATAAATGTAATTACATTTAAAAAACATGAATAATCATATTGTATTTAGTTTTTTTCATTCCTGCAAATACAACATCTAGGAGTTAATGACTATTTTAAATAATATTATTATATTATTAGTGTACAACGTAAGATTTCAAAGAAACATGTTGTTGTGTATCGGGTAAACTATCGAACATAGCATCTCCTTTAATGTAAAATTAATATTTAATTCACAAATATTAATAAATATGAAAAGTTTCTTATTCCTTATTTATCTGGGATGTTACAAACAAGGTAAATATAGAGGGGGAGATCCCTAATATTAGAGTAAAAGTGAAAATTCAATTTTATGTGAAAACTAGGAAACTTGTATGGTCAGGATAAATGGGATATTAAACTTTAAAAAAATAATGTATCTATAATTAGAGAAGTAAGAAAACACCTACATGACTTGAATTCATGGTTTATCAAACTATGTATCAACTATAAAAAACCATTGTTAAAACTATAGCACTAGTGTATGGCCATTCACCTGACTTTACCTAACCATGGAAAAATCATACATCAAAACCCCATTAATAAAATGTATCATATGTTTTGAACTATTTTCACACAATTTGGATAAAAAAATGCATTGTCCGAGTAAACTAATCGTTCAAGAACAAAATTAACTAGAAAAATCATATTTCATATAATATGCTTTTTTCCCTTAAAATTTTATACTAACCAAGATAAAAAAGTAAGACTTGTAAAAACTCACCATTCAAAGTGTAAACTCTAAAAAAATAAAATTATCCAAACATTATATAATATAAACAACAATAGGGACACATGGGGGTCATAATAGTGAAATTTTTAGACTAATAAGTACTCTATAAAGTGGTGATTTTATGTTACTTGCTTTTATATATGACTATAGTTAGTATGGTTATTTATTTATATTTAGAAACAAGTTTGAAATTTTTTAAAAGATTAAATATTTTCAAAATAATTTTTAAATTCAATAATGAAAAGTATTAAAATCCTTTGATTGAACTGGGGTTGAGAGCACTTGAGCCTTTAATTCAATAAAAATCTAATAAATTATAGAATTGTTTTAAAACTAACTACTCATAGAAAACCATAGATTAATTGTGTGTTTTATAGGAGGATTAATGTAACACCCCAACCCTAGTTTTCCAGAGTCAGTGAATTATTACATAACATTTTCATGATCATAAGGGATCAAAATCCTGAAAGACTAATCTGTTTAGTTGCCTTGGAAGTACTAGATAAATTCATAATTTTTACATTATATTATAAAATGAAAACAACAAAAACATTATCTCCCTTGACCACATTCATCCCTTAGACTATACCTGTAGGCCAGTAATAATATACTTCTTTTCATCCTGGAAAAAATAAAACATAGAAAGGGGTGAGCTCAGATGCTCAGTAAGGATAACAATATAGCGGAAACTTTTAAGAATAAACATAAACATTTTAGGAAATGTATAAGACTAAAAAACAAGCCTTTTAAACATAAACTTCATCATAATATAGAAAATATAAATCAAATTATTCCATTTACTTATTCACATGGATATTCTACTAGTCGAATAATCACATGTAATATCTATAGACAATTTCATAATGATGAAATACATAATTCCAAACTTCATAACCACATAATCAAGGACATGTGACAAAAATACAAATAAGATTTTGTAAATTCATTTTTACAAGACACAATTTTTTCTCATGAGACCTACCGATGCATCCAGGAGCTATAGCGGGCTCCACCCGTCACTTACTAAGTCCAATACATTCCTCATATGAAAAGGTTTAAATATAACATAAAAATTCATTTTAAAACTAGCATAAAAAATATCAATACTTTATCCATAAACCATGAATGGTGTAAAAATAACACATTAAATAGCAACCATATCACAAAACCTTCAATACAATATGGAAGATTTGTATCGTAATAATCAACTTCAAACAAGCTTAAAATCCATCAAAGGATGTTGACATAGATGAAATCAAAAAAAATTGTAGAGAAATATCTCTTTCAATTTTGAAATCATTTAAAAGTAATATATTTATAAAAGAAAACATTAATTTTGAAAATATTCTTATAAGATTTCATGGGAATATTCGACAAAGTTATAATGCACTACTAGAAAAATAGCCTATACCCACGGTTTTGGGAACCATGGGCTGGAACGGCGTCGGTATAGGTCCCCAGCCTATACCCACGGTTTTGGAAAACCATGGGTATAGGTGTCCTGCCACCGTGTCACCGAAACATAGACAATTTCCACGGTGTCAACGGCTTTTACCCACGGTTTCAAAACCGTGGGTATAGGTCCTAAAATAATGCAGCCGCCGAGTTTCGATCCCGCAACCTCTTCGCTGCAAACACCGCATCTAACCACTACCCTAACTTCACATATATGTATATATATATATATATTTAGTTAAATATAGTTATAAAAACCGTGGGTATAGAGGGAAGAACCGTGGGTATAGGGTTCCCGCCAAAAAAAATTCCATCCCGCGGAAAAAAAATTTCCCGCGCACAAAAAAATTGACCTATACCCACGGTTTTTCATTACCGTGGGTATAGGTATTTTATCCCAGACCTATCCCCACGGTTTTGGGGAAACCCGTGGGGATAGGGACCCCTATACCCACGGTTTTGGGAAACCGTGGGTATAGGTGACTTTTCAGGACCTATCCCCACAGTTTGCCAAAACCGTGGGGATAGACTCCCCTATACCCACGGTTTTGGCAAACCGTGGGTATAGGTCATGAAAAGTCACCTATACCCACGGTTTTCCAAAACCGTGGGTATAGGGAGGGTCTATCCCCATGGTTTTGGTGAAAACTGTGGGGATAGGTACATTTTCCAGTAGTGATGGCAAAAAATAGCTGCACCTGTCGTCTAAGTTAAAAAAAGACATTTTTAGCTTAATTTTGTCAAGAAGGTCAAAAAGAAACTTGTTTGGAAAACAACAGAAAGATTCTTATCAAACCATATTTGGTCAAATAAGGGTATAAATGACATTATCCCATAGTCTAGTAAATAGTAAAATTGTTTTGAATTATAGTTTTAAGAAAACACAGATGTGGATGATAAAGAGGTCTCATTAGATACTTACGTATTAACAACCTCATATAAGTAAAGAGATTGTAGAATAAACCCTTTACTTTTACTATTCCTTAATCAAGGGTACGTTAAATACTCTATAATAGTTTAATCATTGTTATTAAATTATACAAGATTCATATACATAAATATGATATCATATATGATCTTCTAATATTACTTTGTTTATAATATTTTAGTAGTATCATCATTCTAGGTGTTAACTCGTTATCCTTAATATGCTTGGTTATGAAAGCCATGTTTGTTATGAATAGGATGCATTTGATTCCTATACAGAATGATATTAAGTTCTTAAACATTATTTTTAATCATAAAATGAAAATTATTCTTGAATGGTTATGATGGGAAATAAATCTCATCGCGTTCGTGGAGACAGTAATCAATACGCATGCACTAGCGACAATATCATTATATTGAGGGTGAAATAGTATTTAATTTGATGGTATTTCATATATAAAGAATCATTAAAATGTTATTTTTATGATTTACATTAGTTATAATCACTATTATTCCCATCTAAATAATGAAGTGTTTGAATAACAAACTACACCACGACGTGGAGACGGTAAGCCGTACGCTCACACATATAGTGACATTGTCATTTATAGGATCGATAGAATAATGAATATGAATGTTCCATATTTATAATAACATCACAGTATGTATAGTGTTCTAGAGTTATTATTTTGGTATGGAAACAACAAAGAAAGATAAAGTGGAAGAAGAAAAAAACTTGAAAGATAGTGGTGAAATTATTACCTCTTCTTCTGGTGTTTCTTTTTGAGTTGATCAAAAGGTCTTCTTAGGTTGGATTTATGATCAAATTAAGGCCTCTAGGTTGAAGGGAGAATATTTGAGAGGATATTTGGGCCAGGTTTGACCGATCCAAATGGCTTTGGAGGTGTGAAATTAAGAGAAGGGGAAGTACCCTTTTATAAGAGAGGTGAGAGTTACTTTAGGAAATGATTGAAATATTATTTTATAATAAAATCATTTTCAGTTTATAATGGTTAAAAATGATTTATTTATAGGATAAGGTAGGGATGGGTCTAAAAACTCTCAAAAATAAAGTTTCTATAGGTTTAGGTCACCATATTAACCTTATCTTTTAGATTTAATTCTTAGTTAAAAATTTTGACATTTATAGTGTCTCTTTGTATTTTTATATTATATGATTAATAAACTTACGATAACAAGACAATTGAAACCCAAGTGGTTCAGTATTGATATATATAACCTTATCTAAGTCCTTTGGCCGAACCATAGATTTTTAAGAATATTATATCAATTAAAAATATAGTATTTGTTTTAAAAACTCAATTATGTCCATTTTGACACTATTTAGTATTTGATTTTTTTGAAAGCCACGAGAACATTATCACTTTGAATAAAATTTATTTAATCAAACCTAACATGTCATATTAACCTATAAAATTAGTTGAATTCATAAAAAGTCTCAAATTACATTTACTTGGATATTTATAATATCAATTGTTTTAATATTTCATTATTAAGGTAATTACTGCATCATCATTGTGTCATAAATAAATAAAATTATTTAATGTATAAAAATTATAAATAAAATTCAACTAAGTATGAAATATTTTTATATTTTTAATGATTATTTATTGTTTAATTTATATTGTATGTAACCCTATATTAAAAATGGTTTAATTATTACACATTGAATTTAACTCTTTTAACTCTTCTTTAAATAAAATAATAATAAATGTCCTAATATAATTTAAGTGGACCAAAGAGGATCATATTTTATTTGAAAGTTTGTTTTTTGTTGAATTACACTTATCCAATAGAATCGGGAAATGGGTTCTGGTAATTATAATATCATTTTTACCCTTAATTACAATATTTACTTATAACTGTGGTAAAAAAGTCAACAGTTACTATTCGCCAAAAAAAATTCATCTTATTGAACCAAATTTTACTTAATGATTTCAACTGTGTCTCTTGGATTTTTTAAATTCAACTCACAAAATTAGTAAAATTATGTTTTATTCAAATTTTCAAATGCTCTTAGAAGGTGGATAAAAGACGGTAAGAAGTTCAATAAAAGTTTATATATCTAAACTTATTATAAAATGAATCCAATAAATTAAATTGAACATATGTAGGTATAATATATCTATTCTGACCGAAAATAAATTAAAATAAAATAACTAATTACTTAAATAAAATGTCAGTTTTAAACAATAATGTAGTGTTTTACACTATTCATCAAAAATTGAATTTTTTTAGAAAAATACCAAAAATTCACCCTAATCTAATTTCAATATTCCGAATTGAAAAATGAAGTCCATTTTGAAAAAAAAAATTATGAAATTTTAAAAAGTAGGTATTACTATTCATAACGGTTAGTTTGATTGGTCGTGGTGTGTTAAAACTCCAAGTTACGTACAATGCAAGCTACTACATTATTCAAAGGGAAACATACCGTGGAAGCTTGGGGTGTTACATTCTCCCCTACTTAAAATAATTTCATCCTCGAAATTTCTAGAATATTACTGCATAAAATGATTCGGGTGGTTCTTCATCATATGTTCCTTGTGTTTCCATGTTTCCTCTTCCATCTTATAGTTTCTCCATACAAATTTTACCAGATGAGTCATCTAGTTTCACAGTACCTATTCTTTGGTATCAAGAATCTTAATAGGCTCTTCACAATAAGACAAATAATGTTCTAGTTCAATTTCATCATAGTTTAGGACATGTGTTGGGTCAGGCATATATTTTCTCAACAGTGATATGTGGAACACATCATGAACTTTTGTGAGACTTGGAGTCATTTCCAAACAATAATCCACAACTCCAATTCATTCTAGAATTTTGAAAGGTGTGATATACCTAGGACTCAATTTACCCTTCTTACTGAATCGTAAAACACCCTTCCATGGAGATACCTTCAAGAAAACATAATCTCCTACTTGAAATTCCCAATCCTTCCTCTGATTATCGGCATAACTCTTTTTCCTACTTTGAGCTTCTTTGATATAGGTTTGGATAATCTTCACCTTTTTAATTGTTTCCACAAAAAGTTCTGGGCCTATAAGTTTTCTTTCACTAACATCATCCCAACAAGTTGGTGTGAGACATCTTTTTCCATATAATGCTATATATGGTGTCATATGAATACTTGAATGGAAGATACTGTTATAAGAAAATTCTACCAGAGGTAAATATTGATACCACATACCTTAAAAGTCAATTTAGAAAGATCTCAACATGTCTTCTATGTTTTTAATAGTCTGTTCTGATTGTCCATCGGTTTCAGGATGGTAGGCAGTGCTCTAATGAAGTTCAGTATCCAAGGACTTCTGAAGACTTTTCTAAAATCCTGATATAAAACGGGGTTCATGATCATAAATAATTGATAGGGTTACACCATGGAGTCTTAAAACTTCATTAATATATAGTATTTCTAGACGTTCAAGTGGTAAATATTCTCTTATAACAAGAAAATTTACTGACTTGGTAAGACGATCAGCAATGACCCATATTTCATCATTCCTTCTAAGAGTCATTAGTACCCCCATGAAAAATTCAATCGTAATATTATCCCATTTCCACTCAAGTATGGAAAGAGGTTTCATGACTCCTCCAGGATGTTTCCTTCCAGCTTTCTCTTTTTGAAAAACCATACATCTTGATACAAAATCAGCACTCTCCCTCTTCTTATTGTTCCACCAAAAATGTTCCATAAAATCTCTATACTTATTGGTGCTCCCTGGTTATATAGAGAAATTGGAGCTATGAGAATCATCCAACATTTCCCTTTTTAGATCAGGTATATCAGGAACACAAAGACTCTTCCCAAATTTCAAAATTCCATCATCATACACGAATTCACTCAATCTCCCATCATTTACAACATTAATCTTCTTTTGAAACTTCTCATCATTAGTCTAAGAAATATTTATCCTTTCTAGTAAAGATGGTTTGGAAATAATTTGAAAAAGTATTGATTTTTTACCTTCCATGGTTATTCCCATACCCATATTTACTAGATCTATGAAAATAGTATCCCTTTAAACTCTCATCTTGTTCAAAACTCCATGATCCTTTCTGCTTGAAGAATATGCTACCTTATTTTCCTTCCCTGGGTGGTAATGTATTGTAAAATAATAATCCTTGAGTAGTTCAAGCCAACTTCTTTTCATCATGTTGAGTTCTTTTTGTGATAAAATATACTTTAATCTCTTGTGATCAGTATAAATATCACATTTTTTACCATAGATATAGTGACTCCATATCTTTAGGGAAAATATTACACCTACTCACTCAAGATCATAAGTGGGATAGTTTTTATCATGAATTTTTAGCTATCGTGATGCATAGAAAATAAATCTATCATTATAAAAAAGGACACAACCAAGTCCTTTCTTTAAATCATCACTATAAAAAACGAACTCATCGTTCCCTGCTGGTAGATTCAAGATAGAATAATTTACTATTCTTCTCTTCAGTCATTCAAAACATTCTTTAAAAAAATTTCCAAAAAATTTAACCCCTTTACGTGTGATCTTGGTTAATGGTTTAGCCAAATAGGCAAAATTATAGACAAAACGTCGATAATAACCTGCTAGACTAATAAATCTATGTACCTCAGATATACTCGTCAGAGTTGGAAATTCTTGGATTACCTTGGTCTTTGAGGGATCAAAAGATATTCCGTCCTTAGAGACAATATATCCAATAAAATAAATCTCTTAAAGCTAGAATTCACACTTGCTAAAATTCCCATATAATTTACTTCTTCTAAGGGTTCTCAGAATAGTGCGCAAGTGATTTTCATGATATTTTTAGATTTTTGAGTATACCAAGATATCATCAATAAATACCACTAAATAGTCATAAAGATATTCCTTGAAAACTCTATTCATTAAATTCATGAAGATAGAGGGTATATTATTTAATCAAAAAGGCATTACTGTAAACTCGTAATACCCGTACCAGGCTTGAAATGTAGTTTTTGGAATGTCTTCCTTCTTCACACACAAATGATTATATCCAGATCGATGATAAATCTTTGAAAAATATATATCTCCCTGAAGTTGGTCGAATAAATTATCAATGTGAAGCATGGGATACTTGTTCTTTATTTTTATAGCATTGATCTCCTTGTAGTCAATACACAACCTCATAGATCCGTCTTTCTTCTTAACAAAAAGGACAGGGGCTCCCCATGGTGAAACACTAGATAAAATAAATCCTTTATTACTCAATTATTCTATTTGTTTCTTTAGTTCCACTAATTCCAAAGTGGCATTCTACAAGGGGTCTTCGATATTGGCCTTAAATGAGGAATTAAATCAATAGAAAACTCAATTAATAATTTTGGAGGATGTCCAGGTAAATCCACTAGAAACATGTCAACATATTCTTTCACAATAGGTACGTCCTCTATTAAAACATTATTTTACTCACGTATAATTATTTCACTCTCTTCTTACCTAATAATTTAATTTATTAGAACTACTGGGGTGGATCTAGATAAGAATTAGGTGGTGACGTTTCTTCTCTAATGATAAGGTACTCCTTATCATCATCTAAAATTATAATATTCTTCTTTTTACAATAAATTTTTTCATCATGTTCCGAAAGACAATCCATTCCTAGGATTATATCAAATTCAATCATGGGTACGATGATGAGAACAGCAGATAAAGAACATTTATGTGCCCTAATGCGAACTGATTCACAAAATTTTGTTGTGATGATAATTCCCTTCAAAGTTTTGAATAACAACTCCCTTGTTAAGTCAAATTGAAAATATCTAATTTTCCTAGAAAACTAGGAAGATATGAAACAATTTGATGATCTATAATAAAATAAAGCATTGGCTAAACTTGAGGAAACCATTAAATTACCTACCACCACGTCTTTTGGAGCTTCAACCTCAGCAGTAGTGGTAGCATAAGCTTGGCCTTGCTCCATTGGCCTTTTCTGAGGTAAGTTCCCTTGGCACATAGGATATTGATTTGCATAATGTCCCTTTTCTCTACAGTTGTAGAATTCAACATTGACAACCACTTTCTTTCCCTTGCAATCACAATCTTGGTGGCCTTTTTCGCCACACTTTTAATAGACTCTCATTCCCTTCAGGAAATTATCGGGGTGTTTTTTTCCCACATTTACCATAGAATTGATATTTAACTTTTCTCTTCTTCCCCTTACTTCCATTTCCAGAGTGATTAATATATCTCTTCTTATCTTGCTTTTCTTTGAAGTCATAAGTCTTAGAGAAATCATTTTTTGTCTAGATATCACATCAGACAATATCTTCGTATAATGAGAAGGATTGTGAGACTAATTCTTGACTGAGAAATGGTTTTAACCCATCAAATAATCAATCAATCTTACTCCTTGGGTTACGTATATAATCTGCTACATGCCTTGCTAACATTGTAAAGTAAGCCTCATACTTTGCGACATTCTCATCCTCCTTTTTCCTTAGACTTAGAAATTGTCTTTCCATATCCTCTTGATGGTCACGAGGAAAGTGTTTTTCATAGAAAATCTCTTTAAACTCTCTCTCTTACATGTTCGATACTTCTTCATCTTCCTTTGTGTTTTGGATTAATGACCATCATTAATCTACATCTCCTTTGAGGAGATAAACTACCATAACATCTTTTTCCCTTTCGCTACTCCTCAAAGCATGAAATATTTTCCCTAAGGAACTTATCCATCACTCAGATACTAATGGATTTGTACTCTTATTTAATGTTGGTGGTTGTTGCCTCATGAAGAGGTCTAATGTTTATCCTTTGTGTTGTGGATCAGGGTGCTCTATACAGGTAAGGTTATTATTCATTACCTGAGTGAGTTATCCCAGTATGGTGATAAGTTAATCAGCACCAGTTGCATCACCATATCCACTATAATTATCTTTAGTAGGAGGTAAATCCCTACATGGATTATGTGTGTTGATACTGTTTCCATTCCTTCCACTAGGCACCATTTCTAAACAATGGAATACACTAGATTAGTTTATGAATCGCAACACACAATTCCAAAATTTAAAACATTTAACATAAATTGAACAATTTATGGATATAACCCTTAATAATGATAAAAATTCTTTGAGGATTTATATACTCATAAATCCTTCATAATGGTTTTTAAAGAAAATGTGAATTATCCTAAGAATATCCCCCGGGAATGTCATAACCAAGAGTGCAGAAAGGCCCGTTGTCATGTACAAAGATACCCTAGGTCAAGCCCAATACTCCTTGTCAGAGTTTTTACTCCTAGGTACATCTGTTCCAGAGCCACCTCTACTTGATCGTATCTAGAAAAGAGATGTATTGCTTGTAAAATACAAAAAATCTCTACATTTCCAAAATTCTAGGAATTTATTCTATACAAATCCTCAAAGTCTATCTTAGGGTAATGTTCTCTAATCAGAGTTTATCTAAATCTAGTTTCTAAGGTTTGTACTAAACTTTCTCTGATACCAACTGTAATGCCCCAACCCCAGTTACCCAGAATCAATGCATTATTACATAACATTATCATGATCACAATGGATAAAAATCCCAAAATACCGATTAGTTTAGTAGCCTTGGAAGTACTAGATACATTTATAAGTTTTACATAACATTATGGAATGAAAAACAACAAAAACATTGTCTCCATTTACCACATTCACCCCTTAGACTATCCCTGTAGTTCAGTCATAATATAATTCTTATCATCTTGGGAAAAATAAAACATAGAAAGGGGTGAGCTTAGATGCTCAATAAGGATAAAAATATAGCGGAAACATTCAAGAATAATCATAAGCATTTAAGGCAATGTATAAGACTAAAACAAAAGCCTTTTGAACTTATACTTCATCATAATATGGAAAATATAATTCAAATAATTCCATTTAATTATTCACATGGATATTCTACTAGTCGAATAATCACATGTAATATCAATAGCCAATTTCATAATGTTGAATGCATAATGCCAGACTTCATTACCACATAGTCAATGCCTTGTTCCAAGACTACAAATAAGATTTTGTCAAGGCCTTGTTCCAAGACACTAGTTTGTATAATGAGACCTACCGATGCATCTAGGAGCTATAGCGGGCTCCACCCATCACTTATTAAATCCAATGCATTCCTCATATGAAAAGGTTTAAACATAACATAAACATTCGTATTAAAACTATAACATGAAATGTCAGTACATTATCCATAAACCATGAATGGCATAAAAATAACACATCCATAGTCAAACATATCACAAAACCTTTAATAAAATATGGAAGTTTGTATCATAATAATCAACTTCAAACAAGCTTACAATCCATCAAAGGATGTTGACATGAATTACATCAAAACTTATTGTAGAGAAATATATCTTTTTATTTTTAAAATAATTTAAAATTCATATAATTATAAAAGAAAACATTTTTTTTGAAAATATTGTTATAAGATTGTATGGGAAGCTTCGATGATGAAATAACGGCGTAAAATAGCCGCACTTGCAGTATAAGTTAAAAAAATACATTCATACCTTAATTTTGTCAAGAAGGTCACAAAGTACCTTGTTTAGAAAATGGTGAAAAGATTACTCTAAAAACATATGTGCTAAAATAAGAATATAAATGAAATTAACCCATAGTATATTAAATATTAAAAAAAATTGAATTGCATTTTTAAGAAAACACAGATGTGGATGATAAAGAGTTCCCTATAGATATTTACATATTAACAACCTCGGATATGTAAACAGATCCAAGAATTAAACCTTACCTTGTAATTTTACTTAGTCGAGGGTATGTTAACCTCTTGTATAATAGATAAATAATTGTTATAAATATAAGGCCTCAGCCATAAACCTTACTTAATCTTGAGTTATTACAAGATTACACATTGAGTATCTTTTTGGGTTTAGAGTTTTAGAGAATTAGATCATAAAACTTGCATTACATTCCACAAATAAACAAAGTGGTTACATAAAGATAGTATTCTTCTTTCCCATCAATGGAAACATATTTAAAATAAAACATGGATTCTTTCTTGACACTTCCTTGACATTATCATAATATCATGTACCTTTCCCTTGACCTGTGAAAAACATTTCAAAAAAACTTGGGATGAGCATAAAAAGCTCAGTAAGGGATATAAAAATATATGGAAAGGAAACATGGGTACATATATACATAAGAATGAAATCATACTTTACCCATAAAACATAAGCACTTCAACATACCTCATAAAATCATGAATAAATCATAGAAATCATAAGACATAAAGGTAACATGAGGCATTCATAACATTCTTACGTAGGGAGTAACCCTCTTGGTTACGTTTGGAATACCCATCACAGTATATTCCCTAATTCTCTTCGGATAAACCTTAACTTTTCACTCCTTCACGTTACCCAATGCATTAGAGAGCTATATCGGGCTCACCCGCCCTTAGTTTATCACGGAACCACTCGTCTTCATAATAATTCCCAAGAACCTCAATATAATCATATCACATAAAACATGCATATAGGAAACATAACATTTACAACTTTAAATAACAAGATATCAATACAACACATTGATATAAAAACATTATGAAAACCATTTTCGATACCAAAATAAAAGAAAAGTAAAACATGGTATTTATTTTTCTTTTAAAAAAAGGTATGGCTTGTAGAGGAAGCCGAAACTCAAATAATGGTCACGGCGGCGGAGAAGTGGTTGTCGCCGCATACGTATGACAAAAACATTCATTTTTGTCATTTAGTAAAATGATTCATATAAAAAAGATTCCTTTTGAATAAACGTAAAAGTCAAAGGGGTTTATACACCGTATAAAAGAAGGTTGCGTATAAAACAAAATATGCCTCAATGAAAGGAGATTGAGACGAAGTCCCATACCTCGGGTCCGACTTGACTCGGGCGTTCTTTAATCTCCTGAATAATAAACTTGAGTTAATTTCTACTTGTTTAAGAAACTTTTTCAAGTTCATTATTCCTCTTATATCACTTATTACCAAGTCATAAAAACTATGTAATTATTTAAGTTAATAACGTTCGTTTTAACGATCATTGGTACTTGAGTCACAAATAAACCCTTTATAATTACAAGTTGTTCATATATCCATTATATCCAGAATGGTATTCATGATGTAGATATCATATATTACATATCTATCCCGTGCATGAATGCATTTATAATATTACATAATCATTTAGAGGTAAGAAATGAAATGCATTGTTCGTGGAGACGGTAAGCCGTACGTACGCATGAACGTTACTTTCATTTCTATTTCGCATTTTATAGAATGGAATCATAATTATATAAAGGTATATTATAATTACAGTATAATATAATATATAATATCATAGTTACATCCTTTATACGTCCCACATATGGTATTTAACGAATCAAATCACTTTGAGGGGGCGGTAGTCCACACTTCCTTAAATGAATATATCGTGTTTACCCATAATGGAAACCATAATGGTAGGACCAAAAAGAAAAATACAGAAGCTTAAGGAAAACATAAACATATTATATATCATATATAAATATAGTGTCATCTTAATGGCCACCTTTTAAGGTGTTAAAATAATGATGAACAATCATCGTTTCGGGAGGCATAAATTCACCATCCACGGAAACAATATGTCCTTTAACCATTAGATGTAGGTGTGTGTATGTGTAGCTCGAATCCTTCTTATAACAACAACCTAGTATATTGAGGATACTGTAGTTGTTACAAAAGAAAATAATAAAAAGATTTTAGGGGGTTGGAGAAGCAAAATCAAACAAAAGGACTCAAAAAAAGGCATTACCTTAAAATCGGGTAACTCTCTTAGATTTGAGCTCAAAGGCTTCATTGGGAAGACTTATACCCAAAGTGAGGCTTCAAGGAGTAATATAGGGAAGTGGAGAGACAAAATGAGCAGGGTTTGGCAAAGCCAAAGGCTTTGGGTGTGTGGGTAAGGTGGTAGAGGTGGGGGCCTTTTATAAGAGGAGAGGAGGGGCACTCTTGGAAGGTAAAGAAAAGTCACTTTATTTTAAAATGGTATTCAGATTTAAGAGGTCCCACATTGATGTTTTTCGAGTATAAGGTGATAAGGGTTCGAAATACACCCATCCAATAGGTTTTGTCCATGTGTAGGTCTTAGATTTTACATTATCATTCCATTTTATTTAAATCCTTTTTTAATGAGGTAATCGCTGCATCATCATGATGTCAAAAATAATTTAATTTATTTAAAGTCTAAAAATTATAAAAAAAAATACTATGATGTAGGAAATATTTTTAGATTTTCAATGAATATTTATAATCAAAAATCTGATCTTAATAACCCCATTTAAAAATTATTTTAGTAAAACATCTCATGTTTGTGTCATTTTTACATTTACATTAAATAAAAAGTTATTTATGTCATTTCCCAAACAAAGTGGCTCCATGGGGTCCCCAAGTTGACCCATGGATTGTCTTGGTCGGCCATGACACATCCAATGAGGGTAGGACATGTGTCAAGCTCATCTCATTTTATTAAAGCATTATTTTTACCTTAAACTACAGTAATTACCTCTAATCGCGATTAAGAACTTAAGAGTTACAATTCCCCAAAAAATTATTTTAATATCATTAAACCACATTTTAATTCTTATTGACAACCATGTATGTCGGATTTTTGAAATTCAAAACACAGAAATGGTAAAATTTCATTTAAATGAAAAATCAGTTTTTATAAGTACCACTTAGTGGTTTCACTATTCATCAAAAATTGAAGTTTTTCAGAAAAATATCAAAAATTAACCCTAAGCTATATTTGATATTCTGAATTCAAAAATGAAGTTTATTTTACAAAATTCAAAACATATAAGTCACATTAATTAATTTAATAATTAATTCCCGTTGTCATGACAAATAGCGTGTTTTTATGAAACAATATGTATCAAAAGATTGACACCAGTTTAAGTCCAATTTCAAAGTGAAATTGATTCCAATGACCACCATTGGATTAAATGGTAAAAATATATTCTAATTTCACTTCAAACCCAATTCACAAGATAATATAATCATATAAATAAATTAGATTGAAAAGCAGTTTTGATGTAAAATGCAGTATTTTAACTATTCATTAAAAAATGAACATTGTCTAAAAAATACCAAAAATTCACACAAAGTAAATGTTGATGTCCCAATCATAAAGAATAAGTTTATTTTGACAAACATAGCTTCTAAAATTGTCAAAAGATAGATTTAAAAATGGTTTTCCATCAAAAGGCAGTAAATCGATCTTTTAAAAATATTAGTGTATTCCATGCTTAAGATTGGATTTATTTTCATTTTAAGACTCTAAAACACTATCTAATTCATTAATAGACATAGATAAAAATATATATTACTCATTACTTACATGGGATGTTACATCCTTCCCCCTTTTTAAAATTACGTCCCCGCAATTTATTTACTTATCGAATAAATGGGGGTACTTATCCCTCATTGCATTTTCAGATTCCCTTGTTGCCTCTTCCATCATGTGGTTTATCAACAAAACCTTTACCTAATTAATCACATTATTCCGTAACACTTGTTCCCTATGGTCAAGAATCTGAACCGGTTGTTCCTCATAAGATAGGTTCTCTTCCAGCTGAACTACCTCTAGACTCAAAACATGAGATGGATCTGGCATATACTTTCTCAACATCAAAACGTGAAAAACATTGTGTACCTGAGATAAACTCGGAGGTAAAGCCACCTGGTATGCAACTGATCCAACTCTCTCTAGAATTTCATATGGTCCAATAAACCTTGGACTCAGATTTCCTTTCTTACCAAATCTCATCACACTTTTCCAAGGAGAAACCTTGAGAAAAACATGATCACCTACCTCAAAAGTTAGATCCTTCCTCCAGTTGTCCGCATAACTCTTCTGCCTGCTCTGAGCTGTTCTCATGTGCTTATGAATCAGCTGAACTTTTTCTGCCATCTCTTCTACCAATTCTGGTCCCATCAACTTCATTTCACCCACTTCATCCCAGAAAGCTGGAGTTCGACACCGCTTCCCATATAATGCCTGAAATGGTGCCATCTGTATACTGGAATGAAAACTGTTATTATATGAAAATTCAACCAAAGAATGATGTTGGTCCCAAATTCCCTAATAATCCATAGAGCAAGAACGTAGCATATCCTCTAATGTCTGAATTGTTCGTTCTAACTACCCATCTGATTTAGGATTAAAGCTGTACTAAAATTTAATTCAGTACCCAACGACTTCTGAAGGCCTTTCCAAAAGTTAGAAGTGAACCTGGGATCACGATCAGATACAATGGAGAGGGGAACTCCATGTAACCTAACTATCTCTTTAAGATACAAATGTGAAAGTTGATCTAGGGAAAAAATTATCTCGTATAGCAAGGAAATGAGCAGATTTAGTCAAGCGATCAACAATAACCCATATTGAATTATTACCTCGAGATGTCTTCGGTAATCCCACAAAAAAGTCCATGGATATATTCTCCCATTTCCACTCTGGCACTGGTAAAGGCTAAAGCATCCCTTTCGGTAACTGCCACTCTGCTTTAACCTGCTGACAAGTCAAACACTTCACAGTAAAATCAACAATATCTCTTTTCATTCCATCCCACCAGTAATACTCCTGCAGATCTATGTACATCTTAGTACTGCCAGGATGAACTGAAAACGGAGAACTATGAGCTTCACATAACAACTCTCTCTTTAACTGTGAATCAGAAGGCACACACAATCTCTTCCCAAATCTCAAAACTCAATCATTATCAATGTTGAATTCCGGAAACTTACCTTTTCGAACCAGCTCTACCTTTTTCTGCAACTCACTATCTTGCTTATGTGCTTGCTTGATTCTATCTGATAGAGATGATCTCACTGATACCTAAAACAAAATAGAAAACTTCCTGCACCAACAAATTCTATGCCAAAGTTCATCAAATCCTTAACCAAAGGATCACGTTCCAAACCCAACATTGCTAATGAAGCATTACTTTTTCGACTCAAAGCATCAGCCACTTTATTTTCTTTTCCCGGATGGTAATGAATTGTACAATCACATTCCTTGATTAATTCCAGCCATCTCCTCTGTCTCATGATTAACTCTTTCTGAGTGAATATATACTTTAAACTTTTTTGATCAGTATATATTTCACACTTTACTCCATACAAATGAGGCCTCAAAATTTTTAAAGCGAAAACAACAACAGCTAATTCCAAATCATGTGTAGGGTAATTTACCTCATGAGTTTTCAACTATCGTGAGGCATAAGCAATTTCCTAATCATTCTGCATTAGGACGCAACCAAGTCCTTTCAATGAAGCATCAATGTATATAACAAACTCACCATTCCTGGAAGGTAGTGCCAAAACTGGAGCATTCACCAATCTTCTTTCCAATTCCTGAAAACAATCATCACATTATTTTGTCCAGATAAACTTAACACCCTTCCGAGTTAGCTTAGTAATTGGACTAGATAACCATGAAAAATTTCTAAAAAACCTTTGGTAATAGCCTACCAAACCAAATAAGCTACGAATCTCAGTTACATTTGTGGGTCTTGGCCAGTCTTCCACAACTTTTGTTTTTTGCAGGATCAACAGTTATCCCATATTTAGAAACAATGTGACCAAGGAAAGAAATTTGTTGCAACCAAAACTCACACTTGCTGAATTTTCCATACAGTTTCTTTTCTTTTAAGGTTTGCAAGATAACCCTTAAAGGTATTTCATGCTCCTCTTTACTTTTAGAAAACACCAAAATATCATCAATGAAAACCACCAAAAACTTATCCAAGAACTCATGGAAAATTCTATTCATTAAGTCCATGAATACAGCAGGTGCATTGGTTAGCCCAAAAGGCATTACTACAAATTCATAATGGCCATATCTTGTACGGAACGCGGTCTTGAGAACATCTTCTTCCTTTACCTTTAGCTGATGGTACCCCGATCTCAAGTCAATCTTTGAAAAATACTGAGCTCCCTAGAGTTGATAAAACAAATCATCGATATGAGGCAATGGATATTTGTTCTTAACAGTGATGTTATTCAAGGCTCTATAATCAATGAAAAGTATCATTGAACCATCTTTCTTTTTAACAAATAAAACAGGGGCACCCCATGGTGATGTGCTAGGTCAAATGAAACCTTTCTCTAATAAATCTTGCAATTGCTCCTTCAACTCTAAAAGTTCAATTTGAGCCATTCGATAAGGGGGTTTTGAAATTGGCTTAGCATCAGGAACTAAGTCAACAGTAAACTCAACTTCCCGTTCTAGTATTATTCCAGGAAATTCATCAGGAAAAACATCAGGATACTCATTTACCACTGGCACATCATTAATTTGAACAGTTCCTCTATTTTTCAATGATGTGTGCAAGGTAACATTCATTTCCATCTTTTACAAGTTTCTTGGCCTCTTGATAAGTTATCAACAGTAAGGGTTCATTATTGTACACAAACTGATAGTCTTTCTAAAAAGAAACTTCTTTATCTCTACAGTCAATCTTAGCATGGTAAATAGAGAGCCAATCCATAACCAGGATAACATCAAACTCTACTATAGGTAGAACAATAAGGTTTGCAAGTAGGTTCTTTCCACAGAAAAGGATAGGAAGATTCTTATAAATTCTTTTTGCCTCAACATTTCCCCAGGTGTTTTTACCACAAGTTCAGGAGTCATTTCTTGAGATGGTATTCCCATTTTACTACAAAAAGTTTCAAAGATGAAAGAATGTGTAGACCCCGAATCAAACAACACACTGGAATAATCTGAAAAAACAAACAAAGTACCTGATACAACTTCATTTGATGGCCCGACATCTGCTTAAGTAGTTGCAAAGGATTTCACCACCTCTTTCTGCTTGTAGTCTAACTGCTTCCCATCACCCAAGATCTTTGTCTGACACTCGTTTGCATAGTGACCCATCTCATTGCACTTATAACATTTCACTAACTGTAAATCAAATTTGGTCTTACCATCATCCTGATCTTTTTCTATGCAGTCACGAGCCTTATGTCCCATCTTACCACATCGGTAGAACTTTCCCGAATTCATAAGACATTCCCCAGCATGCCTTTTTTCCACATTTATCACAAACTGGAAACTTAGTTTTCTTACAATCAGACTTTTTTGAAGAATTCTTACCTTTCTTCTGCCACCTCGGTCTCTTCTTCTGTTGGTTGTTATAGAACACTTGGTCATCGGCAAACTCCATTTCCACCTTCTCAGCACATCGAACAAGCTTTTCATAACTTTTAAACTCATGAGAAGCTAATTCCCTTCGATATTTTGGCTTTAATCCTGAGTAAAAATGATTGATTTTACTATCAAGGTCTCGGATAAAATTTGGAGCATACCTTGCCAATCGAGTGAACCTTTCTTCACAGGCAGCCACTGAGTCCTCCTCTGGCATCAATTCCAAGAATTAATTTTCCATCCTAAGTCGAACAGCCATAGGAAAATACTTCTCAAGAAACATACCTTTAAATTCATCCCAGTCAAGAGCATCAATCTCATCAGCATCCCTGATATTTTTAACCATCGACCACCACTGATCTGCTTCACCCTCCAAATGATAAATAGCAAGACTAACCTTTTGATTGTCTGAACACCCCATGACATCAAAAATCTTCTCCAGTACTTTAATCCACCCTTCAGCTAGCACAGGGTCAGATGATCCTCTGAATGATGGGGGATGTTGCCTCATGAAATGTTCCACCAAGGACATGTTCCTCTGCGGTTGATCTGGCTGATCTCGTGTATGGATACCACCGCCATTTATTTCTTGAGTCAACTGCGCCATTACTGCAAAAAACTATTCAGTTCCAATTCCAACCATCTCAGGATGCTGATTCAGAAGGTTATTTCCTTCTGCATGCCTTCCTAGCACTGCTTCCCTGTTTCCTCTGTGGAAAACCATTCTGAACAAACATGTCTTAGATGAAGCAACATAGTAATCTTCAAATACTATATCACTTCAATCTGACCATAAAAAAATATTTTTGGATAATCATTTAATAGAATTCTAACTCCTAAAGTTATCTAAACTGACCTCTGATACCAACTATAAGGCCCCAGCCTTAAACCTTACTTAATCTTGAGTTATTACAAGATTACACATTGAGGATCTTTTCGGGTTTAGAGTTTTAGAGAATTAGATCATAAAACATGCATTACATTCCACATATAGCAAAGTGGTTACATAAAGATAGTATTCTTCTTTCCCATCAATGGAAACATATTTAAAGTAAAACATGGATTTATTTTTGACACTTCGTTGACACTATCATCATATCATGTACCTTTCCCTTGACCTGTGAAAAACATTTCAAAAAAACTTGGGATGAGCATAAAAAGCTCAGTAAGGGATATAAAAATATATGGAAAGGAAACATGGGTACATATATACAAAAGAATGAAATCATACTTTACCCATAAAACATAAGCACTTCAACATACCTCATCAAATCATGAATAAATCATATAAATCATAAGACATAAAGGTAACTTGAGGAATTCATAACATTCTTATGTAGGGAGTAACCCTCTTGGTTACGTTTGGAATACCAATCACAGTATATTCCCTAAATCTCTTCGGAGAAACCTTAATGTTTCACTCCATCGCGTTACCCAATGCATTATAGAGCTATATCGGGCTCACCCGCCCTTAGTTTATCACGAAACCACCCGTCTTCATAATAATGCCCAAGAACCTCAACATAATCGTTTCACATAAAACATGCATATAGGAAACATAACATTTCCACCTTTCAATCACAAGATATCAATACAACACATTGATATAAAAACATTATGAAAACCATTTTCAATACCAAAATAAAAGAAAAGTAAAACATGGTATTTATTTTTCTTTTAATAAAAAGGTATGGCCTGTAGAGGAAGCCGAAACTCAAATAATGGTCACAGCGGCAGAGAAGTCGTTGTCACCTCATACATACGAAAAAAAATTCCTTTTTTTCATTTAGTAAAATGATTCGTATAAAAAAGATTCATTTTGAATAAACATAAAAGTCAAAGGGGTTTATACACCGTATAAAATAAGGTTGCGTATAAAACAAAATATGCCTCAATGAAAGGAGATTGAGACGAAGTCCCATACCTGGGGTCCGACTTGACTCGGTCGTTCTTTAATCTCCTGAATAATAAACTTGAGTTAATTTCTACTTGTTTAAGAACCTTTTTCAAAGTTCATTATTACTTTTATATCACTTATTGCCAAGTCACGAACACTATGTAATTATTTAAGTTAATAACGGTCGTTTTAACGATCATTGGTACTTGAGTCAAAAATAAACCCTTTATAATTACAAGGTGTTCATGTATACATTATATCCAGAATGGTATTCATGATGTAGATATCATATATGTCATATATATCTAGTACATTATTGCATTTATAATATTACATTATCATTTAGAGGTAAGAAATGAAATGCACCGTTCATGGAGACGGTAGGCCGTACGTACGCATGAACGCTACTTTTATTTCTATTTCGTATTTTATAGAATGGAATCATAATGATATAAAGGTATATTATAATTCCAGTATAATATAATATATAATATCATAGTTCCATCCTTTATACGTCCCACATATGGTATTTAACGAATCAAATCACTTTGAGGGGGCGGTAGTCCACACTTCCTTAAATGAAGATATCACGTTTACCCATAATGGAAACCATAAAGGTAGGACCAAAAAGAAAAATACAGAAGCTTAAGGAAAACATAAACATATTATATATCATATATAAATATCGTGTCATCTTAATGGACACCTTTGAAGGTGTTAAAATAATGTTGATCAATCATCGTTTCGGGAGTCATAAATTCACCATCCACGGAAACAGTATGTCCTTTAACCATTAGATGTAGGTGTTTGTAAGTGTAGCTCAAATCCTTTTTATAACAACATCCTAGTATATTGAGGATACTAGAGTTGTCACAAAAGAAAATAATAAAAAGGGTTTAGGGGGTTGGAGAAGCAAAATCAAACAAAAGGACTCAAAAAAAGACATTACCTTAAAATCGGGTAACTCTCTTAGATTTGAGCTCAAAGGCTTCCTTGGGAAGACATCTACCCAAATTGAGGCTTCAAGGAGTAATAGAGGGAATTGTAGAGACAAAATGAGCAGGTTTTGGCCGTGCCAAAGGCTTTGGGAGTGTGGGTAAGGTGGTAGAGGTGGGGGCCTTTTATAAGAGGAGAGGAGGGGCACTCTTGGAAGGTAAAGAAAAGTCACTTTATTTTAAAATGGTATTCGGATTTAAGAGGTCACACATTGATGTGTTTCTAGGATAAGGTGATAAGGGTTCGAAATCCACCCATCCAATAGGTTTTTTCCATGTGTAGGTCTTATATTTTACATTATCATTCCATTTTATTTAAATCCTTTTTTAATGAGGTAATCGTTGCATCATCATGATGTCATAAATAATTTAATTTATTTAAAGTCTAAAAATTATAAAATAAATACTATGATGTAGGAAATATTTTTATATTTACAATGACTATTTATAATCAAAAATCTTATCTTTATAACTCCATGTAAAAATTGTTTTTGTAAAACATCTCATGTTTGTGTCATTTTTACTTTTACATTAAATAAAAAGTTATTAATGTAATTTCCCAACCAAAGTGGTTCCATGGGGTCCCCAAGTTGACCCATGGATTGTCTTGGTCGGCCATGACACATCCAATGAGGGTAGGACATGTGTCAAGCTCATCTCATTTTATTAAAGCATTATTTTTACCTTAAACTACACTAATTACCTCTAATCGCAATTAAGAACTTAAGAGTTACTATTCACCAAAAAACTATTTTAATCTCATTGAACCACATTTTACTTCTTAAGGACAACCATGTATGTCGGATTTTTGAAATTAAAAACACAAAAGTGGTAAAATTTCATTTAAACGAAAAATCAGTTTTTATAAGTACCACTTAGTGGTTTCACTATTCATCAAAAATTAAAGTTTTTCAGAAAAATACCAAAAAATCACCCTAAGCTATATATTATATTATGTATTCAAAAATGAAGTTTATTTTACAAAATTAAAAATATATAAGTCACATTAATTAATTTAATAATTAATTCCCGCTGTCATGATAAATAGCGTGTTTTTATGAAACAATAAGTATAAAAAGATTGACACCAGTTTAAGTCCAATTTCAAAGTGAAATTGATTCCAATGACCACCATTGGATTAAATGGTAAAAATATATTCTAATTTCACTTAAAAACCAATTCAAAAGATAATCTAATCATATAAATAAATTAGATTAAAAAGCAGTTTTGATGTAAAATGCAGTATTTTTCACTATTCATTAAAAAAATGAACATTGTCTGAAAAATACCAAAAATTCACACAAAGTAAATTTTGATGTCCCAATCATAAAGAATAAGTTTATTTTGACAAACATAGCTTATAAAATTGTCAAAATATAGATTTAAATATGGTTTTCCATCAAAAGGCAGTAAATCAATCTTTTAAAAATATTAGTGTATTCCATGCTTAAGATTGGATTTATTTTCATTTTAAGCCTCTAAAACACTATATAATACATTAATAGACATAGATAAAAATATCTATTACTCATTACTTACTTTGGATGTTACAATAAAATAATACAAGAATCATATACATAAATATAATATTATATATGATATTCTAATATTTCTTTGTTAATAATATTTTATTAGTATCTTCATTTCTGGTGTTAACTGATTTGTTTTCCTTTATATGATTGGTTATGTAAGCCATGTTTGTTATGAATTGAATGTATTTGATTTATATCCACAGTGACATTAAGTTATTAAATATTATTTTTAATCATAAAATGAAAATTATTCTTTAATGATTACGATGGGTAATGAATCTCATCACGTTCGCGGAGACGGTAATCCATACATACAAACAAGCGATAATATCATTATATTTATGGTGAAATTGTATGTAATTAAATTGTATACCATATATAAAGAAGAATTAACATTTTATGTTTATTATTTACATCATTTTTACTCATTATTATACCCATCCAAATAATGAAGTGTTTGAAAAACAAAATACACCATGACGTGGAGACGATAAGCCATACGTACGTGCGTATGGTAACTTTGTCATTTATAGGATAGATAGAATAATGAATACTGTTTTATCATATTTATAATAACATCATATTATGTATAAGGTACGAGATTTATTATTTTGGTACCGAAACAACAAAGAAAGAGGAAGTGGAAGAAGAAAAGAACTTGAGAGAGGTTGGTGAAATTATTACCTCTTCTTCGGGTGTTTCATTTTGAGTTGACAAAAAGAGATCTTTAGGTTGGATTTATGATCAAAGTAAGGCCTCTAAGTTGAAGGAGGTTAGTTTAGAGGATGTTTAGGTAGGGTTTGGCTAAGCCAAATTTCTTTGGAGGTGTAAAATTAAGAGAAGTGGAAGTATCCTTTTATAAGAGAGGTGAGGGTTACTTTAGAAAAATCATAAAATATTATTTATAATAAAATAATTTTCGGTTTATAATAGTTAAAAAATTATTTATTATGAGGATATGGTAGGTATGGGTCAAAAACCTCTCAGCCAATAGGTTTTAGACAGGTTTAGGTCACCATATTAACCTTATCTTTTATATTTAACTCAATGTTAAATAATTTGACACTTACCATGTCTCTTTGTATTTTTACATTATATGGTTAATAAAATTACTATAACAAGAAAAGATAACTCCAATTGGTTCAGTATTAATATATATATAACCTTATATAAGTCCCTTTTCCAAACCTTAGATTTTTAGGAATATTATATCAATTGATACTATAGTGTTTGTTTTAAAAACTCAATTATATCAATTTTGACACTATTTAGTATTTGATTTTTTGAAAGCCATAAAAAGTTTATCACTTCAAAAAAAATTATTTAATCAACCCTAACATTTCATATTACCCTAGAAAATTAGTTTAATTCATAATAAGTCTCAATTTAATTTTATTTTGATATTTATAATATCAATTATTTTAATATTTCATTATTAAGGTAATAACTGAATCATCATTGTGTCATAAATAAATTAAATTATTTAATTTATAAAAATTATTAATAAAATACCATTATGTATAAAATCCTTTTATCGTTCTAATAAATATTTTTAGTCTAATTTATATTGTGTGTAACCCAATATTAAAAATGGTTTAGTTATTAAACATTGAATTTAAATCTTTTAACTCTTCTTTAAATAAAATAATAATAAATTTCATAATCTAATACAAGTGGACCAGAGAGGATAATATTTTATTCCTACGGTTGTTTTCAGTCGAATTAAATTTTTCCTATATAATTAGGACATGTTTTAGGGTAATTATAATATCATTTTTACCCTTAATTACCCTATTTATTTTTAACCGTGGTAAATAAAAGTCAAATGTTACTATTTGCCAAAAATTATTTTCAACTTATTGAACCAAATTTAAGTTAAAAATTTAAATCGTTTCTCTCATATTTTTGAACATCAACTCAGAGAAGGAATAAAATTATGTTTTATGCAAATTTACAAATGCTCCTAGAAGGTGGGTAAAAGACGGTATAAAGTTCAATAACATTTTATATATCTAAACTTATTATAAAATGAATCCAATGAATTAAATTGACCATGTATAAGTATTATGTATCTATTTTTACCTAAAATAAATTAAAATATCATAAATAATTACTTAAATACAAATTCAGTTTTAAACAATAACGCAATGTTTTTCACTATTCATAAAAATTGAATGTTTTCAGAAAAATACCAAAAATTCACCCTAAGAAAATTTTGATATTATGAATTCCAAAATGAAGTCCATTTTGAAAAATAAAATTTATAAAATTTCAAAAAGTGGTTATTAATATTCGTAATAGTTAGTTTCATTGGTCGTGGTGTGTTAAAACTCCAAGTTGCATACAACGCAAGCTACTGCATTATTCAAAGGGAAACACACCATGGATGCTTGGGGTGTAACAAATAATTCCTTATTTGACATGGTTCAATTAATGATTAGTTGTTGTGACCTTACTATTACATTCTAAAGTTATGATTTAAAGACTAATTAATTCATATTTAATAATATTCCATCTAAATCATTAATAAAGAAACCATATGATATGTGGACTTTGAATCATTACAAAATTTATTTTATTTTGAGAAGAAATCATAAAATAATTACCTTCTAATAATATTATCCCTAGTTCAAATAAATGCATATTTTTTTATTATTTGAAGGAAACTATGAGAAATTATTTCTATAATAATATTGAACACAAAGTTATTGTTCCACAAAATTTAATATTAATTTATAATGAATATATAATTTTAGGAATCAGTGGGAGGAAATTAATCTAACAGAAGTTCAAGACCAACAACCGAGAAGTGTTCCTGAGATATAGTTTGAGCTAGTTCTATAAATGTTTGGGAATAATAATCCACTCAATTTTCACTATAATCTTGATGTTCTTGTAGTATTCATCAATAGATCATGACAGATGGATTTTTTATGGATAATGATCTTCAATTAATTTTCATAAATGATGAACTTACTACTTATCAGGATTCCATTAATAGATCATATTCTAAAATGTTGTTAAATCCATGTAATTTTAAATGGAATCCATGTACACTGACCACATTGAGAACATGGTGGATACACCATATGGGGTGAGACCCATATGGTTTAATTCGGTTTTCAATAAGACAAAAAACATATATGGTAGATTATCTACTTATAAATTATGAATGGTGGAAAATGGTTTCAAGAAAATTCATGGTATTGAGTATGAAGTTACCTTTTCACATATTATAATGATAAATTACTTTATGATATTGCTTGATATAGAATCTCATATTTATTATGAGATATATTAAATTAATTTTAAACCCACTTTCTGTAATGAAAATTTAGTCAAGAATGTGTATAATATATAACATGAATGTTTTGATGTTCCAAATGAGAGTGGTAAGGTATGTAAGTTGTAAGGATCCATATATAGATTGAAGAAAGATTTTAAAATATGGATTATATAGTTTGATGATGTAAGGAATTTATTTTTGAAAATAGTATAGATGATTCTTGTGTATACAAGTAGATTAGTGGGATTATAGTGGTGCTTAAAATATTGTATGTAGATGGCATACATCTTATCATAAATGACATCCTGACTCTTCAATTTATGAACATATGGTTGGAAAAATGATTGTTTATAAAATAAATGAGTGAATAATCCTAAATAATGAGTATGAATATCTATATATATATTTAATAGGCTACTTGGAATCATTCAGGACACATACATTGGTAAAGTGATAAAGAGGATTAGCGTGGAGAAATATAAAAAAGGATCTTTAATAGTGTTTCATGGAATGAATCTTAATAATATCCAAGAACCTTAAAAGGAGTAATAAAAGGTAGATATGGTTCTATAGGTATCCATTATAGGCTCTAACATGTATTTCATTCAGTGTACTTTACTTGATGTTTACTATAGTATTATCATTATCAATACATACCATAATAATCCCCGTGAAACTCACTATATTGCTTTAAAGAATATCATTAAGTACTTGAGAACAATTATGGATATGTTCATGGTAATTGGAGGAGAACAGGATCTTTGTGTAAAGGGTTAAACTGATTCAAGGTTTCAATATAGTAATTATGATATGAATTCTCAATCTTCGTTATTATTTTTCATGACTGGTGTAGTTTTTAGTTAGAATACTTGAAAATGATCCACTATAGTGAACTTAGTAAAAGAGGAATAGTATATCATTGTATTAGATGATTTAAATACTTCTATTAGGATCAAAAATTTAATCTTTGAACTAGAGGTAGATCCTACAATAGAATGTTCTATTAATATTTACTATTAAAAAAATGTATCCATTCCTCAGGCCATGGACCCTGGTCTAACTAAAGGACCAAAAATATCATTCACAAATATCATTTAATATGATATATCATTGAGTGAGGTGATGTTAGAATGTATTGGGTAAAAATAAATGATAATTATTTGATCTATTAAAAAAAGTAGGTTGTTATAAGTAATATGTTCATGTGAAATATCTTGGTATATGACACAAAATAGATTAATGTAATGGTTTCATAATGTACCATAATGTTATAATAAAAAGAGACCACTATTTATAATTCATTCATTTATGGGTGTTGAAATTTACTTTACTAGAATAGTGTAATTTTAATAAACCTTATAATTATTACTTTTAGTTATCCTTAATCAATGATCATCATATGGTATTACGGGTTGGGATGATATGATAATATTTAATTGATTAGTGGACTTATGAGATAATTTGTAGAGACTTATTATTTGGATTGACCTACCAAGTAAATCCTATGGAACATCATTAAACCATTGATATAATCATGAGTTTATACTTATTATCAATCCTTTTTTACTTGATCTTGTAGAGATACCTAACATGAGATCCTTTATACTTTTCTATATTTCTTATGAAATTTATTGAGGCTTCGCTATCATGATTGTTTTGGTATGTTTATGATCATGGCATCACTTAGTGCTCAACCAATATGAGATATTTCCACTCATATAATGAGGAAATATATCTAGACCTTGATTGAATTAGACAATGTAAATTCACATACATTCTTAGTTGAGTCACATATTATGTCTTCAACTACTTGGATGAGGGGCATGAGATGTGATCATCTGGTCGATGAATGACAAGTGATGTATTTATAAACTAGGACAATATTCTTAGTCAATTGGGAAAGAATGAGATGGAATACACTAAATTAACATGTTTCTATGTCTTGTTGTCAATTTATTTCATAAGAAAATGGATTATATAAGTATACATATGATGAAAATGATACCTCTTGTGGTGAACATGTTCATATAATAAATGAATAGGTTTGATGGAGATCACACCAAAACCCTTAGTATCTTAAGTATACTTGATGTTATTATATAATCTTCTCTTTGATTACATATATGAAATAAGGATTTTATATATGTTTTCAATGATCCTATGGTCCAAAAATTCACATCGTTAGGCATTCGGATAAGGAATATTTTTTGTACATGCATTTGTTCTAGAATGAAGATATTTTGACAAACCGTAACCAAATTAATTAGATATAGATTCAAAAATATTTGTTAAGTTTTTCGTAAACCCCTTTTTGGATTTTAGTATAAGTAGAATATTATTTTATATGAAATAAAATAGGGTTTTATCAAATTTTAAGATATATCCATATCGATAGCTAAAATATTGATGTAATGATTGTCATATACTATGATCTATCTATGTCTCATGATATATGATATTCATTTTTTATCCTCGATTGTATAGTAGGATTAAAAATATGGTATAGGTGGGTCTTATATGCAACTCACCTCCCACTTGAATTTATTTTTTATAAAACATTGTTATTGGTTTATTAATGGAATTCCACACATTCTATGAATTGTTTAATTAACAATAGTTTACTGGTAAGTTGTGTATGGGTTCAATGATATGGCACTCCATATAGTCAATATAGCTAACACTCATCATTTATTAAAGAGGATCAGTGATATCTATATAAGGGATGTCATAAATCCTATTGGTGTACTATGATGCCTGAAATCTTATTGAAAATATATTCTTCCTGGAACTCCATTCGTCACTCGATGAAGGTACTATCATCCATTTTATAGTTTTTGGTCTTCATTTCATGAACATAGATCTATTGGATGGTGTACTACCTATAGAGGATGGATCTTTTTTCACTCTAGTAATCTCCCTTAAGCATATGTGGATTGAGTTAGTGGAACTGATGTTTTAGGTTTGACCATGCCCATTTCATTCTTTATTTTATGAAATATTGAACATATTGGATAAATATTAGGAAATTCCATGGGTTTCTTATACTACCAATGAATAAAAGATGGTCAATATAATCCCACCAGCCTCTTCTCAATATTTTAACAAGTAGGTAATGGAATCTTCCTTCATTCATGATATTTATTAGTTAAGACTCAAACAAAACTCTGTTCTTTTCTTCCTATCTCATGAATCATTAGATCATTGAGATACATCTCCACCTTAAAAGAACATAAAAATATTTCCTCTTAGCTATTATTGTCCCAAATCACTAAAAAATGTAATATTTTATTTCTACATTTATTTTTTCCCTATATTTCATAACAAACCTATAATTTTAAAGGATATTCTATTTGTATAAATAAAAGAAATGGGTGAGCTAACAATCCTAGTATGGGGATAAGAATTAATAATCATAACATAGAATCATAAAAGAGAATGATTAGAAACTATCATGTTGAAATAAGACATAAGACAAAAATATTATAAAATTATCGTAATATTGAGAATCGTAAAAATGTTTCATAAAGATAATGTATTTCATCATAAATATTATTACATGATCGATTTTAATACATCATTATTGAGTGGCTCCTTGAACCAATTTATGTTTTGATAACTACAAAGCTTAATTTATTTTTCATTTAAAATTATAAATATTTTGATTTATGTATGTTATGATTAATCATGATCATATATTAATTTTTTAATACTTAAAATGTATTTATTTTTATATTATTTATAGTTAATAATATGTTCTTCATGTTTCATGAACTAGTCCAAGGAAAAATAATTCATTGTGACATTATAATATCAATTTACTTATTTTAGAACAAAAATTTTAAAAGAATAGAAGTTTAAATTTTAGAAATGTTTAGAAAATAACATATGGGAGCAAACTGACCATGTCAACCCACTAAAAGAATAAAATGTACCTACTGTGTGGTAGTTAACTAACTGTGTCACCTGACTGTGTCACATGACCGTTTTACCTAACCACATAAACAAAATGTATATACTATTTAGGATTCAAATAATTTTGTCACCTAAATTTTTCAACCTATGACATAAAACATATTTATATACCATATGGGAGTCACATGACTATGTCATTCGACTATGACACCTAACTGTGACACCTGGTCATGTTAACATACCATTGTACCTACCATGAGTGAATTTATCTTCTTTTTTTTATGACTCTAAATTAGGGTAAAAAACTAGAAATTATGTGATTATTATTGAATTGTAAATATAAAAAATTTATCTAAATTTAATTAGAATAAATCAAACTCTAAATCAGCTTTATAAATACCAAAACTATATTAAATTCACTATAGCCTTTTAGTTAGAATTCTACAGTTTCCCAGAATAATTTTTCTATAATATTTTTATATTAACTTTATATGTTGAATTCAAATTATGGTAACTCTTGATTCCATGGAAATATAATTAAATTATAAATATATAATAAAATTGGAGTTAAACCTAATTCCATGGTTTATTGGTATTTCTTAATTCTGAAACATTATAAGTTAAGTTGTCAACTTATTTTTAGAATTGCCTATTGGAAATCAGGTAGGTGAATTTTCTTAAATTGATTTTAGTATCTATATTAACCTATGTAAATATCGTACATAAATATCCTACTTGAAACCCATATGTAGATTTGCTTATGTTTATTTATAATTTTCTATAGAATATTGTAAAATATGAAAATATTCCATATTTTACATTACATTTCACTTTTTCATTTGATGTATGTTTAAAATGAATATAATCAAATTTTTAGTTTTTCTATAATTACATATAAATTATTTAGAATCTATGAGAATTTTTTTTAATTCTTTTATTAAATTTTTTTCACATGAGTTGAAGTATGACGTTGATCTCTTGGGAAAACACGACTTCCACATTAAATTTTGTTGGAATGTGAATTCTTTGTTTCACATGATTTTTCAAAGTTTTTATAAGGGAAATTTATGTTTATTATAATTTTTCATTAGTGTATCATTAATTATACTAATATTTTTTATCATTTTATAGAATGGATTTAATTTTACATATTATCAAACTAACCCACGTGAGTTTTCTTTGCATGTGCATTCAATTAAAAAATTATATATTGTATTTGGGAGGATGAATTGTAATGGGATTCTAGAGTTGAATATTTTTTGTTTAGATGAAATTGATATATGGAGATCAAAATATCTATATCCATTAAGTAAGGTTTTTAATATTTTCTTGATTTGTAAAAGGGGAAGCAAACTTTTATGATCACTTACTCCTCTAAACTGGAAATTAACCATTTGGTCCTTTGATGTTGGGGAGTTCACTACAACTTCAACACTAAAACACCGAGTTTTTTCATCTTGTTCTGTTTATATACTTCTTTATATTATCTTTCTATGTGTGTAAATTTAATGGGTTATACTACCCATTAAAAGGTAGTATTTTGGGTTGTGAATCTTAATCAAAAGTCAGACATTTGGTTATTCCCCAAGGGAAAAAGGAAGGTTCTTTGCTTTGTGCCTCCAGGTAGAAATGGAAAGTTAATTTTACGTTTAAGACTCTATTTTTAAAAATTCATTGTAATATTCCATTAAATTGTTTATAGTGGGTGTCATCACTCTCAATTTGTGAGAGGGGTAAAGAGTAAACATAAGACCATTTAGACCTAAACTACTATATAAACATCTTGTGTTCTTTTTTTTTATTTTCCACTAAATCATAATTATAACTTTAATATATAATCCATAAATTAATTACTTATTTTAAAAGTCTAATTATTCCCCCTATTGTCTATATTTTCATCTTAACTCTGAACTAACAATTACTATCAAATCAGGACTAATAGCTTTATTTATCTATATTATTTGTGCTAACCATTTCTTATCTTCTGTATCAAGAGGAAAACATATTTTTTAATATAGAAGGAAAAATTTCAAATGATGGATGGATACCTCAAAAATAACCTCATTTTTATGGTATTTATTGTGGATATTAGAATTTTAATATGGAAGATTTATTAAAACAACATATCATTGATCATTGAATAATCATGGAAATGTCATACAAGATGACCGAAGGTGAACATGAATCTTTGGTTGGAAATGATGTGGTAAAGTATGTTTTGAATTACAAGGGGATGGATATTTTATAATAATAAATAAATAGGAATGTTTATATTCATGTTTCAGTATGTAAAAAAACTCATGAAATTTGTAAATTTCTGTAAGTTACACATCTTGGTTCTAAAAAAAATTAAAACAAAGTTGGGTATTTTGAAATATGAATATAAAAAATTTAGAATTGGTGATTATGAAACTATAAATAAAATTTTTAATAGATTTAATGGTATTGTAAATTGTGGGAGTTCTTTGGGAGAAACTATTGAAAATCATGTTATTATTGAAAAATTTATTAGAGGACTTCTTAATAAGATCCATACTAAAAATGTTGTTATAAAAGAAAGTGAAAAATTTAAGGAATATACTCTTGATGAGATTATTGTATAATTATTAAAATATAAGTTAAAACTGAAAAATATTTCCAAAGAATATAATACAAATAAAATGTAATTTCTTATAAATAAAATATATCTACTTACTCTTCTGATTCTGAGTTTCAGAGAAGTAACTTGAATGATAAATATTATGTTATAGTGGGGTGTATATATAAGGAATAAAGGATAATAAAGGATATCATAGAAATATTATCCTAAGGATAATCATAAGGAGAAAAATAATAATAATAATTTTTTAATTATTATCAATATGTAATTTTTGATGAGTTTAGAAAAAAGGGGCAGATCAAGACCAATTTCCTAGGACTAAAGAAGTATAATAATAGAGAACGAAATGTAAGAATGAAAATAAGGAAACATATGATGAATGTAATTTTATATTATATTAAATTACTTATGAATAATTTTGTTTTGAAAATGATATCAAAAACTTATGTTTGATGGATTCTTAAAATCAGGTAAGTTATAATACTAATTATTCATCATCTAAATAAAAATCTGAAATATATACTATTAAATAATTGCCTAAATAATTTGATATAGTTTAACATAAAGTCGGAAAGGTTACTAGTTGATAAAAGAATCAAAAATAACAACATAATAATTTTCTTAAAGAAAATAAAAAATCTGAAGAAATCTATCCAAAATCATAACAACGCTTCTTATATAAATATGGAAAATTATCAAGAAAATTTTAAAAATAAACTTTCTAAAAATGATAATTTAAAAAACTATTTTTATTCCATGTCAAAATCTATTGAATTTAAAATGATTTATTTTGATACCATTTTAATGGAGAATGAACTAATCAAAACTAAATATGTAATATTAAAATTAAATCTGGCCATTTTTTTCATAGTACAGAAAACATTGATAAATTTATGAGTCTTAATAAAAATTAATAATAAGAGATATGTTATTGGTTTTGATAACATTCTACCTAAATTTTATAAGACATTATTTGTTAATATATCTAATGGAAGTACATCTACTATCACTTGTTTTAGATGTCATATGAAAGGTCATTATGCTAATGAGTATTCCTTAATATTTACACAATCCCTTGGATATACTAAGGCTTTTATTTCTAATTTTTTATCATATAAATTTACTATTAAATATTTATTGAAATATATTTGGGTTCCTAAAAATTCATATTCTAATCCCATCGAAACTAAATTTTTATGGGTACCAAAGATTTCTTAAATATATTTTTGTTGGAAAATGTATTGGGAGAATAAAAATATGGTGTTTGGTACATGGAAAGTGGGTGCTGAAGGCACATTCCTAGTGACATTTAAAATGTTCTATAATTTAATCAATGTGATATAGGTGATTTTATGTTTATTGATAATTCCAATGGAAATGTAAATGGTTTTGGTGAGGTGGGAATTTAAAATTCTATTATTATTTCTAAATTCTAATTTCTTGGTTTTTTAAAAAATAATTTTATAATCATTTAACAGCTATGTGATGAGGGAATGTTCTTAAAATTTTATAATTATAAATACTTTGCGTTTAAGGATAAAAATGTTTTATTTTATTCAAACCAAAAAAGATAATATTTATTTAATTATTTTTTCTGAATTAAATGATCAAAATGTAATTTTTTTTAAATTCTATAATATGATAAAATTTTATGGGATAAGATATTGGGACATGATAATCTCATGTTGATTCATAATATTTTCAAGAAACAAACTATTCTGATGTTACTAGAAGTAAAAGAGGACAATAATTTTTTTTGTGGTTCATGTTTGAAAGGTAAACAACCCAAAATCAGTTTCAAGTAAGTTAAATATATACAAACATTAATTCCCATTTATCTCATTAATTTAGATTTATTTTTCCATATTAAACCTACCAGTTTGGGAGGTAAAAGATATAGTTTTTTATTATAGTTTATTTTACAAGATACACATTGGTTTACTATCTTAATCTTAAACCTAAAATATTATCTTAGTTTATTACTTTTTATTAATTGGTTCAAAATTATAAATTCCATTTAATTAAGTCAATTAGATTTGATCATGGTGTATAATTCTAAAATCTAGAGTTTATATTGTTTTTTGAGGAAAATAGCTATTTTAAAAAATAATCATCCCCTAGGATACCACAACAAAATGGTGTAGTGGAAAGGAATAATAAAAAACTTTAAGAAATGGCTATAAACATTATAGTTTAGTTTAACTTACCTAAATATTTTTGAGTAGAAGCTTTTAATACTTCTAGTTATGTTTCTAATAGAATTATTTTGTGAACCTTGTTGAAAAATACTCCTTGTGATATTTGGAAAGGAAGATAACCAATAATCGGTTATTTTAGATTCATTGTATGTAATGTTTTTTATTTTTAATATTAAGGATACTTTAGATAAATTTTATATTGAGTCTGATGAAGGTATTTTCTTATTATATTCAAATAATAGTATGAATTTTAGAGTATAGAAAAAAAGACCCGTAGTTGTTAAATATTTAATTCATGTTATGTTTTCTGAAAAAACTTTTAATAAAATATATGATGATATTGAACAACTTGAGGAATAATTTAAAGAATTTATATTTTAAGAGGAAGTACTTAAATATATAGATGCACATATTTATGGGGATGGAGATATTTCTTCTCAATATAAACATATTCATTGTAAATCGTGGAATAATCATATAGATCATCCCATAGATAATGTTATTGGTAATTTTGAATGAAAATTTCATGCAAGAAAATATGTTATGAATGTCTGTGTTTATCATGATTTTATTTTTGATTTCTTACTAAACAATATTGATGAATATTTAGGTGATTATAATTTTATTTTTTAAATTAAAGATTAATTATATTATTTTAGTAGGAATACTATGTGGACTTAAATTGTTCCACCATAAGATTATCATTTTATTTGAACAAAGTGGTTTTTTAGAAATAAAATTGATGAATATCAAAATATAGTTAAGAATAAAGCATGATTTGTTTCTCAAAGATATTCATATGAGGAAGGAATTTATTATGAGGAATAATTTTCCACTATTTATAGGTTAAAAGTAATTAAGATATTATTGGTATATGATTCTGTTAATGGTTAAAAAATGGATATTAAAATCTCATTTCTAAATGGATATCTTTATGAAGAAGTTATTGTCATAGACCCCTAGGTTTTTAACATGAGAAGCTTCTTGATCATGTTATTATGTTATCTAATAAATTATATTTTTTGAAACAAGATCCATGAACTTGGTATAAAATGGTAACTTTTTTGTTCAAAAAAACATTAGAATTTAAAGGCTGGTCCTACTTTTTTTAAAGAAATTTTCTAATGATATTTTTATTGTTAAAATATATATATATTGATGAAAATTTATTTGGATCTTAAAATAAAAAAAATTCATAATGATTTTTCATAATTGATGACTTCTAAATTTGATATGAGTATGATGGGGGATTGAAATTCATTATTTTTTCCTCAAAATTTTCAATAAAATGATTGTATTTTTTTATATCAATCTAAGTATGCTAAATATTTTGTTAATAAATCTTGTTTATAATCTTATAAAAGTAAAAAATAATCCCATGAGTACTACTTTCAAGTTAGATTTGGATTAATCTGGAAATTTTATTGATGTGAAATCCTATGGATATGAGATTGGTAGTTTATTATATTTAAATTCTTCTTGAATTGATTTAATGTTTTCTATTTTCATGTGTTCTAAATATTGAAGGGTTCTTAGGGGAATTCACATTAAATATATTAAAAAGATAATTATATATGTTAAAGGTTTTTTGAATCTAGCATTACTTTATCATACTAGAACTAATTTATATTTGAAAAGTTGTTCTGATTTTTATTTTGGCCGATACCATATAGATATTAATATCACATCAGGTATGTTTAATTTACTTGGTAAATCTTAAATTTCATGGGCTTTATATAAATAAATTATATTTCTCTTTCTACTATTGAATATGAATATATAGAGACAAAAACTTGTAGTGCACAATAGTTATGAATAAATGAAACACAATCTAAATTTTGTTTTTATTTTTATAATATTCCTTTCTTTTTTAATAATAGTTTCTCAATTTATATATTCAAAAATCCATTATAACACTCTAGGATGTTAAATATTATTTTCATAGACATCATGTTCAAAAAGGAAATATAAGTCTGGGATTTACTTCAATAGAAAACCAAACTCAATATATCTTTACTAACCCTTATACTTTACTATGTTTGATAAAATCAACTTTGAAATTTTTATATAGAGATTTAAATTTACATCACATGAATTGAGGGGGAGTTTAGGTGTGTTTATGTGATAGAAGTTTTATATTTATTTGAAATATGAGAAATTTGGAATCATTTTTTTAGATTAACTTTACATATTTTGTATACGTATTTTTTGAATTATATAAATATTTTGATACTACTCATATGTACTAGATAATTTAAAAGTATTATACAAACATTTATTTAGAATAAAATGGTATTTTTATGAAGGGTTTCCCATTAATGTTTACACACAACATTCAAAATTATTCTCATTGAAGAGTGAATTCAAGAAATATATT
Organism: Viscum album; assembly: GCA_963277665.1. Classification (NCBI taxonomy): domain Eukaryota; kingdom Viridiplantae; phylum Streptophyta; class Magnoliopsida; order Santalales; family Viscaceae; genus Viscum; species Viscum album. The sequence goes on from OY728130.1 coordinate 1,407,386,738, forward strand.
TTCCAAATGATTTTTTTCTAGAATCTTGATATATATTTTGAAATATTTATGTTTTACAATGTTATGGAACACACTATGTTTTTCAAGTGTATTTTTATTTAAATGGAATTAATATTTTAATTTTTAATTTTAATGGTTGAATTATTCTAATACACCTTTATATTTTAAATAATTTCAAAAATAGGGAGATTTTTTTGAAATTATATTTTATTTTGTAAATATAAAAAAGTGGGATAATTTTGAGTGGATCCTTGAACCACATTATGTTTTGATAATTAAAAATATTTTTTTGTTTTTTTCTTTAAAAGTATATCTATTTTGAATTATATAAATAATTCTTAATCATGATCATATATTAATGTTTATTTATATAAATTGTATTTATTTTTTATTTTTGTATAGTTCATAATTGGTTATACAAGTTTCATGAAGTGATTATAGGAAAAATAAGTCATTTGAGACCTTATAATATCAGTTTAATTATTCTAGAACTAAAATTTGAAATGTATGGAAATTGAAAATTTTGAAAATTATACAACCTACCATATTGGAGTTTTCTGACCATGTTTACCTACCGCATGAAAAAATGGACCTACCATGTAGGATTCAACTGACCCTATCACCTATTAATGTCACCTAACTGTATGAACAAAATGTACCAACCATATAGGAGTCAACTGACTATGTCTCATGATTATCTCAATCAACCGCCTAAAAAAATATACTACCATATATAAGTCACATGACCATGTCCCTTAAACATGACACCTGACTGTGTCAAACGACCACAATACATACCATAATGAATTTATCTTCTATTTTTTTACTGTAAATTTGGATAAAAACAAAAAATTAATTTATTATTATTTTATATGTAATATATAAAATAATATACATTTAATTAGATGAAATCTAACTCTAAATATATCTTTAAAAACTAGTAAATTAGACTGAATCCATTATATGTTTTCAGTTAGGAATCTACAGTTTTCTATAATAATGTTTCTGTTATATTTTGAGGTTAACTTGATATGTATAAGTAAGATTAAGTGGATTCCTAATTCTATGGAAAGATAATGATATTTTATAAATATAATTCAACTCGAGTTAGATATGATTCTGATTTTTTGTAGGTACGGAATAATTATGAAGCATTATAATTTAAGTTTTCTACATATTTCTAGAATCGGCTATGGAAAATCAGGTATGTGAATTTTTTTTACATATATTCTTATATGTAGATTCACATATGTAAATATACTAAATAAATATCCTACTTGAAACCCATTTTGGATTTTCCTATGTGGATTTATGATTTTATATATGATATTGTAAAATCTAAAAATATGCTCTGTTTTATGTGACATTTCACTTTTCCATTTGTTTCGTGTTTATTGTGAATATTATTAATGTTCTATTTTTTTATACTTATATATTAATTATTTATAATAAAATAAAATATATTTTAACTTATTTTATTAAGTTATTGTCACATAGTTTGATGTAAAATGTTGATTTCTTAGGAAATGCGACTTCCACATTAGATGTTGTTGGAATGTAAACTATTTGTCTCGCATGCTTTATGGGAGTTTTACTAAAGGGATTTAATATTGGTTATAATTATTAATTTTTGTTTTATTAATTATATTAATTTTTTGTCACTATATATAATTAATTTATTTTTATATATTATTGAACTGACCCACATGATTTTTCTATTCATGTGCATTCAATTAAGAAATCGTATTTTGTATTAAGAAAGATGAATTGTAACAGGCTTATTATGTAGAATATTTTTTTCATAGATAAACATGACATATGGAGTTCTAAATATATATTAAAATTAATTTTTTTTGAGTATTTTCTTTAACTATTAAAGTGGATAAAAGCTTTTACGATCTCATACTTCTCTCAACTAGACATTAATCATTTGATCCTTTGTTGTTGGGGAGTTCACTACTACATAGACACTCAAAAATTGAATCTATCCATCTAGTTATATAGATATAATTATTCATATTTTTTTTATTTTTTAATAATTGTAATGGGTTATAATACCTTTTAAAAGGTGCAATTTTGGGTTGTGAATCCCAATTAAGACTCATGCATTGGGTTCTACCTCTCAGAGAAAAAGGCAGGCTATTCAGGTTACGCCTCCAGGTAGAAAAAGGTAGTTTTTTTGTTTAAGCCTCTAGATGGTAAAAATACATTTTTATGATTCCACTAAATTTTTTATAGTGGTCTTAATCACTCTTATTTTATGACTGGGGTGAAGAGTATACATAGGGTCATTTAATCTGAACTACTATAAAAATATTTCATGTTTGTTGTATTTTATTTTATATTGTATAAGAAATATAACTATAATATATAATCCTTGAATTAATTAATCATTTTAAAAGGAAAATTAACCCCCCTATTAACTATATTGATCTCTTAACTTTGAGACAACAATCATAACATAATAAACAATACTAAGTGATTCATGTTCAAGCATAACATTTTGAAGAAATATGGCACCATAATATCCAATCATAATGATATCATGAGATGTAAATCATTACCCAATCAATTGAGAGGATATATAATTTGGTTCCTACCCATTTAATCACAATTTATCATGTATATGAGTTCTATATAGAAAATAAATATAAATTAATCAAAAAACTAAAATAACCTAAGAGAAGAAAATGTGTTCATAATCATATCAAAAATCAAAAACCATTAAGGTATAATGTAAATTCTTGATAAAATAAAATATTAAACAATAATGTACCTTAATTAGTTAATAAATAATCATAATTAATGATATGAATCTAAAAGTAAAGGAAAATTTAAGAGAATGAATGAAGAATAAGTTATCAAAACAAAGCCCTTTATTATAATTTAAAGAAACTTGTATGACAGATTTAAAGGAAATAAATTCATATGATTTTCAAAAATAATAGAAAAAAATTGATCCTATTATAATTATATATATACATATATATTATTGTGGTTTATAATACTATAGTAGAAAATAATTATTATAGTATGAATAAATTATAATTAAAAATAAATGACAATGCTTTCTGTATATACAATAAAAAGGATTGATTTAAAAGAAATTATTTAAAATGGAATAAGTATAAAAACATTCATATCAAAATAAAAATAAAGGATAAGTAATCATAAATATAATAAATTTAGTACATGAAGAAATTAGAAATGATAAATAAGAAAAGACGTAGATAGCGAGTGATAAAGAACATAACCAAAAAGGAGTAAAGAGAGTGGAAGAGTCCCCTTACCGTAATTCTTGACTCTCTTTAGACACTCCTTTAACCTATAGGATAGTCTTATTACATTAATGAATTTTTTCCCTCATAGACATTTTCATATTTATTTAATCTCTTATAATCCATTTATTTTCAACAATTATTCATTTATTTAATTAATATTATTCATGTTGATCATTTCATGAATGTTTAGTTCTTAATTCCAAATATTCTTTGATATAATAGTAAATATATTGAATGATTTTGAGCATGAATAAATTTTTTTATGGAATTCATTCTTCAAAACATTAATTGATGGTTTACTAGTCCTCTTATTTGTGTGATATAGAAAATGTAATAACAATATTATTGGAAGTGATGTGTGTGAAGATAAATAGAAAATAAGAAGGGATATGTTCATATCCAAGAGATTATATCCAAAGAAGTTTACCAAAAATATGGTGTCAAATTTGTTTAGGGGAAATTAGAAACCAACCAAACTCACTAATATCAACCCATTTATCATGAAACTATTATGATCAACCCTATTGACTGCCCTTATATTCTCTTTTAGGTGAATATTCAGGCCTCCTTAATGAGAATAAATGTCCCCATAAGGTTACCTAATTATTAATGATAATAGAAATTGTTTTTTAGTTATGTGTTTTGGTACCACTATATCTCTCAATTTAGGTTATTATTTGGTTTTTTAGGCCTTTATTATGTAGTTTTTAATCACATGTGGGTGGGTATCACTCACTACACCACCCTCAATAAGATTAATAAGGTCCTTCTTATTGTGTCAAGTAAGGATTAAACTCTCATATTTACCCCACACTCTATATAACCCTTTCTACAAGAAGTTTAACATATAAACAAGTAAATATATGAGATTATACTTGTTATAATACTCTCAAATTCACATAGTACCCATGGAAAATACATCTAAATTGTAATTATGAAATCAGGTAGAATCACACAATAAAAACTCACAACATATTAAAAAGTAACTTTAATTAAAAATCAACTCCCATATATACAAAAAGGATAACACAAGATACAAATAGTCAAATAAGAAAATAAAAACAAATGGAGAATAAATCTAAGGGTTTATGTGAAGACTATCACTATATCCTTTGATTGATGATGTGATCCTTTATTTTGGATCACTCTTAGAGATCTTCTCAAGTATGCTCAAATCCTCCTCTATCTAGTATGATCGTTCTCTAATGAGGATCATACATACTCTTCCCTTATTACTCTCTTCTTTGGATTGTTTATTTAGCACAATATTGTTTGATCTTGAGATGTGGTAAAAGAAACAAGGTCACTACCATACAAAATGGTCAATTCCTTTTAGATTAATCCATAATTTCATCACCCAATCCCAATGTCTCATTATTCTCCATATATCATGGATCATTTTAAACAAGTAATTCATTTAAAATGTCTTCATCAATCAATTAAATAGGTTGATTTATGGGTTACCCAAAAATTCCCCTTGACATTCATGTGTTCCATGTGTATTTGAAATGGAATCCACATCTCTCCATTTTTCGTATATGATATTCCATGAATTCCCCATGTATGTATGTTGGTTAAAGTGAATTTCATGGGTTCCCAAAAGAAATAAATCTAGTTTTTTATCCAAAATGGGTATATTTATAAGCTAATGTAATCTTAGGACCACATGTGACATACTATTGGCTATTTTCCAATGGAATAATTTAATCTTAAGAGTATGATGGAGCACTAACACTACCTACTTTGGCCCTGGATATTATATCAGGAAGTGGATATAGTCATCATTATTTCTCTTTGAGATGTTGGATCCATTATAGGCTATGTTGTTATGAATGTAAAAATTATCAAAATTAATAGAGTCAATAATATAAAAATTATTACCTCAGATTTATATCTTACATTGGGTCATGAGGATTCATTGGAGAGTGGATGTTAGAGGAGTTGGAATTTCAGTGTAATTTTGTAATGATATGGAAGGTAAGGTTCCTATATGGGACAATACTATAGATCTATATACATATCAGGTGTATATATGGGATTAATTTATCTGTATGATATATTGTAAAAGTCTCCTTAGTGTTTCATTGGTGTAGTGACCTAGGATTTTCTCAGTCAATAATTTTTTTAGTTTTGGTTTTTTGAGTCCCTAGATATATTAAGGGGTAAAATAGTAAATTTACCTTAGTTAAATAGAATGAAAAAAATATCTAATGGTTCTGCTAATTTTTGGGTGTGGATTTTACCTTCTGACTGATCCAAAACCAAATTGAGAATGTGGTGGGCCTCTATACAAATATATTATGTATAAAAATATTATTTATAGATTGCGAGTTCACATTCAAGAGTATTATTCTATACATTCTAAATATAGCATTGAATGGAGAAATTGACACCACGATTTCATCTATAATGTGGGATTTACCCTAGTTATTATACGATTTGGGTTCACATTTGAGGTCTTAAGGATAGACGACCATGGAATGATTAATTAATTCAAATAATTTAATTTATTAATCCATACACCAATTTAGGGGGGTAACGATGGATATAAGGACAAGTTGTGACTTCAGTAGTTTTCAAGGTTATTATGCTAGATGAGAGACAGAGTTAAGGTGGGAAGCATAGGGGAGGATGTGTGATGTCCTGGTGATAGTGAATGGTGGGATGTGGCAAGGGGTCTATTAGAGGTTGATATGGATGGTCGTAGGAGGATGATAATGTTGGGTAGGGGTGGTGGTTATTTATAATTCTAGCCAAGTAGAATATACATGGACCCAATATGCTCAATAGTGGTTGGATTAGTCTATACAACTAGGTCTAGTATTCATGGATCACCGGGATAACCCATGTAAACCTAGAAATGATGGCCAGACTCAATGATTCTTGGGGAGCGAGTTAGGAAATCTAACTTAACTCAAGGCTATCAAGCATAGTTGGTCAGGTCCCACCCAATCTTGAACTACTGAGTGACATTCCACTCACTTTATAAGGTAAATTTGTGATCTAGGGGTAGGTTATATATTTGGATGCATTCCATGAGTCACTCTTGATGGTCTCTACAAGGTCTGATTCCTTGCCTAAGTTTCATTTTTGTGTCGTTATTGTCTATTTTACTAAATTCAATGATTTTTTCTATTTAATATTCATCATAGATTATAACTTTTTAGCCATTTTTCTATACTAGTACATTTGAGAGGTGATATAGGAAGATTGTGAATTTGGATCTATAGGACCCCTATTGAGATTTAGTCATGATGATTAATGTGTTATTGGGGTTTACTGCCCACCTTAGTAGATTGACCTTATAAATATGTTTTGAGAGATGGATACATTTGGAATTTTCTCTCCCAATTACCCCTATGAATTGTGTGAAATATAGGGCATGAGACCTCTTGGGATCTATGTGGATACCAGGTTAGTTTGGACAAGGTTGATAAATCCACTTGGGAACTATGTGATTACTAGGGAATGGGTCCTCCCTTAGAGCTATGTGGATACCAGGGTGTGAGTTCCCATGGAAACTATGTGGATACCAAAGTATTCCCCCATGTAAGAATGAGGAATTCATTACTCAATCGGTGGTGTGTTATAGATGAGACAGAGGATGTGATATCCCCTTGATTATTGAGCATGATCCATTAATGAGAAAGACCCCCCTTCATTGTTTCTATCAGTGATGAGTTATTTATAATGGTTGAGTAGTATATACTTTTATTAGGATTTTGGATATTCTTCACCCCATGTTCTTCTATGGTCATGTGATAAATAGTTGTATATCAACTTCAGGCTTCATGGACTTCCCAATACATTGACCATACCTAATTGTATGTGGGTTTTGTATCTTATTTAGTTAGAGATATAATTATTTATAATTCCTTATTACCTGATAATTGTGGTTATAGAGCACATATAGATTATCCTTTCTTATTTTTATCTTGAATACTCTTACATATTAGAGGTTTTAGTCTAACATTTTTCATTGTTTTTTCCTTTGTGGTTTTCAGAGTTTCATACTGAGAATATCTACTCTCGCCCCTACATGGGATTTGTTCCCACACATGTTGTGTTAATAAATATTAAGTAAAGGTTTATATTTGGTATTAGTAGTTATAGATTTGGTGTGTATTGGTTTGAAATGAAGCATATTGTTGTTTGTCAATGCATGATAGAGATTAGTGATCCTTGAAGGTGGAAGTGACCATTATAGTTGAAGATCATTCAGAGGTTACGTTCATCAAGGAGAATTTTCCCTGTGTCTCATGTCCATTGGTTTTAAAGAATTTTCATATGTATAGCTCCTTTGTATTTTCATTCTTATTTTTGTATTTATACCTAATGTCTCATACATTCATTTCATATAGTTCAATTGATTGTATATTTACATCATGTTACTATTTTTTTGTTTAATTTGTTGAAGATATGTATATATTGTATATTGATATAAGATAATTATTTTGATGATGTTTCGCATACATACGTGGTGATATTCACTAGTCCATAGACTATTATAGAATGGAATTTGGGGTACTCTCACTTTATCATTGGCCCAGGAGAGGCCTGATGGGTCTCTTTATTTCAAAGTTCTATGAAAGTGGGTTTGTCTTAGGGATAGAGTTTGGTCAGTGTTCATGTGAGGGTTAGATTGGTAAACATTAGATAAATATAGTAAGGGGGTATTGAGTTTAGTTATCTGACCAGAGAGACCATCATAGGTGTAGTGGTCAATGTACCATGTTTTCATGACTCTAGTAATGAGTTAGTTGAGCCAGATCACTAAGGTGCCATTTTGGGGTAAAAGTGAGTTGGTACATGCAATGTATAATGGTCAGAAATTATTTATAATTACCTTATTTTGTTATATAATATAGATATTCTGTAATACTTATGTGTAAAATTTATCCAAAATAAGAATGTTACCCTTTTATAATCAGCTCTTTTATTGAGGTGAGGTCAGGATGATCTATGGCCTGTTATTAGGCCTCACACCATAGGTTAGTGAGAGATAAATAATTTTTTTTCATGAATTAGTTCGGTGGTATTAGTACTCTTTGATTTGAGGTGGTTCCTCTACCCTTTTTTCTTAGTTTATATCATTCTTGTGGATCATATAGAAATTCTTAATAAGTTGGATTATACTACAAATAGACTAAGTATTTTACACATGTTCGGATGATACAAACCTCATGATTTTATAATGTGAGTCTAGATCATAAGGGGAAGAGGATTATCTGGATTCTATAACTAAAATTTCAATCTAGATTTAACTCTCACCAACTAGATGATAATTATTATGTGAAGTTCCTTATACATCATGGTATGCCATTAATAGATGATGTTTTCTAAAACTCACAATGGGACTTCTGTACCATTTTGATCTCTTGTATGAGATGTTGTTTTATTTAGGGATGGTGGGTCCCTCAATAGTTTGGCGATACTATATCTAAGTATGCATCAAGAATTCATACCTTGTGAATTATTTCCTATACATGTTTTGTGGTGTAATTTTTTCTGATCAATGGATTGGGAGGAGTCTTTAGGAAAATAGTGAATGAGTTTTTGCTGATTTTTCATATAATACCTCCAATGTTGGTGACTTATGAGTGAGAAATTTCAGTTGATTATTCTTGGTGTAGTTTATTCCAAACTATGGGAAGAAGCTTCCACATCACATATAGATATCTAGAGAAATTTTGTGGGTAAATATACTAATTAAATATGGTACTTAAATCATAAAATATTTTATTAGAGGAAGTATCCTATTTGAGATTGGTTTCGATTGGGAATCATGTGATGTGAGGGTAGAAGGGGATAAATCGTGCTTGATCCCATCCAATCAATTATCACCTTTGGATAATTCATATAATTTACAGGGTTCAAGCCATCTAAACTATGGGAATATGTGCATGATGGAAGTTATGGTCAGCATTAATGGATGATGTTTAGAATAATATTCATGTCATGTTTTCAATAAAACTCATCCAAAATGTTAGAGGCACAATTTATTCTTTGTAAATTAGTTTTTCGGGAGTTGGAGACTCTAATCGAACCCCTAAACAAGCCTTTTCAACTAGATTTTTTTCATTGATGGTAACTTCCTTCTACCCACCCCTTATATTAATGAGAGATCATCATATTTAGAGATGGGGTAAGATATTCATAATTTAGAAATTTTTTAAATTTAAAACTTGACTAGGTCATAGATTCATACAAGTTATATGTTGTGAAGTGGTTTATAATGTTTTCAGGTGAATTCCACATTTTCTCATTTTTTCGATAAGTGATTTTATCATTAGTAGAGAATGAGGTGACTTTCATGTGACTCCTTTGTGGTAGAGAGGAGGTCATACAGTACCTATTTGGGTATGTTTTTGTACTATTTTTAGTGTTTCATAGTGATTTGTAGTTGTATATAAGTTGGGGTATACATGTTGTAGTGAGTGTAATCCCCTCAGATATGGAGAGTAGGGAACACCCTCAAAAACATCCATCTATCTAGTCATCAATCAATAAACATGGAATTACGTGTTATGTGCATGGGTAGTAATTCACACCCTATAAAAGTTAAAGAATTAATGGATTCTTCTATAGGGGGTCTTGTGTAATTACCTTGATTGGAGATAGACACAAAAATTATCTTTTTTTAAATACATGTCATTCATGTTTTTCTAAGTGAGATGATGAACACTTTTTTAGAACTTATGGATCCTATTAACAAAATCCTATATAGTATCAATTTATAGAGGACCATGTTAGGTCTTTGAAGTAACTCCCTAGTCTTACCATTTAGGTTCCTCTCTTACTTCTGAGGCACCTACACCAATGTCATTAGCTCATGACTTTAGGGAAACACAAGACATTCTTCCCATATTCATTAAAAACATATATGGGAGCCCTCTATACACAAACCAATCTTCAAAAAACTCATACTTACTATAAAAAATAACCTGTTTGTACCATCATATATCATGGAAGATACCAATGAGAACATCCATAAAAACAGAATCATCATCAAACTTCTCAAAAACACACCATTTCTCGTTTATTGGAAAAATCCCCCAAAATCTGATGTAGATGAGCCTTATTATTTATAATAAATGTGATTTTGATGGATATCGATATGTGTATAGAGAGTTACCATAGATTTTTTTAATGAATATGGGAAGAAAGGCGTGTGTTTCCCTAATTTAATGAGCTAACGACATTGGTGCAGGTGCCTCACAAGTAAGAGAGAGTTGATAGGTTTATGTATATCCTAAAAATAATGCATATTGGTAACTATTTGGCTATTAGTGATAAATAATTGTTAATTATCATTGTGTGGGTATATAATTGATGGGGTTTTCACATATAAATTCCATTTAAGGAACTATTTTAATGGCTAGGGGCAGAGTTTTCCCAAAAAAAGTAACATTTATAGTGAAAACTTTTATGGAATTTGTTAGTGCTGCATGGAATCTCTTTATCCCTTATGGAAGGATAAATATTTGATGAGGAAAGGTTTTTTGTGTTGAGGATTTTCTATTAATTATTTTAGTAGATGAATTCCCTTACATAGTTCATGTTTTGAGATGGGAAGGATCCAATATATTTGTGTATGAAAGAGGTTAATTTCTTTTCAGACAGGCATGTAATGAGTTTGTTCAGATTTTTGAATTCTATGATAAAGAATGTGTGTGTGATGGTAATTTCCACATGGTGTTTTTTTGTGAGCTTCCTCACATATCACTAGTTTTTTCTTTTTTATGATAAAAATGTTTTAAAGTGGGGAGAATTTAGTGACCTAAAATTTTCCATGTCAAGACATAAACCCAATTTTTGGTTTTTGATCCCCATGATCTCTATAAGTGTAACACAAAAAAATTACCCTTGCCAAAAAAAGAAAAAATATCAGATGGTTTTACTAATTATAAGGTGTGGTGTTTACCCCCTGGGTTGAGATTTTATAGAATTAAAAGCATGCTAGTGCCTTGATAAAAATATTATTTATATCATATATATGTGTATTCTTGATAATTTTATTTACTTTATAAATTGATTGTTGGATGGGAAAACTGACACCATGGTTACATCTAGAACATTAGTTTTACCGTAAGAACACTATGATTTGGGTTTATACCTAAGGTCTCATAGACTTACCATTATAGGATGATTAATTAATTAAATTATTTATTTATTTATTTATTTGGTTATTTAATATTGACTACAGATTTATGTCCTATATATTCATCATATTCTCTAATTCTAGGGGGCGCTGTAAATATTAAAACATTAGATCTAGAAATATTTTAGAGGAGATATAGGGATGAAATGAAATATATAAATGAATTCCTTTAATGCAATCACCAACGATGATCAATGTGGTAGTGAGTAAAATATTTATTAATGATCAATTTTTTCTCATGGTATCACATGTTATGTCTGCATTACATCATTCTTTATAGTTTTCATGTGAAATATGAAATTAGAAGGATATTCTTGAATTTTCAATTCTCATTCCACAATATTTGGTAAAAACATATTATCTAATTTAGATTCTCCTTAGGATGATGAAAACGGTGATAGAATAGTGATAAAAATATGTATATGACTACACTTAGTCCCCCTATATTTATCTCTCTCTATATTTATCTCTATATATCTCTCTATCTCTCTCTAAACCTTCCCTCTCCCTCCTCCCTAGATTAAGGGGACATAGGGTTTGTTAACCTTAACTATCGCCAAAGGTGGTGGAGTTGGTCTCTTCGAAATTTCCTCAGGCATGAAGTGGAGTCATATGTTAGGATGGTAGTGATAGAAGAGGTGTGTTTTTCTGATGGGGTGTGTAGTGTGCTATCTTGGAATTATTTGATGATGGATACAACGATGGGTAATGATCACGAATGTATGGAAGGTGATTAGACATTATAGGAGGTGGTTCTAAGGTAGGTGGTGGATGTGATACCACATGAGTGAGTAGGAATAATAAATTAGAGGATATTCCAGGGGTATATAGGAGGTGCAGATGGTCATACTCTGGAGGTAGCCAATGTTGTGTAGTGGATGTGTCTATATGGTCTATCATTGTTCAAAGATGGTAATTGTTATCTGACTATCATAATTAACCTTTCTCGGGGGGATGAGCCCCCTAGTATATAAGGACTATCCCAACCCACACTAGTCATGTAGCAGTTAGGTAAATCCATCTATGTTGTCTTGGAGTGTGAGGCCTTACAGGACTAGTCATGTGGGTCTGGACTAATGGGTCCCAACCAATGAGGAAGGCGGTTTTCCCTGGTTTGAGGATAGTGGGTTTTCTATGTTTGTTTTAACCCAAATCAGAACCATTTGAAGATGTTTCATTCAATTTTTGAGGAGTATTCATATTCTAGGGGAACATTATAGATTTTCTGGTTTTCCATGTGGCATGGTTGGATGCCACCATATGCCTCGGTTCTTCACCTAAGTAGAATTATTATATGTTTCTCACATGGGTGTCCATTTTGGACAAGTGAATAGGTTATATTTATAATTTTTATATATAGATCCCAATATTTTGGTTTACTAAGAAATAACTGGTGAGGATAATTTCATATACATGATGGATATATCCATCCAATCATATTTGATTTATTAGTAGAAATCTCCAAAACACCACCTTGAAATGGTTTCTTTGATAACGACTTTCTCTTTAGTTTTTGAACTATAACTAAGATGAATTTCTTCCTAACCACCAAAAAAACTTCATGAAAACACAACATATAGGAAAAAATAGATAGAACATTTTAATTAAGTGGTTTAGAAAATAATCATATATCTAAGGGATACCATTAAAAATATTTTCAATAAATGAGATAAAAGTGAATTACAAACTCATCAATCACTTTATTGCCATTTATAAAGTCTCATATAATGTTGCTAGAAACTTATAGTAATTCAATATAGGGATCCAAAACTCTCTCATCCTTCAAATATAAGCCACCACCACTAAATATATGGGTATTAATCTAGTAAAAGGTTTGGATGGAACTCTAAGATTCATGGTCAACCTCTCATTGAATTAGGATCCCTCTGAAACATCATTGAACTAATTGATAAAACCGCTAATATCTGATGACCATGATTAAAATCCAATCATTTAGATTCCACCCTGGTGACATAAACCTATGGGAATTATATTTTATAGACTCTATATGTTGGCATATATCCAATGGTGTTCATCCAATGAAATTTTTCCACTCAATAACTCTAAACAGTAGAGTAGGAAACATTCATTTAGTGATCTATGTTTGATGATCACCATCTGATTATCCTTTTCTGATGATATATGTCCCAAAATATCTATTTTATGAAACTAAATATTTTCCAAAAAAAACAAAAAATATCCCAATTAAAAATTTATTCAATATTGAAGACTCCTTCAATTATCCACTTGATTTCATCATATGTTTATTATATGAAATGTTTTACTCTCCATATGATCATCCCAATCCAATCGAGGCACAATATTGGATCAAAATTTCTTTGTACTATTATCTTTGAAAACATAGTAGTAGGATTATTATTCCTAGAAATATTTCATGTATACAATACTTTATCTTCAATCATACTATGTATAAATTGATATTTTAGGTTAATATGATTTTTTCTTATATGAAATGATAGATATTAATTAAGATAGATGTCACTCATACAATCATAGAATAACATCCCTCTATCTAATACATTTATATGTTCATTTAGTAAGTTCACAAACCATATTGTTTTTTTCACTACTTTAATAGTAATAATATACTATTATTATATTTTAGATAAAGTAACATCTAGCTATAACCAAGACATCTAACTAACCATTATTCCACCAAAAGTAAACACTAAACCTATTTAAATTTTTCATGAATCCAAGTCTTCGGTGAAATATAAATAAAAAATACCTTAAATTGAACATCATCTCCAAAAATTAAAGTTGTATATTATGATCCTTTAAATAATAAAAGGATCTTCCTCATAGCTTCCCAATGTTTCCAGCTAAGATTTGACATGAAAAAATAACATCTCCCACTAAAAAATAAATTCAAAATCTTGTGAAATCCATTATATACATCAAACTTCCAACATCTAAGGTAAAAGGAACCATTTTTATATCACAGACATCTTCATTTGTTGAAAATGTGTATCCTTTATAATGTTTGTAATTTTCAATAGTGGGTTTGAGGTAGGTTTATGACTGGTCATTATGAATCTTTTGATGACCATCCATATTTATTCCTTATAAGATAAAAGCAATGCTTTGGTTTTTAATCCTAATAAAATTTTATACCTAAGATCTTCTTTGATTTTATAAGGTATTTTATTCCAAACCTCCTAGAAAAACAATCCTCTTTAATTTATTATTATATTTACACTATGGACCTACAATCAATATGTTATCAAAATACAACAACAATGTGATATATGTTGCATCATCCCATTAATTCTAGTAACAACAATGATTAGAATCATATCTATAAAAAATTTACCCATGAATGAATTTTAGAGCATATAAATAAACTATCATGAAACTTTATTCAATATATAAATACATTTTTAAATTTCAAACTAATCCCTCTTTATGAAGAACTTCAGAACCCTTAGTTTAAACTATGTAAATTTCTTCCTCTAAGTACCCATAAAGAAAATTTCTCTCTGTATAAAATGACTCTAAATATAAATCATCAGATAAAAAAATACTAACACTATTAAAATGGTTGTGTTCTTTAGCACTAGTGAATTTTTTTTAGAATATTCAATCCCTTTCTTTTACTAAAAATATTATACTTCCAGTCTTTCTTTTTACCACTTATATCCATCATCTTCTACTTTCAAACCAAAAAAACTGATTTATTTTTCAGATCTCATTTTCCTTTTTTTTATTTCATTAACCTCCTATGTGTTATTGAGATTTAATGAAGTAATTTCAACTTATATGGTTTGATAACATTTTTTCAAGTATCTTATAGTATCTTCTTCCACCAGACATCTTGGCTACCATGTATCATTTATAAGTAGAAATTTTATATTAGTTCCAAACCTCTGTAGTGGTTTAATAATATGATTGTATCTTCCCAACACAATTGTAGGTTCATCTATTGGAATATATCTATCCTTTAGTTTCTCATCCAAAAATTTGATATTGAGTACATGTATATCTAAACAACCTTTATTTGGTAGAATGGTTTTCAAAGCATCATCTTATGAATTTAATCTTAATGCATGAAAATGTTGAGTTTGTCTAATAATATATATCATGTCATCTAGAACATTAATAGTTGATCTAACATCAATATCCTACTCATTTATGTTATGATCTTTCCATAGATATACTTCATTGAATATAACATCTATTAAATCAAATATTTTCTTCCTTTTAATATCCCATATATGATATCTAATGTTTCCATCTCCATGTCTGATGTGAGAGCACACTTTATATTTTTCCTCCAATAAGTATCTATCTGTAACATCGAT
Source organism: Viscum album (assembly GCA_963277665.1). Taxonomy (NCBI): domain Eukaryota; kingdom Viridiplantae; phylum Streptophyta; class Magnoliopsida; order Santalales; family Viscaceae; genus Viscum; species Viscum album. The sequence goes on from OY728130.1 coordinate 1,407,402,502, forward strand.
ATAAACATAACCAATAGTTATAAATACTTTTAGATGGTTAACCTCTAGTCTCTTACGATACTAAAGGTTTTCTAGTATATATTTTCCCATATCTGAATCCATACTTCTATAAAAAAATTTGAAATTTGTTTTTATTGTTTCAATCTAAATTCCATTAAGAAATCTAGGGTAAATTCTCATATTGTGATATTTATCTTGAAATGTTTGATTTATTATTTTATCTAATATATTTTTTATAGAGTTCCACAACTAGTATTTTTAGGTTTGATTCCATTCCTCTAACAAAAGTCCCAAAAGTTATATCTGGTGTACTCCCCACCATTTTCTATCGAAATACACTTCAAATTTCATTCACACTCTTTTTCGGCCAAAATATTCCACTAAATAAATTCATTAAAACATGAAATTTATTTTTTACTATTTAAACCCAATTTTTTTGAGTTTTATCGTTATTTAATGTCACAAAGTACAATGAATATCTAATGTAATGAATAGGAGAATATCCCTAAAAAACAAAATGAAAAAATTATAGATTTTGATTCCTTGGATTTCTATCATCCAAGTTAAATTAATCTATATTTTTTCCCAATAAAACTATTCTAAAATCCTTCATGTTCTCTATAATCGAGTTTAGGTTTTCCCTTTTCTAATTTAAATTTTAAATTATTTCCAATAAGGTGACAAAACCAAAAATGCAAGATATACTGACCATCTGATTATGTTATTTTGATCACTACAACTTCATCCTTTTCATCTGGTTAAGTACGAGGATACATTCATTACTCTGTGGGAAATCATTGAGGACCCCTTATTGGTTTTCAAGATCCCCTTCAAAAAAATCAATTTAAAACCATCATCATCAATTTATCCCACTAATATGAGGTTATTTTAGTAACATAGATTTTTTATAACATATTTTATCCTCAAGTCACCTGAAATTTTCATTGCAAATGATAACATCTCCTTTTCCAACTATATATATAGCTTTATCATCGACTAGAAATACTATACCCATGCTTCCCAATACATAATATATAATATCCCCCCACTTTCTAGTTAATTGAATAGATTTACCTATGTCAATAACCTTTGAATATTATGGAATAATCACATAAAGTAAGAGTTTGGTTCCTCCTTTCATTACATTGGTAGAGTTCATTTATTAAGAAGTTGAAGCATCTAACCAATTCATACAGTCTATCTTAATATGTCCCTTATTCCCAAAAAGACAACATGTTAGACCTATACCATCTAGTTTTCTTTGAATATTTATATGGTACTTATCATATGAAGATTTATTTTTTCTGATGATAATTCCATTGAGGTGACCATGCCCATAAATTAGTATTTGGCACACCTCTGGACAAAGCATGAACTTCCTTCCACCTTAAATCATCATTCAAGATCAAGTCTAGAATGTCATCAGACACAAGATCTTTCTTCCCACTATATTTCTCACTATTTTCACCATGGAACCCAAGATTTATGAGAGTGAAAAAATAAAAATTATATCACATACATCATCTGTGAATGTTACCATCATTGATTTGAGTTCCCTAAGATCATATTAATGTCATTACCATTCTCTAATTAATGTATTCTATTTGATAGCCTCAAGATGATAAATCTTCATATCATTAAAAATTTGTGGATATTCATTAGTTTACCATACATATCATCCAATGATTTCACAACATCTGTAGTGGTTTTTTTCGAGATTATTAAATGTGACATTCTAAGAAAGTGACATCCTGATCAAGGCTATGGCCTTCCTTCCTAATCACAACCATTAATTTATGTCTATATTCTAGGGAAATTCATTGATAAAATGAGAATAATAATATTTATATATTAAAATATCCTCCAGTTTCATCCTCTAAAAAGAAAATCTACATCCTATAAAACTTGACGATATGAACCTTCCCTTACACTTTATTTATTCTTCTATATAACAATAAAAAAATGAAATAAAAAAACATTCAATACATGGATAGTGTAAAACTAAAATCTTGGAGTGTATTTGAAAAAAAAATCTCCAATACCACTATTTAAGAATGAACTGGTGAGGACCACTTCATACAGTAGATTGAGATATTCATCTGATCATCTTGTTCTACAGAGTGGAAAACACAAAAACACAATTGGATAGATGTTTTTTTGATAAGTTCCACCTATCGATTCTTTGAACTAGATTTAAGAGGAACTCCTGACTATTAAACAAAAAAACTCGATTAAAACAAAACACATGGAAGAAAATAAACTGAAAAATAATATTACATGGTTTAGATAAACATCCTACATCCATCATAAAAAATGAAAATATTTTCATTATATGAGATATAAGAAAATACATATCTCATCACTCACTTTCCCTCTATATAAAAATTATAATAAAATGAATTCATATAGTTATAATTGTTCAGTATAGTGATCCACTACTCTCTCACCCATTATATATAGTTTACCAATTTTATATATTGACATCTTCATTTAGAAAATAGGTTTATAAGACCTCTTAGAATCATAGTCAACCTCTGGATGACTTGGGTAACCTATGAAACACAATTGAACTAACCAATAAAACCACAAAAAACCAATGACTATACTTTCAACCAAATAATTATAATTATTCCCTAGTAGCCACCGCCTATCGTAACTCTTTCTGATTGACTCCATATGATGGACTCTATATGATGAACCCTTTCTTCCTAACCAATCTAAAATTGTATAGTAAGATACCTCCATGTAGTGATCTATGTCAGATGATCTTAATATGATCATCTTTGTTTGATGATCTCTATTTGAAAAACTCAATACAATTTAACTAAAAAATTTCAAAAAAACCTAATACGGTCCATTCTTTCATCCAAGTATATTTATAAGAAATGATAAAAAGATTATGAATTTTACTCTATAGAACCCTAGATGAGGTTCAGGTTTAGTGATAAAAGTGTTCAATAGGTTGACTTCCAACACTAGTGAATAAACCTTCTAGGATAGATGATAGTTAAAAGAATTTTTGAGTGTTTCTATCCAATTCCCCCCCCCCAACTCCCCTAGGGGAAGTGACAGGATACCATGCCATGAGACCTAAATGGAATTGTGAGGATGACAAGTTGATTTGGATAAGGTCAGTAACTCCCTATGGGAACTCTGTGAATACCATGTAATGGGTCCCACTTCGTAACTATGTTGATACAAAAGCACAATACCCCCTGAGAATTATGTGGATGTTGGGGAACAACCCATATGATAAATATAAATTAAGTACTCAATTGATAGTACAGTATTGATAAACTAGGGCATGATATGTGCTTGAATAATGAGCATGCTTCATTGATGATAATCCCTCCTTTGTGGTTTTTGGCGGTGATGATATAGTTGGAAAGGATGATGAATACATAAATATTCAAGGATTTTGGATCCATATAACCCCATGTATTCCCTTTGTGATGTGATATAATGTTGGTTATCAACTCCCGGCTTTATTAACCTCCCGGTACTCCAATCATCTCCCATTGTTCATGGTATTTGCATAGTTTTGGGTTATTTATAAGATGAATGATAATTAAATGTGTCCTAATAATTCTTATTATATATATTATATTTAGATTATACTTTCTTATTTTCCCACAGGATACTATCATATATCATGGGATTCATGTTGATGGTCTTCTTTGATTTTTATTTTTTGGTTTTCAGAGCATCCTATTAAGTATGTTTATACTCACCCATAAATGGTCCTTATTCCAACATGTGTTGTGTATGTATAGGAAAAACATTGGTTTTTTGTGGTATTATTATAAATAGAGATGGTGTGTAATTTTTAGAGCTAACCTATAGTGATGCTTTGAAATGTGTGATGGAGCCTGGTGATCCTTGATAGTGGAAGTGACCACTATATTTAGTGATCCTTCCAACAATACATACATCGAAAATGATATTTTCTATATATTATATATATCAGTTTTGAAGACTTTTTATATGTACATTTTGTTTGTATTTCCCTTCATGGTGTTGTATTTTTACATGATATATTGTACATTAACTTTATATAGTTCATTTTATTATATATATACATCATTGTATTATTTAAGTTAGATTTATGCATTGGAGAGATGTATATGTTTCAGGTTGGTATGGGATAATGATTCCAATTTTATAAGATATTCCAACATAATTCTACTCACTAGACCTTTTAAAACAACTTGACATTAATTTATATTTTCTTTTGAAATAATACTACGGTCAATAACATACACCACCCGTAGAACCTTGTTTAAAAGAAATGTGATATATTATTATTTAAATATGAAAATTATGAACTCGTCATTTTTCTTATGGATATGAATAATAATAAATATATTATGAAATATAATAAAACTTTTCTCTTTAAAAAAATAATCAATCATACATTGATTAATAATTATTTTGGAATGAAGATAAAATATTTTGAAAGTAAATGAGATATTTTTCATGAAATTGTTTTTATTTATCCTATGTATTTTAATATAAATAGATTGCATTAAATACTATTGATAAATGATTATAATAAAATAATTAGACTACATATCCAATTTAATTAATTAACATTCATTTAATTATGGTTATTAGGAAATTAATGAGAAAAAAATTATTTTATTCTAAAGAAATACATTTTCTTTGGAAATGGTTTTTATTGAATTTGGTGTGTGGTTATTATAATTGATTTCTTCCTATTTTATAAATTTTATTCTCAAAAATTAATATCATTTTTTAAATAATCAAGACATAATATTTTTCTCATTAATTTTTGTTATTTTTCTGAAAAAGATTGATTTCTAAGATAATAGTGAAAAATGATGATATTTTTAAATATTGTATATTATTTTATTTAAATCATGTAATTTAAAAGTCCCATGTTATTCTATATTCAGTTATAAAGTAACATAATATCCAATTTTATTAAAAATAACATGATTAATTCCATAAGAATCATTATTCTATTTTTTTAGTATGAGTTCATTTTATGGTTAAAAACAAATTTTTTAGAAAAAAAAATTGATTTTTTTACTTATGTTAAAATAAATTTCTTATAATTATAGGAGTTAAATATATATAATTTCATTTCATTTTTATAATCATTAGTTTTAAATTTTTTAAATATTTTAATTTCATTTTTATCCATAATGAGTAGTGACCATGGTAAATGTTTATCACAACAATAATGGGTAAAAAAGTTAATTAAGGATAAAACTATGGGATAAAGCCTCATAATCAATCCAAAACATTAATTTATTTACTTTTAGGATAATAATTCTACAATAACCATCATAAATTTTAAAATATGTAATGTTTCTACCACTTTCCTTTGATTATGACTTTTATATAATTTTAAGTTAAGAAAATTAAAAAGTGTCACACTATTTCTTCTAATATATATTATACATTTCATAGTGATAAAAAAGAATATTTGAATTATTATATATGGTTATTATTAATATAAATAAATTATTTTTATGACAATAATTTATTTTTAATTTTTAAGATATATTAGAGTTTTCTTGAATGCTTACACAACGTCGATGCAACTATTTTTAATACAATAGAATAAAATCAAATAAATGATTTTAAAAAAATTAATAATTTTATTTATTTATTATGGTTACCCATGATTTTATGAATTATTATAATTTTTATGTGATGGATAAAGAGTTTATATTTTGGTTATATTTTTACCTTGATTCCATTGATGTCAAGATATGTGAATAATCCTGAAAATAACCTTAAATGGTTTTTAATGATTGAAAAATATTTTAAAATAATTATAAAATTATAAACATACTATAAGGGAAAAATTTTATAGTAAATGTTTATGGATGTAATTATTTTTTTCATTCATTTACTTCTTTAAATTTTTAAAATTACTTTTGTGACTCTTAAAGAGTGAAATATTTGTCATAATAGTTAAGGTTTAATAAGGTCAATGAAGGGTTAAACCAAATGAAATGGTTAAAAATGAACCCTAAACTTGTAAAAAACATATTGTTTGATAAAATTACAAAATTACACTCTATAAATTACGATATAAGGTTGTTTGAATCCATTTTATGTGAGTTTTCACATATTATATATTAATATTTCAAGTATTTATATGTTTATTTCCCACTTCACTTAAAAAATGGAATCTTCTCCCCACTCTTATTCACAAATTTTGGGTCACTTATCTAAACAAAACTTGAATTAATACCTTCTAATATTACTTACATAGATACTAGATATTATTTTCTTTCCCTAATATCATTCTATGAAGGCTTAAGTTGTAATAAAATGGAGGATTCAAAAGAAGAGGTATAACTCTAAACTAAGAACATTCCTTTTATTTATTCTTATAACTCATTTATTTCTGACTTAATTATACTAATATATTAAAATAAATATCATCAATATAAAGAAATTTTATTCTTTTGAAGTAGCAACCCTTATTCATCTCTTTTTCTATAAAGTGAAAAATGAAACAGTCGCTCATACGAATGTACGTACTACCGTCTCCACATAGCGATGTGGATCATTTTTAATCATTGCCTCTCATAAATGGAAATAATTATGAATAAATTTATATATATGATATTTATGAGATTATTATGATTACATAAATATGAGATAGTATTTAACTCCATACCCTTCTATCCATTTAAATATGACAGTGTTGCTCGTGCGTACATGTGGACTGCCAATTCCCTAAAACAATGTGATTCATTTTTAATTTCATCTTTAAGTGGATGATAATAAAGATAGATTTAATAATATTTATGATATTTATGATATGATAATTCTTCTATAGTTTTTATATATATTTTACTATTTTTTCATTCTACTCATTGAACATGGAAACATCATTCATTTGTATATACAGACTACCATCTCCACAAAGTGATGTAATAAATTTTCCATCACCACCATAAATTTATTATTATAAAAAAATTATATAATGAATAAATATTACAATTATTAAATTATTAATATTATATAGATATTGTAACTATTATCACGTTTCAAGGACTAGCACCATGAAACCAAATTATGCAAGGGAAATAAACCAGTTTTCACCTAAAGGATGATTTTATTGAAAAATTATTCACTAAAGGGTGATGAGATAACATAGGATAATTGTATATGATATTCTAAGTATGAATATTTTTATTATATATATGAATAATTAATCATAATATATTATATATGGGGATAATATTTTATATGAAGAAACTCAAACTTGAGGTAAGGGATTTTTATTATAATCACATTTTATTTTGAGATTGTTTAAGTTCATATTTCATTTTAGAATATTATCTGATCATAATGTCTTAATACCTATATATTTTTCCATCCTTTGATTATTTTTGGGTTTTATATGTTTATTTTGAATTTATTCTTTCATTGGATTAATAATTAATAAGCAACTAACATGGAACATAATTTAAAAAAAATATAGTTTTAATGTTTTATTAACAGATCTTTTTCTTCATTGTTGATGTACTTTTACATGTTTTCAAGAGTGTTCCTATTTATATTTAAAAGGATGATAAGGTTCATTTTCAATTTTTTTAGATTATTTTCAAAGTATCTAAAATAATTTTTTTCAATTTTTTCATATAAATCATTTTGTTTTTTCATTTCCAATGTGTGAAATGAATTTTTTTACAATGATTAACTGATGGAATATATTTCCCAATATAATTATAATTATTTAATTTTTATTTAACATTTTTATTTTTCATGTTTATGTTCCAATTAAATCATTTTCTCAATATTATTATAATTTCTATTTAATATTTTGTCAAAATAAAAGAGTATTATTCTCTTTAATGAATGAATCAAATTTTGAAAATATTTTATAACATAATTCATACAAAAAAGTTCAAATGAATTAATTTTTTTATTTTTTCATTTTATATTTTTGTATTTTACTAAATTGAAGGTTTTTATTAAAAACTCAATAATTTTTTTATGAATTTTTTCTTTTTTTTCATTATTTATAGATTTATAGTTTTTTGGTCCTTAAATTTATCTTGATCACATTCCTTTTCACTATCCATAATTTAATTAGAAATTATTTTAACCTATATGTACATATTTTAAGTATAACAAACTTATATGGGATAATTTTCACCACATTGATATTTTCTAAACCATATAAAATTTTTATATATGGTATCTATTAAAGGGATTTTATTAAGAATGTTATTTAAATTTATAATGAAATATTCCATATTCTTGATTAAATATTGATATTTTTTAATCATATTAAATTTTGAGAATTATATTTATTGATCATTAAATATACGAGGAATGCATTAGAAATGTAGGTGATATGGGGAAGTCAGTTATAGATAGTCTCTAAATTCATTAACAGGTCTCATGAGACAAAATAGGTCTGCATGATGTATAGGTAAAGGCTATATAATCATGTCATAATATATGGGTATTTGGTTTAGACCTACCAATTCAATTAAAGTTTCTTAGCCAAGGCCTTGATGGTAAGACACATGATATCTTGGCTGATTCTTTAATGGTAAGATCACGAATATCTATATTTATGAATTTACTTTATATAAAATTAAATTCTCATTATCCATGTGATCAATATATAGATATTATCTATGGATTTACTTTTAACTCAAGTTTTTGATTTAATGGAATATGTTTTAATTATCTACTCTACCATATTAATTATGCTATATTTACTCATAATAGCATCAGATGTATATATCCCTTACAGAACATCTGAGATCACTCTTTATTTTGTTTACTTTCCCCATGATATAAATAATGAATCTTTGAATGATATTCAATGATTAAAGAATGTTCTTCATTCTATATTTTTAATTTCTAATGTAATATGGAAGTCATATATGTATCTAGTTTTTTAAGAATCCTAAATTGATTGATCCAGTATGGTATTATCCCTTGTATCTTGTACCAATGTAATAATTAATAATTAGATATAGTATATTGGAGTTTAGGTTAATATAGTTGGTATGAGATGATGTTTAATAGGGACATTGGGAACCAGATTTTAGAAAAACACAGATAACAAGAGAATTATAGTTCCTCACAATATTTAAGAAAATTTTCATTCAGAGGTATATTAATTCCATGGATCAATATTCATGATTATTAAGATCTAACTAAAGGTGTGAAATTATTTAAGGATTGTTTTTATTAGAAGGAATAGAATTAACACTCCTGGTCAATGTATAAATAACCATACTGAGAATTTCAATATATTGAGTTTTGAAATAGAGAAAATCATAGACCTATTAAAGAAACTAACATAGGTTATGGTTAACATCATTACCCATATAAAGAAACCAAATAGTAGAGAATATAGAGTGAAGGGTATTTTTATTATTCCAAACCAAATATCTTGATTTATGAAAAAAATCTGAACTAAACTAAATTTCCTAGCAAGAAAAGAAAATTGGAGTTTCATGAATGTTCAAGTGATAAAAGCTATGAAAGAAAAAAAATACAACATAACAAATGTTAATAATATGGGTAGAATAATTTGGATAAATTATTAAATGTAATGGTAGTTTGTTACAAGTGTGGAGAAAAATGTCATCATGCTTATAATTTTAAAGTCATCAATATTCAATTAATGGTAAATACTTTAACTATATAGTGATGGGGATTATGAAAAACAACTCCCCAATAAATAAGGATTACCCTGATAATTATTTTTTGGTATTTATTGATGATATCATGAAATATTATAATGGTTATAAAGATCATGATAATCAATTTAGAATCATTCTTAAACATTTTAGAGATAAATAAATTATATGGGAAATTTAATAGGTGTGAATATTGATTAAATGAATTTTATTTTCTTGTAAATATTGTATCCATGGATAGAATTTCTATTGATATTTATATGAAAAAATGAAATCAAATAATAGGCACTATGGATGAATATAATCATTAAGGATTTGAATTCATGATAATTATTGTCAAATTGGAGAATGTATTATTATGATGTGGTTATATTTATCAATGGTAGTTTGGTATAATGATTAAGATAAAATATATAAGGATTTTTTTTATAATATTTAGTAATATGGAAAATTTAGTAAATATGAATTTTGAAAACATATATTTAATTGTATCAATCATCCTGAAAACTGATTTTTTTTTAAAAAAAATTAATATTTTCGGATATATTTATTAAATGATGTATAGATGACCAATAAGGTCATTATTCTGTATGAAAATGTGATCCTTGGTGAAGTTTATTTCATTTTTCTGAAATTTATTTTGGAAAATATATATTTGGGAATATTTAATAATGGAATAAAAATATTTTGAAGATAATGATCATTTGGGGATAAAAAATTAGATGATTTTGGAAGAATAAGTGATTAAACCATTCTGATTGTTGGTTTAAAATTTAGTCAACCAAATTTAATGAGTTTTAAATTGATCTTTTCTTACTAGATATATTTTTGACATTAAGTTTTATGAAGGTTTTTTTATAATAGTTATTATTTTATATTATACTAACCATTTTAGTTTTAGATAGAAAGAATAACTTTTACTCATTTTTTAGATCTTATAGTCAATTAATTGTCAATTAATTCTTAAAAATGAAAAACTAATTATAATCATGATGATTCACATAGATTTATGAAATCGTGGTTATGTAATTGAAGGAGATAAATTAAGTAATTTTTTTAATATAATGGTAACGTAATTAATCAAGCTTAATAAAGTTAAAGATAGATCTATAGAATCTTATATGGGACCAAGGCACATTTTCATAAACTCATTTTATATTATTTTTCATATAGAGGTGCGTGTATAATATGTTTCATAGTCATAACCTAGAAATTAAATTTAATGATAAAATATATATCATATTTCATTTATATGTTAGGATATATTTAGTTTAAAAATGATGAATTAAAATCAAGAGGATGAAATTTTTTGTATGGAGGGGAGAATTTAATACCCCCAATATTTTAGTTTCTATTTTATTTTGAAATAACACTATATTCAATAGTCTATAACACATGCAACACTAAACTTAGATGAACCACAATATACAACTATTTAAATAAGACCCTTATAACTTAGCTATTAGTTTGGAGGGTATGAATATTAATAGCCATGTTATGAAATACATATAGAAGTTTTTTCCATAATAAAATTAACGATCAGTCATAAATTTGTTATTAAAGTTATGGAAATAATGATAAAATATTTTGAAGGCAAAAGAGATATTTTTCATGAATTGTATTTATATATGCAATGTATGTTTCCATTAATGTAATAATTCAATTACTATTAGTAAATTATTATAATTAAAATAATAAAATTATATATCTAATTTAATTAATTAACATTAATTTAATTATTGTTATTAGTTTTGTTGAAACAAAATTATGTTTGATAGGAAAGTAATGATAATAAATTCATTTTATGCTTAAAAATAAATTTTATTTAAAAATGGGTTTTATTTAATTTTTTTGACAGGATATTAAAATTAATTTATACCACCTGTATAAATTTATTTGAAAAATGGATATAATTTTTAAATCAATATTCCATAAAAATATTAGGATTAAGTTTCATATTTTTTTGGAATTTTTTGGATTAAATAGTGAAAAATACATATTTTTAAAAAACTATGATTTCTATCCATTAAATCAGGTAATTTTAGTGAACCTATATTTTTTTAATTTTGTTTTAAATTATCATAATATCGCTTTAATTAAAAATATTATAACTAATTCTATAAGAATAAGGATTATATTTTATTTTGGTATAAGTTCATTTTTATGCTTAAAACGATTATTTTAGAAACTATTTTCAATTCATTTTATGTAATTATATTGAGTTAAAATTCTACTAATTCTATAAATTGAATCATGAAAAATGGATTTATTATATATAATAATGAGTTTCATATTTGGTAAATAGTTAAATTTTATTTTCTTCCTAATGAATAGTAACCATGGTAAAAGTTTATCACCACAATAATGGGTAAAACAAGTTAATTAAGGTTAAAACTATGGGATAGGGTCTAAAATATCAACCTAGTAGTTGAATTTATTTAATGTTATGAGATTAATTTGACCATAACCATCCTACCTTAAAAAATAAGGCATTTCTTCCCACGTTCCTTAAATTAGGGCTTATATATTATTTTCAGTTAAGAAAAAATACAAATTGCCACCCTCTTTATTTTAATACATATAATATGTTGTCATAGAGATAAAAATAAGATGTGACTAGTTATATATGGTTATTTTAAATATGAATAAAATATTTTTATGATTTTACTTTTTTAAATTTTTTAGAGATAGTTTAATTTTCTAGAACAGTTATGTTATGCCAACACAATTCTTGAGAAAACAGTGGAAAAAATCAAATAAATAATTTTTAAAACTATCAAAATAACATACTTTTTCAAAATTATTGATATAAATTTATTAAATTAATAATTATAATATATAATTTATTATTAATGATTTTATATTCTAATTCTATTTTATCTTTGTGGATTTAAAGTCAAGACATGTTAGTAGTCTCAAAAAAGACCTTAAATGGTATTTAATATCTAATATTATAAAAATCCTATATTAACACAATTGTATGGGTAATTATCAATCATATCAAGCATGATTCATGTATGTTTCACTTTGAATTTTAAAATTACTTTCACTACTACAAAACAAGCCTTTAATAGTATTGGCCATTATCAACACCATAAAAACTCACTGATAACGGTTCCCTTCATCAGCACTAAAATAAGTATTGATAAAGGGTACCTTTCATCAATTCCTTTTTAGCACTGATAAAATATTCCCTTTTTAGCGTTGTTTTATCATTGTTAAAGGGTACCCTTTATCAGTTCTTTTTGTAGCACTCATAAAGGGATTCTTTATGAGTTCTTTTTTAGTGCTTATAAAGGTCCATAAATAAAAAAAATAATTAAAATGAGTTTATTAAAAAATATTTAAAAAAATATTAATTAAATATTTATTGATACAAAAGAATAAATTTATTTTACTATATACAAATTATAAATACTAACAAATATTATATATTAAATATATAGATATATTTAAAATGAATATTTAAAAAATAAAAAATAAAAATAATTAAATTAAGAAAAATATTAAACATTTTATTAATTAAATAATTATTGTTAATGTTAAAAAATACTATATATAATATATATATATATATATATGAATGTATATATATATGATTTATATAATTCAAAATATTTATGTTTGATATTAAATTGTAATATTTTAATTGAATAATGGTTTTTAATTTTAAAATTAATATGAATTAAAATTACCGATTAATTGCATCGAGTATTGGACATAATTAAATGTAATTTGATTTTTCAATTTAATATAGATCAAACATGTGTTATATTGATTTCATATATATGTAATTAGTGCGCTTTTATATACAACACACACACACAAATATTTATGTAATTAATGAAATATTATATAGAAACACATACACCTAATATTTATGTAATTTATTAATGTTTTAGCATTAATTTTATAATTTCAATATAAAATGATGAATTTAATATATCATGTCTTTTATCATGGTAAATTTTATTTATTTATTTTTAATTTTATTATAGTTAGGTATTAATTTATTTTTAATATGTTTTATTTTTTTTATTTTCGTAATTTCATCAATTTATATTATTTATTATATATATATATATATTAATTTACAATGTTTTATTATTTTCAATATTTATTCATCTTTATTTCAATATATATTCATAATTTTTTATTAATTTATATTTTTTAAAAGGTAGGGGTCGAAGCCCCATTTTATTGTTAAAGCAAATCAAAGACCTCTTTTTAACTGGGTAGAGGGAGACCCATTACATATCCCGAAGGTCCAGTTGGCATGTAACTCATTACATAGGCCCAAATTTTTGGCCTAATGCCCATTCTTTGAATAGTAACCTGGCTGCTATAGTACTACATAGTACCCACCACTACTACAGTGCCCTACCACCACTACAGTGGCCTGCCACCGCTACAGTAGCCGCCCCTGCTACAGTACCGCTGCTGCTATAGTGCTGCTACAGTACTGCTGCAGTAACCTTCACCCAATGGGTTTTGAATCCCCATTTTTCATGTAGGATTACGGGGTGCTTATCAACTTTTTCAAAAAATTTAAAGTGTACTCCTTTTTATTTATTAAATTTCACTTCTTTTTATCATGCATGCTCTTAAGATGAAATAATCATTAATAATGTAAAAAATATTTATGAATGTATATTAATTATATTTATACATTTATATATTTAATATTACAAATAATAAATATTATTTTTAAAAAAGTATTTATATTATTATAAATAAATAATTATAAAATTATGAAACATTTATTTAAATAAGGAATATATTTACTATATTTTTATTTATATATTTTTATTAAATATATATAATTAAATATATATATATTTATTTATTTATTTATATTTACAAAAAAATATTTATAATTGTAATTATAAATATTTTATGAGCGCTTAAGTAATAAGCACTGATAAAAAATATTTATCAGCACTGGTAAAAGAAATCTTTATCAGTACTATTTTGGATGTGCAAATAAAAGTGTCCTAGTCTATTAAATAACCTTAACTATGTGTGAACTCGCAGCGATATCCAAATCTTTCTATGGAAGCTACCCTCTTTCGGTGCTCCTGCTCTGTGAATTGAAGCACAAATCAAGGCTTGAATCTAGATTGAACAATTCAAAGGCTCAAATCGAAGGCCTGAATGATTCAAGGGTCAAAAAAAATCCAACGCTCAAATGTTTTCTAGGTTTTTGATATCTCTACATTCTCTTAGATGATTCAGAGCTTCAATCTGCTGTATCTTTTTTTCTCCTCCTCCTAAAATACAATTTTGGTATCTTTCTTCGCAATCCCAATTATCAATTTTGTTGCATATTCATAAAAAAAATAACTATTAATTTTCTTATTTATTAATGGTCATAATTCCCATCATCCATAATATAAAATGGTTATAATCATGAATGGTCATATATTACTATAAATACCCCATCATTATCAGTTCATTATTTACTACTTATAATTGTTCTTACACATCCCTTCATAATGTTTATTGTTTTTCTAATGCTTCACTTTATTTGTATAGTTACTATGTAATGGGTCATATTTATAGAGTAATTAAATCCTATAAATTTTATTATATTAAATTTATTAATCTTACATGTGTATATTCCATTATTATTCCTAGTTTTACTAGTCTATATTTACAATTTATGTGTAATGTTCTTATGAAATGTAATAGTATATTAATGGGAGTATAATTAAATAGTCATTATAAAATAAGATTTATTTTATTAATAACATAAATATTTTATTAGTTCATTACAACATGACTCTGGGCATCATAACCTATAATAACACAACACAACATTACCCACCACGACACAACTTTACATATAATGCCACAAATAAACCCTTAAACTCAAAATATTGTAATGGATTCAAATAATAAAATATTGACTGATACATCAATTATAGTAGATACTATATATAGGATGTTGAGAATACATCTAAGCCTACCTTTTTCATGGTCTAGTTTGTTGAAAGTTATCTCCCTTCAAGTATCATTAGTTCTAATAGGGTAATTCAGTTAGAAATTTTAAAAAACTCAAACCATTTAAAAATGTAAATATTTTATATGGTAAGTTCAAGTTTGAATCTATAATTACATTTTTATAAAGACTTGTGAAAATTAATTGAACGAATTCTAATAATCCAAAAGAGTTGGAAATCACAAGTTGATAGATTATTCCATGTTCATTAATTATGGGTTAATGTGTTAGTGAAGTGAAATAATAAACTATTCAGACATATATCTTATTGAAGATGAGACTATGGGAGTCCATAGTCATGGTAATCATTTTCTAACACATTAATTTCCCTTTTTATATGGTAAATTACTTTAATTTATTAATGTTTAAGTCAATCAAGAACATATTTAAATAGAATCATCCTATATAATTCAATGATTTTGTTGAATTAAGAACATATTTAAAAATAATAATCCTAATTCATGAAATTTTCATGCATAATTAAAGAAAATTACTTGACGAATTAAAATGCACTTTCTTATTCATGTTACAATGGCCATATAATGATAATGGGAAACAATTTAAGAAATAATTATGCATGAAACAACCTAATCATGGATGTGAAATTTAAATAAACTTCACTAACAAACATCCCTTTATTTATATACCTTGGCATAAGAAAACATATCCCCTCATGCTATTCAAGAAGTAGTATGAAAATACAAATAACATAAGAAATATTAGCTACACCACATCAGGTCCAGTCTATTAGGAGAACTTTTTCAAGCCTCCAAGACTCAAAATATCCCTTAGCAGTGGCTTCACCATTATATTTATAGGCACATAACTCTCTCAGCGTCGAGTCCTCTTTTCAAAAATTTCACCTTCAAATCAATAAAAAAATATCACAATCAATGTAACATGCCACCCCACACCCATTGGATTGGAAAGAGGTAGAGGTGATACTAACCTTAGGTGACATTCCCCAGACACTAAAGGATAATAATATATGACAAGGGTTAAATACCAAGCTAAAATGGGGATCAATTTATCTAATATATAAACACACAAAAATGTGACACAATAAATAAAAAATAAATAAACCAAATCAATCTATACAAATGATTCATATACCAACCCAACCATAATAAATATAAAAAATACAAAAAATAAATGGTGAAACAAAGATTAACATCATAGTTACAATATAACATGGTAAAATAGAAAAATAAAACTCTAAAAAAGTAAAAGAACTAGAACTAAGGTGGAATCACTCTAGATCATTTCACAAACACTTCATGCTCTACCTCGGATAATACATACAATTATATCAAGGATCCATACTAGTAAAGTAATAAATAGAGCCCTTTCCTATATCAAGGAAAACAACATCTACATGCACACCATAGTTCCAATGTAGGGGTTGAGAAATAATACCTAGTAGGAAACCCACAAGATAATTTTCTCATGTCCCTCTAAGACCAGAAACATGTTAGCTCATAAGAGTATAAAATATGCAGGAAGAATATCAAAGAAGATAGTACATATTTCACAATATAAAAGAAATTTGGTTGATGGTTTTTCTAAAAGAAATTAATCCAAAAAATAGTCCCCCTTTTAAGAAGTAGGAACAATTCATAAATTCCATTTTTGAAAAATAATATATGTTCACACAAACGCATTCATGAAAAATGAAATCCATATGATCATGAGTGGAGAAACATCCCCCACCAATTCGTTACAACATGTAAATTTCTCCATATACATTTCCAGTTGGTACAGAGAACCAAGTAAATTTTAATAAGGCATCATACAATGAAAATAATGAACACACATCAACCATGTGACTTTCCAGCCAGCACTCACAACCTATTTATGCCAATAACATGGGTCAAACCCATTTTCATTTTAAAAAAACCCCCTTAATCAATTTTTAGAACACATTATGGAAACACCCACAACCCAGTTTCAAAAGAAAACTAGTATAAAATAATTTCAAAAGAGTTTTATAATAGAAATAACATTAAAAATCATAAGATAAATCATTAAAATAAGTTGAATATTATTCAAATTCCAATAAAATTGGAAAGAGGGAAAACCACATATTGTAGGTTCATTATCACGGTGGATTTTATATGATTCATTTATTAGAAATATCCCTTCCTTTATTCAATAAAATCCCATGAAAAACTAATAAAACCTCATCTAATCCCATATATCTAGGAATACAGACACCAATATGTGGTTTTATTTAAGACAAACCAAGGATATCCAATATGTGAAGGAAGAACAAGGCCCTAACCTTTTATTTCTATGATCAAGCAATCTAAGATTCATTAGAATTTGATTATGGATGTTGAAGATCACCAAAAATCACTTAAGGGAACCCTATAATTCAGCATGGAGATAATGAAAACCAAATGATTATTTATAGGTGGACGAAATATTAAAACATGTTAGGCCCAACTAGATTCACAATGTCGAAATGGATGTTACATCATAAATCTTTGAGATGTTTCATATCATGAAATTTTCATAGCCTCAGTTTAAAATCCAATAAACCATTTCACATTAGAAATAAATCTAATTTCTGGAGTCAATTATACCTAGAAACCCATTTAAACCTTGAAAGTAACTCAAAAAAACTTCCCATAAAACATCCACATCATGAATAAACATTCATAGTGTGAATTGATCCTATATCCATATTCCAGACTACCTTCTCTTTTTTGGTCCAAACCCATTAAACAAATTAACACAATGAATCCAAACATAAAATAAGATGTATAAAATATTAGTGTACCTAAAACTGAGGGTGTTACATTCTCCCCACCATTGGGATTTCCATTATTGGGAAGCTGGATGTCTTGGGATACGTTGAAAAGCTCAAACCACTTATTTAAAAAGACTTATCTTATTACCATGATTCCTACTGAACCTAACCATGTTTCTTTAAAACTCATCAAAAAGAAATATATATCCCGCATAAGGTATTTTCCCATGTATCAAGAATTAAAACTAGTTTATCAATAAAATTCTCCTCAAGCTCCAGAGTAACATGATCCAAACTGATCACATGAATGGGACCCCACTGGTACTTTTTTACTTAAGAAATAGAAAACACATTATGGACAACATTGAATCTCTATGATAAATATAACCAACATAAAATATGTTCAATCAGATCAATAGTATTGAATTTTACAACATACCATGGGGAAAACATCCCTTTATTCCCCAATCATCGATGACAAGGAGTTGGTGAAACTATCAGGAATATGTGATCACTCAGATTGAAAGATAACAATCGACAATAGTGATCAAAATAAGATTTGTGTCAGCTCAAATCTATGGCCATCATTATATAAATCATTTAGATCTTTTAGTATTATGAACAAGAATAAGTCTAATCAATGATGTTTCCCCTTTTAGTAGAGAATGAAAAGGATAACCATAAAATGACTTGAATGTGTCCTTATGTATCATCACATAGTATCTATTATTATCGGTTAATCTTAAGAAGTAATATGATATTCCCATGAAAGTAAAAATCCCATGACATGAGATCTGAGTATATTTTATATTATTTGAATCATTCATTATGATATCACATCCATTTAAGGATGATATTCCATGCTCATGGTCAAGTGAGTTCCATGTTCCTATTAAAATTATTACAAGAATTGAGATGTTAATCAAGGGCCTATGTTATAAATGATTGATATTGGAACTCCATAAAAATTTATCACTTCTCAATTTTATAACTTTTCAAAATCCAACATCATATCATACTATCTGATAGGGATAAAGTGTGTTAACTTGGTGATTGGATACACTCACACAAATAGCATCATGATTCCAAAGCATCCTCGGTATACATATTACCAATTCCATGAAATTTTTTTCCCACTTACACATAGGTATGGGAATATATTTCAATATACTTTCTAGTCATTAATTCTTAGTTATTACTTACTCATAATCTAGACATTTCAAAACAAAATCTACAATCATGTATTTCATACTTGACCACCAGAAATAAACATTCATCGCCTTGTACATTTTCTAAATTTACAAATGAATAACCCATTTGGAATTGTGATACACTAAAATAAAAAATTTATGGAAATATTGAGGGATAAAATTTTGATTTTGAAATCATAACAAATATTTTTCTTCCTCGGTCTAACTATCAGAACTCACCCCACCATTTAGGTTTTACCTAATGGTGATACAATCAGAATATGATCTCTGAGCCTCATTTAAAATATCTAAAAAGTCTAAAACATCATTACCTATGAAAAATATTACATTATAATCATTTTTAACACAATATAGATTCATGTCATTAATCACACTCATCAAATTTCATTTGGAATGATCTCCCCTAACTATTTTTCTATATTTTTTAAAACTCAACACATATTCCATAAAATTACATTTATTATGTGTGTACACCAAGTCTAAATCAAATATCTAGAGGTAATGTATCAATATTTGTTTCTTAAAGTTCATTTATTTATAGGAAAATATATATTTCAAACTCTTATGATCAATGAAGACTCGGAACGTTTATCCAAAGAGGTAGTGATGCAATTTATTTAAAGCTTATAAAACTATATATAATTATAGTTCATGTGTTATAAATTTATTCTTATATGTTCACAACTGACTTAAACCATAGGCAACAACATTATATCATTGCATGGTACCACAACCAAGACCAGTTCTAGATGCATCACAATATACCACATAACTATTACATGGTTATGGAAATATTAGGATGAGTTCCAAGATGAGACAAGCTTTACATTCTAGAAAGTATTTACAAAAGCCATTGGTACATGTGAATATAAGAACATTTCTTGTTATATCTTTAATTGGAGATTAAAGTATCAATAAATACTGAACAAAGAGATTAAAATGTCATGTTATTCCTAAAAAACCTATAAAAAAATTTATTTAGTGGATATTAAGAAAGGAATGATTTAATCCTCC
Organism: Viscum album; assembly: GCA_963277665.1. Lineage (NCBI taxonomy): Eukaryota > Viridiplantae > Streptophyta > Magnoliopsida > Santalales > Viscaceae > Viscum > Viscum album. Next base: position 1,407,423,136 of record OY728130.1, read on the forward strand.
CACGATCAACTAATATACCTTTTTTCACAATGACAGGTCTGGGGAAACAAAAATCTTGTATCTATAAGTAACACTTAAAAATATATCATAGAAATTATGATCTTGCAATGTACTCAATACAATTTCTAAGGGCTCCCCATGGTCATTCCTACTTTGAGAGTAAACCAAAATATCATCAACAAATACCATGATAAAATAATCAAAGTTCATGTAGAAGATGAGGTTTATTAAGTCCATGATTAATATAGGTTCAGTTTTATGACCAAAGAGTATGAAGAACTATTCATAATGGTCATAGAATCTATAAAATTGTATCTTTAAAATATACACTTCTTTTACTATGATATGATGATACCCTGATGATAGATAAATATTAGAGAACTACTTGTATCACCTTAATAGATATAATAGATCATCTATTAAATGAATAGAATATTAATTTTTTATCTTAACTTGATTTAGTTTATGATAATCAACACATAACCAAATAAAAACACATGCCTTATTTATGAAAAAAATCAGTGAAGCCCACGGTGATGTACTAGAGCTAATGAATCATTTATGCTAAAACTCTCATAGCTCTAACTTTAATTCCTATAACTCTATCTGGACCATTTTGTATGATGAAAGTGAAATAAGTCTTGTTTCTGAGAGTACATCGATAGAAAATTTGATTTCCCTGTCAGGTGTTATCCATGATAAATCATTCAGAAATACATCTAGATATCGATCCACTATGGCATGTAGAGTCTTTTTTCTAGTTTAATTTTCCGCACCTAGGGTCATTGTTTCTAACTAACAAGATATAGTTCCATCCATTAACATTAGATTTCATACTCTACCTATATTTATGTCACAATCCCTCTATGAATACATGAAGATATCCATCTAGGGATATGAACATCACTTTCCAAGATTAGAAGTTGATATGGGATTTAAATTCCACCAACCTATCCATTCTAAATATTAGATAAAAAAGTCATCTTCAGGATGGTAAATACATATAGAAATTGAACTATATCTATGGTAATGGAAAATTCATGGAACTTAAATCCTATACACTCCTAATATCCTAGGGGTGTCTTGATACTCATGGTTGGAGCATAATTTACACATGTAAAATCAATTGTTTAACCACATAAGAAGTAATAAAACAATTAAATGAACTAGTATAAAATAATAAAATCCTAAGATTCAATTCTATAAGGATAGTAACTCACACTATCTATGGAACTATTTTCTCAGTCAAGATAGCTTGCACATCTCCATATAATTATCAATTAGCGGCCACATGAAATCTCTTGCTCCCACGGTGAGGTATCGATTGAAAAAAATAAAGTGTTCTTAAAGGTTTATTGGTTCACTTTGGTATATGTATGATAAATATTATGATATAACTATTTAATCCTAGCATATAAATCCTATGTTCGAGTTGATCTAGTTCCACCAAGTGATTTCAGATATTTATGAAAAAAAATTTGAAGATGACCTTTATTTCCATAGTGGTGGATTTTTTTGGTAGTACTATGCATTCCTTCTTCATATGTGTAATCGCGCTACACTAAAAATATCTTGGTCAATTATTGTGATAAGGAGGAAATGATATTGATCTTGTGGATTGATTATCTTCCACTTTGATATTTTATGGGTAACTCTCCCTCTTTTGTTAATTTCCCCCAATAATGATCTCAGGATCACCCGTATGATCAAAGGTTTCCCCTCCCATGGGATTTCTTGTAAATTCTATTTCTATAATTCATTCCTTATTTCTGTTTTATTTATAATCATTCATACAGAACATGAACAACTTTGAGTGAAACTCAAGTCGGAGACCCACCTTAAATAACCATACTTTCTGTCTCTCACTTTTTACTACCTATAGTGACAAGAAAACATGGTGAGTGAACTTAGAATCATATTTAGTCACCAAAAAACTCCCTTGTTCCAATTGAAATAAGTATTCTCTATTTTACATTATATGGTTAATAGGAATAATTTTTTATTAAATATTTCTATATTCCCTTTCTAAGTGAGGTATCAATCTAACTTAACTTTGACATCTATGTTCCATCATGATATATCTATGTCCTCAAGCATGTAGGTTGATATCATAACCTTAATTTCATATAGTGTCCCCAAGAATTAAAAATCATGGTTCATCCTACTAAGACATACCTCTATTTCTTAGGACTATAATACCCATGAAATATTAGTGGGTTCTATTTATAGATTCATTAGATTGATTCACCTAGTGAGGTTTCTCAATCCTAGGTCCCTTGAAAACAGCCTAAAAGGCTTGCATAATACTCAGAACTGAATCCCAGTTCAGCTGTGGTTTCGGTAAAACTATATTATGTTCTTCTCCATATAACATGTTCTTGTTATCAGTACTGGTGGAATTTTCATTCCTCAAACCATTTCATAAACCCAAAATTTATCACTTTTTATAGATCATATTTTTATGGTTATATTTTATATATTAATAAAATAATAAAAATAACAATGAATCAAAATAAAATAACCATGTGACAATACAGTCCTAGTGGGATGTTTCTTTATTAATTCATGATACTAAGAACTCATCAGCTAAACTCACATTGATGAGTTAATGAAACACCCAAAAGTTCTTAACAATGAATTTTTTTGTACACGAAATTCCCGGAACACTTGATGTTTAGCATAAAAATGAATCTATGTATTTTTATACTACACATTTCATATTTTTACATTCCTATCTCCTTAATACCATAGAAAAATGGCATACAAGCTGATCAAGACTAGCACCATTTGTAACATCCCACCCCTCTCCAATTGGATTGTAAAGTTGACAAGGTTCTACTAACCTTAGGTGACATTCCCCAAACATCAAATGCTATCAATAAATGATAAGTGTTAAAAATAAAATTATGGGGGGAGGGGATTTACATTTTATATGAACACACACAAAAATGAGAATAAATAAACATAAATAAATAAAACAAATACATCTATAGATATGATGCATGATCCAACCCAACCATAATAAATATAAAAAAATACAAAAATAAACAAAAAAATAAAGTAGAACACCAAAGTAATAGTGGAACTGGGAAAAATAGAAAACTTAAACATAAATTCAATAAAATACCCAGGCATCGAGGTGAAAAAAATCTAGAGAATGGCATGAACACTTCAATATCCACCTCTGACAACTTAAAAAATGACACTGAGGATCCCCAATAGTGAAGTAATAATTATTTCCCTTTCCTATATCATGGAAAATAACATCTACATATGCACCAAATTGAATTTTCTAGGGGAGAGTAATCATGCCCAGTAAGAAAACACTAAGAGAGTTTTTTGTATATAAAACTAATACTAGAAACATGTTAGATCACGAGAGTATAAAATAAGTAGTAATAATATCAAAGTAGATAAAAATAGTTTATACAATATATAAAAAAGCTGATGAATATATTCTCCAAAAAAATATTAAAAAAAATAGTCTCCCTTTCAAGAAGTATAAATAGTTCATCAATTACAAAATTCCATAATAATCCATTTTATCTCTCTATAACACACACACACACACAAACAAGAATAATAAAATATCATTTCCCAAGAGTAGTAGTATGTCCTCCTCCAAGAGGACTCTCGGTAGAAATTCTTCCTTGTGCCATTCCAGTCAGCACTGAGCACCAAGTCTATTTAAAAAGGTCTTATAAAATGAAAATCATGGAAATTCACCAACCATGGGCCTTTAAAATTGGTCACCATGACATATTCATTCCTAGAACATGTGTTAAAACCATACTTCTTTGAGTAAAAACCTAATCATTTTTTAGAACGCGTTGTGGGTGAGACCCATAACTCTTTTTCAAAGGTCAACTAGTAAATTAAATTTTAGTAGAATTTAAAAATGGAAAAACCATTAAAAATCATAAGATAAATATTTAATAGAAACCTAAGACAATTCATGTTATAATAAAAGTGGAAAGAGAGAAAAAAACACCTACTGTGGGTTCATTATCTTGATGGATCTAAGACAATTCCATATATCTAATTTCTTAATTCCATTCCTCTATCAAATCCCAAGAAAAACTAATCAAACCACATTTTATCCATTAGATAAGAGTATAAAAACACTAATTTGTGGTTTCATTGAAGAAAAACTGAAGTTATCTAAGTTTAGAAAGAATAATTCCCAACCTTTGATTTCTATGTTCGAATTCTCAATGATTCATTATAATCGAATTCTAGAAGTTAAATTTCTCCCAAAATCACTTAAGGGGGTCCTGAAAGTCAATAATAGGATAAGAAGAACTAAATTATGTATAATGAGTGTAGTAAGGATTAAAATAGGTTGGTCTCAACCAGATTCACATTTTTAAAAGTGAATTCACATCACGAATCTTCAAGAGTACTCATATGTCGAAATTCACATCACCTAATATTACAATTTTGAAAGCCTTTTCACAGCATGAATAGATAACATGTCATTAACTGATTCAACCAAGAAACCCATTCACTCCTTGAAATTAACTCACAACACCTACCCAGAAAATATTTGCATAATGAATATCTATTCACGATGTGAATTGTTCGTGTTTCTAGATTCTAGATAATCTTCCCTTTAACCCTAAAACGTTTCCATCACATTAATTTAATGACTTGAGACATAATACAAGAATGAAATATTAGATTATATCACACTGGGATTTATACAATAATGTATGCATGATTTAATCTTTAATATATTTAAATTTTATAATTTTTAATTCTTATTTGACTGCACCTGTCACAGCATGATAGACACTCCACGACATGAACTAAACTTTACCCAAATTAATTCTTTCTCCATTGATGGTCATTTCGAGCCCATTTACAATTTCTATAAAAACCAATATCATAAAAAATGCATCTCCATTGTCTTTGATCCATCATCTTCATCACTAAATTACACTAACCATATAATGACCCAAGATATTAGACTCTTTAAAATAATATTATCCTCAAAAGCTTGTGTCACATGCCACACCGAACTAACACAACACACAAATAAAACATACCGCATCATACTAAAACTACATAAAAATATAATAATTAGTAGATAAAAAAGACAATAATAAATTAAAATAATTACATGTTATTATTTTTTATTAATTAATATTTTAAAAAGTATGCCTTTCAATGAACCATTTTAAAAATTTTGTTGTATTTTATCTGAATAAATTAAATTGATCATAATTAAAAAATAGTATAATTAGTAAATTTTATTTTTATAAACCAATATGTCAATATTAAATTATTTTATAATTTATATGAAATTATATTACAGTGAATCAGAGATTAAAAAGCTTAATTTTTAATAAAAGAGATTTTTCTTTAAATATTTTATTTTCATTAAAAATAAAAAACAATTATTATTGGAATTTTAATTTGTAAAAATTTACTTATTTTTTTGGATTAATAATTCCAATATTAAATTAGGATTAATTTTTGAGAATTTTCTAAAAAAATTATTTTTAGGTGAATAATGAAAAATATTGATTTTGCCAATGCCATAAATTTTATGAAATTATCATAACATAAGAATGAATTAAATTTTTTGAAACATTTTTATATAAATAAATCATTTATAAATACTATATTTAATTTATAAAACCCATGTTTAACATTTTGGAAATGAAAATAATATTTTGCTCCAAAAAATATTTTTATTTGCTAATATTAAAAAATTAGTTTCCATTAGTTGTAGAAACTAAATATAAAAAAATGGATTTCATATTTTAGATAAAAAATGTGAATATTTTTTAATAATTTAGCTATTACTTTTAGGCATAAAGTTATAATTACTTAGATTAGTTTTAATAACCATGATAAATGTGAAAGTGTTATTTTCATTGAACAATTTCATTAATGTCGTGATATATTTTATACAATTAGTTTGATATGATTTTTATACATATATAAAAATATATTATCACTAATTTAATTGGTAATCAATTTCATATAATATTAAGAATATTTTATTCAAAAATAACAAATTTTCTACAAAAAAGATTTTCTATATATTAAATTTCATTAGTTATGTATTACTTTTATCTTATTTAGAAATTTAATTATATTAAATCAGTCATAAATATAGTTTTATGACACCTAAATATTGTAATAAGTTTTATCTTAATTTTTTTTTAAATATTAAATTACTTGGTTGAAAACTAGTTACCATAGTAAAAACCCAAAAAAGGAAAAAGAAAAAAACTAACAATAAATGACTTGAAAATGTTTAAAAAATGTTTGAAATAGAGTGGTAGATGATTTATCAATATTATCTCACACCAAACTATGTTATTTTTCAAATTTTTAACTATTTACCCCTGAATAGTTTCATCATAATATTGGAAAATAATGTGTGTTTACAAAGTTCCATTTTCATCACTTTTAAAAGGGGATCACTTCAAACCCATAAAAGTTACACAACCCATTAAATATTTCCTTAAAATAATACTCATGTTTCCTCTAATATAATTACCTTGAACTTCCTAAATAGTTTTGTCACCATAGGTTAACTTATGAACTTCATTTCTAAGGATACTTTCAATAGAAAGTTCAAGGCCCCAAAGTCAGTATTACTTAATCCTTATCATTTTCTTCTTAATACCCCCTTCCAAAAATACCATGTAAATAGTATTAAAATTAACTTAGTATAATTATTATACTTAATTATTATTATATTAACGTAAAAAATCTTATTTATTCATTTTTCCCATCAGAAATAACAAAATATTGATAACTATGCAGATGTACGAACTACCACTTCCATGAGACGACATATTTTTTTTCCATTACTTCCTAAAATAAATGAATTCAAAATTGAATTTTATGTTAAAACCTGATGTTTATAACACTATTTATTTTATATAAATATAATATTATACATTATATAAGTAATATTTATAACAAATGGTCATAATAAACTTAACGAGCTAAAATGAACTTATCAGAGTACCTTTCCTAATCCGAGTTCATTTTATAAAAAACCTATAGAACTATATATATTTTATGATAATATAATAATAAAAAAATAAAAAATAATAATAATTTATATTATGAATTTATTCTATAACACATTTAGCAATGGCTGACATACCAAAAGAGTTACATAAAATGTAATTGAACCACCTTAAATACTCAACATAACAAAAAACTATACTATAAATAAATAACATATAACACTAAATGACCCTTAGTAATTTAAATATATATGAATAAGTTTTCTATTAAGTTATTTAATATACTTAATTTTATTATTAAAAAAGTTATGTGCATGAACAAAGTGAATTAGGACAAAGGTAACGGTTTTTCCAAACTCAAATTTTCTTCCATTGACATGTAAACTTCCTTATTAAAATCTACTATTACAGATTTGATTTAATCTTCCTAATGAAAAGTTTTTATTATATTAACTACTTATTTTGGGGGGATTTAAAATTATTCCTTATGACCTTATGATCAAATTATTATTACCACAAAATTTATGTTACTTATAAGGGTTTTTTGTATCAATTTCCTTTCCTTGTGGCATGATTTCATGTTTTTCAACTAATATTATATTACATGGTGTAACCACTAACCATTAAATTATTTCATAAAAAATTTAATCTTAATCACATGTTTAAAATATAATTTCACAATCACTCCATAATATTCTTTCAAATTAGTTATTACTCAAGTTGTAAAGGGTTTTTCATCTTAAACACCATTCTTTAAGATGCATTTGCATTATTAACCTAATTTTATTTCTATTTTGTATATTCAACCTAGTTGATTAATTATTCCATGAAATATTTTTATTTTATGGTATTTAGGGTTCAATTTCAAGATATATATCATTCAATGGGTTATATTTTCATGTTATTATAGCCATAAAAGAGTTCCCAACTCAAATTCATTATCATTCAATCATAATTCTATACTTAGTTATGATCTTATAAACCCTTATTATCCTTGAATTTCCTTTTTACAATGGAAAATTATCTTTATCATAGGGGAAGTCATTTCATTTCATCATTATCATATTATTTAATGAAATAACATCTAAAATACAATTTTACTGTTAGTAAGAATAACTCTCATTATTTCCAATAGATATTATCCTCTATGGCCATATTTTTCTTCTTTTTAGTGCTTTCCTATCATTTTAAGAACTCAAATATTGATTAATTTATGCAATCCTCTTAATTATCATCACAAATTTTCAAATGAGAATTTCATTTCACTATTTAGGATGTAATATTTCAATAAATTTGTTTCAAAATATTAAAATGTTTTATGTATCATGGATATATTTATTATATTACACTGTATATTTTCCCTATAAAACCTTTATGACTTTTCAAGTCTCAACTTTTAGAGATTTCATAAAAAGTATTGTTTGAATATATCTTAAATTTTTTATTTCCAAATATTTGGGAAATTAATTTTCCAAATAAATTTGTGACTTTACCTCTTAGAGTTTATTTATAAAAATGGAAAATGAAACATATTTTTAAAATATTTTCACAAGATAATATTCCCTATCATTTAGAATCTTCTTTCCCATGTTTCATGGTTTTACAAAGAAAATTAGTTTTCCATTATACTATGAGTTTTATTAAAAATAGTTTTCCTAAAAAAATGCCATTTCCCTCATGAATTTCAATATAAAATTATACTATTATTATAAATGTGTTCTTTATTTAACGATTGATTATTTAACTATGTTTTCACAAAAGAGAAATGCTAAATCTCTACAAAATAAATAATCCATAACTAATTTTTTATTTCCTAGTCATCTTCGATGTAAAATTATAATTTTCTTTCCACTATATATGAATTGTGAATACCCATTTTTTTATTCTTTTGATTGAAGGGTTTTTACCTAGATACCTATCCATTGATTGGTTGTGGAAATTATTGACTTAAACTTAAACCCCTTATCTATGTGATTTAAAAAATTATTTTCACTATTATCCTGATTGACTGGTATTTACCTATAAATTCATTGAATATATTTAGATGCCTATTTATTTCCCATAGGTATACCATGTTATGATTATTGATAGAATTATGATTTTTCCCTTACATGGTAATTTTTGAAAAGCTTAAGAGATCCATTATTTTTTCATAGGTTTTTTAAAATATGATTATGGTTGATTTTATATGGAACACATACATAAGGATGATGAAAATTGTATTACTATATAATTATCCAATGAATAAACTTAAGTTGAAATCTCATGATATTTCCATGCATGGACATAATTTGTTTATTCACATAGGTGTGGGAATAAGGTGTTTGTTCATATTTTTAGGCGTAAAAATAATGAGTTTCTTCACATAATCAAGGTAATAATGATTTTATGACAATATTTTCCTATACTTATGGTTCTACATATATCCAAGTTTTTTTCATGTTATTCCAACTTTTTTAGATTCCTTTATTTTTAGGATATGTTACATTCATTTTTATGCCTCTTTTATTGAGATATTCCACATTTTTACGTAACTTCATGTGTTATTCCATTATTTATGATACTTTATTAGTTAGGTGTAAATTTATTATGTATCTTTATTGTACCAATATGATCATCTAATGATATCTTGTGATCTTATATTGTTATCTCTTACGTTTACCCTTAGTATGAATTTGATCTCACAATTACAACATGACCCGAACCACCAGGTCCGAACAAGAGCGTCACATGACCTCGTGTATGAATCCCCATATGAAAGAGGTTGCTAACTAGTAGTGGAATTCTAGTTCTATCTACGGGGAGACTATAACATCAATATAATTTCATAGGATAAATAATGTAAGAGAAAAAAATTAAACAAGTATTGAATAAACCAATAACCATCAAAGTAGTAAAATCATATTCCAAAAAGAATACTAACTCATATAGTAATAATATGAAATTTCATATATATATATATATAAACTAAAAAAATCCAATGTATGGAGTAAATATAGTAAATAAATGTATCAAGATATATCCTAAAATAACATCATCTAGGAAATTTTATATTTTTATACTTCATCAACTCAATCATCCACTATATGCCCTTTGTCCTTCATTGAATCCCTATGCATGAAATCTACTAGCACACCAAAATTAGTGAGTATGGTTTGAGTACAAGACTTTATAGGTATGACCAATGATTCTTTATATCAATGAATAAGATATAAAAGTGCATTAAATTAATGTAAAAAGGGTACATAAATAAACCACAATATATAGAACTAGTACAAAACACATTTCAGGTCATCAGGGACCAACTCTCCATTCCTCATCACCAGAGTAAAAGAAACATTGGTCATCTTCCCAACACATCCCCCTCGTAGCATATCCCAAAATCATGTGTAAAATCCCTCTTTTGTGGATATCCCATGTACATGTCGACTAATTTCTTACATATCCATATTATAGGATTTCCCAAAAGCATGTGAAATATCCCACTAATTGGGATATCCCAAGTACACGATAACCAAAGTATGGTACATCCTTATTTGAGGATAATATAAATGGGATCAACCTGAATGCTCAATTATAGAAGATAAAATAAAATGAAATACAATAAAAGATACAAATGAAAGGTGAAAATAATCTCAAGTAAAATAGTATCATTATCAAAACAATTCATATGCAAGTATAAACACAGGTCAATTACACCCACAAACACACACGCCTCATGTGATAAAAAATCTGACATAATTTTCTCAGGGCTACACAAATATTCCAAGAATCATGATAATAAAATATTTAAGTCATTTGAGAAATTCAAGGGCTTCCTACCTTGAGGTTTTTGATGAATAACTCTAAGGTTAATCAAGGAAACATATTATAAATGAAATATACATGCTCATTATATAAAACCTCACACCAAGGATTCCATGAACCTATTCAAGAAATAGTATTTCCAAAATAAATAGAAACACCACATGTGATATCAACTTTCTACCTCCTGGATAATTTCCAAATTATACATCTAAGAAATAAAATGTTCTTAATAGTTTTTTTCTTAATAATAATTATAATTTTACATGTGATAATGTTTTATCACTCTATAAAAATTTAAATTAGGTGTGATAATTATTCTCTATAATTATTTGATAATTTTGGGTTGTTATCAAAGGAAAATTATTTATCCTTTTCATAAATATTTTTGAAAGTTAAACCCCACAAATCACTCATGAAAAGAGAGAAGAGGAATATAGATCCATAAATGGAAATATCATTTTAAAACCTCATACCCTATAATAGAGGAGAGGAGGTGAGGGTACTGCCTTACCTATAATCTATAATAAGAGCTCATATTGATCGAAGAAATATTCACCAATATTAAACAATGTAATTCTTATATTTCCCATAATCAAGAGAATAACCAAAAATTAAGGAATTAAGGTTCATGTATTTTCTTAAGAAGGAAAACCATGTATAAGTTGACAACATTAAACCCCAAAAATTAAATTATCCATTTAATTATTCTTTTACCCAAATCTTGAATCTTGAGTGTTTTAAATCCTTCATAATGGTATTAAAACCTTTACAAAATTCAAAATAATCAATTTACATGATTTATGGAATTTAAATATTCATGATACGTATTACAGGTGAAAAGAGAAAATAAGTAGATGAAAAATTATGTTTTAAAAACATTTTTCCCAAAACGGGATGATATAAGTGTAACATGGTTTACCATTTCACAACTCATAGTTATCATGTAAGGGTATGGGGATTTAACCATACATGGGTCTCCTACGCTTAGTGAGATATACACACCGTGTAAAGGAAAAAATTACCCTTATATAGCTTACTACCCTTACATAGGTATTATAAAACCCCACTTACCTTTACATGAGACTTGGGTTACACTTATGTGGGTATTAGAAATGTTAAGGTACCCTTATTTAGGTTAGGATGACATTTACATGAGTAGGGAAGCACCCTTGCATGAAAAACACTAAATTATATACCTTTACGTGAGTAGGGAATACCCTTATGTGAGGTTTAAATTTCCTTTACATTAGAATTATAATTCATGGTCTACCCTTATGAAACTAGGGAGGTATCATTACTTAGCATTTGGGATCAACGAATTCTTCTTATGGAAACTTTCAAATTTAGAACTTACCTTTATAAAATAGTTCGAAGAAACATCCTACACTTACATAGTGACTTTTTATCCTTACATAACCCTTGAAAAATAAGTGTTTCCATTACACATCCAAAGAGAAACTTCTATCTACACTTATTAAAGGTCTTAAAACTCAAATTACACTTATGTAGACCATATGCACTGTGTTAGGGTAGAAATTTAGTTTAGATTTTTAAAATTTTCACAAGAAATACTTTTGATGTTAAACTAATAAAGGGTTTATAAAAATGATAATGTTATAGTTTTCCGTTAATAATGGCTTCTCGTTCCTGAAAATTATTTACATCAGTCTTTCTCTAATGACTATAGATAAAGCTAATGAATTTAAACACAAAAAATAAAAACTAAAAAGGAATACATGAGGTTTCACAACATGGTCTAACCTATGAAACTACCCACAATAATTAGGCATAACCACCTAATCACAAACCATAACCCAAGACACACCTCCAATTCATGAATTTTAATAACATCCACATATATACACATAGGTATAAAATACAACAAGCTCAAATAAAAGAATTCAAGGAAAATGTACCAAATCACATATCACAATTTCAACATGCATCTAATTATTTGAGATCTATATAATTGAATTAATAGATATATATATATATGGAATGTGGTCCTATGTTCCTCACATGATGTGATGCCAAAAAATTCCCATAAATCAGCATATCAACTTTATGTTCATCGGCCAAGGTGAATTTAATCAATGGTAACATCAAACAATAATAACACACACTCCCACTTTATGTCCATTCAGAGGTCCAGTGTATAGTGATGGATGGTAATTGCTATATTTTCCTTTCCCCATTCCAAAATATCCTATCTCTTATCTACTCTATCCCAAATCAAGGAAAAAGAAGCAACAAGTTAGTGAACCTGGTCCTCTGAGACCATTTTGTACCACCCATACTTGAACCACATGGTTTAAATTAGAGTGGAACATAACCTCATGCACGTATACTTATATGCAAGAGGCTAACAAGTAGTGGTGAGGGTCCAAGTCTGTTAGTGGGGAAACTATACTCTCAATATTACGCCATAGGATAAATAAAGGAAGTGGTAAATGAATAAATCCAAAATTAATGAATAAATAAATAACTATCATAGTTGTAACCACATATACCAAAAGAATTATAATTCATGTAATAACAATATAGAATCCCAAATATATAAACCAAAACAAAACAGAGGATCCAATATATTGGGTAAAGAAAATAAATAAATGTAGCAACCTAAATCTTTCTAGAAATCCATCCAACAATGGTTTCATCCTCTTTCTCCACCTGCTCAACAATCCACCACATTTCCCAGGTTATTTACTGGATCCTTGAGCATGAAATCTATAAGAACAGTGAAATTACCAAGTAGGGTGAGAGTACAAGACTCAATATTACACCACCAATGGTCCTTAACATCAATAAATAAGATATATAAGTGAATTCCTTGAGCATAAACATCATATTGATATAAACAAAAATATATCCCACTAGTAAAAAAATATTATGGGTCCTCATAGACTTACTCTACCTTATTCAGAACTATTCCAGAAGAAAAATCAACCATCTTGTTGACACATCACCCTCAAAGGGTAGCCAAAACCATGTGACACGTCCCACTGGATGGGATATGAAAAGTACATGTAAAAGATTTTAAATACTCTACATTCATGATTCATGTAAAAGAATAATTAAATGGTTAATTTAATTTATGGTGTTTAATACTGTGAACCTATACATAGTTTTCCTTCTTTAAAAATATTCTAACCTTTATTCCTTTATTTTTGGTTATTCTCTTGAGTATGGGAAGTATTGGAATTTCTTTTTTAATATTGATGAATATTTCCTCAATCAATACGAGTTCTTCTTCTGGGATTAAATCCTCTAATAACCCTCACTCTCTATCCTCTATTCTAAGTTTTATTGCTTTAAAAAGAATAATTCATGTTTTTAATATGTATTCCTCCTCTCATTTTTCAAGAGTGGTTTTCGACATTTATCTTTTTAAAACATTATTGAAAAATAATAAATAATTTTTAAATGATAATAACCCAAAATTATCAAAGAATGATAGATAATAATTGTCATGTTTATCTAAAATTATTATATATATATATATATAATATTATCATATGTAAAATTATAAATATTCTTAATAAAAAAACTATTAATCATATGTTATGTCTTAAATTGATAATTTTTAAATTGTCTAAAAGAAATTAAGTTGTTTTCATATGTGGTATTTTTAAATCTTTTGGAAATAGAATATCTAAAATTGGTTCTAGGAATCCTTAGAAAGTGGTTTGATTCAATGAACATGTGGGAATGATTAAGGTGACATTTACTTAACGAACCTTGGAGTTATTCATCAAAAACCTTGTGATAGGATTCTCTTCACATTCATGTATGTCATATAAATTTTATTTTCATGATTGTTGGAATGTGTGTGTATCCCTGAAAACCCTATATCTGATTCTTGATCACATGAGGTGTGTGTGTGTGTGGAATTGAACTATTATTGTGTTTCATGTATATGAATTGTTTTTATGATGATATTATTTAACTTAATGTGTTATTTTATATTTTATTTTTATCTAGTATTGTATGTTTTTTTCTTCTAACTTCTATAGTAGAGAATGCAGGTTGAGCCTATATGGAATATCCTCGGAGAAGTATGTTCCAGACATTGGCAGTATATACTTGGGATATCCCAGCTGGTGGGATGTGTCATATGCTTTTACAAAATCATATGATAGGGATGTATCATACATTGGTCTATATGTACTTGGGTTATCCTAGTTGGCAGGATGTGTCACATGTTTTTGGGCTATCCTCTAAGGGGATGTGTTGGGAATATGATAGAAGATTCTTATATAATGGTTCCAAAGTAGGAATATACATGAGGACCCAAAATATATTTTTTAATAGTGATATATATTATTGTTTATATCTCTATCCTATTTACACTCATGGAATGAATTTTTATATATTATTCATTGATGTTAATGTTTATTGGTGGTTCCTACCAAAAATTTTACTCACACCCTACTTGGGTATTTTGGTGCACTTGTAGAATTTTGTAATGACTTAGAATTTCCATGTAATTTATTTAAAATATGGTTATTTTTAAAAGTCCGTGAAAACTAATGGTGCATGATTCTGAGGCTTGGTGTGCCCAGAATGAATTTCTAAACTTTTTTCGGGTATGTTCAGTTAATGTATGATTGGGTTTTGGTAACTTTTTAACCAGTGAACAGAAATGAAATTTGAGGACACTGTTGAACTCGCAGCACCGATATTCACATAAGGAGATCTTGACCTCGACCGTAGTAGGTCAAGGGTGAAAGATAGTTTTTGGGGTTTTTTCGTGGGAATGAAAAATAAAATAAACTTTTATTTTATTTCTAATAAACCTCCCATGTGAAGGCTATGGAGGTGGGGACCATGAGGGGTTAAAACCACCCAACTTGAATGCTCTATTTTGGGGACCACCCAAGCTAGTAAAACCCCCAATTCCATGCTTGGTAGTGGGGACCACCCGAACCCCTCATTATGGGATAAAAAACCTCTCAACTCTCTACTTTAATTAATTAAGCAAACTCTCCTTTAATTAATTAATCCAGCCTATTTTGTGCCAATATTAAATTAAAAAACATATTTTATTATGTTGGTGAATTTCCATTTTGGTGGATTTGGGAGAGGAGAAAATTTGGGAGGATTACTCTCTCCAACGAAGAACGCGTTCTCCAACGAATAATGCACTCCCCAATGAAGAACGCCCACGCTGGCAAGGAACGTCTTCGACGACAATGAACTGACGATTGGGAAACGTCGACGTCACCGACTTTACCCCATCCAACATCAACGATCAATCAAGGTAGGGGTTTAGTTGTGTGTGATTATATATTCCCATATTCTTACCCTGTAAAATGAAGACCGCAGATCAACTCTCTAACTAGTTGATCCGCGGATGATTTCTCTTGCGGGTTTGGGAATAATCATTGCGGGAGGTTAGGGTTTGACGTTCTTCATTTAAGTTCTTTTTGGGCCGCTTTCTACCACTCAAACGCGGAGGGTGTGGGCCAAAAAAACATAGCCAAAACCCTATGTTGTTATTCTTGAATGGTGTATCCTTCGCAATGAAAGAAGGCGACTTTGTGCCACAGCGACGAATGAATGCGGCGGTCGACACATCGCCAACCGTGATGATAGAGACGGCTCAATGGCAGCACCTCGCGGCCCTATCGCACCGCCTGTGACCCTATCTCGCCCCCCCCCCCCCCCCCCGCGCCACCCCAGGGCTCCGTGGTCGCATGACCTCACCGCGCCACCCTACGGCTTTTCCACCCGCGGCCTCGCGCCATCTGCGGTCCCACCGCACCGCCCCGTAGCTTCGATGCCCTTGCGGCCCCACGGCCTCCACACTGCCCCATGCCACCTAGTCTGAGCCACACCATGGGCCAGGTCAGACCCTACGGGTCGGGCCAGGTCAACCCAAACTGGGTCAGACCAGACCCAGACCCACTACGACCCATTTACACTCTTTTGGCCATAACTTTGGCACCGGACGTCCATTTAACGAACTTGCAGCGGCGCTGGAAACCTTGTAATGAGACTTTCCCTTTGATTATACCCCACTAGATATTTGGATAAAGTAGAAGAGTGTTTTGGTTGGATCGAGCACGAATCTAAACGGGCCCTCTAGACAAAAATGCTAATAACTCACAGACCGGGCATCCGATTGACTCAACGTTTGTCACATTGAGACCACTATGACGTTGTGGTCCTTTGATATACTTCTTCGTGAGTCTTCATGGCAGTTGGAGTGTCGAAAAATGGCTTATGGAGAAGACCCTCCTAGAGACAATCGAGCGTAGTGCGAGAACCCTATAGCTGGCTGTGACATGAAGAATGAATTATGATCCTGTGTGGGTCAGCACCTAGCGGTTTTGTGTGGACCAGCACCGAGTGATCCTGTTTGGGTCAGCACCGAGAGATTATGTATGGGTCAGCACTGAGTGATCCTGTGTGGGTCAGCACCAACTGATCCTCTGTAAGTTAGCACCAAGTGATCTTGTGTGGGTCAGCAGTAGAGCCTCTTAATAGAGTAAGATGATTCAGTAGTTACATATAATCATCTCAACTATTGTACTTAAGTTATACCTAGTGTGAGGTGAGTTTGTCCCTTGTGCTACAATCCTTCATGGTAATACCTCGGTGGTATTCTTCTGTGTGGCGTACTTGTGTGGTAATTACCTTCGCGGTATTCCATCCTTTGTAGAACATTTGAGCTTTGAGCTTTGGGCTGGACCCTGTGTTTCCGCATGATTGAGATGGGTATACTTGATAACTTCGGTATATGTGTGGGCATATACCTAAGTAGGGTTGACAGTTGACTTCATGATTTGTGGTTTATCCTTCGTGGATTTTGAGAGACCTTGATGGTCTCGGGGTCCCTACTAAGTATCATTATACTCACCCCTACACGGTCTATGCCCGCACCCTGTTGTGTTTGGTGCAGATGACGGACAACGTTGATTGAGGATGAGAGTACCAGGACTGGAGGTAGCTCGAAGGTAGACATTAGATGAGGCGAACCACAAAGATGACCGTTCATGAGATGTACCTACCCATCAGGTAGGATTCGTGGTGGATGATCCAAGACCTTCTTTTCACCTATTATTCATCTTGTACTTTCCAGTTTTCCTTGTACTTTATAGTTGGTCTTGTATTCTGGCCCCTTTTACGTACTGCACTCACTCTGTTTACTATTCAGTTTACTTGAAGTTGTATCTTGTTGTGTTCTTGGTTGCATGTGTTTACAGTTTATAAAGGCAAGGCCTTCCCAGTTTTATGGAATACACCTTCGGTGTTGGTATCCAACCCCTAGCCTATGGAAGGTGGGCTTGGGGTATTCACGACACGGGCCCCGAGGGACGGGTCATGACAAATTAGTATCAGAGGAGTCAGTTCTACCATAGAACATACGACTCTAATCTTTTTAAGGGAAATAGTGTTAAGTGTAGTGAGTGTGGCTATCAGTTTAGGTAATCTAGTGTTGGTGCAACGACCGACATATCCATACACCAGGACCCTGACTTCTGATTTCCGAATCAGTGCACAAAAATACTGATTGTGTGTGTGTTTTAAAGCATTTTCTTTGTGATCTCTTTGATTCAGCTCACCAGGTATAACTTTTTGACTGTGGTGCACCTGTTTTTTTTTTCAGGATGCCTCCACGTAGACAGCCAGCTAGGGTTCTGAATATAGTACGCACTAATAGGCCATCGAGCAATGAGGCCTCAATGCAGGGCCCTCTTCCAGTAGAGGCACCAGCGGTACCATTACCCATTGGTCCACTGATGCCACCATCCCCAGCAGCAGAGGGTGAACATCTCTTGAGCACATTGCACGAGTTCCAGTGCCAGAGGCCACCCCGATTCAGGGGAGAGATGAACCCACAGGCGGCTGAGGATTGGATGGAGGCCGTGGTGAGAGTCTTCTGACTAGTAGGGACACCAGCCGATCTCATAGTGATCCTTACCGCCAGCCTTCTACAGTAAGCAACAGGAAGATGGTGGAGCTTGATTCTTCAGGTTCACGACGAGGTGACACTTCTCTAAGCAGACTTCGAGATCTTGTTTCAAGCAGAGTTTTTTCCAGTGACTCTTCGCACAGTGTGCATATAGGAACTTCTTCATCTGTAGTAGGGAATCATGAATGTGGCTTAGTACTCAGCAAGGTTCACTGACCTCTCACCCTACTCCACTGATATGGTGCGAGACCCATTCTTTAAGGCATGGACCTTTGATTAGGGACTCATGCGAGAGATTAGGGCTTCAATGATTTCTCTTAGCATCCCGACGCAGGAAGAGGTGTTAGAGAGATCCCTCTTAATGGAGAGTTTCCTTGCTGACCAGTCACCAGTAGCGAGACCCACCACCATTTGTCATGTTGCAGAGTCTTCTACAGCTGGCATTAGATAGATGTCACATATGTCCAAGAGAATCAGACCAATAGGTGGATGACCGCATGATTCAGGTTCAGTTGTGCAGGGCACCCGAGAGAGAGACAGTCATGCAAGGAGCGGGAAGTGTTACGCATGGAGCGGGTAGGGTCACATGGCTCATGACTGTCCAACCAGCCATACATATGATCAGTAGACGGTTGAAGGACCGTCCACGTAGAGACAAAGGTTTGACCGAGGAGGTCCGCAGGGAGCAGGTGGACGTGGAAGAGGATCTGTTTGTGCAGCTGGTGGTGGGAGACGATTCAAGATGTTACTTCCACCACCACTAGGAGGTCCACCCCGACCACAGGGAGTAGGAGGATAGGGGAGAGCTCAGACCTAGACAGATTAGGCCTATGATCATGGTGCTCTAGAGATGATAAGAGGTACTATCTCTGTCTAATCCACCTTAGTTGCAGTACTTATAGACACGGGTTCCAGTCATTATTTTTTTTCCACTACCCTCGTTCGAATCTCGAAGATTCCGACGGAGTCGTTAGCTCGATAATTACGGCTAGAGACTCCTACGTGAGTGGATTCGACTATTATGCACTGGTGCTAGAAGTTCGAGCTTACTCTAGGAGGTGAGAGCTTCGACTGGGATCTCTTAGTAGTGGCATCGAGGCCTTATGCCGTCATCCTGGGTAAGGACTGGTTATCAAAAGTCCATGATCAGATATACTATATTAGGTGAAAAGTGCGGTGTGTCTACACGGATGGGACTGGGTTTATCTTCACCAGCAAGAAGTGATCCTTTGCAGCATAGGATGGACTTACCTGGAGGAGAGTGTCTCTGATCACTCATCAGTTGGCTAGCCTTACCCTCAGAGTGGTTTATGTGAAGAGTCTGAGTTATCATATAGTGGTGGACCAATACGTGGATGTCATCCCTGATGATGTTCTAGGTATACCTCCTTGCAGAGAGCTGGACTTTTACATTGACTTGTACCCCAGGACGGCACTGATATCTACACCATCGTATCAGATGGCTCCCATAGAGCTTCGTGGGCTGTGGGTACAGCTAGAGGACTTGCAGGGGAAAAGATTCATTTGGTCTACTATTTTTTCATGGGAAGCCCCAATTTTATTTTCCAAGAAGGCAGATGGGAGATTGAGGATTTGTTTTGACTATCAGCGCCTGAACCTGGTGATTGTGAAGAACAAGTACCCACTCCCAAGGATTGAAGACCTCTTTGATTAGCTGAAAGGAGAACGATGGTTCTCGAAGATAGACCTTAGATCAAGATATCACCATCTTAGAGTATGAGACGAGGATGTGTAGAAGATGGATTTCAGATGTCGGTATGGGCATTATGAGTTCCTGGTTATGTCATTCAGCATGACCAATGCTCTAGTAGTGTTCATGGGACTCATGAACATGATCTTTCAGCCATACCTTGATCGCTTTGTAGTATTCTTCATCGAAAACATTCTGATATACTCGACTACTGAGGAGAATCATGCTTATCATTTGTGGGTAGTACTGGACACACTTCGAAAGAAACAAATTCATGGTAATCTCTCGAAGTGACATTTTTGGATTCAATAAGTTCACTTTCTAGGAAATGTCATATCTAAGGATGGAGTTGCAGTAGATCCAGTGATGATTGAGGTGGTACTTTCTTGGGAGCCACCTAGGAGTGTGACGGAGGTATGGAATTTCCTAGGTTTGGCTGGATACTACTAGAGATTTGTGCCAGATTTCTCCAGAGTTGCAGCACCACTTTCAGCATTGAATAAGAAGGGGAAACCCTTCATGTGGTCAGAGAGATGCTAGAAAGTTTTTCAGGAGCTGAGGCAGAGGCTGACTAGTTCCCCCATCTTGAGGCTTCCATAAGAGGTCTTAGGGAACATAGTCTACTACGACGCATCAGGGACCAGGCTCGGATGTGTCTTGATGCATGAGCAAGCAGTAATCGCATATGGTTATCGACAGCTGATATAGCATGAGAAGAACTACACTACCCATGACTTGGAGTTAGAAGTAGTGGTCTTTTCCTTGAAAATGTGGCGACACTATCTGATGGGAGAACATTTTACAGTCTACTTGGATCACAAGAGTCTTAGGTATATCTTCTCTCAGAAGGACTTGAACATAAGACAATGATGTTGGCTTGAGTTCCTCTAGGCTTATGAATTCAAGATAGTCTATGGGAAGGGGAACGTTGTTTCAAATGCACTCAGTAGGAGGCCTGGTATACAGCTACTAGGTGAGGCGATAGAGCAGCCAGCCGCTTTGCAGATATCCTTTGTGGAACAGGATAGAGTAGCTTGTCTTCAGTCTCTTACAGTCACTCCCCCACTTCTTCAGTAAGTCATGGAGGCGTAGCATGGGGACATTGAATACAAGGCTCGACATGCTCAGATATCCACAGGATAGACACCTGATGGATTTTTTGAAGGTAGGGAGCACGTCATCCTCTTCTGAGGACATACCATGGTGCCAGTGTCTGTGACAACCGGGCCCTGGTGACAGCACAGCCACCCCGCCTTAACATGGCCGTCAGGTCCTGGCCCACCAGGTACAACCAGTTTCCCCACAGACACGTGGGGCCCACCCCAGGGTCCACCCACGTGCCCGAACGGGTTATCTAACTAATGAAAGTCCTCACAGACCAACACATGTCCTTTCTAGTGTGTTTTGTCCTCACTCACACACACCCTGAGAAACTTCCCAAGAGGTCACCCATCCTGATCACTACTTCAGGCCAAGCACACTTAATTGTGGAGTTCTAACCAGGTAGGCTCCTGAAAAGGAAGGTGCACCTTGTTGACATGAGTCATACCATTTATTCATTTAACCCTTTATCATTTGGGGATGTTACAATCACCCCCCCCCCTTTAGAACACAACGCCCTCATTGTGGGCCCTACATCTCAACCCAGGCAGTGCACCACACTTAAGGCTGGGTTCCTCCTTTGATACCAAATGTGACAACCGGGCCCTGGTGACAGCACAACCCCCCGCCTTAACATGGCCGTCAGGTCCTGGCCCACCAGTTGCCCCGCAGACGCGTGGAGCCCACCCCAGGGTCCACCCACATGCCCGAACGGGTTATCTGACTAATGAAAGTCCCCACATGCCAACACATTTCCTTTCTAGTGTGTTTTGTCCTCACTCACACACACCCTGAAGAAACTTCCCAGGATGTCACCCATCCTGATCACTACTCCAGGCCAAGCGTGCTTAACTGTGGAGTTCTAACCAGGTAGGCTCCCAAAAAGGAAGGTGCACCTTGTTGACATGAGTCATATCATTTATTCATTTAACCCTTTATCATTTGGGGATGTTACAGTGTCACTTCAGGAAGAAGTGTTGAGAGAGTTTCACACATCCCCTCTAGCAGTACATCTAGGAGTGGCGAAGTTGTACCAGGATCATTGATGACAACACTGGTGGTTGGGAATGAAGAAAGAAGTAGAAGAATTTGTCTCTAATTGCCTCACTTGTCAGCAAGTGAAGGCATAGCATCATGTACTAGAAGGCTTGGTTCAAACTTTAGAGGTCCTAGAGTGGAAGTGGGATGGGATATGCATGGAATTCGTGATAGGATATCCACGTACATCCAAATGTCATGATTCTATTTGGGTGATCGTCGACCAACTCACCAAGTTGGCCCAGTTTCTATTAATTAGAGAGTAGGGTTCAGTAGAGAGCTTGAGACGCCTCTATGTGTAGGAGATTGTGCGGCTACATGGAGTATCATCAATGATTGTTTCTGATCATGATACATGTTTCACTTCCCAGCTATGGAAGGGGTTGCGGGAGGCTTTCGGGATGCAGATTCCTTTGAGCATTGCCTTCAATCCTCAGACGGATGGCCAGACTGAGTGGACCATTCAAACCCTCGAGGACATGATGCGTGCTTGCATCCTCAACTTGGTCGTAGCTGGGAGAATCGCTTGCCTTTGGTGGAGTTTTCATACAACTACAGTGTTGGACTCCTCATGTGTTAATCATGTTTCAATGATCACAAATTCTATTACTGTTAATTAATCTCAATCTTCATTTCACATCTTTCTAATGCTCTTCAATCTCATTAATAACTACACATCATGTTTTAATGATAACATATCTTATGGATTTTAATTACTCTCTTTATTCTTTACAAGTCTTATGCATGATAACAAATCTCAAATATATTATCAAGCCTTTATATTTATGATTCACATTCTCTTACTCTATAATGATTAACCTTAATCCATATTCTGCATATTACTGTCTAAGTCCAAATACAGAAATATGCTTAAGTATGGACTCACCGAGAAGGAGTCACCGTGACCAGACACTGTGAAGGACTCACCGTGACCTAGACACCGTGAAGGACTCACCATGACCCAGACACCATGAAGGACTCACCGTGACCCAGACACCGTGAAGCTCACACTATGAAGCTCACACCATGAAGCTCACACCGTGAAGATCAAACCGTGAAGATCATACTGTGAAGCTCATACCGTGAAGAAGACACCGTTTCCATAATCACTGTGACACCATGTCTTAACTTTTTGTCAATATTATTTAAATAATACTAATAGTCATATTTGATGTTTTTAATGCAATTAATGTTATTTAATGATTGTAGTTTTCATGTTAGGAAACTGTATCTCATACCTATGAAAAGGAAATCATTACTACTACCAGAACTCATGGAATATAAGGAAGTTCGAGATGCAGTACACATGTAGAGCAGTGAGTGCAAGTGTGACGATATAACAAGAAGAACATACATACACTCGAGTGCACTGTGCTGAACCAGAAGAAAAATCCTGAACAAGAAGAAGATTTAAAGTCCTTCATAGAACTCTCATGAATGCAATCCAACACCATTGAGGAACACATGATGAATCAAGAGAACATTCTCACTCCTGCAGTATACAACTGAACTACGACACTCTGTTTTTCAACAGAAAAATCAGATAAGGACTCAGAAGCATTCCTGCTGAATCCAACGAGTCCAGAGATATATTGATAATCACTAGAGCTATCTAAACTCTCATCTATCTTCTCTACGTGATTTATTTATTAACTTTTGAGAAGTGTGGTGTACTCTGTATATATTTACACACACTCTCTCCTGCACTGAACTGGAGGATATCAAAATCCTCACTCAAATTCTCTTTACCTCTGTTTACCCATGTCAACTATGGAAGAGGTCCTTGTGTGACCTGGTCTTTGTTTTTTTCCCACGAAAAATAGTGGTAGAGGTCCCTGTGTGTCCTGGATAGATTTGTAAAACTTTTTTTAACCCCAATCCAGGGTGTGGATCAAATTTATATATATTTAAGAGGACTAAGTATCAGCTTGAGACTGAACCTCTTTTTATATCTTTTGTGCATCTTTTATTTAATTTTAAAGTATACTACATATATCTTATTTATTCCACTGCTATTACTTTGAAATGAAAAACCATTTTAAAGATACTTTTATAGTTAAATTAGAAAGTGTTTACACTTATTGTAAATTAGTAGTTTAGTTTCAAAAGTTAGTTTGGTCTTCTGATTAAACTAACTGAGACATAATCAATCTTTGAGAAGCTAAGTGAACATTTACAATCTGTATAAATTCACTACAGTTTAACTTGTTTTATAAATCAGGGTATTTTAAATAGACAATATTTTAATAGAAATTTTAATTGGAACTCAATTCACCCCCCTCTTGAGTGTCCACTCCGACCAACATTTGGTATCAGAGGATTAGTTTTTGTTTAAGGATTTTTGAAATACTCTGTTTTTCAACTGTGATTTTAGTTGCATCTTTAAAGATCTTAAATTTCTGTTAGTTCTAAATTTTATCCCTTTAAATTATCTTTCTAAAATCTAGTTATGGATAATAGACTAGAGGGTGCTGCTACTAACAGGCCACCTTTCTTCAATGGTACAAACAAAGCTCAGTGGAAACTTAAAATGAAGATTCGTTTGGAAAGCATAGGTTTTGATATATGGACTGCCATATAATCAGAATATAAACTTCCCACTACTACTAGATCCACTTGGGATGAACCTACAAATACTTCTTATAATAATAATTGTAAAGCCATGAATGCCCTGTAATGTGCTTTAGGATATGAAGAGTTTAACAGAATTTTTGCTTGTAAAACTGCTTTTGAAATTTGGGATACTTTGGGTGTTTCTCATGAAGGAACAACCAATGTTAAAGAAATGAGATTAAATACGTATACTATTAAATATGATAATTTTAAAATTAAGACTGATGAACCTATTTCTGATATGTATCTCATGTTTAATGAGAAAGTCAATACAATGAATTCACTTGGTAAAGCTATTCCAACAAAGGAACAAATTATGAGAATCTTGAGATGTTTACCAGACCGATGGAGAGGCACGTCTGTTTCAATCAAGGAGTCATGTGATATTTCTGCTCTACCTATCAAAGAACTCATTGGTAAGCTTATGATGTATGAGGAAGAACTCAAAGTGAATAAAGAGGAAGAGGATGAACCAAAAAGAAAATCAGGGGCTTTCAAGACTACTGCTTTAAAGAATAAGGACAAAGAGAAATTACAAATACCTACTGATAGATCAACCAATGAAAATTCAGACTCTGACAGTGATGCTGAAATGGCTCAGATAGCCAGAAGGTTTATGAAATTTTATAGGAAGAAGAAATTATTCAGAAAATCAAATTATAAAGGAAATTATGATAATAAGGGACATTGGAAGAAGGATTGAAAAAAGCCAGATAAAAGTGATGATGTTGTGTGCTATGAGTGCAAAAGAAAAGGACACATTAAAGCAGACTATCCAAAGCTGAAATACAAGAAGAAATATGATTACAAGGACAGTAAGTACAAGAATGCTATGAAGGCTACTTAGAGCACTTCTGAGGATAGATCCAGTGAATCTGAATCTTCTGAGACAGAATCCAGAAATAAGGCAAACATGTGTTTTATGACAAACACATCTGAGGTAACCCTAGATAGTCTTGCTTCAAATTCATATTATTCTGAAGATAATGCAGAATCTGATTATGATTCTGAGAACATAACCAGTGAATAATTGTTTGAAAATTGTAATATGCTGGAAGAGACATGCAATGAACTTAAGGATAAATACAAATCATTAAAGAAACAGCATGCTCTCACCACTACTGTTAAAACTGAACTTACTATTGAAAAAGAGAAAAATGCTCAACTGTTAAAGGAGAACACTGAACTGAAAATGTCTAATGAGCAACTCAGAATGGATTTAGAGAAGTTCACAAATGGAAAGGATACACTAACACAAATGATATGAAAGCAAGTTTCACAAAAATACACTACTGGAATAGGTTACAAACCTGGACAGAGACAGTTTACTAAGAATAGATTTATTTCTAAATCTAGACAGAATACTTCTAGTTCTAGTTCGGGACATTCATATGCTTAAACTAGTTATATTCATAGTTACGGATCTAATAAGGTTTATATTTCAAAGTATGTTGATTCTAAAAATTATATGAGACCTATAAGACAAATTTGGGTACCGAAAGCTTTGATTGTTAACCTGTCTGGACCCAAGAAGATCTGGGTACCAAAATCATTTCCTATCTAAATCTGTTTTGTAGGAAACCTGCTTGAAGAGTTCCCACAAGAAGACTTGGTATTTATACAGTGGATGTTCAAGACATATTTTTGGGGATTACTCATGCTTCAAGATTTTAATAAAGGTTGATGGAGGTTTTTTCACCTTTGGTGATAATTCTAAATGGAAAATCATCGGCTTAGGCCATATTGGTAACACGGACTTAGTATAAATTTATAAAGTTTTATTTGTTGATAGACTTAAATATAATCTGTTAAGTATTTCTCAGTTATGTGATGATGGTTTTAATGTTAAATTTTAAAATGATTCTTGCAATGTTTTTAATTCTAAAAATACTTTAGTATTTTTTTCTTTGTGAAATGAAAACGTTTATGCTGTTGATTTAAATTCTTTAGCCATGAAAAATGTTACTTGTTTAAATGCATTTCATAAAGAGCCTTGGTTATGGCACAGAAGATTAGGACACTGCAATATACAATCACTTAGAAAGATAAATACGAAGAACTTAGTGAGAGACCTACCCAAACTTGAGTTTCCAAATGACAAAGTTTGTAATCCCTGTCAAAAGGTAAAGCAACATAAGGTTTCTTTTAAATCAAAGAAAGAAGTTTCAACTTCTCAACCTCTCGAGTTGGTTCACATGGATTTGTTCGGACCATCTAGAGTATCTAGCTTAAATAGGAAGCATTATGTCTATGTCTTAGTAGATGACTTTTCTAGATATACTTGGGTATACTTCTTAGCTCACAAAAGTGAAGCTTGTTCTTACTTTTATAAATACTCCAAATCTGTAGAAAATCTTAGTGGTATTAAGATTAAAACTCTAAGAAGTGACCATGGCCGTGAGTTTGAGAATCATGAATTTGAATCCTATTTCTCACACAATGGCTATAGTCATAACTTTTCTGCCCCTAGGACACCTCAGCAGAATGGTGTAGTAGAAAGGAGGAATAGAACCCTGCAAGAAATTTCCAGAACCATGCTAAATGAGTATGACCTGCATATTTACTTTTGGGCTGAAGCTGTGAATACAGCTTGTTATATTATCAATAGAGTCTTGATCAGACCTGTTCTTAAGAAGACCCCTTATGAGTTGTGGAATAATATAAAACCTAAAGTTAGTTACTTTAGATTCTTTGGCTGTAAAGTTTTTATTCCCAATAAAAAAGATAATCTTGATAAGTTTTCATCCAAGAGTGATGAAGGAATTTTCCTAAGTTACTATATTTCTAGTAAAGCCTATAGAGTTTTCAATAAAAGAACTAAGTGTGTGGAAGAATTTGTTCAGATCAAGTTTGATGAAACTGATCCACATGAGCCTAAAACCTCTCTTGAAAATCTTGAAGAATATTTATCTGTTCTGGACCTTAATGAAAAATAAAATGAACCTTCTATAAAGACAACCAGTTCTGGAAAATTTATAGATCATGCTTCTGTTGATTCCCAACCTGCTGATGAACCTGAATGTTCTAGTCCTACCTTTACTAGATCAACTATAATTCTAAAGAATCATCCTTTAGATGTTGTTGTAGGAAATCGTGATAGAGGGACACAGACTAGAGCTTCTCTTAGAAATCAGGTTGAACATCAAGCCTTCTTGTCACATCTTGAACCTAAAAACATTGATGATGCTATTAATGATGAATTTTGGGTAATTGCTATGAAAGAAGAACTCAATTATTTTGAAAGAAATAAAGTTTGGAATCTTGTTGAAAGACCTAAGGACACTTTCACAATAGGCAATAAATGGGTGTTTAGAAATAAAGTAGATGAATCTGGAAACATAGTTAGAAATAAAGCTAGGCTAGTTGCACAAGGCTATAGTCAAGAAGAAGGTATTGACTATGAGGAGACTTTTTCTCCAGTGGCCAGATTAGAAGCTATTAGGATTTTACTTGCTTATGCTGCACATCTAAATATTGAACTATATCAAATGGATGTCAAGGGTGCATTATTAAGTGGATATATTGCTGAGGATGTTTTTGTTGAACAACCACCTGGATTTTCAAACCCTCATTTTCCAAATCATACTTTCAAACTATCAAAAGCTTTATATGGTTTAAGGCATGCTCCAAGAGCTTGGTCTGATAGATTAAGTACTTTTCTAATTTATAAAGGTTTTACAAAAGGAATAGTTGATCCTACTCTGTTTATAAAATGAATTGATAAAGATGTTTTAGTTGTACAAATCTATGTAGATGATATTATTTTTGGATCTTCAAAAACTACATTATGTACTGACTTTTCTAAAATGATGCAAAATGAATTTGAAATGAGTTTAATGGGTGAAATTAAATTCTTTCTCGGTTTTAAAATCTTTCAAAGTGATGATGGAATTATTTTAACTCAATGTAAATATACTAGAGATCTTTTAAAACTTTTTGTACTGGATAGCACAAAAAGTAGTGACACTCCCATAAGAACCACCTGTAAGATGGATCTTGATGAAAATGGTAAATCTATTGATCAAACCACTTATAGAGGAATTATTAGAAGTCTACTCTACCTGACTGCTAGTCGTCCTGATATTATGTTTAGTGTGTGTATGTGTGCTAGTTTTCAAGAAAACCCTAAAGAGTCACATTTAAATGCTGTGAAGAGAATTTTCAAATACCTCAAGCATACTCCAAATTTAGGTCTGTTCTATCCCAAAGGACAATCATTTGAATTAGTTAGTTATTCTGATGCTGATTTTTCTGGATGTATGTTAGATAGAAAAATTACCTCTGGAACATGTCATCTTTTAGGCAAGTCACTAGTATCATGGTGTTGTAAGAAACAAAATTTTGTTGCATTATCAACTACAGGAGCAGAATACATAGCTGTTGGAAGTTGATGTGCACAAATTTTGTGGATGAAACACACATTACTAGACTATGGATATCAATTCAGACATGTCTCAATAAATTGTGACAACACAATTGCTATTAATATTTCTAAGAATCCTGTTTCTTATTCTATGAAAAAAAATATTGATGTAAGACATCACTTTTTGAGGGATCATTATCAAAAAGGAAATATCACTTTGGAATTCATTGGTACTAAATATCAACTTGATGATATATTCACTAAACCATTAAATTCTGAGAGATTAGACTACATCATACATAATATTGGTATGATTAATCATAAATGTATATCTTACTGATCTTTATGTTTAATGCTTTACTGTATTTTACTTTACAGTTTCATAAGTCACTGTTTCTATGTTACTGTTTTATGCTCACGGTCTGTTAGCTCACTGTCTCACCGTGACGACTACAAACTGTCTCACTATGATGACCAGTTTCTTATCTCACCATAATTCCTACTCACGGTCTCACCGTGAAAATTATGTTTATTTTTTTATTTTAACCCATATCACGATAATTTTTATTTCACCGATATTTGATTTCTGGTGTTTTTGTTTTTATGACCTTTGACATTCCCAAATGATAAAACTTATGGGTTTCATTCGATTCCTTAACCAAAATCTCTCCTGATCCTTCTCTTCCCTCTCGCCCAAACCTTTAGTGAATGCCAAGGATGAAGCGTCTATCTTCACCCTCATCTGAGAAGCGCCTCTCTAAGAAACAAAAGAGGATACCGAGGATAGCTCCCAAAGGACCTCTAAACCCGAACCTGGTTAGTCGTACAGTTGTACCTGAAATAGAAGGTTGCCCTGAATGGTTCCTGTCTAGAAGATCTTAATTTTGAAAGTTTTAAGAGAACAAGGATGTCTTGAATGGTTCACTAGAGAGAATAGACCGATTTACCCGAGGCTTGTTTCTCAATTTTATCAGTATGTGAAGTTCTCTTTTGAGTTTGGAGAAAGCTTTTTGGTGACTAGATGGATCGATTGTCAGAAGTGCTCCTTCTCATCAAGGTTGTGGGCTACATGCCTGAGAATTCCACATGAAGGAGTTTGTGAATATTACGAGAGAGACCCTCCTCCAACAACCTACATCTTTGACCTAGAGAATGCATTGGAAAGTCTAACTCGGAATGGAACCAAGCAAAGGGCCATTGCTTCTGAATTAGATGGGGAGACTAGACTTCTGTTCAAGTTTGTTCAGAATTTGATTAGTCCAAGAAAAGGAGATTTTGTTGTGATGAAGTATCAGGATGTGTTCCTGATTCACTTGTTGAAAAATGGCCATAAGATCAATCTATGTAAGTATGTTATCAACCATATCTGTGAGCTTATCAAAGTAACATCCAAATCCACCTCCCTGTTTTACTCAAGGATGATTTTAGTTATCTTAGTTGCAAAAGGGATGGTTGGACCGAATGAAGAAAACTTATAGGACCTTGATTTCTTCCTATCTATGTCTATCATCAGAAGGATGAAGATTAGCTAGAACCCCTGGAAGAAGCAGTGGGTTGAGGATAATGATCAACTGTATAAAAAGTTTAATCTTGTTGATTATCCATGAAGGCCTACAAATCTCTCTGATCCTAGTTTGGAACTAGATGAAGTGGATGAGTTTTCAAAAGAAGAAGAAGAACAACAAGAAGAAGTAATAGCTGAAGTACCACCTAGAGAAGAACCTATAATATCTCCAATGGAAACAGTTCCGTTTGAAGAGGTAAGGGATGTTGTCCTTGATGTTATCCCTACTGAAATACCTCAAGGAGAGGAAGTTGTTATTGAAAAGGAAAGGACTATGGATCCTTCAGTTGTTCTTTATGAGGAAGAAGATCATCCTAATGCTGCAAGGAAATTGGTTTTTCCTGATTCAGAACAGCAAGCAATCGTGGAGACTGATTCTGTTGAAGAGAATTTTTCTGTTGAGAAAGAATTAAGTCAGGATGCTCAACCAGTGGAACAATCAGTTCCTGAGTATATTCCCTATGCTAAAGAAAGAATGGAAATTTCCTTTTAGCTGGCAAGGAAAGAGTTTGTTGAATAGATTAGGGATGATCCTGTGGATCTTGCCCATGTTCCTGAACCTCAAGAATCTGGAAGGGAAGAACAAGATGAGGGGGAGGAACCTCAAAACCTAGATATTGTGGAAGCTGGTTCTGCTGAAGCTTCTCAACCTTCTTTCACTCTTTATGTGTACTCTCGGTATGAGTTCCCAAGCTTTTATGATGTGAATGAGTCCCATCAAGTGACGACAACTATAATGTACCTTTCTTCTCTGTTTTAACTGAAGTCCTTAGCTCATCCAGAACCAGAACCAGAGCCCCAACCTCAATGCGAATCAGAATCTGAGTCTGAAGATGACTCTAAACCTCAACCGGAACCTTTACCATTACCATTACCTACATCCTTACCTGACCATCACTCCTTTGTGACTAAGGATGATCTGAATGTTTTTGGAGAGACTTTGTTAGCTGGTGTTGATAAAATTGTCTCTACTCAACCTCGTCCAGTAACTCAGTTAAGTCAAGAAGATGCATCAATTCTCTGGGAGAATATAATCTTGCATATTCAACCAAGGATGATCCGAGAAATTCAAGAAGTCAGAGTATAGAATAAGCTACTAAGTGATGATGTTGAGAATATGAAAAGTATGGTATAAAGTCTGCAGAATGAGTTATCTTTGGGATCAGTGCCTGACCTTACTCATGCCCCTGCACCTGTTGCTGCTTCTCCCGATTCTTCTGATTCCCTCCTTGCTAGGGATATTGTGTCTCAAGTTCATCCATATCTACTATCTTTTGATGAAAATATTGTAAAAATGCACACCAAAATGCTGGAATGCATGAGAGAGCTTGTGGAAAATCTGAATAAGCTTACAGATGAATTCACTGGATGCCTGCAAAAAGTTTTGAAATAGCTCAGAGTTCTAACTGAAGCTGTCAACGCTTCACCTACTTCTGTTCAGACATCCACACCTTCTTTGGATGATTCTTTGCTGAGATCCATAATAAAGTAATAACTTCATAATGCCTTCAGTGGCATGGATCTATCTTCTTTGTCAGAAGTCGTTAAGAACAGTGATATAGCATTGGACTTGGTTAGAATTCATTCTAAGATAGCCAATGATGCTCAACAAGAGATCACCAAGAAAATAGATTTGTATCTTTCCCAGATTTTCTCTAAAAGTGATATGACAAATCACTTTAGATGTCTTGTGGAAATTTTGAGAATCCCTCTAGTGACTCAAGCTTTTAAAGCTCATGTTCAGAAACTTACAAAGTTCACCAGATTGTTGGATAGATTTCTGGAGAATAAGGATGACTTTGAAAACTCTATGCAATACGGTGGTGAAATCATTACTGATTTCATCAATCTTTTGAAGTCGTATATTCATGTGTAGAGTAATGCTATAGTTGATCCAGCTGTTGCACCCCTTAAACTTGGACTATCTGCCTTAGCCTCAAATTCCATGACAGTTAGCCAAGCTCTTTCTCAGATTCAGCCAATCATTCCTGACCAACCCCAGCCTAGATCTTCTTCTGATCCTACCTTGGATCCATCTGTGTTTGAAGGTCTACCCTTACCCTCTTTGTATACCACATTTATGCCTTCTTCTACTTCAGTACCATTTCCTGCTGCTGCTAAAGGCAAAGACAAAGTGGATCCCTGAAGAGTCTGATGACTGTTTTCTTTTTAATGGGATGTCATTTGTTGTTTTCTGTTTTTATTGTATTCTGAACCCTTTGTTTAATGCCAAATGTAGTGTTTCATTTCATTTTCTACAATTTTTTATAATCCCAAAAGGGGGAGAAATATTAATATAAAAAGGGGAGAAAAACTACATGTATCAGTTCTATAATGTTTTTGCTATGCTAATTACTGTAATTTTACATGTCATTTATATTCTACCTATATCTGATTTGTGATCATCAAAAAGGGGGAGATTGTTGGACTTCTCATGTGTTAATCATGTTTTAATGATCACAAATCCTATTACTATTAATTAATCTCAATCTTCATTGCACATCTTTCTAATGCTCTTCAATCTCATTAATAACTACACATCATGTTGTAATGATAACATATCTTATGGATGTTAATTACTCTCTTTATTATTTACAAGTCTTATGCATGATAACAATTCTCACATATATTATCAAGACTTTATATTTATGATTCACATTCTCTTACTCTCTAATGATTAACCTTAATCCATATTCTGCATATTATTGTCTAAGTCCAAATATAGAAATCTGGCTAAGTATGGACTCACTGTGAAGGACTCACCGTGAACAGACACCGTGAAGGACTCACCGTGACCCAGACACCATGAAGGACTCACCGTAACCCAGACACCGTGAAGGACTCACCGTGACCCAGACACCGTGAAGGAATCACCGTGACCCAGACACCGTGAAGGACTCACCGTGACCCAGACACCGTGAAGGACTCACCGTGACCCAGACAACGTGAATCTCACACTGTGAATCTCACACCGTGAAGCTCACACCGTGAAGATCATACCGTGAAGATCAAACTGTGAAGATCATACCGTGAAGATCATACCGTGAAGAATACACTATTTCCATAATAATTGTGACACTGTGTCTTAACTTTTTTTCAATATTATTTAAATAATTCTAACAGTCATATTTGATGTTTTTAATGCAATTAATGTTATTTAATGATAGTTTTTTGCATGTCAAGAAACCGTATCTCATACCTATGAAAAGGGAATCATTCAAACTACCAGAACTCGTGGAATATAAGGAAGTTTGAGATGCATTACACGTGCAGAGCAGCGAGTGCAAGTGTGACGATACAAAAAGAATAACTTACATACACCCGAGTGCACTGTGCTGAACAAGAAGAACAATCCTGAACAAGAAGAAGATTGCAAGTCCTTCAGAGAACTCTCATGAATGCAATCCAACACCATTGAGGAACACACGACGAATCAAGAGATCATTATCACTCTTGTAGAATACAATTTGAACTACGACACACTGTTTTTCAACAGAAAAACAAGATAAGGACTCAGAAGAATATTTGCTGAATCTAACGAGTCCAGAACTATATTGATAATCACTAGATCTTTCTAAACTCTCATCTATCTTCTCTATGTGATTTATTTATTAACATTAGAGAAGTGTGGTGTACTTTGTATATCGTTACACACACTATCTCCAACACTGAACTAGAGGATATAAAAATCCTCACTCAAATTATCTTTACTTCTATTTACCCACATCAACTGTGGAAGAGGTCCTTGTGTGACCTGGTCTTTGTTTTGTTTCCCACGAAGAACAGTGGTAGAGGTCTCTACGTGGCCTGGACAGTTTTGTAAAAATGTTGTTAACCCCGATCCAGGGTATGGATCAAATTTATATATATTTAAGAGGACTAAGTCTCAGATTGAGCCTGAACCTCTTGTTATATCTGCTTTTCATCTTTTATTTGAGTTTAAAGTATACTACACTGCTATTACTTTGAAATAAAAAACTATTTTAAAGCTACTTTGATAGTTAAATTAGAAAGTGTTTACACTTATTGTAAATCAGTAGGTTAGTTTCAAAAGTTAGTTTGATCTTATGATTAAACTAACTGAGACCTAATCAATCTTTGAGAAGCTAAGTGAACATTTACAATCTGTATAAATTCACTACAGTTTAACTTGTTTTATAAATCATGGGATTTTAAATAGACAATATTTTAACAGAAATTTTAATTGGAACTCAATTCACCCCCCTCTTGAGTGTCCACTCTGACCAACAAATAGCTTTCACTCCACCATTGGGATGGCACCTTTTGAGAAATTGTACGGGTGACCTTAAAGATCACCTTTATGGTGGAATGACTCAGGGGAGTCAGCACTCGTGGGACCAGAGATGGTTCAGGCTACCAAAACGAAGGTGTAGATCATCCAGGAGCATATGAAGACTACATAGAGCAGGCAAAAGTCGTATGCTTATAAGAGACAGAGACCAATGGAGTTCGAGGATGGTGACCATGTCTTTCTACGGGTCTCACCTTGATGAGTTTTATGGATATTTGTACAAAGCAGAAAGTTATCTTTGAGGTTCATTGGACCCTTCTAGGTCCTCAGCAAAGTTGGCGAGGTGGCTTACCGCTTAGCTCTTCCACCTCAGTTGCACCGGGTGCACGACGTCTTCTACATATCCCAGCTGATGAGATACGTGCATGACCCTTCTCACATCATCGACCACAGCGAGCTGGATGTCAATTATGGGGAAACTTTTACGGAGGTTCTAGTTGATATTGGGGATCAACAGGAGCAGCTCCTTTGTTGGCAGTCGATACCTCTGGTGCACGTTTATTGGTAGCATGGGAACCTCTAGAAGAGAATATGGGAGCGGGAGGCTCAGATACATGCTCAGTACCACCACTTATTCTCTTAGTTTGTGTTGTGGCTTATGGGGATGCAAAGCCATGAGGTGGGGATAATGTAAATACCCAAAATTTACATTTAATGTTTTTTTAATATATGGTAATTTTTACAAGTCCTAGAAAACTAACGGCGCGTGATTCTGAGGCCCGATGTGCTCATAATGAATTTCTGAACTTTTTTGGCTACGTTCAGTTAATGTACGAGTGGGATTTGGTAACTTTTGAACTGGGGATCGGAATTGAAATCTTAGGACACTGTTGAACTTGCAACACTGGTATTTACATAAGGAGTCCTTCACCTTGACCACAGTAGGTCGAAGGTGAAAGATAGTTTTTGGGGTTTTTCGGGGGAATGAAAAATAAAATAAAATAATCTTTCATTTTATTTCTAATAAACCTCCCATCTGAAGGCTATGGAGGTAGGGGCCACGAGGGGTTAAAACCTACTAACTTGAATTCTCGGTGGTGGGGAACAACCGAGCTAGTAAACCCTCTAATTCAAATCATGGTGGTGGGGACCACCCGAAACCCTCATTATGGGAGAAAAACCTCTCAACTCCCTACTTTAATTAATTAATCCAACTCTCCTTTAATAAATTAAGCCAACCTATTTTGTGCTAATATTAAATTAAACAACATATTCTACTATGTTGGATACTTTACATTTTCGTGGATTTGGGAGAGGAGAACCTTTGGGAGGATTACTCTCTCCAACAAAGAACACGTTCTCCAATGAAGAATGCTCTCCCCAATGAAGAACGCTCACACCGATGAGTAACGTCTTCGATGACAAATAATTGACGATCAGGAAACACCGATTTCACCAACACCACCCCTTCCAATGTCAACGAGCAATCATGGTAGGGGTTTAGTTGTGTGTGATTATATATTCCCATGATCTTCTCTTCTAAAACAAAGAACGCGGGTCAACTCTCTAACTAGTTGATCTGTGGATGATTTTTTTTTTGCAGGTTTGGGAATAAGCATTGCGGGAGGTTAGGGTTTGACGTTCTTCAGTTAAGTTCTTGTTGAGCCACTTGTTACCACTCTAACGTAGAGGGTGCGGGCCAAACAAACATGGCCCAGACCCTCCATCATTCTTCTTGAATGGTGTCTCCGTGACGATGGAAGAAGGTGAATTTGTGGCACGGCGACGAACGAATGCAGTGGTCGGAAAATTGTCGGCCGTGGCGAAGGTGATGGGGTGACGAAGCCACCCCGCGGCCCCCGGCGCCCCGTGGTCCCCGCTTCCCCGAGGCCCTCGCTGCCCCGCGGCTGCTGCTGCCCCGCGGCACCCGCCACCCCATAGCTCCACCGCCTCGCAGACCCGCCATGCCACCCGCAGACCCACTGCACTGGCCATGGCTCCACTGCACCGCCTCGCGGCCCCGCCGCGCCGCCCGCGTCCCCACCGCGCCGCCCTGCGACCCCACCGTGCTGCCCCACCCCATCAGGTCGGGCCGCACCGCGGGCCGGGCCAGACCCAGCATGTTAGGCTGTGTCAACCCAAACCGGGTTGGCCCAGGCCGGGTCGTGCCGGGTCGGACCATACCCGGACCCACTAAGACCCATTTATGTTCTTTTGGCCATAACTTTGGCACCGAACATCCATTTGACGAACCGTCAATGGTGCTAGAAACCTTGAAGTGATAAGGTCCCTTTGAGTATACTCCACTGGATATTTGGAAAATGTAGGAGTACGGTCAGGTTGGATCAGGCATGAAACCCACCAGGCTCTCGAAACTAAAAGGCTAATAACTCACAGACCAGGCATCTGATTGGCGCGCCATCTATTGTGTTGAGACCCCTATAACGTGGTGGACCTTTGAGATACTTCTTAATGAGTCTTAGTGGAAGTTAGAGTATCGACTAGTGGATTGTGGAGCAGACTCTCCCGGAGACAAGAGAGCATGGTGCGGGAACCCTATAGCTAGTTGTGATGTGAAGAATGAATTGTGATCCTGTGTGGGTCAGCACTTAGCGATCATGTATGGGTCAGCACTGAGCGATCCTATGTGGGTCAGCACCTAGCGATCATGTGTGGGTCAGCAGCTAGTAATACTTTGTGGGTCATCACTGAGCGATCCAGTGTGGATCAGCACCTTATGATCTTGTGTGGGTCCACACTACGCGATCCTGTGTGGGTCAGCACGGAGTGATCATGTGTGGGTCAGCACCGAGCGATCCTCTGTGGGTCAGCACCGATTGATCCTGTGTGGGTGAGCACCGATCAATCCTGTGTGGGTCAGTAGTAGAGCCTCTTAACAGAGTAGGATGATTCAATAGTTACATCTAATCATCTCTACTAATGTACTTAAGTTATACCTAGTGTGAGATGATTCTATACCTTATGGTACTTTCCATCATGGTAATACCTTGGTGGTATTCTTCTGTGTGGCTTACCTGTGTGGTACTTACCTTCGTGGTATTCCTTTCTTTGTGGAATGGTTGAGCATTGGGCTTTTGGGTTGGACCCAATGTTTCCTCATGATTGAAATTTGTATACTTGATAACTTAGGTATATGTATGGGCATATACTTAAGTAGGGTTAAAAGTCAACTTCATGCTTTGTGGTTTATCCTTTGTGGATTTTGTGAGACCTTGAGGGTATCAAGGTCCCTACTGAGTATCTTTATACTCACACCTACATGGTTTATGCCCGCACCCTATTGTGTTTGGTGAAGACGACGGATAGTGCTGACTGAGGAAGAGAGTATCAAGACTGGAGGTAGCTTGGAGGTGGATGTTAGATGAGGTGAACCGTAGAGATGGTTGTTCATGAGTTGTACCTACCCTTAAGGTAGGATTCGTGGTGGATGATCCAGGAGCTTATTTTCACATATCAGTCATCTTGTACTTTCTATTTTTCCTTGTACTTTTCAGTTGGGCTTGTATTCTGGCCCCTTTTACTTACTGCACTCACTCTGTTTACTATTCAGTTTACTTGAGTTTGTATCTTGTTGTGTGCTTGGTTGCGTGTGCTTACAGGTTATAAAGGCAATGCCTTCCCAGTTTTAGGGAATATGACTTTGGTGCTAGTTTCCATCCCCTATCCCATGGAAGTCGGGCTTGGGGTAGTCACGGCACGAGCCCTAGGGGACAGGTCGTGACAATTTCATGCTTAGGTATCTGGATAAGGGTAAGGCCCATATGGTGGATGGTTGAACAGGGGGTTAAAAATGTTTCCAGATGGATTTTGAGTGGGAAATATACTACTGAATTTATTTAATAGCATTACCACATACATTGGATCATTTTTTTAGTTTTGGACTATATATATGTAATTCCATATTATTACCGCATTAGTTGTATTTTTTATGTGATATTAATACAATGATAGTTATTTGTGTATTCATTACATGTTGATTCATTTTTCATCACTTACGTTATTTATATTAGGACATAATACTAAGGGTATTCTCTCACTGCTAGTCAAAAACCTCTTGCATATGGGGAGGAACACATGATGTCATGTGGTACTCTAGTTTAGACTTGATGGTTTGAGTTGAGGTGAAATAATAACCCCTTTCTTATGCTTATTTTTCATCTAATTTTGAAGAAAAGTAATACATGAGATGTGTCTAGAAGATTTTCTTCTATGAATAATTTTTGTTATATTTTTAAGACTTGGTTAGATTAAGAAGTTTCTTATATAGTGGAAAAATTGTCTATTAATTAAGAAAGATCAGTTTTTTTAGTTAATGTTTTATCCTAATTATCTAAATATCTAAACCTAAAAGATCATGAGATGGTTTTGTAATTCCATATTTTCTTTTAAATTCATGTAATTATAGGATGATCACATTTGTGGGAGGTCATATTTATTATCTAAGAATACTTTAGATAAATTTGGAGTTTAGGATGTTATCAGTTGAGGAAAATTTAAGAATTAGGAATGTAATCAATAGTTAATAGGTTAAGAATGATCATTGTTACAAAGGTATAGATAACCCTTTGGGTTGGCATATTATACAATGTCGGTGTAATATTTAATATTTTATGTTTTATTGTTAGGATGAGTGAACTTTAGATAAATCCCCTAGGATAAGACTAATTGTAGGATGACATATTGAAATTTAAGTTATGTAGAGATTGTGTGGTTCTCTTAGAAACTATATCCCTCCCTGGATATTGGAAAGTTGATGCAACTATGATACAGATTCACCTAGGGGTAATCACATTGAAAAATTCTGGATGAGTATCAACTCAATCTTCACTCGGGTGAATGATGGGTGGGCCTAAGACTAAACACCTTCATAGACACCCGTGGATGTTATTCTTTGGTAAATTCACATTATCTTTATGAACTATTATAAAGGATTTGAAAATATTTAGTTGAGAAAATTTAATAGGGAATGAATATGGATAAATTAAATTAAAATTTAGTGATTCATAAGTAATGTATATATTAATTATGTGACTTTATGGATAAAGGGTAAGTCCAAATTTGACAGCATATATTTCAATGATTTTTAAGATTAGAATATTATAATAAAGTTCATGATAATTTTGGGAAACTTGTCTTTGGGATTAAGATAAAAAGTAAAATAGAACCTAAATTAAAGAAAATAATATTGAACTAAAAGTATTACAGGATTAAATGAAGGTGTCATTAAAGAATACATATTAGTATTGATTTTTTATATTTAAATGATCATTTAATTTGATTTTATTAATAAAAATTTTAGGTTTTAATATTTGGATGAAACAAGATCATGAAAATTAATTAAAGAAAGGTATTAATCTAAAAACCACTATATATTGTAACAAAATAAGGGAGAAAATTCAAATTGTTGAGAATATTAGAAAATGTTTTTTATGATGGAAAATGTGTTTTATGATGGAAAATGTGGGCTTCATAGTCTAACATATGGTATTGATGTTGATATCTTAATAGAAATTAAATCTTGATACCATTAGCTATTTTCATTTTTGAGTGATATATATTGATGATATTTTGGTATATTCTAAATGTTATTAGGATTATGTGAAACATATAAGCAATGTTCTTCAGTAATTCTACATTAAAGGTTTGGGAAAATATATAAAATGATATTAATAACATGGAAAAGTTATTTTATGAAAAGGTTATAAATTTTAGACAACTATTGGAGAACACATTATTTAGGTATGGATAACTCTTAGGTTTAATATATTATTGATGTTGAGGTAATAAAGGTTTGATTGATCTTAAGAAAAGTGGGTTTGATAGTATTGATAGCCTTGAAATTGATTATTTATTTAAAAAAAAGTGTTCTATGATATTTTTAATGAATTTTATCTCATTTTTTGGATTATGATATATATATATATATATATATTGACCAGTGTGTACTATTGGTTGAATATAAGAGTTAATTTTTTGAGGAATATATGATTTTACTGTGGTTTAATGTCATGGATATTCAAATGGTTTTGATAATTTCCTGTTTCATGGCCCAACACATCAACGAATTTTTTAATAGGGATAATCCAAGTGTGATGCCCCAAGCCTACCTCAAATAGGAGATGGATTGGAAACCAACACCAAGTAATAATATCACACACATGGGTGACCTTAGACTAAGGTATTATACACATGAAAACATATCCAAATAGTCATACAATGATGAAAGGTAAAACAAACGATACCAAATACATGCACACATCAATATCCCACAATCATAGTATGAAATAAGTACTATAAAACATAAAGGGAAAAATAAAATCCCATTAGAATAGTAAAATAATCCAACATGATAAGTATGAGGGGACTACTGTCAAATGAAAAACTTGGTAAAAACCATATTATGTGGATCTCACAACGAACAAACACCTCCTAGTCCTCCTCGAACTCCATCAAAAGGTTTTTTTTCAGCATAGGACATGACATGTGTTGGGAAACCCATGGAGGGGTGAGAATAAAAATACCTAATAGGACACATTGAAATCTACAAAAATAATGAATCAAATAGTAGTCATATCATCATCACAAATAGATGTTAATCACTATATGAGACATAATAATAATAATAATAAACCAAATATACACAAGATAAAAATCAAGTATCAAAGTGGTCTCAACCATACAACTAGATATAGGATTCTGTTCAAGGTTTCAAGGTAAAGATCATCTGGGAGAACTCACTCAATTATCCCGGATATCGATGATAACACTCATCTTAGAGGTCATTTTCATTGGTACATTATAAATAAGTACTTTCTAAAACATTGATGATCATGATGCTCAGATTAGGTATCTCACACAGTGCCTCAAGGATATATCAAAACCTTCTTTGAAAACCCCACTAAGTAGGGGATCATATTGTTGTGCATGTTGTTCATGAAAATTCTTCAAACCCCTCCTAGGTAGGAAAAGGGAATGATAGAGGATCTAACCCTAGATCACATGGATGGATTCTAAAAAACTCTATCCAAGAATAATCTCATGGAGGGGATCACAATTCTATGATCAGGATGTAAGGACACACTATAACCTTATGGTGATGGACCAAGGGAACACACCCAACTGAAATTAATCTATACTAAAGAGGTACATGGCCTCAACCTACCCTGAAAAAAGTACTTGGAATGTACTATGAGTACACAGAGTGTCTTTTCTACCCCAAGTCAGTCTATGTACATCAACCAATTACCACCTACTTCTTGTTGTTCATTGGTTCTATGTCAATTCACATGTACTTGGTTGTGTCTGAGTACCAAGTTGTGCATATATACTCAAATCATGCTTGTGTATTTGGTCATGTCCATTTCAGTAAAACCCAACGGTACACACTGAGCCACCAAACATAGGTCACATAGCTTGTGACATGTGTCCCATGCCCTATGATATTTTACTCTTCATGTAAACCATAGTCTCATAGAATTATACCACATGGAATGTGTTCTTCTAGAGTACATGTCCTGTAGTAGGTATTTTCATAAAAATGTAGATTGTACTACACATATCACCCACATCACCAACACCATGTATTACACCACTAAAACCATTGTTAAATTAATATCTTGGATCAATAGGTCATTTTTGTCATTGGTGACTAGATTCTAACCATCAAATCCAATCGAGAATCGCCTCTATTTCACCTCCTCTCCAAATGAAAAAAAAACGTGAACTGAGGATCTCCAAAACTAAACCTGATCATCTACCATCATATTTCACCATGTTTGTTCAAAAAATATAAATCTAGAACCCATGATAATGATTCATTGTGTTAAATGATTATTGTTAAATGATTATTAACTAATAATTTTTCAAACCACCAATCAAAGGAATAATGACAATCAATGGACAAAGAACAGGGAGAAAAAAACCACAAAATACAAATGTGAGGTATGAACCTTGATCATTGCTTAGATTTTCTATAATATGTTGATGTATAATTAATGAAAAAAGAATAATTTAAAAAAGATATCATAT
Source organism: Viscum album (assembly GCA_963277665.1). Classification (NCBI taxonomy): domain Eukaryota; kingdom Viridiplantae; phylum Streptophyta; class Magnoliopsida; order Santalales; family Viscaceae; genus Viscum; species Viscum album. Next base: position 1,407,466,547 of record OY728130.1, read on the forward strand.
AAAATCATCAATTCCTAATTATTGGATGTAAATACAATATAGGAAAATCAACCATTGATCCATGAATTAATCATATTAGAATTATTGACTCAAATTTTTCCTGAGATAAACAAATGGGGATAAAATAGACAAAAATAAAAACATCCTATCACAATTTTGGGTCAATATTTGATGAATAATGGTTGAAGTTATCATTTTTTAGATCCATGAACTTTTTTGGCGCACTGATTTCCAAAGAATGATCCATTATTGATCATCCAATAATGATCCTCTAATAACACATCTATTAATCCCTAGGGTTATGTAGATAACCTTATATATTTTTTCATAAAAATAATTTTATAGAAGAGAATAGGGTTTTTCTTAATTAATAACAAATAAATAAATTTTATAATTTATTTAATTATTATTTTTCCCATGATAGTGGTCAAGACCAACACTCAATATGCACAAATATAATGTCACACCTAGGGTAAATTTCATATTTAAAATTTAATGGAGGTCACAAATTTCCAATATGACACTCTATTTTTTATTTATTCCATTACTTCGAAAAAAAATATGTACACGTGATACTATATATTTAATATTTTTATCATATCAATACCGAGCCTCCCCATGTCACGTAATCCCATGCTAAATCAACGCCAAGATTCAAAATTATTATTTAAAATATTTGAAATATTTAGAATGAAAAATCATATTCATTGAATTCTCCTCACATTAGGTCTATTCATCCTAAAAAGAAAAAAAAAGAAAACTAAAAAATATGAGGGTATCGGGCTCACATCTAGTTCTCCTTCTCCTGGGTGCTCTTCTGAAGATTCTCATACTGCCAACAGACACACATTATGGAAATTGGTTTCCCATAGAGAATATTCTATTTCTGATCATCGATATCTACAAGGTACTTAATAAAGGTAGTTCCATCCTAGGATTCTAAATCACCTTAGTTGATAACATCTGGTTGGTGATGCACATACCTCCTCATTTGCGAACCATGGAAGAAATCATGCAACCAATATAATTATAGTAGTAGGGACTAGTGATACACTTCCTCAACAACCCTATATAGTATATGTAAATTTCTAATTAATCCCAGCGATAACTCACCTCATCTTCTAGAACTTTGTAATCCACATCAAGGTGATACCTTTGGAAACACATTGTCTTCCTCCTTGAACTCTAAAGTCCTCATTCATTAGTCTACATAGTAATTTTTATGCCCCTAGGAAGACCTCATAATTTCCTAGATGATCTTCACCTTCTTTATTGTCACTTGAATGAACTCTAAGACCATGAGTGTTGACTCTTTTAGATTATTCCACCATAAAAGTTAAAAATATGGTCTCTGATAAATGACTTATAATGGTGTGATATTAATGGTGGAATGGTAAATTTTGTTGTGTGAAAACTCCACCAAGTGTATATGATCATCCCAACATTGTCTAAAGTATAATAGGCAACCTATATCTTGTCCTCTAGAACCTAAATGGTATTCTTATTATGGACATCATTCTTGGGGTGAAATTCCATGTTTAAATGAAACTGAGTCCCAAAGGCCTCATGTAATACTATTTATAATCATCACATGAAGCGATCATCATGGTATGAAACGATCATAAAGGGAACTTTGTGAATATGGAATATCTCTTTCACATAAAGGCATCCCAAGATCTCAACAAAACTCTACTCTTGAATTGCTAGGAAGTGGGATGACTTGGTGATTTGGTCTATGATCACCAAGATGGCATTGTGTCCTCTAGAATATCATGGAAACCCTATCATTAATTACATAGACATGCAATCCCACTTTCACTCCATCAAATCAAGGGGTTGTGATAAATATGTTAGAACCTGGTGCTCTTCCATCACCTACTAAAAAGTGAGGCATCTAGAGACAAACTCCACTATATACTTTTTCAGTCTCAGCCCCCAAAACTGATGTCGAATGTCTTGGTACATATTATTTACACTAATATATACCACCAAGGTGTTTTTTCTTAACTTCCTCAAAAATCCTCATGTCATATTACTAATATAGTCATCCATACTCTAAAAAGATTGATGTGATTCCCATATTAAGAAACACCCATCAATATCACATCTAATAAATATATGAATACATAAGGTATCATTGTTGGTATCTCTATGTCGAGACTCCTAGACACACTGTTGAAGTGTTAGGGTAACAAACATCAACTAGATGTAAGTTTTATCATCATTGACCACTAAAGAAATCTACAAAAAGGCCAAATTATCTGATGTCTCACTTAAAAACTGTAAGAAAGATCTCTTACTGAGAGTATCTTACACCACGTTCCCCTTATCTGAAGTATAGAATATATCAAATTCATAATCCCTGAGGATATCTAGACATCACCTCTATCTCATGTTAATATATTTATAGAAAAAATATACTTGATAATCTTTTGGTCATAATATATGATAAAACAATTTCCCATAATGTAGATTAACTACATCTTCAGGGTATAAACCATTATTGTTATCTCTAGATCATGGGTTATGTAGTTATACTAATGTGGTATCAAATTTCAAGAACAATACACAATAAACACCATAATCTTCATCATGAAACATCCATGATTAGTTATTAATGCATCAAATAACATCATATACTCAACACCATCTTATGACAGTCTCAAGATGGGTGTTCTCTTCAACCTAGACCATAACTTCATAACAGCCTACCAAAGCCTCTCTGTTCACATAAGAGGATACCTTTTTCGATTCAAAGATGTCATTGGTGATTATATCCTATATAAATTAGGCATGAATATCTTATAGTATCCTACTAACTCCAGGAAGCTCCACACCTCCTTCGCACACTTGGGTGTATCCCAAGATAACACTGCCTCAACCTTTGTCGGACCCACTACCACAGCCGTAGCTGAGATGACTTGTCCCAATAATTAGACATCTTGAATCCAGAACTAAAACTTATAGAGATTCAAATAAATCTAGTTTTCTCAGAGTATTTCCAGTTCCATCCTCAAATGTATCATGTGCTCCTCCATATATTCTAGGTACACTTGGGTGTCATCGATGAGGACCACCATGAACTAGTCCATAAAAGGATGAAATATTTGGTTCTTGAGTCACATGAACCCTAATAGGGTATTCTTCATGATAAAAGGAATCTCAAAGTACTCATAATGACCATAGTGACATTGGAATATTTTTTTTCAATATATCCTCATCTCATACTTGAAGATAGTGATAGTCTAATCTAATTTCAATATTTTATAACCATATTATGCCTCTCAACTGGTTGAAGAGGTATTAAATACATGGTAATGGATACTTATTATCTATGGATTTCTAGTTTATGAGATGATAATAAGTACATATCCTCTATCCCCCATATCCCTTATTAGCAAACAACATAAGGGACTCCCAGGGTGACACACTGGGTCAGCCAAATCCCTTCATCTATAACTCCTCCAGCTGAACCTTCTACTCATAAAGATCTATGGGATCCATCCAATATTCTCTCAAAAATATTGTGGTAGTACCTGGGAAAAATTATATGAATAATTGGATATATCAGAGGAAATTTAAGTCTGAAACATCCTCTATGAAGATTTACTCATACTCCACCACCACTAAAGGAATCTGAAATATTATAACATCAACTACTCCAAGGGTAATACTATCCAACTGATGAGTAATCAACTTTATCCACTTGTGTATAATATAATTCTACTATACATGGGTTTCCTTCTCACCAAATAAGTAAAACCTCATCCCATCCTCTCGTACATAGCACATCCTCCGCCTGAAATAGTAAATATGTGCATTAACCATAGATAACCATTCCATGCCTAATATGACATAACAAGGCCTCATTGTTGCTACAAATAGATCCCATAATAATATATATCTTCTAAGAGTCTAGTCACACTATTGATATATGTGTTTGGTCACTAAACCCCATATGGTTGGAGTCTCCAAGAACAAGAGTGGATCCAAGGGTACAACCAGAATCTCTAAGTATCGAACAAGATAAGTAGAAAGAAAATAGTGGATCATGAATATGTCTATTAGTATTATAACTAAATTATATAAGACATAGATCTAACCTCTAATCATCCATGTAGCCTTTTTTTCAAAGGCCACCACTTTCCATATCTTTCCTTATCCCCAACCACTAGATCCATGAACTTGTCTTGGAACACAAAGGTGTTTTAGAGGAAATAGGTCAAACCTTATTCTACCTCATACTGCTGTTCATATTCCTCTCCCACATAAACTTATCTAAGGACCTCCCTTTTTCGTAACATTGTCTCTACCTAATAATTCAATCAACTATCTCTCTTTAAATTATATGATGGGCTGGGTAATCTTGCAAGAGATAGCCCCAACCATTACAAGAGATACACCACCTCTATCTTAGATAACTTGAACCATCCTTATAACCCTAAACCAAAAAACCTCTATCCTAATATTGTATCTTAAAGTCTTTCATGACCTCATCCATATGCCTTCCTTTGGTTAACATATTCCAAGGTCTCAACTCCTGTGATTGAAACAACAACACCAAATGTAAGTTTCTTCTAGAACATAAATATCACCACTACCAATGGTCTCTTAAGAACTCTAGAATAGGTTATAATGTAATGATATATCACTTTATCCCTGATATCTAGATGTAATCCTCACTCAAATGTCAATTATTGAGATAAAATATCATAAAACATATCTAGAGAGTATCAATATAGGTTGGTGAACCTCTAATAATACTCAAACATGTTTGTTATACGTTTCTAAAGTTATAGAAGCTCCTAGATATGCACTTATTATAATGTAGATGGATAGAACTCCTACCTAAAGAGATTATAAAACTCTATCCATAATTTATTCATCACGTCATGTTTTTGAGTCACCAAAATCCACCATATCTTTATAGATCCCTAAAGAAGACTCAGCATTAGGACCACTATCTGGTTTAGAGGTGTCCTTAGAAGGTGGAAAACTTAGGTAACTACTTTTATCCAGTCCTTGGATACCTAGGGGTTTTCCTCACCTAGAAACCTAATAGTTCACTTCTTATAAAATTAATGAATTTGGATTATCCTTTACACGTCCTCAGTCAATACTTTTGGTAAAGCTCACTACTTAATGAGTGGTAGTAATTCCAAAAAACCACCCAAAGGTACCACCTCCATCACATGTCCCTATATTAAATCCTCTTCAATATGAAGATAATCATCATGGTCCTACTATGAAATCCTAGGTGACTATCATTAGAGAGGAATCATGAAATAATCAAGTTTTACCATGGTCAAAGATTCTATCTGGAGAGATGACTCAATAAGTAAATGGAAACCAAAACCCATTCCTAAATGATGCATGCACCAATGTTTTTACCTACAACTAGTTTCTACATGTACCGAGTAAATAAGAATGTGTTTTATAGTCCTAGTGAATGGATATTTCATCATACACACAAACACTAGAGTCCTTGATCTGAGAGACAAACTCAAAACCATTCAAAACTAATTTCCTATTTCCAAAAACAAACTGCACAACAAGAATTTTTCAAAAATCCAGTCCTATGATGAAAATCCATTTTGATACCACTCTTTCATAACTTAGCCCACTAGGGTATACTTGGATGGTGGTATTTAAGCCGAGTGTGACACCACAAGATCACCTCTAATAGGATACATTAATGAAACCAATGCCTAGTAGGTATATCATGGACATGGGAGGCCTTAGACTAAGGTGACACACATGTATCTTCAAATACCCAGACAATGCTAAAAGGTAAAAAAACTGAAATCAAATGGATGAATACAGATATATCCCATAATTAGAGTATAAAAAATAAATGGAAAACATAAAGGAAAAAAATATAATCCTACCTAAAATATAAGAGTCTAACATAAAAGTATAAGGGGAATTTTTTCAAATGAAACTCCTGGTAGAACCCATGATCTATCTAGCTCACTATGCTTCACATACTCCTATCCCACCCAAGACATCATCAAATGGTGTATCATTTTCAAAAGACATTACATGTGTAGGAAGATCCCATGCAGGGGTTGAGTATAACAATACCTAGTAGGACTCCCTAAAATCACCAAAAATAAACTGTCAAAGAGTAGTAAGCTCATAATCAAATAGATTTTTCAATCATGATATGAGATATAAGAATAATAAAAACTTAGATATTATCAATATAAATACTAAGACACAAATAGGCATTAATCATACTGTTATCAATAGGATTATTCTCAAGGATTCTAGGTAACACTCATATGGGAGAACTCACTCCATGATCCATTCTATCACTGATGGTGCTCATCTGAGAGGTCATTCTCATTGGGACTTACCAAATAAGTACATTCTAGAACTCTAAAGATCAATATGATTTGATAGGGGATCACGCCTAGACCTCTAGGGTATATCATAACCTTCCTGAAATAACTTGGTAAGTAGGGGATCATGTACCCATATAAGTTGGTCATGGAGAATCCTCAAAACCCACTAAAGGAAGAATAAAGAATGACCAAGGATCCCACCCTAAACCACAAGGAGAGACTCCTAAAAACTCTATTTGGGAGTAATCCCATAGAGGGGAGCACAATACTATGACCAAGATGTAATGTCACAATGTACCCTTATGGGGATAGACCAAGGGAACACATCCAACTGATACTGGTGTATACTAAAGAGCTGGAGGGCCTCAACCTTCCCTAAAAAAAGAACAAACTGTGTATTTGGATGACATTATGTGTCTTGTCTACCCAGAGTCTACCAGCATAATTCATCTTGTTCATATATACTTCATGTTATGCCCATGTACTATGGTCTTTCCCATGTACCTGGATGTGTTAGAGTACCGAGCCATGCTCATGTACTCTGGTTGTTCCCATGTACCTATACAAGTTTGTGCTAATATACCCTAAGGGTATATCCCAATCTATAATCTTCGGGATGCATAATGTGTGACTTTTGTTTTAAGACATGTTAAATGTGTTATAATATGTGTGATATTTTTCTCTATGTGAAAACCCTAGCACTATATGAGGGTTCCATAAGACATGTGTTCTTATAGAGAACACACTGTGTAGTAGATATTTTCATAGAAAATAAATACTGTTTTATACATATCTCCCACACCTATACCTCTATCAATTAATCTTCGAGACCCATCAATAAATGATAATATTCAGTTGAAAAAACTTATTTTCCACCAGTGAACATATTTTTTCCATAAAAATATAATCATGAATCATCTTTGTCACACCGCATTGTCCGAAACCAAAAACCATGAACAAGGTATCTCAAAAAATTGATCATATACCATAGTTTTGAACCACTATTTTTTCATAGATCTTGATCCTAAACAATCAATAATTATTATTTATACTAGATAACAATTGTGTAATTATTTTTCACTATATATTTGTCTAACTACTGGTTAAAGGAACACTAATGATGAACAGATGAAGAATGGGGGGAGAAAAAAATAAAACATAAACATGAGAAATGAAAATTAGCCATTGTTAGGATTTTCCTCAATATTTTTATGTATTATTTATGAATAAAGATTTATTTAAACAATTAATCCTTAAAATAATCAATTATTAATTCTAGGAAAATAAAATAATAACCACAAATCAACCATTGATCCGTGAATCAATCTTGTCAGAACGATAGACTCGAGTTTGACATGGGATAAAAAATAGGGATAAACTCCACTAAAAAACAAAATCCTACCTTGAGTTTGGATTGATAAATGGAAAAGAACCATTGATGATATCATTTCTAAGATCCAGAAACTTCATTGGTGGATTTATTTTCAAATAATGATCCATCATTGATCATTCGAGCATCTCCTCCAATGACTCCTCCCCAATCCCTAGGGTTATGTGTTTAACCTCACCGATTTCTAAAAATCATTCTATTATAGAAAATATTAGTGTTTGTATTAAATAATAACAAATAAATAATTTATTAAATTTATTAAATTTTTATTCCATTCATAATGATGCTTAATCCTGACACCTGATGCGCACTATGATTATATCATGCCATGGGTACAACCCACACTCTATATTTAATGGAAGTCTTAGATTTATAATATGATACTCCATTCAAGAGTTATTCCATTATTTCTAACAAACTACACATTTGTGATAGAATAATATATTTAATATTTTAATTATATCAATATTGATCCTCACTAGGGCCCAGAATATCTTACTAACTCGGCACATATCTTCAAAAATAGTATTTAAATTGTTTCAATGATTTAACGGAAAACACAGAGTCATTACGTTATGTTATAGATAATATATTATTAGGGTATATACATATTGGTGTATATGATTATGCGAATAGTCAATGTTTCTTGAGGAAAGATAGTAACATGAGATAGCCTGAGAGAGTAAGGTAGATTTCATATTAAAAGTTATATCCTGAATGGTTAATATGTTAATAATACCCTCACCTAATTTTATTAGTATTAATAATTAATCTAATCAGTAAAGAATTTATTTAAGTGGGATAGGATGTAATGACCAGAGATTTTAGATCTTTTAAATTAATATTATCTTCAATAAATTATATCACACACAACACTGAACTAATGCAACACCTGATTAAAATGAACCATGATATAATAAAAAACATGGAGAATATAATCTTTAGTATTTCATAAGATAATAATCAATTAAAATAATTACATATATTTTTTTATTTGATTAATTTTTTAAGCAGGGTTCCTTATGAAGATACATTTAAAAAAGTTATTATATTTTACCTTAATAAAATAAATTGATCATAGTTATAAAATTATTATAATAGGTAATAATTATATTTATAAAATAATATGTCAAGATTAAATTATTTATAAATTAATATGAAATAATATTAAATACACTTGAAGTTTCAAATAATCATGTTTTTAATAAAAGTGGTTTTTTCTTTATATATTTAATTTTCATTTTGAAAATAAATTTATATATTATTTATGTTTAATTTGAAAAATTAACATAATTTATGGATTAAACATGTAAAAATTATCTTAGGATTAATTTTTTAGTTTTCTATAAACTAATTGATTTTTAGGTGAATGGTGAAAAAATACCAATTTTTTAATACCGTCACTTTTATAAAATTATCATAATAAAAGTTGACATAATTTTTTTAAAACCTTTTCTATATGAAAAATATATAATAAAACATTTAAAAATACTATTTTTAATTCATAAAACCCATGTTTAACATTTTGAAATATTAATAAATATTTTACTCTAAAAAACGTTTTTATTCACGAATATTAAAAAAATAGTTTTTATCCCATATAGAAATTAAATTTAACAAATTGTATTTCATATTTTAGATAAACATGTGAATATTATGTATTAATACTAATATCATTTTTGGCATAGAAGTGTGATTACTAATATTAATGTTATTAAACATGATAATAATGTCAATTTTATTTGAAATGAATTGTTTTATTATTGTTGTGATCTATTTCTTATAATGAATTTTATATGATGCTTAAAAATATATGAAAATTTATTATCACTCATTTAATTGGCAATAATTTTCATATAATATTATGAATAATAAATTTTTAAGGAAAAAAAATCAAAGTACTTTTCTTTCATATTAAATATTTTAATTTAAAAATTAATTACTATTATTTAAAAATTAAATTAGATTTTGTGGGGTAAAATTTTAGTTTTATAACACCCAAATTTTTAATTATGGGTTATCGAGTATTTTTATTAAATGATAAATTACTTTTATGATAACTAGTTACCATGATAAAAATAAATAAAGACAAAAGTTAAAAAAAATTAATGACTTGAAACATACTCATTTTTTTAAAAATGAATGGTAGAGTATTTATAGAACTTATCTCACCCAATAATCCATTACTTATCACTTTTTAAACCATTATCCCTAAATAGTGTCATTCCATTATTGAGAAATAATGGGTGTTCACAATAGTGCCCTTTTCACCTTATAAAAATGGATCACTTCAACCCTCTCAATGTTACAAAAGACCTTTGAACATTCATTAAACTCTATCAAAATTTTCATCTACTAGAAGTCCCTTTAATGAACTAATATCACTAATCCCCAAAAGTTAGTATATTCCCTTTATTTCAAATGATACTTTCAAGAGAAAGTTCAAGGTCCCAAAATGAGAATTACGTAATCATTATCCATTTCTTCTCTATATTTTCATTATAAACCTACCCTATACGTAGTAATATAATATCCTTAGAATAATTATTACATATAATCATTATTATATTAATGTAATTACCCTTATTTAATCCTTTTTCATCTAGTAAGAAAATCAAACTAATGACAATCATGTCTACATGTGAACTACCGCTTCCACAAGATATCATATTTCATTTTCCATCACTATCTAAAATGGATGACTTCAAAAATGAATTTAATCTAAAAAACATAAATTTTATGACACTATTAATGTTATAAAAATATAATAATGTAATTTAGATAAATAATATTATCAATAAATGGTAATAGTAAAATTAACCACCTAAAATAATCATATCATATTACCATTCCTAATGCAATTTCATTTTAAAAAAAATTATATAATAGTATAAATTTTATACTAATATAATAATAAAGTAAATAAACCTCAATAATTCTTGTGATTATGAAGTTATTATACTACACCTTTATCAATGGTCATTATACCAAAAGATTTTCATGGAAATTGATCAAACCACCTCAAATAACCAACATAAGAAAAACTATGTTATAAATAAGTAGAATATAACAATAAATATCCCTTATTAAATTAAATATATAGGAATAATGTTCCTAATAAGGTATATAATAAATTTAATTTGATTATTTAACATTTTAGGAACATGTGAAGAGTGAATCAGGACCAAGGTAAAGGTTTGTGCTTACTCAAATTTTCTTCCATTGATCTATATAAATTCTTATTGAAATCTATTATTTCAAGTTTTATTTATTCTAAAAATTGAATAAATTTTATTATATTTAATTCTCATTTTATAGTATTTAACTGTTCTTCCTTATGATTTGACAATAATTTTTCCAAATTTTCATTGTATTTCAATGATAAATTACTTCCATTAATTAAAGAATTATTAGAAAAATCGGTGATTTTTTTTCTTTTTTATATAATTTAATTGATAAATGGATTATTTATTCATTTTTTATTTATTCTCCTTCATTTATGTATCTCAGTTGATGAGGATGGAATAATTCATATGATCTCAAGTGATGCATTGAATCATACCACTTATTGAAAACAAAGCTCGAAGCTGAAGGATAATGCATGAATTGAGTTTTTTAAAAGAGCCTTGAACTAGAGGACTAACGTGTGAGTCTAAGTAAGGATAAAACTAGGGTTCAAAGATTAATTTTCAATATAATACACTTGAGATTTCATTTTGTTTCTTCTCTTGTGTGTTCCCTATACATAGATGACAATGGAGGAGGCCGAGGTTTTATACCCCATGCACTGGCTACAGGTCTGTATGAGAGTAAATAGAACATGCTCATTGAAATTAACCAATGAATTTGAGCCATCCCAACACTTTTTTATACACAAACATCCACCACATTTAGTATCCCTTGATCATACAAGTGTGAATCATGCACACAATCTTGCATCATGGAATATTTTTTATCACTCAATTAAAGAATCCCAAATTCCTAAGTTCATTTTTGTCCAAAAATCGAGTCTCATATGTATAACTTGTAGACCCCAAATTTCAACCTTCATCGCTTCAACAGTACCTATGCACTCTGTTCAAATAATATTCAATCATGTAGGCCCCATGTCCACAAACAATGTGGAACACCGAATTATAGTAACCAAATTTCTAAACCAGTGAATTTGTATTTTCATCCTTGCACAAGGAGTACCCAGGACACCTATGCCCAGACTCAGAACTGATCACATCCAATTTCCATGATCAATGAAATCACATAACCAATGATTGATTTTTCATAGCCCTGTTTAATCATCATTGAAACCAAATTTTGGGGCATTCTTTAATGTCCACACCACTGGTCCCATAAAAAATTAGGTTTGGATAAATTCATGGAAATCTAGATCTAAGTACCAATGTATTCCAAAATACAATGAAAACCCAACCCCGGTTCACCAAACAGAAAATAATGTTCATTTCACCATTAAGTATAATATAAAATCATCCTCAAGGATAACTTTTTAACACATACATATAGTTATGGTGGTAAGAGAATACTTCAATTTGATGATTTAAGTGATTTTGATCTTGGACCTTAAAGTTTTGTATTTGGAACTCGCCCAGATAAAGAAGAAGCTTGCTACACAAAATGCAAGAATAAATTATATGGTTACTATCAATAAATAATTATATTCTCTTACTTTAGAAATATTTGTATCCCATTGATATGATCCTATGGTTTCTCTATAATATCATTTTTCTTTTTTATTCATTTGTATTCTATTTTCATGTGTGTGTTGTTCTTCTCTCCCATAGTTTGTTATTTCTTAGACCTTTGTGTAGTATTCATAATCTCTTAAATTACATAAACATGGAGTACTAACCCAAGGGTGAATTCCTAGGGGAGGTTTACTATTTTTTTAATACTAGTTCCAATTTATTAATTTTAATTCAATTATGATGATGTAGTATGGATTTTTTGGGATTTATGTTGTGGTTTTCTATTTTACCTATCATTATTCCATTTTCATTCTAATCTCTACTGATTCTTCCCCACTCATCCCAATTCTCTTTATGTAAAATTAAATGGAGGGATTCAGGGTATGGACAATATACGATGGAGTTGGGCGGATTTTTATGGGTTCTTTAAGATTATGGAATGTTCATTGAATATAACTTTGGAGGAACTACAATTCTATGTGACAGGTAGATTTCTAAAATTGTAAATGATCTCACAATTTTAGAAGATGATGGTGATGCATGAATTATATTGAGCACATTATAAATTTGATGAAGAAAATATAAACAGATAATGAGAGATATTAGTGACCTAATATTGGGCTTTCCCTTTTCCATTTAACAATCATCTTTGTATTTATACTTCTCTCTTTTATTATGCTTTTACATAGTCATAATCGAAACAACATTTCTAGATTCTTTCAAAACTAAGAAAACAAAATAAATATTAATAACTAATCTTGATAGTGAAGAACCAAACCACGTACACTATATTTTAAATGTCCTTTGTTATCCTTATTCTATATTCCAAGTTTTAAATAAAAATTTTATTTGAAAGTGGTCTTAAAACTACATGATCAACCCATCACCATTGCTGGGGAGTAAGTTTGGTGATTCCCTTTTCCCTTTAACTTTTTAAATTACTTAATGTTTTTTAATTTTAAATACCAAAAAAGAGGAAAACAACAACAATGGACCATCACTAAATTTCACAAAGGATGTAAGGACTTATTATTATGCTCAAACAAATGAATAATTTAACTGGTGAACATATTGAAAATGAACCCACCTCGGGTGAAGGGATGACTCTATGTGGGAAAATATTATTATAGTATAATATATTTAACACCCAAGGTAGAGTACCAGTAGATCATGACCCAAAAGATGAACCAATAACATAAAATGGAGATATCCTAGAGGTAGAATTACAGAAATATCCCATCCTCCCACACAATTCTATGATAATTCCTAAGGCACTCTAGGTGAAACATGAGATACTATCTAAACAACTTGAGGGGGATGACTAAATTCTTGACTCTCTATCATTTAATTATTCTTAAATTAAATTAGAATCTGACCACCTTGTCTTAATGATACAAATTCAATACTATTGGAGTATGCTTTGAAGAGAGATAAAATATTATTTTGACTCCTTTAATCATAATCTCATTAATGTTTAACTCTCTCATGGGATTATATATCTTAATATTATAGATTAAGCAATGTTACTACATTATCTAAAGAAGTTGGAAGAGGATGATGCCCAATAAATGGTTGATGAAGAAGAAGAAACATTGGGACCCATGATGATTCCATTACTCCATCAACATTACCTAGACCATCAACTGAAGGAAATCAAGTTAGAGGAGTTCTTAGTGGTTCCTCATATATAAATATATGTACATGTTTCATATGAAGGTGAAATTATAATTAGAACTCAGGTTGTTTGATTTTATACAATTTTAATTCTGTGGTGACTCCCCCTTATTTTAATGTATCTATGTTTTATAATTTTAGTATCCAATAGTGGAATAAGCCACTAATTTGACTCTAGAAAAACAAGAGGCCACATTCATCATCATTTTTGCTCCATATTCAAATATTTTTACACTACTAAGGGGGTAGATTCAAAAAAATCCATCCAAGGGGTCCTCAAATTATAATTTAAGTTGAGTAACTTTGGAAGGAATCATAATGGTGGTTATTACCAAAAACATATCCATCCTATAATCGATTTGGGAGAATCTTAAGACTGTCCAATAATGGATATTTTAAATATATCCCCTCTTGGGAGGGGAAAACCCAAGAATATAATTTTATTTTTTCCATTACCATTATCTTTATTTTTTTTAAATCATTCTTATTATTCTATTTTTCTATAGGGTTTTCTTAAATATACATAACCTAGGATACTAGCTTAAGGTTGTCTATAAACACCCCAGGAAAGATCTTACCTCAAACCAACCCCAAATAATACCATTTTTTTTCTATGCTACCAATTTTTTATACTATTTTATATTTAATATGTTAATCATTGATAAATTTCATGTGAAAAATCACATAGGGTAGTGTCATTGATAAGTGTGGGAGAAGAAATTCAATCCCATTAAGAGTAGTTATTAAATTTATATTAATATCTATTCTAGAATATGTAATTAAAAAATGTTTTTTACTATTTTTAGTTTATTTTAGTGATCCTATTTTTAAAATTAAAAAACATATACTGGAAATATAACAAAATCTTCTTCAAAATGATTTACATGACCATTTTTATAGTTCTTTTATGTTTTTTAAATTTTTATTAATCCAATTTTCACACTACATAATAAAAATCTCATACTAGAGTTAAGGATATCACTAGTTCTAAAAATGTGAAACTTAAATGATTGTTCAGTGTATTTCACCAATGACTTCATGAAAATCTGTTTTTAAAACAAAGTACTAGAGTGTGAGGGAAAATAATTATATGGAATCAAGATTATCAAATGAGATCACCATAATTATGAAATTAATCTAAAGTAACATTGCCTATGTGAAAAATAACACCTTAAGGAGCTAACTCAAATGAAATTGTTATATTTCTTTTCAAACTAGAGTAAACAGGAAATTGGGATCCCATGGTGAATCTATGAGA
The DNA here is from genome assembly GCA_963277665.1 of Viscum album. Lineage (NCBI taxonomy): Eukaryota > Viridiplantae > Streptophyta > Magnoliopsida > Santalales > Viscaceae > Viscum > Viscum album. Next base: position 1,407,481,916 of record OY728130.1, read on the forward strand.
TATTAGGAATTGTGTGTGGGATTCAATTCCAATTATACATATCCAATAAGTACCTATATACAGTACATTTCACATACATAGTGGTAAAATTAAAAAAAATCAATAAAGTATCTAATAGTACAAATTGGATCCATTCATGTGATGAGAATATTGAACCCAGACGAAGAACGTGACAATTGACTTATAAAAAACTCATTTGAGTTGCATAAATGAAGTGGAAATTAAAAATCTGGTTTAAGAAACCCATGAGAGAGGGATTAACGGAATTTCATCTAATTAAAACTTTGATACCACTTAAATATAATTATATCCATTCTTAGACATTTAACTCTAACTTAAATGGAAATGGGATAGTGAGGCCAATTCACATATTTTTCATGATAGTTCAAAAAATGGATGAATATGAGTTTTCATTCAATTCTAGATTGTATATTTAGATCAATAAAGAACCATCACTTTTTTCATTATGAATATATGAAATTCAATGATAAAATTGTCTATGAGTGGAATAGTTAAAGTGTGGGGGAGTGATGTGAGCCTAAATTTTCAAAATTTTAACTGTATTTCAATGATGAATTACCCCATTAATAAATGAAAACATGATAAAATCATTAATTTTTTTTGCTTTTTTTAAATTTGGAATTTAATTGATAAATGGATCAATTGATTATTTTTAAGGTATTATTTATTCTTGAAGTTAATGAATAATCCAGACATTAATTTTTATTTTGATTTTAAAATATGACTTTTAAAATTGTGAACTTTCATTATATAATTTAAATGATAAAAGGGATTTATTTTTTGAGTTTTATTTATTTTAATGAATTTTAAATTTAATTTAATTTTATAAATCGAAATTGTTTTAAAAAATATTGTGAATTTAAAATTTTGAGTTATGAATATGGAATTTTAGAATGTTTTTTATAATGATATATTGTAATGAATTGAATTTTTAAAAATTGGAAGTTAAATTGGATTATTAAAAATTGAATTCAAATTTATTTTTCATTGTTTTTAGTCAACTGAAATTAATTTGAAAAAAATACCTACACTAAAATTTTGTTTCCACATTTTACCAGTTGAAAATTTTTGAAGATAAAATAATACTTTTACCATCAGTCCGCGACCATGCGGGTATGATACCATTAGAAAACTCTTTCATTGTTGGTATGATTCCATAATAAGGGAACTCCCCTACTACCATTGAGACCTATTAACGTCAAAATAACTCATATGATATTATTACCCAATTCCTCTATTATGCACATCCCCTACTATTGTGGACACCCTATTCTTCCATAAATTCTATACCATTATAATGAAAATGTTTTTTATTGTCCCTATTTTGATCCCATGGTCATTCTCTATCCACTCAATTTTTTCACATTCTTTTTCTTCACTTGTGTGTTTCATATGAGGAGATGAAAACAGAGGAGGTTAGAGTATTCTACCCCATGCACTAGTTATATACCTATGGGAGAGTTTTCACAAGGTTCTCATTGAAATTCCATAGTTAATTCGAACCATTCCAACACATAATTATGCACTATAAGCCACTGCATTGAGAAATAAAATAAATATTAATTAGTGATCGAGATAGTAAAGACCCAAACAATATAAAATCCTTGGGAAAATAACATGGTTATTCCTATACTGCATTTCATGGTTTAAATAAAATTATATTTCACCATGTCCCTTAATAACCATGAAATCAATCCTTCTTATAGAATTATTCTTACCTCAAAGAATTTTTTTACTTGTAAGGGTTTTTTTCTCAATTCCCTTTCAATGATACATGCTTTAATGCTTTCACATAATTATATTTTAATTTGGTGTAACAACTAACCATTAAATTACTTCATTAAAAATCACCCTTAATCATGTTTTTAAAAGTTAACTTCACAATAACTCTTAAAAAAAATTTTGTCCAGTTATTACTCAGATTGTAAAGGGGTTTTCATATCATACTCCTTATAGTACCCCCGGTTTATGGTATGTAACCCTTTATTGATTCTTTTCATGGTTTTAAAGTTAAGTGTGTTGAATGGGAGAGTCGGGAGAAATTGGAATGATGTTTTGAGGAAAAGGGGAAGTCGTACGGTCGGCGCACGGTTTGTATAATCATGTAGCCAAACCGTGCGCAGTGGGCCTTGGAGAAAGTGGCTTATGCATGGTCGGCACACGGTTTGTCTAACCGTGTAGAAAAACCATGCGAGAAGGGGGGTTGAGGCAGTAGCCAATGCATGGTTAGCGCATGGTTTTTCAAACCACGCGGACTAACCATGCGGTCACTTAAAATTAGATTGTTAAATTGTGGATCTAACTCGTTTTCCCTCTAATTGCCTCATTAAAGCTCCTACGCGGCCCTAACTCGGGATTTTTGTTCTCTTAAAGTCAAAGAGGGTTCTCCCATCGTTCCAGAGGCGATCTGAAGGATTCTCTTGGTGAAGCGAAGTCTGATTCTTGAGAAATATGGGTTTGTGGGAAAAATGGCTTGTACATGGACCCTGTTATATTGTGAACTGTTTTTTGAATTGTTTTATATAAATTGTTTTATATAAATGTACTAACATGTTTTATCCTAGAGGAATGGCTTATGAAGTTATCATTGAAAACCTACTGAGTTTAATTACCCACCCCCTACTTTGGCATGTTGGTTTTTTTGCAGATGTCATGTACCAGGATATCGAAAAAGGAAAAGTGTCACAGTTTTAGAGCACTGCTTCATGATACTTGGGTTGGTTCGTGATGTTGGATCTTGGAGCTTGTGGAGCATGATGTTGGGTTTTTGTCTTGTAGTCTTTGAGTTGTATTTCCGTTGTCTACTCTGATGTTTTAGTTTTGGTTTCCACTATGGTACTTTTGGTGGGTTTTTGATAAAATAAATGGTTGAGTTGTCTTAGATTTTATAGTGCATCATTTAGTAGATTTTTTTGGTTATGTTTGTCGGCTTTGTGGTATATTCCTAAAGGGTAAATCGTCCCCCACTTATTTTGAAACCCTTAGTCATTTATTACCAGCCTTTGGCACCTTGGGTATGTCGCTTAAGGCCAAGTAATGACTCATTGAGCTCTCAAGACAATGAGAATTGGTGGGTCATTAAAAATGGTATCAGCTTGTTCGGTCCTTGCCTAACAAGTGGTCATCGATGTTCGTGGTCCTGGAGTTGAAATTCCTTCTTGTCTATTCCTTTGGTGATCATCTTACACAAGAGTAGGGTTGTCAAAACTTGAAATGTATAGCATAAAAGGATGTATCTAACCCGTTTATACTGAACTTCAAGTTACCATGGTGTTGGGTACATAAGTGTTTTGGATACACTTATAGAATGTGGCAAATCTCATTGTCATGGGTTTATCCAATGAGATGAGCATGACATGCATTATAGGAATGACTTCCCACTAGGATGGAATATCTCATTGCGAAGAATGATTCATGATTTTGGGCAAGGTGAATTTTTTTGAAAAATTTAAAAAATTATTTTCAAATGAAAGATTTTAAAAACTGGATATTTAGTATATTTTGAAAACGAGTGGATTTTCAAAAATTATGTTGAATGTTTTCAAACATGGTTGAACATGTGTATAAGTTAGATGGTTGGAACACAATGATGTGATAGTTTATGTGATAGAAATTGAAATGCTAAACCTTCAGTTTCTAGGAAGTGATACTAACGGCATGCATTGTTTCTATAGAAAATGGCACATGTTAGGCATCGTAGAAATCAACCCGAAGAAGATGGGGAGAATGTGGTTGCACATAAACCATGTGTGAACCAAGAGCTGGTTCAGAGTATCGTTCAAGCATTCCAGGCTGTGGAAACAGGGAATCGGAGGGATGATTCAAGGCATATAGATCATTCCGTCCAGTTACAGAAGCAGAATTCACCCATCTTTTGGGGTAATGCTGAACCTGAGAAGGCAGAGGTGTGGCTAAGCAGGATGAATCATATATTTGATTTCATCGGCACACCAGTAGAGCTGAAAGTAAAGCTGGCGATGTATATGCTCGAGGATCTTGCACGTCAGTGGTGGGATTTAGCGGTGCAGGCTAAATTGGATGAAGGCCTTACATGGGAGGTTTTTGAAGAATTTTATAACAAAAAATTCTATCCGCACACATTCAAGATCCATAAAATGACGGACTTCTTTAGCTTGAAACAAGAGAGCCTCTCTGTCAAAGAGTATGCGGCTAAGTTCATAAATTTAGTTCATTTTTCACCAGAGGTTGTGACAAGTGCTTCTTTGAAGGAACATATCTTAGAATCGGGGATAAGGTAGGAGATTTGATCGAATATTGTGGTGATCTGTATTAAGGATTATACAGAGATGGTTAACAAAGCAATGGTTGCTGAACGTGATATCTCAGGATCAATAGGAGGAAGCATGATGATACCCATGGGAATCGGGGGAAACTTTAATGCTAGAAACAAGAGAAATAGGGACACCTACTTCCAAGGTGGGAGTGTGAATCAGAATCAGACAGCACGATCAGTCAACCTGCCACTACGACCCCAGAGCAAAGCAGGTTGCTTTCAATGTGGTTCGACTGATCGCGTAAAATGAGAATGTACAACACCACCGAGATCATTCCACAATTTCAAGCAAATGGGGCATCTTCAGCGATATTATCGCAGTGCTCCATAGTCAGTTGTTCATGACACGTCTCAAGTGTCACAAGCATCTTATGCTTCGACAGGGTAAGAAAAGAAAAATCAATCTCTCCATCAGAACAAAGCTAGTTATGGTGATTCTAGGAATACCATGACCCCTCAACCAGGGCAATCTCAGCAAGGAAACAAGGAGAATAGTGCAGCAATGAAACAATTATATGGAGATGAGCACATGATGGTCGATGATCATGCTGGACCATCTATGGTGATAGGTACGGTTATATTGAATTCTACCCTTATGCAAGTGTTGTTTGATACTAGAGCATCACATTCTTTTCTTTCTTCTCATATTGCTGATTTGCTGAACTTAAAACTCGAAATGATGCCTTATGTCTTGAAACTACAAACTCTTCTTGGTGAAAGAGAATGTCAAGACTTCATGTGTAGATCATGTTCTATAACTATTGATGTATCTGAGTTGAAATGGGATTTCAATATGCTGGAGATGGATGTATATGGTATAATACTAGGTATGGATTGTTTGACAAGGTTTAAGGCTCACATCGACTTTTATAGGAGAATGGTTAGTTTCACAACTGAGGACGGCATGGAGAATCTCTTTAGAGGAGAGAGGATAGTAAATAAAGGCGCAAAGAGCTTGTTGGCACCAATGGTGGGAACAATTTTTTACCAATTGGTAGTGTTGACTTTGGCATAATTTGAAGATATTATAGAAAATAGTTTTCTGTGGTGGATCAATTTCTTGATGTTTTTCCTGAAAACTTCTCAGGATTACTACTTATAAGAGAAGTGGAGTTTATGATTGATCTCCTTCCGGGGACCAGTCCTATCTCACTTCCATCTTATAATATGGCACCAACGGAGTTAAAGGAATTGAAAGTGCGGTTAGAGGAGCTGGAAAGCAAGGGTTTCATTCGGCCAAGCGTGTCTCCGTGGGCAGCACTAGTTTTGTTTGTAAAGAAAACAGATGGAACTTTGAGGCTATGTGTAGATTATAGTAAACTTAACCAAGTTATGACAAAGAATAGATATCCACTTCCATGCATTGATGACATGTTTGATCAATTAAGGGGAGCTTAGTGGTTCTCCAAGATTGACTTGTGGTTAGGATATCACCAGTTGCGAGTTCGGAAGGAGTATATTCTGAAGACAGCCTTCAAAAGCAGATATGGCCACTACAAATATGTAGTCATGCCTTTTACTCTAATGAATGCACCAACAGTCTTCATGGATTTGATGAATTGGATATTTCAACAATATCTGGATTCTTTTTTTGTGGTGTTTGTGGATGATATATTGGTGTATTCAAGAACAAGGGCAGAGCATGAGCAACACTTAAATATAATGTTGGAAATCTTGAGGGACCATCAGTTGTATTCCAAATTATCAAAGTGTGATATTTGGATACAAGAGTTACGTTTTATAGGCCATGTCTTTTCTGAGAAAGGTGTTTCAGTGGATCAAGAAAAGATAGAAGTTGTTCTTTCTTGGAAACCGCCGAATAATGTCTTTGAAATACGAAGTTTTCTTAGTCTAGATGGTTATTACCGATTCTTTTTTTTGACTTCTCACGACTATCTTCGCCTATGACAGCATTAACAGAGAACAACAGTTCATTTCAATAGACTGAGGAATGTCAGAGATCTTTTCATGATTTGAAAGTTCGCCTTACATTAGCACCTATCTTAATCTTTCCAGAATCAGGGCAAGGATACATGGTGTATTTTGATGCTTTGGGAACAGGGTTGGGTTGTTTTCTCATGCAATGAGACCATGTGGTTGCTTATGGCTCAAGGAAGTTGAGATTAAATGATAAAAATTACCCAACACATGATTTGGAGTTAGCTGCAGTCGTCCATGCTTTGAAAACATAGAGACATTATCTCTTTGGTGAGAAATTTTATGTGTTTACAGAGCACAAAATCTTGAAACACATTTTCTCACAATGAGATTTGAATATGAGGTAGAGGAGGTGGATGTAGTATCTTCAAATATTTGACTTTGACTTAACGTATACATCGGGTAAGGTAAATTCGGTGGCTGATGCATTAAGCAGGAAGTCGTATGCTCAGTTGGAAAAGGAAGCTTCAGACAAATGGAAATTGATGTCAGTATTAGCCGACATGTATGTGGAATGTGAAAACTGAGGTGATGTTGTGGTTTTCTTTTCAGCTACACTTGTTCCTGATTTGGTGTAGATAGTAAAGGAGGCACAAGCATCCAATGTAGAATGTGGTGCAATGAGTTCAAAACTTAATGGTGGGGAGACCATTGAGGGATGGAAGCTGGATGGGAGATCATTCTTGTGTTACAGAGATAGGATGGTTGTACCCATGGGTTTTCCGGAACAACTCCTTCATGCTTACCACCATTCGAGATGGGATCTACATCCGGGTATACAGAAGATGTATAAGGCGCTAAAGTCATAGTTTTTGTGGGGCGTCATGAAAAGGAAGGTGGCCAAGTTTGTCTCGCGATGCTTAACTTGTCAGAAGGTAAACGCCGAGCATCAGAGACCAGCTGGCATCTTACAGTCTTTACCTATCCCAGTGTGAAAATGGGAGTATATAGCAATGTAATTTGTTACATGTCTTTTAAGAATGGTCTGGAAACACGATGCCATTTGGGTGATAGTGGATCATCTAACCAAGTCAGCCCATTTCATCCCAATTTGTTAAACTCATACGGTGGAAGATATTTCAAAAATATATATCTGATAAGTTGTAAAGAGGCATGGTGTACCAGTGTCTATAGTCTCATACATAGATTCGAGGTTCACATCTCGTTTCTGGAAATCATTACAGCATGCCATGGGGACTCAGTTGACGATGAGTACGGTGTATCATCCTTAGACAGATGGGCAATCTGAGCAGACGATACAAACTTTGGGAGATATGTTGCGGGCTTGTGTAATGGAATTTGGTGGCTCATGGGAGGATCATATACCCTTAGTGGGGTTCTCATACAATAATAGTTATCAGGCCTCGATACACATGGCTCTGTTTGAAGCATTGTACGGGCGTCCTTGTCGTTCTCCACTATGGTAGGTGGAAACTGGTGAAACTTCTCTAGTTGGGTTGAGCCTTTTCCAAGAAACAACGGAGAATATTCAGTTGATTAGAAAGAGGATGGAGACGGCTCAAAGTTGTCAGAAATCTTATATAGATCACCATCTCAGAACGTTGGCGTTCGTTGTGAGTGATCATGTCTTCTTGAGGATATCTCCAAGACTTGGACATCATTGTTTTGGGAAATAGGGCAAATTTTATCCTCGATATATAGGCCCTTTTGAGATACTAGAATGGGTTGGAGAGGTGGAATATCAGTTGGAATTACCACCATGGTTCAGTTCGGTGCACAATGTGTTCCATGTATCTCAGTTAAAGAAGTATCAACCTGATCATGACCATGTGATCAGATGGTATCACGTTGACTTAGAGCCGGATTCTTCGTTGGTACATATTCCGATGCGGATTGTGTATAGGCAGGATAAAGTCTTTTGTGGGAAAAGAATCGGTCTAATGCGGGTTTTGTGGAAACATGGTCCGATTCAAGAAGAGACTTCGGAATGCGAGAAAGAAATGAAAGAGCAGTGGCCAAAACTCTTTCAATCAAGCAATGGTTTTCTACTTTCCAAAGACGAAAAGGCCAATGGTTGGTAGAATGTAGTACCCCCAGTTTCTGGTATGTAACCCTTTCTTTATGCTTTTTATGGTTTTAATGTTGAAGGTGTTGAATGGGAGAGTCGGGAGAACTTGGAAGGATGTTTTGAGGCAAAGGGGAAATCACACGGTCGGCGCATGGTTTGTCTAACCGTGCGGCCAAACCGTGTGCAGTGGGTCTTGGAGGCAGTGGCTTCCACAAGGTCGGCACACAGTTTGTCTAACCGTGCAGCCAAACTGTGCGAGAAGGGTGGATGAGGCAGTATCCAATGCACATTTAGCACACATTTTGTCAAACCGTGTGGACTAACCATGATGTCACTTAAAATTAGATCCTAAAATTGTGGATCTAACTTGTTTTGACTCTAATTTCTTCATTAAAGCTCCTAAGCATCCCTAACTCAGGATTTTGGTTCTCCTAGGGTCAAAGAGGGTTCTCTCATCGTTTTGTAGGTGATCCTAAGGCTTCTATTGGTGAATCGATGCAGGATTCTTGAGGTATGTGATCGTTCTCCTTTGTTCTTGAACGGTTTCTTAGATCTACTTAGATATACTTCTCGTCTTCTCTTGGTTTCTTAGATCTAGGACCGTTATGGGTAGATCTAAGTGTTTGTATGCCAAATATGATGAGTTTTGGTCTTAGTTTTGTTAGGAGAAGAGATCTAAGGAGGATTCTGAGAGTTTTGACCTGGTGTTCTTGAGCATTCTTTGTCTGTTGCTTGGTTTCGCCTTTTTGTTGAGGTAGGTGGCTTCACTCTAGATTCCTCTTCCTTAGAACTTGAAGGCTTAGTTTCAAAAATTTTTCCTTGATTGAAATGGTTTGTTTATCTATTGTGAAAGAATGGTTGTAACCCCTTTTTAGTAACAGGTGATGAAGATTGTGTGTTTTTGGAAAGTGGTTGTTGAAGTAAATTTATAATGGTGATTTTAAATTGGGTATGGTTTTGCTGCTTGAATAAAATGGTTTTCAATAAAAGGGTGATGATTTATTTAAAGGTTTTGAACACACTTGGTTTTGGGAATGGATTGCATGGGTTGTGGTGTGTGTTCATATGCATTGGGATGGATAAGGGCGAGAAGTACCCCCCATCAAAAGGTTGGGAGGGATAAGGGCGAGAAGTCCCCCCATCAATAGGTTGGGACAGATAAGGTTGTGAAGTACCCCCTTCAAAGTAGTCCACTATGTGACGACTTAGTGGAAGGATAACTCACCACTCGTGAGTATAGAGAGGTCCAGGTTGCATGCATGGTTGTTTGTGTGGATTGGTGAAATGGAACAAATGTTCCAAATGGAAATGTGAATGGAATTGGAAATTTTGCTTGATTTCTTTTCTTGAGAAATATGGGTTTGTGGGGAAAATGTCTTGTACATGGAACTTGTTATATTGTGAACTGTTTTTGGAATTGTTTTATATAGATTGTTTTATATAAATTGTTTTATATAAATGTGATAACATGTTTTATCCTAGAGGTATGGGTTGGGAAGTCATCAGTGAAAACCTACTGAGTTTAATTACTCACCCCCTGCTTTGGCACATTGGTGTTTTTGTAGATGTCATGAACCGGGACGTCAGAAAAGGTAAAGTGTCATAGGTTTAGAGCACTGCTTCGTGATACTTGGGCTGGTTCGTGATGTTGGATCTTGGAGATTTTGGAGCATGGAGTTGGGTTGTTGTCTTGTAGTCTTTGAGTTTTCTTTCCACTATCTACTATGATGTTTTAGTGTTGGTTTCCACTGTGGTACTTTTGGTGGGTTTTTGATAAAATATATGGTTGAGTTGTCTTAGATTTTATCATGAATCATTTAGTATATTTTTTTGGTTATGTTTTTTGGCTCTGTGGTATATTCCTAAAGGGTAAATCGTCCCCCACTGGTTTTGAAACCCTTAACCATTTATTTTCAGCCTTTGGTGCCTTGGGGATGTCACTTAAGGACAAGTAATGACTCATTGAGCTCTCAAGCTAATGAGAATTGGCAGGTCATTACACTCATTTAATTGATATGTGTGGTATTATGCACTTAATTTTTTTTATATTGTTTATATTATACCCATTTTATTTATTATTCCATGAAATATTTTTTATTCATGGTATTTTGAGTTCAATTTCAAGCTCTCACATTTATAGTATTTCGATTTAAATGTCACTCTAGCCATAAAAAATTTCCTATTTCAAATTATTTCACCTTTAGTCATAATTCTCAACATTTTTATGACCTTCAAAGACCCTTTTATCCTTCCATATCATTTTTATAATGGTATTTTTTTCTTTATATCTGGGGAATTTACTTTAATTAATCGATATCGTGTTCTTTGATGAAATTCCATCTCAAATAAAATTTTCATATTGGTAATAATAAATCTAATTCTTTCCAACATATCTTTCCCCTCCATACCCATAATTTCCTTCCTATTAAGGTTTTCCTCTTTTTTGGGAAATCAAATATGTGATAATTCACATGATCCACTTAGTTCTCATCATCACTTTTCAAAAGATAATTTTATCTTCCTATTAATGATGAGGGTTTTCAATAAATGTGATTCAAAATGTTAAAATGTTTTACATATCATAGATATATTTCTTATATTCCACTCCAACTATTATCTATAAATCCATTGAGTATTTTTCAATACTCTATTATTGAAGATTTATTAAAAATAATTTTTTTAATATATTTTAGAATTCTTATTTCGAACCTTTTTGATAATTACTTTTCAAAATAAAATTATGACTTTGTCACTCATAGTTTCTTTATAACAATAAGAAAACCTTTTTTAAATATTCTAAAATGAACAGTTTTCCTATAATTTTGAATATCAATTCCCATGTTTCATGGTTTTTCAAAGTCAATTAAGTTTCTATTATTCTATGGGTTTAATTTAAAAAGTTTTGGTGGAAAAAAATTCATTTTTATTATGTTTTTAAATGTAAAATTATACTATTATTTTAAAAGTGTTCTCAATCTACTAGTTGATTCTTTACTAGTGTTTTCAAAAATGAGAAATGTTAAATCTCTATAAGAGAGACAATCTATAACTATTGTTTACTTATCTAATCATCTATGATGCATAACCATAATTTTTCTTAAAATTTGTTACCTTTATGAATAAACTATTTTTGATTTCTATGATTGAAGGGCATTCTTCTAGATACATATACATCGATTGATTGGGGAAATTATTAACTTAAGATTATAACCTTTATCTATTTTTTATAAATACCATATTCTCTATTACCTGTATTGAATGTTATTTAACTATAAATTAATTTAATATCATTGGATACCCATTTATTTTTCATGGTTATAACATGTTACTATTTTTTTGGGAATTATGAATGTTTTCCTTATGCAATTATTTTTAAAAATATATGAGAACAATTATTTTTTACATGGATTATTTAAGATGTGATTATGGTTGATTTTAAAGTAGAACAAATATGTAAATATGATGATGGGTGGGGTCCTATATTAGCTTCAAATGTATTTGATTAATTTTATATCTTGTGATATAGTTAGGCATTGACATAATGAGTGTTTTCACATAGGCATGGGCATAATGGGTTTCCTCACATTTTCAAGCATGTAAATAATGAGTTTTTTCGAATTGGTGTGGGAATAATGAGTTTACTCACAATAATTTATTATTATTATGGTTGATCTATAAAACTAAGTTATTTTTCATATTACTCCACCTTCATAGTTTCTTTTATATTAAGGATATATTATATTCCATGTTTATACCTCTTTTTTAATATATTATACACTTTAATGATATGTCATGCCTTATGAAATTATTTATGATTTAATATTTTTTGGTTATAACTTTATTCATTACCCAGATTATAACCACTTTCTCATATTATGATCACTTATTATATTTAGTTGTTATAAATTATATTTACCCTTACAAGGCGTTTGGTCTCACCCCTTTATTACATTCCCATTTATCCATGTTATGAAGAAAAAAATATATAATATATGTCTATAAGAGTATCTTGTGTGAATAATTTCTAGGTGATATTTAAGACTTGTTTGGATTAATCAGTTTCTTATATAGTGGAAAAATTCCATTGGTTTAGAAAGTGAAGGGTTTTATCAGTTAATGTTTTTTCATAATTCTATAAAAATATAAACCTAAAATATTATGTGGTGGTATTATAATTAAAATTTTTATTTAAATTCATGTAATTATAGGATGGTCATGTATGTGTGTGTTGATGCTCCTTTCCATCATAGAGTCCAATGAATGGAAAAGGGGAATACACTAAGCACAATGAGGGCCACCCTTTGAAGAACATCAAAAAAATGACAAAGTCATGGACCAGGAACCCATTTTGAGGGCATCGCGCAAGTTTCCTATGCACCGTGCAAGTCACTTGCACACCACATATAGGTCATTCAAGTCACCTGTGAGCCCTATTATTTTTTCTCCCAAGGTTCCCAGTGGCCTATAAATACCCCCTGTGGGCCCCCCATTTCAAGGAAGAATTTTCCAAAACTCAAATTCAAGCTCTGGTCGCCCAAGTCCTTGTCTAGCGTTTACTAAACACTTCTAAGGTAATTCTTTACCTAGAATGGAAGCTTTAAACAGGAATAATATGGACTAAGTGTTAGAACTCATTAACACTTGTGTGCCTAAGTTCACAGCTTTTAAGTGAAATGAATACACTTGTGCTCCACCTTTCCCTCTCAAGGGAACTTGCACGCCACCCTTCTGGAAACCTCTAGGGATGATACTAAGGGATTGAGTTCAAAGTCGCCCAAGTATTACCCTATGGATTATTCATCGCCGAAGGTGACTCATGTCGTGCAAGTCTACTTACACGAACAATACTTGCGCGCCAGAATGATACTTGCACACCTCCTTCCTAGTCACCCCCTTTCCTTAAATACACATATCCTCTTCAAGATATAGCCTTCAAAACCCTCTTTAAATCCATTTATGGCATGGTTACTTTGTTGTCTTCTTTATCTGAAAGGAATTATGTGAGAACATCTCCCAAAACCTTTTGACTTACAAGCTTTATGTCACCACAGTTATGGGGTTCCTATATAAATCCTTTGAGATGAGAAGATCTTTTGACATGGGCCTCCTTCTCAGGAGTAATTCCCAGTAATAAGTCTCCTTAACCTGGGCCTCCTTCTTAGTAGTAATCCCCAGTCATAAGTATCCTTAACCTGGGCCTCCTTCTCAGGAGTAATCCCTAGTCATAACTTCATTTTAACCTAGGCCTCCTTCTCAAGAGTAAGCCCCAGTCATAAGTTCCTTTTAACCCAAGCCTCCTTCTCAAGAGTAATCCATAGTCATAAGTCTCCTTAACTTGGGCCTCCTTCTCAGGAGTAAGCCCCAGTCATAAGTCTCCTTAACCTGGGCCTCCTTCTCAAGAGTAATCCCCAGTCATAAGTTCCTTTTAACCTGGGCCTCCTTCTCAGGAGTAATCCCCATTCACAAGTCTCCTTAACCTGGGCCTCCTTCTCAGGAGTAAACCCCAGTCATAAGTTCCTTTTTGCATGGGCCTCCTTCTCAGGAGTAACCCCCAGTCATGGTTTCTTTAAACATTGGGCATCCTCCTCAAGAGTAATCCCCAATCTTAATTTCTTTTTATTTGGGCTTCCTTCTCACGAATAAAACCCAATCATAATTCCCTCTTAATTTTGGCTTCCTTTTCAGGAGTATGTCCTGGGTTAAAACTCCAAATCTCCATAAAATACAAATACCATTATGGACCCTGCTCTTGGGCTTCTTTCTTGCAGTAAGTTCAGTTCATTTACATGGTCTGTCATACATACATAAGCCCCACATCATTTCTTGTGATTTCCTCTCTCGTCGTGGCACAATCGTCAGGTTTACTGATACCTCTTGTTTCTCACACTGAGCATGACTCACGTGAGCTTAGAGTGTAAAGGAAATCACGACATATCATTTGTGTCGTTAACCATACATAAGTCCCATATTTCCTTACCTGAACTACATGGACTTTGATATCTTCCTTAAAATTAGAGTAATTAGGAATCCTTTCTAAGGTTCAATCCCATCATTCATTAATTCTTTTCTGTCCCATATGATTTTAAACTATATCCTTTTAATCGAACTACATGGGTTTTGATTCCTTTTTAATGGGGATACGTAGGTAGCCCATCTGTGGGTATGATCCCAACTATGAAATAATCCATGTCTTTCTGAAGGACAATAAACATCAAGTGCCCCCACTGAGTGGCTTTAAAACTGGCATGGTCATTATAATGACCAAGAGATTTCTATATAATGTATTGAAGGATACAATTGACTAATAATCTCTAATATATACGGATGATTCTCTATCGATGAAGAACCTAAAATACATATGAAAGATTCTCTAAATCCCATACATATCAAATCATTGATTGATAAATCTAAAGGGAAACTCATTTTCATACTTGGTGAATTAATAAGGATTCATGAACATAACTTAAATCTGTAAGAGAGTCCTAGAGTAGGCAATAATTCCCCCAAAAAAGTGTGTTGAGCTTGACCTCCCATCCTCTCGACCAATGCAAATTCTTAAGACTCATCAGTCAACAACTAATGAGCAGCTACCTTTGGAAAGTAGGTCCAAATGGATATAGAATCATTGGATGTTTCTGGTTCTATGAATAAACTCATTAGAAATCGATTGGAAATTTTGAACCTTAAACAAAAAAGGTCATCCCCATTTCCAAAAGAAACAAAAAAAGGTGAACCTGACGTGAATCCTTAACCAAGTTAAATGATGTTTTTCTTATTTGTTAGGCCCCTATTAAACTCAATATGAGGGCCAAAAAATAAATAAATAACATATGCACTCACCCAAAAGATGTAGTCTGACCAGACTTATCTTTATTATGTCTGCTATATCAAACTGGCAATCTTTTCCAAGATCTCTCTGCAACACAGAATGGCTTCTTTAAAGTTCACACCTGTGAATTCTTCGACCGCTACTCCTGCTGGATCCTTGTCTGCTCTGAGGACGACATCACCTATTCAGCATCTTCAATTCTAGGTTTAGAATGCATTGGTGAGGGAATACCGTCAAAATGGTACCATCCTGACTCTAGAGGATAGTTAACAAGCCCTCCAAATTAACAACTGACCCCGGTTGTCTGGATAGCGACGACCAATGGTCAAGAAGTAGGCGGTACTAACCACCATCTCCAGCCATTTTGGGTCGTTATCCCTGGAATGCAACAACAAGTCCCTCCCATATTATAGAGAGGTGAATGAAGAGGTCACTCAAGGACTAAATTCAATAAGATAGAAGTCTTTCCTAAGGTCTCCCACCAACAATTGCCGCCAGAATCATGCGGTAGTGCACCCTCAACATGATGAGGGTATCACCTCTAGGCGTTCGACTCAGGTTCCTCAGACCCGATCATGAAACATTAACCATTAGAGGAGAAATTTGTCAAACAAGGAGCAGGTTATTACGTCTACCCCCTATGAAGAAGTACATCAACCTAACTTGATGGAAAGCAATGAGCGGGAACACACACCCGTCCGTTCTAATCCCACTATCCAGCAGCAGACTCTTCTGGAAGCAACCCGCCAATCCCTCTAAAAAATTCTGATGGAGTACTATAGGCAGGAACATACACCTGTTTGTAATTCATCATCTAGTCAGCAGGCTCGTCTGACTGCATCCAAAGAAGCTTGCCAACCAAATGTGGTGACCACCTGTAAGCGAGAACATACACCTATTTACAATCACCAATTCTGTCAGCAGTCTCGTCTTCCAGTATTAAAGGAAACACGTCAGCCATACTTGATGAAGAATATCCAGTAGGCACATACACATGCCAATTTTCATCATGTCTGCCAACAGCCTAGTTTGGTAGCACCCGGAGAAGTCATTCGGAAAGCTCTGATGACAAATTTGTAGTAGACTCAACTCTCTGACCCTATGAATAAGTACTGTCAATATCTGTTGACAGGAAAAGGAGGACAGGAGTAGGAACATACACCTACTCCAGACATGAAATGGACTTATATTCTTGTTTCGGTAGATGAAGTCACCAAGCACATTCTGACAATGGTGAAAGAGAAGAAGCAAATCCCTACCCATATTCTAGATACCTGTCAGAATATTATAACAACTTTAGTGAACTCACAGGAAAAGAAACATAAATCTATCCCTATCAGTGGATTGACTCATCAACATGTCACTCTAGAGCAGATACATACCTCTGTACCAGTCCAGTAGGGTCATGGGGCATACTCCCCCATGTCATACGGACAATCAATTCAGGCACAAACACCCGATTTAAATGGAGATATCCAGCATAACCTGAACATTTCTATTGAGAAGGCACATACACCTGCCCATAATAACCACTTTCATCAACAGGTGGTTTCCAAAGTGAGTAAGAAGGTGTCCAAGAAAAAGACCCATCCAGCACAGTTAAAAAAATCAAGATTCAATCTGCAATAAGGCCTTTCTCGATGCTAGAGTTCTTGAAGCCCTCAGACAATTATCTGTTTCAACTCAAGATTCTACTCCATCATTTACAGATTCCAGAAGTAACAATAATAATTCTGAAGGTATTCATTAGACACTTACTCATGAAGGCTTTCTTTATGAAAATTCGGTCAATCTTGAAGTATCATCTTCAGATGAGATCCATGATTACCCTCTGTGTGGCCATAAGACCAAGGAGCAAAAAATTTCATCTTTTGTTGTAACCCACCATGGTGGTCCTCCCCATGATGATGAATTTAACTACAAAATTACTCTCCACAGTAGTAATTCACATTGCTTGGAAAATTCTTCAATGGACAATGTAGTAATGAGAAATCCCTCCTATCTTGAGGCATATGAAAATGTGAAGCCAGTCATGTCTGATGCCTTACCGCTAGAATGTGAAATACTTTCTTAATCAGAAGATAGCTCGGGGTGTATTTCATTATCCAAACCACCCCTGGGTCATTCATCTTCTAATTTAACAAATGAATTATCTACCAATATTTTTGAATCTGATGAAGCAACAAAGAATCACCAGATTTAGTCCAATCAGGTAGAAGAATCTTCATCAAAGGACAAAGAGGAAGTTCTGAATATGAGAAAACAACTGGTGAAAGGTGAAATACCGGTCATGTTCTAGACTTTGGTTGACTCTCTGTATGATAATCCAGAAACGTTTAAAGAAGATTTTATTCATGATATTCATCTCAACATGTGGAAAACTCTTTGTCACTTAAAAGGGAAAATATTACCTTATGATTAATATCAAAATCATGTTAAGGTAATAGAAGGGTTTCAACACCAAATTGACTTGGCATCTCTCTTAGTTTCCTAACATCCAAAGGTTTAAAAGTAGTAGAGATCCCTTCAGCATGCATGCCTTGGCGCATTAAAAAGTTTTCTCTACTTAATTACCAATGCCCCATCTGGTATTCATATCAGGGGATGGGGTGTTCATGGAGAATTTCATTTCACTATTCTCTCTAATCAACAAAGCCCGACAAAATTGGTCTCATGCAATGTTATTTCCCATGGCTGGCCACATATAACTGGTTTTCTGTGTAATCAAGGACTTGCTCAATAATAGGACTCGATTATTTCTTCCCAAAGTCAGGCATATAAAGAAAAAGTTTTCAAATTACTCTTGCATCAAGAAAATGAGAATATCGAATAGGCTTCTCATTTAGAGCATGTGCATCATCAGGTGACAGAAGTGTCGGAAATAATCCAACAGTTATTTGAGCCGGGTGATTTCAGTGGATGTCGTATGATGCATCCAGCAAATTTCTGGACTAAAATACACAAAATCAGAAGAGCTTTTAAGAAAGTTTCAGATATATCAGCTCATCTTGCTAGGCTGGGGACTCTTTTAATCTAACCCTCGACATCAACAGACAGGATTTGAGGAGTGGAGTAGGAAAAATAGGAACATCCCCAGTCCATCAGTTTGAGGACTTTTTCAAATTCTCAATATCTTCCCCAGAAAAAGTCAGTCTTCTCTTGATTAGGGAATAATCCATAAGAAGAACGCAGATCTGAATTATCAGGATATTCCCTCCAAATTAAGGTTCATAAAGAAGTTCTTGAGGGATCAACCAAACAAAAGGCAATGTCTCATAAAGGACATGGAAGAAGACTGTATTGCAGAAGCACTGATAGAAGGGCTTCAATGCATTATGCATCGATAAATGTCATCAATGTCGTTGTCACTAATCCCCCAAGACATGAGGCTCACTCAGGGGAATTAGATGAATAATTTCCTATTTAAGAGGATGTATACACAGAGGGAAATGAAGAATGTTTGCGTACCCAAAATCAAAGGCTTACCCAGAATCTATGTATGCCTCTAAATAACCAACTCCCCCTCTCCAAAAGGCATCCAACAAGGGGAAATGAAAAAGTTAGGTTACATTCCACCCTACCTATGGATAAGGCCAATAATTTTCATTAGAGGAAAGGTTCGCAGAAAAAGAAGAAGAAATGAAGGAGTTAAATAGGTTAAATGTAGAACTACCTCAAGGTAGTCTTCCTCCAAAGCATGCTAGAGTTAATCAATCAAGGGAATTTGTTGCAGCTACTAGGATGCATCAAGAATACCCCCCCTTTAAAAGTACACCCTCATAGGTCCAATCTTATGGACTATATGTGACAACAACTGGAAATACTACCATCAGTAGCAGTACTGGTCACCACACCCATCCAAACTCCAGTTCTTGCACCTGCTCAGGTCCAAGATCAGCTAGATGTTTCTCAAAAATTAATGACTAACATTGAGTCATTAACATCTTGGTTGGAAGATATGGAAGAATGACGTGAACCAGTTCAACCGGAAAAGAGAGCTTACCCTGAATGGGTGGATTCAATCCCTCCCCCATAAAAATTTTTGAGTACCATATTCCCAATTTTTAATGGTTTGGGAGGTACATAATAACACTTAACACATTTTGTTTCTCATTGTGATCCTATTATGGGGACTCCTCAACAATAAGAATCAGTTAAGCTCAGGTGTTTTGTGCTGTTATTATAGGGACCTGCATTTGTCTGGTATACAAGTTTGCAATCTCAGTCAATTAATGGGTGGGAGGATCTCCGTCAAAAATCCCTTCTTCAATTTATCTCAACATTGCCAAAGACGACAGTTTTTTATCTTACCAATTGTAAGAAAATGGAAAATAAAAGAGTTTTAGATTTCATTGCTCACTGGAATGGATTAACATATTCTTTAATTTTAGCACTCCCTCAAGAAGAATTGTTGTCAATATGTGTGGCAAATCTGTGTGATGAATTATGGACACCGTTGATCCCTATGAAATACACCGGAGGGTTTTGATACCTTACTTCAATCGCTCACCAGATAAAAGATTCTCTTACAAAGACTAAGGCTAAAACTCATGTAATTCCATCAGTTCTAGGAAAGAGAATAGGGAAAGTAGAGACTGCTACAGTTACACTTAAACAAGAATCTATACCTGCTTCCACTTCAAAACCTTCATCATATCGAAGGGCTCCACATCCTGAGTGTCAAAAACAACGGATGCCTCGTCAAGATGATCAAAGAGATCAAAGGTAGAAATAGTTTGAAGATTTGAATAATAAATTTATTCTTTCCGAAATGAAAAAGTTCTTGGATACATCATCTCAGCTCTAGAAAACAATATGATTCAGTTTCCAAGGCCCAAAAGGCCGAACAAGGAAGTAGATGAAGACCTCCCCAACTATTGCCCATTTCATCAAATGTTAGGGAATCCCATTCAGGTGTTTTTTGTCTTCAAAGACCTCCTGAAAAAGATGTTGGACTCTGGAAAAGTAAAATTGAAAGGCTCTTCATCCCAGGTAGCATGTATTACTGCAATTGATCCAGAGGAAGAAGGCGAGTGGAATTAGTCAAAAGTAAAAATGCGTAGAAGTGTGATGATTGGATGGTCAGGAAAATGATCAACCAAACTCATGCCATTTTACGAACACAATTAAATCAACCAATTTTGTATTCTGCTATGAATGCTATAGAAAAAACCCCTTCATCAGAAGGAAAATCCTCAAAGAAGTGGCATAATTTGATGAAAAAAGAGAAGTCAGAAGAAGATGAGATTGTGTCAAATCCTAAGTTGTCTTTGACTCTGGAAGATTTTATGCTGTCTACTTCAAAAGCACAGGCACCGCCCCTCCAAATGGCATAACTTGAAATGGTTCACCAGGCCGAATATTTATCAGATGAAGAATTGATATTTGGTTTCATTAACCTGATTCATTTAACGGATCCTTATGCCCATGAAATTTTCAATTATGATGAGCTAAGTTATATGTATCTAATAGAGGAATTAGAGGAAGAGACATAGGTCAAGGATACAGGGGAATACATGGATATTCTAGAAGCAACTATTTCAATTCTACCCCTACTAGAACTGTATATGTGGAAGAAACTCGTGGCAAATCCCTTCAGCGGGCTCAACAGGAACAAGAAAGTTCTTCCACACATGGCAGATTCGGTCCTGACACAGTTATTATGGATGACCGGTTAGAGGTCACCCCTTCTTCCTCTCAACAAATAGATATACCTAGCCAGTCTAATCTATCAAATCAAGGAGTATTTCCAACTCCTTCCCCGATACGGGATGCATCTACTGCCAAAGCATAAACTTCCAAGGCACCTGTAAAACCACAATTTCATGATAGGAAACGCAGAACTTTGGACCAAAAGTATGATGTCTTGAAACATTTGTCCCAAGTAATTGCCAAGTTATCAATTCTGGATTCCTTGAATCTATCAAAATATCTTCAGGAGGCGATTATTGAGGCTTTGTAAAGTCCTCAAGAATTCGATACAAAAATTGCTACGGCTGAGGTCTACCATATAGAGAATGATCCTGCATAATTCCATGCAGTGATATCTTTTACAGATGAAGATGAAGATGATGTTGTACATGGACATATCAGACCTTTGTATCTATATGAAAATGTCAATGATATAGACTCTTGATGAGATTTCATTGATAATGGTTCAGGTGTCAATCTCATTCCTATTCACACACTTCATTGATTGGGCCTCACTGAATCTGATTTATCTCCTTCTACATTGATGTTGAAAGGATACTATAAGAATGAACAAGAACCTCTGGGAGAAATTACACTCAGAATTAAGTTTGGAGACCTTTTATCTAATTCATATTTCATGGTTGTTCGTCAGGACACAACCTTCAACATTTTTCTTGGAAGACCTTGGCTACATCAACATGTGGTCATACCTTCGTCGTACCATCAGTGTCTCAAATATGGTTTCAATGGTCAAATTGGGACATTTTATGGTGACAAGGCCCCATTAAAAACATTTTAATCTCAATATATTGAGGTATAATTTTATCACATAGAGGGAAAGGAAAAATCCACGATAAAGAAGGTCACCAAAATTAATGCACCAAATGGTTTGGAAAAGATTACAGTAAATACATTCATACACATGAGTACATATTATGTGTTGTATATCATTCAAATTGATAGGATAGATCTAAATCCAAACACTCTTATGGAAACTTCCCTAATTACAACTACGGAAATCAATCCAGACAGCATGGGAGAAATTATTGATTCACCAAGCAATGATGAAATCTTAGATGGAGATGTCTTCATTTCATCTACTGAAATCTGACAATTCTATACTTCATCAACCAGGTCAGAAGAAGTTATATCAATACCAGAGGAAAACAATGATGTTGATTCCCAATCCATCATCTACCCTCTATCACCCCAGGAAGACCCTTCATCATCAATAAGGTCAGAAATGGAAGCCTCTTCTCCAAGATGTTCAAATTTTAACTTCTCCCCTGAACATAGAAATTCTTCTTCTTCATCTACTATGCAAGTAGAAACAGAAGAAGTAACACATATTGAAGAAGAATAGGAAGATCTCAGGGTTTCTCCTCCAACATTTTAAGAGGTTATCTCTACTACTATGGATGAACTCAGAGAAATAAATCTGGGTACAAAATAAGATCCACGCCCCACTTTAATTAGAGCATCCATGACTCTTGATGAGTAAGAAATGTATACCTCATTTCTATAGAAAAATAAGGATGTATTTTCTTGGAATTATTCATAAATTCTAGGTCTTGATCCCGATGTTTCCACTCATCATTTAGGTTTTTCAGAAGAACATCGAGGATTCAAGAAAGAAGCAAGAAGAACACACCCAACTTATGCCTCCAAAATTGAAGCTGAGGTTGATAAGCTTATCAAGGATAAATTTATCAGAGAAGTTAAATATCCCAAATGGATGGATAATATTGCCCCTGTGAAAAAGAAGAATGGACAAATTATAGTTTGCATTGACTTCAGAGATCTTAATCGGCATTGTCCCTAGGATGATTTTCCAGTTCCGATCACATAACTCTTAATTGATGCAACAGCTGGCTACGAAGCTCTTTCCTTCATGGATGGTTACTCTGGGTATAATAAAATACGAATGGCCCCAGAAGATTAAGATTCTACAGCCTTCAGATCTCCTCAAGGTGTGTTTTTCTATCGAGTGATGCCCTTTGGCCTGAAGAATGCAGGTATATCAACGTGCCATGCACCATATCTTCGAACCCTTTTTAGGGAAATTTTTTGAATGTTATGTGGATTATTTGGTGGTTAAATCCAGACAACGTTCTAATCACTTAGGAAATCTGGAAATCATATTCAAAAAACTTCGACAACACAATTTGAAGATGAACCCCTTGAAATGTTATTTTGGGGTAACCTTAGGAAAATTTCTCAGCTTTGTGGTATGCCATCGTCGTATAGAAGTTGATCCCGAGAAAAAAAAAATCAATCCTTGATATGTCACCTCCTAGAAATTTTAAGGAATTATGAGGACTTCAATGAAACTTGGCCTATATTCAGCATTTCATTGCCAATTTTGTAGGCAAGTGTTTACCCTTCACCAGATTAATGAAGAAGGGAGTCACCAACTAGTGGACTGAAGAATGTCAAGAAGCATTTGATATCCTCAAGAAATATCTCTTGAGTCTACCAGTATTAATGCCACCTGTTGAAGGAAGATCGCTTATTCTCTTTGTGACAGCTTTAGAGTGATCATTGGGTGCCTTCCTTGCTCAAAAGAATGATTTTGGGAATGAAAACAGCCTTTACTATCTCAGTTGGAATATGCTTGAGGCAGAAACTCGATATTCAAGTATTGAAAAGGGTTTATTAGAATTAATCTTCGTAGTTCAGAAATTGAGACACTAACTGCAACATCATGAGCTCCAATTGGTATCTCACAATAACCCACCAAAATTTATCCTTAGTTGACTAATACTTATAGGATGTCTAGAAAGGTGGACAGTTATTTTGCAACAGTATGATATCCAGTATGTGTCTCAAAAGGAAATAAAGGGCCAAGCTCTGGTCGATTTCCTTGTTGAACACTCATCTGTAGAAGATACATCTTTAAATATTGAACTTCCTGATGAAGAAGTCTCATCTATTCAATATAAACCTCAAACATGAGAAATGTACTTTGATGCTACCTCCAGAAGTTCAACAGGGAAGAAAATGGAAGATCCTAAATCCAACAAAGTTGGGTTAGGAATCATGATTATTTCTCCATAATAAGAAGTGCTACCCTATTCCTTCTTATTGTTGGAAGGCGGTATAAACAATGAAGAAAAATATCAATCTTTCATCGCAGGCTTGGAATTGACCCTTCAGGAAAAGGTGAATCACTTGAAGGTAAAAGGTGATTCAAATTTGGTAATCAAACAAATCAATGAATATTATTACATCAAAAAAGGAAGAATTAATCCCTTTGTGTGATTACGTTAGATAGTTAATGGAGTAATTTCCTTTGGAACTGACATTTTCTTATGTCCCTCATTCAAAAAATGACCAAGCTGATACACTAGATAATATAGCCACAGCCCTGGTAGATCCAAACCAGGATGAAACAATCATCAGTATTGCCCACTGTCGAGTAGTTTCACCTTTTGTTCAAATCAAAATAGAGGAAATCAATGAAATCAGTCCCATTTCTGAACCATATGGTCATACTATAGGATGGATGACACCTATTAGGGAATACCTTTTAAATGGAACACTCCCACCTGATAGAGCCAGGAAAAAACAAGTCCGGCGATGTGTGGTCAATTTTACTCTTTATTATAGCCCAGATCACCAAAAAATTCACTACAAGAGAGGTTTTTATGGAATTCTATTCATATGTATTGATGGTGAAGAGACAATGGTTGTCATGAGTGAATTTCATGCAGGATTTTGTGGTGCCCACCAGTCTGGACATAGACTTTCTGGTCAAATTCAAAGTCTTGGATACTTTTGGCCTTCAATAATTAAATATTGTGTTGATTTCACTAATAAGTGTCATTCTTGCCAAGTATGTTCCAACTTCATTCATCAACCCCCATATTTTCTTCATACAGCTAAATACTCATGGCCATTTGACACATGGGTAATGGATATAGTAGGACCTTATCCTCTGGATACATCCAAGCATTTTAAGTATATTCTTACTGCTACTGACTTCTTTTCCAAATGGATAGAGGCAATACCTCTCAAAGTAGTTAGTTCTAAAAGCATTGTTAGCTTCGTAGAGTCTAACATCATTACCATATTTAGTTTCCCTCATACCATATTGATGGACAATGGAACCAACTTCTGTTCATCCAAGGTGAGAAAGTTGTATCAAGAATACAACATCAAATCCAACCATTCATCTCGGTATCATGCCACAGCCAATGGCCAAATAGAGTCCTTCAATAAGACTCTTTCAAACATACTGCAAAAGATGGGAGATAAAGATAAGAAATCATGTCCTGATAAACTTGTTCATGCTTTATGGGATTATCGGACCACCACCCGCACTGCTATGTAGTCAACTATATATTCATTGGTATATAGAACGGAAGTAGTCTTTTTCATTGAGGTTCAATTACCTTTGCTCAGAGTATCCATTTTTGATCAGTTATCTACAGATGAACAATATCAAAAGCGATTGGATGAATTGGAATGACTAGATGAAAAAATATTGTGCACACTACAGCATTTATAAGTCTATCATAATTGAATAGCATAGGCTTTCAATAAAAAAGTTCAACTTTGTTCATTCATTCAAGGAGAATTGGTATTGGTCCTCATAACCCCAATGATACTAGGAAAGAAGCCTCCAAAGCTTGAGCCAAAGAGGGAAGGACCTTACTCAATACAAAGGGTTTACTCCAATGGAGATTATTCTTTAATCTCAATGGATGGAGAACTCATTACAACTCCAACCAATGCAATATTTTTGAAGAAGTATTTTGTGTAACACAAATACACCCTTTTTCCTTGCTATAGGACATTAAACTGCATAGCCACCTCTATCATCCAACATGATGTTAAACTATGTCCCCTCTATTGTCATACATGACGTTAAACTGTACATGTTTGTCCTAAATGACATTTAAACTGTGAAAAAGTACCTTAACACGTCCTACGTGATGTTAAACTGTGCACATGTCCTGCAAGACATTAAACTGCACAACAATACGTCCTAGCTACATGACGCTAAACTGTACAACATCCTTTGTCCCACATGACGTTAAACTATGCATTGTTAGGGTTGTTTCTACCTCTTGTTTCTCACACTGAGCATGAATCACGTGAGCTTAGAGTAAGCTTCAACCATAACACCCTCTCTGGGCCGCTAACCATGCATAAGTCCCAACCCCATCTTCAATTCGTTGTCCTCAAGTAAAATTCGATCACCAATTCATTCTCAATCGAACTACGTGGACTTTGATCCTTGCCTTTTAGGATGGGTACGTAGGAAACCTCCCAAGTTTCAAACCCAAAACCAATATCTTCAAGTCGGTTCACCTCCATCTCATAGGATGTTGATCCATGAACCCCCCCCCCCCAAAAAAAACTAGTATCTCCACATTGGTTGACCATCTTCCTACATGACGTTAAACTATGTACGTCCTTTTTGTCCCTGCTACATGACACTAAACTGTGCAGCACCATCATCCTTTCTATATGACATTAAACTATATAGTCCCTCATTGTCCTCGCTGCAAGACATTAAACTGTATAGCAATACGTCAAAGCTACATGACGTTAAATTGTGCAGCATCGATCCATGCATATGACCTTAAACTATTATCACTTTTTTCTTGTATGAAAATAAACTACAACAGTCTCTGAAATCCTCACCTGAGAGGGAATCATTATTGACATTGATCTCCAATCATGTCATATTCCAAAGACTACGTGCATACATGTCAATGCTCGAACCTTTAATCTTGGATCCAACCATCATTGCACTAAATTATCCTTTCACCCTTCACATGTACAAACCAAATCTATACAGAGGATATTTCATGAACTACATATGGATTGATTCCCATCCCTATGGGATATATAGGAACATTCAAGAATACCTCGAATCCATCCCCAAGTCTTTGGGCCTAACCACAAACTCCACTTTCAGTCCCTTGGATCAAAAGTCCCCCTGTGAGTACATGAACGTGGTATGAAAACCCAGGTATTTATTCACATCAGGTGTATAACAAACACACAATGTGTCTCCCTCATTATGGTCTGATCTCTACAACCCTAAACTAAGATCTCATATGCTCTCATCCCACATGACGTTAAACTGTATTTCAAGAACTATGTATGGCTTGATTATCATCCCTATGGGATACGTAGGAACATTCAAGTATCCCTCAAATCTAGCCCCAAGTCTTTGGGCCTAACCCCAAACTCCACTTTCATTCCCTTGGCTGAAAATTCCCCTTGGGAGCATATGAATGTGGTATAAAAACCCTGGTCTTTATTCACATCAGGTTTATAATAAACACACAATGTGTCTCCCTCATTATGGTTTGATCTCTATGACCCTAAAAGAAGATCTCATATGCTCTCGTCCCACATGACGTTAAACAGTATTTCAAGAACTACGTATGGCTTGATTCTCATCCTAATGAGATATATAGTGATATTCATCATCTCAATACAGGACCCATCCACAACATGATTATGGTCAGCATTGGTCTATGTATCTCCTTCATGCATTAGACAATACCCATTTTCATGTGTCATACTCCTAACCTTAAATACTTCCAGAACTCTATAACCCTTTTCTTGACTTCTGGCCATAAAATGTCTGATACCTGGGAATTCTTTTGCCTGACCATGCAGCATGTGCCCTTAGGTAGCCTTGCATAAGTAGTATACATACCGGACTTGTCAGCCAAAAGATGTTATTATTTGACTATACATCCAATTCCCTTAGGTGGCCCTGTATAATTCAACCCCCCTAACGGGTTTTTCATATAGTGGTAACTTCATTCTTGGGGGGAAACCTCTTTTTTCCTTGTTGGTCTTAACGACAATATGTAGGGATCTGCAAAAACATTCATCCTTACCATATTTGTCCCATACTCTTTTTCATGATCTGAAAGTATTCAAATCTATGGTTTATATTTCCCTTCACCTAAATTTGAGTCAGACCTTCATAGGAGTGAAATTCATTTAATTATTTGAAAATCTCGATTGGGAATATCCTCTCCATATTCAAGTACCTCTATTTACACAATAGACTCTATGCTTTGGGAAATTTGAATCTCCATAAACTTTCACTATCTTTTAGCAATAGAAATGTAAAATTTCTTAGAGTTGTTTTTCCTGACTATGCAGCATGTGCCCTTAGGTGGCCTTGCATAAGTAGTCAACATAACAGACCCGTCAGCCAAAAGATTCTATTATTTGACTATGCAGCCAATGCCCTTAATTTTCCCTACATTATTCAACCCCCTAATGAGTTTTTCAAATAGTGGTAACTTCACTCTTAGGAAATACTTCCTATAATTCCTTTTAGCCCTTTTTTCATACCATACCTCAGATTCAAAATTTATTAAAGTCATAGATTACATGTTTTCTCCCATACTTGAATGTGATAATATGTTTTCAAACAAATTATCAAGTAATTGAGTCAATTTTAATCCCTTCAGTCAAAGATATTCAACCTTAAACATTATCTTTTTTTATGTCCAACATGCGTGACTTTAAACTGCCAACAAGAGACAGGGTACTCATTAAATTGGGAACCTATAAAAGGAAATCTGAACAAAAGTCAAGTCCCAGCTTTCTAAACGTACATTTTGTATGATTTAGGCAATATTGAGCAACAAAAAAAATGCAATGTTTGTGGGGTTGTTTGTATAATCTTATCAAAAATCAAACTATGCTTACTAGGCCCATTGGCTTAGGTAAACAAAATTAAGTAGTTAGCAAGAGAATGCAGGTACAAATGATTGAAGATGAAATTTCTTTTTCATTGATGCACAAGATTAGAAGAACATCCATAGATTGGATTATCTTCTCTTTTTAAAAAATTACAAGAGGCTTTCAACATAACTTTTCATTTGATTTACGGCATCCTGAGCTTTATCAGCAGCAACTTGAAGTCCATTCACTCAACTAGATTCACTTTTTTCAGCTTGATGGAGTGTTTTCTTGGCATCTGTGATGGCTTTCATACCATTTGTTTGGAATCCTTTCAATGAATTGTTAAGCTGGTCATGTTCCCCAGTAATGGCATCTAGCTATTACTAAATGTGCATCTGCTGGATGAATTTTTCCGTGATCTTCTTCTTTAGCTCCTTCAGATTTTCATCATGATCAGCCTCAGCTCGGGACACTGCAGCCTCGAATTCTCTAATATTGTTCAGTAGCCTCACTCTAATTAGATCTTGATGAAAATTTTTCTCCTGCTCCCTCCTTAAGATGACTTGTTTCACCACGGCATGGATCTATTGATATCCAAAATTGCCAAGTCCCAACATGACGAACAAGGATGACAGTTGCAGGATATTTGTAGACAGTTCTTCAAGAGGAACTTCAGATATTATTTTCCATATATTCTGCGATGCCTTGTGACTTGAGAATTGGATAACCTTTTTCACCTCTGGGTCTAATTCAATATCTCTATCATAGGGGGGAATATAGTCTGGGATTAATGCACTTAAGGAAGTACCCTGTTCTAATCCTTCCCCCCTGACCCTTGGTACTTCACTTTCTACTCCTGTTGGGGTTGAGGCTGAAGCTTCACCTCTGGATCTAGCCATTGAATTTGACATCCCTGCATTGTCAATTGAAAGCTTTGGTTAGTTTCAAAGGATAAAAAAGTTAATTGTATGTCTTGAAAATTAAGTATAGCCACAATTATTATCATCTTTTACCCAACAATCGATCAGAAACATGGGAAGGCTCCTCCTCGTCTTTGCTATCTTCAACAGGAGTTTTAGGATGGGTTTTAGGAAGCTCTACCAGGTTAAGCTCCACTTGATCTAGCATCTCTATAATGATAGGGTTGTCTCTACCCCCTTCAGGCATCATAATATTACCATCTTGCTTAGATGGAACTACATATTTCAACCAATCATGGTCAGAGATGTAATAAAAAAATTTAATAGGATGAAGGATAACACTCACGTCCAAAATTTTCTAAATCACATGGTAATTTAACATGATCTAAAACTTATTCAAAATGTGTGGAAAGTTTCATCATTTCATATAGTGATATCCCAGATTTCTAGTTAGTCTCACCAGTGAAAGCATTTGACATGTATTCTTGGAAACTCTCTTGTGACCTTTGAACCCGGATAGCTTCCTCAGAGAAAATTGCAGAGTCAGTTGTAGTGGTCGCCAAATGTTCTGGTGCAGGTGTTAAACCTAAAGCATCACAAAATGGAAGTAATTTGATGTTTTCATTCAATTTTCTATGAAGTATTGTTAATTTACCAAAAGCATGCTCTTCTCAACAGCAACAAGAGTAGTTCTGGGAACAGACGTTGGATCTTCTTCTCTCATCGTTTCTTCAGGAGTAGCTGGGTCAGGATGAATTTTCAACTGTTCACTAGCACCCTCTATCGTCCTCAGATGAGGGACAATCCTCTCTCTTAAAAGGGGAATCGAAGAAGCCCCTTCAATCCCAATAAGTATGAGAAACCTTTTCATGAGTTAGGATTCATGACTATCCGAAGGACTTACTACTACTGATGTAGCATTTAACTGTGGTATTCTTCCTTCGATGCCTTTGATTCTTTTACTTTTTGGGTGTGTTGACATCATTGCCTCCAAATATAGGTATCAGAGAGTGTAAATCCCAGTCTAACTCCTCGTTCATGGATTGTTGGTCGGGAGATACTTCGTCTGGCTAATGAGGAGATTCATAGACTCTAAGAGTAGTGCCTCCAGGGCTATACCGCAGTGAAGGGACCTCATTAGTTCTTTCCTTAACAAGCTACAGGATGAAGAAAGTAATTTCCTTGAGTAACAAATCTTTGACTGAAATCAAGTTTCAAAGCAAATAAGGAAATAAATTTACATCTTCAAGAGACATGTAATCATACCACTCCTCATCTACTGAAGCACCAATCCCCTTAGTGGGGCCATGATCCATCATTTACTTCACCCGCTTGTGGATAGGAATGGAATCATAAATAGCATATATGATCATTTCCAGCTCTCTGATGCAAGCCCACACTTCACTGGGGTTATTCTCAAAGAGGATATCAGCAGAAACCTAGAGATCCCCTGCTCTAGGGATATTTAGACCTTCTCATAAGTCCATCTAGGAGGTTTCAGAATCACAATATAAACTACGCTATTTTTGGATAGCCTTTGGTTGAAAATATTCAGAATGTGCACCAGAAGGCCGCGAGGAGGGTCCTAAAATCTGGGACTTCAACTTCTTCCCAGTTCCTACAATCACAGATAAATGATAAGGAAATGAAACTTGTTGCTCTATAAAATAATGGTGACTAAATATACTCAATGATATAACTCACCCTAAGTCGATGGAGTAGGTCTCTTGACTATGGTAGGAGGATTATATCTTGCACGAGGCCATTTTGACACATGTCGTGTCTCATCATCCCCATCTTGGGAATTCGGTGAATCAGCCCCGGGTGAAGAGCCTGGTGAATCAGCTCTAGGTGAGGAAGAGTCACCTTCTAGATGAAAGGTTTCCTTCCTAACACTTCTATTTTTACTCCCCACCTGGAAGAAAGGAAGATTCAATACCCCTACCGGGTATGATGCTACATAGTTCTTGGCATACCATGTAGTCAATTGACTCACCGCTGAAGCAAATGGTAGATCAAACACTGCCTTGCATATAATCATAGTTGTTGGGAAACCATAGTTTTCTTCTCTAACCTGATGTGCATGAGAGGGGATACAAAAATCTACTGCAGACACTTGAATTTTCGTGAAAATATATATGGAGCATAGGCCTTGCATATAATCTCTCGGTCAATTCTGGTGTCCAATACACCATCTCTATAAGCCAGCATATATGACCTCAATTCTAGGCTAGTTGTTCCATCGTCAACAAACCGCCTGGTTGGCGGGTTTTCATAAGGAAAGAAATAAAATTACTTGAACATGCTCAGCCTCACCTTCAGATCATAGGAATTGAGGGACAATGGATAAATTATGGAAAATGCCTAAATTGATGGCCTAAAATAACTTCCAGGAATCTGTAATCCGCTCTGTACAGTGTATGTCCTGAAGTGAGTGGTGATCCATCCCCAAAAAACATAGAATAGTCCCACTATTCTCAAAGGATACCTACCCATATAGACATGGAGTAAGATCCTGTGAATCTTCGCCAAAACCAGGGTTTCCAACCCAACCATTTTTCTCTCATCCAACTTGGCTGCAAAAACGAAGGTCCCTAGCCTGACGCCTCCCTTCGAATCCCTAACTAGCAGAAGATAAATGATGAGACACAATGCTAAATAAGCCCGCCATATGGGTCTTCTCTGGGATTCATTGATTCACTTCATACCCCCACTTTTCAAACTCTCCCGCTTCCAGAGTTGGCCAGAATGTGCCAAGATCACCCCTCTTCTCTGTTTTGGGGAAGCTGATAGAACGAGTACATGTGGTCCCCTTCTCCTTCTTCTTGATTAGAAATATGTATATCCACTCCTATGGATGGATATCTTTTTTATAGTGGGTTTTCATGGTTTTGGTATTCTTAATCTTGTGGAAAATTTTCAATAACTCTTGAGCCAAAGATGGAGTCTTCTCTGAATCATTCCACATCACCTTTGGAGGGATGAACTCATCATATATGTCTCCCAGAATTTGAACCCCCAAGATCTTGTAGACATCCCACTAGCTGATGCCTACTTCTCCATGAGTCTGGTGGAAAGAATTGGTTTCTGGGCTCCAGCGGCAGATTAGCTCTGGCACAAAATCACCATTCCTGTAGACATATGTCTACCCAGCCCAAACGGCTTCATATATTGTAGCTCCCTTCATATCCTTGACATACTCTACATAGGTTTTTCTCACCCAATATGCCCTCATCCAATTCGATTTTACACCTCCTCTAGGATGGAAATCCCAACTCCTTTTCCATCCCTTGGATTGGTCTATCTGAGAATTTCTGAAAATAGAGGGATAACAATGCGGCTGTAGCTCAGGCTTGTAAGGCTTCAGATCTAGATCACATAGTCTATGATGCATTATGAATTCCTTCTCCACTATTCCATCATTGACAAATGATCCTGTAACTGAGACATTTTCCGAATAGAAATTGGTGTAAGTCTGAAACCAGGAAGGAGGAATATAATTCTTTTCCTCTGGAATGTTGAATCCTTGCAGATGACCATGGCCATATAAAGGAAAGTAAATGCTCTATGAGAAATTGGCATGATATTTATTCAAGTACCTACCCAAATCCAGGAGGGTGTTATCACATATAACATAATAATCATGGATAACAACGTTCATCATGTCATCTATTCTCTTGCTGGCCAACTCATCACCCGATCTAATCTTCCTTGGAGCCATTGAATCTGCACAAAGATCAAATAATTAACTTTTATGTAAGTCTATTTTTATGAAATATTTGTGAATAAAACAAAAAAATGGATAAGGAATTAAGGAGTGTATGTTTTTCCACACAAGGCATGTTGCGCAAGTTTTTCCCTGGAAGTATTGTCGCGCTAATGATGGAACTCAAGTCAAAATACTTACCGGAGAAGCGCTACAACAAGAAGAGCAATCAACCGAGAAAGCAAAACATTTGCCGGACGAGAGCTCAAAATCTCTGGAGGTAGGATGGTTTAGGCGAAGTGACACCCATATATATAGGTGATCCCACAACCCTGCACACCTAAAACCTGTGCGCCGCTGAACCCTGGATTCTCTTTTTCCTCAGATTCAAATCCTATTTCCTTTTTTGGATCCAACTCTGAGGGGGGACTTTTTTTTTACGCTCCTTTCCATCACAGATTCCAATGAATGGAAAAGGGGAATACATTAAGCACAATGAGGGTCACCCTTTGAAGAACATCAAAAGTTTACAAAGGCATGGACTAGGCACCCATTTTGAGGGTGTTGCGCAAGTTTCCTGCACGCCGCGCAAGTCACTTGCGCGCCACATATGGGTCGCGCAATTCACTTGCGTTCCTTATTATTTTTTCATACAAAGTTCCCAGTGACCTATAAATACCCCCTGTGGCCCCCCCATTTCAAGGAAGAATTTTCCAAAACTAAAATTCAAGATCTTCATTCCCAAGTTCTTGTCTTACTTCTTCTGAACACTTATAAGGTAATTCTCTACCTAGAATGGAAGCTCTAAAGAGGAAGAATAAGGCCTAAGTGTTATAAGTCATCAACAATTTCACGCCTAAGTCTCCAAATCTTAAGGTAAATTAAGACACTAGCGCTCCGCCTCTCCCTCTAAATGGAACTTGCACGCCACCCT
Source organism: Viscum album (assembly GCA_963277665.1). Classification (NCBI taxonomy): domain Eukaryota; kingdom Viridiplantae; phylum Streptophyta; class Magnoliopsida; order Santalales; family Viscaceae; genus Viscum; species Viscum album. Next base: position 1,407,515,949 of record OY728130.1, read on the forward strand.
TCCGGAAGCCGCTAGGGATGATACTAAGGGCTTGAGTTCAAAGTCACCCAAGTATTACCCTATGGATTCTTCGTTTCCCAAGGTGAATCATGCCGTGCAAGTCTATTTTCATGACCAGGACTTTCATTTCAGAATGATACTTATGTGCCTCCTTCCTAGTAACCCCCTTTCCTCAAATACACCTCTCCTCTTCAAGATATAGCCTTCAAAACCCTCTTCAAAGCCATTTATGGCATTGTTCCTTTGTTGGATTATTTATCTGAAAGGAATTCTGTGAGAACCCCTCCCAAAACCCCATGACTTATAAGATTTATGTCACCACAGTTAGGGGTTTCCTATATAAATACTTTGATATGAGAAGATCTTTTGACCTGGGCCTCCTTCTCTAGAGTAAGACCTAGTCATAAGTCTCTTTAACCTGGGCCTCCTTCTCAGGAGTAAGCCTTGGTCATAAGTCTCCATAACCTGGGCCTCCTTCTCAGGAGTAATCCCTAGTCATAAGTTCCTTTTAACCTGGGCCTCTTTATCAGCAGTAATCCCCAGTCATAAGTTCCTTTTAACCTGGGTCTCCTCCTCAAAAGTAAGCCCCAGTCATTAGTCTCCTTAACTTGGGCCACCTTCTCAAGAGAAATTCCCAGTCATAAGTCTCCTTAACCTGGGCCTCCTTCTTAGGATTAAGCCACAGTCCTAAGTTCCTTTTAACCTTGGCCTTCTTCTCATGATTAATCCCTAGTCACAAGTCTCCTTAACCTGGGACTCCTTCTCAGGAGTAAGCCCCATTCATAAGTTCCTTTTTACCTGGGCCTCCTTCTCAAGAGTAAGCCCTAGTCATGGTTTCCTTAAAAATTGGGCATCCTCCTCAGGATTAAGCCAGAATATTAAATTATTTTGATTTGGGCTTCCTTCTCAGGAATAAAACCCAATAATAAATCCCTCTTAATTTGGCCTTCCTTTTCAGGAATAAGTCCAGGTTTAAAACTCCAAATCTCTATAAAATACAAATAACTTTATAGACCCTTCTCCTAGGCTTCTTTATTGAAGTAAGTCAAGTTCATTTACTTGGGTCATCATACATACGTAATCCCCAGATCATTTTTTGTGATTGCCTCTCTCATTGTGGCAAAATCGTCAGGTTTACTGATACCTCTTGTTTCTCACACTGAGCATGAATCATATGATCTTAGAGTGTAAAGGTAATCATGATATCTCTTTTGGGATGTTAACCATGCATAAGTCCCATATTTCCTTACCCAAACTACGTGGACTTTGATCTATGCCATAAAATTAGAGTACATAGGAAGCCTTTCTAAGGTTCAATCCCATCATTCATTAATTATTTTCTTTCCCATATGTCATTAAACTATATACTTCTAATTGAACTATGTGGGTTCTGATTCCTTTTTAATGAGGATATGTAGGTAGCCCATCTATGGGTATGATCCCAACTCTGAAATAATCCTTGTCTTTCTGAAGGAAAATAAACATCAAGTACCCCACTGAGTGTCTTTAAAACCATTATGGTCATCATAATGACAAAGAGATTTCTATATAATGTATTGAATGATACCATTGACTAAGAATCTCTAATACATATGGATGATTCTCCATCGATGAAGAACCTCAAATACATATGAAAGATTCTCTAAATCCCATAGATATCAAATCATTGATTACTAAATCTAAAGGGAAACTAGTTTTTATACTTGGTGAATTAATAAGGATTCATGAACATAACTTAAATCTATAATAGAGTCCTAGAGTAGGTAATAATTCCCCCCAAAAAGGTATGATGAGCCTGACCTCCCATCCTCTCGACCAATGGAAATTCTTAAGCCTCATCAGTCCACAACTAATGAGCACCTACCTTTAGAAAGTAGGTCCAAATGGATATAGAATCATTGGATGTTTCCAGTTATATGAATAAACCTATTAGAAACTGATTGTAAAGATTGAACCTTAAACAAACAAGGTCATCCCCATTTCTAGAAGAAATAGTGTGCTATCACAAACCTTTGTGGTATGGGAATTCCCATGCCATTTCACTGCCGACAACGAATGATGCAATAAAAAAACTTGTCATGGTGTGAAACCAACTTAATCTTTTAAATAATTAATGGCACTTAAAAAATCAATAACACTCATGTAGACACCAAAGGACATATACGAATCCTTTATATAACTCTTATAAACTCTCTGCTAACCCTTATAAACTTGACCAGTGATTATTCACACACAAAAAAGGTAGGTGCATCATGAAAGGTACTCCACATGGAAAACTAGTCAACTATGTTTTTCTTGTTATGATATCAGTGAAGTATTAACATGATATGATTAATAAAAATAGTTGAATCATTAATACTTCATCATATCTAATTCTCAAATTCAGACTTCAAAGTGACTTCATGCCAGCTTCCCCATTCATATATATTGTTCCCCTCCTTCATATAGATGATCTTAAGAATGCATGAGGTTCCTTGTAATATTATATGGTTAGTAAGGTCTTTAAAATACCATACTTTAGTTTGAACACTTTATCCTTAATGGTCTGGTATGCTGCATGAACTAGACATAAGTATTATCCAATGAAGAAGTCTTGGCCCAGAGTCCAAAATTGATTTTTTTTTTATTAATATGAATAGTACGTACCCATGACATTCATTGTCACACATCGATCATGATCATGGGTGGACTCAACTTTATCACCCTAGATGTGTCATCCATTATCTAGATGAATTATTCCTAGGTATCCCTACCTTGATTTACTCATGGCCAGTATAAACCTGCACTGGGAGATCCTCTCTTTACATGCCCACTACATAGGGATGACTTGTGATACACCTATTTTTCACTTCTCTTCACTCACCTACGTATAATCAAACTACAATTGGTGGTCAAATGGATATTACATTGTGGTTTTTTGGATCTCCTATAGCTGGCTAGGGTGGCCATCAATTTTATTTATAAAATACTTCATCTTTTACTTTTCTATTTTCTTACCTTCAGATTATATTCCTCTTATCTTCCAATTTTTATTCTTTTTTTCTTCATATTCTATTATAAATTTATCTTTATGATAATAAAAAATGAATGAAGTCCATGGAAAATAATATTTAATTAATCAAAAAAATTATTGATTTTATAATTAAAAAATATGTGTACAAAACATAGAAACCAAATCCCCCCACACATAGAATATTGTTTATAATAAATAGTGTGATCTAAATATATCATAAAGAAAATTCATCCTATAAATATATAAATGAAAAAACATGAAAATCAAATAATTATCAATATGGAATTAAAAATCCAATCTTTATACCATAATATATTTTCAACTCCTCACTTTTCAAGGAAACCAAGTCAATTTTATATTTTAGTCTTACCCCTTGAAATTTATAAATATTATTATATCTTCTAATAAAATATCTCAATATATAATTATTATGGATGAAATTTTATGATCGAACTCAATTTGAATTGTTTCCCTCATCACTCAAGGTGAAAATTAACAAGTGTTTTTCTCATACCATAAGTATATTCTCCTAACTATAGGATGAAAAAACATATCAAATATCCACCTCATAAATAAAAATATCATAATTAATCATGATGACTTTATAACGTCTCGGTTCCGGAAGACACCCTGAGGTGCCCCGTACCCTATTGGTCACATGGCCTGAAGTGAATTTCCCTAAACGCCATAGGATACTAACTAGCAGTGAGGGACTTGGGTGTGATAGTGGGGAAACAATGCCCTAATTGGCAGAGAAACACAGTGGAAGTAAACAAATAGCAATAGCGGAAGTAGTAATAATCCGTACAAAAGTAGACAACAGAATACTAGAAATAATAAACTCGAGCACACATATATATATATATGAATGATGCATGATACATATGTCTAGGAAAACAGCCAAACAAATCACAATGCTGGAATACAAATAGTACTAAAACAAAGTACAAAATAAAATAGATAAACTCCTCAGTATCGCAAGCCTCAGCTTGGTCTCAAGCTCTCCAGCTCCAAATCAATCAAGTACCTAAAGTAGAAGGGTGATTCCCCTTATCTATACCTGCAACAATATAATCTGTTTGGGCCCAAAAGCATGACCCAAAGAGGGTGTGAGACTAAATCTCAATAGGAAACCACCAAAATATCTGTGCCTAACTGTCAGTGAATATATGGTAGGTAATATCTAAAAGAAAGTAGTAACAAGGAAGTACCCACCATTAAAAAATCCACAGTTCAAGCATTCAATTCCATATATCAAGCAACTATCTAATCAAAGAAGGTAACCCTCTGGTAAGTACTCTCAGTCTAACCCATCTGGTTCAAACAAACAACACAAGTTTCACAAGAAACCCTCTGGGTAGTACTCACAGTCTAACCCCTCTGGTTCATCTTAAGCATAGACTCTCTGAATAAACACTCACCGTCAATTCCTCCTATAGTATTTTATCGGTAACTAAAGGTGCTCTAGGGAAGCACTTACGTCACATTCCATCTGTGTCCCACATCAAGAAACTACAGACACTATGAGGAATCACTTATGTCAATTCCCTATGTGGTCTCACATTGTAAGTAAAAAAAGACACTCTGTAGAAGCCCTTACATCCATTCTCCCTATGGTCTACTACACCAGGTTCTCATGGCCCTGTGTAAGTCAACAAATATATCAAAGTGTATCAGTCAAAGTAAACCTCAAGAACTACTTGGCTAAATAGCCTACAGCATATCATCATGTCAGAACAACAGTCACACCATCCTACAATACTAGGCATGGAAAAAACAAGGCATCCTAACAGGCTAAGCAGAACCAAATGGTCATAAACAAAACATGAATGGGAAACACTTCTAAAGCATATCAATTAAACCTATTCAAAATCAATTAACCCCTACTCAAAATTACAAGCATATCAAGAAAACAATAGGGCTAAAATAGTAAACACGCAATACCTCGTTCATTGGTATTGGGAACTTTTTCACATATAACTCAAAGACTTTATACAGAAAAGCTCAAACCACCTACCTCGGTGTTGGGAGATCGTTATATGTGAACCTCAAGCCTTGAATCACCCAATAACACCGTAGATCTACAAAAAAATCTAAAATGATCAACTGAGGATAACTGTTGAAAGATAATGAATCAGGAAATAAAGCTCATTCATAAGGAAGATCTTGCCTAGGTGGTCCCAACAGAATCGACAGTTGTCAATTTGGATAACGGACGCTCAATCAGGGGCTCAGAGAAGATTCGCAGTCATACGAGTTTTGTTGGATGAACCAGGCCTTGAAGAAGAAAATTTTGTCCATAAAACGTGACCCCAGTATGTTTAATGAAATTAAAATAAAGTACATGATGTGTACTTTATAAGTAAACAGCATGTAATTTCCATTCCGAGCCCCTCTTTAGGCGGCCTCTTGGTCACCCCCGCATGGTCGTGTGAATGACCGCTACATGGCCAGCACATGGATACACACGGTAACCGAGTACACGATGTGTACTCATAAAGTACACGACGTGTAATTAAGATATTTATAGAAACCCCTCTTTTTCCTCAAAAACACCAAAAAAGGTAAAACATACCATAAAATAAGATCCGGGTTTTTACAAACATCCCCCCTTAAAGAAATTCTTCCCCAAATTTCCCTATCAAGGTGGAATAGAAGAAGAATCCTCGAACAGCTCTGGCCACTGTAATCATACACCAACCTCCCTCTCCCAAGTCTTGTCCTTTACTCACCTGTGCATCCATAACACTCATACTAGAGGAATAGACCGGGCATGGAGAACCTTTGTATTGTGATCAACAATCCATACAGGATGCTCCTCAAACGAGGAATTAACCTCTAACTCAACCTCCTCGGTTTGAAATACATGAGACGGGTCTGAGAAGTAATGTCAAAGATGAGAAATATGGAAGACGTCATGCATATCCTGGTACCTACGAGGTAACTGAAACCGATAGGAAACTGGCCCAACTCTCTCCAACACCACAAATGGCCCAACATACCTCAGAGAAAGATTACCCTGTTTCCTAATCCTTATGTGTCCAACCTCGGTGTGACATGTAAGAAAACCTAATCCCGAACCTTGAACTCAAGAGGTCGTCTCTGCTAATCATCATAATACTTCTATCGAGACTGTGCAGTAGCCATCCTCTTCTGAATTAACTCTACCTACTATGTGGTCTCCGGGACAAGACGAGGTCCCAACATATCTTCCTCTCCTGCCTCCAACCAACATAAGTGTGATTAGAATAGCCTACCATACAAAGCCTCATAAGGTGTCATCTGAATAGTTTCTTAAAAACTATTATTTTAGGTAAACTCCACAAGAGGTATGTGCTTCTCCCACGAACCTCCAAAATCCAGGATGCATGCTCGAAGCACGTCCTCCAGCACCTGAATAATATGCTCGGACTGGCCATCTGTCTGGGGATGGTATGATGTACTCAAAAGTACATGTGTACCCAAAGCCTTATAAAGCCCCTTCCAGACTCAAGAAGTAAAACGTGTGTCCCTGCCTGAAACAATGGAGTGTGGAACTCCATGTTCACATACAACCTCACAGATGTACAACCGTCCCAGCTCATCAACACTGAAGGTCTCATTGATCGACAAGAAGTGAGAAACATTTGTGAGTCTTTCAATAACAACCCATACAACATCATTCCCTTGAGGCGACCTTGGTAAACCTATCACAAAATCCATTGTGACATCATTCCACTTCCACTCAAGAATGAGTAACTGCTGCAAAAGCCCTGCTGGTCACTGATGCTCTGCCTTCACCTACTGATAGGTGGAATACCTCATGATGAAGCTAGCAATATCTCTTTTCAAACCTGGCCACCAATACTGACGGTGTAGATCATGATACATCTTGGTGACACCAGGTTGAACTTACTAAATAGTGGAATGAAAGTCCCACATCATTTCCTCGAATATGTCTGCAGAAACCCATACGTGACCCTAAAAATGGAATATCACATCCTCACCTACCATCCATCAAGGAATAGGGTTCTCTCCTAACATGCTTTCCCATAGGACTAGGCCTTCAGAATCTGATATATTCCTCATTCACACTCGATCAAGTAGAGTTGATGTAACAAATACAGAAGAAAGAAACGTCTTCCCATGTTTGTCATGCTCCTCCAAACGCATCTCAGAGAATAGAGACATAAGCTTCCACTCACTACTGGCCTCCTAAATTTCCTGTATCTGAGTCCTCCTGCTTAGCGCATCAGCTACTGCATTACCTTTCCCAGGAGTGTAGGCAATATCAATGTCAAAAGACTAAAGGAACTCAACACACCTTCGTTGTCTCAAATTCAGGTCACACTGAATGAAAATAAACTTGAGAATTTTGTGATCAGTGAGAACCACAAAATCCTCCCCCATAAGTTAGTTTCTCCAACAATGTAAGGCATGAAAAACTGCTACCAACTCAAGATCGTGTGTCGGTTAATTCCTCTCATGTGGCCTCAGCTACCGAGACCCATACGCAATGACTCCTCCTTGAATAAGCACAGATCCCATCCTGATACCAGAAGCATCACAGTAAACAGTGTAGCTCTTGCTTGGATTTGGGAATACAAGTATCGGTGATGAAGTCAACCTTCCATTTAGCTCCGAAAAGGCTGAATCGCAAGAATATAACCACAAGAACATTCCACACTTCTTATTCAGGACCGTCAGTGGAAAGTGTGGCTTCTAACCATGACTTACAGCCTGAGGTCCTCTTCCCCTGTGAAAGTGGGAGGATGCTACTACTAAAAAGAACACCTCAACTCTACCATTGATGGGATAGCAAGCGGTACCCCGCAGAAGGTATGCATGAACCTCATAAAGCCTTCTAAGAACTATGCATCAGCACCTATGTCTGGAATGACTGCTGGTGACAAGACTGGCACAACAGGAGGATCCAATGGTAGTCCCTGATCATCCATGTCTGGTGTCTGATCACCACCTTACAACTAGAGTAAAACCGGAGGACGTCTCGGTGGAATGAATCTGCAAGGTCAAACACACACCTTATATCATGATTATCGAAGACTAGAAACTAGAAGAGCAAGAAGGGAATAGGAGAGAGGAAGCATTCATGTTTTCCAAAACATTACTACACAGCGTGTATAACCATTACACGGTGTGTTCCCTTAAGCCTTTCACATGGGCATGTACTTCTGCTAGAACTGGTCATGTAACACCCCAAACACACGACATGTTATCCTAACACACGATGTGTACTTAAATCTTTTTCCCCTACCCGAGTCCTTCTACATGGCTAAACCACATGGTTCTCCTAGAAAAATACTACACAGTGAGTTAGTGCTAGACACGGCGTGTACTGGATGAGATTCACCAACCCGTGTTGTTAGTGACATGGCCGGATACATGGACCACACTACATGGCGTGTTCCATGTGGAAATGGTGTGTATGGGAAAGATTTCACCAACCCATGTTTCTCCTTACACGACTGGATACTTGAGTTACACTACAAGGCGTGTTCAAGAGTGACATGGCGTGTATATCCTATGTTTTATCTATCTGTTTCATTGGTCTCAAGGGTGGTCACATGGTCAACACAACATGGCATGTATGTCCTGCACACGGCGTGTCCTACCAGGATTTCTCAACCCAGTGTCTCTACCCACACAAATAGTGACACGGTTAGAGACTACACGGTGTGTATATACAGTACACATCGTGTACTTAATAAAAACAGTTTCTTCCCGAACATAGGAACACATGGGTTGTATTCATCACTAAACTCTGAGTATTATGGGTTTTTCTAAATACTAAGCCTCAAAAAATTCTCTGGAACCCATAAATACACTGAAACGAACATTAAAGTGCCAAATTATGATCTGGGAGGGCCCATACTCCCCGCAAATAAAATCTTGGCATCATATACATGTTATAACCAGAAACACAAGGCAATGATCCACCAAATTCTGGTCCATGAGGGCCCATAACACCTCAAGAACCAAAGTTTGGTGTTCATTCAAACAAAACCTTACACAATAAATACCCTATCAAACAACAGGTAGTTTATCAAGGCATCTATCACAATAGCATGCATATCTATCACAACATCTATCGCAACAACATGAAATTGCGAATACTTCCTCAATGGCATGGAAAGAATGCATGACATGTCATTTCTAGAAAATGTATATATGATGAATGAGATGGAATACCCTCATCTCTGCAGGTTTCAACTAAAATAGAACCTCAATAATATTAAAAATAATAGCACAAAACATGTGAATCACCCAATGGTGAAAAAAAATCAATTATAAAATTGAAAAACCAGAAAATTGCAAAAAAAGAGGTAAATTGGATTTTCATGTACATGGGTTTACTACTCCCAGACACAACTTATTACCATGTACCTATTTATGTCCAATTCTTTACTATAGGCTCCAAATAGTATATCAAGAAGAAAAGAATGCCTATGATACAACTTTGTAACGTCCCGGTTCCGAAAGCCGCCTAGAGGCGCCCCGTACCCGGTTGGTCACATGGCCTCAAGAACATTTCCACAAACGCCAGAGGCTGTCGACTAGAAGCGAGGGACTTGGGTGTGATAGTTGGGAAACTATGCCTTCATTGGCAGAGTAACATAGTGGAAGTAAACAAATGGCAATAGCAGAAGTAGTAATAATCCATACAAAAGTAGACAGCAGAAGACCAGAAATAATAAACTGAAGCACATATATATATATGGATGATGCATGATAAATATTTCTAGGAAAGCAGACAAAAAAACCACAATGATGAAACAAAAACATTACTAAACCAAAGTACAAAAAAGAAATAGATAAACTCCTCAGTATCGCAAGCCTCATCTTGGTCCCATGCTCTAGAGCTCCAAAGAAATCAAGTACCTGAAGTAGAAGGGTGATTGCCCTTAACTATACATGCAACAATATAATCTGTTTGGGCCTAAAAGCATGTCCCAAATAGGGTGTGAGACTAAATCCCAGTAGGAAACCACCACAAGATCTTTCCATAATATTTAGTGAATATATGGCAGTTAATAAGTAAAATAAAGTAGTAACAAAGAAGTTCACAATAGTAAATAATTCACAGTTCAAGAATTCAATTCCACATATCAAGTAATAAGATAATCAATACAGTTAACCCTCTGGGAAGTACTCTCAACATAACCCCTCTGGTTCAACCAAATAACACAAGTGTCACAAGCAACCCTCTGGGCAGTACTCATAGTCTAACCCCTCTGGTTCAGCTTAAGCATAGACTCTCTCAGGAAGAACTCTCCATAAATTACTCTTATAGTCTCATATCGGTAAGTAAAGGTGATCTAGGGAATCACGTACATCACATTACCTCTATGGACCACGTCGAGGAACTATAGACACTCTGAGGAATAACTTGATTTAATTCCCCCAATGGTCTCGCATCATAAGTAAAAAACAGACACTCTGGAGAAGCCCTTACATCCATTCTCCCTATGGTCTACTACACCAGGTTCTCACGACCCTCTATAATTCAACAAGTTCATAAAATCTTATTGGCCAAAGTAAACCTCAAGAACTACTTGGATAAACAGTCTACAACATATCAGCATGTCAGAACAACGGTCACACCATCCTACAATACTAGGCATGGTAAAAACAAGGCAGCCTAACAGGTTAAGTAGAACCAAATGGTCATAAGCAGAACATGCATTGGAAACACTTACAAAGAATATAAATTCACCCTATTCACAATCAATTAACCTCTACTCAAGCATAGAAGCATATGGGGAAAACAATAGTGCTAAAACAGTAAACACGCAATCACTCATTAATGGGTATTGGGCACTTTTGCACATATAAATCAAAGATTTTTTACAGAAAGGCACAAACCACCTACCTCGGTTTCGGGATATCGTTATATCTGAACCTCAAGCCTTGAGTCACCCAAGAACACCATAGATCTACAAAAATGTCTAAAACACTCAACCGAGGATAACGATTGAAAGAGGAGGTTTCGGGAAACGATGATCAAGAAGAACGAAGATCTTACCAAAGTGGCCCCAACAAAATTGATATCTGTTGATTCAAATAATGGATGCTCGCTCGAGAGCTCAGAAGAGATTTGTGGCCATATAGGTTCTCTCAGACGAACCAGACCTAGAAGAAGAGAATTATGTCCATCAGACATGGCCCTGGTATGTTTAATGAAATAAAAAGAAAGTACATGGTGTGTGCTTTAGAAGTACAAAACATATACTTTAGAATTACACGGCGTGTACTTGCTATTTCGAGCCCTGTTCTAGGCGGCCTTTAGGTCACCCCCACATGGCCATGTGCACGACTACTACACAGCTAACACATAGCTACTCGTGGTAACCGAGTACATGGTGTGTACTCATAAAGTACGCGGCGTGTACTTAAGAAATTTCTAGAAACTCCTCTTTTTTCTTCAAAAACACCAGAAAAGGTAAAACATACTTGAAAAGAAGATATAGGTTCTTACTTAATTCACATATAGGACCAATGAATCTCAATATGAGGGTAGGTAATAATAAACATAAAAATAACTAAGCTCAAAAGGAGGATTAAATCTTAACAAACAATATAAGATGATTCGTAGAAAAGACCAATGAAAAAAATACTTTAAAATAATGTCATCACCCCACACTTTCCAAACTCAATGTAATTTATTTTGAATTTTGAAAAAAATACAATGAAAAATGACACCTTCTTTTTCAATGATATTTTTCCAAATCCTTCTTTTGTTCCAATATTTTTTTAAAAATGATTTTTCATTTTCCTCTTAATTTTCAACAATGATTATTTTCATTTTTCAAAATGAAACAATGAAATAAAATGAAAATTAGTTTCATGATACTTTCTCCTACACCTAATGAAACAACAGACATATTTTACTCAATAAACTTTTTTTCCTTTATATTATGGATATCCTCTCCCCTACACTTGAACCACTTATTATCATGGAAAAAATACAATGATTAGGTTATGACAGAAATAGTTGGCTTGTAATATGGATATTCTATAACATTGTCATTTAAAGATTCTATAGGCTTAAAAGAAAGATACAAATGGAAATGTGAAATTCCCAAGAATAAAGGGATGAAAATCATTTTTCAATCATTTTAATTTTATTTTTTTCAATAATATCTTTGACAAGATGAAATAAAAGTTCTTGTAGGTTTACATCCCTAAGTGTCTCTCAAGAAATAAGTATTAGGGAGAAAATTAAAAAATTTACTCGAACCCTAACAGGAATGAGAACATATTGTTAAGGATAATCACCCAGGACAAACATAATAAGAAAAAACATATCAATATAAATTTTAGAAAATTAAAGCATGAGGTAGTGAGGGGAATATCATATACATGAATTAATAGGTCCCCCAAAATCATTTTTGTCTCCTTGATGTAAATTGATCAAGATTCCATGATGGGGAAAGTATTTTTAGTTTAATATCCAGAAAAATAATTAAAATGAATATATAGGAGTCAAAAATATATATAAATTAAAATATTATTATACTTTTCATCATGAAGAAATTCCTTTCTCTTCCTTACTCTTTTTCCTTCCTTCTTCAAAGACATGGAAAAAAAAGAAAACATGGGAAATATTAGGTGAATTTCCAATTAAGATCATTAAGACAAAGGGAAATAAATCTAAATCATAAAATAGAAAATTAAATTAATATAAGAAAAACATATAATATTGGGTTGTCTCTTGGGAGTTATTTATTTATGGAATTTAAGAAAAATATTTCCACTTCTCTTCTCTAGTGATAGAAGGTTCAAAAGTGGTTACCCAGTCTAGATCAAAAAATGTTCAAAGTTAAGTTTTTTATATATAAATGATTATTATTCCATTCAATGAAAACATCTACAATTTTCCTTTTAGAAACCCATCCTCTACTTCCATCAGGCCAATCCATTATTTCTTGGTAGGTCCTAAAAATCAAAAATCATATCTAGAACCATCAAAACTTGTTAGCCCAATTTAAACCTATTTGATACAGTAGTTCCTCTATTATCTATAACCTTATCCATTATATCATTTCTCAGTTTCCCCTTTATTCTTCCTTTTGTATAGTAAATACTTCTATCTTTTCATCAACACCACTAGCATCTATAAGATCCAACTTGTTTTCTTCAGGAATCTCATATTCTAATTCAATTAGATTATTCATAGACAAATGAATGATAAACTTAACCTTCTCATTTAAAAACCTTATACTTATCTCCCAGATTTTTAATCCAATTAGAGATCTTACAGTAGCCAAATATAATCACACTAAAATGAGAGGATTTATTTCCTCACCCACGTACAACACTTGTAATTTCACTAGAAAATTTAAATTTTTCACTTTAACTGGAATGTTTTCAATCAATCCCCAGGGATACTACACTATAGAATATTCTATAGTGAGAGAAAATATTATACATTTCATTACCTCCAATCCCCATATTTTAAAAATTGAATGGGACATGATATTGACACTTGAACCTAAATCATATATATCCATTATAAATTCAATATACCCAATATTAATTTCAAATTAAAAGCTTCCTAGATTTTATTTATTCTTGGGTACTTAACACCATAGTTGAGTGTTCCATTGTATAGTGACCCATTCCCTTTAAATATAATTTTACATGTTTTTAACATGAACATCTTATAACCTAAATATTGTGATGCCTAGTTAATTTGGAATACTAGGTTCATTTTATATGAAAGGAACTTAAAACATGGAATCCTTATTTTATTCTCTATAATGAGTTCCCAAAATACATTTAAGGTCCTTAAACTATATGGGATAACCTCAGAAATATGTAAATAAATGGGTGAGCTAAGAAACCAAGTTAGGGGATAAACATGATAAGTAATCATAACAAGTTATTCAAAGGTGTAACATGATATCATATGTGAAAAGGTATAAAAGTAAGGAATTATAACATAATGATCCTAGTATCATAAGATCATGGAATCATAGGAAATGTTGTAGCAACATATAATATGACATAAAAATTAGTTAATTCTAACTTTCTAGATAATAAACATGTTTGATAGAGTCTCGTAATAAATTTGGATTAATCCCTAATCCCAAACATTACGCCTCAAGATACTAAAGCTTTACCCAATGCATTGAGCACTATTTGGGTGAAACCATCATAACATGTTCATAGTCTGTGTGTTACACATAAAAGAATAAATCATAAGTAATAACATAATAATTACCCGTGGAAATAAAATGGGTTTTTTTAACCATGATTCATATCATTATTAGAGTAAATTTCATAATTAAGGCATTAGAGAAATGATTATAAGGAATGTATTACCCCATTAAAGGAAGGAATAATAAGTTAACTATATGTGTGAGAGAAATATATATATAATTAAAAAGAATTACATAACATTAAAATTTGTTCTCATCGATGAATAAAAAACATTAAAAATGATTAAAAACATTATTAAGGAAAATAAACTTTCCACTTTGAAAATAAATTCTAAATAAAAAAAATTCCAAAATATTAGTAATTTTTTAAAAACAAATAACATTTTAAAAATTTAAAGGATTATTAAAATCAATTAGTGGTTATTATGGTGTATGGTTTGGTACATACTAAGTATATTAAAAATAAATATTCATTTAACATTTTTGTAAGAAAATAAAAAAGTATATTGTTCAAAAAAACTAGAAGATTCCTTTTACAAAAAAATTAAAATATTATTATGGATAAAAATTACATTAAACATTCATAGTAAAATATTTCTTAAAGTTTTTTTATAAAATATGGATTTGGAAGAAGTATGATTTTCAACCGAAAAATTAAGTCAATTTTCCTTAAAAAACATTTTATCAATCATTTTACGTACCAAAGAGAGTAAAATGGTACTATTACTTGAAATTTAAATTAATTACCATATCATAAGAAAATAAAATTTATTCTTTAGAATTAGATTATAATATTTCATCTTTGAAAGAATAATCATAAACAATACTGATAAACAATGAGATTACACCATCAATCCTTTACCACTTTGGTAACTTTTGAATCACAATTACCATTAAATAATAACATAAACTAAAACTTTAAATATCATGAATTGAAATATATTGATTATATAACATGTAAAATGGGTATTATATACACCTTATAAAAAATATAGGATCATAACATAACATATGTCTCAAAAAAGGAAAATTGAGAAAAACATTCCTTACCTCAAGCCCGAATCAACACATATGTTACTTATCTTCTGGAATAATAAACTTTTGTTAGTTATTTAATTGTTTAAGAACCTTTTTAAATTTTATTATTATATTTATTTTACGTATTACCACATCTTATTCAATTACATAAAAATTTAATTTCAAGTCATATGTTTTAATGATAAATGACTCATATGTCCAAAATCACTTTGGTAAGTTGAAAAAGGTCAAAGAGATTATTATTGAATCATATCAAAAATGTTAATAATGAAATAATTATCATTTTAATAGATAAATTATACTTTTAAAACCAACCATGAAATATGTTTATGAAAAATTATCTATGTTAAAATCGTGGAGATGGTTGGTCGTACGTACGCATGAGTAACGTTTTCATTTTTCTATGAACATGATGAAATGAATGTAAGTGATATTTTATATTTATTGGAATATAATTTTATTATAAATAGAATATTATTTATTTAAATACCCTTAAAAATACAATACATTTATGAGTTAATACAAATAAATAACCTCACTTCACAAGGCAGTAGTCTGTCATACACATGAACGATGTTATAATTTATTCAATGGATGGTAAGGTAAGAAATTATATGATATTTTTTAAAAATAATGATTAATATTTCATAAATATCATATATAAAAATAAAATAATTCCTTACTACCTTTAATGTAAATATTAAGTGTAAAATTAATCACATCACTTCGCATGATAGTAATCCAACAAACACACAAGTGACATTATCGTATCCCCCATATAATACAAATTAAGTATGTATATGTGATATAATAATTAAAAAAGTAAAATTAGATTAAATATATCACATATATTCATTAAAAATATTAATATAACCTACCTTAATATGATTTTATAGAAAAATAATTACATATTCTCATGAGACAATAGTATGTCGCTCACAGGTATGATGGTTTCATTTCCAAATTGATAGAATATGTGAAAGATTTAGGTTATCCCACTATCATATTAAAATATTATTGTATGGGGAAATTTTTTTATTATATCATAATAATTTAATATTATTTTAAGGAGTTATCATAATAAATAAAATAATTTTTTTTGGTTAAGCACGACACCTCTTGTTTAGAAAACCACCTTAAGTTAGCACCAAAAGCCTTATTAAGATGGATTTATAATCCAAATAATTGATAAGTTTCATGGGTATAAAATTATGGAAGTTATTTGGGTAGTTATTGGATGATATAAATACCTTTTAAGGAGTTAATAGGAGTGGAGAGGGGGTGGCCTTTATAAATGAGGTGAGTAACACACTTGTAATGTTGGAAAAGAAAAAGGTTTAACCACATTTTTACATGATAAAATGATCCAAAATAGACTATTATTGATTCTTATACATGATAAAGTATAAATATATCAATAATATAAATTTTATATAAGTTTATAGTTCATATTTACCCGTATCTATTTAGTTTAACACCTAGTAAATCTGTTTCCACCATAACTGTGATTTTTTTTCTATTTTCACAATTCCTTATGACCAAAAATTAAGTTAAACATATTAGAAAATATAAATTATGAGAATTAAAATATTTAATCTATATTACCATATTAAATTCACATAATTGTAAAATTTCAATTTAAAAATAAAACCCACAAATGCGATGAAAATGTGGTTTTTCAATAAATGTATTTTTGAAGCATTAGATGATTTTATATTAAAACAATGTCTCGTAATAATAATTGTATGAATTTTAATTAATATTTACTAATATATAATCAATAAAATTAATTTAAATAATTACTCATTAGTGGGGGTTTAATCAATTTAAATGGAGAAGCATTATGCACTTTAAAATAGTTTCAGGAATAAACCCCATTTTCAAACCCAAAAATTATCTTATACTAATATATAGAATAAAGATGATTAAAATGTAATTAATTGTATTAAATATAAATAAATAATTATTTTTTTACCTTAAATAAAATTTAAATCATAATGGTACTTTAAAATTACTTAATTTATTAAAAAGAAATGATTGTTTTACAAAAAATGGTATTTTTCAATATTTACTGAAAAATAAATGTTTTTTAAAAAATCCCCAATTTTCACCCTAAATTATGTTTTATATTATAAATATTAAAGTTACTTTAATTTTATCAAATACATTTTCAATAATTTCTAAAAAATAATTATATTATTTTCTCACAAAGAAGATATAAAAATAATTTTTTAAGAAAATATATTTTTAATGAATAAAATGGATTTACTAAAAATTGATTGATTATTTACTAATAATTAATCAATAAATTTATATTCCGTAGGAAATTTATATATATATTTCATAAATTATTTAATATAATTCATACTTTTCAATTTAATGGCTAGGTTATAATATTTATATTTAAAATAATATTATTTCATGGTTTGTTTATGCTCGGTGTTGGGTGTCTTGTATACTATTGAGAATGTCTTCCTTCTTTGAAAATCAAGGTGTTACACATTTTGAGTGGGATGGTGACTATATCCTCAATTCTCTTCTTATTATATTCCAATTTTTTTATGAATATTTCATATGTCGACATCTTGGCTAGAGCTTCTGTAAAAGTGATTTTAATGTGTGTGTTTTCATGTTTTCTAAAAACATACATCATTTTGATTTCAAATTACTTTAATTTATACATTAGAGAACTTTCATTGGTGTATTTTAAGGTGGTTATGGCTTTTACTTAATCTTATTTACCTTTCTCATTCTTCCTCTCTTCCTTTTCCTCTTTTCCTTATCTTTTACATCATGTTCCTCCTTACTATTTCCTACTTTATTTAGTTGAATACTTGATATTTATTATGATTAATAAGGTTATTAACTTAAATTATTCTCATATTTTGAATTTTTTTCACCAGGTAATACCCCCTTGGCCTCTCCTTGAGCTGGTTGGAAACTTTATAAACCTAGAATTCCCAATTTCTCATAGCAATATTTTGATCCTTTAAGCCAGGTTGCAGTCCTTTGATGTAAGACATGGAACTAATTATTTCTATAATTTCAAAATTCCTTATTAATCTATGACCTATTTTCCTATTATTTATAAACCTTATAACACTCTTATATAGTGATACCATCAAGAAAAAATTATCTCTAACATGAAATTATAAATCCTTTATTCAGATATCCGTATAACTCATTTTTCTTCTTTGAGATGCCTTAATCTGATTATGAATAGTTTTTAATTTGTTCATTGTATCCTAAAATATTTCTAGGACTAAAATATTACTCTAACCAAATTAATCCTAGAAATTTGGTGTATGACAGGTTTTCCCATACAATTCTTTATATAGTTCCATTTAAATGCTTGAATGGAAGCTATTATTATACAAAATTTACCAAAGGTAAATACTGATCACACATACCTTGAAATTAAAGTATGAATGGCCTAAAATGACTTATAATGTTTGAATATACCATTAATATTGTCCATATATTTGAATATGATAATAATTTCTCAAACATAGCTCAGTGTAAAGAGCCTTCTGAAGACTCTTCCATAATTCTGATGTAAACTATGGGTTAAAATCAGATAAAATTCAAAGTAGTGAACGATGAACTCTCAAAAATTCATTAAGATAGAGTTTCACACGGAACTCAAGAGGTATATATTAACTTATAGTGAATAAAAGTTTAGACATGTTATGGTGTTGGAAATAACCCATAAAAATCATTCTTTATAGGATTAATTGGTAACCAGGTGACAAAGTCCATAATAATGGCATCCCATTTCAACAAAGTAATGGGAAGAGGTTTTATAAATCTTTTAGGATTTCATATATTAGTCTTTACCAATTGAAAAACCAATAATATTGATACATATTTGTTGACACTCCATTCCGTTAAAGAGTCTAAAAAATGAAAAAGGGAATCCCCTTAGAAAGAAAAGAGGAAAATACATAAAGAAAATAAAGATTTGAAAATGCATGAATTTTGGATCGCTCTAGTCTATCCAAATCACCAGCAATGCAAAAGTATACTTGGGCACCACCCATCCTGCACGTAGCCACTTTCATGCCACATTTCTACCACGCAGCCTACATGCATGCCCAGACTCCTTTTGCCCAGGGTGACTTATTTTCGTATAAATAGACCCTTAGGGCTTTCAATTGTACGGATGAATTCCGTTGAATCCCAATTGCGGCTCTGGTCGCCCTATTACTTAGCCCCAGTCTTCCAAAACATTCAATGTACTTCTTCAACACCTTGAGAAGAGGATTTAAAGGAGTATCATTGGAATTAATTCCTATTAATGTTTGAAAACCACAACACTTGTGCACCTAAAGCTCCCAACCTCCCCATGTCAGAAATATTTGTGCACCGCCTATTGCTTTTATAGGAACTTGAGTGACCCACTTCTAACACCATTTGTGAATACTCCTTAAGGCTTGATAAAGTTATCGCCCTAGTATTAATACACAGTTTATTCATTTCTTAAGTGAACATTAGGTCACTTAAGTCTATGTGTGAACCCATAATTGTGCACCCTTACTTACATGGGTTCCCCCTCTTTGATTCACTTAATCTCTTCAGTCTGCAAGCCATCAAGCCTTCCTCAAACCATTCCGGGAAAGGCTTCTTCTTCCATGGATCCCTTGTCTGAAAGGGATTCTGTTGAGACCTCCACCAAAACCTCCTGACTTATCAAACCTTTGGGAAAGTCACATTAGCGTGTCTCCTATTTGGGTTTGTATATCAACAGTTATAGGTTTACCATATTTGTTTTTTAAGGGTGTTAGGATATATAAAATTTATATGGGTTTGTATATCCATGGTAACATGGACCTCTCTCCCAGAAACTGTATTGGGAAGTTCCCGGTTTGGAGGACGGTTTGGGTCCCAACCTTGCCCTTCTCAAAGAAACAACTCAGAACCTCGGGTCTCTGGTAGGGAAGGTATAGTTCACACTTACTTTTCCATGCAAGTATATGAGATGCATTCATCTCCTACTAGGATCAATTTTAGGGCATCCATCCTAGTGTAATCCCCTAAACTTCATCCCTTTTTCCTTCCATTGGACCCTTGTCTGATATGAATAGAATAGAGGTAAGGCTCGTCACCTCGTCCTCTTCCCTCATCGCCTCACCCTATTCCACGATCCACACGCCCTCTTCCTCCAGTGGAGGAAAAAACATTTGAAAGTGTGAATGCCTCTGTTGAATCTTTGACATCCTCTTGTTTCTCACACTGAGCATGACTCACATGGGCTTAAAGATTTTTCAGGGTCACAGAATTTTCACAATTTAATGAACTATAATAAATCTAATTCCCACCATAATTGGGATACACAGGAAGACTTCTTAGGGACCGATCTCACTAGATATCCTCTTCATGAATCCAACCTTAATCCCCTTAATCTGAGCATCCTCCTTAGGAAGAATCCCCAAATTAAACCCTCAAGTCATTAAGGCATCCTTTTCAAGAAGTAAGATCAAACTGATTTCCCTCAAAGGACTATACTCTCCTATGAGACTTATTGAACTACATGGGCTTTGATTCCCATTTATTTGGGATACATAGGAAGCCTCCTTGAGGTTCAAACCCAATGTCTAAAATAAAATTTGTTCAATTTGGTCCATATTCCCAACATGGTATGATCCCACTTGGAAGCCTATATCCTTTCCATGTTCCTTGGGATGCTTCAGCATAAGTCTCACACAATGTTTTGACCAATCACCTTTCACTTAGATGTCCATACCACATGACATTAAATTGTACAGCTAGTTCCTTATCACATAACCTTAAAAGTTATGATGTTTCCCATTCAGTGGCACCTAACTACGAGGGTTTTGATTCATTTCACAAGGATACGTAGGTATCCCATCTTATGGGCACAATCCCAAAATAAAACCAATCCTTTCTCTCCCTAGATGACAGTAAATTCCAATGTGCCCCCAATGAGTGGATTAAAAACCAGTATCACCACAAAAATGATTAAAAGAATCTGTAAGCAGTATATTAGAGGATACCATTGATGGAAAACCTTTAATACAAACGGATATCTCCATTAATGAAGAAACTTGAATGCATACTGATGATTCTGAATTTTACACATGTTAATAAGTGATTGTAAATTCTAAGGAAAACTTATGTCATGATTGGTGAATTAATAAGGATTCATGAAAATATCTCAAATTTAAAAAGAGAGTCCTAGAGTAGACAATAATTCCCCCCAAAAGGGTGTGATGAGTCCGACCTTGCATCCTCTCGACCAATGTACGTTCCTAAGAATTGTGAAGTTCAAAAATAAAAAATTCCTACCTTAGGAAAATAGGTCCTCTTTGGATAAATAACTATTGGAAGTTTCTAGTTCCATAAATAAATCCAATGGAACCCGCCTGAAAGTAGTGATTCTTAAATCTAGAATACATGTTTCAATGACCTGTGAAACAAAAATGGTGAACCCAACATGAATCCTTAACCAAGTTAAAAATGTTACCCACCTGTTAGGCCCCTATCAATTAATAAAGGAAGGCCAGAAAAAGGAATCAATAATTCATGTATCAATCTAAAAAGATGTTTCTTTAATGGATTTTGTTGTTGATTCAAGTTTTTATTAGAATTCCCTTCACTCAAAAATGGATTTATTCAAGGAAACATCTGTGAACTTTCCAACTGTTGTTCAAGTTGGATCCCCATCCATGAGAAGGTCATCATCACCAAACCAAAATCTTCAATGATGGGTCTCTAATGTGCTGGTAATGGAATATTTTCCGCATGGTACAATCCCAACTTTGGAGGCTACTCGGCAGGCCCTCTGGGTTAATAAAAATCCTCGATCATCTAGCAAACGATGACCAATGATCAAGAAGCAGATGGTGCCAACCACCGTCTTCAACCATATCAGATCCTTATCCCTGGAATGAAATAATCAATCCCTCCCATACTATAGGGAGGTAGAGCAAGAGGCCACTCAAGGCCTTAACTTAAGAATGTAAGAGTCCATCCTGAGGAATCCCACCAGTAATCGTCATCAGCTGAATTTCATGGTATTGAACCCCCAACATGATGGGGGTGTTATATTTGGATGTTCATCCCAGGTATCTAAGACCCGGGCATACAAGACAAATTGCTGAGGACAATGTCCGGTCAATAGGAAGAAGTTTCTTATTTCTACCCCTTCCAGAGAAGTCCATCAACCTAAATTGATGGAAAACAATGAGCGGGAACATACACCTGTTTGCCCTAATTTTTCTTCTTCGTAGACTCATCTAGTAGCAACCCACAAATCACAACAGATAAATCTGATGGATTACCATGAATAGGCACATACACCTACTTACAAGTTATCATCCAGTCAGTAGGCTTGTCTGACTGCATTTAAAGAATTCTGCCAATCTAATATGGTGGGAACTGGTAAATAGAAACATACACCTGTTTACAATCACCAATTCTTCTAGTAGTCTCATATTCCAGTATTGAAGGAATTATATCGACCATACTTAACGGGAAACATCCAGAATGCACATAAACCTACTAATGTTCATCAAGTCTTCCAATAGTCTCATTTGGTAGCACTCAGAGAAGTTTGTTGGAAAGCTCCGATGACCCAACTCTCTGCCCCCATGCATGAGTACTGTCAATACCCATTTATTAGAAAAGGAGGATAGGATTAGGCACATACACCTAATCTAGATACAAAATGGATGTATATTCTCGTTCCAATTGCTGAAGTTAGAAAACATATCTTATCAATGGTGAAAGGGAAAACACAAATCCTTGCCCATATTTTGGAAGTATGCCAGGATATTATAACAACCCCTTCAGTAGTACGGAGGAAACCGACACATAAATTTGTCCCCACACATGGGATGACACATCGTCATGCCATCCCAAAGCAGATAAATACATATATTCTAATCCAATAGGATCATGGGGCATATTCCCCCATATCATACGGACAACAAGATCAAGAACATACACTGTTTCCAATTAGAGATAATTGGTTCATTCCAGTAACCACTCCAAGGTAGACACATACACATTCCCATGATAACCACTTTTCTTAGAAATTGGCCCCAAGTAATTATAAAATAACATCTAAGAAGAAGTATCTCCAAGAACTGTTAGAAAATTAGGAGTCAAGCTATGATTTGGATCATTTTAATGTTGGAGTTCTTGACACCCTCAGACATTTATCTGTTGTAGCTCAATATTTTATCCTCTCATTGAAAAATTATGAGAGTGGTAGTAGTAATTCTGAATTTCCTCATCAGATACTTCATCATGAAGGCTTGCTTCATGAAACTTTGAACAATCTAGAGCACCTATCTCTGGATAAGAGCCACGGAAACCCTCTGTGTGGACAGAATACCAAGGAGGAAGAAGATTTATCCCTTGTTGTAATCCACCATGGTGATCCTCCTTATGATGGAATTTTCTACGAAAGTCCTCTCCACATTAGTATTTCGCACTGTCAAGAAAATTATATAATTGACAATGTAGCGATGAGATATACCTTCGATCCCGAGGCACTTTCCAACAGAAGGCCAGTCATGTTTGATGCCTTGTCATTGATAGGTGAAACACTTTCTCAACCAAAAGACATCTTAAGGGAACGATCATTCTAAATACTTCCCTTGGTTCATTTGTCTTCTAATATAGAACATGCACTTTGGTCAGACCAAGCGGAAAAACCTATAGTGAAAGACGATGAAGATGTATTAAACATGAGGAAACAATTGGATAAGAGAGAAGTACCAGTCATGTTCTAGCCTTTGGAAAATTCTCAGTATAACATTCTAGAATTGATTGCAGAAGATTTCATTCATGATATCTGCCTCAACTTATGGAAGACTCAATGTCATTTGAAAACCAAAGTATTACCATATGATGAATATCAAAATCATGTAAAGGTAATAGAAGGGTTGCAATGAAAAATTGACTTGGCATCTCTCTCAGTTTCCCAACATCTGAAGGTTAAAATATAGTAGAGAACCCTTCAACATGCATGCCTAAATGATTTAAAGAGGATATGAAAATTAATTTATGATTCTCCATCTATTATTCTTATCAGAGGATGGGGTTCATATGGAGCATTTCATTTCACTGCACTCTAAAATCAGAAAATTCCAAAAGTGGTCTCATGAAATGTTATTGCCTACGGTCAGCTACAATCAATAGATTTTGTATGTAATCGATTGTACGCTCAAGAACAGGCCTCAACCAACTCTCATCAGAGTCAGGCCCAAAGAAAAGAAGTTGTTGAGTTAATTTTACATCAAGTATCTGAGAATCTTGAGCTGTTGTCTCTCTTAGAGCATGTTAGGAGTCAGATGAAAATGCCTAAAATATCAAAGCAATCCTCTAAAACATGTGATTTGAGTGGTTTTCAGATAATGCACCCAGCTAATGTCCAAACAAAAATTTTCAAAATCAGAAGAGCAGTTGCACGAATTTTAGACATATCAGTTCAAAAATCACCCCAGATTGTAAGGCTGGGGGGTCATTTAATTCAACATTCAAATTCATTAAATAATGTTAAGATATTTGAAGAATAAGAACAGGAATAGCCCTAGCCTTCAAGGATAGGGGATTTTTAACATCTGTGATCCCCTCCTCAACGGAAGTCAGTTTTATCCCGATTAAGGAAGAAGCCATAAGGAAAGAATACAAATGAACTATAAAAATATTCCCTCTTGGTTATTGTCCTGTAAACAGTTCCTAGGAATTCATCATATGGGAGAATACACTACAAAAAAAGTGACCTTTACGAACATAAAATTACCAGCAGATAATATATTTGTTGGTAAAAATTATTAATTCCAATAGATATTAAATTATGTTGATATTAAATATAGGTACCAACAGTTCCATTTACCAACAGATATATCTATTTATAATAGTAGTTCAATACCAACAAATATTTTACCAACTTTTAAATCTGTTGTCTTATCATAATAATACCAATAATTTATTTACTGATAAATGAATTTGTTGTATTAATTATTATTACCAACAAATCTTTTGACATTATAATTTTTTTACAATGAATTATTCAATAATATCAAATATTTTACCAAAAAATGAATATATATATATATATATATATTACCTATTACAAACATATCAAAATTCTATTAATTAAAATATCCATAATTAAGTAATATTTATTGATAATATATATATATATTTATAATGAAGAAAGCTATGAATTTATACATATATAATATTTATGTTTATATACAAACACAAAAACCAATATATGAAAAAAAGTTGTGAATTTTTATATATATTTAAACACAAACCCAAATATGAAAAAAAATTATGAATTTATATATATATATAAACACAAATCCATATATGAAAAAATAGTTATGAATATATATATATATATATACACACCCCATATATGAAAAAAAACATAAAACACCTACCCCTATATATACAGAGACCCCATATATGCAAAAAACACAAAAAACGTAAAACAATCCCCATCCCGTTCCACACGACCCCACCATCCCCAACCCTAAGATTATGTTCCCCTCCCCATAACCCTCACTGCCCGTCCCGTTCCCCATGACCCCCCATCCCCGACCCTAAGACCCTATTTCCCCCCCTGCCCCCGCCCCATATCCCTCACCGCCTCCATACCTCCCCGACAGACAACCTCCCCCGCCACGGCTCAACCTCTTCTGCCTCCCCCACCATGGCTCAGCCTCCGTGCCGCCCCAATAGGTCGCCTCCCCCACCACCGTTCAGCCCCATCGGCCACCTCCCCTGCCACCACTAAGCCTTTGTGCCTCCCCGATCGACCTCCCTTCTCCCCATATGCTAGTGTCCCTTCCAGGTCATCTTCCAGATCAACCTCTGATGCCCCAGCTCAATGATCATTACCTCATGTCCTGGCATGGTTCTATTTGAACTGTACATTTTTATGTAATAATACAAGGTATGCATTAAGCTATGTTATTCAAATTTTTTCTCTGGATTTTTTTCCCACAATATAAGGGGTGACAGTTGGTTTCATTTACCAAAAAACACATACAACATAAATAGAACCATTCCATTCAATTTCAATCGGATAACTGGGGGTGAATTGGGTCACTTTATTACTGATAAACAGTGTATGTCAGGACTTAATATGGAATCATGTGGTAATCTCATGGATTTAAGCTTGTGCTCTTTTAGGCTTTCTATGATTTTTCTTTTAAATCTTCACTCCTTGTCAAAGATAGTCATCAACTACTCTAATTTGAGGTAACTCACTTTAGATTTTTGTATTTTAGATAATTGTAATATTAATGGTCTGGAAAAGAGTTTCCCAACATCAATGAACATACATGTTGCTTTTGTCTATTTCTCTCATGGTTTTCTACTTGCTCTAGTGGCTACTAACCTTTGGAGTTTATAGATGCTTATATTGATGCTTGGATTAGAAATCACTAATGCAACTATTGTTTCCATTACTTCAAGCTATACATTTTTAGAATTTCTTGATCATAGTGAGTCTATCATCAGTGAAAACAGTATTGGTAGGATCTAAAACGTGTTATTTGAGATGCTTTTAAGAACCTTCCTTTATCTATGCCCTAAAATAACATCGAATGATCTTCAATTTTCCACTGATCTATTGCTACTTTTTGAACTCGTGATTTGTATATTGTCCATATCTGGTTCCAATTCCCGAACCCCAATCTCTAAAAAATGTTTTTTAACAAGTAAATGAAACTCCCACTAGAAAACATCATGTTATTTATCTAAAGATAATAATAAAACATGGAAGGTTGAAAAAGATGAGTGTGCTGGGCTGTTTTGGTTTAGATGTGAGTTTTATCTATCATGTGATTTGTTCTTTGTTCAACCCCTCTTCAAGTACTGAACTTGTGAATCTCTATTATAGGCTCTATTTAAACTTTCCAGTACTCATATTTGAATTTCCTTGTGAATTTTCATCCATGATTTCTATGTATTTCCCCTATCGACAAAGAAATGTCTCATTAAAACACTCTTACAGTATTAATGACATTGATTTTGATTTATAATAGTGACCATAACATTTTTCTTCTTAGTGAGATTGTTTCTCTAGTTTCTAAATTTAAAAATTGTTACCAAGTTAGGTCGATAACCTCCATATGAAGCCAAGTAGGTACTTTGTGTTATTTCCTTTATAGGTTTGATTCCATTAATATTAGTGAGTCATAGAATTATGATTTATGATCACTCTTAATTAGCAAGAATAATGATAACATAACATTCATTATCTTTGTAGACCAGCTTTCCAATATTGATGAGGACTGAGATCTTCTTGTGGATGTGGTTCATCTGAGATAAGATATTTTTTTGCCCAATTCCTCTTCCATGTACTTATAATTGATCCTCTTTAGAATGATGGTCATTAGAAACCTTATGCTAAATATTCTAACCAGAAATCCCATAAAATGGTCTTATTTGCCATTTTTGGAAAAATTTTGATCATATTGTTATCTCGAATGAAGACTTTCGATGGATGCTCCAACAAAATCAAAAGGGGGAAATCACTTTGAATTCAATTCCAAATTCACCAAAAAAATGAGAGTGATAAATTTCTTGACATGGTAAAAATTGATTGTTTCATTAAACAAATTTTCAATGTTCCCTGTGATGATAATAATATAGGAATGATGTCATTTTTTTACTTGTGTTTTTACTTAGAGATTCCTCTACCTCTTGTGGATGAAAGGAATAAATTTTTCGGAGTTGTTGACATGTACATGTTGTATTCTGTTGATGCCTTGATAATGTGTATCATAAAGAGCTGAAAGGTGTTACTTCATCCATAGTTGGTCATGGAGTGTGGGGAGTAGTCGAGATCTCATGTTTAAGGTAATATATTGATGCCTCATTACTGTTGTAGTGTTCTCACTAACATCTTAATTCCCCTCACCTCTTTATAATGCCTTGGTTTAAAATCTGGAATCTATTTTAGTGTTCTCACTAACAATATCTTGATGCCCCGTTCCTTTATGCAATCTATGCCTCATCTATGTGTGTAATCGAAGTAGAAACAAGGTGTGTTTCTTAGTGTGTGTAAAATCAGAATCTATGTACTATTTGTGAAATCTGTAATTTTCATTGCAGGGAGAGGGTGACCTTTGAAGGCCAGACCATGTGTAGAATCTATGTACTATTTGTGAAATCTGGAATTTTCATTACTGGGAGAGCATGAGAATTGATGGCTAGGCCCACATGGTATGCCCTATGGAGCAACCTTACCAGCTTTGGAAGGGGAGTTATGAGGCCATGAAGAAGAGACTGGATGTCCTACCCATAGGAAGATACATGTTAAACATGTACCTGCACATTTATTAGATGGATGAATCAATATTGGCCGACATTTTTCAACTAGAAGGTAAAGGGAAAAGCTACCCAAGAAAAAAAGGTACATTCACCTCTCTTTCTCCTAATTAATCAATTATCCTGCTATAGAGAACCATTGAAAAGCTGAAATGTGCACTAGTAAAATCTGATGAGAGTGATTAGAAAGTATACTATGATTGATTTTCATTAGTAATATTTTTAGACCTATTCATATTTTTATTTGGTATAAATACAATGTGAATTGATGTCTATGAAATCTATCACCTTGCCTATTTTTCATATGAGTTTCTCAGTGTTACACTTTGCAAACAAAGTTTGTCTTTTACTTAGATTGCACCCATGGCTTGTGTGTCAAATATGGAATCTGGAATCTGTTTTATAGTTATCCTTTCATTCTATTTGGAATTTGGTATCTATTTTAGTGTTCTCATCATAATTTCTAATAGGGGATGTGAATAAGATATTGATGTGTAGTAGAGTGGGTGTTCATATTCAAGTTCCAGTTTATGGGATCATATAGGTTCGTGCACAAATGAGTGATGTGACCCCTCATTGTAAGTCTTCTTGTATTTTCCTTGATTTTCAGGTTCTTTTTTGGCATTATAGTGGCAAGGTGTACAGGTATTTATCATTTTATTTGAGGACGGGTAGCCCATGTATCATATAGAATCTAACTGGTATGTTGTATCCTCCTCAACCAATGAAATTTTAGTTTTTTTGAATGTCCTTAATTTTTTTATGGAGGTGGCATTGGTACATGGTTTGATATTCTGATGTGTTTTGCATACTGTTAATTTATTCACAGTTTTGATGTAGTCACATCTTTGGGCACATTTCTTTCAAATTCATTAACTAGTTTATTTTTATAATTAATCAATTTGGTTGATGGAATTAGCATGGAAATTAGAAAAAGATAAATCAATAGGATAGAATTAAATTGAGTAAGTAAAAAAACCTTGATAATAATAGGATTTAGGAGAAATAAGTAGCTGTAGAGAAAGTTCCCCCTTGGGGGTATAAAAGATGATGTTTATTATAAATATAATAGAGGAGAATTAAATTTACATACTTATATTGGTGTAAACCTCCAGTATCTTCCCATGAAACATCTTCAACAATTTGATTTATAGGGATCTATGTATATTGTGCTTCTGAGTATGTATGGGATGGAAAGTTATACAGATTTTGTGTCATGTTCTTGGTGATGATTGCTGGAAGGTGGGTTATTGATATTGTTAGGTCCATTGACTAGAAAAATATGATATCATGTGTACTTTTCAAGTTATTATTTCAAAACTAATGCCAAGTCTCTGTTTTTTCTAAATAAAATATTTTATTTTAATGTTTATTTCCTTTTGCAGGTACCACCTTTGTTGAAAGATAAAAGGAAGTTAAACACAAATGAAAAAAGTTCAACACAAAAGTTTATTCCATGTTGTGTAGATGCTACATTTATCCCTATCGTGTAAGCGTATTTTTGTCACTTGTCTTTGTACATCTCTCAATTCCATTTGAGGTCTTTGATTGTTTGTTTATTCATAGACTGGAGCTCACCTGGATGGGCATAGACTAGAGCTGGCATGGATGACTTGGAGTTGGTTCTCTCATTGATGGGGCTAGAGTTGGATGAGTTGGCATAGACTGGAGCTGTCATGGATAAGGCTAGAGCAGGCATAGATGGGTGAGGCTGGAGCTGACATGGATGAGCTAGAGTTGCTGGTGCTGGATTCATTAACGATGATGGGTTGTATTTGCTATGGTGCTCGTGCTGGAGTCGCTAACGATGATGGGTTGGAGTTTCTGTGGTGGTTGATCCTATTTAGGGGGATATGTGTGTGTGGGGGGGGGAGTTGTAAATAATTTTAGAACAATCCTGGTGGGGATACAAAAGTTTATGTTTGTAATGAATTTCATTATTAATATAATTAATTATTTTCTAATTTTGATCATGTGTTAAAATCGTTTTAGGTTAATAATTAAAACATATATATTATATATAATAAATTAATAAATGTAAAATGAAATTTTACAGGCAATAAAAATTTATAATTTTTATTTAAATGTAATTTAAAAAATATGTATTATATATTGGTAATATTATTACCAATAGATAAATTTGTCACCATAAATTGTTGTTAAACACTTTAACCAACATATATATTATCTGTTGGTATTATTATAATTGCAACAGAACTATTTTATCTATCAGAAACACATTTAGCGGCAGAGTTTTACCAACAGTTTAGTGACAGGGATATATATGTTGGTAAAACGTTTTACCAACAGAAAATTAACTTTTACTAATAGATATGTCCCTATTGGAAAAAGTGAAATATTTTTTAGTGATAGGGTCTCATGGAAGATACAGAGGGAGATGATCTTACAAAAATACTGACAGAATTCCATCGATGATTTATGCGTCAATGAATGTCATTAGTACCACTACAGAAGATCTTATAGAAAAATGAGTCTAGTTCAAGGTAATTAGAAGATGAAGTTCTTGTACATAATATGGTACACACTGAGGCAAATGAAGAAGGTGTGCATAGCTGAAATCAGAGGATTACCCAGAATCTAGGTTTTCTTTCAAATAACCAACTCCCACCCCTATGAAAGGCATCTAACAAGGGGAAAGGAAAAAAAGTAAGATTTTATCTCACTTTTCTACTGGAGAAGGTCAATCTTTTTTTCTTGAATAGATATTTTCATAGTAAGAAGATAAAATGAAGGATTTGAAAAGACTCAATATAGAGTTACTTTAAAGCTGCATTTCGACTAAACGTACTCATCAGGTAGGTCCTAAACTTTGAAATCCTGTAGGAGATCCTCAAAAAATAGGATTTTTAGTAAATAAAAATGTGGATAATTAATTCCCTCTATTGGTTACACAATCAAGGAAGGATCAGACACATTTTGATAGTCTTCTTCCCATGGGTTATCCAAGGAAAATATCAGCACCACCATCACTAGTTTTTTCGGTCATTGCACTATCTCAAGCTCCAGTTGCTATACCTGCATTGGTTCTAGATCATCCAGATATTCCCCAAATGCTTATGAATACAATTGAGTAATTAACGACTCGATTGGAATCTATCTAAGAATGACGTGCACCTGTACAGCCGGAAAAGAGAGCTTACCATGAATAGGTGGATGTAATTCCTCCCCCACCAAATTTTGTGAATACTACATTCCCAATCTTCAATGGTTTGGGATATCCTTAAAAACACTTAACACATATTTTTTTCTCATTTTGATCCCATTATGGGAATTCCTCAACAACAAGAAGTAGTAAATCTTAGGTGTTTTGTGCACTCATTTCAGGGACCAACTTTTGTCTGGTATACAAGTTTACAATCTCAATCAATTACTAGATGGGAAGATCTACGTTAGAAATTACTTCTTCAATTTAGCTCAATGATACCAAAGATGACCGTTTTTTATCTTACCAATTGTAAACAATGGGATAATGAAAGAGTTTCATCTTTCATTGCGCGATGGAAAGGATTAACATATTCCTTAAGTTTAGCACTCCCTCAAGTAGAATTGCTACCAATTTGTGTGGAAAATCTATGTGATATGTTACACACACCATTGCTCCCGGTGAAATACATAGGAGGGTTTCAAGACCTTACTTCAATCACTCAACAAATAGAAGACTATATTATATAAACTAAATCTAAAACTCATGTAATTCCATCAGCTTCAGGGAGGAGGATTAGAAAGGCATAATCTCCTATAATTACACTCAATAAGGCACATGTACCTGCTTCTACTTCAATACCTTCATCATATCAAAGGGATCCGCCTCTTGAACATTAGCAGCAATAAACGTCTCGTCAAGATGATCAAAGAGATCAACGGTAGAAATAGTTTGAGGAATTAAAAACAAATTTTATTCTTTCCGGAATGAACAAGTTCTTGGAAACTTCATCTCATCTTTGGTAAACAATTTGGTTCTATTTCCAAGGACAAAAAAAACCAAATAAAGAAGGATATGAAGATCTTTTGAATTATTGTCCCTTTCACCTAATGTTATGGCATCCCATTCAAGAATGTTTTATTTTCAAGGACCTCCTAAAAAAGATGGTAGACTCTGGAAAAGTGAAACTGAAAATTTCATCAGCTCAAGTAGTATGTGTTACTTCTATCGATCCAGAGGAAGAAGGTGAATGGTAGGAAGTCAAAAGTAAAAATTTCCAGAAATATGATGATTGGATGATCAGGAAAAATGATTAACTGGACTCATTTCATTTTATGAACACATTTGAAATAACTGATTGTATTTTTATCTACTCCTTCAATAGTAAAACCATCTTCATAAAAAGTTCATTCCTCAAAGAGAAGTAATTATAAGGAAAAAGAGCAGTGAGAAGAAGATGAGATCATGTTAAGTCCAAAGTTGTCCTTGACCCTAGAAGATTTCATGCCATCTATTTCAAAAGCATGGGCACCACCCCACCAAATTGAACAACCATAATTAACTCATTAAGAAGAATCTTTATTAGATGAATAGTTTATCTTTGGTTCTATCAATGTTATCCACTTAATGGATTCTTATACTGATGGTCATTCTGATTATAATGTGTCATAATTCCTTATACCTAATTAGGTAACCAAAGGAAGAGGCCAAGGTCGAGGATACAAGGGAAGATGTCGGAATTATAGAAACCACCATTTTAACTCTACCCCTGGTCGAACCATAAATGCGGTAGAAACTCATGGAAGATCTATTCAGCAGGCTCAACAGGAACAAGGAGTTTCTTCCACGAAATACAAGTTCGGTTCTAACACAATTATCTTGGAAGGCCTATTAAAAGTCACATTGTCTTCTTCTCAATAAGTGAATAGATCTAGTCGGTATAATCTACCAAATCCAAGAGTATTTCCAACTTCTTCTTTGACATAGAATACATCTACATCAGAAGAATCAACTTTCAAAGCACCTACAAAACCACACCTCCATGCTAGTAAATATAGACCTTTGGACCAAAAGTATGATGTCTTGAAACAATTTTCCCATGTACCGGCCAAGTTATTAATTATAGATTCTTTGAATCTATCAAAAGATCTTTGGGAAGCACTCATTGAGGCTTTGTCAAGTCCTCAAAAGTTTGAAACCAAAGTTGTTACTACTGAGGTTTATCGTATAGAGAATGATCCTGCAGAATGTCATACAGTCATATCTTTTACAGTTAAATATAAAGATTATGTTGTACATGGACATATTAGACCCTTGTATTTGTTTGGAAAAGTCAATGATGTAGACATCCGACGAGCCTTCATTGATAATGGATCCATAGTCAACCTCATTCCCATTCGTACACTTCATAGATTAGGCCTTGCAGAATCTTACTTATCTTCTTACACTTTAATTTTTCAAGATTATGATAAGAATGAGCAAAAACCAATAGGTGAAATTACATTGTGAACTCAGTTTTGAGATCTTGTATCAAATTCATATTTCATAGTTGTTTGTCAGGAAACCGCCTTCAATATTCTGCTTGGAAGACCTTGGCCTAATTAACATGCAGTAATACCTTCATCATACCACCAATGTCTTAAGTACTGTTTCAATGGTCATATCAAGACGTTTTATGGTGACAAGGATCCATTCAAAACGTGTGAAGTTCAATACATTGTGGCAGAGTTTTATCACATAAAAGGAACAAAGTCCATAACAAAAGAAATAACTAGATTTAATGCTCCGAATGGATTGCAAAAGGCACCAGAAAATCCATTCATATATCTGAGTATAGATTATGTGCTACCCATAAATCAAATTGAAATGGAAAAAACAAATTCAATAACTCATCCAATAAAGTCCATAATTACAATTGTGGTAATTAAACTTGAAAACATGGGAGAAACTGTTAATCCACCAAGCAATGATGGAAGCATAAATGGAGATATTTTCATTTCATATGTTGAACTACAAAAAGCCTATACATCATCAACTATAGTAGAATAAATTATAGTAATTCTATAGGAAGACAAATATGTTGATTCGCAATCCATCATCTCCTCTTTATTACCACAGGAAGACACTTCGTCGTCATTAGGGTCAGATATGGTGGCCTCTTCTTCAAGATGTTTAAATACTAACTCCCCCTCTAACTCTGGGAGTTTTTCCTTGTCATCTACCATGCAAGTAGAATTAGAATAGGTAGCACATAATGAAGAAGAATAGGAATATCTTGGGGATTCTCCTCCATCATTTGAGTAAGGTGTCTCTACCACTGTGGATAAGCTCAGAGAAATAAATTTGGGTATAAAAGAATATCCACACCCCACTTTAATTAGTGTGTCCATGACCTTTTAAGAGAAAGTGGTGTATACTTCATTTCTAAAGAAACATAGAGATATATTTTCATAGAATTGTAAATAAATTATAAGAATTAATCCTGATGTAGTCGCCCATCATTTGGGTTTTCCGAAAGAACATCATGGATTCAAGCAAGCATCAAGAAGAACACACCCAACTCAGGTCTCTAAAATTTAAGGTGATGTTGATAATATTACAAAGGATAAATTTTTCAGAGAAGTTCAATATCTCAAATGGCTATCCAAAATTGTCCCAGTGAAAAAGAAGAATGGTAAAATTAGAGTTTTCATTGATTTTAGAGATCTTACCCAACATTGTCCTAAATATTATTTTCCAGTTCCGATTATAGTGATTTTGATTGATGCAATGGTTGGCTATGAAGATCTTTCCTTCATGGATGGCTACTCTTGGTATAATAAAATCTGTGTGGCCCCAGAGTATGAAGAATCTACAGCCTTCAGATCCCCTCAAGGTGTGTTTTGCTATTGGGTAATGATATTTGGCTTCAAGAATGCATGCGCAACATACCAACGTGTCATGCACTATATCTTCAAACCCTTCTTAGAGAATTTTGTTGAATGTTATGTAGATGATTTGGTGGTCAAATCTAGACAATGATCCAATCACTTGGATGATTTGGAGACCATATTCCATAAACTTCGGTAACACAGTTTGAAGATGAACCCCTTGAAATGTGATTTCGGGGTAACCACAAGAAATTTTATTGGCTTCGGTATACGCCATCGTGGTATAGAAGTTGATCTTGAGAAAAAAAAAATCAATCCTTGGTAAGTCACCTCCTCGAAATTTGAAATAATTAAGATGAATCCAAGGACACTTGGACTATATTCGGTGCTTTATCACCAATTTGGTAGGCAAGTGTTTACCCTTCACCAGATTAATGAAGAAGGGAGTCACCTACCAATGGACTGAAGACTGTCAATAAGCATTTGATACCCTTAAGAAATATCTCTTGAGTCCACCGGTATTAATTCCACCTATTGAAAGAATTATTCGTATTCTTTATGTGAAAACTTTAGAGCGATCACTGGGTGACTTACATTCTCAAAAGAACGATGCTAAGAATGAAAATATCCTTTACTATCTCAGTCAAACTATTCTTGATACGGAAACTCAGTATTGAAGAATTAAAAAGTGTTTTCTAGCATTAATATTTGTAGTTCAGAAATTGAGCCACTACCTGTAACATCATGAGGTCCAATTGGTATCTCGCAATAACCCACTCAAATTTATCCTCAATAATCCTATGCTTATAGGGTGTCTGGAACGGTGGGAAGTTATTTTTCAATAGTTTGATATCTAGTTTGTACCTCATAAGGCAATAAAAGTCCAAGATCTAGCCGACTTCCTTGCTCAACATCCATCTGTGAAAGATATATCATTAAATATTGAACTTCTTGATGAAGAAGTATTCTCTATTTAGGATAATCTCCAAATATGGGAAATGTATTTTTATGGTGACTCCAAAATTCCTACAGGGAAGAGAATGGAAAACCCTAAAATCAACAAATTTGGGTTAATAATTGTCCTTACTTCCCCAAAAAATTCAATGTTTCTTTATTCTTTCCTATTGTTGGAAGGTGGTACCAACAATGAGGCAGAATATCAAGCTCTCATTATAGGTTTGGAATTGGAACTTCTGGTGTAATTGAATCACTTAAAAGTGAAAGGTGAATCAGAATTGGTAATCAAGAAAATAAATGGACAGTATTCTATTAGAAAAGAAGACTTTATTCCTTTGTGTGATTACATCATAGGGTTAATGGATGAATTTCCCTCAGAGATGAAATTGTCTTATTTACCAAGATCACAAAATTCCCAAGAAGATGCACTGGATAATGCAGCCACAACCTTGGAAGATCCAAATCTAGATGAGACAGTCATTAGTATAGCCCATCATCATGTGGTCTTACCTTTTGTTCAAACCAGAATAGTGTAAATAAATGATATTAGCCCTATTTCTGAGCCTTATGTTCATACCATGGGATGGATAACACCCATCATGTAATATCTTCAAAATAGAGTACTTCCACCGAATAGGGTTGAGAAAGAATAGATTCAGTGATGAGCGGCCAAT
This sequence comes from Viscum album, assembly GCA_963277665.1. NCBI lineage: Eukaryota > Viridiplantae > Streptophyta > Magnoliopsida > Santalales > Viscaceae > Viscum > Viscum album. Next base: position 1,407,552,926 of record OY728130.1, read on the forward strand.
TTTACACTTTATGATAGTCCATACCACCAAAAGATTCTCTGAAAGAAAGGCTTCGATGGAAATATCTTCAGATGTATTGATGGAGAAGAGACCACAACTGTCATGAAAGAAGTACATTTAGGAGCTTGTGGTACCCACTAGTCTGGGCACAGACTCTCTGATCAGATCTAAAGGCTTGGATACTTTTGGCCTTCAATGATGCAGGATGGCACAGATTTCATTAAGAAATTTCATCCCTTCCAGGTGCATTCCAACTTCATTCATCAACCCCCGGAGTTTCTACATACAACTAAATACTCCTAGCCATTTTCCACATGAGGAATGGATATAGTAGGGTCTTATCCTCTAGCTATAGCTAAGCAGTTCAAGTATTTTATTACTGCTACTGAATTCTTTTCTAAATGTGTTGAGGAAATACCTCTCAAAGAAGTTAGAGAAAAAAATTGTTAGTTTTGTCAAAACTAATATCATCACCAGATTTGGTTTCCCACATACTATTTTGACGAACTATGGCACTAATTTTTTTCAGTGGAGGTAAATAAGTTATATCAAGAGCATAATATCAAATCCAACCATTCATCTCGCTATCATGTGGTGGCCAATGGACAGATAGAGGCTTCCAACAAGACCCTATTCAATATACTCTTGAAGATGGTGAATAAAGTTCAGAAATCATGTCCTGATAAACTTATGAATTATTTATGTGATTATTGGACCACTACCCATACTACCACCCAAGAAACTCTTTATTCATTGGTATATGGAATAGAAGCAGTTTTACCCATTGAAAAGAAATTTCCTTTACCCAGAGTTGCAATCTGTGATCATTTTTCTACAGATGAGAGGTCTCAGAAATAGTTCAGTGATATTGAACAATTATACGAAAAAATATTTCATACTTTGTATCACTAGGAAGTATATTAGAACAGAACAGATTAAAATTTTAACATTAAAGTTTGCCTTCATTCATTTCTTCAAGGATAATTGGTAATGGTCCTTAGGACTCCAATGATACTAGGGAATAAACCTCCAAAGCTTGAGCAAAAGTGGGAAGGACCTTATTCTATACATAAGGTCTATTCAAATGGATCTTATGTCATAATCTCAATGGATGGAGAGCTTATTACAACTCCAACCAATATAAGATACTTAAAGAAATAATTTGTGTAGTTGTACATATCATCCCCACTGCAAGACTTAAAACTGCACAGTATAATGTCCTTACTGTAAGACTAAAAATGCATAGTACAAACTCTTCACAGCTAGACTTAAAACTGCACAGTACAATGCCCTTACTACAAGATAAAAAACTGCATAGTACAACATCCTCACTGCAAGACTAAAAACTGCATAGTAAAATGTCCTTGCTGCAATACTAAAAACTGCATAGTATAACGTCTTAATTACAAGACATTAAACTGCATGACATCATTTGTCCTTGTTTCATGACATTAAACTGTACGACTAAAATTTTCTCTATTTGACGTTATAAGATTCCATAATCAAATATCATTGACATCATCGCTACTCTTTAGTAGTACATGAGTCCCTCTCTTTCCTATGTCTGAGTTAGATCTGAATAGTGACCTTATTTCAAGAACTTTTTATGGATAGATTGTCATTTTTAATGAGATACGTAGAGATGCTTAAATATCCAATTTTGGGCCCAGCTGTAATCACAAAATCTTCTTATCTTCTTTTCTCTTCTTGTATATGAATCAGATCTATTCATAGTGTTTCTTTAAGATATTTGATTTGGTTCTTATACCATTTTATGTCTTGAGATTTACCATTCTCTCAGAATGTGTCAAAAGCTCCCATTATTCATGTCAAACTCAATTGGTGCGAGGAATGATTGTTTAAATAACTATGTGATGCTTGATTCTTATTTATTTGAGATATGTAAAGATGCCTAGATCTCTAATATTAGGCCCAGCCATGATAAAAAAACCCTTTATTCCTTGTATAAGAATCAAACCTACATAGGTAATGTTGTAAGAAATATGTATGACTTGATTCTTGCCTTTAGCAAGACACATAGTGACACTTGGGTCCTATCCAAAGTCTAGTTACAATATGTATTTGTTTTCTTCTACATTGGTTCATCTTCATCCTTACAGCATGACGTTAAACTACATGGAAATATAACATACCATTATTCACGTATGTCACCTTTATATTATAGAAAAAAAATTTAGTACTCCTTATTTCTCATATTGAGCATAGATAAAGTGGGCTTAGGAATTTGGTAAAAAGATTCTTTATATAAATAAGGTGTCTCGATTTCTTATAGGGTTATTAATGTCCTCATTGTATGACTTAAAACTTCACATCATAATTCAGAGGAAACAAAGAAAGTCTCCATTTTACATATGAGTCAGATCTATGTAAAAGGAAGTCAAACTCATGGCCAATATTGATTAAAATATTTCTCATATTTATTGTGAATAAATCCCTTCCATATTTGACACTCTTAATATTGAATGTTTTCAGATATTCATAATCTTTCTTACGGTTTCTGGTGATAGAGTTTCTAATACTTGAGAACTCTTTTTCTTGACTATGCAGCATGTGCCCTTAGGTGGCCTTGCATAAGTTGCCTACATAATGGGCCTGTTAGTCAAAAGATTTCATTATTTAGCTATGCAGCATATGCCCCAGTTGACCATGTATAATACAGCCCCTAAAACAGGTTTTTTAAATAATGGTAATTTTATTCTTGGATATAGTGTCTTTGTTCCCTTCAAACATTGATGACAATATACAAGAATATATACTTTAAAATAGTCATTCAAGTATACTTGTCCCATTATCTTTATCCCAATCTGAATGTATTGAAAACCATAGTTTACACATTTCCCTTACCATATGTTCAATGCAATATGAAATAACCTTGGAATCACTTGGCCACATATCACATACTGTTTCCTTTTCTGGTCCTAGTCATATGACCTAAAACTATAGACACCATACCTCTTACATTTGGGTCAGACCTTCAAAAAAGTCATATTCCTATGATTCTTTGGACATCTTGGTTGAAAATAATCATTCCGTATTCAGGTAACTTTCTCCATAAACAAAACCCTATTCTTCAGAAAATCAGAATCTCCATAAACATTCTTCATCTTTTAAAAGTAGAATGTTAGATTTTTGAGATCTCTTTTTCTTGACTATGAAACATGTTCCCATAGGTTTCCTTGCATAAGTTACTTACATAAAAGGTCAGTCAGTAAAAAGATTCTATTTTTTGGCTATGAATTATATTCCCTAGTTGGACCTACATAACACAACCCCCATAACGAGTTTTTCAAATAATGGTAACATCATTCTTGAAAAAACAAACTTCCTCCAATGCCTTTAGCTAATTTTCTGTATCATTCTTATGATTTAGAAATTCCCAAATCATTGTTTACCATTTTAACTACCATACCTGAATATGATAGTATGTTTCTAAACAAATTATCAAGAAATTTGGAGAACCTCATACCTTGGTTCAGAGCTAAAGACTCTAAATTAAAGTCACCCAATGTCCTCATTACATGACTTAAAACTGTACAGTATCAATGTCTCCACTTCATGAATTAAAACTGCACAATACCAATGCCCACACTGCATGAATTAAAACTGTACAGTATCAATGTCCACACTACATGACCTAAAACTGCACAGTACCAATGTCCTCACTCCATGACTTAAAACTGCACAGTATGATATTAGAAATCCCCCTTTCTGATAAATCTTAACCATTCCTTATAAACCAAATTTTTATATAAATTTTTTTCCTATCCATGACATATATCGGTGTAAAATAGACCTTTCATTATTAAAATTCATTTCCTTGGAAAAACCACCCACTGTGGTCTTAATTCACCCAAAATTTATTTTCCTCTATCTATCAGCAGCAAAATGTTAAATTCCTAAAGAGCTATTTTGATTGACTATGCAGCACATACCCTTAGGTGGCCTTGCAAAAGTTTCCTACATAACAGTCGTGTCAGTCAAAAGATACCATTATTTGGATATACAGCTTATTCCCCAGTCAGGCCTGCATAATACAACCCCCATAACAGGTTTTTCAAAATAATGGTAACTTTTTTCTTAAAGAGACACCCCTTATGTTGATACAGGTTTTAAATTCAGTGACTATATAAATCATGGCTCAAGATTCCCCTTGGAAATATTTAAAGAATATTAAATCAATTCTTAGCCATAGAGTCCTATTTAGGATCTAATTTCAAAATTTACACTCAAATAAATTTGACCTTAAATACAATCCCTTTATAGTCCAACATGCATGACTCTAAATTGCCAACAACAAGAGACATGGTACTCACTAGATTGAGAACCCAAAAAGGGAACTTTGTAGTCCTAGCACACTAAATGTACATTTTTTGTATGATTTAAGTAATATTGAGAAATAAATAGTCAATAGATATAGTAAAATATGCTTACTAGGCACAATGGATTAAGTAAAATAAAATCAGTTAGCAAAAGTGTAAATACAAACGATTAAATACAAAAAAAATCATTTATGAAATTTTTTTCACAAAGGAGCATCCAAAAATTGAATTCTCTCTCTTGTAAAAAATCAAAAATTATAAAAGGATTTCTACATAATTCCTCATTTGTTTGACAGCCTCTTGAGCCCGATCAGCTGCATGTTGATGCTTATTTATTTTACCGGCCCCACTCTCTTCAGCATGATGAAGTGCTTCTCTAGCATCTAAAATAGCTTTTTCACCATCCTTATAGACTTATCCTAATGAGATATGAAGTTGTCCAAGTTCCCCTATAATGATATCTAACTATTTTTGAAGGCTCAGTTGATGAATAGTCATTTCTTTAATTGTACACTTCAGTCCCTTCAACTTTGTTGTATGATTAGCCTTAGCCTAGGACAGCGCAGCTTGGAACTCTTCAATATTGATTGACAGTTTGGATTTTAATAATTATTGTTGATTTTTTTTCTCTTTCTCCCTCTTTTGAATAATCTATTTCACAGCAGTATGAATTTCATGGTATTTGAAACTGCCAAATCCTAGCATAATAAACAGAGTTGAAAGTCATGAAATTTTTAGAGGCAGTTCCTCAAGGGGGATTTCAGATATTATTTTTCATATGTTTTTACATGCCTTGCGGTGTGCAAAACGAAGAGCCTTCTGCAGTTCTAGGTCTGATTCAGAATCACTGTCAAAAAGAAGGATATATTCTAGGAATAATGCACTTAAAGAAGTGCCATATTCTGTTCCTTCCTAAACAATGACTGCTCCACCTTCTAATGTTTTTTGGGATGATTTAGATGCTTCACCTACAGATGTAGCCATAGAAGTTGATAGCCCTATATGGTAAATCAAGAAGTATAGTTATAGTTAGATTCAAGAGATAAAAAAAGTGAAGGTAACCACAATATTATAATCTTTTACCTAATAGTTTGTCAGTAACATAAGAAGAATCCTCCCCAATATTCTCGGTTTTAGCAATTTTGTTTGATGTCTCTAGATGAGGAGTGATACCTTTAATATGCTCAGGATCTTCAGAGTTAATCTTAGGAAGTCTATTGTCTCAAGATCCAACCAAGCCAATGTCTCCGTAATGGTAGGGTTGACATTAATATCTACACTTTATTCACGTATCGTTGTGGTAGAAATTTATTTAGATAGAACTAAATATTATAACCAACCATGGTTAGAAGGTTAATTATAAGAAGATTAACAGGATGAATAATGAGAACTCATGTCCATTTGATTCCATACAAGGAACTCCAAAATATTCTAAAGAATTTGATATATTAACATGTTCTAATATTTCTTCAAAATAAATCCCAAGGTTCATCATTTCATCCAATGATATCTTGAATCCCAGGTTTGTCTCAACCATGGGAACACTTGGAATGTTTTTTTCAAAACCTTCCTCGAGAAAACTTTGATACCAAATAGCTTCCTCAACAACAGTTGTGGGGTCAACGTTAGTTGTTTCCATATGTTTTGGTTCATGTGATGAACCTAAATGAATCACAGAAGGGAAGTTAGTTGTTGTTACATTTTATTCCTTATGAGGTATTATTGAATTACCATAATCCTCCTCTCTTCTGATAGTAGGAACAGAAGTAGTTCTAGGAAAAGATGTTGGTTCTTTTGGCTTCAATGCCTCTTTAGAAACAACTAGATTTGAAAGAATTTGTGTCTGTTCAGAAGCACCTTCTATGGTTCCTTTAACCTTATTAGTAGTTTCTTTCAAAGAAAAAATAGAATAATCCCCTGTAATCCTAATAAGTTTAAACATTGTTTCATGAATTAGGACTAAAATTCATGATTATTAGGGAGACTCATAACTAGTAAGAATGTGTTTAACCATGGATCTCTTTCTTATGTGATTTTTCTTCTTCACCTTCTTAGAAGGGCTTGCATCAAAATCCCCAAATAAAAGTATTGGAGCTCCAAATACTCTCTCTATTTCCTCCTCCCTGTATTTTTGGCCCGGAGATATTTCTTCTGATTCATGGGGTGATCCGTTAGCTCTAAGAGAAGTGCCTCTAGAGCTATATTGTGGTGAAGGAACTTCAGTTGTCTTTCCTTTAACCAACTGTAAGTTAATATGATATTTATCCTAAGTAACAATTTTTTGACTAAATTTCAAGTTGAATAAAGTAATAGAGTGTGAGAGAAAGGAAACATACATCGTCAGGATCTACAAAGTCACACCACTCTTTATCTAATGAAGGATTAATCCCTTCGATGGTTCCATGATCTATAATTTCCTCACCCTCTTTGTTGTAGTAATTGATTCATCAGTGTCATATATGAGCATTTACAGCTCTCAAATGTAGTCACTCACCTCATTTTAATTATCATTAAAAAGAATTTCAGAAGAAGCTTGGAAATCCCCTACTCATGGAACATGCAGTCCTTCACACAAATCCATCCACATGGTCTCAGAATCATAGTACAAACTCATCCATGTTTGAATAGCCTCTGGCCATATATATTTAGAATGTATATCAGAGGTTTTTTAAGAGGATCCTTCAATCTTTTATTTGAGTTTCCTCCCAACACCCACAGTCCCAGATTAGGGATTAGAAAATAGAACTCGTCATTCTTCAAAATGATGGTGACTTGATCACCTTAATGAGACTTTGGTAGTGATTGATGTAGTGGATCTTTTAATTCTAGAAGGAGGGTTATATTTGGTACGAGGTCTCTTTGATGAATTTGGAGCATCATCACCTCTAACCTCTAATTCTTGTGAGTCGACCATTGAGGATGAAGAACTATCTTCTGAACGACATGGTTCCCTCCTGCTACTTCTCTTCACCACAACTCAAGTAATGACATGATTCAATACCACTTTAGGGTAAGATGCAGCCCAGTTTTCAGCATACCAGATATTCAATCTTCTTACTGCATCAACGTTAGGTAAATTAAATATTTCGCCAGTCTTCTTCGCAGATTTCAACAACCATAATTTTCAGGAAACCATGGGGTGATTCTCTAATATGACATGAAAAAAATAGATATAGTATTCTGTTGTAGACATTTGAATTTACATGCAAATATATAAGGATCATAGGCCTTAAATATGATTTCTCTGTCAATTCTGGTGGCCAACATGCCATCTCTGCAAGCTAGCATATATGCCCTCAATTCAAAACTGACCATCACATCATCAATAAATCACCCCGTAGGTGGATTCCCATAAAGAAAAAAATGGAATTCCTTATGCATGATCAATCTATCCTTGATGTCGTAAGTATTCAAGGACAAAGGTGAAATACCAGAAAAATCCTAAACAGATGGTCAGAAAGAACATCCAAAAACATGTAATCCACTTTATACAACATAAGTCCTGAAGTGACTAGCGATCTATCCCCACAACACTTGTAATTCTCTCTCTATTCTTAAGGGAGACTTCCCCATGTAAATTTGATGTAAAATCCTATGAATATTGGCTAAAATAGGATTAGCCAACCATACCATCCTTTTCTCTTCCATCTTAGTCGTAATAAAAAAGGTTGTTAGCCTCATTCCTCCCTTGGAGTCTTGTACTATTAAAAAATACACACTGAGCCACATGGCCAATAAACCTTCCAGATGTGTCTTTGCAAGAATATTTTGGTTGACTTCATATCCCCATTTGTCAAATTCTCCTTTCTCTAATGTTGGCTAGAAGGTATCATGAGTACCTCTCTTCTTTTTCATTGGACATCTAGTCGGATGGGTGTAAGTGGGCCCCTTTTCTATCTTCTTTGTCAAAAATATTTCCATCCATTCCTCTGGATGAATATCTCTCATGGAGTGAGAATTCATGGTGGTCGTGTTCCTGAGTTTGTTAAATATTTTTATCAACTCGCAAACCAAATCTAGTGTCTTATCCAAGTCATTCCATGTTACCTTGGTAGGAATAAACTCTTCATACATGTCTCCAAGGATTAGAGCTCCAGAAATCTTATAAAAATCCCACAAGATGATTCCCACCTCTCTGTGTGTTAAATGGAAGGAATTAGTCTCTAGACTCTATCAGATTAATAATTCTGGCATGAAATCATCATTCTTGTACACAAAATTTTGTCCTACCCTAACATCCTCATAAATACCGACACCATTAAAGTCATCTGTAAATTATGCATAGGTCTTATGAACTTAGTATGCCTACATCCATGTGGGTTTTACACCTCCTCCTGGGAGGAAGTCCCAACTTTTCTCCCAACCCTTGGACTGATCTGTTTGAGAATCCCAAAAGATGGATGAATAACAGTGTGGCTGCAGCTCGGGTGTGTGTGCCTTTAAATCTAGATCACACAAGCTATGATGAATAATATGAGCTTTCTCTACTATCCCAACATTGGAAAATGGGCCCCTAGTAGAAACTTTGGCTGATGAAAAGTTGGTATTGTAACGCCCCGACCCAAGCTACCCAGAGTCGGTGCATTACTTCGTAACATTGGCATGATCACAAAAGATCATGTCTCGAAAGACCGATTAGTTTAGTAGCCTTGGAAACACTAGATACGTTCATAAATGTTACATTACATCATAAAGTGAAAAACTAATAACAAAGTCTTCATAGTCCACACTCATATCCTCTTCTGACTATCCCTACAGGTCATTCATAAAATACTTCTTCACATCCTGGAAAATATTAAAACATTGAAAGGGTTGAGATCAGATGCTCAGTAAGGATAACAATATTGCGGAAGCTTTCATAAATAAACATAATATTTAAGGCAATGTATAACTAAAACAGAATCCTTTTAAACTTGAACTTCAACATAATATGGCAAAAGTAAAATGAGATAATGCCATATACATATTCACATGGATATTCTACTGGTCGAATAATCACATGCAATATCAATAACCACTTTCATAATGATGGAATGCATAATGCCAGACTATCATAACCACGTAGCCAAGGCCTCATGCCAAGACCACAAATAAGATTTTGTCAAGGCCTCGTGCCAAGACACTAGTTTGTCTCATGAGACCTTCCGATGCAATTTTTTAGAAGATAATTACGTTTAAAATTGCTCAAATATACTCCAGTGTTTTTCTGAAAACATTATGCAAGCTTCTGAAAACAAAATAACTAATTTTGAGACTACTCGACTAATTGCAGGCCATGATGGGTCCACGCCCAATCCCTTCCTGTCTACCACACTCGAGAGTTGGGTTTTCTGAAAACATTTTTAATCTTGCGTTAAATACATATACATTTTCACTGGATTTTCATATATTTGAGAGAAATATCTCTCTCTCTCTTTTGAAATCATTTATAAAAAAGTTATGGCTTGTAGGGGAAGCCGAAAACTCAAATAATGGTCACGGCGGCGGAGAAGTCGTTGTCGCCGCATACGTATGACAAAAAAAAACATTCCCTTTTGTCGTTTAGTAGAACACTTCATATAAAAAGATTCCTTTTGGATAAATGTAAAATTCAAAGGGGTTTATACACCGTATAAAAGAAGTATGTGTATAAAACAAAATATGCCTCAATGAATGGAGATTGAGACAAAGTCACTTGAAAAGATCATTTTTAAATAAAATATATCTATTATGTGTATGCACTATATGTACACATAAAGAAAGTATAAATAAAATATAGTACATAATAATATCATGACATAATTTGAAAGTAGGAGATTAACCCAAAGAATGGAAATTGGGTTAAGAAGTTCCCTTACCTTGCGTCCTGTCCTGACTCGACCGTTCTTTAACCTCCTGAATAATAAACTAGAGTTAATTTCTATTTACTTAAGAACCTTTTTCATGTTCATTATTCCTTTTATATCCCTTATTACCCTGTTATGAACATTATGTAATTATTTAAGTTTATAATGGTCATTTTGTCGATCTTAGGTACTTGAGTCAAAAATAAAATTCGTATAATTACAAGTTGTTCATGTGGTGATATATCCATTATATCCAGAATTATTTTCATGATGTAGATATCATATATATCATATATATATCCATTATATACTTGCATTTATAATATTACATAACATTTAGAGGTAAGAAATGAAATTCATTGTTCATGCAGACGGTAAGTCGTACGTACGCATGAACGCTACTTTCATTTCTATTTCATATTTAATGGAATGAAATCATAATTATATAAAGGTATAATATAGTTCCAGTATAATATCATATATAATATCATTTACTCCATCCTTTATACATCCCACATATGGCATTAACGATTCGCATCACTTTGAGGGGGCGGTAGTCCGCACTTCCTAAAATGAAATTATCGCGTTTACCCATAATGGAAATCATAAAGTATTCCATAATTGAGAAATACAAAAGCATAAGTAAAACATAAACATATTATATATCATATATAAATATAGTTACATATTAATGGCCACCTTTGAAGGTGTTATATGAGTGTTGAACAATCATCGTTTCGTGAGGCAGAAATTCTCCATCCACAAAAACCGTATGTTCTTTAACCATTATATGTAGGTGTGTGTAAGTGTAGCTAGAATACTTCTTATAACAACATACTAGTATATTGAGGATACTGGTTTTGTTACAAAAGAAATGAATAAAAAGAGTTTAGGGGGTTGGAGAAGAAAAATAAAACAAAACAACATTAGAGAAGACATTACCTCAAAATCGGGTAACTCTTTTTGATTTGAGCCAAAGGATTCCTTGGAAAGAGTTCTGCCCAAAGTGATGATTCTAGGAGTAAGAGGGGGACGTTGGGAGAGTATTTGGGCAGAATTTGGCCGAGCCAATGGGATTGAAAGTGTGAATGAGGTGGTAGAGGTGGGGGCCTTTTATAAGAGGAGAGGAGGGGCACTCTTGGAAAGTAAGGAAATTTTACATTATTATACAATTATTTTCGGATTCTAAAGGTCCCACACTTATATCATTCAAGGCTAAGGTGATACGGGTTCGAAATATACTCATCCAATAGGTTTTTGACAAGTGTATGCCTTGGATTTTACATTATCTTTTTATTTTATTTAAATCGTTAAATAATGAGGTCATCGCTGCATCGTAATGATGTCATAAATAATTTAATTTATTTAATGTCTAAAAATCATAAAAAAAATACTATGATGTAGGAAATATTTTTATCTTTCAAATGACTATTTATAGTCAAAAATATGACTTGTATAACCCCATGTAAAAATTGTTTTAGTAAAACATTTCATGTTTGTGTCATTTTTTACTTTAACATTAAATAAAAGGTATTTATGTCATTTTCCAACTAAAGTGGCTCCATGGGGTCCCCAAGTTGACCCATGGATTGTATTGGTCGGCCATGGCACATACAATGAGGGTAGGACATGTGTCAAGCCCACCCTATATTATTAAAATATTATTTCTACCTTAAACTACACTAATTACCTCTAATCGCGATTAAGAACTTAAAAGTTACTATTCACCAAAAATTATTTTAATCTCATTGAACAACATTTTACTTCTTAATGACAACCATGTATGTCGGATTTTTGAAAATCAAAACACAGAAGTGGTAATATTTCATTTAAACGAAAAATCAGTTATTTAACTACTACTTAGTGGTTTCACTATTCATTAAAAATTGAAGTTTTTCAGAACAATGCCAAAATTTCACCCTAAGCTATAATTGATATTCCGAATTCAAAAATGATGTATATTTTACAAAATTCCAAACATATAAGTTTCATTAATTAATTTTATAATTAATCTCCACCATCACAACAAATAGCGTGTTTTTAAGAAACAATATATATCAAAAGATTAACAATTGTTTATGTCCAATTTCAAAGTGAAATTAATTATAATGAACACCATTGGATAAAATGGTAAAAATATATTCTAATTATACTTTAAAACCACTAAATAGTATAATTTATCACTATAAATTATTTTGATTAAAAAAGTTGTTTTTAAGTATTTTTCACTATTCATAAAAAAAATTAGAAGTTCTCAGAAAAATACCAAAAATTAAACATAGGCTAATTTCGATATTCCGAATCCAAAAATGAAGTCCATTTTGAAATATAAAATTTCTATAATTTTAAAAAGTGGTTATTACTATTCATAACGGCTACTTTGATTAGTCCTTGTGTTTTAGAACTCGAAGTTGTGTACAATGCAAGCTATTGCATTATTGAATGAGAAGCGTATTGTGGAAGCTCGGGGTGTTACATTCTCCCCTCCTTCAATGAATTGTGTCGTCGCAATTTGAAATTTTTCTTGGAAAATAAAAAGTTAAAAATAGAAAATACCTTTGTGGAAAACCCACATTGGAAATAAGATTAATAAAATTTAGCCTTAATAAGAGGGAAAGGGAAATGAAAAAGTCACCACCCAATTATGATCTCGATTAGGAGAACATTGGTGGAAATTAGAGACATATAATTGGAGGAAAAACGTAAATATTTGTAGGGAGTGATTGAGGTAATCAATCACAATCAACTGTCAAATTGAGGGCCACAAAGCCTTCAATCTATGTTGATTTAAAATATCATCAGTTCAACAAGACATAAGGTATTAGGATAACACATTTTTTTGTTTTAATATCCCTTTACTAAAGTTTAAGAATTAATTTATTCATTGAATAAGAGATAGGTATATATATATTTATGCTTGACAATTAGAGTTTCAACCTTCAACTCATCTTTCACTCAAAAAGATAATAGAACTCAAAAATATTATACTTATCCTAATTGTATAAGGTTCCAAATGTTAACACATACCATTTAGATTAGTAAAAATATTTTGTAATAACCAGGGACTTCCTGTATGCTAGTGGTAGGTAATAAAGGCTTGTCGCACTATGGTTGTGGGTTCGATTCCTGCAGCTTTGTCCAACGCGACAGGTTATGCCCGACCCTGCAGGTTGTCCTTTTCCTAAAACTATAGTATTATAATATTCCAAAAATAATCTTCATAAATTTTTTAACCTTAAACAATACTATCCAAAGATCAACTTAATCCACTCCAACCTTTATAGTTATCCAAAATACCTTTGTCCAGACTTTCTCTAAAAGGTCTCTTAATTCCAAAATCAATTTATCAGATTCCCCAAACAAAGTAAAGTTTCTCTTATTGTCACATACTAAAAATATGATTACCTTCATCATATTAAAACCTTACTGAAATCAACAAGTACTGCAGTACAATCCTTATATATATATATCACATTATTCTAATAACCAGAATATAATCCATGAGTCCAAAAGCACCAATACGTTAGTTATTCGGCTTCAACTGTAGTAACAGCATAAGATTGTCCTTGATCCCTTTGCCTTTTCTGAGGTAAGTTTCCCTGATGCTTAGGACATTCATTTGAATAATTCCCCATTTCCCTACAATTGTAGCATTCAACATTGATAGCCTCTTTCTTTCCCTTGCAATCACGCGCCTGGTGACCTTTTTCCCCACATTTATAACAAACTCTCATTCCTTTTAGGCAAGCACCGGGGTGATTCTTCCCATAATTGTCACATAATGGAAAATCCTTCTTTCCCTTTTTCCATTTATCTATCTCTTGTTCCACCGTTCTCTTCTTATCTTTCTTTAATTTTTTGTTATAAGACTTAGAGAATTCCTTTTCTGTCTTGATAGAACACGAGACAATATCTTCGTATGACGAGAAGGTTTGTGAGACTAATGCTCAACGGAGAAATGGTTTTAACCCATCAAAGAAATGATCAATCTTACTTATTGGGTTATGTATATAATCTTTAGCATGCCTCACTAACATTGTAAAGTGGGCCTCCTACTTTGCGACATTCTCATCCTCCTTTTGTCTCAAACTCAAAAATTGTCTTTCCATATCTGCTCGATGGTCACGAGGATAGTATTTTTCTAGGAAAATCTCTTTGAACTCCCTCCATTCCATATTCGATACATCATCATCTTCCTTTGTGTTTTGAATCAGCGACCACCACTGATCGGAATCTCTAGTGAGGCGGTAAACTGCCATGATAACCTTCTCCCTTTCGCTACTCCCCAAGGCATGGAATATTTTCTCTAAGGAGTTTATCCATTGCTCAGCTACTAATGGATTTGTACCCCCATTAAATGTTGGTGGTTGTTTCCTTATGAAGCATTCTAACATTGATCCTCCACGTTGCGGATCAGTGTTCTCCATATGAGTAAGGTTATTATTCATAACCTGAGTGAGTTGTCCCAGTATGGTAATAAGTTGATCAGCACCAGTTGTATCTCCAGATCCACAATAATTATCTTGAGCAGGAGGGAAATCCCTACACGGAGTTTCTGTATTGATACGGTTTCCATTCCTTCCACTAGGCGCCATTTCTATACAATGGCATAAACTAGATTAGTTTATGAATCAAAATACATAATTCCATACTTATAAAATACTTAACATAAATTGAACTATTTATGTATATAATCCATAATCATAAAAAGGTTTTCTTTGAGGAAGTATATACTCATAACCATTCATAGTGGTTTGTAAAGAAAACGATAATTATCCTAAGCATATCCCCCGGGAGTGTCGTAACCAAGAGTGCAGTAAGGCCCGTTGTCGTGCACCAGGTCCCATTCGATTCTAGCTCAAAGCGGTGTTTTCGGGTTTTACCCCTAGGTACATCTGTGCCAAAGCTGCCTCTACCTGCTCGTATTCAGACAGGGATGTATTGCTCGGAAAACTCACAACATCTCTACAATAACAAAATTCTAGGAAGTTCTTCTATACTAATCCTCAAAGTCTATCTTCGGGCTATGTGCTCTAATCAGAGTTTATCTAAATCTAGCTTCCAAGGTTAGTACTAAACTGCCTTTGATACCAACTATAACGCCCCGAACCCAGCTACCCAGAGTCGGTGCATTACTTCATAACATTGGCATGATCACAAAAGATCAAGTCTCTAAAGACTGATTAATTTAGTAGCCTTGGAAACACTAGATACATTCATAAATGTTACATTACATCATAAAGTGAAAAACTAATAACAAAGTCTTCATAGTCCACACTCATATCCTCTTCTGACTATCCCTGCAGGTCATTCATAAAATACTTCTTCACATCCTGGAAAATATTAAAACATTTAAAGGGGTGAGCTCAGATGCTCAGTAAGGATAACAATATTGCGGAAGCCTTCATAAATAAACATTAACATTTAAGGCAATGTATAACTAAAACAGAAGCCTTTTAAACTTGAACTTCAACATAATATGGAAAAAGTAAAATGAGATAATGCCATATACTTCTTCACATGGATATTCTACTGGTCGAATAATCACATGCAATATTAATAACCACTTTCATAATGATGGAATGCATAATGTCAGACTATCATAACCACGTAGCCAAGGCCTCGTGCCAAGACCACAAATAAGATTTTGTCAAGGCCTCGTGCCAAGACACTAGTTTGTCTCATGAGACCTTCCGATGCAATTTTTTAGAAGATAATTACGTTTAAAATTTCTCAAATATACTCTAGTGTTTTTCTGAAAACATTATGCAAGCTTCTGAAAACAAAATAACTAATTCTCAGACTACTCGACTAATTGCCGGCCATGATGGGTCCACGCCCAATCCCTTCCTGTCTACCACACTCAAGAGTTGGGTTTTCTGAAAACATTTTTAAGCTTGCGTTAAATACATATACATTTTCACTGTATTTTCATATATTTGAGAGAAATATCTCTCTCTCTTTTTTGAAATCAATTACAAAAAAGTTATGGCTTGTAGAGGAAGCCGAAAACTCAAATAATGGTCACGGCGGCGGAGAAGTCGTTGTCGCCGCATACGTACGACAAAAAAAAACATTCCCTTTTGTCGTTTAGTAGAACGCTTCGTATAAAAAGATTCCTTTTAGATAAACGTAAAAGTCAAAGGGGTTTATACACCATATAAAAGAAGTATGTGTATAAAACAAAATATGCCTCAATGAATGGAGATTGAAACAAAGTCCCTTGAAAATATCATTTTTAAATAAAATAAATCTATTATGTGTATTCACTATATGTACACAGAAAGAAAGTATAAATACAATATAGGACAAAATAATATCATGACATAATTTGAAAGTAGGAGATTAACCCAAAGAATGGAAATTGGGTTAAGAAGTTCCCTTACCTTGCGTCCTGCCCTGACTCGACTGTTCTTTAACCTCCTGAATAATAAACTAGAGTTAATTTCTATTTACTTAAGAACCTTTTTCATGTTCATTATTCCTTTTATATCCCTTTTTACCATGTTATGAACATTATGTAATTATTTAAGTTTATAACGGTCATTTTGTCGATCTTAGGTACTTGAGTCAAAAATAAAATTCTTATAATTACAAGTTGTTCATGTGGTGATATATCCATTATATCCAGAATTATGTTCATGATGTGGATATCATATATATCATATATATCCAGTATATACATGCATTTATAATATTACATAACATTTAGAGGTATGAAATGAAATTCACCGTTCATGGAGACGGTAAGCCGTACGTACGCATTAACGCTACTTTCATTTCTATTTCGTATTTAATGGAATAAAATCATAATTATATAAAGGTATAATATAGTTCCAGTATAATATCATATATAATATCATTTACTCCATCCTTTATACATCTCACATATGGCATTAACGATTCACATCACTTTGAGGGGGCGGTAGTCCGCACTTCCTAAAATGAAATTATCGCGTTTACCCATAATGGAAATCATAAAGTATTCCATAAATGAGAAATACAGAAGCACAAGTAAAACATAAACATATTATATATCATATATAAATATAGTGACATCTTAATGGACACCTTTGAAGGTGTTATATGAGTGTTGAACAATCATCGTTTCGTGAGGCAGAAATTCGCCATCCACAGAAACCGTATGTTCTTTAACCATTAGATGTAGGTGTGTGTAAGTGTAGCTAGAATCCTTCTTATAACAACATCCTAGTATATTGAGGATAATGGTGTTGTTACAAAAGAAATGAATAAAAAGATTTTATGGGGTTGGAGAAGAAAAATAAAACAAAACAACATTAGAGAAGACATTACCTCAAAATCGGGTAACTCATTTTGATTTGAGCCAAAGGCTTCCTTGGGAAGAGTTCTGCCCAAAGTGAGGCTTCTAGGAGTAAGAGGGGGAAGTTGGGAGAGTATTTGGGAAGAGTTTGGCCGAGCCAAATGGCTTGAAAGTGTGAATGAGGTGGTAGAGGTGGGGGCCTTTTATAAGAGGAGAGGAGGGGCACTCTTGGAAAGTAAGGAAATTTTACATTATTATACAATTCTTTTCGGATTCTAAAGGTCCCACACTTATATAATTCGAGGATAAGGTGATAAGGGTTATAAATCCACTCATCCAATAGGTTTTTGACAATTTTAGGCCTTAGATTTTACATTATCTTTTTATTTTATTTAAATCGTTAAATAATGAGGTCATCGCTGCATCATAATGATGTCATAAATAATTTAATTTATTTAATTTATAAAAATCATAAAAAAATACTATGATGTATGAAATCTTTTTAGATTTCAAATGAATATTTATAGTCAAAAATATGACTTGTATAACCCCATGTAAAAATTGTTTTAGTAAAACATTTCATGTTTGTGTCATTTTTTACTTTAACATTAAATAAAAGGTATTTATGTAATTTTCCAACTAAAGTGGCTCCATGGAGTCCCCAAGTTGACCCATGGATTTTCTTGGTCGGCCATGGCACATCCAATGAGGTTAGGACATGTGTCAAGCTCATCTCATATTATTAAAACATTATTTTTACCTTAAACTACACTAATTACCTCTAATCGCGATTAAGAACTTAAAAGTTACTATTCACCAAAAATTATTTTAATCTCATTGAACCACATTTTACTTCTTAATGAAAACCATGTATGTCGGATTTTTGAAAATCAAAACACAGAAGTGGTAATATTTCATTTAAATGAAAAATCAGTTATTTAACTACCGCTTAGTGGTTTCACTATTCATCAAAAATTGATGTTTTTCAGAACAATGCCAAAATTTCACTCTAAGCTACAATTGATATTCCAAATTCAAAAATGATGTCTATTTTAAAAAATTACAAACATATAAGTTTCATTAAATAATTTTATAATTAATTCCCACCGTCACAACAAATAGCGTGTTTTTAAGAAACAATATATATCAAAAGATTAACAATTGTTTATGTCCAATTTCAAAGTGAAATTAATTATAATGAACACCATTGGATAAAATGGTAAAAATATATTCTAATTATACTTTAAAACCACTAAATAGTATAATTTATCACTATAAATTATTTTGATTAAAAAAGTTGTTTTTAAGTATTTTTCACTATTCATAAAAAATTAGAAGTTCTCAGAAAAATACCAAATATTCAACATAGGCTAATTTCGATATTCCGAATCCAAAAATGAAGTCCATTTTGAAATATAAAATTTCTATAATTTTAAAAAGTGGTTATTACTATTCATAATGGCTACTTTGATTAGTCGTGGTGTTTTAGAACTCGAAGTTGCGTACAATGCAAGCTATTGCATTATTGAATGAGAAGCGTATTGTGGAAGCTCGGGGTGTTACAGGTATAATCTTGAAACCAAGAATATGGGACATAGTTCTTTGTATTTGGAAAATTAACATCCTACAAATGTCCCTATCTAAACAAAGGTATATAGGTGCTTTAGGGAAAGTTAAAATGATAATTCTTTAAATATTTTTCTATGTCTAGAAGGGTGGTGTCACAAATTTCAAAGTAATCATGACCAACGACATTCATCATGTCTTCAATCCTCTTATTAGAAAGCTTATCAACAATTCCAATTTTATTGGGGGCCATTTGAACCTAAAAAAGGATAGAAATTATATTTTAATGTAAGTTCATTTTTGGGGTTTTGAAAAAAAAATTGGTAAAGGCATTAAGGTGTGCAAGTGTAAAATTGGCGCGCAAGTATATGTCAGCCCGCATGTATGGCTCCCCACTTATAGCACGCAACTAAAAAACATACAGAAAAAGCATTTCAAAATAGAATCATCTGAATCAAAGAAGACTTTCACACTGAGAGATGAAATTTCGGAAGTCGTGAATCTTTTTGTGGAATTGAATACATTATATATATGTGACGCATGTCACCTTGTGCACCAGCTTATTGCACACTGCAAACTTGCATGACCAGTTTCTCAATGCATGTAACACTTGTGCTCCCCAATACTATTTTCTTTCTCCTTCATTATTTTACATCAGTATAGGATCCTATTTTCATTTTAAGATCCAATTCTGAGGGGGGGACTTTTGTTGACACTCTATTCCATCAAAGAGTCTAAAAATGACAAAGGAAATACCCTTAGAAAGAATAGTGAAAATACATGAAGAAAATCAAGATTTTCAAAGGCATGAATTTTGGATCACTTTAGTTTGTCCAAATCACTGGTGGCGCGCAAGTATATTTGGGCACCACCCATCTATTGTGCAACCACTTGCGCACCACATTTCTGCCACACAGACTTCTTGCGCACCCAGACTCCTTTCACCCAGGTTCACTTATTTGCCTATAAATACACCCTTGGGACCCTCATTTTTACAGATGAATTTCCTTGAAGCCTAATTGCTACTTTGGTCACCCTAGTACATCGCCCCAATCTTCCAAAACTTTCAAGGTAGTTCTTCAACACCTTGAGTGGAAGATTAAAAAAAGGATCATTGGACTTAATTCTTTTTAGTGTTTAAAAACCATAACACTTGTGTTCCTAAAGTGCCCAACCTCCCTTAGTCATAAATAATTGTGTGTCGCCTATTCCTTTTATAGGAACTTGATCTCCCCACTTCTAGGACCACATTTTAATACTCTTTAAGGCCTGATCAAGGTCTTTCCCAAGTATTAACACACAGATTGTTCGTTACTTAAGTGAACATCAGGTTTCCCAAGTCTACTTGCATGCACATACTTTCTTGCCCTTACCTACTTGGGAGCCCCTCTTTGATTCACTTACTCTCTTTAGTCTGCAAGACATCAAGCCTTCTGTAAGAACCTGGGTTTTTAGAATGGGTCAAAATCACAACCTTGTTTGAAATTTTGACTTGTTCCTGAGGAAATTGGAGAAATTTTGTTGTTTTTTCTAAACTACACACCATGTACTTTAAAGTACACACCGTGTACTTTAAAGTACACACCGTGTATAGGTTAGGCGAGTGTCGGTCATGTGCATGCCAAGTACATGTTGTGTGATGACTGTATAGAAATTTTGTACTACACGGCGTGTAGTTATTGCCACGCCATGTATTCTTGACCATATGGAGTCCATACATGGCGTGTGGGAATGTTGGCTAGGTAGAATCATTTAACCAAGTACACATCGTGTCCTCCTTGGACACACCGTGTATTCTAGCTGTGTATGAGGGATATACATGGTGTGTGGGTAAGTCGGCGAGGAAGATAAGGAAAACTAAGTACACGTCGTGTACTCATGTCGGCATGTGCTGAAAATTAATTCGGCAGAATTTCTTCCATCTTATGAACAGTAAAATGATACACAGAATGTAGTCCTAAAGTATATGCCATGTAGTTTCTTTTTTTTCCTAAAATGGGAAATATCCTTGTGTTGAGGCAGAACCTCAATATTTCATCGGGTTGAGCAGGGAGAGCCGACCGGGATTTAAATCCCCTCGCATTCCTTCATTTGAGACCCAATTCGAACATCAGTTGATCTGTTGGAACCCCCTCGGTAAGTTCTTGATTCCTCTTGGGCCATTTTTCTTGATTTCTGTTCTAGAACAAGTTATTGGGGTTTGAGCGGTTTTGATTCTTTTGTAGATTTACCGCGTTTTAGACCTAATTTAAGGCTGTAATCGGAAGAGTATCATTTTATGAGTCTCAGGTAGGTGGTGCATACCTCTTTTTGTGTTTTCTTGGTCATTTGGGTGACACGGCTTTCAACGTGTTTTCAGGTATTTTGAGCAGGACCCATTTTTATCTGATATTGCATATTAACTTATTCATTGACCTATGGGATGCCTTTGGATATGCCATGTTACCTATGTTTCTTGAGCGGGGTCGGGTGAGTGGTCGTTTCTCATTGGGGAATTTTGGTTGGGGAAGCGAAAAATGGTATTAATTGAATTGTGTTGTTCTAAACTATTGATTTTAGTTTAGTGAACCTTGATATGACTTGTTATAGGCTTTAAAGGCCTCAGTGCTGTTGTTAGATAACTGATCAGCTAGTGCAATTCAACGGTTTAGATTTTTTTTCATATTATTGTGTTCTGTTTAAATGTGTATATATATGTAATTATTGAATTACATATGTTGGAACCCTTTTGGTTGTGTTGGACATGGCCCGAATATTGTTTAGTGATGTTGATCACATGTTAGGCTTAGCCCGGGTTACGTTGGGTGGTTCTGACAATGATATTGGGTGTCATGGTCGTCGGTTTGAGGCAGGATGACTATCAGGTTGGGCATGGCCTGGGTTATTGGGATGACAAGGCCATCAGACTTGAGCGGAAGGGTCGTAGGGACACAAGGTGTCAGAGGTTTTGTGTTTTGGGTACTATTTTGGTGATTACCGCTCACCCGAAAACATTGATTAGTGTTCACATAAGGAGACTCTGTGATGAGGTCATTTTGACCACTCATGTGGGTAGAGGCCCCTGTTAGTTGCGGTTTAGGTACTATTGATTTGGGGGTGCTTGTCATAGGAAGTCGCATGGGATGTGAGGAGCCTTTAGGGGATAGCATTGGGGCTATCGGGTTGGGGGCAGAGGCTCGCCTTTATTTGAGGGCATACATCGTTGTCCCTCTAGGTACTTTATTTGAGGTCAGACATGGATGTCCCTCCTGATACTTTATTTTAAGGTTAGACATCGTTGTCCCTCCAGTTACTTATTGAGGATAGGTATCACTGTTCCTCTGGGTTACTGTTTATCAGGCATGCCTTCGAGACCTCAGTACTTGATACACACGGTGTCAGGGAGAACATGGTGCCGGGTTACATGACATATATTCCGGTATAGGCCGAAGTTGGTGAAACTCTATTTTGGCTGCTAAGCACCAGTGGATTTAGTGTTTATTTGTGCATCATTATGTTTTACTGCTTAAAAGCTTAAATTAGATATGCACTGTTAGGTGGTATCCTACTAAGATTTGTCTCACACCCTGAACAGGCCCTTCGAGATGCGTGTAGACTTTATGGATTTATGTGTAGAAAAGAGGTCAGCATCAGGAGATGGGATGCATTAGTTGTTTCTTGGAGATGTTATGGACCTTGAGGTATTTCCTAACTAGAGTTTACTATGTTTTGTGTAGATTACTATATCAACATGCTTGTTTGTAGCTACAGTTGGTTATCCACTTGCGCCCTTTATATTTGAATATGTATGACCTGCTTGAGATGCATGTTTTGTGGTTCAGTAGTAGTTACAAGTGATTATCATGTTGTTGTGTTTATTTCCGCTGCTATTTTTTATAAATATTTCTTTCACTGTTTATTAGTATTGAATGTTCTTCCGCTCTGCGGGTCTGGTTTGAGTCTGCTGAGTCATTTATTCCGCTACATCTTTACTGTTATACTTAGACCAGTACCATTATTATTATCCTCTGAGAGGGTATAGCCTCCCCACTATACTTATATGAACCTCGCTGCTAGTCAACAACCTTTGTCGTTCGGGAAGGTATGCTTAAGGTAGTAGAACCCGACCTCTTTAGAACTGTTTGGGTGGCTGTTCAGGTCTGGGTCGTCACAAAGTTGTATCATAAGATTTCTTGACAAGGATTTAGTAGCAGTGTTTTGTTGGCTACTAATGAGATTGAGGATTATCTTTTATTTTCACTGTTTTTACTATTTGGGATATGGTAGACGTGAGATAGGTTGTTACTAGAACTGGTTTTCTAGCTTGTGCTTGGGTGCCTGTAGCCCCAGGTATGAGGGATGGACCAAGTTTCCATGGGTGGGATTTTGTATTTGTTTTTTTCTTAGATTACAGTTTATAGGATTTCCACCTCGGTGGATCACTTGGTGTGCGATGTTATTCATTGTGATATGTTACCCTTAACCCGATGCGGTAAGGGAGAATTAGACCTTGGCCCAGTATGGCAAGGATTGTTTGCTCGGCTTTTGATAGACATGTTGTATGGTATTTCAATTTCATTACTGCATGTATGCTTTGTGAAGTGATAATGCCATGTGAATGATATCAATTTCCATGCTTGTATGCATTGAAATGTGAATAGGTGAAATTTTTGATATAATTGCTTTTTTGTTGCAATGTGTATTCCATGCTTTATATTTTTGTAGAATTTCATGTGAAAGGGTATTTGGGTCTGGCTCTGTACGAGCAGGTAGGTACTATCAGTTGAGGTGATTTTGATAACCAGGATTGGGCAACTTGGTTGTCGATTTGAGGAAACATTGGTTGTAGGGATGGGCATGGCCCGAGGTACTTTTAATACTTGTCTCTATTAAGGGGGGTTAGGAGGCCATAAGGCCGCGATGTCGTGGGCCATGGTTGCGGTGGGGGAGAGTAAGGGTAGTAGTTATTCCATGCCTTTTGCTAATTTCCTTATCTGTGTTATATATGTATAAATTGTTATGGATGTGGACTATCTGACCATTTATGTTATTCAGTGGGTTTCTCTTAGACGTCTCGATGGAGTGTCAGGCGGGTGATGACATAGTGTCGCAGGTGCAGAATCAGGTTCAGGATCTGGTGCAAGTAGAGCAGGGGCCACAGGTATAGGCTCATGGATAGGATTGGGTTCACGATCTAGTGCTGGCAGGACAACAGCCGAGTTTGGCAGTGTTTAGACCGTGGCTAAATGAGCAGCTCTGAGCTAGCCCAATACGTGTCCCTCACGGGATCGATAGAGGTGTGCAGAGTATAGAGCTGTCTATGGAATATCTAATGCGGGAGTTGCAGTCACAACACCCGCCACTTTTTCAGGGTAAGGGTTGTCCACATGTGGCTAAGAACTGGATAGAGAGCATGCAGATGTTCTTCGAGAAGCTCGAGATGCCTCCAGGGTAGAGGGTCAAGCTGGCAACATACATGTTGTGAGGACCAACAAAGCGTTGGTGGGATGTGCAGGTTCAGGCTCGCAGGCATGAGGGACTAGCATTTAAGGACTTCGAGAACAGGTTCTTTGACCACTTTTACCCAGAGACACTGAGATCCAAGAGAGCTTGGGAGTTCTTGAGTCTTCAGCATGGAGACATGTTTTTCATGTACTATGTAGATACTTTTGTTGAGTTGTCTCACTTTTCACATGGTATGGTAAGCGATGACGTGGCTAGGGTGAGGTGGTTCAAGGATGTCTTATGACATGCCATTCGGGTCCAGGTGAATATCTTCAGGTTGGGTTCTTTTTCAGAGGTAGTGAATCAAGCACTCATATCGGTGGACAACTAGAGGGATAGGACTCAAGTTGGTCAAACGATGGATTCAGGTGAGGGTACAGACAGCAGGAAGTGAGAACGGGATGAATACTAACAGAGCAGTTAGCTGAAGGACTCATCTAGACCACCTCGTAACAGTTCTTCAGTGGTTTGCTTTCAGTGTAGACAGCCAGGTCATGTTTGGACTCAGTGTGATAGGCCTCCAAAGGAGTTTCGGGCATGTGGACAGGTTGGACATCTTGAGAGGTTTTGCAGGCAGCCTTCTCAGGTAGCCAGCAGTCAAGGACCATGACAGACGGTGGCATCCGGAGTTTGTTCAGGTTTGATACTAGGAGAGTGTAGTCAAGGCTCAACTGCACGTGGAGGAAATGATAGAGATAGTGGGATCCATCTGAGAGGTTAGTGGCCAGTGGCTAGAGTAGCACTGTAGGGAGGTCAAGCATCTGGAAACCATACTTCAGGCCAGGTGCATGCTGTGGATCTACCAGAGGCAGAGAAGGCTAGTGATCCGATGACTATTAGAGGTACACCACGGTTGTGGTCGTAATTTCCTTATTTCCTTTTGGCATGACCTGTAAAGGCATGTCTGTTTTGAGTGCACGAGATGCATATGATCTATGTGTATTGACCAGATGCTAGTCAGTGGGATTGGCACCATATCAGCTGCATGATATATTTATATATATTTATGAGATGCGTAGAATCAGGGGAATCGAGGATATGTGTTACTTGAGGTGCCTTGGGCATCGCGGCATTGAGGATATGAGTTACTTGAGGTGCTAGGCACCAGGTTTTTTTTGAGCGTCTATAGGATACAGGACCTCATGGAGGCATACACTGATGCGGTAAGGGATACGTTGGGTGTCGGGAACGACACAAGATCACCAATGATGCGTAGGGGTGACAATGCATCATGGAAGGACTATGTGTCTGGAAAACAGGTTAGTTAACCTTTGGTTGTTTTTAGTTTTGTCGTGTTGAGGCTGAGTGAGGTGATTCCTAAGGTGGGGATCCCCCTTGAGGATTTTAGCCAAGACATTTGGGACCAGGGATGTCTGGGTTACTTTGATTGGGGTGGTATGTTCGGTGCCATCTTCAGGTTTCGTTTGATAGCTTGGTGATGAGCTATATTAATGTGGGGACATAGTAAGAACCAGGGTTTTTGGAATGGGTAAAAATCCCGACCCTATTTGAAATTATGACTTGTCCCTAAAGAAATTGGAGAAATTGGGTTGTTTCTAGAAATTTTCTAGACTACATGTCGTGTACTTTAAAGTACACACTCTGTATATGTTAGGTGAGTTATGACCATGTGCATGCCGAATACATGTCATGTGATGACCATATAGAAATTTCTTACTACACGGTGTGTAGTTATCGCCACATCGTGTACTCTTGACTGTGTGGAATCCATACATGGCATGTGGGCATGTTGTCTGGGTAGAATCGTTTAACCAAGTACATGTCGTTTCCTCCATGGACACACCATGTAGTCTAGATGTGTATTAGGGATATACATTGCGTGTGGGTAAGTCAGTGAGGGAGAGAAGAAAAAGTAGTACAAGTCGTGTACCCCTAGGTACATGCTGTGTACTCATGTCGGCAGGTGCTGGAAAGTAAGTCGGTGGAATTTCAGCCATCTTATGAATAGTAAAATGATACACGGAGTTTATTCCTAAACTACACATTGTGTAGTTTCTTTTTTTCACTAAAACAGGCAGTAGCCTCATGTTGAGGCAGAACCTCAATATTTCGTCGGGTTGAGCGGGGAGAGTCGGTCGGGATTTTAATGCCCTCACGTTCCTTCATATGAGACCATATTTGAACACTGGTTGATCTGTTGGAACCCCCTCAGTATGTTCTTGATTCCTCTAGAGTCGTTTTTCTTGATTTATGCTCTAGAACGAGTTATTCGGGTTTTAGCAGTTTTGATTCTATTATAGATCTACCACGTTTTAGCCATAATTATAGGATGTTATCAGAGGAGTAGAATCGTACGCGTCTCAGGTAGGTGGTACATACCTCTTTTTGTTTTTTCTTGGTCATTTGGGTGATGCGGCCTTCGGCGTGTTTTCGGGTATTTTGAGCAGGACCCATTTTTTTCTGATATTGCATATTAACTTATTCATTGACCTGTGGGATGCCTTTGGGTATGCCTTGTTACCTGTGTTGCTTGAGCAGGGCTGGGTGAGTGGTCGTTTCTCATCAAGGAATTTTGGCCAGGGAAGCCAAACATGGTATTAATTGAATTTTTTTGTTCTAAAATGTTGATTATAGTTTAGTGAACCTTGATATGATTTGTTATAGACTTTAAAGACTTCAATGTTGTTGTTATATAACTAATGGTCTAGTGCAATTAAATTTTTTAGATTGTTTTACTTGTTATTGTGTTCTATTTAAATGTGTATATATATATATTTGTTGAATTCCATATGCAGGAACCCTTTTGGTTGTGTTGGGAATGGACCAGATATTGTTGAGTGACGTTGATCACATGTTGGGCTTGGATCGGGTTTCGTTGGGTGGTTCTGACTACGGTATTGGGCATCATGGGCGTCGGTTTGAGGCAGGATCGTTGTCAGGTTGGGAATGGCCCGGGATACTGGGATGGAAAGGCCATCAGACTTGAGCGGAAGGGTCGCAGGGACATGAGGTTTCAGAGGTGTTGTGGTTTGGGTACTATTTTGGTGATTATCACTCACCCAAAAACTTTGGGTAGTGTGCACATAGGGAGACTCTGTGATGATGTGGTTTTGACCACTCATGTGGGTAGAGGCCCCTGTTAGTTGTGGTTTAGGTACTATTGGCTTGGGGGTTCTTCCCATAGGAATCCACATGGGAGGTGAGGAGCCTTCAGGGGATAGCGTTAGGGCTATCGGGTTTGGGATAGAGGCTCGCCATTATTTGAGGGCATACATCACTATCCATTCGGGTACTTTATTTGAGGGAATACATCATTGTCCCTCCGGATAATTTATTTTAAGGGCAGACATCATTGTCCCTATAGTTACTTATTGAGGACAGGCATCATTGTATTTCTGTGTTACTGTTTCTCAGGCATGCCTTCGGAACCTCGGTACTTGAGACACGCAGTGTCAGGGGGCACATGGTGCCGGATTACATGACGGAGATTTCGACGTTGGCCAAATCAGGTGACACTCCATGGTAGCTACTGAGCACCAGTGGAGTTAGTGTTTATTTTTACAACGTTCTGTTTTACTTATTAAACACTTATATTAGGTACGCACTGTTGGGTGGTATCCTACTGGGATTCGTCTCACACCTTGCACATGCCCTTTGGGATACGTACATACTTTATGGATTTACGTGCAGGAATGAGGCCAGCATCAGAAGCTGGGCTGCGTTAGCTATTTCTTGGAGATGGTATGGACCTTGAGGTCTTGCATAACTAGAGTTTACTATATTTTTATTACTTTCTTGTATCAGCATGCTTGTTTGTAGCTTCTGTTGGTTAGCCACTGGAACCCTTTATATTTAAATATGTATAACTTGCTTGAGATGCATTTTTTTGTGGTTCTGTAGTAGTTACAAGTGATTATCATGTTGTTGTGTTTATTTCGTCTGTTTTTGTTTATAATTATTTCTTTCGCTGTTTATTGGTATTGAATGTGCTTCCGCTCTGCGGGTCTGGTTAGAGTCTGCTGAGTCATTTATTCTGCTGCATCTTTATTGTTATACTTAGACCAGTACCATTATTATTATTATCTTCCGAGAGGGTATAACCTCCCCACTATACCTATACGACCCTCTCTACTAGTCTGTAGCCTTTGTCATTCGGGGAGGTGCGCCTAAGGTAGTAGCACCCAACCCGTTTAGCACTGTTCGGGTGGTTGTTTGGGTCCAGGTCGTTACACCCTCCTCGAAGCCATTCATGGCAAGGCTTATTCTTCCTTGGCTCCCTTGTCTGAAATGGATTATATTGAGACATCCACCAAAACCTCCTGACATATCAAAACTTTATTAAAGGCACATCATCACGTCTCCTATTTTTTTTGTATATCAACAGTTAGAGGTTTCCCACATTGTTTTTATAAGGGAGTTAGGATACATGAAATTTTTGTGAGTTTGTATATCCACAGTCACATGGACTTTTCTAGTGTTGGGAAGTTGCCAGTTTGGAGGAGGGTTTGGGTCCTGACCTCACTCTTATCAAAGAGACCATTCGGAACCTCAGGTCTCTGGTAGGGAAGGTATGGTTCACACATGA
The DNA here is from genome assembly GCA_963277665.1 of Viscum album. Lineage (NCBI taxonomy): Eukaryota > Viridiplantae > Streptophyta > Magnoliopsida > Santalales > Viscaceae > Viscum > Viscum album. Next base: position 1,407,581,969 of record OY728130.1, read on the forward strand.
TTTTCCATGTAAGTATATGAGATTTCTCCCTCCCCTACCAAGATCAATTTTAGGGCAGCCATCCTTGTTTTATCCCCTAACCTTCATCCCTTCTTCCATCCATTGGACCCTTTTCCAATTTTAAGAGAACAGAGGTAATGATTGTTGCCTCACCCTCTTCCCTCATTGCCTCACCCTCTTCCATGTTCAACACGCCCACATCCACCAGCAGAAGAGGAATATTTTGAAACTGTGGATGGCTTTGTTGAATCTTTTACATCCACTTGTTTCTCACACTGAGAATGACTCACGTTAGATTATATATTTTTCATGGTCACAATATTTTCACAATTGAATGAACTATGAGAACTCTGATTCCCACCATAATTGGGATACGTAGGAATCATTCTTAGGGACTGATCTCACTAGATATCCTCTTCAAGAATCCAACCTTAATCCCCTTAATTTGGGAATCATCCTTAGGAATAAGCCGCAAATTAAACCCTCAAATTATTAAGGCATCCTTTTTAGGAAGTAATCCCAAACTCTTTTCCCTAAAAGTAGTATACTCTTCTATGAGACTTATTGAACTACATTGGTTTGATTCCCATTTATATGTGATATGTAGGAAGCCTACTTGAGGTTCAAACCCAATTTCTTAAATCAACAATGTTCTCCTTGGGCCATATTCCCAATAAGGTATGATCCTACTTGGAAACCCATGTTCTTTCTAAGTTCCTTGGGCTGCTTCAGCATAAGTCCCACACTATGTTTTGACTAAGAACCTTTATCTTAGATGTTAATACAATATAAAATTAAACTATATGGCTAGGTTCTTATCACATGACCTTAAAAGGTATGATGTGTCCCATTCAGTGGCACCAGACTATGAGGGTTCTGATTCCTTTCACAAGGATACATAGGTATCCTATCTTATGGGTATGATCCCAAAATCAAACCAAACCTTCGTCTCCTTAGATGATAATAAATTCCATAGTGCCCCACTGAGTGGATTAAAAATTATTATAATTACAATGACAATTAAAAGAATATCTAATAAGTATATTAGAGGATACCATTGATGGAAAACCTAGAATACATTCAAATATCTCTATTAATAAATAACCTTGAATGCAGATAGATGATTCTAAATTTTACACATGTTAATAAGTGATTGTAAATTATAAGGGAAAATTATGTCATGCTTGGATAATTAATAAAGATTCATGAAAATATCTTAAATTTACAAAGAGAGTCCTGTAGTAGACAATAATTCCCACCAAAAGGGTGTGATGAGTCTGACCTCACATCCTCTTGACCAATGTACATTCTTAAGTATCGTGAATTTCAATCTTAACGAACACCTGCCTTTGGAAAGTAGGTCCTCTTTAGATAAAGAACTGTTCGAAGTTTCTGGTTCCATAAATAAAAATAATGGAAACTTCCTGGAAGTAGTTATTCTTAAAACTAGAATACATGTTTCAAGGACCTACAAAACAATATTATGTAATTTTCTATTTCATATTATCCTACCAATAATGTTCCTATAAATCCTGATACATTTTTGTGATACTGGCATGTATAGAGAAATTTGATCGATGATGTTTTTCTAATAACTCTTTTTTATCTCGTGAATAGATGAAGCACATAACATATTTCCAAATTTTAGTATACCATCTTCATAGTTTAATTAAAACAACATTCCATCAATAATGAATCTGATTTTAATTTTAAAATTAGTATCATTAAGCATGTAACTTTTTATTTTATCTAGTACATATGGTTTGGAGATAAGTTAGAATACATGTGATGTTTCCAATACCATAATGATTTCCATGTAAAACTTTACTAAATACATTAATATCGGATCTTTTTTAATCCTCATTTTATTCAAAACTACATGATTCTTTATAATCAACACATCAACAACCTTATTTTCCTTCGGTGGGTGATAGTGTATTAATAAATCATAACCCTTAAGTAGTTCTAGCTATTTCCTTTTCCTCATATTGATATCTTTACATGAGAATATGTATTTAAACCTTTTTTTATATTTATATATTTTACTTTTTCCACCATAAAGGTGATTTATCCATATAATTAATTTAATGATTAAGGCTTCCAAATCAAGATCATGGTTTGAATAATTCGATTCATGAATCATTAGTTTCCTTGATGTATAAGAAATAACTATATCATTCTTCATAATGAAACATCCAAGTCCCTTATTTGATACATCCCAATAAATCACAAATATATACCTTCCCAATGGTAAATTCAATATTAGTGCATTGACCAATCTTCTCTTTAATTTTTCATAAAAATTATTTATATTTTTAAAACTATATAAACTTAACCACTTTATGTGTAATCTTTCTTAATAGAAAATATAATCATGAAATTTTATAAACAAATCATTGATAGTAACCTGATATTCCATCCTTATAGACAATATTTCTATGAAAACAAACTTCTTGAAGAAAGGATTCACATTTTCGGAATTTTCCATATAACTCCATTTATCTAAGTGTCTTAAGTATGATTTCAAATAACTCTTAAGATCTTCACATCTTGTAGAGTATATTAATATATCATTAATAAATATCACAATTAAATTATTTATATAATTCATGAATACTCTAATCATCAAATCCATAAAAAATAGGGTGCATTTGTCAATCCAAATGGAATTATGGTAAATTCATAATGTCTATACCTTATATAAAATGACATATTTGGAAAATATTCCTCCTTTACTAGTAGTTGATGATACCTAAAATTAACATCCATATTTGAAAAATATTTATCTCATTTAATTTGATCGATCAAGTAATTAGTTCGGGGTATAATATACTTTTTATTTATATTAATGGCATTGATTTCCTTGTAATCGATGCACAACCACATAGACCAATTTTTTCCTTAACAAAAATAATAGTAACTCCTCATAGTGGAATTTTAAGGAATATATAACCCTTATAAAATAAATCTTACAGTTGTTTCATTAGTTCCAATAATTCCATTGTGTTCATTCTATAAGAATTATTGGATATAGGTTTTACATCAAGTATTTGATCAACAAGAAACTCAACTTCATGCTCAATTGGATGTATAAGTATTTATTTATGAAACACATCAATGAATTAGTTCATAATAAGTATATTCTCTATTCTAGGGATACATTTCCCATTCATAGGTTGTGTCGTATCTTTTACACCAATAATTTAATTAAGGATAGTTACTATAGGTAGATTCAAACATGAATCAAATGATTTAGTCTCTTATATGAAGATAATGGATTCCACATTTCCATCCTGAATCATAATCCTATTCTCTTAGAAATAAATATCTTAATTATAATTTTAAATCCATTAAATATCAAAGATTATATCAAAACTAACCATAGGTATAATAATAATGTTTTTAAATATGGTATTTCTATGTGCCTTAATTTGAAATGACTCACACATTCTTATTTCAATAAGGTTTTCACTAGGATTCTTTGTTGAGAACTCCATTCTTATTATGCTAGGAAAATATCTAATTTTCTATGAAAACATTGAAGATATAAATGAGTGTGAAGATACATAATCAAATAATGTATTATCTGAACTTGATATTAGGAATAAAGTACCCACCACTACATATTTAGGAGCTTCAACCTCAGATGTAGTTATAACATGAGTTTGGAATTCTCCCCTTGGCCTCTTCTGAGACAAATCCCCTTGACTCTTGGGACATTGGTTTGAATAATGACCCTTTTATTTATAGTTGAAGCACAATATATCAATATTTTTATTCTTTACTTACATTCATGAGCCTTATAACCCCTTTCTCTAGACATAAAATAGAATTATATTCCCATTAAGTAAGTACCTAAGTGTTTCTTTCCAGAATTATTACATATTTTAAATCTCATATTTCATTCTTATTCATTGAAACATTTCTTTTTTCGTGCTACTCATCCTACCTATTCTTTTCATGATTTTACATGAATATATAAGACCTAGAAATTTATTTCTTTATCTTGATGAAACACGATACTATATCATCATATGAAAAATAGTTTACAAACTAGTTCCCTTCAGATACTTATCTTAAGTTTATCAAAGAAATGATCTATCCTGCTTTCTGGATTACATATGTAGTTTTCAACATGCTTGGATAATATTTCAAAGTTAGGCTCATACTCTACAATGCTTTATTCTTCCTTATGATTTAAAGAGAGTATCTTAATATCCATTTAAGATCATTAATCTCAAGGAAAGTATTTCTCAAAGAATATCAATTTAAAATTTCACAAATCTATACTTTCTATTTCATTAACCTGTTTAGTGTTTCGGATCAATGACCACTATTGATCGTAATCTCCCTTCAGAAGATACACCATCAGAATAAAATATTCCCTTTTATTACTTTCCAATGACAAATATATCTTGTTTAGGGACTTAATCCATTGTTGATATACTAATGGATTAGTAGTTACATTAAATATTAAGGTTTTTATTTCATGAATAGATCCAACATAGACAAATAATTCTATATAATAATAGGTTGATCTATATGATAAAGGTTACTTATTATAAACTATGTTAACTACTCTAATATAGCCATAATATTATCAATTACATCACCAGCTACATTGTCTTGCTCAACAGAGAAAACCCTAGTTTGACTATGGTTGTTGATTCCCTTCCACTATGTAATATCCTTAAATAATATCACACACTAATTAATCTCATAATAATCATGAATATTAATCCAAAAAAATCCCTATAGTGGTAAAATTTCTTAAATACTCTAGGGGATTATCATAATTCTCATGTTAGGTATGTTCATTTAAAATCTCATTATTAGGGGGTCCTACTAAGCTTCCTCTAGTACAAACTATAACAATCCTAAATCTAATAACCTAGATCTGATATTTACTTTCTTAAATTGCTTTAATATACAAGGGATCACACAATTCAAGATCGACCATTTTTGTTTTCTTGGAAAACTAGACACATACATGGTTCTCCTTTTACATTAGAAATATAAAAACATAGCATAAGAAACATTTCTCACATCCTTGTAATCAGTCAAAATATCTTTCTTGATATCCTGGGGAATGGAAAAAATAAAGGGTGAGCTTAGATTCTTAGTAAGGGTTACGTATAGTGGAATCTATCACGAATAAATAAAGAATAATCAATATGGTTGAGTGGATAATAAAAACATATGTCATTAAATAAAAAACATCAGTTCAGTGAATATTTATGTCCAATATCAATATAGTAGTCACATGGATAATGGAAACTGAATTCTCAATAAAGGAAATGCATAAATGCGAAAATTCAAGAACATTCCACATAGGACTCATCCAGTTAATCATGAATCTTACTATAAATTCCTCATCCAAGACATTATTCTTAATAAATAGATAAGTTTAAACAAGATATCCATATAATATATATTACCTTTTGTTTTTTCACAAGATGCCTATTAATGAATTATAGGGTTATCTATAACTGGTCCCCACTCATCACTTTTACATTCTATAAATTCCCCATATATTGACTGATCAACAAAATTTATTCTCAAAACTCTTTATAAATCAATATTTATCCTTATTGAATCAAGAATATATAATATTTCTCTAGTTATTGAAATTACTTTCTTAATAAACTTCATTTAACTGATACCACATATAGAAATGGTATGTGGTTGAGACATCATAAAATTAATTGGAATGATATGAAATTTATACATGATATTAAAAATATGACATGAAGGAGAGAAATAATGTCCAATGAAAAATAGAGTGTGATGGGGAACATGATCACAAAAAATTGAGTGATATCAAAATAAGGTATAATAATTTATCAGTAAAGGATGATATAAGACCATAAATTCATCAAAACTGAAGTTTTTATTGGAAAACCCCTTTAAAAAATAAAATATAAGTAATGAATTAAAAATATGTTCCTTTTAACTTTGTGTAAGAACGTAGTTATAATTCACTTTTCAAAATTATTTTCATTCTTTTACAAAATATCATTTTATTTTGATATCATTTTAAATAAAAACTCCAAAAATATTGATAAAAATAAATTCTTTGAAAACAACCATGGAAAATTATAAAGTAATCTTACTATCATATAATATATCTGATGATGGGAAAGGGAATTCAAGATATACATGTAAAAAATGTATTTTATACCTTTTTAAAAATCTAAAAATAACACATATGGTAAACATTGAAATGATTCTTTTTTAACCCTTTTAAAAAATGTAAAAAATGTTTAAAGTGAATTCTATAAAACTTTTCATCATAAATATGTACATTCTTGATAATTTTAAATAAATTCAACATGGAAGAAAAAAGTTGGAAGGAATTTTTGGAAATAATATTTTTTAATAATAAAATATATTGCATGTAACTTAATTATTGATTATTTATCCAAAAATAAAATAAAATAAAGATAAACATGTAACAAAAAAATATAAATAGAGTAGAATAAAATGGATGAGTTTTAAGAAAATAGGATCATATAATATTCATAAAGGAAATCTAAACCTAAACAATCCCAAAATAAAATGAGATTGTAACACAAATCCCTTACCTTTGGTATTATCTTAGTCATATGTGTTTGATCCTCCTATATAATGGATTTATCTTTATTAATTAAATATTTAAAAACATTTTTTTATATCTTTTATTTTTTAAGTTCCTTTTATAATCATTTGAAATAAATTCATTGAATAATTCTTTCTTATATTGACTATCTAAGGTTGTTCGGTGATTTTTTCTAAAATTACATTAGTATATTGAGCATGGTTAAAGGAGTTATGAAATTGTTCTATAATATGATGAATTTTCATAATTCCATTAATATAATTTTTATTCTTTATATATAATTTTATAGTCATTTATTCGTAGTGGTGATAGAAAACTGAATCGCATCGCTTCATAGGGGTGGTAATCCACACGTATGCACTAGTGATATTATCATTTTCCAATAGATTGAGAAGTAAGATGGTAGATGATATATTATATTTAAAAATCCTAATTATTTCATAAGTAGAATATATATTCATTAATTATACCTTCATAACAATCCAAGTATAGTTGTGATGAAAAACAAATTATACCACTATGTGGAGATGACTAGTCATACATACACACGAGAAATATTTTCCTTTTACATATCATGGAAAAATATAGATAATGGTTTTTACATAATCAAAATAACATCAATTTATATTTTATATTAATTATTTTAGGAAGGATAAAACTTATTTAGAGTAATCATAATAAGAAATAAACTCTAAAAGATATAGGTAAGATGATTACCTTATGTTTGAGAGGCCTCCACTGAATTACACCTTAAGAATTCTTAGGATGGTCTTAGGTTAAGACCAAGATATAAATAATAAAGGTAAGGAAACTATGTTGTATTTTTTGTTGGTCTTTACTGAGCAATATGATTCAATGATTGTGAGTAAGGGATTAAAATTGGTTCCATGTTAAAGGTGAGGGGAGGTAGGGACACACATGAAATTACTTACAATATTTAAATAATATAAAGTCATTTTATTATGAATATAGAAAAAAAAATTATCATATCTTAAAATATGATAAGGTTAAGGTTTAAATACAATTGACCAATAAGTTTTATGTATAGAATCCTACCTTTAATTATATAAACATATCATTACATGGAATAAAATACAGGTTCTTTTAAAGTTTTAATACATGGAAAATAGTAAAATAATACATGAAAACATTAAAAAATTATAGTACAAGTTAAGTTATTCTTCTTAGGTTCACCCAAATTTAATTTTACTACATTTCATATCCTAAGTATATAATTAAATGGAAAGGGGTGAGCACGATTCTAGTAATGGAATAAAAAGGAGGAAATTTAGCATATGATCATGTGGCATATCAATAAGATCATGAGGTATAACAATATAACATTATCAAGAGAACATTTATCATAATATAATAAATTCAAAACATAAATCATAATATGGAAATTTGGCGACAATATTCAAATGAGGCATTTATAAGTATATCACCAAGGTGTCATAAATCAAAATTACTAAGGGAATTCACAAAGGTATCGTAAAACATGTCTTCTCAACAGAATAATTCTCTACCCAATTAATTTTAGTGATATGAGGGATAAAACATCATATGTATTAATTTCTTGTGATCCACATTGATAATAATAATTTTTTTTAATAACCTAAGAAAAATAAATTACGGGTTTTATATAAAAGCATTGAGGACATGAGATCTTAAAGGCCAAACCATAACATCATTTGTAACCCAAGGAAATGGAATGAGGGTTTTGTATATATTAATTGATGAATTGATAAATTATATTATCATATATGTGAATACCCATAGATAAATAAATGTTTTGGTTATTCATAATATAATAATTTCTTGTGTAAAAGAGATAAATTTGAGAAGTAAATTCGGCAGCATGATGGGTATAAATCATGGATTTAGAAATGGGAAAAATGAGAGAGAATAAAGGTATGACATTGATAAAAAATTATTTTAGAAGTAAGGGTATGATAAAATCAAATGAAAAGAAATTAAATTTCCCAGTAGAAGATATACACAAAAATAATTACTTGAATGGAAAAGAAGATGATGAGAATGACCTTACCTTGAAGAGTTGCTCCTAAATATTTAGGTTGGAACTGTGGGGTCTTAAAGAAACCTTGGGGTGACTATTTTGGAAGAACAATGACTAAAAAATCATGGAATATAGATTGTAAGTGAAGGGGAAAGGTTAAATTGGTGGGTATTTATAGAAAAAGTGGAGGAATTGTTTAATAATTTAAAAATATATCTTGGAAATCTAGGTTGTGGAAAATATAAAATCATTGGCTTATGCATGGTTTTTTCTCATGGTTTTGGAAATTTGAATCAAATATTATGATATTTTCATAATTTTGAACCAAAGACAATTTTTTCAACACTTATTTGGATATATAAAAGTAAATTTTTCTACTAAATAATGTTTTTAAAATCAAATTTTCTATTTTAGACTTTGTAAAGTAACTTATAGGTTTGGAAAATGATTAAATACTATTAAAATAATTAATATTAATAAAATATTATATTTTAGGCCATGTATAATAGTTAATTAATTATTAAGTCACTATGAAATAAATATTAAGTCACAAAACATACCGAAAACTCAAAAATTGTTTTTTTATTATTCATTGAAAAATAAAGTATTTTAGAAAATTTATAAAAATTCACCCTAACCTAATTTAGGGGCTTTGATTTAAAATTAAAATTTATTTTATCAAAATAATTATCAAAATATTATTTTTTTTAAATTTTAAATATAAAATTCTTTATTTATTAAAAAATAAAAGTTTTTAAGGTATAATCAAAATTATGACCCTTATAAAAAAATTTACAGGACATTATAAAATTATTTAATCATTTATATTTAAATAAGAGTTTTTAAAAAATCTATTTCATTAGAAAATATATTTATAAATTTTTAGCATATTATAAACGTGTATATGTTTTCTAAAAATACAATTACGTTTAATTTTACTTGTAGAAAAATGATATTTAATGTTGGTTTTTTTTTAATTTTGACGTCCGATTTTAATCGATGTTGAAGATGCCGACATAAAAAAATATGACTTTTTATGTCGGTTTTTGTAAACTGATGCCAAAAATTAATTACATTTTTTTGAGTGTTATTTTTGTAAAAAACCGATACAATGAAAAAAAACTCATCTGTATCATTTTTGTTGTCGTTTTCTTTAAAAATTGATTCCAAAATGTTAAAAAATAGTTTTGACATTAGTTTTTAAAAAAACTGATGCCATAAATGAAACAAATTTATTTTTTCCATTGGTTTTTACAAAAAACAATGCCAAAAAGTACCTTTTTTCTTCTATGTTTTAGATCATTTATTAAGCTTTGATTGGAATGGTCATGGAGCTAAAATGGAGTTACAGATCAAAAGTTATGGTCATCGGAAGTTGAACATGTCAAAGTTTCAATTGATACAACTTGTTTCAAAGAAAATCTGATAAACATGAATTAAAATCACATACACCAATTGATATAAAATAAAGATAATATTTCACACAAATTTTAGTGGTTTTAGAAGCTTTCATCTAAATGATACATTTTTTATCATCATATCTCTTATATTTAGGTTAGAACTCATGTGATAATGGAAATGGTGATCAATAATTAAATTTACACAACAGTTGGTAAATCTCATCCAAATGTTTTATATTTGTAACTTGATAATAAGAATAAATTATCTTTATAATAAATCTAATATATTTGATTAGAATTGAAGTAAAATAATAATAATAAAGAAAATAATTGATTAGAATAGGTACTGTTTTCAAATTAACGATTGAAGTCGCATTGAAAACATAATTGAATTGAAGAGGTTGAAAATGATCAATGAAGGATAAAATAGTTTAATATATAGAAATGAAAATATTTTAGATAGATTTGTATGAAAATATAGGCAGGATTTTATAAACTTAAACACATGTTGTGAAAAAAATTGAAATTTTGATCTCGCGTTAATCTTTGGCATCGTTTTTGTTTGAAACTGATGCGAAAGAGGATTTACATTAGTCTTTTGGAATCTGTTTTTAAATAAACCGATGCTAAAAAGATAAAAAAAATTCATGTTGGTTTTTATAAAAACCAATTCCAAAAAATAAAAAAAATATTTTTTAAATAAACCGACACTAAAAATAAAAAATAATAATTTCCAAATCAATTTTTTTAAAAATCGACGCCAAAAACTAAAAAAATTGTTTTGGCGTCAGTTTTTTAAAAAACTGACGTGAAAAATAATTTTTTTTGAAATCGGTTATTATGAAAACTGATGCCAAAAATTAAAAAAAATTACAATGATTTAGAAAATTTTTTAATTTCCAATTTGACAGGTCGTAGAGCTAAAACAGAGTTATGAATTAATAGTTATGACCTTTGAAAGTTGGACTTACTTAAGACCTCTCTTATAGAAGATCAACTTCTGACATCCATAAATTTTAATCCGTAATTCCATTTTTTCTCCCCAACTAGTCAAATCTAAGCTTAGGAAAAAATATAAATCATATTGAAAAAAATTTAATTATCTGCATTGGTTTTAAAAACACAGCGCTAAAAATATGTTTTTTTTAATTTTTGGTGTCAATTTTTAAAAAAATCGACACCCAAACAAACGTTTTTTTTTTGCGCCGGTTTTTAAAAAAGATGATTCCAAAATGTCTCCACTAACATATTTTACGTTGGTTTATATGAAACAAACATCAAATTGACGATGTTAAAGACCATTTTTCAACTACTTTTTTCATTCGATAATCAATCATTATTGCAAATAGGGCTTTTAACAGTGCTAGTAAAATTGATTTATCAGTGATATATAAGTGCTGATAATGTAAGTGACATTAAAGGTTTTTCTTTAAAAACGCTCATAAAAAGTGATGATAATGGACCCATTTAATGATGCTAATAAAAAACGCTGATAAAGGGGGGCTTTATCAGTTTTTTTTATGAGCGTTGTTAAAGGTAACCTTTATCATTAATTTTTTAGCATTGTTAAAGGCCACCAATAATCAATCACTACTTCAAATTAGGCCTTTAACAACACTAGTAAAAGGGATTTATCAATACTATATAAGAAATGATAATATAAGTGATTCTAAATGGTTATATTTAACATCGGTCATAAAAATCACTGATAAATGTACACTTTAACAGTGCTAAGAAAAAGCATTGATAAAGGGAGACTTCATCAGCGATGTTAAAGGACACTTTTAATAGAGCTAAAAAAGAGTTGATAAATGCCCCACTAATAAAGGGTATAATTTTTTTCACCGCCTCCCCCTTCAGTGCTTCTCCCACCCCTTTATCAGTGCTTTATATCACGCCCTAGCCTCCAGTGAGTTTCTAACCTGGGAACCCCATCTTATGCACCAGAACCTTTTTCACTCCCCTATACTGTTTTGTTTTACCTTTTATGATATATCTATATATTTTGTTATATTTTTTATCCATATATTTATATATATGTTTATATATATGTATATGTATATATATAAATATATATATTAAAATACGTATTTATTTTTATATATTTTTAAAAATTGATATTAACTCTAAAAACCCTTAAAACACATAAAAATGATAAGAATCTCTAAAAACCCGAAAATCCCAAAAAACCTGAAATGACCATAACTTATTATCTAAAAGTCCCTTTCAGCTTCAAAAAAAATCAAATCTCATTAAATTATGTTCAATATTATATAGGGTACATTATAAATGTACACATGAGTCAGAAGTTATAGATCTTTAAATTTTAAGAAACCAAGTTCGGCGACTAAAAGCTAAATTTTGGGGGCCTTTTGGGTCTTTATAAGGGTGAAAAAATATGAATTGAGCTCTATGAGCTTTTCAATAGCCCTTTATGACATATACCTCATTATGGGATTCAATTTGATATGTGGTAGATCCCAAACAGGCACCCAGATCAAAATTTATGGTTGTTTGAAGTTCGAGTCTGATTTTTGTCTTTTTTGAAACTGTAATATATTTTATTCTTTTTATTAAAACATGATTTAAATCTTGTGTGGTTTTATATCATTTAATAATATTCAATTTTACTAGTATTGGAGCTGAAATGGAATCTTAGATCATAAGTTATGGTCATTTTAGGGTTTTTAGGGTTTCTTAACATTTTTATGGGTTTTAAGGGTTGCTAGAGTTATTATCGGTTTTTAGGTTTTTTTGTTTGTAGGGATTTTCTATAGTTACATGAAATTTTCACTAAATATCTTATTTATTATGTGTCAAATACTATTTATCCTTATCTAAAACATATTTAAAAAATATATATAATATTTATATCAATATAAATATAAAAATATATTATTTTTAATGTAATATAATTTTTTTTAAATATTTCCTTTATCAGTGATTTTTTAGAAGCACTACTAAAATCCCATTTTATCAGTTATTTTTTACTAGTGATGATAAAGGGTTGTCCTTTATTAGTTCTTTTTTACAAGAATTGATAAAGGTACTCCTTTAAAGATTCTTTTTAGTGATTTTAAAAACCCCCTTTAACGTCGCTTTTTCTAGCATAGAGAAAGGGGGTTTTTAATAGCGCTTTTATCAAGTACTATTAAAACCCGATCTCTATATAAAGACAATTTTTTAGTAGTTAATTTATAAAGTTTTTCTTACTAAAATAAATATCTTATGAAACAAAATTATTCTCAAAATGGGATAGATATAATAAGCATTTTATTTTTACAAAGGGAATTACACTTTAAGTAACTATGACCAGGACATGAAACCCCTTATTACATCCATGTATTCCCGAAGGTTAAGGTGAGTAATGATGGTAGTTTCATGGGGTTTCTTAAATAACATTGACCAAGTGGTAATCTCCAAAAACTTTAACTTCTCAAATAATCAATTTCATTAAATCCTCACATGTTGAAGATTGACATGGACTTGGTCACGGGAAAACCCCATTGACTCTTGATCTATCAAAATTTCTAACAAATGGGTTTTAAATAGAATAAATTTACTAATTAATTCCATTATATCTTATTTCTGCATCAATTATATTTTTTTATTACAACTTATAAACACTAATTATAATGGTATAATTATTATCAATTGGTATTGTACCCAACAATTAAATTGACTAAAAATTATGTTGACTAATGGTCATATATGAACAATAGTCATATAACAGACAAATACCAATGGTCGCATTTCCCTTTATAGCCTATAGATACCACTTATTTATTTTATATAATATTCACTACAATTCCTCCCAAAGTTATATATTTTCATTTTCTAAGATTTTGATTGGTTTATTATTATTTTGTTTCATTTCTATAGTGTTGGCCATTGGATAGATGATTCTAGAAAATTGGGGTGATTAATACTTTCCCATTTTAGATTTTATATTTTGTATTTTTTCAGTCTTAATATTTTTCTTTTTCATTGGTTTTTTAGTTGTCTAATGTAATGATATTTATTAATGAGATAAAGTTTTTCTGGTTCCTCTATATTTTGTATGTTTATAATATTATATAATATAACACACATTTTATTTGGAAAAAATATCATTTAAAAATCATGGGTTGTTAAATTCTTCCCCCTTAAGAAATTTCATCCCTGAAATTTCAACTCATTATCTCAATTGAGAAAAGGTTAGGGTACTTCTGTCTCATTATCTCCTCTGGTTCCCATGTCGCTTCTTCATATTTATGGTTCTTCCACAATAATTTTATAAGGTAATTTTTATTTTTTTGTAGAACCTTTTCTCTAAGTCTTAAGATCTCCACTGACTGCTCCTTGTAGTAGTGGTCTTGTTCCAATTATACCACCTATAAATTCTGTACAAGTGAGGGATTAGTTATTTACTTCATCAAGTGAGATACGTGGAACACATCATGAACTTGATCCATATTTGGTGGAAGTTCTAGATGATAGGCCACTGGTCCTATGGAAACAAGTATTTCAAAGGGGGAAATATACCAAGGGATAATATTACCTTTCTTTCCAAATAACATGACTCTCTTCTATGGTAATATTTGAAGGAAAAAAATTTCTACAACATCAAACTCTACGTTCCTTTTATGGTTTTCAGCATATCTCTTCTACTAATGTTGAGAATTTTTTATATGTTGTTGTATGTCATGAACCTTTCCTGTCAACTCTTGTTGAAGATTTTTTCCAAGTAGCTTTCACTCACCAAATTCATCCCAACAATTAATAGTTTAACATTGCTTCCAAAATAGAGCTTCATAGGGTTCTATTTAAATACTCAAGTGGAATCTATTATTGTATAAGAACTCAACTAATGGGTGGTGTTGATCTCATCCACCATTAAATTCTATTAAGGATGTTCTCATAATGTACTAAATTGTTGAAATATTCCTTTATGAATGGCTATCAGTTTGGGTTGATATACCATACTTAAATTTAGTTTAGTATTCATATCATGTCGAAGTCTTATCTTGAATTTTGATTTGAACCATGCATCATGTTCAGAAATGATCGAAATCCATTCCACATGAAACATCACCACCTTCTTTATGTATATCATGGAAGTTTTTTAATAAAGAAATATTCCTGAATGGAGATTAAATGGGAATTATTGGTGATTCGATCCACTATAACCCATACTTCATTATTTTCTTTGGATGTTCTTATGAGACTAGAGACGATGTCCATAATGATATTTTCCACTTCCAGGTTTGCATGGATATTAGTTGCAATACCACTTTAGAGATTTTTTACATCACCTTCACTTATTGACACACCAATCACCTTATAGTGTAGTCTCCAATATCCTTCTTCATATTATCCTGCCAATAATGATCACAGAGGTCCCTTTTCATTTTAGTGCTTAAAGGATGTATAGAGAATGTAGAGATATGAGATTCATCCATCAGCTCCTTCTTTATCTTTAGGATATATATCACACATATCCTTGTGTTTAATTTTCATACATATTCTTGATCAATCATGAACTCAAGAGACATCCCATTCTTCACAGCCTCCATCTTCTTTTGTATCAAAGGATCATCTCTTTTAGATTTCTTGATATTCTCTAGTAATGATGGTTGGGATATCATTTGGGATCGATTAATGATGTCCCTTCCCTTATTATTCCCATTTCAACCTACTAGTCCCTTCACTAATGGATCCCCTTGAATCCTCATCATTTTCCTCACAACAAGGTCTTTCCTACATAATGCATCACTAACTTTGTTTTCTATTCTAGGGTGATGATGAATTGAACTATCATAGTCATTAAAAAGATCCAACCATATCTTTTGTCTCATTAAATTATTTTTTCAAAAATATATACTTAAAACAATAGTGGTTTATGTATATATCACATTTCTCACTATAAATATAGTGCTTCCATATATTCAGAGAAAAAATGATTGTAGATAACTCCAGGTCTTGCATAAGAAAATTCTTTCCATGAGGATTTAACTATTGAGATGCACAATCAATCACCTTGTCATTTCCCATGAGGATTCACCCAATCCATTTTAGATACCCATCACTATAACTAAAAAAATACTTCTCTTAAATATGATTGAGTCAACATAGGTGAAGTAACCAATATTTTCTCTAGTTATTGGATTTTTTTCATTCTCGTCTATATAAACTTATATCCTTTTCGAGTTAACTTCGTTAGTGGATTATAAATTCATGAATTTTTTTATTAAACCTCCTATAACATCCTACTAAACCAAGGAAACTATGAATTTAAATTACTTTTTAGGATTAGGCCACTCCTCTATAGCTTTTTTCTTGGTAGGGTAAACTTATATTCCTTCACTTGTTACAATGTTTCCCAAGAATATAACTTATTGTAACCAGAATTCACATTTTCTAAATTTTCCAAATAGATTTTCCTTCCTTGAAGTTTTCAATATAACCCTTATATGATCCTAATTCTCCTCATTAATTTTGAAATATATTAGAATATCATCAATAAAAACTGTAAATAATTTACCAATGTATTCCTTAAAGGCTCTATTCATAAAATCTATAAATATAGTGAAGTATTTAGAATATATTTTTTATACCCCCTTAACTGATGACACCCATATCAGAGTTCAATCTTGGAGAAGAATTGATCCCCATGAAACTGGTCAAATAAATCATCAATCCTTGGCAGAGGGTACTTATTCTTCATTGTGATCTCATTAAGTTCTCTATAATCAATTCATAACTTCATTTATACATCCTTATTCTTTACAATGTGAACAGGTGATCCCTAAGGAGACACACTTGGATGGATAAATCCCTTCTCCAAAATATCTTGAATTTATTTCTTTAATTCCATTAACTCCACATTTTTTATTCTATATGGGTTATTTGATATTGTATTGGATTCAGGTATGAGTTCAATGGATAACTCCACCTCTCTTTATAAGGGAGGTCCAAAGAATTCTTTACAAAATATATTAATGTATTCCTAAATTATGGGGATATTTTCTAATTTTATACTTCCATATAATTATTCCTCTTCACTGATCATTTCCATAAAGAAGTCTTTGGTAGTTTCTTTTAGAGAAATATTTGGCTGGGATATCTCTCCTTTGAAAATAATTATAGGTTTTTCATTCAAGATTAATGAAATTTCCTTTCTCCTATAGTCGATCTTATCATTATACTTTGAGATCTAGTTCATCCCTAGTATAGGTTATTTGTTATGTGATTGTACTTTCCAAAGTTAATACTAAAATTTATATACACCATTCATGTTAGAATAATCTATCCTAGATTATTGAATGATAACTATACTTATAGAATCATGGGTATTTATTTTATATTCTTCACAAACTTTGATGAAATAATGGAATGGGGTGATCCAAAATAAAACAATGTACTTTCCAAATTTGAGAGCACAATAAGTGTACCTACCACCACATTATTTTGAGCATCTACTTCAACCATCATGATAGAAAATACAAAACATTTATCCCTTGGACTATGCTAAGGTTTATGGTGTTTTCCATCTATTATGTTCTGATTTGTAAATTGATTGGAAAAGTTTCCTAGTTATCCACACTTGAAGAATTTAACTTTATACTGGGCCTGAACCATCTTCTATTTTTCTTTAGTGTTTAGAAGATGAGGCTTCACCTCACCATGAAATTTTCAACCGATATTTCCATATCTTATGCACTTGTATCACTTTAAAATCCCAAGAAATTAGCTCCCTAAATTATCTTCCCATATTTTTTGCACATGGAAAGTTTCACTTTCTTTCCTTCTGTTTTATGATCAAAATTATTCCCTAAGCTTGTCTCAATTCCTCCCTTATTTTCATTTGACCTATGTGACCACTTCATCTCTCCTAACTCTAATTTAACATTCATAACACTCTGTACTATCTCTTAATAGATTTCATAGTCTCAATTTTCTAAGTTCCTCCAAATATGGGGTCTCATTCCACTTAAGAAACTATCAAACTTTCCCTTATGATCCATACAAAATCTATAGGTGTGATGAGCAAGTCTTGTAAAGTTAATTTTATAGATTCTCATGAATTCATTTTCCCTCATCTTTAGCTATAGTAATATAACAACCCAGTTCTTTATTACATCTTAATTCATTATTTATTATATAAAATTACACATAATACATCTTGAAAGATTAATAAGTCTAGTGTATTTGGGAATTAGAGACATATTATAACATCTTGAATATGGGATACAACAACATTATTGAAAAGTTTTTTAACATGATTTTAAAATTCCATGGATTTCAAAACTGTATAGGATAGCTTGGGGACAATCATAAGAAATGGGATAGATATAAAGCATGGTAAGGGAATAAACATGGAATAAGGTGATAAATTATAGAGACTCAAGCTTGAAGTACATGGACATTACATTTATTTCATAGAATACTTAATACATGACATAAACAGACACCCAAAGATCATATTAGTTTAGTGTATTTGGAAACATGGAACACAATCTTCTAACTTTTTGAAAGATCTTCAACATCTCCCACAAATATTTTCCTCTTTTTTCCTACCTAAAACATTTATTTATATCCTGGGGAAAATACAACATATAAATGTTGATCTAAAATTCTCAATAAGGGTAAATATGGAGAACAATAAAAAAACCATCTACATTTTAATATAAAAACAAGAACATAAAGTCTAAACATCAAAGTCTTGACCACTGACATAAATCTTAGAAGTACGTAAGGCATGGATCATAAAGGAACATTTAACTTGATAGAATAGAATTGGCATATAACATGTTATTACATAAAACTAATAAGTACATATTATGATTTCCATAGTATCCAAGTAAATACTTCTAAGACCATCATAGTGGAAAAAGTCTATTATTGAACCAGGTTTACTTGTCATTCTAGCCATGTATTACAGAACTACATTTACCTTTCATTTCAGTCATGTTTATCTCAAGAGATATAAATCTTTACCCAATTTATTAGTGGTAGTTATAGGTCCCACCCATCTCATAATGAAATAATTATTACATGTTCTACAAAAACATAAATCATTCATCATAGCATAACCCATGAAATAAAATGGGTTTCTTAAACATTATTATGTCATAACATAATCTATATAAAATACCATTTCATTACTAACGTAATAAAATAATAGTAAAAAAATGGATATAATCATAACACTATTTAAATAGTGTCATCTGATATGGAAAATAATTTTGATAAACCACATGAACATAGTTATTGAGTAAAATATCCTTTCTTCTTCCAAAACATTTTCTTTTCCCAAAATTCCATGAAATTTTAAAAGAAAAGAATTTAGTTGAAAATAAAAATGAAATAGTATAGAGGAAGATTCATGTAAATAAGGATTAATGAATATATAAAAACTCTTTCATGCCGTATAATTTAAAAAAATATTCTCTTTTCACTTTTATCGGAAAAGTCAAAAAGTACCCCGTATGGTAAAAAAAGAAATATTCCTTTTAAACCATGTAGTAAATGTAAAAATGGGTAAAATAAATTTAAACATACATATAGGAATAGTAAACATTTAATGATAATATTCTTAGAAAATATGGACAAGGATGATAAATATATTCCCAGTGGATACTTACGAATAAATAATCTCGGATAAAATGAGATTGGAAAAGTTATCCCTTACCATAGGTTCAATTTCATTCATATGTGTCTGAAACTCCTATATATTGGGTTTAAACATATTATTAACTTGTAACAGAACTATAATAATCTGAATTATATCATATATGATTCACTTACGACTTTATATTACCTGTTCATTTGTCAATTCCATGTTAAAACAACGTTTTGGGTAATAATCGTTTTATTTATCATATGTGTTTGGAATTATTATTCTTGATATTATTAAATAGATAATGATTTAATTACTTAAATAATGTAAAAAATGATTTATATATCATATATATTTAGTATATAAATATATATAATATATCAATAAATGTAATGGAATACACCGTTCATGGAGACGGTAGGTCGTACGTACGCATGAACGTTGTTTTCGTTTCCTTATTAAATTGAATAGAAGTAAGTAGATTACATATATATATATATACATAAATCCAACTGAATTATTATGTCATATATTTTATTATTATTTATTATATATACTTTATAATCATTTTTTAATGGTTAACATGGAGAATGAATCTCATCGCGTCGTGGAGACGATAAGTCGTACGTACACACGAGTGACAATATCGTTCCCATATTTGTTAAATGGTATTGAAGTGGATGGTGTAAAATATCTCATAATTAGTATAATGTTATAATAATCATATATATTTATTATTTCCACCACTATACCCATCCAAGTAAGGTGGTGGTGAAAAAAATATTACACCACGGAGTGGAGACGGTAATTTGTACGTACGCACGCGTGGTGATTTAATTTTTCATAGAATGGATAGAAGGTGAAATAGGGTTTTCTCATATTTTTAATAACATATCATAATATTGGTTATAATTATTTTATTACATTATAATTAAACAACTAAAGAAGAATAAGTAAAAAAATCAAATTTGAAAGAATCGGTAGAAGAGATTACCTCTACCTCGACGTGCCTCATTTAAATTTCATTTTAGGGAACTAGATCTGGTCTTTTAAGAAAGCCAGAACCTCAAGAATATTACTAGGGAAGTTAAGAAGAGAAATTGTTAAAGGGGTTTACTGATATTGAAGGCTCAAAATGGAGTGAAGAGGAGAGGGAGGAGGTTCCCTTTTTATAAGAGAGGAGGAGTCACTTTAGGAATGTTCAAAAAAAATTAATTTATTATAAATTCAATTTTAACTTAAAATGGTCCAAAACATATTTAATTCTAAGATAATATGATTTTGGTTCGAATAACCATCATACAATTTTTTTGACAAGTTTTTAATATTTTTTTATCCTTATCTTTTTTTACCCTTATTTTACCTTTTTTAATCTTACTATGATATCATGTTATTTACACATTGTGGGTTAATTTAATTACCATATCATGTAAAATGACCAAAAAAAAGTTATTTATTTCATATTTCGACTTATATTAACCATTTTTCCAAATCATAGATTTTTATAAATTTAATATCATTTAATAACTATTTTATGTTTTAATTTATAAAGTGTGTCAATTTTGGACACTATTCATGCTTGAATTTTAAAAAAAATCATAACCTAATTCCTTAAAAAATAAGGAATTTAATCAAATATAATACGTCAATATCATCCCTAAAATTCATTAATGAAATCAAAATAACTAAATTACATTTTTTTTAAAAAATTTATAAATTCATTTATTTGAATCCTTTATTAATGAAGCAATCACTACATCATCTTTGTGTCATAATTAAACTTATTTATTTAATATCCAAAAATTAGAAATAAAATATCATTATATAGAAAATATTTTATTATTTCTAATGAATATTTATATTCAAAGATATCACTTATATAACCCCATATAACTTTTTTTAGTAAAAGATATATGTTTAGGTTATATTTTCCTTAACATTAAATTAAAAGTAATTAAATGTCATTTTCACTTACAAGTGGCTCCATGGGGTCCCAAAATAAACCCAAGTATGCCCATGGTCATACATGTATCATCCAATAGGTTTAGGAAACATGTTAGGGTAATTTAATATTATTGTAATATTATTTTTTACCCTTACTTTCCAGATTTACCCTTTAACCACGGTAAATAAAATATTTACTGAAGTTACTATTTATAATGTCTAAAAAATGTACCTATTTACACAATTTGTACCTACTGAAATAAAAATATGGAATACTTTTTTCCAAATTCAAAACAGATAATTGGAAAAAATTAATTTAAAATTAATTATTGTTGTCAAAACCAAAAAATGTGTTTTTAAGAAGTCAAAACTACCAAAATATTGACATGTGTTTATATCCAATTTAAGATTGAAATTACTTAAAATGAAAAAAATTGGATTAAATGGTAAAAATATAATCCAATTACACTTTAAAATCAATTAAAATTACAATCTAACTATATAAATAAATTTGATGAAAAGATAGTTTTGACATAAAATGAAGTATTTTTCATTATTCATTAAAAATAAACATTATCAGCAAAAAAAAAATTACCCAAAGTAAATTTTTATGTCCTTATTATAAAAAAGTAGTATATTTTTTCAAATTTAAATTATAAAAGTTTCAAAAACTAGATTTAAAATTGTTACGCCATTAAAATTCGATAAAACTGTATTTTTTAAAAAATACTTCTTTTATCTGAAAAAATGATTTTTTGTTCTCATACCATGTTCTAGAAAATGTGTAAGATGAATTATAATATTATATAAAATTAAAAAAAAATACAATTCATAATGTTTAGTTTATATCTCATTAAATAATAATATTTTTATAATATTTTTTTTAGTGAAACTCGGTATCACGTACAACACAAGCTATCAAGAAAGGTCGATCTTGCGTGTAACGCAAGATAAGTAAGTGTTTCATATAGTAAAAGTTTTCTTTGGTTTTTCATATAACATAATCCAAACTTGGTTCATTTATACATTGAAAAAAAAATCTATACTCAGTGTTGTGTGAAATGAATTCTATCAAAATTACTTAAAATTGTGTGTGCCACAAGAAAGGAATAGTGTTGCGTATACCACAAGCTAATACTGTTGGTCGGAGTGGATACTCAAGAGGGGGAGTGAATTTAGTTCCAATTAAAATTTCTGTTAAAATGATTTCTCTTAAAATCCCCCAATTAAAAACAAAGTTAAACTCTAGTGAATTTGTAAAACTGTAAGGGTTCGATTAGGTTCTCAAAAGATTGATTAGATCACAGTTAATTTAATCAGAAGATTAAATTAGCTTTTGAAACTAACCTACCAACTTACAATAGTTACAAAAACTTTCTAGATTAACTATCAAAGTAACTTTAAAACAAAGTGTATTTCAAAGTAATTAGCAGCGGAAAATAAAGTATGTAATATACTTTAGACTTAATCTAAGATACACAACAGGAATAACCAAGAGGTTCAGTCTCAAGCTAAGACTTATTCCTCTCAAACAATTTGTATAAATTTTATCCACACCCTAGATCGGGGTAAACAACAGTACAGAGACTGTCCGGGTACTAAGACCTCTACCACATTTCTTCGTGAGAAAACAAAAACAATAGCACACAGGCTGTCCAGGTCACACTTGACCTCTTCCATAATTCACAGTGGGATATGGTAATGTATAAGAAGTTTGGAGTGAGGATTTAGTATCCTCCAGTTCTATCCAGGAGTCAGTGTGTAAATACAACACACACTTCTCAAAGAGTAAATAAATAAAACACAATTAAGATAAACAGATAGAGATGAGTTTAGAGTGCTCTATGTGTTGTGAGTGAAGATCTGGACTCCTTGTATTGATGTCAATGAAGCTCTGAGTCCTTTTCTAGTTTCTGTCAGGTAAACAGAGTGTCGTAGTTCTTGTTTCTTCAATTCCAGTGTAGATGTTCAGCTTGAATGTGAAAGTGTTCTTTTGTAATACTTCAACTTATTCTTTGAACTTGTATTCTTGATGAGTATGAGTGTTCTTCAAGTTTCTCGTGTGTTCTTCTTTTCATATATGTGCGTGCATGGAAGAAAAATCCTTTTGCTAGGCCTTTTCACGTCTCACTTTTACTGCATATCGACCTTCCTTATATTCCACGAGCTTTAGTAATAGGAATGATTACCTTTTCATAGGTACAAGGTATGGTTCCCTGAAATGCAAACAACTATCATTAAATATCTTTAATTGCATTAAAAATAACAAATATGACAGTTGGAATTAAATAAGAGTAAAGAGAAATTCAAACCGTTTTCATGACTATCGATGAGTCATGAGATCGGTAGGTCATTTTGAATTTGCATCAGTATCGGTAGGTCCTTGGATCAGCATCAGCATCGGTAGATCATGATCTGCTTTGGTATCAGTAGGTCATGATCAGCATCGGTATCGGTAGCTCATGATCAGCATCGGTATCGGTAGTTCATGATCACCTTCGGTATCAGTAGGTCATGATCAGCATCGGTATCGGTAGTTCATGATCATCATCGGTATCGGTAGGTCATGATCAGCATCGGTATCGGTAGGTCATGATCATCATTGGTATAGGTAGGTCATGATCAGCATCGTTATCAGTAGCTCATGATCAGCATCGGTATCGGTAGCTCATGATCAGCATCGGTATCGGTAGCTCATGATTAGCATCGGTATCGGTATGACCATTGTCATCAGTGCAACCGTTCATCATCTGTGTGACCGTTCATCATTGGTGCGACCATTCATCATCGGTGAGACCGTTCATCATTAGTGCGACCGTTCATCATCGATGCGACCGTTCATCATTGGTGCGACCATTCATCATCGGTGTGACCGTTCATCATCGGTGTGATCAATCATCGTCAGTGTGACCGTTCATCATCGGTACGACCGTTCATCATCAGTGCGATTGTTCATCATTAGTGTGACCGTTCATCATCGGTGCAACAAGAAAATTACTAACGGTGAGTCATAAACATGAAATTCACACTAAGTGTCTGTTCAATCCAGAATACTTCCAGGTCAACAGAAAAACATAAATTAACATAGATAAACATCATGTATACAAGAGTCAAACATATGTAAATACATTTAGAACAAATTAAACAAAAGACTAAATTGTCATAAATAAAATAATGATTTGTAATTATTAAAATAACCATATCATAGGGAGTTTAACAATCTCGCCCTTTTTGATAATCACAAATCAATGGCATAAATGAAGAGAGAAGAGAGTATGTCATCTAGTATGCTCCCCTATATAAAAATAATATATGCCAAAAGATAAACAGATCATCATAGAATGACATTAGAGTATAAACAAAGAGAGAATATATCAACATAGAATTAAATAAGTAGTCATTTCTCCCCTTTTATAGATATAGAATCATTTCTCCCCTAGTCATTTCTCCCCTTTTATAGATATAGATTCATTTCTCCCCCTAGTCATTTCTCCCCTTTAATAGATATAGATTCATTTATCCCCCTAGTCATTTCTCCCCATTTATAGATATAGATTCATTTCTCTCCCTTTCAACATTTATTCCCCTTTGGGATTATAAAAAAGAAGAGTAGAAGGAAGATACTGAAGAAGAAAAGTGCCACTTAAAAAGAAGTTCTGAGAAAGAGTACAAGAAATAGACACCCTATCAAAAATGACTGGTACAGATACTTATTTGGGTGCAATGGATCTTTCCCTTTCGCCGAAGGAGGAATGGATGGTCAAGAGGGTGCTTTGGTGGGAGGTTGATCTGGACAGATGGAGAGAGGAGGTGGGGCAGCTCTGGATGGTAGCATAGTGGGTGCTAAGGTCACTTGCTGAGGAGTAGAAGATCTTTCTGAAGGTGGCTGCTGAATGACTGGATATATACTGGATAGAGCTTCAGACACTGAAATTTGACCTGGAGAAAAATATGATGACTGAGAGGCTTTGCAGTAGGAAGAACAATTGCCTTTGCTTTCACATGAAGATATGGTTTGAGCGGATTGATAAAATATTGAATTACTTCACCACCATATTTCATATCCATTTCAAATTCATCCTTATTCTGCATGAAACTTTCCAGAGTAGGAGTGAAATCCTTCAACTACTGGACTTGAGCCTTGAAATCTTGAGTTCCTATAGGGAGCCTCAAATTCTCATCCAAAACCTTAAACCGATGGTTCAACTCATGCTTGGTATAAATATTAGAAAAGTTGTGATCCACTTTCTCTTTAATCTCTTTCTGAGACTTAGTACCATCAGCTGAATACAACTGCACCATTTTGTGGATATGATCACTACTGTCTTTCATCTTCTTTAAGGAATCCAAATCCAGGATCTGCCCAAGAGCTACTAACTCATCTCTTATAATATCCTTTAAGGTATTGATTTTATGACTAGTGATCTTGGATATTTTGGAGGAGTTGTCCTGAGCAACAATATGAGTGATCTCAGATTTCAAATTCCTTAAATCAGCTTTCTTTAGGTGTTCTTCCATGTTTCTTAACACTTACATCATACCAGAGATGGTTGTTCTAAACTCACCTGACAAAGAGACTAAACCACTGCTTAAATCTTTGATCGTTTGATTCAGAGAGGTAATATGTCTGTCAATCATCTCACCAGTATTGCAGAGGTCTGGTTGGATGATACTTACCACTCTCTGGGTCAGAGCATCCATAGCAACCTCGGTTAAGTTCATAGGAGTAGGAGCAAGAGCATTAAACAATTCCTCTTTTATTGTCTCTCTAACTTATTGAAGCAGCTCAGATTTAAATCTGTCAAGATCAGATTTTACCATTGTAGGATCAGGACTAGATTGAGAAATTGAAGGACCAGGTTTGTCTGCTGTCACTTGCATATACTCAGCAACTAATCGAGCCTTAACTGAATAGCTTTCTCTTGTAAAATCCACTTCTTCTTCCTCTTCCTCTGGATAATCTAAACCCAGAACTGCAAGACTTGGGTGTTCTTCCCATGCGGCTTTGCATGAAGGATACAAAGGTTTCACAAAACTAGATCTTCCAGAATTTTCCGGAGAGGCTTCCTCATCCACATCAACCTCTGACTATATTGTCCTTTCATCCTCAGGAATAGTTTCTTGCTCATTTAGTTGAGGTTGAGGATCTTCTTGAATCACATTTTGACCATCCACTGGTCGAGTGCTTACATCATCATCATCACTACTGTCATCTTAACTATTATCACCATCACTTTCATCACCCTCATCACCATCTTCACCGTCATTGACTGATTGTTCATTTGAACTATCTTTACTACTGGATTCATACTACTCATAATTTGATTCTTCAGTCTCACTTTCTTCTTCATCATCTAAAATAGGTTCTATCTCTGGTAACTTGAGAGGTGGACTAGCTAGTCCAAATTCCATTCTTATTTTCTTAGGACTAATCGTATCAGGATCACTCCGGTCATCAAGATGTGATTCTGGATCCTTTTCAGTATTAGCTTTAGCTTTAGCTTCTTCTTCTTCTGTTCCCTTTTTACTGGACTCACCAGTTTCCTTAGGAACTACATCTTCCTCTTCTTCATTAGAATAAACCACTTCTTCACCAGGCTTTAAACTATGATCTCTAATACCCTTTGGTCTCTTAGGATGATCAATAGGATTAAAAGTGTCATATAACTTTTCTTCATCAGCAAACCAAGCTTTCTTCCATGGGTTCCAGTTGATTTTCATCCTTTTACAAATATCCCTGTTAATACAGAAAATACTACTGGATGAGATACACTCACCTCTATCTTCAACACAGCCCAAGAACTTTAGCATGGTAGAGATTTGATTGGAATAGAACAGGGTTGTAGCTTTCTTGGATGGATTCACCATCTCAGTAATATGGATAGAAAAATATATACATAGGTTGACCTTTTCACCATTCAATAATAGAAACAACAAAAAAACATCTTGATACTTTACAGAAGCAAAATCACCTTTTCTAGGACAGACTTGTTGTTGAATAAACTTAAACAGAATTCTACAGTCACCATCTAACTCAGCAGCAGTTATTCTTCTAGATTCAGAATTTCCAGTCAACATCTCTAGAGCTAGCTAATAAGAAAAGTATTCAGTGGTAGGAGGTATATTTCCAGTGTAATCCTCGTATCTTCTATTATAAGGTACTCCTAAGCATTCAGCCCATTGCTTCGATGAAAAATTTATCTTTTTTCCTTTGATTATCGATGATAATCTCACAGCTTCTGCTCCATCCAAAACAATACTTAAGTTCAGATAAAATTCATGAACTAACTTTGGGTAAAATACATGTTCATTATCACAGAACTAGTCTTTCCATCCTTATATCTCCAAAACTTTTAAAATAGAAGACTTGCTGGATAACACCCATTTGGCACTCACTTCCTTTTCTATAGTAACTACCCATTTTTTCCAACTCCAAGTTTACTAACCTTTGAGTCGTGCTGCTCGATTCTCCTCGAGCACGTTTCACAGAATAGGAACCTTCTGATTCCTTGATTTTATTCTTTTTACTATCCATTTGGAGGTTCGAGAGGATTGAGCAGTTGGAAAGGTTCAAAAGGTTTAGAAGGTTTGGGATTCAGGGAAAAAAAAGGAGACTTCGGTGGGAGATGGAAGGTCAAAAGTCATATAAAAATAGCCACGAGTCATTATTTTTAACATTTAGTGTTACAATAATAATAATAAACAATAATAATGATTTAGTAAAACAACGTCGTTTTGAAAAACACTAATGGTTTCACAAACTGTACAACTCAATCGGTAGCATAGATTGGTTTCACAGATCGGTCTCACAGATCAGTTTCACTGATCGGTTTCACAGATTGTTTTCACTGATTGTTTTCACAGATCTATCATACCTAACTCTTGTTTGATAAATTTTAACCTTTCATAGATTAAGTTCTTGGTAAAAATATCATCTAACTAATGTTCAAAGTCAATAAATTCTAGAGAAATATCACCCTTTTGATAGTGATCTCTTAAGAAGTGATGTCTGACATCAATGTGTTTGGTCCTAGAGTGAGACATTGGATTATTAGAAATGTTAATTGCACTAGTGTTATCACAATTTCTAGACACATGTCTAAATTGATATCCATAGTCCAACAGAGTGTGTTACATCCAGAGAATCTGTGCACAACAACTACCAGCAGCAATGTATTCTATTTGAGTAGTAGATAATGCAACCGGGTTCTGTTTCTTAATATACCAAGATACTAGGGACTTTCCTAAAAGATTACATGTTCCATATTTTCTCTTTCTATCTATCTTTCAACCAGCAAAGTCAGCATCTGAATAACTCATTAAGTCAAATGATTTTCCTTTTGGATAAAACAAACCTAAATTTTCAGTATGTTTAAGATAATTAAAAATTCTTCTAACAACAAGCAAATGATATTCTTTAAGATTATCTTGAAATCTTGCACACATACACACACTAAACATAATATCTGGTCAACTAGTAGTAAGGTAATGTAGACTCCCAATCATACCTCTATAATTGGTTTGATCAACTGGTTTCCCAGTTTTATCATCACCCAGCTTACAGGTGGTACTCATAGGTGTGTCACTTCCATTATTACTATCCAAACCAAACCATTTTAAAATATCCTTTGTATATTTACTTTTATTTAAGATAATACCATCCTTATTTTAAAAAATTTGAAATCCATGAAAATACTTGAGTTCCCCCATTAAACTCATTTCAAATTCATTTTGCATTATCTTTGAAAAATAAATACATAAAGAATGTTTGGAAGATCCAAAAATAATATCATCAACATAGATTTGTACAATTAAAATTTCTTTGGAAATTCTTTGAATAAAAAGAGTGGGATCATCAATTCTCTTAGTAAAACCTTTTGAAATAAGAAAATCTATAAGTCTATCATACCAAGCTCTTGGATCCTTTTTTAAACCATATAGAGATTTAGAAAGTTTAAAAACATGTTTTTGGAAATGGGGGTTTGTAAATCTTGGTGGTTGTTCAACAAAAACATTCTCAATTATAATCCCATTTAGAAATTCACTTTTGACATCTATTTGATATAACTTGAAATTCAGATGAGCAGCATAGGAAAGTAGAATCCTAATAGACTCTAATATAGCTACAGGAGAAAAGGTTTCCTCATAGTATATACCTTCTTCTTGACTATACCCTTGTGAAACTAGCCTTGCTTTGTTTCTAACTATATTTCCTGACTCATCAACTTTGTTTCTAAAAAATCATTTAGTGCCTATGGTCAATGTGTCCTTAGGTCTTTCTACTAATTCCCAGAATATGATTCTTTCAAATTGATTTCGTTCTTCTTGCATATCCATTACCCAAAATTCATCATTGATATCATCATTGATATTTTGAAGTTCTAACTTTGAAAGAAAGGCTTGATGTTTAACTTGATTTCTTAAAGAATATCTAGTCTGTGTACCTATATCAAGATTACCAACAACAGTATCTAAAGGATGATTCTTTAGAATCCTAGTTGATCTAGTAAAGGTAGGACTAGAAATTTCAGGCTCTTCTCTAGGTTCGGGTTCACCAGGAGTGTATTTTGGAATACTCCCAAAACTGGTTGTCTTTACAGCAGGTTTATTGATTTTATCACTTAGGTTCAGAACATACAACTCTTCTTCAAGATTTTCAAGAGGAGGTTTAGGTTCATGTGGATCAGTTTCATCAAATTTGATGTGAACAGATTCTTTCACACACTTGTTTCTCTTATTAAACACTCTATAGGCTTTGCTAGAAAGTGAATATCCTAAAAATATTTCTTCATCACTCTTGGATGCAAATTTGTCTAGATTATCCTTAGTATTTAGAATGAAGACTTTTCAACCAAAAACCCTTAAGTAGTTAACCTTAGGTTTCCTATTGTTCCAAAGTTCATAAGGGGTTTTCTTAAAAACAGGTCTGATCAAAACACTATTGATAATATAACAGGCTGCATTAACAGCTTCATCCCAAAAATAAATAGGTAGGTCATATTCATTAAGCATGGTTTTTGTAATTTCCTAAAGGGTTCTATTTATTCTTTCTACTACACCATTCTACTGAGGTGTTCTAGGGGCAGAGAAATTGTGACTATATCCATTGTGTGAGCAATAATATTCAAACTCATGATTTTCAAACTCACGACCATGGTCACTTCTTAGGGTCTTAATCTTAAGTCCACTAAGGTTTTTTACATACTTGGAGTATTTAGTAAAGTAGGAACATGCTTCACTTTTGTAAGCTAGGAAGTATACCCAATTATATCTAGAAAATTCATCTACTAGAACATAGAGATAGTGCTTCCCATTTAAACTAGAAACTCTAGAAAGTCTAAACAAGTCCATGTGAACCAACTCGAGAGGTTGAGAAGTTGAAACTTATTTCTTTGATTTAAAAGAAACTTTATGTTGCTTTCTCTTTTGACTGGGATTACAAACTTTGTCTGATGGGAATTCAAGTTTGGGTAGGTCTCTAACTAAGTTCTTCCTAGTCAGTTTTCTAAGTGAATGAATGTTTCAGTGTCCTAATTTTTTGTGCCATAACCAAGAATCTTTATGAAAATAATTTAAACAAATAACATTTTTCTTGGCTAAAGAATTTAAATCAATTATATATACATTTTCATTTCTTAATGCAGTGAATACTAAAACATTTTTGGAATTAAAAACATTACATGAATCATTTTCAAACTTAACATTGAAAACATCATCACACAACTGAGAAATACTTAATAAATTATCTTTTAGTCCATCAACAAATAAAACTTTAGAAATTAAAACTGAATCCGTGTTACCAATCTGGCCTAAGATGATGATTTTTCCTTTAGAGTTATCACCAAAGGTGACATGGACTCTATCAACTTTGATTAAAATTTTGAAGCATGAGTAATCTCTAGACATATGCCTTGAACATCCACTGTTCAAGTACCATATCTTTTTATGAGAACTCTTTAAGCAAGTTTCCTACAAAACAGATTTAGATGGAAAATTATTTTGGTACCCAGATTCTCTTAGGTTCAGACAAGTTAGCAATCAAAGCTTTAGGTAACCAGATTTGTCTTATGGGTCTCAAATAATTTACAGAGTCAATGGATTTTGAAAGATAAAATTTATTTAATCTAAAACCATATGAATAACTAGTTAAAGCATATGTGTTTCCAGAACTAGAACTAGCAGCATTCTGTCTAGATTTAGAAATTAATCTAGTTTTAGTAAACTATCTCTGTCCAGGCTCATAGCCTATTCCAATGGTATATTTTTCTTTCAATTGTTTTCCTAGCATTAGAGTATGCGTATCTTTTCCATTTGTGAATTTTTATAAGTCCTTCCTTAATTTCTCATTATACAATTTTAGTTCATTATTTTCCTTAAGAAATTGAGAATTCTTTTCCTTTTCTATATCAAGTGAAGATTTAACAAATCTAGTCAAAGCATGCTGTTTCTTTAAAGCCTTATAATTGTCCTTCAATTCATTACAGGTTTCTTCTAGAAAATTACAATATTCAAATAACTCTTTACTAGACATATTTTCAGATTTAGAATCAGATTCAACTCTAGAATAATATGAATTTAAGGCAGGAGTATCTAATGTTACCTCAGAAGTGTTTTTCATAAAACACATATTAGCCTTTTGAGATTTTTCCTCCTGATTATAATCAGAATCACTTGAAGTGTCTTCTGAAGCACTCCAAGTTTCTTTCATTTACTTCTTGTATTTAGTTTCCTTGTATTCATGTTTCTTCTTGAATTTCAAATTTGGAAAGTTTTCTTTTACTTGTCATTTCCTCTTGAACTCATAGTAGAAAATTTCATCACTCCTATTAGACTTTTTCCAATCCTTCTTCCAATGACCCTTGTTGTCATATTTTCCTTTGTAATTTGATTTTCTGAATAATTTCTTCTTTCTATAGAACTTCTTGAATCTCCTGGATATCTGAGCCATTTCAACATCACTGTCAGAATCTAAACTTTCACTTGTTGAGATTTCAGTAGGTATGTGAACTTTTTATTTTTCCTTGCTCTTTGAGACAGTAGACTTAAAATCCACTGGCTTCCTTTTTGGTTCATCATCTTCTTCATTATTTAATTTAAGATCTTATTCATACATCATAAGCTTACCAATAAGCTCCTTAATAGGCAAAGTACCAATATCACATAATTCTCTAATTGAGAAAGATGTGCATCTCCATCGGTCTGGCAGACATCTTAGTATTCTCATGATTTTCTCCTTTACAGGAACATATTTTCCAAATGATCTCATAGTGTTGAAAATTTCATTTAACCTGATATACATGCTAGAAATAGGTTCATCAGGATTCATTTTAAAATTATCATATTTAATAGTGTATGTATTCAGCCTCATTTCTTTGACATTGGTTGTACCCTCATGGGAAACACCCAGGGTATCCCAAATTTCATAAGCAGTTGTACAAGCAGATATGTGATTGAATTATTCATCTCCTAAAGCACAATACAAAGAATTCATAGATTTACAATTATTATTGTAAGCATATTTAGTAGGTTCATCCCAAGTAGTTCTTTCAGTTTCTGGAATTTTATATTGAGTTTCTATAGCAGTCCAGATGTCAAATCCCATAATTTCTAAATCAATTTTCATTTTAAGATTCCACTGGGCATAATTTATAACTTTAAAGAAAGGTGGCATGTTGGTAAAAGAACCCTCTAATCTATTTTCTATAGTTATATTTTAGAAAATATATTTAAAGAGATAAAATTTAGAACTAATAGAAATTTAATATCTTTAAGATAAAACAAAAATCACAGTTGAAAAACAGAGTATTTTGTAAACTTTGATAAACAAAACAAAACCTCTGATACCAAATGTTGGTCGAAGTGGATACTCAAGAGGGGGGGTGAATTGAGTTCCAATTAAATTTTTTGTTAAAAAGATTTCTCTTAAAATCCCCAAATTAAAAACAAAGTTAAACTGTAGTGAATTTGTAAAAATGTAAGGGTTCGATTAGGTTCTCAAAAGATTGATTAGATCTCAGTTAATTTAATCATAAGATTAAATTAGATTTTGAAACTAACCTACTGACTTACAGTAGTTACAAACACTTTCTAGATTAACTATCAAAGTAAATTTAAAACAAAGTGCATTTCAAAGTAATTAGCAGCTGAAAATAGACTATGCAGTATAATTTAGACTTAATCTAAGATGCATAGCAGAAATAACCAAGAGGTTCGGTCTCAAGCTGAGACTTATTCCTCTCAAACAATTTATATAAATTTGATCCACACCCTGGATTGGGGTAAAAAACAGTATAGAGACTGTCCAGGTACTAAGAACTCTACCACAGTTCTTCATGGGAAAACAAAAACAATAGCACACAGGCTATCCAGGTCACACTTGAACTCTTCCAAAATTCACAGTGGGATATAGTAATGTGTAAGAAGTTTGGAGTGAGTATTTAGTATCTTCCTGTTCAGTCTAGGAGTCAGTGTGTAAGTACAACAAACACTACTCAAAGATTAAATAAATAAAATACAATAGAGCTAAACATATAGAGATGAGTTTAGAGTGATCTATATGTTGTGAGTGAAGATCTGGACTCCTTGGAGTGATGTCAATGAAGCTTTGAGTCCTTCTCTGGTTTCTGTCGGGTAAACATAGTTTGTAGTTCTTGTTTCTTCACTTCCAGTGTAGATGTTCAGCTTGAATGTGAAAGTTTTCTTTTGTAATACTTCATCTTATTCTTTGAACATGTATTCTTGATTAGTATGAGTGTTCTTAAAGTTTCTCATGTGTTCTTCTTTTCATATATGTGCGTGCATGGAAGAAAAATCATTTTTCTATGGCTTTTCACGTCTCACTTTTACTGCAGCTCGATCTTCCTTATATTCCATGAGCTCTGGCAATAGGAATGGTTACCTTTTCATAGGTACGAGGTATGGTTCCCTGACATGCCAACAACTATCATTAAATATCATTAATTGCATTGAAAACAACAAATATGACCATTGGAATTAAATAAAAGTTAATAGAAATTCAATCAGTTTTCATGACTATCAGTGAGTCATGAGATCGGTAGGTCATTTTGAATCTGCATTGGTATCGGTAGGTCCTTGGATCAGCATTGGCATCGGTAGATCATGATCAGCATTGGAATCGGTAGGTCATGATAAGCATCGGTATCGGTAGCTCATGATCAACATTGGTATCGTTAGGTCATGATCATCATCGGTATTGGTAGGTCATGATCAGCATCGGTATTGGTAGGTCATGATCAGCATCGGTATCGGTAGGTCATGATCACCATCGGTATCGGTAGGTCATGATCACCATCGGTATCGGTAGGTCGTGATCAGCATCGGTATCAGTAGCTCATGATCAGCATCGGTATCGGTAGCTCATGATCAGCATCGGTATTGGTAGCTCATGATTAGCATCGGCATCGGTATGATCGTTTCCATCGGTGCAACCATTAATCATCTGTGTGACCGTTCATCATTAGTTAGACCGTTCATCATCGGTGCGACAATTCATCATTGGTGCGACTATTCATCATCGGTGCAACCATTCATCATCAGTGTGACCGTTCATCATCGGTGCGACCGTTCATCATCAGTGTGACCGTTCATCATCGGTGCAACAAGAAAATAACTAATGGTGAGTCATAAACATGAAATTCACACTAAGTGTCTGTTCAATCCAGAATACTTCCAGGTCAACAGTAAAACATAAATTAACATAGATAAACATCATTTAGACAAGATTCAAACATATGTAAATACATTTAGAACAAATTAAACAAAAGACTAAATTTTCATAAATAAAACAATGACTTGTGATTATTAAAATAACCATCTCACAGGGAGTTCAACAAATACGGTGTTGTGTATAGCGCATGATAATCTCAGTGGAGCTTAAAACACAAGACATCAAAGAAATTAAAAATAATCTATCTCATAAAATCTCGAGGTGTTACATTATACCCCCTTAAAATTAATTTCACCCTCGAAATTTGTCATGGTTATAAATGTTTTCTATAAAAAAGTTTCTTTCGTAGAAAACCACATCGTAAAAATGAATACTAAAACATAATTTTAAAAAGGAATGTTAGAAACATAAGTATTAACCAATGAAACTCATCACTGGGTTTCCACATAGGAGAACATATGTGGGAAGGGAAAACATGGATATGGAAGAGAAATCTAACCATCAAGTTCTGATGCATAGTGATAGAGAATAAAGTTTTTATAATGTTAAATATCAGAAAGCCATAAATATATGATGATTTAAGGGACCATATGATTCGTTGAATAAGAAAGTACTAGGATAACATTTTTTGTTTTAAAGATCCTTTTACTAAAGATGAATAACATGAGAAGAAATACTTACTTGATTTCAGTACAATATCATCATTGGTCGTGCCTTGAACAATTTCCACTTCATCTCTTATTTAAAGAAATGAAGTCAAATTTTTCATTCTTTAATTTTTAGTAGATCATATGATAGAATGATAGGTCATTCAATTTGTCTCTATCACAAAAAGGATAGCACAAGTTATTAAATATACATAAGTACATTTATGGTGAGATTAATCGCATATAGTTCCAAAAATGGACTTATACTTCATCTATCATACCACTTAATAAAATAAAACTAATTTATACTAACCAGGAACTTCTTATAGGCCAGTGGTAGGTGATAAATTCTTATCTCACTTCGGTTGTGGGTTTGATTACCACAACCTTGTCCAATGCGACGGGTTTTCGCCCGTCCTGTGGGTTATCCTTTTTCTAAAACTATACTATTATAACATTCAAAAAATAATATAAAAAAAGTTCTAGCCTTAAACAATATAATATGATTTACAACTTAATCCATTCTAACCTTTATTCTTATCCAAAATACCTATGTCCAATCTCAAAGTACAAATAAAACAATTACCAGAATGGTCATATAACAAGCATGTGAATACCATCATTTATCCCCCATATATCATAAGATATATAGTGTTGGTCACATTCCAAACATTTGAAATACTTCATCATGTATTATCTTGAGTCATGGTGGTGAGATAAATTATCATATATCCTTATTGAAAACATGCATGTTTCCTTATTCCAAAAATTATTGGATATATTCCTTATGTTCTGAAAAGTTGTATACCTCATTCATGAAAACATAACCCACATTTCAACAAATCCTTAACCAGTTTCAAGGTAACTAATATCGTCCAACATATATTTATACAAATATCATTATCTCAACATCATGCTCATTTTAAGGGTTATCCTTCCCTTAATCATGTGTTTCTTAGGAATATCACCTTTTCATTAAATCACTTTTCTTATCCATTATAACTATTCAACATATTATTAAAAATCATTATTGAAAAACATAAACCAATAACTCTTATAAAATTCACCATTCATCATTCAGGGAATCATATACATAAATAATCCAATCCTTCCACTTTAATGGTAGGCATGGAATAAGTCATTCCTTATCTTAGAAGTAGATCCTTATGTCTGGGCATTGATTTAGGTAATTCCCATGTTTTCCATAGATGATACATTAAACTCTATAACAATTTGTCCCTCTATAACCCTTTTTCCCATAGAGATAACATCTTACCCTAAATTTGAGGTATTCCTCAAGGTTCTTCTTCCCTTCTTCTTGATATGTAGAAAACTTAAACTTCTTTCCTCTATGTTTCTCACCATGGGAACATGCATGAAATTCCATATTCCTCTTATTAGATGACTTAGGAATACAACTAAAGTTAACCTTGTTAATCATATACCATGATTACTAATTTGGAATAATCATAAAATCATTCACTGTAGTCATTACACAATTTTGTTTCTTATAGTCACCAATTTGTTCATCAGATTCAATGTTTACCCAATTCCTTCTGGTTCCCTCCATTTACTAAAACACAAAAATAATAGTGTGATAGAAAAACATTATTCTAAGAAAACAACATAATCAAGGTCGATTACTTTCAATCTATGAAATCTTATGTTTATTCCTAGCTTATTTATGATCGTTACCATAATTCGCAGACTGTAACCTATAGTTCTACTTAACCTTTGTTACATCCCTAGACATAACTTAGAAATATCTCTAGGGATCTCACTAAACTTTTCACATCCTGGTTTCCAAAGTTTGACTAAACATTCTCTCTGATACCAACTATAGAGACCCAAGCTTGATGTAAATGGAAATTACATTTCTTTTGTGAAATACTTAATACATGACACAAAAAGATTCCCAAAGATTGTATAATTTTAGTGTCTTTGTAAACTTAGAACATAATCTTCTAAATTTGTGAAAGATCATCAACATATCGCATAAAGATTTATGCTTTTTTTTCTTACTTAAAATCATTATTTATATCCTGGGGAGAAGAAAACATAGAAAGGGTGAGCTCAAATTATCAGTAAGTGTAATCATGGAGAACATAAAAAAAACCATAAAAATTTGAACGTAAAAAACATAAACATAAATTTTAAACATCAAAATATTGGGCAATGAAATAAATCTTAGTAGTACATAAGGAATGAATCATAAAAGAACATTAACCATGATAGAATAGAATTGGAATAAAACAATTAATTTTGGAAAACTAATAAGAACATATTATGATTTCTATAATAGTTAAGGCATTGCTGCCAAGACCATCATAGTGGACAAAGTCCACTGCTGAACTGGGTTTACTTGTCGTTCCATCCATGTATTAATGAACTAGATTTACCTCCCATTCCAATCATGTATATCTCATGAGATATAAATCTTTCCCCAATGCATTGGAGGGAGATATAGGTCCCACCATCTCATAATGAAATCATTTTTACATGTGCCACAAAAACATAAATCATTCATTATAGCATAACCAATGATATAAAATGGGTTTCTTAAACATCATTCCATCATAACATAATCCATATAAAATACCATTTCATCATTAACATAATAAAATTAGAGTAATAATAGGGATAAGAACATAACACTATTTAAAGAGTGTCATCTTAGATGGAAAATAATTTTGATAAACCACTTGAACTTAGTTATTGATTAAAATATCCTTTCTTCTTCGAAAACATTTTCTTTTCTCAAAATTTCATGAAATTATAAAAGGAAAGAATTTATTTGAAAATAAAAATGAAATAGTGTAGAGGAAGATTTTTGTAAATAACTCATCATGAATATGTAAAAACCTGTTCATTATGTATAAGTTAAAAAAACATTCTCCTCGTACATTTTCTAGAAATGTCGAAAAGTACCTCGTATGGTAAACAAAAGAAATATTTCTTCCAAACCATGTAGTAAAATTCAAAATGGGTAAAAATGAATTTAAACATACATAGATGAATAATAAAAATTTAATGATAATATTCTTAGGAAATATGGACATGGATGATAAATATATTCCTAGTATATACTTACGAATAAACAATCTCAGATAAAACAAGATTAGAAAAGTTATCCCTTAACATAGGTCCAATTTATTCCGTACATTTCTAAAACTCTTGTATATTGTGTTTAAAAATATTATTAACTTGTAACAGAACCCTAATAATATTTATGATATCACATATGATTCACTTAAGACTTTATATTACCTATTTATTTGTCAATTCCATTTTAAAGCAACATTTTAGGTAATAATTGTTTTAATTATTGTACGTGTTTAGACTTGTTATTATTGATATTATTACATAGATCATGATCTAATTACTTCAATAATTTATAACATGATTTATATATCATATATATTCATTATATTAATATATATAATAGATCGATAAATGGAATGGAATACACCGTTAATGAGGATGATAGATTGTACGTACTCATGAACGTTGTTTTTATTTCCTTATTAAATTGAATGGAAGTAAGTAGATTACATATATATACACACATAAATACAGTATCATTATTATGTAATATATTTCATGATTATTTGTTATATATACTTTATAATCTTTCTTTAATGGTTAACATGGAGAATGAATCTCATCGCGTCGTGGAGACGGTAAGTCGTACGTACGCATGAGCGTCGATACCGTTCCCATAGTTGTTGAACAGTTTTGAATTGGATGGTGTATAATATCTCATAATTAGTATCATGTTATAATAATAATATATAGTTATTATTTCTACCATTATAACTATCCAAGTAATGTGGTGGTGAAAAACAGATTACACCACGGCGGGGAGACGGTAATCTGTACGTACGCACGCACAGTGATTTCATTTTTCGTAGGATAGATAGAAGGTGAAATAGGGTTTTTAATATTTATAATAACATATCAGTATATTATTTATACTTATATTATTAATTTATATTAAAAAAACTAAATAAGAAGAAGTGGAAGAAGAAATAAATTTGAATGAATCAGCAGAAAAGATTACCTCTTTCTCAGCGTGCCTCCTTTAAATTTCCTCTTTGGGCCAAGAGTTGGTGTTTTGAGAAAACAAATAACCTCTATAATGTTAAAAGGAACATGGAGAAAATAAATGGGCGTGGATTGGATGAGATTGATGGCTCAAAATAGAGTGAATAGGAGAGGGAGGAGGTTCCCTTTTTAAAAGAGAGGAGAGAGGCCCATTAGGAAAGTTCCAAAATATTAGTTTATTATAAATTCAATTTCGACATAAAATGGTCCAAAACATATTTAATTCTAAGATAA
The DNA here is from genome assembly GCA_963277665.1 of Viscum album. NCBI lineage: Eukaryota > Viridiplantae > Streptophyta > Magnoliopsida > Santalales > Viscaceae > Viscum > Viscum album. The sequence goes on from OY728130.1 coordinate 1,407,622,201, forward strand.
GATGATTTTGGTTCTAATAACTATAATCCAATAATTATTTGACAATTTTTTTAATATTTTTTAATCCTTATCGTTTTGGTTTTACCCTTATTTTACCCTTTTTAATCTTACCATGATATCATGTTATTTACACATTATGGGTTAATGTAATTACCATATCATGTAAAACGACCCACAAAAAGTAATTTATGACATATTTGGACTTATATTAATCATTTGGCCGAATATTATATTTTTAATAATTTAATATCATTTAATAAATTGTTTTATGTTTTAAGTTATAAATTGTGTCAATTCTGGACACTATTCATACTTAACCTTTTTAAAAATTTATAACTACCAGATTCCTTAAAAAATAAGGCATTAAATCAAATATAATATGTCAATATCGTTCCTAAAATTTATTTGTGACATCAAAATAACCAAATTAAAATTTTTAATATTTATAAATTCATTTATTAGAATCCTTTATTAATGAAGCAATCACTGCATCATCTTTTTGTCATAATTAAATTTATTTATTTAATGTCAAAAAATTAAAAATAAAATATCATTATATATAAAATATTTTTATCTTTCTAATGAGTATTTATAGTTGAAGATATCACTTATATAACCCCATATAAAAATTGTTTTATTAAAAGATATATGTTTATGTTATATTTTCCTTAACATTAAATCAAAAGTAATTAAATGTGATTTTCACTTACAAGTGGCTCCATGAGGGCCCAAAATCGACCCAAGGATTCCCATGGTCGGAAAATTATCATAATATAGGGTTATGATACGTTTTAGTTTAATTTAATATTATTATAATATTATTTGTTACCCTTATTTACCAGATTTACCCTTTAACCATGATAAATAAAATATTTATTAAAGTTACAATTCATAATGTCTAAAAATAAAAGTTACCAATTTACACAATTTGGACCTCTTGATTCAAAATATTGAATATATTTTTCCAAATTCAAATCACATAATTGGAAAAAAAAATTAAAATTAATTCACGTTGTCAAAACCAAAAAGTGTGTTTTTAAAAAGTAAAAAACTACCAAAATATTAACATGTGTTTATGTCCAATTTAAGAGTGAAATTACTTACAATGACAAAAATTGGATTAAATGGTAAAAATATAATCAAGTTAAACTTTAAAAAAAATTAAAATTTCAATCTAACTATATAAATACATTAGATGAAAAGACAGTTTTGACTTAAAATGCAGTATTTTCACTATTCATTTAAAAATGAACTTTATCCAAAAAATACAAAAAAATCAACCAAATTAAATTTTGATGCCCCTCTTCTAAATAAGAATTTTATTTTTTAAAATTTAACTTATAAAATTGTAAAAACTATATTTAAAATTGGTTCTCCATTAAATGGTGGTAAAATAGCATTTTTCAAATACTTATTTTATCTGAAAAATTGATTTTTTGTTCTCATACCATGTTCTAGAAAATGTGTAAGATGAATTATAATGTTATATACAATTAAAAATGTGGATAATGATATTCATAAAATCTAGTTTATATCCCATTAAATAATAATATTTTAATAATATATTAATTTTTAGTGAAACTCAGTATAGCGTACAATGCAAGCTATCAAGGAAGGTTTCTCTTGCCTGTAACGCAAGCCAAGTCAGTGTTGCGTGTATTGAAAGCTTCATTTGGTTTTGCGTGTAACATAATCCAAACTTATTTCATTTATAAATTGAACAAAATTTATACTCAGTGTTGTGTGAAATAAATTCTATCAAAAGGACTTAAAATTGTGTCCAACACAAGACAAGAATAGTGTTTCATATACTATAGGATAATATGATGTTGCGTATAGCGCAAGATAATCTTGGTGTAGCTTAAAATACAAGATATAAAAGAAATTAAAAATAATATTTCTCATAAAATCTCAGGGTGTTACATACATGTTATACAATAATCATATCAATGGGTCATAAAAAGAGTAAAAATCATAAACATAAATAACGAGGCATGATATATCAGGATAATCATAACATGGGAAATGTGGAAACAACATAAAACACTACATTATAAACATAGTTCAAGGCTAAACTACCAATACAACATGGTTGAAAAAGTCCGATAAAGGATTTAGGTACACTATCTCTCCCAACATGACATTGCATAATACTAAACATTACTCAATGCATTGGAGCACTATATAATTTAGGGTGCACTCATCACATTCATTTCATTATTATGTTTAAGTGTGCTACATAGATCATAATACATGGAATAATTTATCATAAAATTTTATTCTATGATCATGGAGTCTATAATGCATACATGTAAGCCCCATGTTAGATAGGCATATTTTTATAAATAATGACACCCATCATAGGAAATGGTTATGGTATTCACTAAACAGTTGTTTTGGCATGGAAAAATTGCGGTGAAATTTTTGCAGCATAACGACATCACTTACAAATTAATAAAAAGGGTTGATGAGAGTGAAAGGGTTATCTCATTATTTTTAAATAAAATGGTAATTATTAGGGATATGTAAATATATATACCATCATAATTAATTGTAAATATAAGGCATAAAATAATAAAGAAACTTGAATAAAGAAGGTAAGGTGAGGATCCCTTACTAAAATTCAGCATGGTAATGGGTGTACATAAAGCTTCACGGTAGGGATTAATGATAACATAATTTTTCTATCATCATTTAGAAACAAAATTTATAGTAAGGGGGTTGTAGTAAAACACACCCAAACAAGAAAAAATAGAAACTATGAAGTATAACATAAAATAGGTTCTTGAATGAAAATGAGAAGAGGGAAATCCCTTAATTGAGTGTGTGACTCCGAATGCTTGAGAGGGGATTATTGAGATATTGGAGACACCATTTTAGGACTCTAGAGAGTGGAAGATAGAGTATGGATGTACTCTAAGAAGTTTTAGTGAAGATAAATGGGATCTAGGGTGGGTTTATATAATAAATGATGGGATTTGTTTATTATTTAGATTTTGGACTCTACATAATAAAATAACAAAAACCACCAACCATAACATGGTTTTTGCACATGTTTTTTGAAAAATAGTATTTATTTGCGTTATTTTATAATTCCAAGGTCTGAAATTAATAAAATAATTCTCTTTCTTATGTGCAGGTGAGTCGCACTCTTAAAGAAATGATTTTAAAATCTTAAAATATATTAATGGTTTTGGATTATTCATAATGGATTTATAAAATTAATTAAATAAACTTTAAAAACAATATTTTAATTTAAAACATATATTTAGTTGTGGATACCTTTTATATTATTTATTACATCCTTTTTGGTTCATTATAATTTCATAATATACAAATTATATTTATACGGTATTTAGTTTTTACCCAAAAATTTGTATGTATTTAAAAAATATGAAAACTTTACCATTGGATAATTTTGATGTTATGATTCCAAAAATAATATTCATTTTATCTAAATAATTCTATAAATATTTAAATTTTCACTTTTAAAATAAAATCAATATTTTGCAAGAAATGTTGGGGATTTTTACAATAATAGTTTTTGGTCCCCTGTAAAAATTACATTTTACTTCATAAAAATTATATGATAATTTATATTTAATAATAATTATTTAATAATAATATTTTATTAAAATATTATTTATTTTAAAAATCCATCAATTCATCAAAACAAATTCCTTAATTGAATTTGAATATTACCCAAAAATACTATTTGTGTTTTATTATATCGTAATAAAAATCATTTATAATGTAACCATAATAGGATGAGATTATATTCATCATTATATAAAAAATAGTGTACATACTAATATTGTTAGGGTCTTGATATATATCTCCTTAATACATGATAAAATTCCCTAAGGGTAAGGTTCTAGATAGTGGGACTTTCATGGGGCAGTTTGATGAACATGGTTTGGGTTGTGATATTGATGAGCTTGAAGTTATCCAGTAAATAGTTTCTCTTGTGCTTAAGTTTTTTGATCTCAGATTGGGATTGGTCAACAAAAAATCCAAGAGATTTTATCCCTCTCACACGCTCTGATAAATGGGCTTTATAGGGTACAATCCTACTGGTTGAGTTCATCACTTCCTTTTTCTATGTCAAATGGATTTGTTAAAACCATATATTTATACTAATCATGTCATCACATTTCAATGGTTATATTTTCAAAATTAATGATATTTAATGATATTTTAAATCAAATTGGATATAATAAAATAATTTCATGTGTTTTCTATAATCATATTACATTTAATTCAATCAAAAGGGTAATATTATTTATAACAGTTTTGGTCCTTACAAACTTCCTCCTTAAAAAAATTCACCCTTGAAATTTTCTTTTCCCACACTAAAATATTTGAGGGTAACTTTGTTTCATCACTTCCTCTGGTTCCCATATCTCTTATTCAAACTTTTGGTTCCTCCATAACACTTTCCCCAGGTGCAATATTTTATTTTGTAGTACTTTGTCTCTATGATCTAAGATCTTCACCAGCTACTTCTTGTAAGAAATGTCATTATATAGTGGTACCACCTCTAGATTGTGTACATGTGTGGGGTCTGGTATGTACTTTCTCAAGAAGGATACATGGAATACATCATGTATTTGAGATAGGCACGGTGAGAGTTCTAGTCGATAGAAAACCACTCTGATGTGATCAAGGATCACAAAGGGGATGATGTATCTTGGACTAATCTTTCCCTTATTACCAAATATCATCATTTTATTCTATGAATATATTCAGAGTAATACCATGTCTCCAACATCAAAATGTATGTCACATCGACGATTTTTCGCATAGATATTTTGTCAACTCTGAGCATCCTTGATGTGTCGATGAATGGTCTTGACCTTTTCCACCATTTCTTTGACCATTTGAGGACATATCAGTTTTCATCCCCCAACTTCATCCCAAAATGCAGGTGTTCGGAACCTCTTCCCATAAATGGCTTCATAGGGATCCAATTTGGATTCTTAAGTGGAAAATTTTGTGGTAAGATAACTCGTCCAAATAAATATGTTGGTCCGATACTCCATTTAAGTCAATTGAGAATGCTCTCAACATGTCCTCAAGTGTCTGGATAGTATGCTATGATTTTTCATCAGTTTGAGGGTGATAAGCTATGTTGATGTTCAAATTAGTATTCATAGTGTGTTGGAGACTCTTCCATAACTTATAAGTGAATCATGGATCTTGATCATACACAATTTATAGTGGTACTCCATGCATCCTTACCACTCCTATGAGGTATATCCATGAAAGTTAATCCAATGAGAAATAAATTTTGAATTAAAATAATGTGATCTATCTTTATGAGATGATCCATAATAACCAATATAGCATTGTTTCCCCTAGATCTCTTTATAATTATAGTGACAAAGTCCATGGTGATGTTTTCACATTTCTATGTTGGTATGGGTAATGGCTTCATCATCCCCTTATACTTCTTCTTTTCAGCCTTCACTTGATGATATACCTGGCAATTTGATGTATATTTAGTGATATAAATCTTCATATTATCCCAAAAATAGTGCTCTTAGAGATCATAATACATATTTGTGCTTCCTAGGTGAATAGAGAAATTCAAACTATGTGCATCATCCAAAAGTTATTTTTTTAACTCAGGGTTTGATGGTACACATAGTTGTGATCCAATATCACAAATATTTATTCATTAACACTACAATATAAGGATTTTTATTTTCTTATATTTCCCACTTTCTTTTAAATTCACACATCATCCATTTGATAATCCTTAATCTTTTCCAAAAAAGGTTCTTGAGAAATAATTTGTGAAAGGATTGATGATGTTCTTTTCTTTATGATTCTCATGTCCATACTTTCCAAATCTAAGAATATTATATCCATCTAAATTCTCATCAATGATATAATTTCTAGGTCCTTTATACTAATATCATCATCCAATTTATCTTCTTTACCCTGATGGTAGTGGATTGAGAATTCATAGTCCTTATTCAGCTCTGAACATCTTCATTGGTGTATATTCTTCTATTTCTATGTGAATATATATTCTAGACTTTTTTGATCCATATATATTTCACACTTCTCCCCAAAAAAGATAATTCCACCATATTTTCAAAGAAAATATCACTGAAACGAACTCTATATCATGTTTTGGGTAGCTCTCTTCACAATCTTTCAACTGGCTTGAAGCATAAGCCATGACTTTTTCATTATGCATTAACACACAACCCAATACCTTCATAGAAGAATTGATGAATACTACTAAAATTTATACACATGTGGGTAGTGTAAGAAAATGGGTAGTGATAATCCTCTTTTCCAGTTCCTTGAATATATATTTATACTCATCATTCCAAGAAAAATTGACTCCCTTCCGAGTTATCTTGGTTAGAGGGTATGAAAATTGTGATAAATTTCCCACAAATATATGATAATTTTCATCTAATCCAAGGATACTATGAATATATATCACATATTTTATCCTCAACCATCCTTCAATTGATTTTTTATTTCATGGATCCATATATATCCCATTACTTGTGATGATATTCCCCAATAACGAGACTTCTTTCAACCAGAAATCATATTTGTTGTACTTTGAATAATGATTCCCCTTTTGATATGTCTTCAGCATAGTGTACAGATCCTCCTCATGCTCCTCATTAGTTTTGGAGTATATTAGGATATCATCTATAAAGACTACAACAAATTTTTTGTGGTAATCTCTAAAGTCTCTATTCATTAGGTCCATGAATATTTATAGAGAATTAGTGTGTCCGAATGGAATTACTATGAACTCATAGTGTTTGTACCTTGTATTAAAAGCTATATTGGGGATATCCTCATTCATTACCCTAACTTGGTAACATCCCAACTTCATATCCACATTGGAGAAGTATTTTTCTCTAGTTAGCTGATCTAACAAGTCTTCAATCCATGGAATATGATACTTGTTATTTATTGTGATATTGTTGAGCTCATGATAATCAATGCAATGGCGCATTTACCCATACCTATTTTTTATGAAGAGGACTAGTTCACCCCATGGTGAAGCACTTGGGTCTATGAACCGATTATCCATATTTTACTGTAGTCATTTCTTCATCTCCTCAAGTTCCACAACAAAAATTCTATATGATGTTTTAGATAACGATAACACCTTAGGTATAATATCGATTGAAAATTCAACCTCTCATCTAGGAGGAAGACCAAAAAATTCCTTAGAAAACACATCATCATATTCCCTCACAATGGGAAGGTCTTCAAGGATGATATTTTCCATATAATCAATCATTTGAGCTAGATATTCTTACTCATAGGGAAATAATATCCATGATTGAAATGTTGGTGCTAAATAATATTCATCCACCTCCTTGAACTTTTATATAATTAGGGGTTGATTCATAATATAAATATTTATTTCTTTCCCATGGAAACTTATGTTGGATCTATATAGGGAAAGATAATACATAAATATAATTGCATAAAATTCTACTAAAGGGAGTATGGTAAGGTTTGATGGGAAGTTCATCCTGCAAATTGAGACAAGGGAGGAGTTATATACTCAGGATTCAATAATTTATCCATTCTTTATTTTCAGTAACATCTCTACTTCCATGATTTGTGGAAGTGTTTGAATAGTTCTACTATAATTTTGTAATATGAAGGAATGTGAAAAACTAGAATCAAAAATTAATTTTTCTATTCTTGAATGAATAACTTGTATACATGTCACTGCTTCATTGTCAGGATCCACCTCAAGAGTTAGGATGGAAAAATCTCACCCTTACTTCCTTAGAAGTTGTTTTTTGTATCAAAAACCCTTAGATTAGTGAATTGATTTGAAATTTTTCCTAGTTATTTATATTTGAATCAATGAACATTACACAAATGATTGACTGGATCATTCCTTTCCTCCACCACATTAGTGGGTTTCTCCTGTCGGTAGTCGCTAGCTAGGTTCTCTTCCTTCCCACACCTAAATAATTTCCTCGTCCCCCTTAAGAAATTTCTAAGGTGATTTTTTCCGCACCTTTGTCAAGTGGGATGTTGGAATTTTTTAAAGCATGACATTTCTCCATTAATCCACTAGAATTAAACTACGATTTCTACTTCTTATCCCAATGATACCCTTGAGATTCACCGATCACTATTTCAAATTTTAGAGAACATTGTAAAATTTCTTTATAGCTATCAAAGTCATGGATCACCTGGGATTTTATTATACTAGTTTTTAGCCACTAAAGAAGCAGTCAACCTTGAATTTAGGGGTAACAAAAAAGTTGGAGGCATATCTTGAAAGTCTTGTGATGTTTTCCTCAAACACCCTGATAGATTCATCATCTTTTTTAATGAGGGAATGGAAATATCTTTCCATTTTAGGACAGAGTGTGTGAGGAAAATATTTATCGAAAAACATTTCCAAAAATTCATTCCACTCCATCGCTTCAATATTTCTTCAGGATTTATATTCTTGATCAATGTCCACCACTGATTAACATCTTCCTCCATATGATAAACATCCAGTAGTACATACTCTTTCTCATAACATTTAAGGATGTATAATATATTTTCAATGTAGTTGATCCATCATTCCATAATTAAGGGACTAGATGATCCATTGAATGTTATAGGTCTTTGTCATATAAAGGTCTCAATAGTAGCTTGTTACCCCTTAGGGGGATTTGGATGATCCTCCTGATCCAGGTTTCTATTCAAAACCTAAGTCATCTAAGAGTGTATCATCATGAAGTTTTTGATTCCTACTCTGATCGTGTCGGGAAACATGTTGGGGTATTCATCACAATGCCTGTCACACTGATTTATTTACCAAATTCACCCTATTTTGGTAAATTGGATAGAATAAAAAGGTAAATTAGGGATGATTATTTTTAAACTATTAAACACATAAATGGAAATCTAATAACATTAAATGGGTCGCTTCTAAATTAAATTTATTTCTTAACTTATTAATTTTTAGGCTTCAAAATATCTTATCCATGATCTATTTCTTAACATATATTTTTATAGTCTTTTTTTGTTCCATTAATAATGGTTTATAATGAGCTCATGAATTTACCAAAGAATATCCCCAAAAAGTGTCATACTAGGTTTTCACTATGGCTCATTATCATGCACCAGGTTATACTAAGTTAGACATGTCATGCCTTGTTAGAGTTGTTACCCCTAGGTACATCTGTACCAGAACCACATCCACTTGTAGTATCCAAAAATGGATTTATTTTCTTAATTAACCAATTAATGAATAATTAAAAAAATTAGGGATGTTTTCTTATACTTAGTATTATCCCTAAATATTTTTATATAATTTTCAAATCCTAATCCCAAAAATTACTATAATTTTTCTCTTATGCCTACTATAACAACCCTATTATTTGTTACACATTAATTCATGATTTATTACATAAAAGTAATCATAATAAAAACTGAAAGATTGATAATATAGTGTATTTAATATTTAGTTAAATAGAATAATATCTCTAACATTGGATACAAAATTATTATTGAAAACTTCTTAACATGCTTCTAAAATTCCATGACTTTTAAAACTACACAAGATAACCTAGAAAAAACATAAGAAAAGGTTGATCAATAAAGCCAAGTAAGGGAATAAATACAGAATAAGATGATACATGTTAGAAAATTAGAATATCAATGGGTAATTAAAATATTATAACACATAAATATTAATAATTAGGTATGATATATCATGATAAACATAAATGGGAAATGTAGTAACAACTTAAAACACTGCATCATAAACATAAGTCAAGGTTAAACTGCTAATACATCATAGTGGAAAAATTATCATAAAGGAATAAATCTCACTCCTTATCCCAACATTATGTATCATGATACTAAAAATTACTCAATTAATTAGAGCACTATATAATTATAGGTGCACCCATCACATTCATTTCATTCTCATGCTTAAATGTGCCACATAGATCATAATACATGGAATCATTTATCATCACATTTTATTCTGAGAACATGGATTGTAGAATATATAAATTGATGTCCCAAGTAAAATATAAATAAGTGTATAAATATTTACACTCGTGATAGGAAATGGGTAAGGTATTCACTAGAAAATTGTTTTTACATGAAAAAATTGTGGTTAAATTTTGGCAACAAGACAACGTCACTTAAAAAATTCATAAAATTGGTTGATGAGAAAAAAAAAGTGTCTCTCATAATTTTTAAATAAAATGGGAAGTAATAGGGACATGTGAATACATATCCCAACACAAGTAACTAAAAATAGAAGTCATAAGATAATAAGTAAACATGAATAAAGAATATAAGGTGAGGATCCCTTACTATAAATCGGTATGGTAACAAGTGTACATAAGGCTTCATGGTAGGGATTAATGAGAGTGAAATGGGTGTCTAATAATATATAAATCAAATGTAAAGTAAGGGAGTTTTATTAAAACATACCCAAACAACCAAAAATTGAATCTAAAAATCATAACATAAAATAGGTGCTTAAATGGAAATGAGAAGAGAGAAATCCCTTGAGTGTGTGACTACAAATTATTGGGAGGGGATTCTTGAGAGATTAGGGAAACATTAGGAGGACTTTAAAGAGTGTATGGAAGAGTATGAACATTCTCTAAAAAGTTTTAGTGTAGATAAATGGGATCTTGTGTGGTTTTATATAGGAAATAAGGTGGATTTCTTTATTATTTAGGTTTTGGACTCAACATAATAAAATAACAAAAATCACAAACCATACCATGGGTTTTCCCCTGATTTTTTCCAAATGGGAGTGGTTATAATTATTTTATAAGTCCAAGGGATGAATTTAATAAAACAATTCCCTTTCTTATGTGGAGGTGAGTAGCACTATTAATGAAATTATTTTAAATTCTTAAAATATATTAATGGTCTTAGAGAATTCATAATGGATTTATAAAATTAATCAAATAAACTAAAAATAAAATTATTATAAAGTAAAAAATATATTTGGTCATAGATACCTTTAATAGTATTTATTACATCACTTTTGGGTCATTATGGTGTCATAATACAAAAATTATATGTATATGATATTTAATGTTTATCTGAAATTTTGATTGTCACGTAAAATTATAAAAAATTCACCATTTGATAATTTCAACATTATGATTCTAAAAATAATATTAATTTTATCTAAATATTTTTATAAATATTTGAATATTCATTTTTAAAATAAAATTTACATTTACCAATAAATACTGTGTTTTTTGGCAATAATAGATTTCAATCCCTTATAAAAATTAAATTTGACTCCATAAAAATTATAACAACATTTATATTTAATAAATAATATTTAATAATAATATTTTATTAAAATATTATTTATTTAAAAAATCCATTAATTAATTAAAATAAATTCTTTAATTGAATGTGAATATTACCCAAAAATATTATTTGTGTTTTATTATATCAAAATAAAAATAATTGGATGAAACTATATTCATAATTATATATAAAATAATGTACATACTCATATTTATAGGGTCTTGATACATATCACTTTAATACACTAGAAAACTCCCTATGGGTAAGGTTTGTGATGGTGGGACTTTCATGGGGTGGATCTAGGAACATGGTTTGGGTTGTGATCTCGTTGAACTTGAACTTCTCCCATAAACTGTTTTTCTTATGCATATTTTTTTGGATCTCATCTTTGTCTTGGTCAAGGTAAAATCCCATAGATTCTATATCTAATGAATTCTCTGATAAATGGGATTCATAGGTTATGATCATACTGGTTGAGGTCATCATTACCTTCTTCTCTATTAATTGGATTTTTTAAAAATTTATATTTATACTAATCATGTGATCACTATTAAACAACTATATTATCAGTAGTAATGGTACTTAATGGTCTTTTAAATCCAATTTGATATAATAAAAGAAGTGTGTATGTTTTTTGTAATTATATTACATTTAATTCCAACAAAAGGGGACTTTTATTTATAATAGTTCAGGTCATTACAAGTAATTGCTTCTCCATTTTTGTTTTCATCTTAATAAGGAAAATATTTATTGATAAATATTCCCTTTAATTCTTCCCACTATATATCATCAATATCCTTTCTTGGATTCATGTTTTTAATCAATTTCCACCATTGTTCATATTCTCTTTCTTAGAAGTATACTACTAGGGTGAATATATCTATATTTGAATGAAAGAGTATAGAAAATATATTTTCTATAGAGGCAATCCATTTTTCATCAATCAATGGGTTGGTAGATCCACTAAAGGAAGGTGTTCATTGACGCATGAAGGACTCGATTCAAAAGTTGATCCCTTCGAGGTGAATCTAGTCACTCAACTTGATCCAAGTTATTATTCTTTACTTGATATAGTTCATCATCATCATGATGTCTTCCATTAAAGGTTTCATAATGTTAATAAGGCCTTCAGTGCATCATCTGTTGTACTCATCATTTATGTGGTTCCTCCTATTTCCTGCCATTTTTCTAACAGAAGAAAATCTCAATGAGAAATGTCTTAATTTTAGGAATATTATAATTATAAATGGATTTTATGTCTTGAAACATAATTATTAAATATTTTATTCATTTATGTCTCCTAATAATAATCACATTTTCTATATATCCTTCTTAATGGTTATTAAAAATCATGTGATTAACCAAACATATCCCTTGAGAGTGTCAAACCAGGTGTGCAATAAGGCCCACTATCATGCACTAGTTTCAGATTGAGTCTATCTCAATATGATATTTTTTGGGTTGTTCTTCCTAGGTACATCAGTGTTGGGGCCACATATACTTATAGTATCTAGATAGGGATTTCATTGGTTGGAAACAAATCAATGAATACCTCACTAAAATTCTAGGATGTTTTCCTATATTGAGACTTATAAATAGGATTATTACTAAATTTTTCATGTCTTAATTTCCACAAATAACTACAATGTCCTCTAATACTAAGTATGGAATCCCTTACTTTTATTACATAATCTTTTCACTACATGGAACAAAACATGGGATGTTTTAAAGTTTAGTTTCTTGGAAAAAAGGTACATAATAGATGAAAACATATAACATTATTATTATCCATGTGAAAGTATTCTAACTGGGTTCACCCTAAGTTAATTTTACTAGAACTCATATCCTGGGGACATGCATAAAAGTAAAGGGGTGAGCACGAGACCATTAAGTGAATAAGAAAGTGAGACATTTAGCATGTGATCATGTGGCATGTCAATAAGAACACAAGGTATAAAAATATAAAATGATCAAGAGAAAATGATTTTTATAATAATAAATAAAAAAATGAATCATAACATGTGAATGTGGCAACAATATATAAAAAAGAAATTCATAATAATATTCTAATTTTTTATCAGCATGGTGTCATAAATCAAAACTGCCAAGTTTATTTAGCAAGGTATCATAAAAAATGTCATCTTTAGAGACTACTTAATTAACCAATGAATTATTGTGGTTTTATGGTGAAAACTTTATATGTATTAATTTCATTTTATCCACATTGATATGATAAATATTTCTTTCAATAACCTAATTAAAATAAATACAAGTTTCACATAAAAGCATTGAGCACATAAGTTCTTAATGGCTTGACCATAACATAATTTCTGACCCATAGAAAGGGAATGTGGGCTTCATATATGTAAATACATGAATAAATAAATTAAATTAATATCTGGTTGAATACCCATAGATAAATAATTTTTTTGGGTATTTAAAATATAATATTTAATTATATGTAAGAAAGAAATTTGATAATTAAATTTAGCAGCATGATGGGTATAAAACATAGATTTAAAAAGGGGGAAATGAGAGAGAATGATGGTATTCCATTGATAAAAAACTATTTTGGTAGTAAGGGTATGATAAAAATAATATGAAAATAAAGTAACATACCCTTTAAAATACGTACACAAAAATAATTACTTGAATGGAAAAGAAATGATGAGAATTCCCTTACCTTGAACAGTTGCTCCTAAATCTTGAGGATGAATCCTTTAGGAATTAAGTACACCTTAAGGGGGACTCTTTGGAAAGAAATTTTACCATAAATTCCATAAATATGGATTGGGAGTGAAGGTTAAAGGTGAAATGGGTGGGTATTTATAGAAAAATAGAGGAATTGTTTTATAATTTCCAAATATAGGTCTTGGAATTCTATTTTGTTGAAAATGAAAAACCAATAGCTTACCCATGATTTTTTCTCATGGTGTTGGAAATTTGAGTCAACTTTTATGATATTTTAATCCATTAGAACTAAACAACATTTTTTAATACTTATTATGATTTTGAAAAGTACATTTTCCATAAAATAGTTTTTTTTAAATAAAAAATGTTCATTTTAGACTTTTAAAAGTCACTTAAAGGTTTGAGAATTAATATTGAAAATATTAAAATACTTAATATTAATAAAATAACATATTTTAGGTTTTTTATTGTGGTTAATTAATTATTAAATCATTATAAAATAAATATGAAGTCATAATACATATCAAAAACCTAAAACTGTATTTTTTACTATTCACTAAAAAACAAAGCATTTTAAAAAATTCTATAAAATTCAGGCTAACATAATTTCAATTTGATAATTTCAAAAATAATATTTATTTTATCAATATAAGTATCTAAATATGAAAATTTTGACTTTTAAGTATAAAAAACCTTATTTGTTGAAAAATAAAAAATTTTAAGGAATTTTCAAATTTCTGACACTCATAAAAAATATCCTAGGACATTATAAAATTATTTTATCATTTCAATTTAAAAAGAATGTTTTAAAAGAAAATTTATTTAAAAACAATATTATTCATAATATGTGATTTTATTATAAAAGTGTATATATTTTCTAAAAATATAATAATGTTTAATTTACATCCAATAATCAATTTATCAAATTTTCTTTCCTTTAAAATATATTTTATTAAACAAAAGTATTCGAAAAATTGGATTGATAGAATAAAAATTTTCTTTATAAAAAGTAAATTACACTTTAATTAACTAATTCAGGGACATGTAACCCCTTATTACACCAATGTTTTCCCTAAGGGTAAGGTATGTGATGGTGTTGGTTTAATGGGGTGGATTGACTAACATTTATCTAGTAGTAATCTCTACTAACTTGAACTTCTCTTGTAGAAAATTTCATTCAAGAAACACTTATAAAATCTCGGCTTGGGCTTGGTCAAGGGAGAACCTGATGACACTACCTCTCTCCCATGTTCTGAAAAATGGGCTTCAAACGACACGAATTTACTAATTAAGGCCATTTTTTCTATTTTCTATGTCAATTATACTTTTCAATACTATTTATAAATACTAATTATAATTGTAAAATTATTACCAATGGGTATAGTTTCCAATGATCAAATTGAACAATGTTTATATTGACTAAGGTTGATATAAGGTATGAATATCAACATTCACACTTCCCTTTACACCTTATAAATAACACTTCATTGTTTATTTTAATATTCACTATAATTTCCCCCAAGGTTGTACTCCCAAGCCTAAAGGCCTTAGATTTTTATTTAATGTTTCCCCATTTTTAAGATATTGATTGGTTTACTAATATTTTGTTCCATTTCTATAGTGTTTCCCTTAGAGGTGGCGATTCTAGCAGATTAGGGTGATCCATATTTATCCATTTTATCTTTTTGTCCAATTTTAGTTTTTTCCATTTTCATTGGTTTTGTAGCTGACTAATGTAATGATATTTATTAATAATATAAAGTTTTTTGGTTTACCTATATTTTTTATCTATATAATATTATATAATATAACACACATTTTCTCAAGAAATAAATATCATTTTAAAATCTTGGTTAATTAAATTAATATAGTGATTTGTGTTATTTTGATGCCTTATTCCATTATTTTTAATCCTTTAACCCATTATACCCTTAACTAAGTTGATAAATATTTACCATGATTACTACTCATTATAATAAAATTAATTTGAAAAAATTACCTAATATTAATTTTTATGATTCCAAATATGGAATTCATTTTATACAATTCAACTACTTGAACAAGACACAATTTCTTTTAATATAATCTCACAAAAATTAATGAATGTAGTTTTTAGAAAAATGTTTGTTTAAAGAATAAAATTTATTTTACCAAAAATAAAATAAAAATGTTGATTATAATGAAATTAAAAGGATTATGTTAAATCAAAGGAGACTTATTTTTATTTAAAACCAAATAAAAATTTAAAGGAACCTTTTAAATACTTTATTAAGTAATAAAACTAAAAGTAGTTTTTATTTTAACAAAAACATTACATAGATTTTTGAATTTTTTAAGCATATATTTATCAGTTCCACATTAAGTTTTTAAATTCATTATATTACTTATTAAATATATTTTTATTCTATAAAAGAAGGTTCCATAAATATTCCAGTTATTCTTATATCATTATAATGTCATAAAATTTACATTTTTTTAACATCATTATTTTACACTATTCACATTGAAATAAACTATTTCTGAAAAATCTCAAAAATGAACCTTAAGATAACTTTGACATGATATTTTCAAAATTTAAATTAATTTAATCAAATTAAATTAATAAAAATTGATTATTTGAGTTTTAACCACATTATTGAATAAAAATAAGTTTATTAAATTATTATTTATTTAGAAATAATATCTTACTTACTATAATTGAAGCTCATATATAACAAAATATCTCAAAAAACTTATTTTCACATTCTTATATGATCGAACCTATCATGGCATGATATGAACTTCAAATCATGAACTAAACTTCATACTAAACTATTACTTCCTCCATGCATAGTCTTGTCATTCTCATTTACTATTACAAAACAAAAAAAAGTATCCTAAAAAATGCATTTCCACTCTCTATTCCATCATCTCTATTCTAAAAATACACTAATCTTTGTGGAACCATAATTCTTATAAAATTTCAACTGGTTTTCTAAAATGAATTACATAGAACAAAGTAACTTATAATGGTGTAAACTTATTCTCAAATTTTTGGAATAAAACTTCCAAAATCAATGGCACTCGTGAAACCATCGAAGGAATCCTAAATTTCATTTGTATTGGAAGTTGATTTTGCAGCAAAAAAATGTGGATGCAAATGAAGAAGTATATGATATGTAGATCACTGGAGGTTATTTAAGGATGAAAAATAGGTGTAGTAGGAAACCATTTTTTTATTTCTTCGACTGGGATGAAATTACAATGTACACAACATACCCTATTTATAGGTATAAGAACACATAGGAAATCAAATAATAAAAATTACAAGGAAAATAAAAGTCTATGTAATTTGTAGTAAGTTCTGCCTAACCCCTCATCTCTAAACACATCAAGCAGCCAAGTTTGAAATCTCAATGCCTCCATTGCAGTAGTAAATATAGGTGTCATCTAAGGAAATAAAATTTCATTTTCCAACATCCCCCCTTAAACTTGTTTTCCACAAGACCCGTGAATTTTCATTATATCTGGGTGGCTGACTAACATGTGCAATGCATTTATCATAGTCAATTTCCATTATTTTACATATAGCATTTGGTTTTGTTGAAAGGATAGATTTCCTCATCTATCACTTTCTTTAATATTTAATTAGTTTTAGCTTCATTGAAGCTAACTAGATTGGAATCCACTGAGAGACAATAAAAATTTACATACTCTTCCATTGGTTCTATTCTCTCATATATATTTAAAAGGCTTCGAACATTTTGTGGACGTATAGCAGAAATTTCTTATTCAATGTCTTCACATGTAGGTGTATGTAGTGACAACATCATTGGTTCTTCAATTCCCCATTCCTCTATTGGTAATTCTTCAATGGTTTCTTAATCTTTGAGATTGAGTCATACCTCTCTAGAATCACCATTTTGATTCCATTTCTATGTCTCCTTTTCTTCAAAGATAACATATCTACTATAAATAATCTTCTTGGTGATGGTATTATACAAGTGATATCTTATTGATCGGTCTATGTATCCCATAAGGACATAGTTTACTCCCTTTTCCTTGAGCTTTGTTTGTTTTGAATCTGGGATCCTGAAATAGGTAATGGAATCAATAACTCTAATATGACTTACACCTGACTTGTGAGTAATTCTTACTTCATGTGGCATATTTTCCTTAAGATTTTTGTTTGGACATCTATTAAGTAGATACACTACACACAAATCCACTTCTATCTAAAAATTATTGGGCACCCCTTTGTCTTTCAACATGCTTCATTACATGTTGAGAATGGTACGGTTTTACCTTTTGTATACTCCATTGAGTTGGGTTGTGTAAGACGATGTCAGATGGTGTTGAATTCCTTGCTTCTTGAGGTACTCTTGAAAAACATCAGAGGTGTACTCCTCACCTTGATCAGATCAAAATTTTTGTATGTAATGGTTGCTTTGATTTTCCACCATCACCTTGAATTATTTGAAGATTTCAAACACATATGACTTCATATTGAGAAATTATATCCATGTTTTCCTATAAAAAACAATAAATATCATAAAGTACCTACTTTTTCCATCTTATTTTAGATTCAATGGACTGTACACATCGATGTAAAATAGATCAAGTGTAATAGCTACTTTCTAATTATCCTTCATTATAAAACTCTTTCTATGTTATTTTTTTAGAACATAGCTTTCATATATTTAATTTTGATGTTGAATGATAAGAATACCATTCACCATATTTTTACTTCCTAATAATCTTAGACATTCAATGTTTAAATTCCCAAACCTAATATGCCATAGCTAGTCTTTATCATCAAGTACCATCATCAAACACTATGGTATATCGGGTTAGATTGTAAGAGGAAACATGTTGTTCTTCTCCATCATTACTTTTGTAACCAGTCTACCTTTTTCATGGGAAATCACTGTATATTTTTTAGGCTTATGTGAAATATTTTCTATTAAATTTATGATACATAAGATGTTTGGTCTTCATGTTAGGTACATAGTAGACTTTAGAGATGAAAGCATGATTTTCATCTTTTTGTTTGATCATAATATCACCTCTTCCATAGAAAAATATTATTAAGAGTCTACCAAATGAAATCCATCCTCGAACCCTCTCATCTAGGTTCATAAACATGTGTTTGTGACATAGCATGTGGTTGATATATCTAGATTCAATATACCACATACACTAATTTTGTGTTAATGTTTGCACCATCAACACATGGGACTCCCCAAAAGTATCTCCTTTTTGATGATGTGTACCTCCTTGGTGTCATTCTCCATGGGTTGTATACTCTAACATTCATTACTATAATGTCTATATTCTTTACAATTATAGCATTAAAAATTTCTTTTTTTTCATCAGTTTATGATTGTTGAATCATCCCCTTATTCCTTTTCCTCATTCTCATGGAATAAAATTTTTATATCCATGAAATCCTTGATTTGGACTTCTTCCAACTCATCCTTCTCTTCTTAAATAAAATTCCTTTCCAAAAAATCCTCTACCTTGACCACTTCAAATTTAACCACCTTTCCCATTTTTAGAATTATTGAGATACATCTTTGACTGTAGTGCATGCTCCACTCCATTAATATCAGTCTCTCAGTTCACCTTTAGTTTTTGTGATTGTAGAGATCCCATAATCTCTTCGATGGAAATTGCCTCCAGGTCTTTAGTATATTTGAGGGTAACGACTATATAATAAATTTTTTGGATTTAAGGATAATAAAATTTTCTCACATATTCACATATCAGTAGCATTTTCCTCATTTCTTATAGTTTGTTCACCATAAATATTACATGAGTATAGTATTCATTAATGGTTTCATAAGATTTCATGAAAAGGGATTCAAACTCACCTCAAAGATATTGCAACTATATCTGCTTCACTTTATCGGCGCATTTGAATGACTTGCTTAGATTTTACCATACCACATTTAAAGATGTTGATGAGGAAATTATTTATAAATTTATTTATTTAAGGCCTTGATATATTCTAGATTTCACATTTCAGTCTCATTTTAGTTTCACATGAATAGTTGTTTTTTGAAGGGCTGCCTTTGTTGCTTTGGATTCTAGCTCGGTGTATCAATCCTTTAAAATTTCCATGATGTTTTGGGTGCCCAACTGTGCTCAAATTTTAATGACACAATTTTCATAATTTTTCTTCATCACCTTTAGGATAAAATCTTGTGAAATCATGTTCTCTATAGAGAAAAATTATTGCAACTGAAAATGGTAGAGGCAAAATGTTTTTTCTCAGTAGTGTGGGATGTTATTTTTTAAAAAATTACACATTGATTTTTATTGGTAACACAAATAAATGGAGAGGTTTTTTTAGGAGATAATGGAGAGGATATTGGATGAAATAAAGGTGATTTTTTTATAATGGGAGGATGGAAGAGGGAGGAGGGCGTAGGAGGCTTACAAAGGCCAAATGGTATTTTTTTACAATATTGAATAGATAAGTAAAAAAGTAATATTGGGGGAAATATAAAGTGAAAACACCCTTTTGAAACATGTAAAATCAAAATAAAAGTGATTTTCACAAATTAATAAAAAAACATGGTGGGAAAAATGATGGAATCCCAAGATAAATTCTGATGTTGCGATAAACAGACTATTTATATTTTTCTTCCCACTCTACTAGTGAAATTTGAAATCAAGGTCAATGGATCCCTTACACAAGAAGAATAAGCACATTTAAAGCCCTTTGATACCACTGAATGTGGATTTTTTTAGTATAAAACATGGGTGAAATTGTAGGAGAAGATGCATATGTAAATCACTAGAGGTGATTGTAGGAAGAAAAATAGGTGCACTAGGAAACCCAATTTTTATTTCTACAACTCAGATAAAATTACAATGCACAAAACATACCCTATTTTTAGGGATACAAACACACAGAAAATTGAATAATAAAAATTAGAATAAAAATAAAAGTTCATGTTTTTTTGTAGTAGGTATCACCTAATCCTCTAGCACTAAACATGTCAAGGAGACAAGTTTTAAAATCTCCAACCCTCCATTGCACTAGAAAAAGTAGGTTTTGTTCAAAGAAATAAAAGTTTATTATGGAATGACACTTAGATTTATGGAATTATAATTCTCATGCAATTTCAACTGGTTTCCTACAATGAATTGCATGGCACAAATAACTTGTAATAGTGAAAACTCATCCCCAAATCTTAGATGTCACACCCCAACCTATCTATTATTTTTATTTTAATATTTTCTTTGGATTTTAAAATTTTTTCTGAGGTTTGGGTTAAATCCCGAACTAGATTTTTGAGTTTGGTCAAAAAATGCGTGTTTTTGAGTTGAGGTCAATGGGCACATGGACGAAGCATGTTTTGGAAACCTCGAGCGGCTTCACCTAGGCAATGACTCAATCCGCCTATCTTCATAAAATTAATATGGGTAAATTTTATAATTTTTTGTGTTATATAAAAATTTTATGGTTTATAATAATTTTATTATTATTATTATTATTATTATTATTATTATTATTATTATAGGCTGATATGCAGACATCACATAGATAACAGAATCCGTGTAGTCAGCTCGAGTATCGCACGGTTACGGTGTTTGAATCAGCCAAATAAAAATGATTTGAATGAGTTGAAAAATTAAAATTTAGTTAAAAAGATAACTCACCATAGTAATGATAATATTATTTTGTCACGTACAATAATATTATAATATTATTAAAGAATTGAGATTATTAAAATTATTATTGTTATCATTTGTAGATTATTATTAAGGTTTTTCTTATTATAATTTTGTGTATTATTATTATTATTATTATTATTTCATTTCTTTTTTTTTTCTTTCTTTTTTCCCTTTCTTTTTTTTTCTTTTCCTCTATTTCCCAAAACACTAACTATTTTTTTGTTCTTTCCCATAGCCCAGCGTACTGCTCACCCCTCCCTTCCCTCGGTGTAAGAAGGAACCCCTCAGCCTACTTTTCTTGTCACAATCCCCTATCCCAGAATTCCATTCATCCCACACCCCTCCTACTCCTCACCCATGCTCCTGTCTTGCACCGTCAGCAACCTCATCTCCCCAGCACGTTGCGCCTCCACATGAATAGCACGTGACCCCACATCCGAGTAGATCCACATTATCATCACCCCTCCCATTTTTAGTGATACCTTCAGTGTGCCACACCCTGACCCTCATCCAACCTCCTTTCTCCAGTGATCTCCACTACCGGTGTCACCCTCTAGCTGACCTCACCTCAACAGCGCAACCCCCTATCTGACCGTCGCAACTGCCACCTCCCTCTCCAGCCAGATCCACCCCTACCGGCAGCCCTCCCCCCTACCATCCTCTTTTTCAGAATGTCCTCTATGATGTGCTACCTCACCAGCGTGACCCTCTTCCAGTGGTAGTTTTTTTTCGGGGTGTGTGACTCGAATCTTATGACCCCCTTCGGGTTGGTTCTGGTTTTCGCTGCCAAAGGAGAGGGATTCAGACGATATCGGGACATTACCACCTTGCTATGTGAGGGTTTTATTCTGGTTTTTTGGTTTCACACATTCAAAAAATATTGAGAGTCTTTATATGTTTTGAGCCTTAAATCTTATTTCTGTAGTGCATTGATCTTTATTGGGTGATTTTGGGTTGTCATCGGCAAGGTTACCAAGAGTCGAGTGTTGACTTGGTTATCGGCTGAAGTAAGATCCCTTGCTTTCCCCTTTACATTTAGGAATGCTTTTATTGCGTGTATTATTATAATTTTTTACAACTTAATTGGTATTAATTATTATTTTTGATTTCTATAATAATTGTTCGGGGAGGAATTTTTTTGTTCGGGTAGGAAAAAATTGTTTGGATAATTACTTTACCTGCTTAAGTGATTTAGAATGTTTTTTGATTAATAAGTTTTATACAAAGTTTATCTTTTAAGGGGAAATAGTTTTTATTTTATATTTGGTAGCCTGATCATGTGAATTAAGGTGCGTTTTGATGGAAGCCAGTTGTGTGTTGTTTAATAGTCTATTAAATTATTTAATTTGTTATTTTAACTGTGAAAGTGGTGCTCATTCTGATATGGTGTGTTGTGAGTTCGTGTTTAATTATAAAAAGGGTCTTTGAAAAGGTTTTGGGTGTGTAAAGATGTGAGTTCCTCTATGGAATTTTTTTATAAATTTTAATGTGGTTTATTAAATAGTACAGATGATGCGAATTATGTTTTGAATGTTTTTCGAGGTTTTTTTTTGAACTATTTGTTCGTTTGTAATGTTTTAAGTCCGTGTTTTTGTATTTTATTTATTGTGAGTTTGTTGTAGTAAATTTTTGAGGTGATTTTTTGAAACCATGGTCATCGTCTTACACATGCTTGTGCGCAAGTGTGATACGTGTCACATCATCATAATTGAGATGCAAGTCGAGGTAGGTCCCCCAATTCACTCACCTTTAAATTTAGAATTTATTAATTGCTTCATATTTCATTGATTTTCAATAAATGATAAATAGTATTATATAATTAATTTTGTAATAATTTCTTGATGTAAATGAATATTTTTATTTTATACACGTAACTTGAATTGTTTTCTTAATGAATTGATGCACAATAGTGAAAGAATTATCATTTGGCATTTTAACATAATTCACAGATTTTCATGTGTGGTTCTGGTTTGTTGGTAAAATTTTTCTTCTGACGCATAAGAACATGTTTTGTTTTCTCTTGAGAAATGGCATTTCTTTTAAAAGTTTCATAAGTCCCATTTGGCACTTTGATAAAAAAATGATTTTGAAAAACTTTCTTTTGGGTGACTCTGGGGTGATGTTGTTGTGTACGTAGATTGTGTGAGTTATGTGTGATGTTTGTGCATCGTGACTAGTTACATGATTGACATTTTTGGCTCACCCCATTTTTATTACATGTTTTGACATGGTAACTTGGCATAGTAAGTGAATATTCTAAGAATAATTGATGAACTTGTTTAGAATATGAACTGGCTAGTGGCCCTTAGTACGGACTTTGCTCTACTAGGGAATTGGGCCCCTCGGTTAGTCCAGGTAGGGCAACACCGAGCATTTGGATTTTATGACATTATCGAGAGTAGGTATTCCTTCAAGATGAGTCACACGTATAGTACGTTTTGGATTGTTAACGAGCTCCTAGGTTTGACCAATTTTTTATTTAGTAATTATTTGGATGTGGCGGATGATTGAGAGGCCTAGTTTGGTTTTTGGACTCCATTTTTTTCTTTCCCATTACCCTTATTGTGTGTGTTTTGTTGTGTGTGGTTTTCCTCTTTACTAAAAACTAAACTTTTAGATTTTAAATTATTCACGACAAAGTTTTAAAATGTAATGCACATTTTTCCTTCAACAATTAAACTTGTCTTTAAATTAAAAAGGTCAATGGACTGTTATTTGTTTTAGAAATGAAAGTTTGTGTGGAAACTCATATTTTATATAATTTAGTTCAAACCTTAAATTAGTAAATTATTTATTTATAGGTACTTCTTGGGGGACAGTTTGTTGGGCACACCTACTGAGTTTTAATACTTACACCTATAGTGTTTTTCTTATTTTTAGTTTCTCTTGCAGGTTCGACTTAGGCTTTCTCATCATGGGTGAGAGTTATTTTTGGATTGGTGAATGACTCTTGGGGTCTTTAGGAGTTTTGGTCGTGGTCAACTTAGTATGTGTTTTTGTTCGTCCTTTATCTTTCATGTGGTTTATTTATTTTTCTATATTATATTTTATTTCTACTTCTTAGTTTATTTTTATTTGGATGAAATCATTCCCATTTTGTTCTCTTTTGATTCCATGGAACTTGTCGCCAGCCCAGGAGGATCGGGAATGCCCTTCAGACCTTCCTACAGATCATCTTGGGTGACCAGTTTAGGGTCGAATCAGGTTGGTTCGTGAAAAAATGGTATCAGAGCAGGTCGACTCTTGAGTAGAACTTATTTTTCAGAGCACCAATTTTTATTTGGGGTTTTCATGGTAAAATTAGTATAATTTTCGGGACTTTAGGTGTAGTAATGGGAAGTACGTCATTAAACCTTACTCATTCCAAACCTCGGGTTACCATGGGATGTTCAAATATGTCGATGTCCTTTGATTCTTATGGTTTGTTTGGTATTGGGAAATGAAATGGGAGCTGAGAAAGTGACATATATGAGATCATATGGTCTGGAAATCCATGTGGAGTAGGGGAAATTACCTTAGAGTGATCCTTGTGATGTTGGGGTGACTAATGTATGGTCATCAACCATATATTTGAGTCACCCATCGGCACTAGTTTCCCCTATTGAATTGTTTGGGTCTTCTTTAATTCAAAGAATTTTTTTGTAAAGTTTTATTTTGGAAACTATGGAAAGTTGAATTTGGAATGGAAATGACCATGTTTTTATTATGTTATTTTTTCCATGTTCCATAGTATTTGTCCCCACGAAGGTTTTATGGATGCCCAAGGTGCAACTTCGGGTGGTGCGCCCTTAGAAAATCCTCCAATTGATCAACTTATAGACTATGTTCTGCAATTCTAGAAGTTGAACCAGCCCCTATTTTATATAATAGAAGATCATATTGATGTGGAGGAGTGGTTGTGTAATATTGAGAGGATATTTAGTTTCATTGGGTTTCCTGAGTCATTAAAGGTGAAGTTGGATACCTTTTTTCTTGAAGGTCCAACCTGGAAATGGTGGAAGTCCATGTCACGAATTAAGCATCAAGAAGTTCTCACTCGGGAATTATTCAATTTTTCATTCATCCAACAATACTTCTCTGAGTAGATGAAGCTGAGGAAGAGGATAGAGTTGTGTTTTTTTAGTAAGGTGTTGAATCAGTACTATAATTCTATCAACATTTCATGGACTTAGTTCCATAAAACCAATGGTTTGTTGTAAATGATCCTAATAAGGCTCAAAAATTTGAGTCTGGACTCCAACCTGAACTGTAGTCAAAAGTGGAAAAGCTCAACCTAAAATCCTTATCATATGTTATGGGGAAAGCCTTTCTGGATGATGTTGAGTTAGAAGGAGTACATGAGGTAGAAAATCCTCCCCCAACCATGGAAAGTAGTGCAGAGGATGGTGATAGGAAGAATGAGAAGTGACCTGATATTTGTGGCTCTAATAGAGGAATCAATAGGCCTTAATACCTTCGATCATCTTCTTCACAGCATAATTCCTTGATCTGTAACCAGTGTGGTAAGTAGGGACACAAGAGGCCGATGTTCCCGAGTGCTCTGAGACCCTTCCACACCAATGGATGTTTGGGTCACTTACAGAGATTCTGTCGAGGTATTTCCAAGATGCATGTTAAACCCATACCTAGATCGTCGAAGGTCAATTTTTCCCATAAATAGAAGTAGGGTGACATTTGGGGATCAGTTTGAGGTTTTCTCTTTGTTGCATTCTTTGGATGTATTAGTCATCTCTTGTATCATTTTGCGGTGTTCTTTTCCTTCAGTAGTAAGAATGTTTTTTTCAAACATCCTTGAAACCTTTATTTGAATAGAAGTCTGATTGGTTAAATTATGATTCGTGTGTTATGTTTTGGAATTTCTAAAGCCTGACTGTGAGGAAGGAGATGCTTCAATCATCGGTGCTCTAGCCATAGGTCCCAGAGTGAAGTTGGCATGTAGTTAGGTCAACCCCAACGGTGAAAAAGGTCCTTGGTTTAAACTTTATCCTTAGTGTGGTATGCTATGTGCTTTTCTAAGAGTGTGATGTTGTTGATATGGAAATGGAGATAGTTTTGATGCTCTATCAGTTGGGCCCTTCCCTTTTCCCCCTCGTGGTGGGGGTTTTCTGGTCCATATGGGAAGCTTTTATGTGCGGTTAACCTCGTCAATTCTTATGGTGGGGAGACCCATAGTGGGTCTCATAGAGTTACACCTGAAGTAATTTAGTGTTATCCTGATCCTTATGGTGGGGAGTATATTCGGGCCTCCCTGTGTCAGTATTAGAGTTTCTTTTCATGTATCGTTTGGTGGAGGGTGGTTTCATTCAGAACCACATAATCCTAAGTTATTCCTATCATGCAAACATTGGGATTGGAGTACACCCAATGGTTCTTTTTGACTAAGAGTGTTGTAATAAGTGTTGAAGGTGGTTTAATTTTTTTCATTACTCGGTTAAAATTGATTGTTTGGGTTCTACTTGGTGACGGTGTTTCGCAAGGAATTTGGGGATGACCTCCTGGATGGGAGATTCAAACGTTCCGATCGGTTTCTAGCGGGTTTGTTTGTAGAACCAGAAACATCCAATGATTCCACATCCGTTTGGACCTACTTTCCAAAGGTAGGTGCTCATTATCTTGTGGACTGATGAGGCTTAGGAATTTTCATTGGTCGAGAGGATGGGAGGTCGGACTCATCACACCTTTTTGAGGGGAATTATTGTCTACTCCGGGACTCTCTTTATAGATTTAAGTTATGTTCGTGAATCCTTATTACATTACCAAGTATAAAATGAGCTTTCCTTTAGTTTTAACAATCAATGATTAAATATGTAAGAAATTTAGAGAATCTTTTATATGTATTCAAGGTTCTTCATCAATAGAGAATCATTTGTATCTATTTAGAGATTCTTGATCAATGGTATCCTTCAAAACATTTATATAAAAGTCTCTTGGTCATTATGATGACCAGGCTAGTTTTAAAGCCACTCAGTGGGGCACTTGAAGTTTATCGTCATTCAAAAGGACATGGATTATTTCAAATTTGGGATCAAACCCATAAATGGGCTACCTACGTATCCTTTGTTTTGGAAAAGGAATTGGAACCCACGTAGTTCGAGTAATGGAGTATGATGTTTATGATTGATGGCTCAAAGAAGAATGTCATAATTACTTTTACACTCTAAGCTCACGTGAGTCATGCTCGGTGTGAGAAACAAGAGGTATTGGTAAAAATTAGACAATTGTGCCATTAAAGATGAAATCATAAGAAATTGTTTGGGGCTTATGTATGTATGACTGCCCAGATAGATGAAGGTTTAGGATTTACTTTTAGGGAGAAAATCCAGGAACAGGGTCCATAAAGGTATATGTGCTTTATGGAGATTTGAATACTCTAACTTGGGACTTATTCCTGAAAAGGAAATCCAAATTAGGAGAGGATTGATAATTGGGTTTTACTCCTGAGAAGGAATCCCATATCAAACGTAATTTATGACTGGTTAAGAGAAATTAAGGGACTTGGGGTTTACTCCTGAAGAGGATTCCCATAATTATGACTGGGACTTATTCCTAAAAAGGATGCCCAGGTTAGGGGACTTGGGGCTTACTCCTGAAAAGGAAGCCCAAGATTATAACTGAGTCTTATTCCTGAAAAGGAGACCCAGGTTAGGGATTAAGGTTTGGGGCTTACTCCTGAGAAGGATGCCCATATTTGAGATTGGGGCTTACTCCTAGGAAGGATGCCCAAATTAAGGGACTCGGGGCTTACTCCTAAGAAGGATGCCCAAAATTAGAGGACTTAGGGCTTACTCCTAAGAAGGATGCCCAAATTAAAGGACTTATAACTAGGGATTATTCCTAAAAAGGAGACCCAGGTTAAGGATTATCTCATCTTAAAGGATGAGGTTGAATGAATGAACTCTCAATCTTTGGTGACATAAAGATATATAAATCACTAGGTTTTGACAGATATTCCACCGAATTTCTTTCAGATAAGGAAGTCAAATCAAGAAATCATACCATAAATGGCTTTGAAGAGTATTTTGAAGACTAAATCTTGAATAGGAAGGGTGAAATGGCTTAAGAGGGGTAAAATGGGCAAGATGGGAACCCAAAAAAGGTAGGGGCGTGCAAGTCTTGAAAGGCACGCAAGTCTTGCATGGGCGCGCAAGTATTGGTCGCGCAAGTATACTTGCGCGACATGTGGGGTACTTGCGCGATTTTCAACCAGCATTAAAATACTTGAGAGACTCTTTCTTAAAGCCTTTAGAATCCTCTTGAGGTTCTCCCAGAAAAGGGATGCGCAAGTTCTATTGAAGGAATAAGGCATCGCGCAAGTGTGACCAGTTCCCTTAAGGGCTGGCCATTCAGGCGCGCAAGTGTTGATGAGTTTCAACACTTAGCCCTTCCTCCCTCTCTTTAGATCTTCCGTTCTAGGTAAGAAATTACATTAGAAGTGTTCCGGAAGCTTTGAGAAGAGACTTGGGCATCAGGAGCTTTAATCCGAGTTTCTGGAAAAAGATCCTCTCGAATGGGGGGCCCACAGGGTCTATTTATAGGCAGGAGAAGACCTCGGGCGGTTACCGGGCGGTTATCACTTAGGTCGTGCAAGTCACTTGCACGACCATAAGGCGTCACGCAAGTAGACTTGCATGACCACTAGGCAGCGCGCAAGTACTTGCACGACCACTAGGCGGCGTGCAAGTACTTGCACGACCACTAGGCGGCGCGCAAGTTTACTTGTGTGACCATGAGGGAACTTGCGTGACCTATGGGAAATGTTCTCCTTGTTCATCCCTTTGTCGATTTTTGATGTTTCTTCAAAGGATGAATCACTTTGGACTAAGTTATTTCCTTTTTTTCAGTCGTTAGACTCTGTGACAGAAAGGAGCGTCAACAAAAGTCCCCCCTTAGAGTTGGATCCAGAGAGAAAAGAGGATTTGACTCTGAGGTGAAAAGAAAAACAAGAAATCTGGCAGTTTAAAGTCATGCATGTCGGACATAAAGGGGCTAATGTTTAAGTTCGAAATAGCTTTTACCAAAATGGGTTAAAATTGATTCAATTCCTTGACAATTTATCTGAAAACATATTACCATACTCAAGTATGAGGGAAAATATGTAAACTATGACTTAAGAATATTTGAATCTGAGGAATGATATGGAAAAGAGCTAAAAGGAATTAGAATAAGTAGTTTCCAAGAATGAAGTTACTATTATTTAACAAAACCCGTTAGGGGGTTGAATTATGCAGGGCCACCTAAGGTCATTGGCTGCTTGGTCAAATAAATAGCATCTTTTGGCTGACAAGTCTGTTATGTGGACTGTTTATGCAAGGCCACCTATGGGCACGTGCTGCATAGTCAGGCGAAAGAACTCTCAAAAATTTACTTTCCTAGTGCTAAAAGCCAGTGAAAGTTTATGGAGATTCAAATTTTCTAAAGTATAGAGTTTTTTGTATGGAAAGAGGTACTTGAATATGGAGAAGATATTTTCAGACAAGATTATCGAAGAACTGGATGAATATCACTCCCACGAAGGTCTGACCCAAACGTAGGGAAGAAGAATAAACCATAGACTTGAATACTTTCAGATCATGAAAAACGATATGGGACAAATATGTTAAGGATGGCTATTTTTTTGCGGATCCCTACATATTGTCGTTTAAGACAAATAAGGAAAAAAGAGGCATTCTTCCCAAGAATGAAGTTACCATCATTTAACAAACCCATTAGGGGGTTGAATTATGCAGGGCCACCTAAGGGCATTGGCTGCATAGTTAAATAAAATAGTATCTTTTGGCTATAAAGTATATTATGTGGACTGTTTATACAAGGCCACCTATGGGCACGTGCTTCATAGTCAGACAAAATAATTCTCAGAAGTTTGACATTTTTGTGACTAGAAGTCATGAAAAGGGTTATAAAGATCTGAAAATATTTAAGGTTAGGATTATAACACATAAATATGGGTATTGTCCAATGTATATAGAGATACATAGGTCAATGATAACCATAATCCTGTTGTGGCTGGGTCCTGAATTGAAATTTTGGACTTCACTACGTATCTCATAAGAATGAGAATCAAGACATACGTAGTTCTTGAAATGCAGTTTAACGTCGTGTAGGACGAAAGTATGAGAGATCTTAGTTTAGGGTCATAGAATTCGGACCATAATAATGAATACACAGTGTGTGTTTCCATGAGGACTTTTCAACTAAGGGACTGAAAGTGAAATTTGGGTTTAATCCCAAAAGACTTGGGGCTGGATTCGAGGGATACTCGAACGTTCCTACGTATCTCATAAGGATGGGAATCAAGCCCACGTAGTTCTATAACTACCCTTTGTACAAATTTGGTTCGTACATGTGAAGGGTGAAAGGGGACTTTAGTGCAATGATGGTTTAACCTGAGATAAAAAATTTAGGCATTACCATGTATGCACGTAGTCTTTTGAAATAAAACATGATTGAAAAATCAATGTCAATAGTAGTTCCCTCTCAAATGAGGAAATCAAAGAGTATTGTAGTTTATTGTCATACTGGACAAAAGTGTTGCATAGTTTAACGTCATATAACAAGGACGAAAGTGAATCAATGTAAAGATATTGATTCTAGGGGCAGTTTCACGAATCAACATCATATGAGATGGTGGTGAACCGATGTGAAGAGATTGTTTTTGGGCTTGAACCCTGGGAGGTTGCCTACATACCCAGCCTGGAGGGCAAGGATCAAAGTTCATGTAGTTCAATTAAAGAATGAATTAATGATCAAGTTTTTCTTGGGGACAACGATCTAATAAAAATGTTGTTGGGACTTACACATGGTTAACAGCCCAAAGAGAGTGTCATGGTTGAGGTTTGCTCTAAACTCACGTAAGTCATACTTGGTGTGAGAAACAAGAGGTAACAACAACCTTAACGATGCACAGTTTAATGTCATGTAAGACATATCAAGGGACTATGCAGTTTAAAGTCTTGCAGTTAGGACTATTGGTGCTGCACAGTTTAGTGTCATGTATTAGGGGCAAAATACAGTTTAATGTCATGTAGGACGTATTGTGAATTTTCTGTACAGTTTAGCGTCATGTAGTTAGGACAATGGGAATAATAGAGTTTAACATCATATTGGACGAAAGGGGGACTGTGCAGTTTTAATGTCATGCAGTGAGGACAGAAGAGTGCATCATTTTAACGTCATGTTGGACGCATTGGGGATTTTTTCTACAGTTTAGTGTCATGTTGGACAAAAGTGTGAATAGTTTAAGGTCATACAGGACATTTGATGATTATATAGTTTAACGTCTTTCCGGGCGTAAGGTACTTTTATACAGTTTAGCGTCATGTAGTTAGGACGTCACAGTTTAATGTCTTGTTGGAAATAAGGGACTTGCAAATAGTTTATGGTCATATTCATGGACCAGAGATGATGCAGTTTAAGGTCATGCTGGATGGTTTAGGGAACTTTTTCACAGTTTAACGTCGTGTGGGATGAGGTTGCAGTTTAAGGTCATACTGGACCATTGCTATATAGTTTAACGTCATGTAGCAAGGACGAAATGGTGCTGCACAGTTTAGTGTCATGTTGCAGGGACATGTTCTTTTCTATAGTTTAACATCATGTTGGACGAAAGTGCAAATAGTTTAAGGTCATATGCATAGACCGTGGATGATGCAGTTTAAATTCATACTGGACTATTAAGTGTTTATGTAGTTTAATGTCTTTCTGGATGTAAGGGACTTTCCTACAGTTTAACGTTATGTTGGACGAAGTTGCAGTTTAAGGTCATACTGGACCATTTAAAGAACTTTTTCACAGTTTAACGTCATGTGGGACGAAGTTGCAGTTTAAGGTCATATAGGACCATTGTTTTATGAACCAATTGTAAGATTCTTGGTTCTGGGGACCATATTTTGTGTTTATACAAAATATTTCTTCAGAAATCTGGCATTGGTTAGAGTCGTGATGAGTTCCCCATCCATTGAGATTAATGAATAAGCTCCATTGGAGTAGACCTTATGTATTGAATAAGGTCCTTCCCATTTTGGTTCAAGCTTTGGAGGCTTATTTCCTGGTATCATTGGTGTTCTGAGAACCAATACCAATTCTCCCTGAACGAATGAACGAAGACAAACTTTTTTGTTAAAAGCTCGTGCTATTCGATTCTGATAGATTTCCAAGTGGTGCAAAGTGCACAATCTTTTCTCATCTAACTGTTCCAATTCATTCAATCGCTTTTGGGATTGCTCATCTATAGATAACTGATCACAAATGGATACTTTGAGTGAGGGAAATTGAACTTCAATTGGCAAGACTGCTTCTGTTCCATATATCAACAAATATGGAGTTGACCGCGTTGCATTGCGGGTGGTAGTCCGATAAGCACATAAAGCATGAAAGAGTTTATCAGGCCAGGACCTCTTATCTTTATCCACCATCTTTTGCAGTATATTTGAAAGAGTATTATTAAAGGATTCTATTTGGCCATTGGCCACCGCATGATACCGAGATGAATGGTTGGATTTAATGTTGTATTCTTGATACAATTTCCTCACCTCAGAAGAACAGAAGTTGGTGCCGTTATCCGTCAATATGGTATGAGGGACACCAAATCTAGTAATGGTGTTAGATTTGATGAAGCTAACAATGCATTTAGAACTAACTTCTTTGAGAGGTACTGCCTCTGCCCATTTGGAAAAGAAATCAGTAGCAGTAAGAATGTACTTAAACTGCTTGGCCGTAGCTGAAGGGTAAGGTCCCACCACATCCATTCCCCGTGTGGAAAATGGCCACGAGTATTTAGCTGTATGAAGCAACTCTGGAGGTTGATGAATGAAGTTGGCATGTATTTGACATGAATGACCCTTCTTTGTGAAATCAACACAATCTTGTATCATTGAAGGCCAAAAGTATCCAAGCCTTCGAATTTGATCAGACAATCTATTTCCAGACTGGTGGGCACCACCGACTCCTGCATGCACTTATTTCATGACAGCCATTGTCTCTTCACCATCAATGCATATAAAGAGAACTCCATCAAAACCACGTTTGTAGATAATTTTCTCTAGGTGGTTTGGACTATCATAAAGAGTAAAATTGACCACACGTCGCCAGATTTGTTCTTTCTCGGCTCTATCAGGTGGAAGTGTTCCATTTTGAAGGTATTCCCTGATAGGTGACATCCATCCTGTAGTATGACCACACGGTTCAGGAATGGGACTAATTTCATTAATTTCCTCTTTTCTGGCTTGAACATAATGTGAAATTGCACGACGGTGGGTAATACTGATGGTTGTCTCGTCCCGATTTGGATCTGCTAAAGCTGTGGCTATATTAACCAGTGCATCAGCTTGAGCATTTTGTGATCTTGGGACATAAGAAAATGTCGGTTCTGAAGGGAATTCCGCCATTAACTCTCTGAAGTAATCATAAAAAGGGATTAATTCTTCTTTTCTTATGTAATAATCCTCATTGACTTGTTTGATTACCAGTTCTGAATCACCTTTCACCTTTAAGTGATTCACTTTTGCTTGGAGCGCTAACTCCAAGCATGTAATGAGAGCTTGGTATTCGGCTTCATTATTGGTACCACCTTCCCACAATGAAAAGGAATAAGGTATCACTGCCTTATCTGGAGAAATGAGCATAATTCCTAAACCAACTTTGTTGAATTTAGGTTTTTTCATTTTCTTCCCTGTTGGACTTCTGGAAGCACCATCAAAATACATTTCCCATGTTTGAGGATTATCTTGAATAGAGAAAACTTTTTCATCAGGGAGTTCAATATCTGAAGACGTGTCTTCCATTGAAGGATGTTCAGCCAGGAAATCTTCCAGATCTTGACCCTTTATTGCCTTTTGAGATACATACTAAATGTCGAACTGTTGCAAAATAACTGCCCGCCTTGCTAGACGTCCTGTAAGCATTGGACGACTAAGGATGAATTTGAGCGGATTATTGCGAGATACCAATTGGACCTCGTGATGTTGCAGGTAGTGTCTCAATTTCTTTACTGCAAAGATTAATGCCAGGCAGCACTTCTCAAAACTTGAATATCGGGTTTCTGCTTCAAGCATAGTTCTACTAAGATGGTAGAGGCTATTTTCATTCCCAGCATCATTCTTTTGAGCGAGAAAGGCACCCAATGATCGCTCTAGAGATGTCACATAGAGGATAAGTGGTCTACCTTCAACAGGTGGCATGAGTACTGGTGGACTCAAGAGGTATTTCTTGAGAACATCAAATTCTTCTTGACATTCTTCAGTCCACTGGTAAGTGACTCCTTTCTTCAATAATTTGGTAAAGGGTAAACTTTTGCCTGCCAAATTGGCGATGAAACGCCAAATATAGGCTAAGTGTCCTTGAAGTCCTCTTAATTATTTCAAATTCTGAGGAGGTGACATACCAAGGATTTACTTGGTCTTCCCAGGATCGACTTCAATACCACAATGGCGTACGACAAAGCCGAGAAATTTTCCTGAGGTTACCCCAAAAGCACATTTTAAGGGGTTCATCTTCAAATTATGTTGTCGAAGCTTGTGGAATATGACTTCCAAATCAGCCAAGTGATTAGAACGTTGTTTGGATTTAACCACCAAATTGTCTACATAGCATTCAATAAACTTCCCTAAGAAAGGTTTGAAGATACGATGCATGGCGCGTTGATATGTTGCACCTGCATTCTTTAAACCAAAGGGCATCACCCGGTAACAAAACACACCTTGAGGAGCTCTGAAGGCAGTAGATTCCACATCTTCTGGGGCCATTCGGATCTGATTATATCCGGAATATCCATCCATGAAATAAAGTACTTCATAGCCAGTCGTCGCATCAATTAAGATTTCTGTAATCGGAACTGGGAAATCATCTTTAGGAAAATACCGATTAAGATCTCTAAAATCGATGCAAACCCTAATTTGTCCGTTCTTTTTCTTTACAGGGACAATATTAGCCAACCACTTGGGATACTGAACTTCTCTGACGAAGTTAGATTTGATCAGCTTATCCACTTCAGCTTCAATTTTGGAAGCATAAGTTGGGTGTGTTCTTCTCGCGGCTTGCTTAAATCCTCGATGTTCTTTTGGTAAACCCAAATGATGAGTAGCAACATCAGGATCAAGCCCAGGCATTTCTATATAATTCCAAGCAAAAAAATCTTTATTTTTCTTTAGAAAAGAAATATACATCTCTTTCTCTTCAAGGTTCATGGCCGCACTAATTAAAGTGGGGCATGGATCTTTCTCTGTACCCAGATTTACTTCTCTGAGTTCATCCACAGTGGTAGAGATACCCTCTTCAAATGTTGGAGGAGCATCTCTAAGATATTCCTCTTCCTCTTCATCACATGCTATTTCTTCCATTTCTACTTGAAAAGTAGATAACAAAACAAAATTCTCATGATCATAAGAGATGTCAAAATTTTTACATTTTGAAGAAGAAGCTTCCATTTCCAACCCATTGATGATAAAGGGTCTTCTTTGGGAAATAAAGAGGAGATGATGGATTGAGAATCGACATCATTATTCACCTCTGATGTTGCTATAACTTCTTCTGGCCTGATTGGTGAAGTATAGACTTGTTGGACTTCAGCAGATGAAATGAAAACGTCATCACTTGTGCTTTCATCAATGTTTGGTAGGTTACCAATTTCTCCCATGTTGTCTGGCTCGATTGCCGTAATTGACATTATGGATCTTTCCATAAGAGTATTTTGATTTGGGCCTATTTTGTCAATTTTACTGATAGGTAACACATAATTTGTACTCACATGTGTAAATGAATTTATTGGAATCTTCTTCAAACCATATGGAGCATTAACTTTGGTAATTTCCTTCATTGTAGATTTTTCTCTTCCCTTCATGTGATAAAATTATGCCTCAATGTATTGAGACTCACATGTCTTGAACGGGGTCTTATCACCATACAATGTTCCAACTTGACCATTGAAACAGTATTTGAGACATTGATGGTATGATGAAGGAATAGTTGCATGCTGATGTAGCCAGGGTCTTCCAAGAAAGACATTGAAAGCTGAGTCTTGATCAACAATCATGAAATCCGAATTGGATACAAGATCTCCAAACTGAGTTCTGAGTGTAACTTCTCCCAGTGGTTCTTGTTCATTTTTATCATATCCTTGTAAAATCATGGTAGAAGGAGATAAATCAGATTCTGTGTGGCCCAATCGACGAAGTGTACGAATGGGCATGAGGTTGACTCCTGAACCATTGTCAATGAAAGCTCTTCAAATATCTACACCATTGACTTTTCCAGATAAGTACAATGGTTTTATGTGCCCATACACAACATCATCTTCATCTTTATCAGTAAAATATATCACTGCATGTCATTCTGCAGGATTATTCTCTATGTGATAGACTTCAGCTGCAGCAATTTCGGCTTCAAACTCATGAGGACTTGACAAAGCTTCGATGAATGCTTCCCGAAGATCTTTTGACATATTCAAAACATCCAAAATTGATAACTTGGCTGGTACTTGGGCCAAGTGTTTCAATATATCATACTTTTGATCTAGAGGTATGCATTTCCCAACAGGAATATGCGGTTTAGCAGGTACCTTGGAAGCAGATGCTTTGGAAGCTGATGCATCTTGTATTGAAGTTGGAAACATCCTTGGTTTTGGAAGATTAGACTGATTAGATCCATTTACTTGCTGAGATAAAGAAGATGGAACCTTTAATCGGTCTTCCAAAATAACTATTCCAAAACTGAGTTGGCCATTGGCAGAAGAACTTTCTTGTTCGTTTTGAGCTCGCTGAAGGGCTCTACCACGAGTTTCTGCTGCATATACAATGCTAGAAGGGGTAGAATTAGAGTAGTGGATTCAGAAAGATCCACGTCTTCCCCTGTATCCTAAACCTCTAGAACTTCCTCGGATTCCCTTATTTGATACAGGGAATTAAGGCTCATCAAGACTGGAATATGGATCTGTTAATTGAATCATATTAACAGAACCAAAGATTAACTCTTCGTCTGATAAAGACTCTGCCTGATTAGCCTGTTTAGGCTGTGCCGTTTGGTGGGGAGGTGCCCGTGGTTTTGAAGTAGATGGCATGAAATCTACCAGAGTCAAAGACAACTTAGGCCTCGATACATACTCATATTCTTATGATTCCTCTTTCTTCTTTGAATTGCGCTTCCCTTTTGAGGATTTGTCTTTTGATGGAGGCTTCACTGCAGCTTTTGTAGGAGACACAATTGGCTTCTTCAATTGTGTTCACAAAATGGCATGGGTCCGATTGATTGTCTTTCTGACCATCCAATCATCATATTTTTGTGCAGTTTTTCTTTTGACTTCCTGCCACTCGCCTCCTTCCTCTGGATATGTAGCGGTAATACACGCTACATGAGCTGAAGAACCCTTCAATTTGACTTGTCCCAAGTCGACCATCTTTTGCAGGACGTCTTTAAAGACAAAACACTCTTGGATGGGATGCCCCAACATTTGATTAAAGGGAAAATAATTGGGATGGTCTTCATCTCCTTCCTTGTTTGGACTCTTGGGCACTGGTAATTGAACCAAATTATTTTCCAGAGCTGAAATGAAGTAACCAAGAACTTGCTCACTTCGGAAAGAGTATGTTTTACCCTTTAAATCCTCAAATTGTTTTTGTCGTTGATCTATTTGATCATTTGGGCGAAACTGCCTTTGTTGTTGGCGTTCAGGAGGTAGAGCCCTTCGAGAAGATGAAGGTTTTGAAGTAGAAATAGGTACAGGTGCTTGTTTAAGCATAACTGTAGCAGTTTCCGCTTTACCCATTCTCCTTCCTGGAACAGATGGAATTACACGAGATTTAACCTTAGCCTGTATAAGGGAATCTTCAATCTGTTGAGCGATTGAAGTAAGGTCTCGAAACCCTCCTGTGTATTTAACAGGGATCAATGGCGTGCGTAATTCGTCACGCAAATTTGCCACACAGATTGGCAACAGTTCCTCCTGAGGGGGTGCTAAACTCAGGGAATACGTTAATCCCTTCCAGCGAGCAATGAAATCAGAGACTCTTTCATTCTCCCTTTGCTTGCAGTTTGTAAGATCGAAAACTGTCATTTTTTGAAAAGTTGATCTGAACTGAAGAAGGAATTTTTGACGAAGATCCTCCCATCCGATGATTGATCGGGATTGCAAGCATGTATACCAGACAAAAGCTGGTCCTTGCAAGGTTCGCATGAAGCATCTGAGTTTCACTGCTTCTTGCTGCTCTGGAGTTCCCATCATAGGATCACAACAAGACACGTAATGATTCAAATGTTGTTTAGGGTCGCCTGATCCATTGAAAGTAGGGAAAACAGGGTTTCTAAAACTGGATGGAGGAGAAATTGAATCTACCCATTCAGGGTAAACTTTCTTTTCTGGTTGAACTTGCGCCCGTTTCCCTTCCATAGTTTCTAACCAAGATGTTAATGACTCAATAGTAGTTATTAACTTTTGAGAAACATCAGGTTGAACTTGGTTTTGGGTAGGTGCAATGAATGGAGCATGGACAGACGTGGTGGTTGGTGCTGGAACTGATGGTAGTGCTGTCAACCGTTGTTGCGTTTGAGCCGTAGGATTAGACCTCTGAGGGTGTACTGATAAAGGAGGATATTCCTGATCCATCTCAGTAGTTACAACAAATTCCTTCGGCTGTCGGACTTCAGCATTCTTAAGAATAAGACTACTATGAAGTAGTTCTGCATTCAACCTTCTTAATTCTTTCATTTCTTCCTCCTGTTGTGCAAACCTTTGCTCTAATGAGAGCGATTGACCTTCTTCAGAGGAAGGATATGTAACCTAATTCTTTCCCTTCCCTTTTTGGATACCTTTTGGAGGGAGGGAAGTGGATTACCTAGGTTCTGAGTAATCCTTTGACTTCATGTACGTACACCTTCTTCATTTGTATTGGTACGTACATTTTCTTGAGCAGGACGCTCTTCATCTGAGTCCCCTGAGTGAACATCCTCTGGTGGATTAGCAACAACGGCATTGATGACATTGATTGATTCATAATGCATCACATCCCTTCTATCAAAATTTCTGTGATATTGTCTTCTTTCATGTCTTTGACGAGACATTGCCTTTTGTTGATTCAATCTTTTAGGAACTTCTTGACTAGCTATAACTTGGAGGGAATCTCCTGATAATTTGGCTCTTCATTCCTCTTGTGTCTTCTTCCCCAATCGAGAAAAGACTGACATTCTCTGAGGAGGGGATTGATGATTTGAAAGAGTCCTCAGTCTCGAGAACTGGGGATGTTCCTGCTGCTTCCGCTCAACTCCTCGAATCCCATTTGTTGACTCTGAGGGTTGGTTTAGAGAAGTCCCCTGTCTGACAAGCTGGGGTGTCTCTTGAAATGATATGTCTGAGATATTCTTAAAATCTCTCTTGATCTTGCGAATATTAGTTTGGAAATTAGCTGGATGCATTAACCTGTATCCACTTTTATCACCTGGTTCAACAGACCGTTGGATGATTTATGAAACTTCTGTCATTTGATGACGTGTTTTCTCCATATGAGAGGCTTGTGCAATATTCTCGCCTGCTTGATGTAGGAGCAATTCAACAACTTGTTCTCTATATGCTTGATTTTGAGAGGAACTAGTTGAAGCTTGTTCTTGAGAAAGCCTTTGATTATGAACAAAGCCCATTGACTGTGGCCGTCCATGGGCAATAACATTGCATGAGACCATTTTCGGCGGTCTTTGTTGACTAGAAATCACTGTGAAATGTAGTGCTCCGTGAACACCCCATCCTCTGATATGAACATCAGATGGATCATTGGCAATTAACTGACGCAATTTTCTTAGTGCGCTAAGGCATGAACGTTGAAGGGTTCTCTGTTGCTTTTCAGCCTTCGGATACCGAGAGACTGATAGAGATGCCAAATCAATCTGACGTTGTAGCACTTCTATTATCTTAAGATGATTTTCATATTCATAATAAGATAATACCTTCTTCTTCAATTGACAAAGAGTTTTCCATATGTTGAGACGAATATCATGGATTCCATCATCCATCAACATCTTTGGAATGTCGTACTGGGAGTCAGCCAAAGGCCAAAACATGACTGGTACCTCGCCTTTTTCCAGTTTTTTCCTCATGTTCAGCATTTCCTCTTTATCATTAAATGAATATTCTTCTACCTGTTTTGACCAGAGTTGGTGTTTCCTTATTGCTTCATCGGATTCAACAAGATTGGTAGAGAGATCATTGATCAAACTAGAAGATGCATGACTTAGGGGTGATTCGGAGAATGACCTACACCCTAGGCTATCTTCTGATTGAGAAATATTTCACTTGTTAGCGATAAAGCATCAGACATGACTGGTTTCGCATTTGTAAGTGCCTCAAGATAAGAGGGCTTTCTCGGCACTACATTGTCCACTGGAGTATTTTCCAGGTAATGTGAATCACTACTGCGGAGAGGACTTTCGTAGCGAAGTTCATCATCATGGGGAGGACCACCATAATGGGTTACAGCAAAAGATGATATCTCTTGTTCCTTGGTCTTCTGACCACACAGAGGGTTCTTGTGGCTCTCATTTGAAGAAGAAACTCCAAGATCGACCGAATTTTCATGAAGCAAGCCTTCATGAGGAAGTGTCTGTTGAAGACCTTCAGAATTAATGTTCCCGTTATTGGGAACTGAGGGAGTAGAATCTTGAATTCCAACAGATAAATGTCTGAGGGCTTCAAGAACTCCAGCATCGAGCAAGGCCTTGTTGCGGATTGGCCTTTGATCTCCTGACTGTGTTGGGCGGATCTTTTTCTTAGATTCCTTCTTACTCGCTTTGGAAACCACTTGTTGACAAATGTGGTTACTCTGAGCAGGTGTATGTGCCTGATCAGGAAAGATGTTCAGGTTAGGCTGACGATCTCCACTCAAATCAGGTGTATGTGCCTGACTTGGTTGTCCGTATGATATGGGGGAGTGTGCCCCATAACCCTCTTGGACTGGAACAGATGTGTGTGTCTGTTCCGGAGTGAATCTTTGATGTGTCACTCCACTGCTAGGGATAGATTTATGTGTTTGTCCCTGAGATGATGCTGAAGCTGTTATGATATCCTGGCAGGAATCCAGAATATGAGCAGGAATTTGCTTCCGCTCTTTCACCATTGACAAAATATGGTTGGTGACTTCAGCCGCCGGAACGGGGATATACGTCCATTCCGGGATTAGAGTAGGTGTATGTGCCTGCTCCTGTCCTCCTTTTCCTGTCAGTGAATCCTGACAGTACTCAAGTGTGGAGGTAGAGAGTTGAGTCTGCCTCCTGTTTGTCGTCGGGGCTTTCTGACTGACTTCTCCGTGCGATACCAAGTGAGACTATTGGTAGGCTTGATTAGTATTAGTAGGTGTATGTGCCTGCTGATTACACTTCACCAAACGCGGTTGATGAGATCCATCATATGTATTCAGATGAGCCTGCTGACTAACTGGTGATGTATAAGTAGGTGTATGTTCCTGCCTATAGTACTCTGCTGGAATTGCCTGG
This sequence comes from Viscum album, assembly GCA_963277665.1. NCBI lineage: Eukaryota > Viridiplantae > Streptophyta > Magnoliopsida > Santalales > Viscaceae > Viscum > Viscum album. Next base: position 1,407,664,321 of record OY728130.1, read on the forward strand.
CGGGATTGGCTTGATGCTGCCAGACGAGTCTGCTGGACATCGGAATTAAAACGGGCAGGTGTGTGTGCCTGCTCATTGTTCGCCACCAAGTTAGGTTGGTGGACTTCTCCGGAGATGGTAGGGATGATAACCTGCCCGTTGTTAACCGGATTCCGTCTCTGGCGGTTCATCTTGCCTGCTCGGGTTCGAGGAACCTGAGCTGAATGCCTGGAGTCGGTACCACAATCATGTTGAGGGCCCACTACCGCACGAGTCTGGCGGTGATTGTTGATGGGAGCCCTCAGGAAGGAATCTTGTCTTTTTGAATTAAGGCCCTGAGGGACCTGCTCATTCACTTCCTCAGAGTAAGGGAGTGAATGGAAATTGTGTTCCGGGGATAACGACCCGAAACGGTTGGAGACGGTAGTCAGCACCGCCTGCTTCTTGATTGCTGGCCGCCGTTGTCCGGACAACCAGGTAGAGTTGTTAACTTGGAGGGCTTGACGAGCGGCCTCCAGATTTGGGATAGTACCGTTGTGACGGTACTCCTTAACCAGTGCATTAGAAACCCAGCGTTGAAGACGCTGAGTTGGTGATGTCATCCTCAGAGCGGACGGCGTTCCAGCAGGAGTAGCATCATTGGTGTTCACAGCAGCAGACCTCACAGTAGAGGTGTTCACAGCAGCAGTATTCACAGGGGTGAATTTAAGGAAAGCCATTTTCTAGAAGATCTTGAGAAAAGAGTGTCTGTTCCATATAACAGACATAATCAAGATGAATCCGGCCACTGCATCTTTTGGATGAGCACATGTCAATGATTGCTTTGTTGGCCCATGGGGCCTAACAAATAAGAAGAACATCACTTTAACTTGGTTAAGGATTCACGTCGGGTTCACCATTTTTGTTTCGCACGGAATTCGGGGATGACCACCTGGATGGGAGATTCAAACGTTCCGATCGGTTTCTAGCGGGTTTGTTTGTAGAACCGGAAACATCCAATGATTCCACATCCGTTTGGACCTACTTTCCAAAGGTAGGCGCTCATTAGCTTGTGGACTGATGAGGCTTAGGAATTTGCATTGGTCGAGAGGATGGGAGGTCGGACTCATCACACCTTTTTGAGGGGAATTATTGTCTACTCCGGGACTCTCTTTATAGATTTAAGTTATGTTCGTGAATCCTTATTACATTACCAAGTATAAAATGAGCTTTCCTTTAGTTTTAACAATCAATGATTAAATATGTAAGAAATTTAGAGAATATTTTATATGTATTCGAGGTTCTTCATCAATAAAGAATCATCTGTATCTATTTAGAGATTCTTGGTCAATGGTATCCTTCAAAACATTTATATAAAAGTCTCTTGGTCATTATGATGACCAGGCTGGTTTTAAAGCCACTCAGTGGGGCACTTGAAGTTTATCATCATTCAAAAGGACATGGATTATTTCAAAGTTGGGATCAAAACCATAAATGGGCTACCTACGTATCCTTTGTTTTGGAAAAGGAATTAGAACCCACGTAGTTCGAGTAATGGAGTATGATGTTTATGATTGATGGCTCAAAGAAGAATGTCATAATTACTTTTACACTCTAAGCTCACGTGATTCATGCTCGGTGTGAGAAACAAGAGGTATTGGTAAAAATTAGACAATTGTTCCATGAAAGATGCAATCATAAGAAATTGTTTGGGGCTTATCTATGTATGACTACCCAGATAGATGAAGGTTTAGGATTTACTTTTAGGGAGAAAATCCAGGAACAGGGTCCATAAAGGTATATGTACTTTATGGAGATTTGAATACTCTAACTTGGGACTTATTCCTGAAAAGGAAACCCAAATTAGGAGAGGATTGATAATTGGGTTTTACTCCTGAGAAGGAATCCCATATCAAACGTAATTTAGGACTTGTTAAGAGAAATTAAGGGACTTGGGGTTTACTCCTGAAGAGGATGCCCATAATTATGACTCGGACTTATTCCTGAAAAGGATGCCCAGGTTAGGGGACTTGGGGATTACTCCTGAAAAGGAAGCCCAAGATTATAACTGAGTCTTATTCCTGAAAAGGAGACCTAGGTTAGGGATTAAGGTTTGGGGCTTACTCCTGAGAAGGATTCCCATATTTGAGATTGGGGCTTACTCCTAGGAAGTATGCCCAAATTAAGGGACTCGGGGCTTACTCCTAAGAAGGATGCCCAAAATTAGAGGACTTGGGGCTTACTCCTAAGAAGGATGCCCAAATTAAAGGACTTATAACTAGGGATTATTCCTAAAAAGGAGACCTTGGTTAAGGATTCTCTCATCTTAAAGGATGAGGTTGAATGAATGAACTCTCAATCTTTGGTGACATAAAGATATATAAATCACTAGGTTTTGAGAGATATTCCACCGAATTCCTTTCAGATAAGGAAGTCAAATCAAGAAATCATGCCATAAATGGCTTTGAAGAGTATTTTGAAGACTAAATCTTGAATAGGAAAGGTGAAATGGCTTAAGAGGGGTAAAATGGGCAAGATGGGAACCCAAAAAAGGTAGGGGCGCGCAAGTCTTGAAAGGTGTGCAAGTCTTGCATGGGCGCGCAAGTATTGGTCGTGCAAGTATACTTGCACGACATGTGGGGTACTTGCGCGATTTTCAACCAGCATTAAAATACTTGAGCGACTCTTTCTTAAAGCCTTTAGAATCCTCTTGAGGTTCTCCCAGAAAAGGGACGCACAAGTTCTATTGAAGGAATAAGGCAGCGCGCAAGTGTGACCAGTTCCCTTAAGGGCTGGCCATTCAGGCGCGCAAGTGTTGATTAGTTTCAACACTTAGTCCTTCCTCCCTCTCTTTAGATCTTCCGTTCTAGGTAATAAATTACCTTAGAAGTGTTCCGGAAGCTTTGAGAAGAGACTTGGTCATCGGGAGCTTTAATCCGAGTTTCTGGAAAAAGATCCTCTCGAATGGGGGGCCCACAGGGTCTATTTATAGGCAGGATAAGACCTCGGGCGGTTACCGGGCGGTTATCACTTAGGTCGCACAAGTCACTTGCACGACCATAAGGCGTCACGCAAGTAGACTTTCACGACCACTAGGCAGCGCGCAAGTACTTGCACGACCACTAGGCGGCACGCAAGTACTTGCACGACCACTAGGCGGCGCGCAAGTGTACTTGCACGACCATGAGGGAACTTGCGCGACCTATGGGCAATGTTCTTCTTGTTCATCCCTTTGTCAATTTTTATGTTTCTTCAAAGGATGAATCACTTTGGACTAAGGTATTTCCTTTTTTTCAGTCGTTAGACTCTGTGACGGAAAGGAGCGTCAACAAACGGTTAACATGATCGTGTTTTAAGGATAAGTTGTGTGTCATGGGTTTTTGGTGTCTGTTTGGATTGATCAACTAGAGGCTCTTAAACTTTTGGAGGTGGGTGACACTTGATAAGTTTTATCTTTGGGTCTAGAACTTGTTGTGGATTTCTGAGGGTGGAAATCATTGTGGTGGGGAGAATTGTCACACCCTGACCTATCTATTATTTTTATTTTATTATTTTCTTTAGTTTTAAAAAAAAATCGAGGTTTGGGTTAAATCTCAAACCAGATTTTTGATTTTGGTCAAAAAACATGTGTTTTTGAGTTGATGTCATTGGGCGCACGGGCGGAGCACATTTTGAAAACCCCACTCGGCTTCTTCTAGGAAACGAATCGATCTGTCTGTCTTCAAAAAATTAAGATGGGTAATTTTTTTAATTTATTGCGTGATTTAAAAATTTTATGGTTGACAATAATTTTATTATTGTTACTACTACTACTACTACTATTATTATTATTATTATTATTATTATTATATGCCACTACACAGACATCGCACGGCTAGCGGAAGCTGTGTAGTCAGCCCGAGTACCATGTAATTATGGTATTTGAATCATCCAAATGAAAATGAATTGAATGGGTTGAAAATTTAAAATTTAGTTAAAAAGATAACTCACTGTAGTAATGATAATATTATTTTTTCATGTACAATAATATTATGTTATTATTAAAGAATTTAGATTATTAAAATTATTATTTTTATCATTTTCAGATTATTATTAAAGTTGTTCTTATTAGAATTTTGTGTATTATTATTATTATTGATATTAATATTAATATTGTTTTTTTTATTTCCATTTCTTTTTTTATTTATTTTTATTTATATTCATCTCTTTCCCCTAAACCTAACTCTTTTTTTTGTTCTTTTCATGTAGCCCTGCACACTACTCACCCCTCCCTTCCCTCGGCGTAAGAAGGAACCCCTTAGCCTCCTCCTTTTGTTGCACTCCACTCTCCCTACACACCATTCCTCCTACACCCCTCCTGCTCCACACCTGCACTCATGTCCTTCACTGTCTGTGACCCCAGCTCCTCGGCACACTGCACCTCCACATGAACAGCGTGTGACACCCCATCCAAGTAGGTCCACCATGCCATATCCCCAGCCATGCACATTTCGACCTATGGCACACCACCCCCTAACCCGCAGCTGGTCTCCCTTCTCTAGAGATCTCCATTGTCTGCATTGCCCTCCATCCGACCTCAACTCACTGGCACAACCCCCTATCTAGCCACCATAACTACCACCTCCCTCTTCAGTCAGAGCTGCCCCTACCAACGACCTTCCCCCTACCTACCAGTTAGTCCCCCATGTCGGCCTCTTTTTAGGCACAGCCTCTCCAGTGTGCTACCTCACCGGTGCGACCCTCTTCTAGTGATAATTTTCTATACCGAGTGTGTCACTCGAATCTCAGGACCCCCTTCAGGTGGGTTTTAGTGTTTTCTTCCAAAGGATAGGGTTTCAGGTGATGTCGACACATCACTTTATTGCTATTTGAAGGTTTTCTTCCTATTGTTTGGTTTCATGCATTTACAAAAAATTGAGTATTTATATGTTTTGAGCCTTAGATCTTATTTTTTGTAGTGCATTGGTCTTTATCAGGTGATTTTGGGTTGTCTTCGACAAGGTTACCAAGCACCGAGTGTTGACTTGGTTCTCGGTAGAGGTAAGATCCCTTGCTTTCCCCTTTAAATTTAAGAATGATTTGATTGATTGTATTATTATTATTATTATTTTCCAACTTCATTGGTATTAATTATTATTTTATATTTCTAGAATAATTGTTCTGTGAGGAATTATTTTGTTTGGGTAGGAAAACATTGTTTGGATAATTATTTTACCTTCTTAAGTGATTTGGCATGTTTTGTGATTAATAAGTTTGTGTGAATTTCAGATTTTAAAGGAACTTAATTTCCATTTTATATTTTGTAGCCTAATCATGTGAATTAAGGTGCGTTTTGATGGAATCTAGTTGTGTGATTTTTAAGAGTTTTTATTTAATTCTGCAATTTGTTATTTTAACTGTGCAAGTAGTGCATGTTATGATATGGTGTGTTGCGAGTGCACATTTAATTATAAAAAGGGGTTTTGAAAAGGTTTAGTGTGTGTAAATTAATGGGTTCATCTTTTGAATTGTTTTATAAATTTTAAAGTGGTTTATTAAATAGTACAAATGGTGAGAATTATGTTTTGAAAGTATGTTGAGGTGGTTTTGCGCTATTTGTTCGTTTGGATTGTCTTAAGTCTGTGTTTATGTATTTTAGTTGTTTTTAGTTTGTTGCAGCACATTCGTGAGGTAATTCTGCAAAATTGTGGTCATCTTCTTATGTGTGCTTGTGCACAGGTGTGAGACGTGTCGCGTCATTGTAATCTAGCTACAAGTCAAGGTAGGTCCCCCACTACACTGACCTTTAAATTTAGAATTTATTAATTGCTTGATATTTCATTGATTTTCAATAAATGAGAAATAGTATTGGATAATTAATTTTATAATTGCTTGTTATAAATGATGTTGTTAATTTTATACATGGCACTTGAACTGTTTTCTTGATGAATTGATGCAAAATAGTGAAAGAATTGTCGTTTAGCCTTTGAAAATAATTCATGGATTTTAAAGTGTGGTTATGGTTTGTTGGTAAATGTTTTCTTCTGAAGCATTAGAACATGTTTTGGATTCTCTTGATAAATGGTATTTCTTTTAAAAGTTTCATAAGGCATGTTTGGAACTTTGATAAAATAAATGATTTGGAAAAACTTTCTTTAGGGTGACTCAGGGGTGATCTTGTTTTGTACGTCGATTGTGTGAGTTGTGTGTGATGTATGTGCATCATGACCGGTTACTTTATTGATATTGTTGAGTCACCCCCTTTTTATTACACGTGTTTACATGGTAACCTAACATAGTAAGTGAATCTTCTAAGAATGATTGCTGCACTAGTTTAGAATATGCACTGGTTAGTGGCCCTTAGTACAAACTTTGATCTGCTAGGGGATTGGGCCCCTCAGTTAGGCCAGGTAGGGAAACACCGAGCGTTTGAGAATTATGACATCATCGAGAGTAGGCATGCCTTCAGGATGAGTCACACATATAGTAAGTTTTGGATTGATCACAAGCTCCTAGTTTCAACCCATGTTTTCATTAGCACTTATTTGGATGTGGCAGATGATTGAGAGGCCTAGTTCAAGTGTTGGCCTCAATTTTCTACTTTCCCATTTCTCTTATTATGTGTGGTGTTTTGTTTATGGTTTTCCTCTTGGCTAACAACTAAACATTTATATTTTAAATTATTCGTGAAAAAGTTTTAAAATGTAATGCACCTTTTTCCTTCAACCATTACACTTGTCTTTAAATTAAAAAGGGCAATGGACTGTTATTTGTTTTATAAATTAAGTTATGTGTTGAAACTCATATTTTATATAATTTAGTTCAAACCTGGAATTATTAAATTATTTATTTATAGGTAGTGATTTGGGGACAGTTTGTTGGGCATGCCAACTGAGTTTTAATACTCACACCTATAGTGTTTTTCTTTTTTTTTTATTTTTATTGTAGGTTCAACTTAGGCTTGCTCTCCGTGGGAGAGAGTTATTTGTGGATTGGTGAGCGACTCTCAGGGTTGTGTGGAGTTTTGGTCATGGTCGGGTTAGTATGTGTTGTGGGTTGAAATCATTCCCCTGTTGTTCTCTGTTGATACTTGAGTGCTTGTCGGTAGCCTGGGAGGATTGGGAATTCCTCTCGGGCCTTTCCACAAATTGGCTAGGGTGACCAGTTCAGGGTCGACCCGGGTTGGTTCGTGACATTGAAAATACCATGATACCTTCAAACTCAATGATACTTAAGAAACCATTAAAGGTCTCATATAGTGCCTTCATCTGACTATTAAAAACTTTCTTTTTGTCACATCCAAACTTTTCCAGTGATTCTTCATAGAAATACATAAGTAGACATGAAAATACATATAATTTTCATCAAAACCTAGCTGAATCTATCCATATTATTCTAGTATCAGCACAATATGAACTTTCTAGGTGAGACACAAATATTTGAAGTATCAATACTTCCTTGTATACCTGCTCATATTCATAGTTTATATTGACTTATCCCTAGATTCCTATTAGAAATCATGGATTTCCCCTGCTATATATGACTGTGATATTGCATGATCTTCCTTGAAATCATGAATATTAATTCTAGGATTTACAATGGTTTTCTCGAGCTTGAGCACTTCTTCCAAAGTGGTTTAGTATGTAACATGATAGGCAAGAAATGAAAAAAAATAGACATAATTTCTATCCTATGAAGAATATGAATCCCATAGTCTGAAATGATATCATTTTTATTAAAATGATTAGTACCCACAATATTTGTTGTCACACATTTGTTTTGGGCACAGGTAGCCTCGACATTATAATTTTTTCTCCTCGTTTGTATATAAATTTCACCAACCAATAAAAAATAAAATCAAAAAAAATCATGGGAAAATATTTTATTAATTAACTAAATTAGTAATTTTAGAATAAAAAACGTTTTAATAAAATATAGATATCACAAACTAACTAAAAATAATAATAAAAATATAACTTTTATATAAAAAATAAATAAATACTAAAATAAAAATAAAATATTAATAAAAATAAATACACTCTAATATCCAGGTATCAAGATTTCAACTTTGTATGCTACCTCATCCATTTCTCAAAGCTAATTCTGCTATCCTAAAGAGCTGGAATAGCACCTGCAAAATAGATCAAAATAATATGGAACTAAATATACACCAGAGTGTGTATAAAGGTTGTAATCTAATGCCTTATTGGATTCCACAAAAAATAGTACCACAATTATTTCCTTTTAATAACCAGGATCTAAAATCAAGATTGAAATTCATATAGAAAATAACTTTATTAAACTTTTTATAGATAAAACCAATCACATTTCATTTTTTTTATAAAACATCCTATTTTGAAATTAAGCATAAACATGTATCATTTATATGAGAATCCAAAGAATTCATGAAAATTATTCTATAAATTAAACCAATTTAGAAACAAATACATGAAAAAATGTAAATGAACATATCACTACTACATATTGGTTTGTTAACAATGTGAAAAAAGTGATTTAATAGTTCTAAAAAAGCAATGTTGTTCTCATTTTTGTTAAAGGGGTCCCCTTTATCAGTGCTGATAAGAGTAAAAATGATTTTTTTTAAACAAATATACTTCTAGGTCACCCCTTTTCATCAGGGCTAGAAGCCCCCCCCCCCCCACACACACACTTTAATAGTGATATCCCATTCCTTTATCAGTTCTTAAACCCCCCCCCCCATTAACAATGTTAGGACCTCTCGGTTTCCCTCAGCTGCGCACACGCCCCTGCAGAGTTTCGAACCTGAGACATGCCCTTCATGGATTTGTACCTTTACCACTCCTTTATATAATTTTGTTCTGTATTTTATGATATATCTATTTATTATATATTTCATCACATTTTTTATCCATATATTTATATATATTTATATTATTATTTTTAAATACATATATAAAATATGTTTTTTTCGTGTTTATAAATACACACAGGCAGATATATATTTATATATAAGTGTGTTGACAAAAATATAATTACAAATATTTATATTTTTTAAAATATAATGTATATTCATATTCATACACTTGTATTACAATATATAGATAAATATATATTTTTTTGTAAATACACACACACAAGTATATTTATATATATATATATATATAAACATTATATATACATTAATTGTACGGGTATATAAATATTCATAAATTTTTATTTTAAATAAATTGGATATTATTATTATTTAAATATGGTTTATACATATTGAAATATTTTTTATATGTAAATATGTTTACATATTTCTTTATAAAATTAAATTTTTCTGTGTGAATATATACAAATATGTATACATGTGTATATATTTAATTATAAATAAAACTACATTGTGAAAAATAATAAAATTTGAAAACCATAATTTCAATATGAATGTAAAACCTTAGAATAAATCTATTACCCACTAAAAATGGGCAAACATACCCTCTTAAATTGGGCCAAAATTCCATCAAATGTTAAAAATTGGGATACCCTGAATAAAAAATAAGTTTTGGAGGCCTTCTAGGACTTTTTTGCCTCAAAATATATGACTATAGATTACTTGGTCATTACTGCGTAGATATCATCACTGGATTCGATTTTATATGTGGTAGATTCTAAATGGACACCTAGATCAAAATTTATGGTCGTTTGAAGTTTAAGTTAGATTTTTAACTTATTTTATATTTTCTATTCATTTTCTAATTTTTTTATCTTCAAATTTTCATTAAATGACTATTACTCAAAAATAATTATCAAATTATTAATTAATATTATTTTTTAAATTATTTTATAATCCATTTTTCACTAAATATATCATATATTAAGTGTAAATGTGTATTTATCCTTATATAAATCATATTTAAAAAAATATTATATATATATATATATATTAATGTTAATATATTATTTTTAATGATTTATTATTTTTTTAATGAAATTTACACTTTATCAGTGCTAAAAAATGACGATAAATGGGTACTTTTAATAGAAATTTTCTTAGCATTGTTAAAATAACATTTTAGCGTTGATTTTTTAGAGTTGTTAAAGGGTGGTGTTGTATAAATCTATTTTAGTGGTAGTTTATAATGTAAAACATGACATAAGATAATAAACTCGAAGTAATTAGGGCTATCTAGGAACTCGCTAGTGTAACAATATGTCATCCTATGGTGAGAATCAACTGCACAAACAATGACTTACCCTCTAGGATTCACTATTCGGTAATCCCCGAGCTATTGAATGAACTTCACTATGGGAACTGGATAGTGTGTTATCTAATATGGAACAACACCCCTTCTGATTATGCATGTGACTAACCAGGGTTCCCATGTAACCAAACCATCCCAAACCATGGTCCCTTCATCTATATCATATTAAAATGATCCCTAAATCCAATTCCAATAGTTGTAATTACAACACATGAAGGGGAATAATCAAAGGGAATCAATGAGAAATGATGAAATCAATCGTGATAAACAATTATTTATAAAACACAACATATTATAAACCCATGGAAAACCTTTTATATAAAGTTAAGCATGTCTTAGCTATCGTGACCCGACCCAATTCTGGGCTCGAGTAACAACTACACCAATCCCACCTCCATAGGTCAGGGGTGGAGAACAGCACTGAATGCATAACTAAATCAAGAAGGCATTTTCCTAAGTACTTATACGCACACAGATATCCATCTCAAAGAAAAAGTGAATATGGAATGATTAAAAGATGCAACACTGCTAGAAAGTAAACCAAGGATTCATAAACACTAAGGTGTATAATATTATGAAATTGAAAACTAAAAATTAAAGGAAAAAATACATGCCTCACCAGAAATATGTCCCAACCTGAAAAAATTAGAAAATTAAATAGCTAAAAGAGTGCCAAACTCTTAAATCGGAAGCTACGACCACTATACATGGTCCAAAGCACCTAGTATCCCAAAGATCCTTTGAAGTCATCAACTATATTTCTATCTTTATAAGAAACTACATGTGTGGTAAAATCCCATGCATGGGTGAGTATATAAAAACCCAGTAGGAAACCCTGAAATATGAAAGGGAGTAGTAAGAGATACAGTGGTAAAGAAAATATTGTATATTCAAGATAAAGTGAAAGATAATACCTCAAATAAAACAAAGAGTGAAAGTAAGCTCATCCAAAAACAAGGGGATAAACACGATGAGTAGATGAACTACTCATTGAGTCTTCACCACTTATAGTATGATAGTTGAATCATCTATCCATGAGAATCTAAACACAAAAATAACATGGTTTACTTTGCACATATTTACCTCTCTTGGAAGGAGAGTAACCAAATACAATGAGTGGATAAAAAAGGATATATATATATATATATGCTTAGTTAAGAGAAGCTCAAATGAGAGCATAAGGGGATATCCATCTCATAGCTCGACCTAAGAAGAAGAGTAGTCAATAGTTCCAAAAGTCCAACAATGATGTTCAATATCTCAAGTGTTTTCCCAGAAGTACCTATCAAATTCCATCCATTCCTCGTCACCATGTTGCGTAGTTGATGGACCACAAAATCAATGTAGAGGACCCATTACTTGGTACAATATAAGGTTACCCACTCTAATAGCCATTAAGGAACTCCACTTCACAATCCTTCTGGAGGGTACCACTTGATAGGATCTGTATAGGACACACACCCATGCCGATGGGGGATCTACTCTATTAAGGCCTCTAAGGAACTCCACTTCCCATCCCTACTAGAGGGTACTGATCAAAAGGTTCTTTGAGAAACTCCACTACCCAGTCCCACTAGAGTGTACCGCTCTGAAAGGTTATTGGGGAAGTACATTGCCCATCCCCACTGGAGGGTGCCACTGGGAAAGGTCATTGAGAAACTCCATTTCCCAGCCCCACTATAGAGTAACACTCAGAAATTTCATCAAGGAACTTCACTTCCCAGCCCCACTGAAGGATACAACTCAGAAATGTCCTGGTGATCCTTCAGGATCCCTATTGTCATCGATCATTTCATAACCAGACATTGTTTCTGGAACATTCTTCATCATATCTCATAATCCAAAATGGATTTAACCATCACATTCTACATGAAAAAACACTCAATATAAGATTTATGTGTGAAAAAATCGATGTTCAAAAGAAGGAGATACAGACGATTAAAGTTTCCTCAAAATATTTCAAGGGGTATACGATGTGTGAGGGGACTCACACAGCATGTGGTCTCACTCCACCACTATTTCCGATGCTTTCGTCGGGGCGCGCGCGTCCGTAAACTTGAGTGCGACAGGCTTAGATTTTGTTACCCCACATTCCCGATTTCCAAAGGCAGGAGGCATCTATTCCTTATTCAGGGACATTGTCTCCTTGATCGAAACAGGATGATGGGATGTTGGTTCTTCCTTCCGTGGATTCCTCCTCAAAACTCTTCACCTATTCTGGGTCTACCTCATAGATTTAATACGTTGTTCATGAAAATATTCCTGGTTCCATATCTTCATGGACACTAGTTAATTACGCTACTTCTGTTGGGACATTCCAAGGGGTCCGTTCAGGGTAAAAACCTTCCGTTAGGAGATTAGTCATGCTGGACATCACTGGCGTGCCTGGACACTGGGGATTGGTGTGTCTATCTTCTGTCCCTTATTATAAGGTTTCTCAAGGGTGCGGAAGCCCGAGGCATCCCACATTGAAAGCGGGGAATCATATGCCATAGGCATGTATCTGAGGTTTTCCTCAGTATCCCATGTTTAACAAAGGGTATGTCGCAAGTTTAACATCCATCAGAGACGGATCGAACTGATCAGAACACTGATTAGAGTGGATCAGATTAAGGAACCCTCTGAAGGGAACACCGATATTGGGGCCAACACATGGGCGGCTTCCCGAAGGCTATGGAGGGGAATGAGGTGGCATGATCTCACCGGGATTTGGTGGCCCGGGTAAGAATCAGGATGGATGATGGTTTTGGGCTTCAGTATCAAAGAGAATTCCTACATATCCCCATGGAGGGGAATCGAATTCCACATAGTTCATCTGACAGCGGCTTGCCGCTAAATGGGATCTACAGTTTAACATCATGAAGGACGGGGGCATTTGGGGCTTACGCTTTAGGCGGCCCAAGGTGTTGGTGAACTGACATGGTCGGAACGACCGAGGTGTTGGGATAGAACCTCGTGAGGCTTCCTACCTACCATTCCTTGGCATAGATCAAAGTCCTTATAGTTCGGGATGGTGTTGTCAGCGAACCGATGTGAATGTAGACCCGAGGATCCACTGGTGGTGGGCTTGAACCTCGGGGAGGCTTCCTACATACCATGCCTTGACATGGATCAAAGTCCCCATATTTTGGGTTGGTGTTCAGTGAAATGACATGGTCGGAACGACCAAGTGGTGGGATTGAACCTTGTGGAGGCTTCCTACGTACCATGCCTTTACATGGATCAATGTTCCCATAGTTCGGGTTGGTTGTCAGTGAAGCGACATGAAGATGGACCGGGGGTTTGATGGGTGATGGGCTTGAACCTCGTGAGGCTTCCTACGTACCATGCCTTAACATGGATCAAAGTCCTCGTAGTTCGGGAAAGTGGCTTGGCACACCAACACGGAGACAGTCGGGGCCAATGGTTGTTGGGCTTGAACCTCGTAGAGGCTTCCTACGTACCATGCCTTGACATGGATCTAAGTCCTTGTAGTTTGGGATAGTGTGGGGCTTACACTCTAGGTTGCCCAAGGTGTTGGTGAACCGACGTGAGGATGGTCAGAATGACCAGGTGGTGGGCTTGAACCTCATTGAGGCTTCCTATGTGCCATGCCTTAACATGGATCAAAGTCCACGTAGTTTAGAATGGTGTGGGGCTTACACTATAGGCTGCCCAAGATGTTGGTGAACCGATGTGAAGATGGTCGGAATGACCAGGTGGTGGGATTGAATCTCATGGAGGATTCCTACTTACCATGCCTTGACATGGATCAAAGTCCACGTAGTTCAGAATGGTGTCGTCAGTGAACCGACGTGAATGTGGACCCAGGGATCCACTAGTGGTGGGCTTGAATCTCGGGGAGGATTCCTACGTACCATGCCATGACATGGATCAAAGTCCCCATAGTTCAGGTTGGTGTTTGGTGAACCGACATGGTCGGAATGACTGGGTGGTGGGCTTGAACATTGTGGAGGATTCCTAGATACCATGCCTTGACATGGATCAAAGTCCCCATAGTTCGGGTTGGGTGTCGGTGAACCGACGTGAAGATAGACCGGGGGTCTGATGGGTGATGGGCTTGAACCTTGTGAGGCTTCCTACATACCATGCCTTGACATGGATCAAAGTCCTTATAGTTTGGGATGGTGTGGGGCTTATACTCTAGGCTTCCCAAGGTGTTGGTGAACTAACGTGAAGATGGTCAGAACGACCACGTGGTGGGCTTGAACCTCAAGGAGGCTTCCTACGTACCATGCCTTGCCATGGATCAAAGTCCACGTAGTTCATAATGGTGTGGGGATTACACTCTAGGCTGCCCAAGGTGTTGGTGAACTGACATGAAGATGGTCGGAACGACCCGGGGGGTGAGCTTGATCCTCATGGAGGCTTCCTATATACCATGCCTTGACATGGATCAAAGTCCACATAGTTCAGAAGGTGAATAAATTTTAACGTCATGTGAGACGGAGACGAATACAGTTTAACATCATGTATGACGGGGTGATATCATGGTTGATTCTTACTCTAAGCCCACGTGATTCATGCTCGGTGTGAGAAACAAGAGGCAACAAAGGTCGGATGACCACGTCGCGAAAGGTGCATCCGTGGGAGATGGAGTGGGGCTTACGCATAGAGCGTCCCAGGGAGAGAAAGATTGGGAATTACTCCAGGATGGAGGCTCGATGGAGACAAATCCCATTGAGAGAGGGAAAGGGTGACAAGAATCCTTGTCCCCATTTCCCCTCTTGGTCCTTGGCCTTGAGGAAGTGAGGAGGAGCAGGGGTGCTACCTCCTTCGAGAAGGGCTAGGGCTTACAACAAGGTGGTTTCCCTTTCCCCACGAACAAAAACCACTCCCATAAGGAGGATATCATCTTTTTTGGAGACTAGGGGGAATGGAGAATGTCCAAGGTGGGGGCACCCTACATGCGAGGCATGGGGCCAAGTCACAGTTTAACATCATGTGCTGAGGACGACGGTGCTTGGCAGTTTAACATCTTGCAACTCAGACGAGGTGGGTTCACTCCACACCCCTAAGAATTACATAACCGGTACCCCCTTCTCCTTTCGAGAGGGAAGGCACTAGAAATGTCATGGTGAGGGGGTTTAATGGAGCGAACCATCGAGGGGTCCAAGTTAGCGTGGCTATGCGAAGAAGCAATAGCCATTAGCATGCCTATGCGAAGAAGCATTAGGCAAAGCAACGCAATGGGTGGTATTGTCCAGGGGACTTTGAAGTCACATTGTGAAAACCTAGAGGGTCGCACGGGAAAAGGAATTTCCAAGCAGAGGGGTCCATAGGTAGGGGCCTTGTGAAACTCTGTTGCTTCGCGTGGTGGAGGGTACTTGCGAAGGGGTGTGCTTCGCGAAGTTGGGTGCCTTAGCCTTAGCATGGGGAGGAGGTGCATATGTGAGGTGCTTCTTGAAGTAGATATTCCTTCATGAAGCACTACCTCGTGGAGCAAAGGTGACTTCTAAAGAACGATGTTGGGAAGCAATGTGCTTCACGAAGTACAGTGACCCTGCCTTAGCATGTGGATCATGTGTACATGAAGGGTGTTTCGCGAAGCATAAACACTCTATGACAACCTAGGTACCCTTGGGGATCCCCTTCCTTCGTGAAATCCCTTAGGATTCTCAAAAGGCATCCCTCTGAAAAGAGGGGGTCAAAACAAGACAGACAAGAGGCACTTCGCGAAGCAGAATTACCTCGCACAGCTCATGGTTCGTAGAGCAGAAAGAGGCTTCACGATTCGGGAGCTGGAAGTCAAAAGGTCAGATTGTCCGTCCTTTGGTCTCAGGGGGAGACTGGTATTTATAGGAAATAGGCACCATGGAGATGAGCTCACGCGGCGTGAAGAGTGGATAGGTTACTTCGCGGCAGGTCGCGAACGTCAAATGCGGTTGCGGAGCATCCCGCCTCCTTACTTCGCAGTGGGCTCGCGAACGACAACGGCGATCGTGGAGCGTCCCACCTTATGGATTCGCGGCAGTCTCATGAACGTCAACGGCGGTCGCGGAGCATCCCTCCTCCTAGCTCCACAGAGGGCTCACGAACTTCAATGGCGGTCGCGGAGCGTCCTGCCTCCTGGATTCACGGTGGGCTCGTGAACATTAACAGTGGTCACGGAGCGTCCCACCTCCTGGCTTCATGGCCGCCGTGGTGCTAGGGGAACTCTGTGAGGGAGCTTCGCGAGGTAGTGCTTTGGGGCCTCCCTTGGGTATCTTCTTTGTCCCAAATTTTGGTGCCAACAAATGACCCCCCTCAGACTTGGAGTTGCGGAGAGATCAAGGGTCAAATTCTGAAGGAAATCACCAAAATCCTTGGTCGTTCGTGGTGCTGACTCTTGAAGACGGCTCGTGAGGCGGATGGGGGACGCGCAGTCTGAGCACACTGCGAATCTCTGTGAGAACTGGACACACCGCAAAGCTCTGAATGTCATCTCTTATAAATAGAAGATGTGTCCTCTCTATTGTCCTTTACTTTCTCCACGGTTTTGCTTCTTGTGCTCTCGATTTCCGAAGCTCTGCGAGTGTTCTCTACGAATCAAGGCTTCGTGGCGCACAACAAGTACTCAACTTTGAGTTTTGATTACAAACCCTTAAACATAATTTCATGCTTTGGTTATTTGAATGCCATATCATGCATGAGTTCCGTTGTTTACAATGGTTTATTGCATCTTTATGATGTTCACGGAGTGCCCAGCAATCATTCCCTAAGCTCATGTGGGTCAGGCCCATTGTGAGAAACAAGGGATGACCACCTTATCACCCCCATATAAATGTAGGAGTGAAATCCAACCTTCAGGAATTCAGGGTTTGAGCAACCGGTTCGTATTTCTGGGATAAAAAAGGGGGGAACCTAACTGGAGAAAGAAGCTCTCAAAACGGGTAAATTACTGTCTTCCTAGTGTGCTCTTGTGCATAAACGGGGTAACTCCAGGGGCACATGAATCAATCTGAATAGATGGGAATGGGAGGTGTGAATCATGAAACCTAGGATTTGAAAAATTGTGGGGGTGGAATGACAATAAAGAATAACTCTTGACCGAATTCGAAACACAGTATTCTTATTGCATTAGCCTGGAGTGGGGATAGCAAATGAGGGTTGATCGTTGACTATGTTCAAAAAATGGGACCAGGCTCAAAATGTCATCTGTTAGTCTTTTGGAACATTTGCCCAGGATAATAGGTGGGTCATAGGCCAAGCATCCATATTTTTAGGGGGTTCCTCCATACGTGAAAGAGGATAAGGGTCCAAATAAGGGGCACGAAAAGCATGGAATGTGGAGTGAGGGTTTGTTCAAACAGAATAAAACACTCTTGAAATTACGCCACGATAGTGGAAGCACACTTGATGGATGCATCGGTTTGATCATGGATCATTCTTTCTTTCAGATAGGGCCTCTCTGGCGAGGGAGCCGTCGCTTCCCAATGTCATCTTGGGGCATCCAAAACTTGTTCAAGGCAAAGTTGCAGTTACACAGTTCCCTACAAGGAGTCAGGCTGAGGGGCCGATGGTGCGAAAGGATGGGATCTTTGGTTCCCGGGGCTAGACCCTAGGTAAAATGATTGGGTGTCATTACGTATTCGATGAGGATGGGAATCAATCTGTACATAGTTCTGGAAGCACAGTTTAACGTCATGAGGAACGATGAGAGGCCTGGCTGTGCCAGTGCACATCCTACAAAACTACTAAGCCCATGTGATTCATGCTCGATGTGGGAAACAAGAAGTAATGGGGGACTTTCTGACATAGGAAGGAACATTTTAGGGTAAAGGGACGCTCGGTAAATTCTGACCCAATGATGCTAACCCATCCATGTAGCGCACCTAGACGTGCGAAAAGATAAAGCCGAATATGTCGGAATTCCACTTGAACATGAGGAAGTGGAAATGTGTGAATCATGAAGCTCGAAATCTGGACCACAATGATGGTGGCGTGATGATGGAGGATAACTTTTGACTGTGGTGGAAACTAAGCATCCACATCGCGTTATCCTGAAATGGGAACAGACAAATGAGAGTCGATTGTTGACCATGTTCGAAACACAGGACCTGTCGCAAATGTCATTCGAGATCCTTAGGGACGTTGGCCTGGGATGGTAGGTGAGCCGATGCAGCATGGGACCAGGCAATTAGGGGGTCCCTTCAGATATGGAAGAGTATGAGGATCCAAATAGCGATCTCATGAAGCTTGGACTTGGAACGAGGGGAATGTCTCCCTAAAAATCCCACACTTTGGGCTCTTTGTCAAAACGCATCTGAATATGGCAACGAGACATATTATATAGAGGGAGTCAAGTCCCTTCCCATGGGTAGATCTTAGTTTAGGGTCATAGAACTTAGACCATGGATGGTAAGAGACATGGGAGACACATGGTGGGGTAATTACAAAAACCCGACATGGATGGGAACCGGGGTTCCAACTACCACATGTTCCTTGGAGAGGTTTTAGGTTGAGGGACCGAAAACGAGAGTAGAGATGGGCCTAAGGAAAAATGCACAGGAATTCCTACGTACCCCATGAGGATGTGGATCAAGTTGCATGTAGTTATTCAGGTGGCACGGTAAGGTACCAATGTCAGGGATAAAAGGGTTGTGCAGGCGTGGCCCTCACACCAAAAGAAACAGTATTTAATAAATCTTGTTTACCCTTTAAGGTAAGTGGTTTTTCTTTTGTGAGGAGACAGGAATAGGGTAGCAGGCCCTGGCTTCTCCACAAGAATCAAGCCGTATTAGGCATTGAAAAATGGTATGGCATGTGACAAATACCAAACATGGTTCCCCCCTTGAAGACATCATGATGCAGTGCTATTTTTCGTCGTGCAGCCAGGACGATAATGTCACAGTTTAGGGTCATGTGATAGGACTAGGAGACATAGTTTAAAGTTGTATGTCTTGGACATGAATTAAGGTGAACAATGCTATAAATCATACCCTACATGAATGAGGATAGGGTCCCACACCGCAGCGTACGAAATTCTGAGAAAGGAGCCTTTGGCCAAGGGGCCTGAATAGAGGTAGGGAGGTAAGGGAAATAATAAACTAGCTCCCCGCTAAGTTGGACCTGAAAAAGAGACGTCTGGGTGTTTCTAAGTATCCCATGAGGATGGGAATCAAGCCAAACATAGTTCTGGAAGAGATCTTGGTTTAAAGTCTTAGAGATCGGACCATGGATGGGGTAAAAACCCTCCATGTAAGTGCAGACTTCAACCCGACCAAAGCCCACGCAAGTTGAACTCAGTGTGGGAAACAAGGAAGGAATATGTCTGTTACAATACCTGGAATGCACGCCAAAGGGAAATTAGTGTGGAGCCCCGAATGAATCCCCTATCATGGCTTTGGTCCTCCTAACGTGCGGATGCGCACTGAAAAATAGTACCAAGAGTTTCGAAGTTCTACTTGGACATGATGAGGTGGAGAAGGATGTGAATCATGTAACTGACATTTTGGGCTTAATGGGGTTGGCGTGGCAATGGAGGATAACATTTGACCGTGTTCGAAACACAGTATCCATATCGCATTAGCCTAAAATGGGAGAAACAAATGAGCATCGACCGCTGAACATATTCGAAATGCAGGATTTGTATCGGCTTGTTGTCTGCAACCCTCGAGGACGTTGGCCCATAATGGTAGGAGAGCCCTTAGGCCTAGCATCCATTCCACTTGGGGGGTCTCTTCAGGTGTGAAAGGTGATGGAATCCCTAATGAAGGGGAACACAAAGCCTGAAAAGTGGGTGAGAACATGTCCGAGAAGATTCTAACATTCTAGTTATTAAACCAGAGTACCCATAGGCACTTTGATGAACTGCCTAAAAGAGTCGATGAGGGTGCTCAGGAGGGAGAGGCACATGGAGTGGTCATTACAATCCTGATGTGAACAAGGAAATAATCCCATGCCACGCCATATACTCCTCTCCCCAGGGAAGGGTGGGACAAGGGGCCAAGGTGAAAGGTAGATTTCTGGGAGGTGGGGCTAGACCCGAATTCTAGACATTCGGGTGGTCCTACATATCCTATGAGGATGGGAATCAAGCGACACATAGTTATTGAAGGAACCCGGGGGTAAGATACCCAAACGAGTGGGGTCTATAGCATGGCGAGTAACTCGACGTGAAGGAGGACATAATCCAGCACCACACCGTACACTCTGTGTAAGAACTTGGGTCGAGGGCCCGAAAAGGACAAGGGGCCTGAGGCTGGGCCTCAGTTAGGAAGGCCCGACCAATTTTCATTTTAACTTCTTGCAGTGAGGACGAGGGTCGGGGGCCCAAGAAGGCCAAGGGGCCTGAGGCTGGGCCTCAGTCAGGAAGGCCGGACCAGTTTTCAGTTTAATGTCTTGCAGTGAGGATGATGAGGGGATGAGTTGTCTCATCCGGTGATGTGTATGGCGTGGTGAAAAACTCGACGTGAATGAGGACATAATCCCATACCACACCGTACAATACCAGAAGAGAAAACCTGGGTCGGGGCCCCGAAAAGGCCAAGGGGCCTAAGGCTGGGCCTCGGATGGAAGGCCATACGCCCAGTTGTACAGTTACTGCCTCATCACAGCTCCTAAGCCCACATGAGTGGTGCTTGGTGTGGGAAACAAGGATCCGGTCTCGGCTCTCCCCGTCACATGGGGGACTAAAACCTAGATTTTCCTGAAGGGATTTCATCGCTTGGAGATACAACAAGGAAGAATGAACCACTTCACTCGATGTTTGGGTCATCTTTGGGTGGTTCCAATGTCACAGGACAGTTATTGACCATGTTCGAAACACAGTGTCCCTATAGTAACCTGAAATGGGAACAACAAATGAGCATTGAAAGTTGACCATTTTTGAAATGTGGGACTTTTATTGGCTTGTTTCTCTACATACTTGAGGGCGTTGGCACGAAGTGGTAAGATATAGGCCTTAGGCCTAGCATCCATACCATTCAGGGGGCCTTCCAGACGGGGAAGGTGATGGAATCCCAATCAAAGAGTTGGTGAAACATAGATTTCCCATCTCTAAAAAAGTCGTATGTCTCCAGGGAGCGGGACATACAGCTGGATCGAGGTTATCTAGGCATGAATTGGGGCAATAATTTTCACCCCACCATATGTCTTGACCCAAGGGGAATATTCTAGAATTTGGGATGTGCCAATAGACAAAATATCCGGGTGTTACTATGTATCTCATGAGGATGGGAATTGAGTCATACATAGTTCTAAAAATCCATGCAGTTTAACGTCATGCGGTGAGGACGTGGGAGAATAGAAGAACGGGGAGCAGGCACATGGTGCGACTTCTATAATCCTGACATGAGTGGGGATAAGGAATCCTACACCATATCATGCAAAGATCCTCCAAGAGAACTATACCTAGGGGGGGTAGTCAAAGAGAATATCTCGTGGATGGGCTCAAGAAGAGGCGTTTGAGAGTTCCTACATATCCCATGAGGATGGGAATCAAGCCATATGTAGTTCTTAAAATGAATTTATACATCATGTTCGATGATGTGCAGTTTAAAGTCATGCAGGACTGGACAGTTTAAGGTCATGCTAGACTGGAATGTAGTTTAGAGTCATGTGGGACCAACAGTTTAAGGTCGTGCAGGACCGTAAGGCTCAGGAAAAGTATTGCTTGAGGAACTTGGCATTGGTGGGAGGAGTTATATGCTCACCATCCATGGTTACTAGGGAGTATGCTCCATTGGGGTAAACCTTGTGGAATATGTAAGGTCCTTCCCATTTGGGCTCCAACTTAGGTGGTTTCCTGTTAGGGATCATTGGAGCTCTGAGGGCTAATACCAGGTCGCCTTGCAGAAAAGAGAGTAGGTGAACCTTATTATTGAATTCTCTAGACATCTTATTCTGATGCCTTTACATATTATGTATGGCATAGAGCCTATTCTCGTCAAGTACTTCCAATTCAACTAGATGGATTTCAGCCACCTTATCTGGCGCCTTCTGGTCATAGACCACAGTGCGCAATGAAGGCAGCTGGATCTCGATGGGCAGGATGGCCTTAGCTCCATACACTAGGGAATACGGGGTCACCTGGGTGGAATTACGAGTCGTCTTCCAATAGGCCCAGAGAGTGTTAGGGAGCTTATCCGGCCAACTCTTCTTATTCTAACCAACCATTTTCTACAAAATGTTAAAGAGGGTTTTGTTGAACACCTCGATCTGTCCATTTTCCTATGCGTGATAGCAAGAGGTATGGTTCTAATGGATATTGTACTTAGTGTAAAATTTCATTATCTTGGTTACTCGTAAGTTGGTGCAATTATCGATGAGGACGGCTTGAGGGACTCAAAACTGGTGGATGATGTTGGAGCTCATGAAGTCAATGATTGAATGGGCCTTGACCTCCTTAAGAGGAATTTCCTCCGCCCACTTGGAAAAGAAATCTGTGGCAGTCAGGATAAACCTACATTGGCGATCTGTCACCGGTGGATATGGTCCCATGACATCGAGTCCCCACACCGAAAATGGCCAAGAGTACTTGGTGGAGTGGAGAGGTTCTGGCAGTCGATGTAGGAAGTTAGCATGAACATGGAACGCATGACCTATCTTGCAAAACTCAATACAATCATGGATCATAGAGGGCCAGAAGTACCCCAGTCTCCGGATTTTATGGGACAGCTTTGGCCCATCTTGGTCGGCACCGTAGGAACCGGCGTGAACCTCTTGCATGACCTATAGACTCTCAACCCCCTAAATTCAATGGAGGAAAACACCATCAAACTCGCGCTTGTAGAGGATCTGTTCAAGACTAGGACCACTCTAGAGGGTAAACTACAGCATGCGGCATCTGATTCACTCGCGCTCGGCCCGGTCTGGCGGGAGAATACCATTTTGGAGATACTCGACAAAAGGGGCTCTCCAGTCGGGAGTCACTTCAACCACTGCATCTGAAGGCCCTAGCGGTCCTGACGTGGAGGATCTGGTGGTAAGATGTCTTACCCATAGGTCGTCGTCATCCTCTGGGGTTATGGGGGTGATGACTCTTTGGTGTGCCACGTGTAAAATCAGATAATCCTATTCAATCTCTGCAAGTGATGCAGCCAGGCTGTCCAAGGCGTCCACTCGGCCATTCTGTGATGAGAGACATGGGTAACCTCTGGTCAAGAAGGGAACTAGGCCATTATCTGGAGGGTGTGTTCCAACAATGGTACGAGCTCTGGATTTCTAACAACATAGCCACTGTTGACTTTCTTGATGACTAGTTCAGAATCCCCTTTCACATGAAAATGGGGTACATCGATCTCAAGGGCTAGCTCGAGGCCAGTGATAAGAGCCTGATACTCTGCCTCATTATTGGTGCAACCTTCTGATAATAGGAATGAGTACGGCAGAACATCTTGCACTGGGGTAATGAAGACGATACCCAGTCCCACTCTGTTGAGTTGAGGATCATTGAGCCTCCGACCGGTGGGATTCCGGGAGGCACCATCGAAGTGAATTTTCCAACATGGGACGACATGATCTACCAAGAAGATTGACTTGTCAGGAAAATACAAGTCCAAGGACTGGTCCATGGAGGTTAGATGGGCATCCAGGAAGTCTTCTAATACCTGTCCCTTGATAGCCTTATGGGGCATGAACCTGATGTCGAACTGCTAGAGGATTACAACCCACCATGCTAAACGGCTGGTCAACATAGGGAGGTTTAGAATGTACTTCAGTGGGTATAACTGAGACACCAACTTTACCTCATGGTTTTGTAGGTAGTGTTGCAATTTCTATACTAAAAATACCAAGAAAGGCAGCTCTTATCGATGGGGGAGTATTTGGTCTCCGTATCGATGAGCATACGACTGTGGTAGTAAAGACTGTTTTCTGTCCCCTCATTGTTCTTCTGGGAGAGAAGGGCATTGTAAGACTATTCCAGGGAAGTCACGTAGAGGACCAGTGGATTCCCAGAGATGGGGTGGCATCAAGACCGGAGGCTGGAGAAAGTACTTCTTGATTTCCTTGAATGCGGCCTAGCACTCCTGGTCCCACTCATAGGCAGAGCCTTTCTTCATTATCTGAGAAAAGGGCTTACACTTGCCACCTGGATTCGCAATGAATCGGTGTATGTAGGCCAAGTGGCCTTAGAAACCTCGAATCTCTTGAATATTTCACTAGGGAGGAATATGGATAATTTACTTGATCTTTTCTGGGTTGATCTCGATGCCTCGATAACTGACAAAAATGCCAAGAAACTTCCCAGATGTGACCCTGAAGGCACACTTAAACATGTTCATTTTGAAGTAGCGAGAGCAGAGGAAGCTGAACACTTTCTCAAGGTCCTTGAGATAGTCCTGGAACTGGCGAGACTTGACCACCAGATCATCCACATAGCACTCCACTAATTTACTGAGGATTGGATTGAATATGCGGTGCATGTCCCACTGATAGGTGTCACCTGCATTCTTCAGGCTAAAGGGCATAACCTGGTAACAGAAAGTACCTTGAGGCGCCCTAAAAGTGGTAGACTCCTTGTCCTCAGGGGTCATCCGGATTTGATTATACCCAGGGTAATCGTCTATGAAGGAGAGGGCTTAGAATCCATCCATAGTTTCGATCAATAATTATGTCACTAGAATGGGAAAATCATCCTTCGGGCAATGATGGTTGAGATCTCAGAAGTCGATATAGACTCTGATCTTTCTGTTCTCCTTCCTGATCGGAAAAATGTTGTCTAGACACTTGGGGTACCATAACTCCTTGACAAAGTTGGCCCTGATGATCTTGTCAACTTTGGCCTTGACCAGGCACCATTAGAAGGGTGCATCTTTCTGGTAGGTTGCTTGAACCCATGATAGTTTTCCGGTAGACCGAGGCGGTGGACAACTACCTAAGGATCTAGTCCTGGCATCTCATCGTAACTCTAGGTAAACACGTCACGGTGTTGTTTAAGGAATTCCACATACTGTTGATGCTCCTTGAGGGACATAGTGGCACTGATCAATGTGGGTCTCGGATCTGCCTCACTACCAAGGTTCACCTGTACCAATTCATCGACTGTGGCAGGGAAGCCTTCTTCAAAGGAATGAGGAACATCCTTCAGATCCTTTTATTCACTTGTGGAGGAGATATTCCCAGTGGGTGGAGCTTCCCCTGGGTTGGTAGAACCTGACGGGAGGTCGGTACCATCCTGGACAGTAATAGACAACATATCAAGAGATTCATGTGCCACTAAGACCATAACGATGAAGGCAGTCAATCCGATCTCATCTGGTCTTTGGCCCAAGTGTCCACGCTTGATGATATCAAATCAATAGTGGTGCATCATCTTGATCCAGTATATCCCAGCCCAGTGAAACAGACATGTATGATGTATTTCTATGGAAATGGGGCGGACATCCCGGTATCATACGGGGGTAGGAGGTTCCGGGATCACCTGATCCTGGTTTGTGTAGGAGTACAATGTGATCATCTGTCGTCACTTGGACTTGGGAATATGAATTCCTCTTGTACCAAAGATGAAAAAGCATTTCCCCATGTCAAGGGTCATGGCTTCTAATTTATGGATTGGGAAGACGTAGGAATCATCCAGACCAGCCCAGGGGTCACTTGTGACCATGGCAGGCTCAACTTCAATTTCCAGAATCTACTTATCCATGCTCTTGAAATAGTCTGCGTCCAGATAACGAGCTTCACAAGAGGCGAAAGGAGATGAATCACCTTAAAGTACTCTTACTCAACCATTTAGGGAGTACTTGAGGCACTAGTGATATGATGAGGGTACTACTGCATGCATATGGATCCATGGCCTTCCCATCAATGCATTGTATGCAGTGTCCTAAGAGATGACCATAAATTCAGTACTGGAAACTAGGACACCGAACTGGGTATTCAGATGGATCTTGTTGACCAGGATCTGCTATGTCCTGTCATATCCTTGGATCCTTAGATCAAAGGGAGTCAGGTCATCCTTGGATAAACCCATCTTTTTCAATGTCCGCGTCGGAATAAGTTTGATCCTTGAGCCGGTTTCAACAAGACAACAGCAAACCTCCACACCATTAAATTGGTCGGTGATGTACAACGGTTGGATGTTCCCATGTATGGGAGAGTCTTCATCTTCTCTGGAGAACGAAATGATGGCCTGGAATTTAGCGTTCTCAAATGCTTCAGCATGAAAGGCTTCTGCAGCTGTCACCTCCGTCTCAAACTGGAGGGGGATCTTTAAAGCCTCGATGAGTGCTTCATGCATATCTGATGACAAGAGAAGGGATTCAAGGGTGTAAATACTTGTTGGGATTCCAAATAGGTGCTTGAGGACATCATACTTCCATTCCAGGCATGAACTTCTGTTATAGGAGGCCGCTCTGCAACTGGAGACATGGCGGGCCCTGCCGGCTGGACCAGCAATTGACTGGTACTGGGAATATCCTGCTGCTCACTAGTTGAAACCTGAAGAGTAGCTTCCGGATGTGGTCCGGATGATTGATATCGGACTGCAGCATTGAGAAGCTGGTTGCGGCGTGGCTGAAGTGGCTCTGCCTGATCCAGTAGCACAAATGGTGGTGGATGTGATCCTGACAACACCAGATTAAGAGGCTGCGAGTGCTGAGCTCTGCGCTGAGCCTATTGCCTGGTCTCAGTGGCATGCACGGCCTGGCCAAAGGTGCTGAATGATGTGACTCGACAACCCATATAGCCATGTCTTCGCCGACGTTGGCATCGGCTGGGGACGTTGGGGAGGTTCTCCTGGCATTCCCACTCGTTGGGAGTCATATAGGGGTTTACCAAATCGAAGGTATTAACCAAAGTGTACCCTTAACTATCACTTGAAGAATCATCCACAATTGGGTGGATTCTAGGCGTAATTACCATTTCAGGGGGCATGAATTCGCCGAGATTTCGGGACGACGATGGCATTGGTGGGGCACATTTCATTTTCTTGCACCGTCAATGCTTTCTCTTCTGGGAAGAGGTTGGCTGAGATGATGATGCAGAAGTGGTGGTCGTAGCTTCTGAAGGCTCTAGCTGATTCAGGCATGCCCAAATGATTCCATGGGAATGGGTGAACATCTTGCGAGCCATCCAGTAGTTATAATTCTAAGACCTGCGGTCATAAACCTGCTGGAAACCACCTTCGCCATCACTACTACCATCCGACCTCACAAAGACACCCGCTACTTGTGCTGGGGTCAGGCCTACCCTGACTATAATGTTAATGACCTGGGCCTGGAGCCAATCTTTGAACACATATCACTACTTAAGGGTGTTCCCTAGAATCCGATGATAGGGGCAGTAGTTGGGGTGGTCAGTGAGATTCGCCTCTATCGGACTTCTGCACTTAGGCAAGCGTACAATCCCCTACTCTAGGGAACTACGGAAGTAACTGGGGACCTGATTCTCATTGAATGAGTAAGTCTGGTGTCTTCTTTCTAGATAAGGATCCCTTGGAGCCTATCCTTGATGAGGGGCCGGAGGGGCCTGTCGAGGAGGTGGACCATGATTGTGCCGCCTGGGCGGTGGCATCGCATTATACGGAGGCGCCTGCTGATTTTGAGGATGCTGCGGCACCGGAGGCTATGCCTGAGGGGGTGGGCCTCTGTTAGGCTGTGGAGCTGGCTCTGTTGGTAGCAATTCCAGCTGTCTAGGGGCCTCTATCTAGGCTATCGTGGTGGGTTCGGCTCTGACATCCCTTATCGTTGGGATCACAGGGGGCAGTGGACATGCCTGGCTGGCCTGTTTCAGGGCTTCTTTGAGGCGTTGGGCCTTATCTAAGAAGTCTTGGAACCCTCTGGGTTAGTTCTGGGTGATCAGAGAAGGAACCAGTTCTATATTGACGTTCTCTACACACATCGTTAGTAATTTCTCCTGATTCAGTGGCATGTCAAAGGAGTATGTGAGCCCCTTCCACCGGGTAATAAAGTCCTCAACTTTCTCATCAGGCCTCTGCTTGAACTTGAAGAGGTCTGTGATTCTGGTCTTCTGGGTGGTAGAGCTGAACTGGTAGAGGAACTGCCTGCGAAGGTCTTCCCAGCTAGTCACGGATCTGAATGGGAGCTGATTGTACCAGATGAATGTCACCCCCTCCAGTGTCTGAATGAAACAGCAGAGCTTGGCAGCCTCCTGCTGCGCTGGAGTCCCCAACATGGTCCCACACCTCGAATTGAAGTGGTCTAGATGCTGCAGTGGGTCCCCCTTCCCATTGAAGTGGGAGAAGGTGGGATTCCCGAAACCCAGAGTTGTAGGCATATCATCCACCCATGCCGAGTATGGCTTGCCATCTGGTAGGATCACCACCTGCCACATTTCCAAAGCCTCTAGGTGGGAAATGAGTTTCACCATTGGATCATCTGGACATGGGTCCCTATCTTGACGGGGATCCCTAACCATGAGTGCGTTGTCGGGTTCTTCAATGTGGTAGACAGGTTCAGAGGCTCATGGAGTGACTAGTGAAGCGAACCTTGGTGCTGCTGGAGGAGCCCGAGTGGGGTTCCCGGGATTTTTGTGCCGTTTATGAGGGTTTGGAGAGACATACCGTGCTCTCTTTCCATGATATCTGGCTTCCACCCTGTTAGCGAATATGGCATGATTAGGGTTTCCTGGGGGCAGCTCCCTGAAGAGGAGTTGTTCTTACCCCTACTGCCCTGACCTACAATCACCATAGTCAATTCATCACTCTACAGCGCATTCAACTAGGATTTCATCGACCAACCTCTTCTGCTTAGCAATTTTTTGGCACAACGTGGCCTTCTCAGGGTCCTCCTCCGTCTTATGCACTGAGTTGGATGGGTCGTAGTGCTTGATAGCTTCGATATGTTCTTTTCCCTTACTAGCATTCTGGCTGAGTAGCAATGCCTTGGTGGGTGCAGGGAGACCTAGGAGGTTCCTCTACTAACGTGTAATCCTCCCCGATGGGTCCAACAGT
Organism: Viscum album; assembly: GCA_963277665.1. Taxonomy (NCBI): domain Eukaryota; kingdom Viridiplantae; phylum Streptophyta; class Magnoliopsida; order Santalales; family Viscaceae; genus Viscum; species Viscum album. The sequence continues at coordinate 1,407,693,319 of OY728130.1, forward strand.
GGTGGCACAATATTAGTGGGAAGTCTCCATCGAGAATCTCCATCTCATCCTCCTTGTCCACTATATCGGTCATGTTGACCATGACCCTTCCTGGGGGTATATCCTCAATATCGCATAGATATTCGGGCTACCACCAGATAGGGATGAAGAGGAGAGCAACATACTGCCCCCAAACATGGATTTTTACATGGGGGGTAGCCTCCCTGATAATTATGCAGAGTAACTTGATACTCTGAACGCATTGCTGGTGGAGGGCCTCACGACGGCCTGGTGACTCGGGGTGCTGGGCCACAGGAAGTGCGGCAAGATCGACAAGACAACACTACTCACTAATGTCTTTAAAATGTGATGGGATCCTTGGATAAACCACACGCTGATGATGGATACTGAAATGCATCGCCCAGAGGGTGTAGCGAAAACACTCAACTTCCTCTGGGGTGAGGGACTTAGTTATGTAAAAATCCTGTGCTGCTACAGGACAGAACTTCTTGGGGAAGAGGTCCACAACAAGGATGCTCCAGAAGATCCTCTACTCAAATTCAGGGTCTGGCCCTTGATTTCCCCACTTTACAACTAGGGGTGGTTGAGGAACTGATAGCGGTATTGAGGTAAACCGTTGTGATGGGAGGTCGTCTGGTGAATAATACGAAGAACGGGCTGACTGGCCACCGATTCCCGGCCTGTCCTCCGAGGAGTGTAGCGACATGTCCGCTACGTCATGATAGGAGGGGCTGACAGCCGTCGTTCATGGCTCAGGGGCCAGGGCTTCCAGTGGTGGGTCACGCTGCTACTCGCCCGCCATTGGTCCCCAGAATAGCTTTCCATGATCTCTTGTGGAGGTAGAAAGTGCTTCTGGTGATGATGGTGGGGACTGCATGACTATAAACTGTGGGGTCGCCATATTTTCATCCTCCTAGATGAACCTATGGAGGGAAGCGGGAATCCTGTGGACCTCTTATTCTGGGAGCACCAGGCTGATGTACCTTGTTCCTACCCTAGCCCTTGACTCAGATGAGAGAGGGGAGGGTTCCTGAGCTGAGTCGCACTCCACTTTAGAGTCTGAGAAGAAGACTAGTTTGATCTCCATTCGGGCCTTCCCAGGATTCTTCTTGTGTTGGTGATGGCTCGCCTTCCTGCCCCTGGATGGATCCTCGGGACAGGGCTGATTTCTGATAAGTGGTCCTTCAGCTGCACTAGTGCTAGGGCAGAGAGGGTTTCCACCCGAGAAAGTTGGGGTGCGAGGAGCACTGGGACAAATGTCGAAGGGGACATGGGGAGGACCTCCATGAACAACACCTGAGCGAGACAAACCTCCTCTTGGACCAGCAGCAGCATGGGGAGGACCTCCATGCTTGGTGTGGGTGGAGTGAGGTTGGCCTTCACCCCTCTAGTTTCCGGGGTGAGGAGGACCTTCACCAGCTGCGGAAAGGATGTAAGGAGGAACCCCACAATGGAGTGAGTCCGGATGGGTAAAATATCTATATCGATGGTAGGGGCAGGAGGAAGGACTCCATACCCAATGTGATGGGCACGAGAGAGGCTCACGTACCAAACATCACCGCTGCGGGGCTGACCTTCATTCAGATTGGGGGTAGCACGGGGCGGACCTCCATACCAATCCTTGGAGCGAGGAAGGACCACGCTCTATGTGGTAGTGGTACAGGGAGGACCTCTATACACGGTGTCATCATTGCGGGTTGGTTCACGGTGACCCCTGCTCATTCCTGCGACCAGAAGAGTCGACCTAGCCTACCCGTGGGGCGGTTGGGGCCTCGATCTCGGTTGGACGTATAAGTGCCCCTGCTTAGTGTTTTCAGGGACTTACTGATATGTGTCAGTTTTGGCTCGGGCCACAGTAGCCATTGACTTTGACGCCCCTTGGTGGGCATTTTCCTCAGCTCGTTCCCAACACTGGTGTCGGGTCGGAAGAACTGGGGCCGGTGGCGCAAGTGAATAGCTTACCTGCTCCTCCTCCGGCAAGGCTAGGTGGTGGCGTTGACACGGCCAGGTGGGAGACCTTGTTGGTAGCCCCTAGATTGGGACTCTGACTGGGATGGGTTGGATGTCGCCCACCTCATCAACGTAAGGCAGGGAGTTGTCAAAGCACTTTGGGGACAGGCTACCGAAACGATTGAATGTTGGGGTGGGGAGCAGTGGCTCCCGGTGTGGCCCTCGAGGGCGGCGTTGATGGCGAGGCGCAGCGGCCTCAAGATCCAGCCAGTCCATATCCCGCCTAGGGATGATTCCCTCCTTCTCATACCGACGTACAAGGTCATTAATTACCCTTAATTGGATAACTTTAGATGGGGAGATGGGGTATGGGTGCCCCACGGTCGTGGACGCAGAAGCTGTTGTAGAAGCGGTGAAGCCACGTGGAACGGCCATGTTGGCATTGCCCCTGCCCCTGCGTAGGTGGGCGGGTGGTGATCACGTTCATGTGGAAGCAACCTAATTCTTGAGAAGCAAATAGATGAACTCATCAATGCTGAAAGGAAAATAGAATCGATGACCAATTCCCCAACGCCATCCCATATTCTGGGACTGATAAGAGGGATCCTTGCTGACAACATCACATAACAGGATTTCCAACATTCTACTACCCCAAATTCTGGTGAATTTCCCACCAGGCCTGCTATTTTCTTGGCGAAACCCATCTCCAGATTTATGGATCTGGTGACACGTCAGTCCATTGATGTCTCGAGCACTACTAATCTCCATATTGAGGAGAATATCTTCACATCAGGTTCACCATTTCTTTTTCTGACACTTTTATCGGGGCGCACGCGTCCGTCCGCTTGAGTGTGACAGGCACGGCTTTTGTTACCTCGCATTCCCACTTTCCAAAGGCGAGCAGCATCTGTTCCTTATTCAAGGACGTTTTCTTCTTGATCAAAATGGGATGATGGGATGTCAGTTCTTCCTTCCTTGGATTCCTCCTCGGAACTCATCACCTAGTCTATGTCTCCCTCATAGATTTAATACGTTGTTTGTGAAACACTTCCCAGTGCCATATCTTCATGGACACCAGTTAATTACATTACTTCTTCCAGTCATTCCAAAGGGTCTGGTCAAGGATGCAACCTTCAGTTAAGAGAGTAATCACGCTGGACATCACTGGTGTGATTGGGTGCTAGGGATTGGTGTGTCTATCTTTTGTCCCTTATTATAGGGATTCTCGAGGGCACGGAAGCCCGAGGCATCCCACATCGAACATGGGGAATCATATTTCATAGGCATGTATCTGAGGTTTTCCTCATCTTCCCATGTCTAACAAAGGGTATGCCATAATTTTAACAACCAGCAGAGATAGATTAGACTGATCAGAACACTGATTAGAGTGGATCAGATTGAGGAACCCCCTATAGGGAACACCAATATTGGGGCTAACATGTGGGCGGCTTTCTGAAGGCTTTGGAGGGGAATGAGGTGGCAAGATCTCACCGGGATGTGGTATCCCAGGTAAGAATCAGGATAGATGATGGTTTTGGGCTTGAGTCTTGAATAAACTTCCTATGTATCCCTGTGGCGGGGAATAAAAGTCTATGTAGTTCATCCGACGGCATCTTGCAGCTAAATGGGATCTACAGTTTAATGTCATGCAGGATGGGGGCATTTGGGGCTTATGATTTAGGCGGCCCAAGGTGTTGGTGAACCGACATGGTCGGAATGACTAGGGTGGTGGGCTTGAACCTTGTGAGGATTCCTACATACCATGCCTTGACATGGATCAAATTCCCCGTAGTTCGGGATGGTTTCGTCAGCGAACCGAAGTGAATGTGGACCCAGGGATCCACTGGTGGTGGGCTTGAACCTCAGGGAGGCTTTCTACGTACCATTCCTTAAAATGGATCAAATTCCCCATAGTTCGGGTTGTTGTTCGGTGAATCTACATGGTCGAAATGACCGGGTGGTGGGATTGAACCTCGTGGAGGCTTCCTACATACCATGCCTTGACATGGATCAAAGTCCACGTAGTTCGGGTTGGGTGTCGGTGAACTGACGTGAAGATGGACCAGGGGTCTAATGGGTGATGGGCTTGAACCTCATGAGGCTTCCTATATACCATGCCTTGACATGGATCAAAGTCCTCATAGTTCGAGGGAGGGGCTTGGCACACCAACATGGAGATGGTCGGGGCCAATGGTTGTTGGGCTTGAACCTCGTAGACGCTTCTGACGTACCATGCCTTGAAATGGATCAAAGTCCTTGTAGTTCGGGATGGTGTGGGTCTTACACTCTAGGTTTCCCAATGTGTTAGTGAACCAACATGAAGATATTCTGAATGACAAGGTGGTGGGATTGAACCTCATGGAGGCTTCCTATGTACCATGCCTTGACATGGATCAAAGTCCATGTAGTTTAGAATGGTGTCGGGCTTACACTCTAGGCTGCCCAAGGTGTTGGTGAACCGATGTGAAGATGGTCAGAACGAACAGGTGGTGGGATTGAACCTCATGGAGGCTTCCTACGTACCATTCCTTGACATGGATTGAAGGCCATATAGTTTAGAATGGTGTTTTCAGCGAACCGACATGAATGTGGACCCAGGAATCTACTGGTGGTGGGCTTGAACCTTGGAGAGGCTTCCTACATACCATGCCTTGACATGGATCAAAGTCCCCATAGATCGGGTTGGTGTTTGGTAAACCGACATGGTCGGAACGACTGGGTGGTGGGCTTGAACCTCATGGAGGCTTCCTACGTACCATTCCTTGAAATGGATCAAAGTCCCTGTAGTTCGGGTTGGGTGTCGTCAAACCAACGTGAAGATGGATTGGGGGTCTGATGGGTGATGGGATTGAACCTCGTGAGGCTTCCTGCGTACCATGCCTTGACATGGATCAAAGTCCTCGTAGTTCAGGATGGTGTGGGGATTACACTCTAGGCTGCCCAAGGTGTTGGTGAACCGACGTGAAGATGTTCAGAATGACCAGGTGGTGGGCTTAAACCTCATGGAGGCTTCCTATGTACCATGCATTGACATGGATCAAAGTCCACATAGTTCAGAATGGTGTGGGTCTTACACTCTAGGCTGCCCAAGGTGTTGGTGAACCGACATGAAGATTGTCGAAATGACCAGGGGTGGGCTTGAACCTGATGGAGGCTTCCTACGTACCATGCCTTTACATGGATCAAAGTACATGTAGTTCAGAATGTGAATATAGTTTAACGTCATGTGGGATGGGGGAGAATACAGTTTAATGTCATGCGGGATGGGGGTGATGTCATGGTCGATGCTTAATCTAAGACCACATGATTCATGCTCGGTGTGAGAAACAAGAGGCAGCAAAGGCCTGACGACCACGTCGCGAAAGGTGCGTTCGTGGGAGATGGAGTGGGTCTTACGCATGGAACGGTCCGGGGAGAGAAATATTAGGACTTACTCTAGGATGAAGGCTCAATGGAGACAAATACCAGCGGGAGAGGGAAAGGGTGACAAGAATCTCTATCCCCATCTCCCCTCTTGGTCCTTAGCACCGAGGAAGTGAGGAGGAGTAGGGGTTCTACCTCCTGCGAGAAGGGTTGGGACTTACACCAAGGTGGCTGCCATTTCCCTATGAACAAATGCCACTCCCATAAGGATTTTATCATCTCCTATGTAGACCAGGGGGCGTGGATAATGTCCAAGGTGGGGGTACTCCATGTGCGTGGCACGGGGCTAATTCACAGTTTAATGTCATGTGATGAGGACGATGGTTCTTGGTAGTTTAACGTCCTGCAGCTCGGACGAGGTGGGTTCGCTCCACACCCCTAGGACATACATAACCAGTACCCCCTGGTCCTTGTGGGAGGGAAGGCACCAGAAATTCCATGGTGAGGTGTTGTAATGGAGAGAACCATCGAGGGGTCCACGTTAGCATGGCTATGCGAATAAGAAATAGCTATTAGCATGCCTATGCAAAGAAGCATTAGGCGAAGAAACACAATGGGTGGTATTGTCCAGGGTAATTTGAAGTCACATCGTGCAAACCTGGAGGGTCGCACGGGAAAAGTAATTTCTAAGAAGAGGGGTCCATAGGAAGGGGCCTTCTTAAACTCTGTCGATCCGTGTGGAGGAGGGTACTTGAGAAGGTGTGTGCTTTGTGAAGTGGGGTGCCTTAGCCTTATCATGGGGAAGAGGTGCATATGGGAGGTGCTTTGAGAAGTAGATAGGAATTCTCGGAGCATTGCCTCATGGAGAAAAGTTTCCTCGCCCAGAAAGGTGTCGGGAAGCAATGTACTTCGCGAAGTACAGTGACCCTGACTTAGCATGTGGATCATGTGTACATGAAGGGTGTTTCGCAAAGCATAAATGCTCTGCGATGACCCGGGTCCCCTTGGGGATCCCCTTCCATCGTGAAAGCCTTTAGGATTCGTAAAAGTCATCCCTCTTGAAAGAGGGTATCAAAACAAGACAAACGGGAGGCACTTCACGAAGTAGAAGTACCTTGCACAACTCATGGTTCGTAGAGAAGAAAGATGCTTCACGATTCAGGAGCCAGAAGTCGAAAGGTTGGATTGTCCATCCTTTGGGATCAGGGGGAGCCCGGTGTTTATTGGAAAGAGGAGCCACGAAGCTAAGATCACGCAGCATGAAGAGTGGCTAGGTTTCTTTACGGCGGGTTGCAAATGTCAAATGCGGTCACGGAGCGTCCCGCCTCCTTCGCGGCGGGCTCACAAACGTCAAAGGTGGTCGCGGAGTGTCCCACTTCTTGGCTTCGTGGTGGGATCATGAACGTCAACAGCAGTCGCGGAGAATCCCACCTCATGGCTTCACAGCAGGCTCGTGAACATAAATGGCGGTCACGGAGTGTCCCGCCTCCTGGCTTCACGGCGGGCTCGCAAACGTCAACGGCGGTCGCGGATGGTCCTGCCTCCTGGCTCCACGGCGATCATGGTTCTGGGGGAACTCCACGAGGGAGCTTTGAGAGGCAGTGATTTGGGGACTCCCTTGCGTATCTTATTTGTCCCAAATTTTGGTGCCAACAACCACCTAGATGTGTGCCTCACTATCATATAGATCCATCTGATGTTGTATTACACATTATGTAGGTGGAATACACAACATGTCCAAGATAATCATGACCGGGCCATGTCCTGTACTGACCCCATTTCTATGTACTTGGGAACACGACCATGTACTTACACATGGTTTCCCACCCATGTGATCCATAACATAGGTTTTCTAACCGAAAAATTGGTATAGGGTGTGTGACGATGACTACACATCATGTCATCCTTAAGTTTTCCCAAACCCTTGTAGTCTTTGATGAGGGGGCTACTCGTCGTGTGATCATACCAATACACGACGTGTCATCAGGTTTTCACTATAAATCCCATATCTGATCCTAACATTGAATCTAGTTGTCCCATCATAAATCCCACCATGAATTAGCCCGAATCTTATGGATATGGCTATTTACTATGGATTTTGGATGTCTTTCACTGGAAATCAGCTTCATTCATCTGACAGGGTTTCATCGTTATTTCCTCTTACACCCAAGGCTTCCACCTCCAATTTTATAATCTTAAAATCATCAAAACAAGAATCCTTACCTTTAAATAAGAATATGTCATAGTTTTAGGGATCCTATTGGGATCGGTACAACCAGAAAAAGTTGAACCAAGACCAAGGGGTCCAATCGATGATGAATGCAAATTAACAAGGGAGAAAAACACAATTTTTTTAAACATCTTTTCCCTAGTTTTCGAGGCCAATGATCAAGAATGGAAATTTAGGGTTATAAAACAATTGAAAATAATTGTGTTTTTGTACCTGAGATCATGAAATAATCCAATAATTGGCGTATATCTAAGAAAAATAATGGATCTACTCAAAAAAATTAATCAAAGGGAGTAAATAACCAATTTATGAGTCCTACCTTGATTATGGAGTGTTATTTTAGGAAGAACGCATCTACCAATGATAGATAGAATCTGTTTCATTCACTGAATCCTGATCTGAGCTGATCTGGCACTTCGTCATCATCTAATAAGATTCACCAATGAAGAAGGAAGAGAGTGCTCTAGAATTATACTAAGTTTTATGTGACTATCCATAGATAATTAATCCTTAAAAAATTCTTATATAATTTTCCATTTCATTTAAACAAAACAATTAATTAATTAATTAATTCACTATTCGTGCCGCCAATGAGTGAGGAGTCTGAACGCCCTGAACCGACCCATTTTATGTCTCTACTAGGGTAAAATCCATGTTATAGACTCAAATTTGGTTTTGGATTTATGATCCAAGATTACATTTATGATTTTACTCTTCTTCTTTAATAATATATGTGTGCTTAATATAAATTATATTTAATTTTATTATAAACTTAATTCATGGAAAAATGGTCCTTGGAATTACATGTCATCTCAACACCAAGATCTAGAAATATATATAGAGATATTTCAAAGTATTATAAGGAAAAAACTAGGTCTCTATATCATTATATCCTTAAATATTTTCATCTCCAAAAATTAAAAACTAAGAAAAAAACTGAGGATACTAAGACTGAACTTGGTTCTCCTGCTTCTAGGAACTTTCCTGCATGTTTCAGTGCTACCACAATATAAAAACCAAGGGAATGGTTCATCTACATAGGGTCCTCTTCTATAGATCCTCAATTTCCATCTAGTGCTTTAAAAATTTAGCTTCATCTTTGATGTCCATCTCTCCACAGTCGATGGAATGCATAGGTTTATGCATGTATCTCCTCAACTATGAAACATGGAAAATTTCATGTACCAGCTCTAATTATAGGGGTAGGGAGAGGCGGTAAGAAACCTCACCAACCCTATGCATGATCTTGAATGGCCCGATGAACCTAGAGGATAGATTTCCTACCCAATCAAAAATCTAAAATACTTTTCATGGGGAGAATCTCAATAATATGTGGTCTCCCTATTCGAACTCCAAGGGCCTATGATGGTGATCAACATAAGATTTTTGTCTATTCTGGGCTATTCTCATCCACTCATGAATGACCTGGAATTTCTTTATCATCACCTGCGCCATCAATGGTCCCATAAGGTAAGACTCACCAATCTCTATCCAGAAAAAGGGTGACGTACAGGATCTCTTGTACGGGGCCTCAAAAGGTGTCATACTAATGGTATAGTGGTATATGTTTTTGTACTACAACTCTACCAAGGGAAGGTAATCCTCCTAGCCCCGACTGAAGTCTAACACAAAAACACTCATGAAAGGATATACTCATCCTCATGTGGGTCTTAAAGTTCTCTTGTATTCCTCTCTACAACCATGAGTTAAACTGCAAGTCATGGTCAAAGACAATCATTGAAGGCATCCCATAAAGGTGAATGATCTCCCTTATGTACAATTCCCCCAAACTCTCAACCAAACTGAATTCCCTGATATCATGTAAGTGGAATGAATTTTTGAGTCAGTAAACTATCACCCATATAGCATCATTTCTCCTCACTTTTCATGGAATACCTGAGACAATGTTTACGGATATGTTGTCCCATTTCCACTATGAGATCTCAAGGGGCTGCAAAAAACCTGCTAGAACTTGGTGCTTGGCCTTCACCTGCTGAAAATTGAGGCACATAAATATGAACTCCTCTATCAAACATCTCATTTTGGACCACCAAAAATACCGCAAAAGGTCAATGTACATATGTACAACTAGTGGAGAAGTGTGTAACCCTCGTATCACCTCCCCTGGAAATGTGATTATAACCACTATCCGCTCCTGAAACAAGATGATAGGATTCTATTATTAAAAATATACATATGGTGTGTTTCTTGTCGATATTTGATCATATAATACCTCATAGTTAATGTCTCCCAGCTGGGAATCTCTCACACACTTAGGAAGTGGAGGATTCAACACCATCGATTGTAGAAAAATTGTACCCTCCTACTCCACCAAGGTTAGCTAAAAATAGGACAACTACTCCAAATACTACTACACTAAGTTTCCTTGGTAATTCCTACTAATGGAATATTATACAATTTTTACATTACCTGGAGTATAAAATATCTCAATTTCATAGTCCTGTAGGAACTCCAACCAGCGTTGATGTCACAGGTTCAAGTCTCACTATGTGAAGACATACCTGAAAATTTGATAGTCTAAGTAAACCAAAAATTTCTCTCTTTGAAGGTAGTTCATTAACATCCATAGGGAAAAGACTACTACTACTAGATTTTGGTCATGATTTTCATAGTTCTTCTCATGGGGTCTCATCTACCTTGAATCATATACAATAACGGCCTATTGCTGCATCAACATGCATTCAAGCCCAAATCCTGAGGCATCCCAATACACTATGAACCCCACATATTCCTCTAGTAGTCTCCACACTGGATCTCTCATCATCCTTAACCCCAACTCCTCAAAGGCCCTCTAGCACTGCTCATATAAGGTAAATGACTGCCCTTTCCATGTCAGTGTGGTCAAAGGGGCTATGATTCTAGAGAATTCTACCAAAAAACTCCTATAGTACCCTGTCAATCCAAGAAAATTATGCACCTATGGCACACTATTTGGAGGATCCCAAGAAATAACTACTTTGGTCTTCACTAGATCCACAAATAAAAAATGCTAAAAAATGATGTTCCTTATAATGTGAACCTCATGTATCTAGAATTGGAACTTATAAATCTTTTCGTAAAGTTGATGCCCTTAAAGAAAATCTATGACCGTCCTCAAGTGATATGCATTATCTTCCTATGATTCAGAGTACAAGAGTATGTCATTGATAAATTCAACAAAAAATTGTTCTTAGTACAACTAGAAGACTTATTTCATCAAATCCATAAACACGGTGGGTAATTATTCACACCAAAGTACATCAATAGGAACTCATAGTGTCCATAGTGACATCATAATTTCATATTTGGAATATAAGCCTCATGAACTCTCAATTAGTGGTAGACGGGACTCATATCGATCTTTGAGAAACATCTTGTGCCTCAAAACTGGTCAAAGAGATCATCAATCCTCGATAAGGGATACTTGTTTTTTTTATCATGGCTTGGCTCAGGTGAAGATAATCCACAAAAATATATAAGTTATGATCTGCCTTTTTAACAAAAAACACTAGAGATTCCCATGGGGACACACTAAGTATAATGATACCTTTCTCTCTAAGGTCCCCAATTGCAACCGTAACTACTGAATCTTGTTAGGTTCTATAGGATATAATGAAGAAGATATTTGAGTGGTTTTAGGATGCAAGTCAATGAAAAACCCCATATCCCACCACAAAGGAACTCCCAGAACATCCTTTGGGAATACATCTGTGTAAGCCTCCATAACTGAAGGAACCTAGATGCCTAAAGATCCTACTACACCAATGGCTATACTCTCCAAATGGTGAGTGATGGACTATATCTTCTTGATTACATCATCCTCTTTCCCTACCATGAGTTATCTCTCATTAGAAAAGGAGATTCTAGTCCCATAAACATGTTGGTATCTGACTTGTCTGTAGTGATAATCAATATGCACTTAGACTATAGACCACCAATCCATAACCAAGATGATGTCATAGGGTTCCATCATGATGACTAATATTTTCCACATGAACCTCCCTCCACCAAGATATGTCTCTCACTATTATAAGATAAAATATACATAAGAATTTATCCCTATAAAAACCTCAAGATGAAGTTGTTGGGATAACACCTCAACTGGGAGCTCCATCTCTTGCACTAGGAGCATAGTGATAAAGGAATGAATGAAATGTGCGTCTAATAATACTAAATCAACAGTATAAAACATACAAATCATACCTCTAATCATCTCATTAATTGAAGGGTCATAGAAATCCAAAGTCAACAGTTATACTCATCCCCAGACAATATCTCCCTAATCCTAATACGGGCCTCCTGGTGGTGGTAGTGGAAGGATCTAAAAATTTTATCCACCACCCATAACTCCTCCTTCTCCTCTTCCAGCTCTTCCACCCTGGGGACCACCCCATCCTCACTTGGGAGATCCCTGATCATGGTGTTGCCTCTTCCATGAAAGTTCATAAACTATCTTCTTATGATCCTTGACATATCTAGTTAAAAATTTATATGTCATGTGACCTCTCCCATCATAAGAAAATCAATGATACTATCTGGGCTACCCTGGTCCAATGTGTTGTCTTTGTACTATGTGATCACATGCCTGAGTCTAATCATGGGGAGGTCCTCTACACTAAGATCCTGCAACCTGGAATTTTCTAGCTACTAAAGACGACTGAGCTCAGTGGTGACCACTACAATATCTAGATATCTAGCATACCTCTGAAAAAAATATCTCGATCACTAGTGCTAGCTCCAACACCCCAACATAGGTGGGGATGCACAAGGGCACAATACTGGCTCTGATCTCTCTGTGAAGTCCCTTATCAAACTTCCATTCTTAGAAGTATCCTTTATAGTGACCTGATCTTAACAGATATGGATATTACATCATTTTAGATGAATATTCAGTACAAAGCAAAAATACATGCCTGAGGACCGCAATATTTTAGTGTCTTTGGAATCTTGGAAACAAAATATTTTATACTAGTGAAATATCTTCAACATCTCCAGTGAATATCTCCACATTTAGTACTTCAACCTAAAAAAATTCTTCATAACTTGGGGAAAGGAAACATAAGAAAGGGGTTAGCTTTGATGCTCACTAAGGGTAAATAAAGGAAATGTGTAAGCATAACATAAAAAAAGGGTATAGAACATGAGAATAAATTTATAGGATCATACCCTACATATTAGATATCATAATAAAAATTATAAATTCATAAGACATAGATCAAAATAGAATTAAGATCAAAGGTCATGAAAACCTAACATAGGAATAAAAATTCAGATTTGTGGCATGTACATTACTTTATAACATTGTAAACTAGTATAAGTAGAAATAGGTTCACTCATTAAGTTATGGACATGAAATTAAGCCCCCTTATCAACTATGGACATGCAATGAGGTCCACGTATAACATTGTGAATGTGTAATCAGGTTCATGCATAACCTTATGGATATGAAACCAGGTCTATTCATAACATTGTGAACATGTAATTAGGTTCATGTATAACATTGCGAACATTTAATCAGGTTTACACATAAAGTTATATCCATGCAACTAGTTCCATACATAACATTGTGAACATGAAATAGGGTTCACCCATAACATTATGAACATATAATCAGGTTCACATATAAAATTATAGATGTGAAATTAGGTCCATTTATAACATTGTGAACATGTAATTAGGTTCATACATAACATGTATACTCATTATTCATTCATCTTTACCCAATGCATTGGAGGGAGATATAGGTCCCACCCATCTCATAATAAAATTATTCATAGATGTTACAAAATATAATAAAACATTCATCATATCATGACCCTTAAAAATTCATAAGTTTTATAAACATAAAATCATAACCCATGAAATTACATGGGTATCATTAACATTTAATCACATCATAACTTATGGAAAGGATATAGTTTTTCTAACCATTTAATCAAATCATAACCTGTGAAAAAGAGTGTGCTTCAAAATCCTATAACCCGTGGAAGAGAAACAGGTGTCATAATAATTATTCCTAAAAAATCTAAACCGTTAATTAAAGAATATGAATGAAACCTTTAGTTAATTTTCAATAAGGGATTTATTAACACCAATATATGTCATCATATATTTAAAATAACATGGAATTATATTTTGAAAACATTTCTTGAGTAAAATATCCTTTTTTCTTTGAAGAAGTATTTTAAAAACATAAAACCTTTTTTAAATCAATTTTCTTTGAAAATAATTTGAAAACATAGAAATAAGGCTTGATTTTTTTTTAAACCCTTTTCCTGTGAAAACTTATAAAATAAACTTCAAAACATTTTACAAACCTTTTTCTTTGAAAACACTTTGAAAACATATAAATAAATATTAAAAAAATTGAAAACATTTTTACTAGAAAATATATTAAAGAATATTGCAAATGTTTTCAAAACCATTTCTTTGAAAATAATTTTCAAAAAACCTTATCTTAAAAATTAACCTTTTAAAAATTCAATAGAGTCTTTCAATAAATGACAGTGGGTGAATCCGTACATGTCGAATGAGGTAAATGAACATTCATTTTTCACGGTAGAAAGGTTAAGAAAATTGCCTTTTTTAGAAAGTGAAAATAAGATTCTATTGAAGAGATTTGTAAATGATAAAAAATGATAAAATTTTATTTTAAATATTATAGTAGAATGTCACAATATTCTTATAACCCTTCTTATAAAACATATATTTCTGATGAAAGAGTGGGTAAAGTTGAGCTTTCTTAAAAACACATTCTTAAATATATTTTGTACCAAATATTAGAAATATCATTTCAATACATTAATATAGAAGAAATATTCATAGGGGAATAAAATTCATTAATTTCTTGAGATATGGGTTGTAATATTTCATCAAATTAAGTATAAACATAAACAAGCTTGAAAAGCGATGAGATTGTTTCAATAAAATCTTATCACATGGTTCTTGGGATCATGATCTACATGTAAGAAAAGAAAATTAAATGAATCTTAGAAAATCAAGAAAAGATTTATATTCATGATATATAATGTAAAATGGAAGTATACACACCTCAAAATTAATTTAGGAACATAACAAAACATGAGTCTCAAATAAGACAAATGGAGACAAAACTATTTTACCGATTTGGTAACTTTTGAAACTTAAACCCCATGAAATAAAATTCATAGAATGGATATGTAAATACCCATAAATTTAACTATATGAATCATCTATTACATACATGGGAATTATACACCCCACATAAAAGTAATATGTGGTGAATAAAGCATGCATCTCACATAAATAAAAGTGAGATGAAATCCCCTTAACACGTGTCTTCAATCTCATAGTACTTGTCAAAACCACTAGTTTAATAAATATAAATTTATTATAAATATTTTACAGAAACATATTATTATATCTAATACCATATATTGTTTTATTTTGACCTTATATTACCTACTTTTTAATTATCCTATGTTAAGGTTTCACTTCGGATAATATTCTCATTGTTCTTCGCATGTGTCTTAATTTGTTATATTGTTGGTCATTAAACTTATATCATGATTTCATAATGTAAACCATGATTTAAATATCATTTATATTCAGTATATTTTTAATATAATAATATATATAATATAGAATTATGAAATGGAATACATCATTCATGGAGACGGTAATTCATACGTATGCAAGAACAATGTTTCCATTTTTATTATCGTATTATGAAAGAAAGAAAGAAAATGAAATATATATATATATATATAATGTCATTAAAGTATAATTATAATTTTATATATATCATATAATTTCACTAAACCCATCCATAATGCATTCCATGTAGTGTGTGAGTGAATCACATCGATATGAGGGGCGATAGTCCACACTTCCTCAAATGAAATTATTATATTTACACCAAATGGAAAGTAAAAAAATAAACCTGTTGTAAAAGGAATAGAGAAGATTAAATAGATAATAAATATAATTTATAATTTATATAAATTTATTTTCCATTATAATTTCCACCATGATAGGTGGTAAGTAAAATTGAACAATCATCGTTTTATGAGGTGGAAGTTCTCCCTACACATAAATAGTATGTTCGTTGCCCATTAGATAGAGGTGTGTGTTAGTGTAGGTAGAACCCTTAGCATAAAAAAATACTAATATATTTATGATACTATTTTTTTTATAAAATCATGGAATAAAAAGAGTGTAAGAGTGGATAATGAAAATTAAAGAAATGAGCTTGAGAGAAGGTGTTGCCTCTTAATCCGGTAACTCCTTTTAGTTTATGACAAAAGGCTTCCTTGGACGACATTATGCCCAAATGGGGGATTAAATGAGAAAGGGGGTTTTTTTAATGTATTGGGTATATATTCTCCTAATATAAGTGTTTTGAGAGCTTTTAAGAATAGGGATATGTGGTGTCCTTTTATAGGGAAGGTAAAGAACACACTTGGCATTTTTTTAAA
The DNA here is from genome assembly GCA_963277665.1 of Viscum album. NCBI lineage: Eukaryota > Viridiplantae > Streptophyta > Magnoliopsida > Santalales > Viscaceae > Viscum > Viscum album. The sequence continues at coordinate 1,407,709,318 of OY728130.1, forward strand.
TAAGTTAGGATTACCCACGTTTTTATTTAAAAAAGTCATAAAAACCCAAAAAACTCAATAATTTAAGGTTCAAAGATAAATAATAGCCATAAAATGGGTTTGGGAAAGTTTGTAGGCCTTGTGGGTCTTAAATGTAAGATTTAGACAATAATTAATCTTAATTTTAACTTAATTGATGTATTTTTTTATTTTTATAACTTAATTGATGTAATTAATTTTAATTACTTTCACTAATAATTTTTGTAAAAAACTAACATAAACTTATTATAAATTATAAAATATTTTTATTCCAAATATGGAATCCATTTTTCCAAATTCTAATCACATAAGTGGAATAAATTAATTTAAAATTAATCTCACAATCGGGTCGACAATGGGGGTATTTTAAGTAAAAACATTCAAATGTTTATTAAGTTTTTATATTCAATTTCAATGTGAAATTGGTTCCAATTACCTAAATTGGATTTATTGATAAAAATATAATCTAATTAAACTTTAAAACTAATTTCAAATATAATTTATCCTTGAAAATAAATTAAATGAAAAAGATATTTTTAACTAAAATTCATTACTTTTAACTATTCATAAAAAAATGAAACCTTACAAAAAAAATGATCCTAACATAATTTTTACGTTTTTATTTAAAATTTAGACTTTTTTTACAAATTAAATCTATAAAATTTCCAAAAATTATATTTAAATGGGTTCTCTATTAGAATGTGGTAAAACTACATTTATAAAAATTGGGGTTTTATGCATAAAATTGAGATTTTTCTTATCTTATGTCTATATAATTTATTAGATAAATTCCAAAAATATTTCATTTAATATATAACATATATATTACATTAATATCACTGAAAATTTGTATTTAATTTAATTTATTAGGGTAAAACAGCTTTGTGGCCATAAACATAATAATATTTCCTTTTATATTCAATCAGTTCTCATATTCATTTATAATTAATTAGTAACCAATGAATTCATATTATATTGTGCAAACTATATATTTTCATAAATTATTTAATAATAATCATAACTACTAATTTTACATCTTGGTTATATCTTATTATATTAAATAATCATATTTTGATAATATATTATTGTTCGGTAAATATCTGTCTTTTATTTTACGCAAGTCTTCAGGGAAGGTCATTGTTGTGTGCAATGAAAGAAAACCTTGGTGTTATTTCTAGAGAAATATAAATTTTATTTTGCGTGTTGTGCATTATTAACTAGGTGTTGTGTATAACGCAAGCCAAACATAGTGCTTTAATATAAAATAAACCATCTTTAGTATTATGTGAAATAAAAAATATCACAAAGGCTAAATTAATTTGAAAAATAATAATTCAAAAAATATCCGAGTGTTAGATTATACCACCCTTAAAAATTAATTTCTCCCTCTAAATTCATCAGGGTTATCAAAATTTTAATACTAGAAAGTATCATTCATAAAAATCGACATCGTAAATATGAATACTAAAACATCCTTTAAAAAGGGAAAGTTGAAAATATAATGGTTACCTAAAGTAACATATAACTAGGTTTACACATATGGGAACATGGGTGAGTAGTGAAAACTAGGAAATGGAATAAAAATATAACTATTCATTTATAATAGAGACCAATAGAGAAAAAATTCAAGAGAAAGTTAACAATTATAAATCCATAAATATGTGATGAACTAAGGGACAATCTGGTACATCGAAAATGGATATACTAAGATAATATTTTTGGTTTCATGATCCTTTTTCCTAAAGGTAAATAATTTTCATGAAAACATATAACTGAATGATTTCATAACAACTTCACCTTTTGTTGTTCCTTGATCCACTTCACCACTTTCTCAAAAAATAAAGCAGAATTTTTCATTCTTGAAGCACTTACAGATCATGAGATCCATGATATGCCATCTCATCTATAATTAGTTATCGTCAACACTATTTTTTATAATAGGTTATCCAATATTCTTAAATTATTAAGTGGTAATAAAATACTTTATTCTCAAAAAATTCATCCAAACTTTAACTTAATATTTCCATAAATTGTTAACCTTATAAACCTACTAAAATATAAAAATATAGAATTTTAGAAATAAGTCAAACAATCAGTTTAATATTGATCCTTTTTATATCACAATTCATCTATTGGTTGTCGCATTCCAAACATGTGAATACCAATATTATATATTCTCTTAAAACATGGTAATAACCCGAATTACCATAGATACTTCAAGAAAGAATCCATGCTTCTTTATTAAAAAGGTTACTAGATATATTCTATAAATAAAATAAGTTTTAAACTTTATCCATGATGACATAGGATACTTTTTAAACCAATAAATAATCAAATATAGGGCAATTAGTGTTATCCAATTTACTTTATCCAAATGAATCATCTCTTTATCCAAGTGAAACACTATTTTTTCAACATCGTGGTCACATTAAGGGTTACCTTACCTTAATAAAAATATCACTTTTCTATCATCACCATTAAAAATATCATTTTCAATCCTTAATGAAAACTTGTACTGAAAATATTTATATATTTCATGATTCATATAACATAATCTTTTAATTCCAAAACGTAAGTACTTTATTCATCCAACTTTATTCTTAAACCATTACTCAGGATTCATCAACGTATTCATCAATACCACTTTCTTAGAATATGAAATATGAATCATGTATTATGGTTCCTCAACCTCAATCTAATCATGATTATTATGTTTAATTTAAACAATACTAGAAGAACATAACACACCTTTCACATGTAATTTGTGGTCTCGTTATCTTTAGAAGTATAATCGATACTCGTACCAACTTCCGAATTCTATTTATGATATTTACACTTAGGAAATAAATTCACATAAATCCCAGGATTTACATATCAAAAAATTAAATGTTAACCATATTACTTCTAGTTATATATATTTAATAAAACTATAATGTAGAGTGTGAGAAAAATTTATCATATTAGGATACCATATAATCAAGAATAATTAGTTATAGGGTGCCTAAATCATGGCTCTAACTTCTTTAATCTATGACACCTTAGGTTTATCCTAGGTTATTTATAGTCATACTCTATTTAAATCCTTCATGATGGTTTGTGAAGATTTTTATTAATTCCCAAAGCATATCCCCTAAGAGTGTCGAACCAGGTGTGCAGCAAGGCCCATTGTCCTGTGCCAGATTTTCCTAAGTCAGGCCTGACACATGTTTTCAATGTTGTTACCCCTAGGTATATCTTTTATAGATCCAAATTCACCTATAGTATCCAGATATGGATTTATTTCTAGGAATCCACTCACTCTATCCTTCACCAAAATTCCAAGACATTTTTTTATACATTAACTCATCTGTATATTTATCCTTAGAGACATCCCTAGACATATCCTTATAAATATACCTAGGGATATCACTAAAGTTTTTTCATCCTAGTTTCCAAATTTTGACTAAATATTTTCTTTGATACCAACTATAACAGCCCAGGATTAACATACATGGATATTACATCATTTTAGATTAATATTTGGTACATTACAAAAATAAATGCTTGAGGACTATAACAGTTTAGTGTCTTTGGAAACTTGGAAACAAAATCTTTTATCCTGGTGAAAGATCGTCAACATATCCCATGAAGATATCCACCTTTATTACTTCTACCTAAAACCTTTCTTCATAACCTAGGGAAAGTAAACATAAGAAATGGTGACCTTAGATGCTCAGTAATGGTAAAAAAGTAAATGTGTAGTCATAACATGAACATAAGGGTATTGAACTTGAGTATAATGTTTGACAATCAAACCATGCATATTAGAGATCATAATAAATATTGGAAGTTCATAAGACAAAGATAATAAGAGAATTAAGAGAAAAGGTCATGAAAGCATAACATAGGAATATGACATGGGATTTTTGGCATGCACATTGGTTTATAATGTTGTAAACATATATAAGTAGGAATAGGTTCACTCATTAAGTTTAGGAAATGAAATCAGACCACCAAATCAATTTATGGACATTAAAATAGGTATATGTATTACATTTGGAACATGTAATCAGGTTCACACATAACCTCATAGATATGAAACCAATCCCATTCGTAACATTTTGAACGTGAAATCAGGTTCACACATAACATTGTGAACATGTAATCAAGTTCACACATAAACTTATGGATATGAAACCAGGTATATGCATAACATTGTGAACATGTAATCAGGTTCACTCAAAATATTGTGAATATGTAATCAGGTTCACTCATAAACTTATTTATGTTAAATCAGGTCCATGAATAGCATTTTGAACATGTAATCAGGTTCATACATAGAATTTATACTCATGAGTCATCCATCGTTACCCAATGCATTGGAGGGAGATATAGGTCTCACCCATATAATTATAAAATCATTCATACATGTTCTACAAGATAATAAAACATTCATCATATCATGACCCATAAAAACACATAAGTTGTATAAACATCAAATCATAACCCATGAAATGAAATGGGTATCAGTAAAATTTCATCACATCATAACCTATAGAAAATATATAGGTTTCATAACTATTTCATTGAATCGTAACCCATGAAAATAATCGGGTTTCCAAATCGTTTAACCTATTGAAGAGAAATAGGTGTTATAAGAATTATTCCGTAAAAACATAAACCATTAAAGAAAGAATATGAATGTAACCTTTGGTTAATTTCCTAGAAGGGCTTGATTAACTTCAACGGATGTCATTGTAAATGTAAAATAACTTGGAACGTTATTTTGAAAAAATTTCATGAGGAAAATATCATTTATTCTTTGACGAAGTATTTTTAAAGGATAAAACCTTTTTGAAATCCATTTTTTAAAATAATTTGAAAACATATAAAGAAGTCTTGAAATCATTTTGAAAACTTTTTTCCTTAAAAACATATAAAATAAGATTCAAAACATTTTAAAACCCTTTTTCTTTGAAAACACTTTGAAAAATTATAAATAAATCTTAAAAATGTTTTGAAAACAAATTCATTGAAAATAATTTTAAAAAAACTTTTTCTTAAAAATTAACCTTTTAAAAATGAAATAAATCTTTCAAGAAATAATAGTGGGTAAATCCATACATGTTTTACGAGGTAAAATAACATTCCTTTTTCATGGTAGAAAGGTTATAAAAATTCCTTATTTAGATATAAAAAAAATATTACTTTGAAGATATTGTTAAAATACAAAAAAGGGTAAAAGTGTATTTTAAATATTATAGGAGAATGGTACAATATTCTTGGAACCCTTTCCAGAAAACATAGATTTCTGACTGAAGAGAGGGTAAAGTTAAGATTTCTTAAAAATAATTTCTTAAATATCTTATGTACCCAAGAGTATAAATATGGTACCAATACATTAATATAGCATGAATAACCATATGGGAAGAAAATTATTGAATTTATTGAGATATGGGTTGTAATACTTCATAAAAGGAATCAAAAAACATAAATAATCTTGAAAAGAAATGAGATTTTAGAAATAAACTCTTATCACTTGGTAACTTGGGATAATGCTCTACATATAAGAAAAAAATTACATGAAGCTTAGAATATCATGAATATATTTATATTCATTATATATCATGTAAAATGGAATTATACCCTCCTCAAAATGAATTTAGGCACATAACAAAACATAAGTCTCAAAGGAGAAAAATTGAGACAAAACTATTTTATCGATTTGGTAAATTTTGAAACATAAACCCCATGAAATAAAGGTCATATAATGGATATGTAAATAATAATAAATTTAACTATACTAATCATTGATTATATCCATAGGAAGTATACACAACACATAAAAGTAATGTGTGGTGAATAAATCATGTATCTCATGGAAATAAAAAGTGAGATGAAATCCCCTTACCTTGTATCTCGACTCTTATCGTACTCATTCAATACTACTGTATAATAAATATAAATTTATTATACATATTTTACATAAAAATGTTCTTATATCTAGTTGTATGTATGGTTTTATTATGACCTTATATTACCCTCTCGTTAACCATCTTATGTTAAGGTTTCACTTCGGATAATATTCACCGTGTTCTTCGTATGTGTCTTAATTTGTTATATCGTTAGCCCTTATACTTATATCATGATTTTAAAAATATAAACCATGATATAAAAATAATTTATATACATTATGTTTCTATTATAATAATCAATATAATATATAATATAAATGGAATACACCATTCATGGAGATGGTAAGTCGGACGTATGAATGAATGTTGTTTCCATTTTTATTATCGTATTGAAAGAAAGAAATAAAATAAAATATATGTATATATGTATATAATATCATTAAATTATAATTATAATATTATATATATCATATAATTTCATTAAAACTATCCTTAATATATTCTATGTAGTGTGTGAATGACTAATATCGCTTTAAGGAGGTGGTAGTCCACACTTCCTCAAATGAAATTATAGTATTTACTCAAAATGGAAGGTAAAAAAGATATTTGTTATAAAAATAATAAAGATTATTAAATATATAATAAATATAATATATAATATATAAAAATATATTTTCATCATAATTTCCTCTATGATTGGAAGTAAGGAAAATTGAACAATCATCGTTTTGTGAGGCGGAAGTTCGTTGTATACATAAACAGTATGTTCTTTACCCATTAGATGGAGGTGTGTGTAAGTGTGGGTATAAAAATTATAATAAAAACATCCTAGTGTATTTTTTATAATTTTATTTTAAAAAAATAATGGAATAAATAGAGTTTATAAGGTGTATATATAAAATAAAAGAAATGAGCTTGAGAGAAGGTGTTACTTTTTAATCGGGTAACTCTTTTTGGTTTGTGCCAAAATGTTTCCTTGGAAGACTTTATTCCAAAATTAAGGCTTAAAAGTGAAATTTATGGATATTTTTAATCTTATTGGTTGGATATTGGATGAACCTAATTGCTTTAAGAGGTGTTAAGAAGAGGGAGAGGTGGTGCCCTTTTATAAGGAAGGGAAATGCACACTATGAATTTTTTTTAAAAAGTTAGGTGTACCCACATTTTTACCTAAAAAATTAATAAAAACAAAAAAACACTCAATAATGTAAGGTTAATGGATTAATAATGTCCATAAAATGTATCTTTTGAAAGTATATAGGTCATTTTGGGTCTTAAATTTATGATTTAGTCCTTAGTTAAGCTTAATTTTACCTTAACCGATATAATTAATTTTAATTACCATCACTAATCATTTTGGTCAAAAAATAATTTCACCATATTAGAAATTATAAATTATGGTTATTAAATATATTTAATCCATTTTTTCAATTATAATCAAATAAGTGGTAGAAATTAAATTAAAATTAATCCTAGAGTCAGGTCGACAATGCAGGTTTTTAAAGTAAAAAACATTCAAAAGTTTGGTAAATTTTTATATCCAATTTCAATGTGAAAATTGGTTACAATTACCTAAATTATATTAATTTATAAAAACTTAATATAATTATACTTTTAAACTATTTTAAAAATATATATTATTCTTATAAATAAATTAGATGAAAAAACAATTTTGAACTAAAATTCCATATTTTTTACTATTCATAAAAATGAAACCTTACAGAAAATACCAAAAAAGTATCCCAACCTAATATTTATTTTTCTATTACAAATATAAATTTTATTTTGAAATATTAAATCTATAAAAGTTTGAAAATCTTATTTAAAATGTGTTCTTCATTAAAAGGTGGTAAAACTACCTTTATAAAAAAAATATGGGTTTTTATGCATAAAATATTGTTTGTTCTTATCTTATGTCTATTAAATCTATTGGATGGATACCAAATATATTTTATTGAACATATAAAATATATATTCCATTAACATCAATCATTAATTGTATTTAATTTAATTTATTAGGGTAAAAAATCTTTGTGACCATAAAAATAATAATATTTATTTTTATATTCAATCAGTTTTCATATTCATTTATAATTAATTGGTAACCTATATTTTCATATTATATTGTGTAAACAATATATTTTCATAAATTAGTTAATAATATTTATAACCTCTAATTTTATATCTAGTTTATATCTTATTATATTAAATAATCATATTTTAATAATATATTATTATTCGGTAATCCTCGTTCTTGCGTATTACACAAGACTTTGAGGAATGTCATTGTTGAATGTAATGAAAGATAAAAATGGTGTTATGTTTATAGAAAGATAAATTTTATGTTACATGTTGTTCATGATTAACTAGGTGTTTCACATAATGCAAGCCAAACATTTTTATTTAATATAAAATAAACTATCTTCAGTGTTGTGTAAAATGAAAAATATCGTAAAGGGTAAATTAATTTGAAAAAAAAATTCACAAAATCTCGGGGTGTTATAACCATCTCAATTAATGTCAAGATATTACCACATAAGGTTTGTGAACCTCTACTACAAAATTTTATACTTTTTCTGACAGGGACATATTTGTTGGTAAAAGTAGTTTTTCTATTGGTAAAACGTTTTACTAACATATATGCCACACTCACTAAACTTCTGGTAAAAACTCTATTGTTAAATGTTTTTGTTAAAGATAAAATAGTTATATTAAAATTATAATAATAGTAACATGTAATATATATGTTGGTTAAAGTTTTTAGAAAAACATTCTTATGACAAAATAGTCTGTTGGTAATAATATTACCAACATATAATATCTCTTTATAAATTACATTTGAATAAAATTTATAAATTTTATTACTAGTAAAATTTCATATTATATTTACTAATTTATAATATATAATAATCATTCATATAAAAAAAATAGGAAAAAAATTATATTAATAATGAAATTTAAAACAAATTGAATAAATAGAAAAAGGCAAGATCAATACACTTACACCCTCCCCCTCCCCAGTGACCCATCTATTCCCATATATGACCAATGCCAATGAGTATCCCCAATGAGTATCTTATCCATGCCTCAAGATCAGAAATCATCCCATCCATGTACTTAAACCAGCGAGATACACCAGCGACCATCGAGCAATAGCCCATCTATGCACCAAAACCGAAGAGACATTCATGTGTTAGTATCAACAATACATTCATGCCTCTATATCATTGATCCATCACCAGCACTAGGGACCCATCTATTCCCCTCGACCAACAAGAAAGCTAAAAAAACATCAAGTCATTACTATAGCACAAATTTCATCTCTAATATCTCTTCCACACACAACCAAAGAGCATAGAAAAAATGAGCCAACTCCAGTACCAGGGATAGCCATACGATTCAGCTCCGATATCTACATCACAAATAACCAAAGAACATACTCACAAATTAGTGAAAACTATCTGCATGAATTGAAACCAAAATATAAATAAATGTAAGTATAAAAATTGATTTTCATAGTGAGCATTTTATATCATCCTTGTTGACACCTCCAGGATCATTAGTCCAAATGACACAAACTAAGGAATCATTTATCAAAAAATATTCTAACAACATCCCAAACATTATCCTATCATAAAATATCATTTCCACCTTAACTTAGTCGTTATATGTTTGATTAAAAAGGTTTAATTCTTATCATTACCACAAGGATCAAAATTTAGAAAACTTCCCATATAGTAAAATCCATGCTCAGTTATGGGCCTCAGAATAACCATACCATCTCCAAAATAACATTCTATCTTGTAAAAGTTCATAGGGACAATAAAAAAACAAGAGTGATCCCAATAACAAAAAATAATTTATACTGATGTGGGGAATATGTGTAACAGGAAAATCATGATTCTGACTATGAAAACCTCAATATAAGTTTTTATATTAATATATGTATGAGGTCTTAAGCAACCATACTATCTCTAATTTTACACCAAAAAAGTACTATTACAAAATGTAATTAGTTTATTTTGAAATCATCATGGAATACCAATGTGAATATATTAAAGACAATAATCATATTATAAAAAATGAAAGGAGATTGTCTTCTTTGTCGTAAGAAGAATAACTCTCACAATTATGATGGAATTTACCAAATGAATGGGACACTCCTAATATAGTGACACTAAGGGTCATGAATGAAACCATTATAAATCCCAACTTAATTTATGCCAAAGGGGGACAACCAAGTAAAGATAAAAATAGGATGATACCCTCATCTATTAGAGGAAGACAAAAATAGAACAGTACACAAAGGAATGTAATGCCAAACCTATGGACAACTCAAGGGATACAAGAATAGATCGCCTCCCTATAAAACCCCATGATATACCAAAATTAAAATTTCACTAGATTTTAGTGGATGGTTTATCTCTATGGAGATGGAGATAAAGTACATTTGGAGAGAAAATTATTACTACATCATTCCCACATATTATTTATAAAAGTTGAAAAAAATAAGAGAGAGAGAAAAATAGTTCAAAAAATAATCATACCAAGGATTTGATAAAAGGATATAAATTCTTCAAATTGGTACTCAAATAGTTAATTACATAGATATAGTGCATGTTGTTCAATGAAACAAGAAACTAAACAAATGAAATAACGTAACAACTAAGATCAAAACAAAAACAACTAAAATTTCTCCCATAATTGAATGCATGAAGTACTAAAAATTCCCATATCTTGGAAGCCTTCAATAATGGAATTTATGAACAACTCTAGAGGGGTGAATTTGATTCCCAAACATCTAGATTTCACTTTGAACACCTGGTGTGTAGGGTAAAAAGTTATATCATCCGTGAACCTTTGAAGAGTGGGATGGAAGCTACTGGACATCATAATGCATGTATGGTAAATATTTTTGATGAAGTAGCCATATTGGATTAAGTAAAGATTCTATGAATCTAATATGCATAGGGACCAAATGGTTTTATATGATCTTTTAATGTAGAATAATGGGAGGCAACAAAAAAGTATCTGATTAAATCAATGCTACTTTTTTAGTGGTGAGAATATATACATAGTTACAAAATTAAAATCTATTTTCTTTTTTCCCAATATTACCCAACTATTTATTTTTTATTTTATCATTATAATAATCTATGTAATGTCTCATATAAAATCATTATTAAACTGCATAATGAAAAGCTAGTTAATCTTCATCAATCTATTATCTCAGTGGAATAATATGTTCTTAGAGGTATGAGTATTCCTGGGATAGTGGTCTTATCATAAGAGATTTTGATAGAACTATATTACAAGGTACTTGGTAGAAATTTTATAGGTAATATTGATATATAAATGTCATATTAAAAAGTTGAGTGGGGGTTAATTCTAGATGATTAGAGGAGGATGGGATTTGTTAAAGGATTTTTTGACTAGTCTTTTTGATACATCTTGTTGACCTAGTTTTCTATTACACTTATTGGTTGATCATATGGATTCCATAAATACATTTTTGGTCCATGTTAGGGGGACCCTCTATCTCTTATCTTTTTCATTTGTTTCAACAAGTTCTCAATATAAAGAAGCATGCATATTGAATTCATGTTGAAACTGTATGAAAATTGAATTCATGTTGAAACTGTATATAAATTCAAAGTGAAAGTCTGCATTTTTGTTGAAACTATTTTAGTATATGTAGATTTTTTATTATATAAAATCAGATCACTGAGCATCGGATACAATAAAAGTCATAATATTTGTCAATCATTTAATGTTTAGAATATTGAATAAACATATGTAATGAAACATGAACATTTAAAACTTTTAAGAAATGACAAATATATATATATATAAGAACACGTAAATTAAAAAATCAAACAGAATGATAAAAATACCAATTAAATCTTATTTAGGAACCTTCTTCTGAATAATAACTTCAAAATAAATGAAATCAAATCCAAATAGTGGCATTACCTGTACATTATTCCTGGTGTGTATAAAAATAAAACTATAATTATATTTTTAAATTATCTATATAGTATACTTGTAAAAAATTTCACCATATCCTTTTTGTTCACTAAAATTTCAAAAACCATAAAATGATAGACAGATATTTAGTCAATGAAAAAAATACAACATAGTGTTGGTAGTCAATATAAATTAACACAAAAAAATATCTTTCATTGAGTCACTTATTCAAGACTATCTAGAAATAATAATACATAGAAAAAACTAATATTTTAAATACAACTAAAAAAATATATCATTACCTTATAATCACAACTCATGGATATTTAATTCTCATGCTCAAAAAAATTAAACCCACATGATGAACCTTCCACTACAAAAAACATAAAAAAATGGGTTTCAAATTTTAAAAAGTATGACGTACTTAACAGGTGTAGGAAATTATAATGAAAATGAAAAAAAAAGAATGCCCAAGTGATTTATTTTTCACAAAAAATAGAAAATATTAGTTTGAAAATGAAGAAATTATTACATGCTTAATAGGTGAAAAATGACTATGAAGAATTAAAAAATCCAAAATAATAATAATAAAATAAAATATTTATGTCTCAATAATCTTATGTTCTTCATTGTTCCATATTTTCTCATAATCCATCAAGATAAAAAACAAATGGTGTATAAACTTTTCTTTTTGAAAAATAAATGGAATGAAAAAAATATTTTGAATTTGGAAATACCATAATCATTTTAAAGTAAAATATTTGTAATGGGTATTGTAATTAATATCATATTTTTCCCGAATGGCCCGAAGGCCTTCTTTTTTATTCATATTATGGATAACCACCCTTTTAAGGGTTGAAGGGGAACTCGTAAATGACCTGTAGGCCCAAGGCACAAGGACCGACTGACCCACAACATATGACCCAAAGGCCTAGAGGCATACCATGCCCATAACATGACCCGTAGGCCCAACCCGTGAGAACTGCCCCTCCCCAACTTCTGCATCATTGATCAACTATCTCCCCACCTTACATTGCTGATTGGCTAGCATTGCCCCTTACAAAGTTGCACGGTGCCTGGTCCCGACGGTTGCTGTCATACCCTCTCATTCTTCCAATCCAGTTAGCTCTACTTCTGGTGGTTGCTATTCTTGTTGCTCGGATCCTCTTATGGGTCCTGTTATGTGTTAACTGAGCTACTCCATGGTCTCTGTGGCCCAAAGTCTCAGTGGCCCGAATATCTTTGATTACTTGAAGGCCCTTGAGACCCGTAGGCCCAAACTAGTGGCTCAAAGGCCCAAAGCAGGTGAATAGTTCTGGCTGCTACAGTACAGAACAGTAACTGCTACAGTAATGCTACAGTACCTCGAAATTTTCCTCCACCTGGTTTTTCAACCTGGGTCTCTTGGATTCCAAGAAAGAGACCTTAATAACAAAAAATTAATACGGGGTTTAGGTTTTCAATCAAACATGCATGAAAAAAACAACAAGGGAGTGGATATGGGAGAATAACACTCATTGGGGTTTCTCCGTTAATTCTAGATTGGGATTCTTGGTGAAAAAAACCACACTAATTATTTTACAGGAGATAGTAAAAATAAAGAAATAAAAGTTCAAACAAAATAAGTAACCAAACCTTAAGAAGTGGAGAAAGCAGGAATATATTTTTGAGTTTTGTTCACGTATTTATTTGTGTATCCTATAGATTATGTGAGTGACTTCATTTATTACTACAACTATTACCTATACACCATGGAAATTAGATATAATTCTTATGGAATAATATTTAATATATTATGAATCGACTATTTTGAAGTGAAAATGTTTGTAACATAATATTGTATAATATACTGGCATAGGTAAAGAGAATAATGTATCTTCAACAGTGACATTCCCTATAATTATCAATGTAATTCATGTAGTGCATTGCTCGGTGGTCTTCCTATATTGCATCTATATATTGTACACGTGCAGGGACATTTTTTTTGTTTTAATCTATTGATGTTTTTGTATACTGTAATTCCAAGACTTTATAGAATGTATCCATACTGTATCCATACTGGTAGAGGAATACAATATTGATTTACAAAATCTATTCCTAATGAAAACATGATATAAGGATCTAAGATAGCTTTTAAATATGAACTATAAAACCACCCCAAACATTTAAGCACAAGGAATTGAAAAAATAATAGTAACTCTACCTGAGGCAATACAAAGAACACCTAAAGTGAAGTTATGAAAAATCAAAGCATAAAAATAAATACACCTAAGCAAACATTCATAGCACAGAGTACCAAAATGAAGAGAAAAATTCCAAGGATAAAAGATATCATATCAATATATAATTAATTCCTAAAAAAATGATATAAATTTATAAACATAAAAAACCTAAATGAAATCAATGAACAGACAATTTTAAAGTATACAAGTGATATGTGAGAGAGAATTAATGAACAAATGATTTTGACATGGGGATATTTGGTATCCTACAAGAGGGTGATTATGATAAGTAGATTTCATGTGAGGAAGTAGGTTGGGAATAGGAAGGGGGTTTGCATGATGATGTCTGAGGGTGATGCCATCTCAGATTAGGGAGGTTTGTTCTTGTGAATATTTCAATGATGAATGTTGTCTGGGAATATTGAATGGGTTCCTATGAGGAGGTTTGTTGAGAAAACTATTCGTGAGGAAGGCCAACCATGAGGGAATCGAGAGGTAGGGTTGGGGAAGGGAGGTCATAGGTAACGATGAGGGGTGGGGGGGGGGTTTGAGCACATTAGGTTTTTTTCACTCACACAGACACAGACACAAACACACACACACACATATATATAATGGAAAAAGTTATGAATTTATATAAAAAATTATATTTTATAAGTATTATGTATGTTTGTATCAATATATATATTACCAATAAGTATTACTAAATTATGTATATTTTAATTAATTAAATATTTTAATTATCAAAATGATATTATTATAATGGGTAATATATATATATATACATTTTTTGTAAAATATTTGATATTATTAAATAATTTTTCTGTAAAAAAATTTGTTAGAAAAAGATTTTTTGGTAAAAATAACTAATAAAAACATATTCATTTATTAGTAAATCAATTATTTATATATTATGATAAGGCAGCATATTTAAATGTTTGTAAAATATTTGTTCGTATATAGTTACTAGTATAAATAGATATATTTTTTGGTAAAATAATTGTTGGAACCTATAGTTAATATCAATAGAATTTAATATCTGTTGGAAATAATCATTTTTACCAAGTTATATACTATCTGTCAGTTAAGGGTACTTTTTTTATAGTGCTCGTTGTGTACTCATACCCTATCATCCCTCTTTATTGAAACTTCAATACCTCCTTGATCTAGACTGAGTGTAAGAAGGAGGGGTAGTGATTCTCATGGTTCAACTACTAGAAATTAGTCCATGAGAGTGTCGACACATCGTGCATCTATATAAAAAGGCCCCACTAGAACCCATATTCTATGTTGAAAAGGCTAGATACTAGTGAAATCACTTGATCTATTGGGGTCCAAAAAAATCCTGATGATACGAACCACCGACTCTATCCAATCCTCTACTGCCTGAGGACTGGGATGGCATGCAAAACCACAGCGGCCTCTGATGCTTGGACTTATGGAGCACTATAAGACTATATGCATCCTTATCCTACATTTCTGGAATGATATGTTGCTCAACAGGGGCAGGAGCTACTACCCACCCACCTGGACTAAGGGGTCATGGGAGGGACCTAAACTTAGGACTCGTCGCTCATCAAATCATCGTCACAAACTGAAACTAGTATCTTAGTTGGCTGGCATCATAGTGGAATCCTAAGATTTATCAAGATGTACAATGGTTAGATGAGCATGTGTTTGTATATATATATATATATCAACAATAATGGGGAGGTGACCCAATAAGGGAAATCAAAGACTCAATCCTATATGATTAATGTTTCATTGATCCTTACAAAAAATGTCTTGTCGTATCTATTCGGCAAGTAGGATTTCCTGAATAATGGATACGTCGATTTTTCGCACCATCACTAGACTTATTGGTCCGAGATCCACACTTGAGACACTTTGAAACTGTAGAAATAAACCCAACCAAATCTTCTTAAGGTGACTAGTCCAAACAACATCTCAAGGATCGATCCACCTATGATACCAATATTTCATGACCCAGCCCAAGATGGGGCTTGAGACGAAACTACCCCAAGACTGCCTCCATAGGTCGAGGGATGGATACCATCACTAAAGGCATAAATAACTTGGGGAGGAATTTTCCTACATACTTTTACGCACACAGACAACCATATTGATGAAAACTAAGAATGCATAACCTCTAAAGTGTAAAAGAGTACGACAGTGAAAACTAAAAAGTAAAGGTAAAAATACACACCCAACCAAAATTATGTACCAACCTAACAAAATTGGAAAATTAAATATCTGAAAGAGATACCATCTTCTAAATCCCATGCTACAATCTCAAAGCTCCTCAGAAGTAATTGCTGAATTTTTCATTTTATACATAAGGCATGACACATGTGGGAAAATCCCATATAGGGGTGATTATATACATAACCAATAAGACACCATGAAATATAAAGGGGAAGAACTAAGAGATACAACAGGAAAGAAAAGATAGTAGATGCAAGATACAGTGAAAGAGAACATCTAAACCCAAACAAAGAGTAAAAGTAAACTGATCTAAACACAAGGGGATAAAGATAATGAGTAGATGAACTACCCTTTTGGTCTTCGCCACCTATAGCTAGAGAGTATAATCATCCAACCATGAGATTCTAAAAATAGAAATCACATGGAATACCATGTGTTTCTTCACCACTATTGGAAAGAAAGTAACCAAATCTAAGGGGTAGATACAATATATATATATATATGATCAAACAAAAGAAACCCAAACGAGAGAGTAAGGGGCTCTCTATATAATATATCATACCAAGAAAAAGAGTATCCAATAATTATTAAAGTCCAAAAATGATTTCCAACATCTCACATGTCTACCCAGAATTTTCTGTCCAAGTCCAGTCAAGCCTCGTCACTATTTCGTACAATCTAGAGGACACAAACTCAAAGTATAGGACTTGTGTGATAGTATAACATGAGGGTACCTACTCTGATAGTTATTGAGACACTCTACTTCCTAGCCCTACTAGAGTTTACTACATGATAAGATCAATAGAGTACCCATGCTCATGTGGATAGCGGGATTTAATCTAAAAAGGTCATCGAGGAACTCCACTGCCTAGCCCCACTAGCGGGTACCGCTCGGAAAGGTCATCGGTGAACTCCACTACACAGCCCCACTAGAGGGTACCTCTCTGAAAGGTCATTGACAAACTCCACTACCCAGCCCCGCTGGAGGGTACCACTCAAAACATTCATCAAGGAACTCCACTTCCCAGCCCCAATGTATGGTACCACTCAAGAAGGTCGTCTAGGAATACACTTCCTAGCCCCACTGGAGGGTACTTCTTAGAAAGTTCATTAATGAACTCCACTTCCCAGCCCCGCTGGTGGGTACTACTCTGAAAAATCATGTATTAACTCTATTTCCTAGCCTCAATGTAGGGTAACTCTTGAAAATTTTATCAGTTTACTCCTCTTCATAGACCTTTTGGAGGGTACTAATTGGAAAGGTCATTAAGAAACTTCATCCCCAGTGGAGGGTACCACTAAGAATGGTCCTGGTGATCCTTCACGATCACTGTCATCATTAGTCATTGCCTAACTAGATTTTATTCCTAGAACATTCTACATCATATCTCATAATCCACAATGGATGGAACCATCATGTTCTATATGAAAAAACACTAAGGATAGGCTACTCACAGGCCAAAATCTAAGTTCAAACAAAATAGATATGGACCAGTAAAGTTTTCTCAAAATAGGTCAAGGGGTACACAGTGTGTGAGGGGATACACACAACATGTGGTCCCACTCCACCACTTGGTTGTGTTCTTTACCATCACATGGTTCCATCCCATGTATTAATGCATGCCATGTAGGTAGACTACACGGTGTGTCCAGTAGAATAATCAATACCAGTCCATGTCCTGTAATGACCTCGTTTCCATGTACTCGGGTACATAGTCGAGTGCCTAGTCGTGTACTTCCACATGGTTTCCTGCCCATTTGATCCATCACAAGGGTTTTAAAAATGGGAAAGGGTTACACGCTGTGTGAGGATGACTACACACCAAGTCATTCTTAAGTGTTTTCAAACCCTAGATGTCACCGTTGAGTGGGATATATGGTGTGTGTCCATCCCACTACACAACGTGTCATTGGGTTTTCACTAGAAATCCTAGATCCGATATTTTTGTTGAATCAGGTTGTCCCACTATAGATCCTCGCTTAAATCAACCCAAATCTTATGAATCTGGTGGTGGACTACAGATTTCTGTTGTCTTTCACTGAAAATCAGCTCCATTCATCCTTTGAGGCTTCTTTGTTCATTCTTAATGCACCCAAGCCTTGTACCACCGATTTCTTGATCTTAAATTCATCAAAAAAAGAATCCATTCCTTGAAGCAATCCTATATATTTTACTACATTGTCGATATTTTTTTTTCACGTGACTACATCACAGTTCCGGGGGTTTGATCGGGCTCGGTACCGCCTGACAAAGTTTAACCGAGACCGATGGGGTCCAATAGGTGAACAAAGTGAAGTAACGAAAAATAAAATCAACAAAAACAAATTTTTAAACATCATTAGACAGGTGTTATTGGTCAAAGATTTATAAAATATGTCTAGGTTTTTAAAAAAATTGAAAATAATTAATTTTCTATACTCTGGTGCAAGCAATCAGCCAAAAATTGATGCAGATCTAATAACAACGACGGAATTACTCAAAAAATTGAATAAAAGTGATTAAATCACAAAGTTAAGAGTCCTACCTTGATTATGTATCATTCTTTTATGAAGAACGCCTTTTCCAATTATCAATAGAAGTTGTTTCATTCGCTGCATTTTGATCCGATTTGATTTGTTTTTATCACCATCTCATGAAATTCACCAACGAAGAAGGAAGGGATAGCTCTATAATTCTATCACGGTTTATACAAATAGCCTTGGATAATTCATATCAAAATTATTCATATTTAATTATTTGTTGTGTTGAAAAAAACAATTAATTATTTATTTATTTATTTCACTAAATGTAGCACCAACGAGCAATGAGTCTGAACACCCCATGTTGACCCATTTTATGTCATGCCTAGGCTAAAAACTACATTTCAGACTCAACTATGGCCTCTGATTTCTAATCAATGATTATTTTCAAGAGTTAACGTTTTTTTCTTTTAGAATCTACATGCACTAAATATAAATTATATTTAATACATTAAAATTAATTTTGGGAACACCGTGTAACACCCGAGATTTTTATGAGTAATATTTTGTTTTTATATATCATCAAAGGAATCTTTCACTACACACTTGCTTGGCTTACTTTACACGCAATCACGACCTTCCTCGATAGCTTGCATCGTACGCAATACCGTGTTTCACTAAACAACGATATGCTATTAAAATATTATTAAAACTAGCCGTTATGAATAGTAATAACCACTTTTTTAAATTTTTTAAATTTCATTTTTCAAAATGGACTTCATTTTTGGATTCAGAATACCGAAATTAGCCTAGGGTGAAATTTTGGTATTTTTCTGAAAACTTTCAATTTTTGATGAATAGTGAAACCACTAAGTGGTAGGTTAAAAACTGAACTTTTGCATAAAACTTAATTTTACCGCTTCTGTGAATGGAATTTTGAAAATCCGACAGACACGGTTGATATCAGTAAGTAAAATGTGGTTCAATAAGATAAAAATAATTTTTTGGTGAATAGTAACTTTTAAATTTTTTTTACCGCGGTTAATAGTAAATAGGGTAACTAAGGGTAAAAATGATATTACTATTACCCTAACACATGTCCTAATTCTATTGGATAAGTTTAATTCGACCAAAAACAAACTTAGGAATAAAATATGACCATTTAGGCCCACTTGGGTTAGATTAGGACATTTATTATTAATTTATTTAAAGAAGGGTTAAAATAGTTAAAATCAAAGTTTAATAAGTAAATCATTTTTAATATGGGGTTATACATAAGATAAATTCGACTATAAATATTCATTAGAAAGATAAAAATATTTCATATATTATGGTATTTTATTTGTAATTTTTAGACATTAAATAATTTAATTTATTTATGACACAATGATGATGCAGTAATTATCTTATTAATGAAATATTGACATAATTGATGTTATAAACACCGAAATAAATGTAATTTGAGACTTTTTATGAATTCCACTAATTTTCTAGGTTACTATGATATATTAGTGTCGATTTAATCAACATGGTTCGAACATATAATTCTGTTATGACTTTCACAAAAATCATATATCAAATAGTGTCAAAATTGACACAAAATAGTTTTTAAATCAAATATTATATTACTAATTGTTATTTTATTACTAAAAATCTAAGGTTCGGCCAAATGACTTATATAAGGATATATATATTAATAATAAACAATTTGGGGTTCTTTTGGCATGTTATAGTAAGTGTATTAACCATATAGTGATAGAAAACAAAAAGACACGGTAAAAGTTAAATTATTTAACTTACAGTTAAATCTAATTGATAAGGTTAAAATAATACCCTAAACTTGTCTAAATACTATTTGTTGATAGGATTTCGAACCCTCCCCACTTTAGCTTCGAAATAAGACCCTTTGGAACCATTATAAACCGATTTTGACTTTAATATAAAATAATATTTTGAGAAATTCCTAAGGTGCCCCTCTCCTCCCTTATAAAAGGGCACCTCCTCCCCCTCCTCCTCACACCAATTTGAGCACTCAAGCTCGGCCAACCCCTTCCATTTTCTCCTCTCCACTTCCCTATAATAATCCTAGAGGTCCTGGTCTTCTTCAAAGACCAATCTTAGTTCCCTAAGTGGAGGATTCAAAGAGGCGTTCCAAAGAAGAGGTAATATCCATTACCGATCTTTTCAATTTCTTTCTTCTTCAACTTCTTCTTCTTTAATTGTTTCATGATAAAGTAATAACATCAGTATTACTTACATACTGATATGTTATTATAAATATGAAACAACCCTAATTCACCTTCTATCCATCCTACGGAAAAATGAAATCACCGCGCGTGCGTACGTACGGAATACCGTCTCCACGCCGTGGTGTAATCTATTTTCCACCATCACCTTACAAGGATGGGTATAATGGTGTAATGGGAAACTATTTATGATTATTATAAAGTAATATTGATACTGAAATAATATATATATACTCCAATACAGTTCCACGATCATAGGAACGATATCATCACTCATGCGTAAGTACGGAATACCGTCTCCACGATGTGATGCAACTCGTTCTACATGATCATCATTATATAGTAATTATATAAATGAATTGAATGAATAAATATGATATATGTTACACTAATACAATTCTGGATATAAGGTATCTATAACCTTAAAAGAATAATAAGAATTTATTCGGAAAAACACGCATAAGAACAAAAGGCAATAAGGACCCGAGTAACAAGTAACAATGAAATATTACTAACAAGAAGCTAAGAATATGACCATATATGATATCGTATCAATATGTATGATTCTGGAATAAGTCAATAACATTATTTAAACCATTATACAGGATCTTCGGACATGTACAAAGCAAATCGTACCTAAGGTAAGGGAAATATCACAATCTCATTTTTGTCCGAGATTGTTTATACTTTAGTATTTACTGGGGTTTATTTTATCATCCACATCCATGTTTCCTCAATATGTAATATTGTTTCCATCCACTTACAATAGTTTAAAATCCAATTTTACCCTTTGGTGAGTTTTTAGTAAAGGATATGAAAGGAATCTTTTGTTGTTTTCCGTACGAGGTACTTTTTGACTTTTCTGACAAAAGTACGAGAAGAATGTTTTTTTAACTTATACGGCATGAATGGATTTTTAAAACATTATTTCCAAGAATCTTCCTTTATAAGTTTTCAAGTTTATTTTTAATCAACTTCTTTTAGTTTATAATTTTATGACATGTTAAGAAAAGAAAAGTGTTTTTGAAATAGAAAGGATATATTCCTCAAGAATGGAGTTCAAATGTTTTATCAAAATTATTTTCCATCTAAGATAATATAGGGTTCTATTTTTATCCCTATTATTACATTGATTTGATTATGTTGTGAGGGAATTATTTTTATGAATTCATTTACCTTATATGATTTGTTTTATGATGTCATGATGTTTCAAGAATCCCATTTTTGTTACATGTGTTATGCGATGATTTGTGATTATGTGGCACACATAAGAAAGGATTCATTATAAGATGGGTGGGACCTATATCTCCCTCCAATGCATTGGGTAAAGATTTTATATCTCATGAGATAGACATGGCTGGAACGGTAGGTTATACCGGTTCAGTGAAACAGGACTGGAACGAGGGTGACTCGGTTCAGAAAGGGACTCTGTCCACTAAGATAGTCTTGGCAATGAGTCATGACTAACAAGAAATTATTTTTCCATGATTATGTGTGCATGCCACAAAGTTTCAAGTTTCATGATATGATTATGGGGATCTCATTTTCACTTCTATGATTTATTCCATGTTAAGATATTATGATCTCTTTTGCAGGTTATGATTTTCAAAAAGATATGATATGATTTTTATTTCCTTTATTTGCCCTTGCTGAGCATTTGAGCTCACCCTTTTATGTTTTCTTTTCCCCATGTCAGGAAGATGGATATTTAGTAGAATATGCTAAAAGGGACCCTAGATATGTTGAAATAAATGGGAGAAACTGTAGAAGATTAATGAACCAATTGTTTATGTTTCCCAGTTTCTAAAGACACTATACCTATACGGTCCTTTGTTGTTTTGTCATATGTTCTAATAAGTGTGCTTCAATTTTGAAGTATTAACAATGTATGTAAAGTATGGGTCTTTATAGTTGGTATCACAGGAAAGGTATAGTCAACCTTTGGAAACTAGGATGTGAAAGACTTAGTAAGAACCCTAGGGATAAGTCTAAGCATAGAACACAATCTTAGTGTTTTAGAAATGGCCATGAATACCCTAGGATAAGACCTTAAGTGTGAAATTTTATCCTTGATTATGTGGTTTTCCTATTATAATTAGTGTTTCTCACACTATTCTTCTTGGTTTTAGTCAATGGCTGGAACCCGAAGGAACCGTGTTAATGCGGAATGCGATGGGCAATGCAATGATTGTCCCCCTGAGCAACCAAATGATATGGGAGCTGGAATGAAAAATCTTGTAGCCATGCTCACACAACTTTCTCAAGCTATAAATCATGCAGGACTTCCAAACAAGCAAAGGAAGGAGCAACATTCTGTTGAATCCTTCATGAGGCAGCGTCCACCTTCTTTCAGCGGGTCTACTGATCCATTAGTTGCTGAACAATGGATTAGTACTACTGAAAAGATATTTTCAGTTCTTCAATGTTCTGAACATGATAAAGTCATCCTAGAAGTGTATCGTTTGGAAGGAGATTCTGATCAATGGAGGAATCTTATTAAGAATACGAGGCAAAGGGATGAAATTGAGTCTATGGAATGGGACGAGTTCAAGAACTTATTTTTCAATAAGTACTTCCCTCGTATTCTCCGAACAAAGATGGAGAAAGAGTTTCTTGAACTGAAGCAAAGGGATGATGAATCTGTTGGTACCTATGATGCAAATTTTACAAGACTTGCAAGGTACGCTTCTGGTATTATTATCCAACCTGAGAGTAAGATCGATTCTTTAGTGGCTTAAAACCAAGTCTTCGAAGGGCGTTAGCCATGAGGGACTTCAATAGCTACGAGGAAATCGTTCTATGTGCTCTCAAAGTCGAGATGGAGATTGGAGTAACCCATCAGTCACATGGGTTTGATAAGAAGAGGAAGATGGAATTCAAAGAAAAATCTAAAGAGCACACTGAAAAGAAGATGAGCTTTCCCTTATGCTCAAAGTGTGGAAAGAAACATGGAGGGAGTTGTATTAAAGGGACAAGTAAATGTTTTAAATGTGTAAAGGAAGGTCATCGGGCATTTGAATGCCGCGATAATGGGAAGAAGATGTCTAATGATGCAAACAAAGGAAGGGATACACAGAATGAACCTACTACACTTCAATGTTTCAAGTGCAAGGAGATGGGGCATTATTCCAATCAATGCCCAAATCCAAGGGTTGATGATGATGGTTGGCGTCAACAAAATCTTAAGGCTAAAGACAAAGGAAAGTCACATGCAATTTCTATCAGCGATGTGGAGTACGATAACGAAGTGGTGAAAGGTACACTTACCATCCACTCTAAAGTAGCAAATGTTTTATTTGATTCTTGATCCACCCACTCTTTTATTTCTGAAAAATTTTCTAAGGGTATCACCGTATTACCTCAACAATTAGATGTTGAGTTATCTGTGACAACACCTAATGGCACAACAGTCGCATCAAAAGTTTATAATTCTTCTCCGATCGAAGTTTGTGGGAAAGTGCTTCCTGCAAATCTTGTGATCCTTCCTTTAGTGGAATTTGATGTGATTCTTGGCATGGATTGGCTTTCACTACATGGAGATCATATCAATTGCCAAAGAAGGGAATTCACATTTCATATTCCAGATCAATCTACGATCGTCTATCAATGCAAGGATGAACATAACCTTCCAGTGGAAATTTCTTCCATCTTATGGGTATTGATTCCACTAAATGAAGGTTATTTATCTCAAATGGTTGGTGAGAAACTCACGATTAAGAATGTGCCCATTGTATGGGAGTTTGATGATGTCTTTCCAGAGGAATTACTGGGTCTTCCACCAAATCGTGAAGTTGAGTTTTCAATAGAACTCATACCGGGCGCTTTGCCAATTTCAAAGAAACTTTATAGAATGGCCCCAATTGAGTTGCAGGAATTGAAGAAGAAACTCCAAGAGAATCTTGATAAGGGATTCATACGCCCTAGTGCGTCACCTTGGGGAGCACCTGTTCTATTTGTTAAGAAGAAATATGGATCAATGAGACTCTGTATTGATTATCGAGAACTTAACAAGATCACTATCAAGAACAAATATCCTCTCCCATGCATTGATTCCTTATTTGACCAACTACGCGGAGCTCAATACTTTTCCAAGATTGATCTTCGTTCAGGGTATCATCAATTAAGGGTCAAAAGGGAGGATATACCAAAGACGGCTTTCCGTACAAGGTATGGACATTATGAATTTATAGTGATGCCATTTGGTCTTACTAATTCCCCTGCTATCTTCATGGATCTAATGAATAGAGTATTTAGAGACTATCTTGATCAATTTGTGGTAGTCTTTATAGACGATATTATTGTCTATTCAAAGAGCAAGGAAGAGCATGAAGATCACTTGAGAATTATATTGAAGACCCTGATAAAGGAGAAGCTTTATGCCAAATTTACCAAGTGTGAATTTTGGATTCAAAAAGTTGCATTTTTGGGTCACATAATCTCAAAAGAGGGGATATCTGTGGATCCAGCAAAAACAGAGGTTATCGAAAGATGGTCAAGACCAACAACAGTAACTGAGATCCAAAGTTTTCTTGGTTTGGCTGGATATTATCGACGTTTTGTAAAAGATTTTTCACGATTATCTAATCCACTCACCAAGTTGACACGAAAAGGAGTTAAGTTTTTTTGGACAGAGGAATGTGAAGAGAATTTCAAGGAGTTGAAAAGAAGGTTATCCAATGCACCTGTGCTCACACTGCCTTGTAGTGGAGAAAGGTTTGTGATCTACAGTGATGCATCCAAGAAGGGATTGGGGTGTGTTCTTATGCAAAATGATATGGTGATAGCTTATGCCTCACGACAGTTGAAAATCCATGAGAAAAATTACCCAACACATGATTTGGAGTTGGCTGCGGTAATCTTTGCATTAAAGATTTGGAGGCATTACCTTTATGGTGAAAGGTGTGATATTTATACTGATCATAAAAGTTTAAAGTATATTTTCACACAAAAGGAGTTGAATATGCGTCAAAGAAGATGGTTGGAGCTTATTAAGGATTACGACTGCTCAATCCATTACCACCCTGGGAAAGCAAACAAGGTGGCAGATGCATTAAGTCGACAAGACCATGCTAGTTTATCCATGATGAGGATCACAAAAGATCCAATATTTATGGATTTACAAAGGATGGATCTTGGAATTATAATGGAAGGGGAAAAATCTTTTATTTCTCAAATGAATGTTCAACCATCTATATATGTGAAGATTAAAGAGGCACAGAAAGAAGATGTCGAGTTACAAAAGAAGGTGAGAAATGTTCCTGAATTCAACCTTGATTGTGATGAGATAATAAAGTTCAGGAATCGGGTTTGTGTTCCTCCCATCCCCGAATTAAAGAAGGAGCTGCTGGATGAGGCTCATAGTTCATCATTCTCTATTCATCCTGGAAGCACGAAGATGTATAGGGACCTGAAAGAGTAGTTCTGGTGGGATGTCATGAAAAGAGATGTTGCTGAATATGTCTCTCGATGCATGGTTTGTCAACAAGTTAAAGCTGAGAGACAGAAGTCTAAGGGGATGTTAAAACCATTACCCATACCCGAATGGAAATGGGAAAACATCACTATGGACTTTGTCACAGGACTTCCTAAAACATCCAAAGGCAATAATGCTATTTGGGTCATAGTTGATCGTCTTACAAAGTCTGCACACTTCATTGCTATTAGAGAGGATTTCTCTCTAGATCAGCTTGCCAGGATATATGTAAAGGAAGTGGTAAGATTGCATGGAGTACCACTTTCTATTATATCTGATCGGGATTCGAGATTTACCTCGAAGTTCTGGCTAAGTCTTCAGCATACTTTGGATACAGAGTTGAGTTTCAGCACTGCTTATCATCCCCAGACAAATGGTCATTCTGAAAGAACAATTCAAACCCTAGAAGATATGTTGAGAGCTTGCTCTATGGATTTCAAAGGAGGTTGGGATAAACACCTACCTTTGGTGGAATTTTCTTATAATAATAGCTTTCACTCCAGTATTCAGATGGCTCCTTATGAAGCTCTCTATAGAAAGAAATGCAGGACTCCAACATGCTGGGATGAAGTTGAGGAAAGAAAGCTATTAGGACCTGATCTCGTTGATGAAATGGCAGAAAAGGTCAGATCTATTCAACAACACATAAGAGTAGCTCAGAGTCGACAGAAAAGTTATGCCGACAACCGAAGAAAAGACCTATAGTTTGAAGTGGGTGATAA
The DNA here is from genome assembly GCA_963277665.1 of Viscum album. Lineage (NCBI taxonomy): Eukaryota > Viridiplantae > Streptophyta > Magnoliopsida > Santalales > Viscaceae > Viscum > Viscum album. Next base: position 1,407,736,525 of record OY728130.1, read on the forward strand.
ATTGTTCTTACGAATATCTCCCTGGAAGAGGGTGATGAGATTTGGAAAGAAGGGGAAGTTGAGCCCTAGATATATCGGTCCTTTCGAAATACTGGATCGTATTGGGAAGGTAGCTTACCGATTGGCGCTTCCACCGAATCTCTCTCAAGTTCATGATGTGTTCCATGTATCTCTCCTGAGAAAGTACATACCAGATCCTTCTATTGTACTCAGCTCAGAAGTTGTACCGCTGGAGCAAGATCTTTCTTATGAAGAACAGCCGATAGAGATTATGGATCGTAGCGAAAACGTCCTACGAAACAAGACCACTCGCTTGGTGAAAGTTTTATGGAGGAACCACCAACTTAAAGAAGCTACATGGGAGCTTGAGGATATGATGAGGGAGAAGTATCCTCATCTGTTTGTTACAAAGTGACGAATTCCGAGGGAGAAATTCTTTTTAAGGGGGGTAGAATGTAACACCCGAGATTTTTATGAGTAATATTTTGTTTTTATATATCATCAAAGGAATCTTTCACTACACACTTGCTTGTCTTACTTTACACGCAATCACGACCTTCCTCGATAGCTTGCGTCGTACGCAATACTGAGTTTCACTAAACAACGATATGCTATTAAAATATTATTAAAACTAGTCGTTATGAATAGTAATAACCACTTTTTGAAATTTTATAAATTTTATTTTTCAAAATGGACTTCATTTTTGGATTCGGAATACCGAAATTAGCCTAGGGTGAAATTTTGGTATTTTTCTGAAAACTTTCAATTTTTGATGAATAGTGAAACCACTAAGTGGTAGGTTAAAAACTGAATTTTTGCATAAAACTTAATTTTACCGCTTCTGTGAATGGAATTTCGAAAATCCGATAGAAATAGTTGATATCAGTAAGTAAAATGTGGTTCAATGAGATAAAAATAATTTTTTTGGTGAATAGTAACTTTTTACTTTTTTTTACCGCGGTTAATAGTAAATAGGGTAACTAAGGGTAAAAATGATATTACTATTACCCTAACACATGTCCTAATTCTATTGGATAAGTTTAATTCGACCAAAAACAAACTTAGGAATAAAATATGACCATTTAGGCCCACTTGGGTTAGATTAGGACATTTATTATTAATTTATTTAAAGAAGGGTTAAAATAGTTAAAATCAAAGTTTAATAAGTAAATCATTTTTAATATGGGGTTATACATAAGATAAATTCGACTATAAATATTCATTAGAAATCTAAAAAGATTTCCTATATAATGGTATTTTATTTGTAATTTTTAGACATTAAATAATTTAATTTATTTATGACATAACGATGATGCAGTAATTATCTTATTAATGAAATATTGACATAATTGATGTTATAAACACCAAAATAAATGTAATTTGAGACTTTTTATGAATTCCACTAATTTTCTAGGTTACTATGATATATTAGTGTGGATTTAATCAACTTGGTTCGAACATATAATTCTGTTATGACTTTCACAAAAATCATATATCAAATAGTGTCAAAATTGACACAAAATAGTTTTTAAATCAAATATTATATTACTAATTGTTATTTTATTCCTAAAAATCTAATGATCGGCCAAATGACTTAGATAAGGATATATATATTAATAATAAACAATTTGGGGTTCGTTTGGCATGTTATAGTATGTGTATTAACCATATAGTGAAAGAAAACAAAAAGACACGGTAAAAGTTAAATTATTTAACTTAGAGTTAAATCTAATTGATAAGGTTAAAATAATACCCTAAACTTGTCTAAATCCTATTTGTTGATAGGATTTAGACCCATCCCCGCTTTATCTTCGAAATAAGACCCTTTGGAACCATTATAAACCGATTTTGACTTTAATATAAAATAATATTTTGAGATATTCCTAAGGTGCCCCTCTTCTCCCTTATAAAAGGGCACCTCATCCCCCACCTCCTCACACCAATTTGAGCACTCAAGCTCGGCCAAACCCTTCCATTTTCTCCTATCCACTTCACTATAATAACCCTAGAGGTCCTGGTCTTCTTCAAAGACCAATCTTAGTTCCCTAAGTGGAGTATTCAATGAGGCGTTCCAAAGAAGAGGTAATATCCATTACCGATCTTTTCAATTTCTTTCTTCTTCAACTTCTTCTTCTTTAATTGTTTCATGATAAAGTAATAACATCAGTATTAATTACATACTGATATGTTATTATAAAGATAAAACAACCCTAATTCACCTTCTATCCATCCTACGGAAAAATGAAATCACTGCGCGTGCGTACGTACGGAATACCGTCTCCACGCCGTGGTGTAATCTATTTTCCACCATCACCTTACAAGGATGGGTATAATGGTGTAATGAGAAACTATTTATGATTATTATAAATTAATTTTCATACTGAAATAATATATATATACTCCAATACAGTTCCACGATCATAGTAACGATATCATCACTCGTGCGTACGTACGGAATACCGTCTCCACGATGTGATGCGACTCGTTCTACATGATCATCATTACATAGTAATTATATAAATGAATTGAATGAATAAATATGATATATGTTACACTAATACCATTATGGATATAAGGTATCTATAACCTTAAAATAAGAATAATAATTTATTCGGCAAAACACACATAAGAACAAAAGGCAATAAGGACCCGAGTAACAAGTAACAATGAAATATTACTAACAAGAAGCTAAGAATATGACCATATATGATATCATATAAATATGTATGATTCTGTAATAAGTCAATAACATTATTTAAACCATTATAAAGGAGCTTCGGACACGTACAAAGCAAATTGGACCTAAGGTAAGGGAAATATCACAATCTCATTTTTATCCGAGATTGTTTATACTTTAGTATTTACTGGGGTGTATTTTATCATCCACATCCATGTTTCCTCAATATGTAATATTGTTTCCATCCACTTACAATAGTTTAAAATCCAATTTTACCCTTTGGTGAGTTTTTAGTAAAGGATATGAAAGGAATCTTTTGTTGTTTTCCGTACGAGGTACTTTTTGACTTTTTCGACAAAAGTACGAGAAGAATGTTTTTTTAACTTATACGGCATGAATGGATTTTTAAAACATTATTTCCAAGAATCTTCCTTTATAAGTTTTCAAGTTTATTTTTAATCAACTTATTTTAGTTTATAATAGTATGACATGTTAAGAAAAGAAAAGTTTTTTTGAAATAGAAAGGATATTTTCCTCAAGAATGGAGTTCAAATGTTTTATCAAAATTATTTTCCATCTAAGATAATATAGGGTTCTGTTTTTATCTCTATTATTACATTGATTTGATTATGTTGTGAGGGAATTGTTTTTATGAATTCATTTACCTTATATGATTTGTTTTATGATGTCATGATGTTTCAAGAATCCCATTTTTGTTACATGTGTTATGCGATGATTTATGATTATGTGGCACACATAAGAAAGGATTAATTATAAGATGGGTGGGACCTATATCTCCCTCCAATGCATTGGGTAAAGATTTTATATCTCATGAGATAGACATGGCTGGAACGATAGGTTATACCGGTTCAGTGAAATAGAACTGGAATGAGGGTGACTCGGTTCAGAAAGGGACTCTGTCCACTAAGATAGTCTTGGCAATGAGTCATGACTAACAAGAAATTATTTTCCATGATTATGTGTGCATGCCACAAAGTTTCAAGTTTCATGATATGATTATGGGGATCTCATTTTCACTTCTATGATTTATTCCATGTTAAGATATTATGATCTCTTTTGCAGGTTATGATTTTCAAAAAGATATGATATGATTTTTATTTCCTTTATTTGCCCTTGCTGAGCATTTGAGCTCACCCTTTTATGTTTTCTTTTCCCCAGGTCAGGAAGATGGATATTAAGTAGAATATGCTAAAAGGGACCCTAGATATGATGAAATAAATGGGAGAAACTGTAGAAGATTAATGAACCAGTTGTTTATGTTTCCCAGTTTCTAAAGACACTATACCTATACGGTCCTTTGTGGTTTTGTCATATGTTGTAATAAGTGTGCTTCAATTTTGAAGTATTAACAATGTATGTAAAGTATGGGTCGTTATACACCGGGCCTCAAAATTCCACACCGTCTCATCACCTAACTATAGAAATATATATAGAAATATTTTAAAGTATTACAAATAAAATATTGAGTCAATATATTAACCATCACTTTAAATTTAAGTATAATCATAAAATTTATTGATAATATTTTATCAAACACATTTATCTCACAAATTATGCCTTTTTGTAAGACAACAATTGAAACCCATTGAAAATCCCTTTATTAAATCCAATTTCAAAGATAATCAACCATTAAAAATAAATTTTAAAAATAATGAGACTCAAATATATTTTATCAGAAACCTTGAGTTCACAAAACCAAAAGTTTAGAATTTTACAATATGATAACTAAAAAACCCCTTAGAATAGCATGGTTTTGAAAAGAAAAACATAAAAACTTATAAGGAGGACATCATAGGTAAATTATAGATGTATTTTATAAGTAATGGAAATAATTTTGAAAGAACAAGAATCCAACCCCTAAAAGGTAAAATGATTTACATAGATAGGCCTAGGTGTAAACCGTCATAACAATGTTGCCTTCTCAAAACATTGATGAATCGAGGTTAAGAATGATACACATGATATAATAACACCAAAATACCCATGAGATTCATAGGTTTATATTTTAAATAGAAATATCTAGTTTTCATCATGAACCCCATATATAAATTTAGGTAAAAGGATGGAAAATATGAGGATAATGAGAAAATTGAGAATATGAAGACTTACTTAAATTACTCATGGTGAATAGATCCTTAAAGATTGAAGAGGAGGAGGAGCTATGCCTATCCTTGGTGTGTGTATCCTAAATAAATGGGGGTGAGGCTTGACCTATTTTATGAAATTTAGTATTATAATAATAATAATAATAAAATTATAACAAATCTAGTAATGAAATTTATATTTTTGAAAGTTTTAATACCATGCCCTTTCATGGGAATCCCAAGTAAAATAAGAATTCCACTTTTTTACCATATCAATTCAATTATAAAAAAAATACAATAATAAAAAAATAATATATATATAATACTTTATTTACAAACAAATTTTATGAAATGAAAACAAAATATTGAAAAACAAATCATAAGTTATATAACTAAAATATTAAAAACATCATTGTAACATTAAATAAATCCATTTTGAAGGATCTTAAGTGATTGTTACAAGATAAATGAGGTTTTGGGTCAACCATTATGGATTCATAGTTAGCTTGGATGGTTACCAAAACCATGTCGTAAATGTGCATTACACACTCTCTCAATACTTTGAATGATGTAAGATTTGCTTGTATTGTTCCATAAACCATGTTCAAAAATTATATCAATAAAATTTATAAAAAACTTCTAATTTCCAATATTCATATTCCTAAATTATTATTATAATATCATTTGTTTAAAAGGAAGAAAATGGGGTGTTACAATCAGATATGTATATTCCTGTTCAATATTTGGGGGACTATGGAGGTTGACCATTGCATGGGAGACCCACTTATTCTTCTATAATCAGACCTTAGGAAACTCCATCTCATTCAATGACACTATTGATGTAAGTAGGGTTACTTATTTAGATTTATTTTTTTAGAAATTTATGACATGAATTGTTTTATATTATTGATTGTTATTACTCTGTATATTATGTTTTACCTAAATTTTATTATATAATGGATTATAATAGAGACACTATCAATGGTGGCATACTCAGTTAAGTAGTCACACCCTACAGATGTACCTTGGTACATGTGTAAAACATCTCTCTACATGCAGGTTAGAAAGATGTAACATTTATAAGGAATTGAGATATAGTTAGTTTGATTATGGAAAGGAGATAATACTATAGAACTGTTGAGGTCCTTTACTAACAATGTCTCCTTTTATAATATTTTTATATATGAAATGTATATGATCAGGTTATTAGGTGACTTTTTTCTAATGTATGACTATATGACATTATAGGTTCATTTAGTTAGAGCGTGGTGATTTTTTACTTATCACGATATGTCATCCACTATAATTCCATTTTGAACTTTGAAATTAATATTTTCATTATGTTTTCTCATATATTTATAATTTATTATATTCCATGATATAGAGTGTATTGTCTCCCTATGATATATACTTTGATTCCTAAAACTAGTTGGTATTCTTTGGCATATATGGTGGTGAATCTGCAGTCATGTGATGTTTCATTTTTAATTGATCGATGGATGTAACATCCTATGTTTTTATATAAATGCTTCTTTCTAAAATTTATATGTTTTGTAGTTATATTTTCATACTCACCCAATATAAATATAAATATAATTTTATTTAATAAAATAAAATTAAAATATATAGATGAATATATTCCATATCATCAGTATAAACAAAATTCTACAATAAAAAAATAATATAATTAAATTTTGAAAATCCAATGCATTAGGGTCTCCAAGAAATACCACATTTGTGAACACCACTATAAATAAAAAAATAAAATGTTAGAAACAATATAGTATTTTTACAAATGAAATGTAAAGAAAATTGATAAAAAAAACTAAGTGAATGTATAGTGAAGGAAATAAGAGGTATTTAGAGGAAGTATAATAATTATCTGACCGTTGGAATAATTATATGATCGTTGGAATAATAATTGACCACTTGAATAGTTACATGATAATTAAGAGTGGTAAAATATCAGAAAAATAATATTTAAAATGTATAAAAAATGTAAATAAAGAAATCATAATTTTATAAAATTATTTTCCAAATAACAAAACTTAAGTCATTTATAAATGTAACCTTTAATAAGGTATGTTTTAACTTATTTAATATAACGTTAATTTTTTTATTAAAATTTAAATATTATAATTAAAAAATATTTATTTTTTATAAAATAGATCTTATTTTTGGAATCAACACATCAAAATTATCTTAGGGTAAATTTTTGGTATTTTTATAAAAACATTTAATTTTAGATGAATAGTAAAAAATACACTTATTTTATATACAATAAGTTTTATGGCATCATATTGATGTAAAAAAAGATTAAATTTTTTTAAAAAAAATAATGAAATTAAATTTTTTTATTTTGTGAAATAATTTATTAAAAATAATAAACTTAATTTATAAACCTATAAACCAATTTTCAAATTCAAAATTATATTTTATTCTAATAAAAAACTATTTTTGATTTTTTAATTTGAATGAAATATTTCAATGAAATATTTTGGTTTTAAATGTGTTTAAATATCAATAATTTATATATTTCTTAATAAAACACTATTAAAATTATTAAAGATAAATATAATCATAATCACAAGCCTAAATAATAAATTAATCATTTTTTATTCAAAATAAAATTCCCCCTGACAATATAAACACCCCGTCTCCACCCAATTATCTTCACTTCCAAATATTCCTAAATTATAAATTTTATTCTAAAATCTATCTCTAAAACCTACTATCCATGTTCATAAGGCTATGATCTAACCAAAAGACTATCCTTCGAAGGCTTTAGACTCAATCAAAAGAGGCAAATCAAAGAATAATGGGAAGAGTTTAAAAACTCAGGTGATTTCATTTCAATTATCCTCTTACCCCTTCTATAAAAAAATAATATTTAAAATAAATTTTAAACACTAGAATAATTAAACTCTAATTTTTATTAAAATAATTTTTTTAAATTCTACTCTTCTTTTAAACTCTGTTAAAAACACCATTCACCTGTGATTGTTTTATACTACCTAAGTGGATGAAATTGTTTTAATTTCATATATCTCATAATATATGAATTTAAAATAATTGTAATGTACATATATATAATATTAATAGTCATATTAAGTTATTTTTAAGAATTTTGAATGATAAAATATGTATTATATTAATATTATTAAAGATAAATCTTCATGGATAGCTTAAGCATTTAGAATAGGCTTACTGAGGAATGTTTTTTGAATTGTAAATATATATTAAACTATTTAAATACCTTACTTATTTAATAATATAAACACTATAAAATAAAAAATTTTGTATCTTATAGAACCATTTGACCCTAACCATCTATCGTTACTGGTTTTCCATTTTTTTTTGGATTTTTTTTCAGTATTACTTTACATGTTCTCAATGTAAATATTATTGGAGTATATGAATTTTCCAATTTTTAAAAATTCTTGAGAAAAATTATCCAACTCTTCAAAAAGTGATGAATTTAATTGGAAACTTGGTATTATGTGAATTAATGGTTATGATATATCTTTTAGTTGTTTTTATGTTAAATAATATTTGGGAGATGGCTTGGAAAGAATAAATAAATCAATCAAGTGGCTACTACAAAAATTCAATGGAAAGCCTAACACAACATTGGGAGGAAAACATAGAATGTGTAGGGAGTTGATAGAGCATCATCTATCTAACATAATATCAAGGATATAACATGAGAGTAAATTAATGCATCAATGATAACCACACCACCTCTCGAGAATATGTCAATGTCCTAATATAGCATGGTGGGAGAACCTGATCGGGCATTTTGTCACCTATAAAACCTCATAGTGGCTTATGATAATACATTGTATGACCAATATCATATTTTATACACACTTGAGATACTTCCAGAACACAAATGATGACCTGCAGAGGGACCACACATGTTGTCTCCTACTAATGTAGCACTAAAAATCCAACACAACTTCTGAATTTTTTTCAACATTGCCTCACAAACTATCATAAGATACAAACTCTAGGAAACACCATCCACATCATGAGGATTTTAATTTCAAGAATAAAAATAGTCATTGTGATATATCCAACGGAGGATAATATTGGAGCACAGGTGATGGAGACCCACGGAGCGTTCCTGAAGAACCCGGTGCGAGATGCAAACCATAGGGTAGATTCCCGATCCTTCATAGATGTAGTAGCTGGGAAATAAAGAGATGAGAATTCTGCTCAAGCTGATGCGATTCCAGAAAGCCAGATTTCCCCTAACCCCTTTCGACATCGTGGGAAACCTGCAATTTCATTCTCAACAAGGGAGGTAAATATGCTTTCTTCTGATTTAAGATTTGTTTTGGTTGGGAGATTCTTAAATCGAAGGCCATATTTGAAGTATCTTCGCTCATCCCTTGAGACGATAGGCTTTACGGGTTTTCAGCTCAGTCTCCTGAACCCTTCTCAAATTATTTTTTGGTTATCATCTGAGGAGGAATATTACAGGCTTTAGGTCAAGAGGTCATGGTCCTTCGGAGGTTTTTCTTTGAAAATTCTCAAGTGGACTCCGGATTTTGATGTTTATACTGAATCCCCCAATGTTCCAATCTGGGTGAGCTTCCTAGGGTTACCCCTTCACCTGTTTAAGCAGGTCGCACTGTTCCACATTGCAAAGCTTATTGGAACTCCACTGAAATTAGATGTGGCAACAAAAATGCTTACAAGACCTTCAATTGCTAGGATTTGTATTGAGTTAGATGTTTCACAACATCTTCCATCCAACATTTGGATTCAATCTGGAAATTTGGGATTTTCTCAAGATATTATCTATGAATGATTGCCAGAATACTGCTCTAAGTGCTTCAGATTGGGGAACCCTTCAAGAAATTGTGGCAAAGACAATGACCATCCTAAAATCTTTAAACCATTTTGGATAGATAAGTGTAAATATAATCAAGAAAGCCTTGATGGCCCTTCTAATATAGTTAGTAAAGAAGTCTATCCTGCGGTTAAGGATATCAAAAAACCCTCTGATTGTGTTATCAATGAAAGTGATGAAGGAGAAAAGGTAGGTTTTAATTCTCAAGCAACTAGATATCAACTTTCAGATTTTGTTAATGAATTTCTTGGTGTTACCAAGCAGCAAGAAAATCATGAAGCTGAAAAGAATGATATCACACACCCTAACATGAAGGAAGTCTCAATATCTGAGGGTCATGTGATTAACAAAGATGACCATACAGATGAGTCTCTCTAGCCCAAGGATGGGGAGGCTTTTCATCTGAATGATCAAAAAGGTAAAAAAGTCATCATGGATTCGGATGGTTTCATCACTCCAACCCCCAAGAAAACAAGAAAACATAGAGGGAACATCAATTATGAGAGAACTATCATCACAAGATCTTTTGCGGCCAGAAGTCCTGGTCTTGAGGTGCCTCCACAACCAGTCCCTCTTGAGCCCCTGCCAGATTATTCTGACTGTTCTAACTCAGACACTTCTTGAGGCCCTGTCAGTTGTTTTAGCATATGGATGGCTGTATGATTTTCAATGTTTTTTTCTTTTTGTTTGATTTGGTCTCCCTGAAGGTTGCTAGTTTTGGAAGTTTCACACTCTGAGAAGTTATATTTTGGCTGTCTGGAATTCTTTTATTTCATTTCAGAATGATATATGAAATTTCAATTTTCATTTTCGAAAAGATTAAAAATTTCTTCATTGGATTTTTGGAAGACTCTCAAAGACAGATGCAGAAAAGGCATTCTTTTTTTGCTTCAAATGGACCTGCTTTCAATTCTGAAATTTCAGTTTCACTGCTCACTTCTGATCTCTTTGCTGCCTATTTTTCATTTCAATGGCTCTGTTGTGTTGCGGAGCTTTTGAAGCAACCCAAGGATGAATCATATGCTTTATGTTCCAGATATGAAAGGATCATATCATGAATTTCTGTTTATCTTCTTACTTGGTTACTGAATTTATAAGGATTTATCAGTCTGTTTTGAAAGTTCTCTGCTTACTAGCCATTGGGAGTGCCTATACTCGCTTTGGTTGATGTTTGGTTTGTGCCATTAAGAGCTTTTATTTGGTGAACTGTTCTGAGTCCTCTTTGAGTACGATTGCAGCATGGATTAGGTGAAACCCATGTTTTCTTTCAAGGCAATGCTGGAGAGCCAGTTCTCAATACATAAAGCAAGTCTCTGGGCTTCTAAAAATTAGTGTGACTACTTTACGCAGCAGTTCCTCATCATATGAAGTTGAACAAGAATCATATTCCTGCCTGTTATGATTAAATATTTCACCTGAAGAGGATGTTATTCCTCCAAGGAGATCAGCTGACTTTGATTGAAATTTGTGCTGAAACTTTCTATCTTTATTCTGGTTGCACCTTCTGTCCATCTGATTCTCTTCATACTGGTTTTTCTCTAATCAAAGGAAAGACTCTGCTAACCCTGATCCCTATAGTACTGAACTATTATATCTTTTTCTTGCATCATGCTTTGCTTCTTTGATCTATGGAGGTGGTTGATGTTTCTCTGAAACTGGTGCATGTCTCGACGATGCTTGAGGGAGGCTCCCAACTTTTGATGAAGAGTTCAGGATGGAATGGAACATCATGCAGGATGAATGTATTGTGAACCTGCTGAAACATTAAGAATCCCTTGGATGCTGTAATGGAGTCTCAAATGGAAGAATCACAACTATGTTCACATTCTGAAGACCTGAAATTTTCCTCTGGTTTTTCTTTGTCATTCACTTATATCCTCTTTTATTCCCCGCTGGTGTAAATTCATTACACCTCGAGTTTGTACTGCATATATTTTATTTTTAATAAATTCCTTTATGGGGCATGAACTGGGAAACCAGTTCATGTCATCAACCTATTTAAAAAAATTGTGATATATCCATCACCAGAGCCAATGTTTCACTAAGAATTGACATGGACTATTCCCACATCCCAACACAATATCAAGGGCCAACACATGTAGTAATAGTTCTTCAATATACTCTCAAGATTAGATAATGCCTTAGGAATTAATCAACTTTATCTCACACCCATCCTTGTGATTAAATACACTCATCAATGTGCCCTACATTGATCAGAAACTAGATTTATGATTTCACGCACCTATGAACATCAACAAAACCAAAATCACATGCATCTAGAATTTATTGAAGCACCTAGAACACTAAAGTAGATTCATGAACTCCATCTCAAATCCAAATGGCACACATGAAATATGAGAGAAAAATATGTGAAACCCTGAATTAAACTTGTATAACTGAATGGGGTAATATTTTGAATATTATAACACATCAAAGATGATCATGGAGAGATTGGGAATCATGTGATCTTACGACCAATCATAGAAATAAAGACCTAACATAGAATGAAATGATAACCCAATTTGGTAGTGATCTATTCTTTTTTTCATATTTAAATATCACCCAATATAGTGGCATAATATAAACATATCTTCATTACACATCATTTCCATAACTTAAAATTTACATAACATAATAATTCATACAATCCTAGAAACAAAAGGTTTAATGTATTTAGGGACTAACTATATAAGAAGTTGGTTTTATGACCCTTATAAGTATTTCTCCTTATTTAATAAACACTAGAACATCTTCTAGACATCCAATATGATATACTCGTCTTCATAATATTCATGAAAGGATATATAATAAAGGGGTGAAATCAAATGCTCAATAAAGGGAAACTCCCATCAATATGTCATCAATGGTTAGATCATAAACATATAATAAAACATGATAAAGGGAGAAATATCATATTAAAATGAACATAGAATAATTAGAGTTCTCTATAAGTCATTATAAAAGGGAATATAATCTCTAATGAATAATAATGTACCATGGTACAAGTATGTGAGATAATAATCATATGTCATAGAGCATAATCATATGCATCTGACATAAGAACATGGTATGTCATCGAATCATATCATAACAAGTAATTATGTATCAAACATAATAAAAACACTATATTTTTAATAAATCAAATTATTCCCATCTTTTCTGTTTTGAATAAATCCAATCATGACCACCCTTTATGTTTTGAAAAAATCCAAGCATGTCCACACTTTTTATTGTGAAAAAATGTAATGTCCTAGAATTTTCATGTAATTTTTTTTAAATTATATGGATTATTTCAAAACCAGAAGCTAATAAGGAACGTGATTATGAGTCCCAAGGTTCCTGGAATAAATATTTGAAATTTTTTAAGTGCTCATGTGTAGTTTTAGTAACTTCTAAACAGGTGCATGGATCAAAAATATGAGGGCACCATTGTATCCAGATTGACTACTTTACCTTAGGAGGGGTGATAGAGCAAATATTTTCAATTAATTTATATTGAATATCATTTTTTTAAACCCACAAATCTGTTCCTCTAAGATGAATTGTTTCATTTTTTTGATAATGGTGTAATTTTGAGCTGTATAGTAAAAATTGGCCATTTGGGATTTTTAACAGTTTTAAATTATTTCGGTAGTTTGGCCATAACATTGTCTAAACTGATCCAAATTGAAAAATTATTTATTTTCCAGATTCTAAACATCTAGGGATTCATTTACTATATTTGGACTAAAATCTGAATCGGTCATATGGAAGCTCAAAAGAAGATCACAAGTTTGCTTAAGAAAACTGTTTTCAGTTCTTCCTAGTTTTGATGTGGGATCCATAACTCATCCACTGTAGGCCCAACGCTTGTGAAATTCGGTGGTTGGACGTACAAGGAGTTGTGGAGCATCTTTTATGAAGGAATAACGGAGTTAATTGGCCGTTTATGGGGTCATTAAATCACCCTAATCTGGAGGATTTCGTTTTGGAGAGTCTGACTAGACAGAATAAATGCTCATAGTAAAACGGCCATAACTCTCGGAATACATGTCCAAAGCCGCTGCGATTTTGAGGGGACACGGACAAGGTAATTATGAACAACATTCAAGAAGGGATCAACGCGTGAAGATGTCATTTATTGGGGCTACAACGCGTCTAAATTCATGGGGAAACATTCTGGCTATAAAATGAGGAGAGCTCCACCCTCTCAAAGCATCCATTCTCCACCCCATTCCTTATGGGACACCAAGAAGGAAAACTTTTCAGATTTCTCATTTATTTATTTTCTTTTTCATAGTTTTTTAATGCCTTCTTCTTCCCCATTCAACTCGATTACCCTTACCAGGGTGGGGTAAACTTTTGGAGTGATTGGGGAAGGGTTGGTTTTCTACATTGTAATGCTTGAGTTCTTGAACGCAATTGAATAAATTTATTTCTTCTTAAAAGTTGTTTTCAATTTATTATAGAGGATTTTATTATCAAGTTCGATCATTCTTGAATATTAATTCCATTATTTATTTTTGCCTTGGTAAAATAATCAATATCTCCCTCCACTAATTTCTGGTTTATATACGATGGAATAAACCAGGAATTAGTGGTGAAGTACTCGACGATCATCAGTACGTGTAAAAGGTGTAGTGAATGTTCTTGATTTTTTGGGATAAACAAAACCCGATTGGGTATTTCCCATTTAAATTAAGGATATTCAATACAACTATTTTACACATGGAAGGAGAGTTGACCAAACCAAGATCTTGGTAAGGTTTTCTCTCACAATAATAATTTCACCAAGGAAGTGAGAGGAAATGATTGCAGAAACTCACATTAATCAACTAAGAAGAAGATGATTGAATTAAATTTAACAAGGATAGAATTATAATTAGGAAACTGACCCTGAACTAATCACCATTTTAATTTCATAGTTTTTCAATCATTTGAATTTCAAAATTCCTTTCCCAACATTTTTTCCCCTGTTTTAAAGTGACAACTCGTTTTGTGTGCACTCCTCTTCGGGAGACATTCCTGGTCAACCACATTACTACATTTTAACTTAGGAAATAATTGTTTTTCCACGCCCTATGATAGGCGTGCGTCAAACTTGGCACCGTTGCCGGGGAGGTAGTGCCACAAACTAATTGTAAATATTTGACTTTTTCAATTTAAAAAAAAAATCTTTCACCGTGTTGTTTTCAAATGATTATTTCTTTAATTCATGGAACAATTTCCCACCAGTGAGAGAACCAATTATTGAATCACCTTGTTCTATAGATTATAAAGTTTCTTTCTTGGCTAAACAAATTTGGGGAGCTCGAATCCAAATCATCACAGAGGATGAATTCAAGGATCTCATTGAAAACCTTAAAGATAACCTAGAATACCCAGTGTTGGAGGGATTGGCCAGAGAATTAATTGAACTTCAGGTGTATTTTATGGAATTTTATCAAGACATAATCAATGTACAACACCAATAAGAAGAAGTTCACAAGGATATTGAATCCCAATTTCAAAGAATTAGTCAAATAGTTCAAAACCTAGAGACCTCAATACAGTGGATTGCGGAACAAGTACATGCATCCCAGGATCAACAACAAATGGAGCCCGAACAAGAACTAAAACCAGAAAAATTGATGGAAGAAGTATCCCCACAAATCCTTCAAGTTGAAGAACCCATGGATGAATTGATGAAATTAAAAGAAGATCCATTGAACCCATCTCAATCAATGTTGGATGAGATTGATGAAGAAGATTTAGCAATTGAAATACATATGGGAGATCAAAAAGATCTGGATAACTTCTGGAATGAGTGTGAGGAACTTCTTGAGCCAACTATTCCTCATAATGTAGATGATTCAACAACATTGAAGGAAGAAACCAACAAATCAGTGAAATTTGAAGAGAAGATAGAGGAGTCTGACTGCCTACCTCTATCTAGGGAAATTCAACTTCAAGAAGCACCTCCCATTGAAGAACCAATTGAAGACAAACAAGATCAGAGAGTCAATATTTTCATAAACTCGTTATCTTTTGATTTTTTTGAAACTAAATTGAGTATTACCTCCCCTTCTTTTAATTTTTCAGATCCAGCCAACACATGTATTTCCTTGGAGGAAGATGATGAAAAAGAAAAGTCATCCATGGAGGAAAATCTAGAGCTCCCCAAAACTGTTGAACAAATAATGGAGGGAGAACATGAGAAGATCAAAGTGGATTTTCTGGAGGAAAATGAGACACAAGATACTTACTTTGAAAGGGAAGAATTTGATATTGATTCTTCATGCTTTAATTTTTTTCAAATAGAATTAAACACTAACATTCCCTTTGATTTTTCCCCAGATTTATCATACCTTCAGCAACCACTGGATAATAAAGAAGATGTTGTTCATGCAGAACCCAAGAAAGAGGAGGACTCATTCATTGTCCTAACCCCACCATGTATGTTTTATCTCATTACAATGAGGGTGGACTTGGTGAATTTTATCGATGGAGTCCTCAAGAAAAAGGAAGAATTTCATCATGGAAAGAAAAGTTTTTGTTGGTTCATGAGCAAGAAACCTCACCCACCATTAGATTGGGGATAACTTATTAGAACTGCCCCTCTAGAGGCAGTCAAAACCCAGGGCCCACTTGGGGGATTATACCAAGATTTATCCTTTTTTTTCTTATTCAATTTCTGTTTTCATTTCTTTTAATAAATTTCTTATGTTATGTTTTTTTACTTTTTTAGGTTTTCAAAGAGCAACACTTAGGAGTCAAACTCAACGTTTCATTGCTAATAAGTCAGGTTGTACCTGTCTTTCACACTTTCTTGCTGTTGTGATTCAATCAGAAATATACTTACATGTTAAATCCACTTGAATGCATCGGGCACACTGCATCATTTAAGTGTGGCGGAGGGAACCTTTGTAGTGTAGGATTTTTATTTGATGTTTGTTTTCAAAAATAAAAAAAATAAAAAACTGTGTGTTTTTTAATTTTTGTGTGTTTATTTTTCAATTTTTGGTGTGTTTATGAAACTTTTGAGCTGAAAAGATTATCAATACCATTTTTGAAACCCATGTCAATGAGTTAACCAATCTATTTCATGAAACCGAGCTTAAATGAATGCTGAAAAAACTTGTTTCAAGTTCATTTTTTTTGGAATTTCATGAAAAGTACACTGATTTTTGAATCTCATACCATATTTCACTATCTATATCTTTGAAATAACTTTCCTGTGAGGCTTTTGAACCATTTTTGTCATATTCTTTTCATTCACCTCATTTCTTGAGAGAACCAGACCATGCTTGCTTTAACCATAATTTGATTTATTCCTTTCAAAACTTGAGGGTTGGGGTACGTGTGTTTTAAATGATTGAGGCATTTATTTGTTTTGAATACCCCTATTAAAAATAATCCTTTTCATTATGCCCCACATTTAAATTTATCCTTCATTTTAGCCCCTAGTATCCATGAATTGCCTATTAGGTTAGCCACATTACAAGCCAATTTTCCCTATCATACCTGCTCTTGAAGTAAAATTGCATGATCTAGTTGAACTTATGTGTGGGGGAATATGTCTTGTGGTGTACTACCTCATTTTGATATACTTTGGGTGGAAAATAAATTGTGTAAGAGATGTGTGTGATGCTGAAAAAATATTCTGTTGAAAGCTGTGCCTTTTCTAGAGCTTTTATGACAAGAGAAGCTGTGCCTTTCTAGAGCTTCCAATGTAAGAAGAAAGTTGTGCCTATCTGGAGCTTTAAAAAAATAATGTTTGAAAAGATTGAAATGTTTGCTTCTGAGCTGATTGAATGATGATGGAACCTATTTTCAACAAAGGGGAAGTGAAGGAGACCATATTTGAGTGAAAATTAGAATCTTGCAATTTTTCTTCAATAAGAGCCAAGCTTTCCTTTTTCAGCCTCAGAATGTTTAACATCTAAATCCTACCAACCAGAAGCCACAGAACAACCCTAAAAAGTACTCATGACAAACACATGTCCTTGACTCACATCGGGTGGAGAAGTAGAAATTTATCAAACCTATGGTGACTCTTGTGTGAGTTTGGATGAGAAAAGCTTTGTTCAGCCTTTACATCTGTGAGATGAGAGAAAATTCATGTGAGGTAGGTGTTTTGTGTGAATGGGATAATAAATGAAGTGGGAATATATTAAAATCTTAAATAGAGAACATGGAATAATAGTTTTTGATGAGGCATGATATATTTTTGTTTCTTGAAATTGATTTGATTGATCTCATTGATATGTGTTTTGGATTTGATTTGATTTGATTTTTACTTGTCCAGGAGTCCAAGTGATAAGTGTGGGGGAATTGATAGAGAAAATATTTTCAATTAATTTATATTGAATATCATTGTTTAAAACCCACAAAATTGTTCTTTTAAGATGAATTGTTTCATTTTTTTGATAATGGTGTTATTTTGAGCTGAATAGTAAAAATTGACCATTTTGGATTTTTAACAGTTTTAAATTATTTCGGAAGTTTGTCCATAACATTATCTACAGGGATCAAAATTGAAAAATTATTTCTTTTCTAGATTCTACACATCCAGGGATTAATTTACTATATTTGGACTAAAATCTAAATCGGCCATATGGAATCTCAAAAGAAGCTCACAATTTGTCTTAAGAAAATTGTTTTCAGTTCTTCCTAGTTTTGATGTGGGATCCATAACTGATCTACTGTGATCCCAACGCTTTTGAAATTTGGTGGGTGGACGTCCAAGGAGTTTTGGAGCATATGTTATGAAGGAATCACCGAGTGAATTGGCCGTTTATGGGGTCATTAAATCACCATAATCTGGAGGATTTTGTTTTGGAGAGTCTGACTGGATAGAATAAATGCTCATAGTAAAACGACCATAACTCTCGGAATACATGTCCAAATCCACTTATATTTTGAGGGGACACGTCCAAGGTAACTATGAACAACATTCAAGAAGGGATCAATGCGTGAATATGTCATTTATTGGGGCTACAACGCGTCGACATTCAGGGGGAAACATTCTGGCTATAAAAGGAGGAGAGCTCCACCTTCTCAAAGCATCCATTCTCCACCCCATTCCTTCTGGGACACCAAGAAGGAAAACTTTTCAGCTTTCTCTTTTATTTATTTTTTTTTTTCATAGTTTTTTAATGCCTTATTCTTCCCCATTCAACTCGATTACCCTTACCATGGTGGGGTAAACTTTTGGAGTGATTGGGGAAGGGTTGGTTTTCTACATTGTAACGCTTGAGTTCTTGGACGCAATTGAATAAATTTCTTTCTTCTTCAAAGTTGTTTTCAATTTATTATAGCATATTTTATTATCAAGTTTGATCATTATTGAATATTAATTCCGTTATTTATTTTTTCCTTGGTAAAATAATCAATATCTCCCTCCACTAATTTATGGTTTATATACAATGGAATAAACCAGGAATTAGTGGTGAAGTACTCGACGATCGTCAGTATGTGTAAAAGGTGTAGTGAATGTTCTTGATTGTTTGGGATAAACAAAACCCGATCAGGTATTGCCCATTTAAATTAAGGATATTCAATACAACTATTTTACACATGGAAGGAGAGTTGACCAAACCAAGATCTTGGTAAGGTTTTCTCTCACAAGAATAATTTCACCAAGGAAGTAAGAGAAAACGATTGTGGAAACTCACATTAATCAACTAAGAAGAAGTGGATTGAATTAAATTGAACAAGGATATCATTATAATTAGGAAACCGAACCTGAACTAATCACCGTTTTAATTTCATAGTTTTTCAATCATTTGAATTTCAAATTTCCTTTCCCAACATTTTTGCCCCCGTTTTAAAGTGACAACTCGTTTTGTGTGCACTCCTCTTCGGGAGACATTCTTGGTCAACCACATTACTACATTTTAACTTAAGAAATAATTGTTTTTCCACGCCCTACGACAGGCGTGCGTCAAACTTGGCGCCGTTGCCGGGGAGGTAGTTCCACAAACTAATTGTAAATATTTGACTTTTTCAATTTAAAAAAAAAATCTTTCGCCATGTTGTTTTCAAATGATTATTTATTTAATTCATGGAATAATTACCCACCAGTGAGAGAACCAATTATTGAATCACCTTGGTCTATAGATTATAAAGTTTCTTTCTTGGCTAAACAAATTCAGGGAGCTCGAATCCAAATCATCACAGAGGATGAATTCAAGGATCTCATTGAAAACCTTAAAGAGAACCTCGAATACCCAGTGTTGGAGGGATTGGCCAGAGAATTAATTGAACTTCAGGAGTATTTTATGGAATTTTATCAAGACATAATCAATGTATAGCACCAAGAAGAAGAAGTTCACAAGGATATTGAATCCCAATTTGAAAGAATTATTCAAACAGTTCAAAACCTAGAGACCTCAATACAGTGGATTGTGGAACAAGTACATGCATCCCAGGATCAACAACAAATGGAGCCCGAACAAGAACCACAACCAGAAAAATTGATGGAATAAGTATCCCCACAAATCCTTCAAGTTGAAGAACCCATGGATGCATTGATGAAATTAAAAGAAGATCCATTGAACCCATCTCAATCAATGTTGGATGAGATTGATGAAGAAGATTTAGCAATTGAAATACATATGGGAGATCAAAAAGATCTGGATAACTTCTGGAATGAGTGTGAGGAACTTCTTGAGCCAGCTATTCCTCATAATGTAGATGATTCAACAACATTGAAGTAATAAAGCAACAAATCAGTGAAATTTGAAGAGAAGATAGAGGAGACTGACTGCCTACCTCTATCTAGGGAAATTCAACTTCAAGAAGAACCTCCCATTGAAGAACCAATTGAAGCCAAACAAGATCAAGGAGTCAATATTTTCATAAACTCATTATCTTTTGATTTTTTTGAAACTAAATTGAGTATTACCTCCCCTTCTTTTAATTTTTCAGATTCAACCAATACATGTATTTCCTTGGAGGAAGATGATGAAAAAGAAAAGTCATCCATGGAGGAAAATCTAGAGCTCCCCAAACCTGTTGAACAAATAATGGAGGGAGAAAATGAGAAGATCAAAGTGGATTTTCTGGAGGAAAATGAGACACAAGATACTTACTTTGAAATGGAAGAATTTGATATTGATTCTTCATTCTTTAATTTTTTTCAAATAGAATTAAACTCTGACATTCCCTTTGATTTTTCCCCAGATTTATCATACCTTCAGCAACCACTGGATAATAAAGAAGATGTTGTTCATTCGGAACCCAAGAAAGGGGATGACTCATTCATTGTCCTAACCCCACCATGTATGTTTTATCTCATTACAATGAGGGTGGACTTGGTGAATTTTATCGATGGAGTCCTCAAGAAAAAGGAAGAATTTCATCCTGGAAAGAAAAGTTTTTGTTGGTTCATGAGCAAGAAACCTCACCCACCATCAGATTGAGGACAACTTATTAGAACTGCCCCTCTGGAGGCAGTCAAAACCCAGGGCCCACTTGGGGGATTATACCAAGATTTATCTTTTTTTTTTCTTATTCAATTTCTGTTTTCATTTCTTTTAATAAATTTCTTATGTTATGTTTTTTTACTTTTTTTAGGTTTTCAAAGATCAACACTTAGGAGTCAAACTCAACGTTTCATTGCTAATAAGTCAGGTTGTACCTGTCTTTCACACTTTATTGCTATTGTGATTCAATCAGAAATATACTTACATGTTAAATCCACTTGAATTCATCGAGGAAACTGCATCATTTAAGTGTGGGGGAGAGAACCTTTGTAGTGTAGGATTTTTATTTGATGTTTGTTTTCAAAAATAAAAAAATAAAAAATTGTGTGTTTTTAAATTTTTGTGTGTTTATTTTTCAATTTTTGGTGTGTTTCTGAAACTTTTGCACTGAAAAGATTATCAATACCATTTTTGAAACCCATGTCAATGAGTGAACCAATATATTTCATGAAACCGAGCTTAAATGAATGCTGAAATAAATTTGTTTCAAGTTCATTTTTTTGAATTTCATGAAAAGTACACTGATTTTTGAATCTCATACCATATTTCACTGTCTATATCTTTGAAATAACTTTCCTGTGAGGCTTCTGAACCATTTTTGTCATATTTTTTTCATTCACCTCATTTCTTGAGAGAACCAGACCATGCTTGCTTTAACCAGAATTTGATTTATTCCTTTCAAAACTTGAGGGTTGGGGTACGTGTGTTTTAAATGATTGAGGCATTTATTTGTTTTGAAGCCCCCTATTCAAAATAATCCTTTTCATTATGGCCCACCTTTACATTTATCTTTCATTGTAGCCCCTAGTAGCCATGAATTGCCTATTAAGTTAGCCACATTACAAGCCAATTTTCCCTATCATACCTGCTCTTGAAGTAAAATTGCATGATCTAGTTGAACATAAGTGTGGGGGAATATGTCTTGTGGTGTACTATCTCATTTGGTTATACTTTGGGTGGAAAATAAATTGTGGAAGAGATGTGTGTGATGCTAAAAAATTATTCTGTTGAAAGCTGTGCCTTTTCTGGAGCTTTTATGACAAGAGAAGCTATGCCTTTCTGGAGCTTCCAATGTAAAAAGAAAGTTGTGCCTATCTGGAGCTTTAAAAAAAATCATGTTTGAAAAGATTGAAATGTTTTCTTCTAAGCTGATTGAATGATGATGGAACCTATTTTCAACAAAGGGGAAGTGAAGGAGACCATATTTGAGTGAAAATTAGAATCTTACAATTTTTCTTCAATAAGAGCCAAGCTTTCCTTTTTCAACCTCAGAATGTTTAACATCTAAATCATACCAACCAGAAGCCACAGAAAAACCCTGAAAAGTCCTCATGAGAAACACATGTCCTTGACTCACATCGGGTGGAGAAGTAGAAATTTATCAAACCTATGGTGTCTCTTGTGTGAGTCTGGATGAGAAAAGCCTTGTTCAGCCTTTACATCTGTGAGATGAGAGAAAATTCATGTGAGGTAGGTGTTTTGTGTGCATGGGATAAGAAATGAAGTGAAAATATATTAAAATCTTAAATGGAGAACTTGAAATAACAGTTTTTGATGAGTTATGATATCTTTTTGTTTCTTGAAATTGATTTGATTGATCTCATTCATATGTGTTTTGGATTTGATTTGATTTGATTTTTACTTGTCCAGGAGTCCAAGTGCTAAGTGTGGGGGAATTGATAGATCAAATATTTTCAATTAATTTATATTGAATATCATTGTTTTAAACCCACAAAATTGTTCCTCTAAGATTAATTGTTTCATTTTTTTGATAATGGTGTTATTTTGAGTGGAATAGTAAAAATTGGCCATTTTGGATTTTTAACAGTTTTAAATTATTTCGGTAGTTTGGCCATAACATTATCTACACTGATCAAAATTGAAAAATTATTTCTTTTCCAGATTCTAAACATCCAGGGATTCATTTTCTGTATTTGTACTAAAATCTGAATCGTCCATATGGAAGCTCAAAAGAAGCTCACAAGTTGGCTTAAGAAAACTATTTTCAGTTCTTCCTAGTTTTGATGTGGGATCCATAACTCATCCAATGTGAGCCCAACGCTTGTGAAATTCGGTGGGTGGGCGCACACGGAGTTGTGGAGCATCTTTTATGAAAGAAGAACCGAGTTAATTGGCCGTTTATGGGGTCATTAAATCACCCTAATCCGGAGGATTTCTTTTTGGAGAGTCTGGCTGGACAGAATAAATGCTCATAATAAAACGGCTATAACACTCGGAATACATGTACAATGCTACTGAGATTTTGAGGGGACACGTCCAAGGTAATTATGAACAAAATTCAAGAAGGGCTCAATGCGTGAAGATGTCATTTATTGGGTCTAAAATACGTCGAAATTCAGGGGGAAACATTTTGGCTATAAAAGGAGGAGAGCTCCACCCTCTTAAAGCATCCATTCTCCACCCCATTCCTTCTGGGACACCAAGAAGGAAAACTTTTCAGATTTATCTTTTATTTATTTTCTTTTTCATAGTTTTGTAATGCCTTATTCTTCCCCATTCAACTTGATTACCCTTACCATGGTGGGGTAAACTTTTGGAGTGATTGGGGAAGGGTTGGTTTTCTACATTGTAATGCTTGAGTTCTTGGATGCAATTGAATAAATTTCTTTCTTTTTCAAAGTTGTTTTCAATTTATTATAGCATATTTTATTATCAAGTTTGATCGTTCTTGAATATTAATTCCGTTATTTATTTTTTCCTTTGTAAAGTAATCAATATCTCCCTCCACTAATTTCTGGTTTATATACGATGGAATAAACCAGGAATTAGTGGTGAAGTACTCGACGATCGTCTGTATGTGTAAAAGGTGTAGTGAATGTTCTTGATTGTTTGGGATAAACAAAACCCGATCGGGTATTGCCCATTTAAATTAAGGATATTCAATACAACTATTTTACACATGGAAGGAGAGTTGACCAAACCAAGATCTTGGTAAGGTTTTCTCTCACAATAATAATTTCACCAAGGAAGTGAGAGGAAACGATTGTGGAAACTCACTTTAATCAACTAAGAAGAAGAGGATTGAATTAAATTGAAAAAGGATAGCATTATAATTAGGAAACTGACCCGGACCTAATCACCATTTTAATTTCATAATTTTTCAATCATTTGAATTTCAAATTTCCTTTCCCAACATTTTTTCCCCCGTTTTAAAGTGACAACTCGTTTTGTGTGCACTCCTCTTCGGGAGACATTCCTGGTCAACCACATTACTACATTTTAACTTAGGAAATAATTTTTTTTCATGCCCTACGACAGGCGTGCGTCAAGGGGCATAACCTAGAACTGCATGGATTAAGGGAAAAGGTAATTTTTTTATGATTTAAAAGAATAAAATAGAATAAAACTTATGAAGTTATTTTATTCTATTTTTTAAATTTCTCGCAACGACATTGCAACACAGCGACAAGTTAGTTTATTTACTTTGTAAATGATACAGTGTGGTGTCGCTGCAACTCAGCGTAACAATAATGCTGAAATTTGTTTCTTCAATTAATATCCTGACATGAATATTAGATTAGGGGAATAATCCTAGTATAATTCCCTGAGGCTCTGTAGGAATAATGTTCATGAACATCCCCCACCTCTTTGAAGAATCTCGCCAACAATGACAGACATATGGATCGAGATCACTCTTCATCGAATCATCAATGAAAATGAATCCATGGTAGCGGATGATCCAATCCTTGGTAGGGTTTTATTTCTATGTGATTTAATTTCCCTCTTTCTTTCTTTCCAAATTACGAATGCGAATCAACCCACTAGTAGAATAATCCACATATCGATCGTTTATGAGAGAGGGATATTGTTGTTGTGGGATTTGAATGGGATCCACCTTAGTGGTTACTAGTGTGATTTATTTACCCTATTCCTAACATGATGAACTAAGGCTTAACTAAAAAGGCTGACATTTTTTCCTTGGGTGTTCATGGTTGTCAATATCTCTCTCTTTTATGTTCTTCACTGATGGACCCTCGTGGTTGCGTCAGATTCTTTCCGAGAGGTTCTAAACATGGTTGGACCCCTAGATCAACAGTGAGATAATTTGGATCACATGGAGGTGGAGATTTAAACACATGGATCTCTAGGGTTCTCTCAGTTCAGAAAATGGTCCACCATAGTGATAGGGAAACCCGCAGAATGAGGGCTATTGGGAGTGGCACACCGCAACACCAACAGTGGTGCGCAGTGGCACAGCCACCCATCAATAGTGGTCATAAGATCAATTTCCAGCAGTGGATATCCCCATGGAAACCATATTGGGGTAGTTAATAGGGGCCTCTAGTAGGAATTTCGGTGGCGACCTTTGGTAGATGCACCAGGGAAGCCACGTCACACAGCTGTAGGACCCCGCGACAACTGTCGCGTCCAACATGGTGGCTGCCCAACATTGACCGGACTGTGATATGAAACCTGCTACATCTTGGGTGGAGTGAACTAGCCTGATTCAGTGTACCTGAACTGGTGGGTCAGGCCGAACCCAGCAGGTCGGTTTGGGCTGGACCCGGTGGGGCGGGTCGGCCACGGAGGGTCGGATCGAACCCTGACCCAACCGACCCCTTTTTCACTAAATTGATCATAATTTTCAAACTGTGTGTTCATTTGATGATCCATTTGAGGCATTGGAACCCCCACTATGAGGAGTTACTTTTTGGATACTCTAATTTGGTTTTTGTGGAAGTTTCCATATTACCTTTGGCTTGAGGAGTAGGTTCTCCCAAAACAAGTGCTCTATGAGCAGAATCTTATGACTAGCTGTGTCGTGTAGACTTTGTGACTTGATGTATACATGACTTCAAGACTAAGTCTCTTTGGTTATAAGTGAATCATTGGGTATAAGTGACTCATTTGGTCTAAGTGACTCATCCGGTCTAAGTGACTCATCGGGTCTAAGTGACCCATCGAGTCCAAGTGACTCATCGGGGTTGAGAGTTCCATTTGGACTAGGTGCCTCGTCAGTACTAAGTGTTCTGAGAATATGTCAGGTAATCTTGATTTTCCTGATTTAGACTTATACTTATGTGTTATGAATATAATACTCATGTTATTTCCTTTTTGGTATTTCCTTTATGGTTTTGGGGCTTCCGACTGAGTTCGGTTTTACTCACCCCTACATAGGCTTTGCCCACACATGTCATGTCTTTTGGAGACGACCTACGTTTTGACAGAGACCAATTTGGTCCATGACTGGGTGGTTCCCAATGAGATTAGACTGACATGGTATAATCTTAAGTATTTAGGTATCTTCCATTCACATACCATTATATAGAGTTTTCTGTAGATGAGCTTCAGTATTTGTGTTGCATACTCTTCCTTTTTAGTGGACTTGTATTCTAGCCCAGGTCACCCTATTTTATTTTACTTTTCTATTGCACTCTGGTTATGTTATCCTTATTAGTTTTCATTCATGGTTTAATTAGTGTCTTACTTTCATCGTTGTGAGTGTGCGTATAAGTACATAGGAAATTCTTCCCATGTTAGTGATATGCTTACTCATTGCTAGTCACTAGCCCCTAGCCTATTGGAGGCAGGCTTGGGGAGTCCCGGCACAGACCCTTATGGAATGGGTCTGGACAAAGTGGTATCAGAGGTTAGGTTTGATTACACATTGGGACCTAGATTCTCTGAGTTTGGTTTGGGGAAAAATTATTATGTGTTTTGAGATCAGCTTTCAGGCCGGGTACTCTAATGTTGGAACAGTGGTCGATGTATCCATACACCAGGACTCTAGAAATCTTTTTTCTAACACAATACATGGAAAAACTGGTTGAAGGGAAATAAATGGTACATGCATCATATAGGAGTTTTTTTTGTCCTCTTTTACTTCTTGAGTCCTCTCACTATGTATACTCTATTGAACATGGTTCATATTCATCTGTTTTAGGATGCCAACATGCAGATAGTCAGCTATGATTCCATTGTGTGACCATGATAATGATAGTCTTAGTGATAAGGAATTGGTACAGGGACCAGTACCATAGATAGCCCCACTAAGTGGTGCACCAGTGATACCACCACATGTCGGTCATCAGTTGCTACCAACGCTACCGGTAGAGGATGCACACTATCTCAGTGGGTTACATGAGTTCTAGAGGAAGATATCCCCATATTTCAAGGGTGATAATAACCCTCAGGTAGATTAGGATTGGATGGATCCAGTTATACACGTCTTTCGCCTTATGAGGACACTGCCCAATATGATGGAAGTCCTAGTCACGATCCCTCTTCAGGGTTCAGTGGGACGGTGGTGGATCTTAGTGATCCAGACACATGAAGAGATGAATCTCTCTTGGGATGATTTTGAGCACCTATTCCATGAGGATTTATTTCTAGTGATGTTACGCTCTATGCATATATCAGAGATACTAAACCTATAGTAGGGTATCCAGTCATTAGAAAAGTACTCAACGAGATTCACAGATCATTCTCGCTACTTCACTAACAAGCTACATGACCCATTATTCAGGGCTCATACCTTCGATCAGGGACTACGTTGGGAGATCAGGGCATCAATGATATCTCTTAGAATACCTACTCGGGTTGGAGTGCTAGAGTGAGCTCTAATCATGGAGAGATTTCTGCCAAAGTAGGTGCCAGCAGTAGGAGCTACCAATAGACACTAAGTAGCGGGGCCTTCAGTAGTGGGTAGGAAGTAGCAGACACAGGGACCCAAGCAGGCCATTCCTTCTAAGGAACAACCCCAGGACATAGGGTTTGTGGTATGTGGCTTCCAGGATAGAGGGATTCATTTGAAGAAAAGTTTATGTTACTCATGCAATGGTCAGGAGCACATGGATTGTGATTTCCTGACTCACCGTATAGATGACCAGTAGACGGTTGAGGGACCTCTGAGGTAGAGGAAGAGGGTCAATCAGGGTAATATATATAGTGGAAGATATGGTAGGGTAGCAGGTAGAGTAGCATGCAGTGGGTAGAGGTTTGAGGTACTACCACCACCACCCCCAGGTGGTCCACCACGTGCTCCAGGAGCTGGTGGATAGGGATAATCCAAGCTTCAGGTGAAAGAGGCTTATGATCCTGATGATCCAGAGATGATTAGAGGTATGATCTGTATCTTCTCCACCCTACCTGTAGTTCTCATAAACACAGGTTCTAGTCACTCTTTCCTTGCCATGAACCTTGTTCGGAGCTAAGAGATTCCATTGCATTCATTGGCTCAATCCATATGCTTAAAGAATCCTACGAGAGGGGGTTTCATGAGCACACATTGGTTTCAAAGATGCGATCTTACTCTTAGAGACAAGAGATTTGACTAGGATCTCCTAGTAGCAATGTCGAGGCCTTACAACATTATTCTGGGTATATAGTGGTTATCCACATTCTATGCTTAGATTGAGTGTTTTAGGAATAGAGTATGGTGTGACCATAGATATGGGACCAAGTTTTCCTTTACTGGTGAAAGGGGAATTTCTATAGAATAGGACAAAATTTCTCAGAGGAGGGTGCAACCAATTACTCATTAATTGGATAGCCTTTCCCTTAGTGCAGTGGATGAGAGGAGTCCTCGATTTACTGCAGTGGTGGAAGAGTACGATGAAATATTCCCTAAGGATGTTTTGGGATTACCACCTCATCAGTAGGTTGAATTCTACATTGACATGTACTCTAGGATGGAACTGATATCTACACCAACATATCATATGGATCTTGTACATATCTTTGAATTGAAGGTATAATTGGAGGACTTTTAGAGGAAGGGATTCATGATACCTAGTGTTTCACCATGGGTAGCCCTAGTTTTGTTTTCCAAGAAGGAATATGTGAGATTAAAATTATATGTGGACTTCTAGCACCTAAACTAGGTGACCATGAAGAACAAGTATCCTCTACCGAGGATCAACGACCTCTTCGATCAGCTGAAGGGAACAAGATGGTTCTCAAAGATAAACCTTAGATCAAAATATCACCAAATTCATGTATGGGTTGTGGACATCCTAAAGATGACTTTTAGATGTTTCTACAGACACTATGAGTAATTAGTGATTCCGTTTTACATGACCAACACTCTAGCAGTGTTCATGGGATTCATGAATAAGATCTTCCAACCCTACCTAGACCAGTTTTTAGTGGTCTATTTTAATCAAATCTAAGTACACTTAGTGTATGTGGAGGATCACACAATACACTTAAGGATGGTCATGGACTTACTCTGAGAACACCAAATTTATGGGAAGCTCTTTAAGTTTTGGTTCTCGATATGGGAGGTTCACTTTTTAGGACATGTAATTTCAAAGGATGGAGTTGCAGTATATCCAGCAAAGATAGAGGTGGTGCTTTCTTGGGAGCCACCCAAGAACATTACCGAGGTGAGGAGTTTCCTTGGATGGGTTGGGTACTATCAGAAAATTGTACCTGAATATTCAATAGTATCAGCATCCATGATATCCTTAATACAAAAGGAGAAAACTTTCGTATGGATAGAGAAGTGCTAGGGAGCTTTCAGCAGCTGAGACAGAGTTTGATGAGTGCTCTCATCCTAAGATTTCTAGAGGAGGGTGTCAAGTATGTGGTGTTCTGTGACGCATCAGGGACCAGGCTTGGTTGTGTCTTTATTCAGTGGAAATTATTGATTACCAAAAATTCATGATAGTTGAGACCACATGAGCTGAACTATACCACCCATGATCTGGATTTGGTGGCGGTAGTCTTTGCATGGAATATGTAGTGACATTACCTTATGGGAAAATGGTTTATCACCTAATCAGACCAAAAAAGTCTAAGGTATATCTTTTCTCAGAAGGATATGAACTTGAGATAGTGGTGTTGCCTATAGTTCATATAAGAATATGACTTTGAGATAGCCTATACTCCTGGAAAGGAGAACATGATGGAAGATGCTCTCAGCCATAGATTGAGTTCACACCTACTGAACGAGACCTCGAAGCAGTTGGCGTCACTTCAGATATCCTTTATTGATAGATATGAAGTAGCTTATCTCCTAGTTGATATTTGTTATCCCTCCAATCTTATAGTGAATGGGGGAGGCACATCTTGGGGATATCATTTTTGAGACTACACATGCTTAGATATCTACAGGTCATGCCCTCAATGGATATTCAAAAGGTGGGGAGAATGTCATTCTCTTAAGAGGGAGCATAGTTGTACCAATTACATTACGATAGTACGTGTTGAGGGAGTTCCATACATCCCCTTTGGTGGTATATTCATGTGTTTAAAATATGTACCAGGACCTCCGATGTCAATTTTGGTGGTCAGGGATGAAAAGGGTTGTAGCGGATTTTGTCTCTAAATGCCTTACTTATCATTAAGTGAAGGCTAAGCCCTAGGTTCTAGTGGGTTTGAATCAACCCCTTGAGGTGATAGAGTGGAATAGGGATATAATATCGATGGAATTAGTAATGGGACTATCACGTATGTCTATAGGGAATGATACCATCTGGGTGATCATTGATCGACTTACCAACTCATCCCACTTCCTAGCAATTCAAGAATAAGGTTCAGTAAAGATCTTAGTATGCCTCTTAGTACAGAAGAAAGTTCAACTCTATGTATTCCCATAAAATATAGTCTTAGATTAAGATGTACACTTTACATACTAGTTTTGGAAGGGATTGTAAGAGGCGTTTGAGACTCAGCTAGGCTTGAGCACAACTTTCCACCTGTAGAGAGACGAAAAAATAGAGCAGACCATTTAGGTCCTAGAGGACATGCTACATGATTTCATCCTAGATTTTGGCTATTGTTGGTAGGATCACCTACCCCTAGTGGATTTTTTGTATGAAAAAAATCTACCACTCCACCATCGGTATGGCACTATTCGAGGCCTTGTATGAGTGACCCTACAGGTCGCCACTTTGTTGGATTGACCCCGGAGAGTCAGCACTCATGGGCCCAAAGTTGGTATAGGCCACTAAGAATAAGGTCCAGGTCATCCAAGAGTGGATGAAGACTACATAGATTTGTCATAAGTCCTATGCTAATAGGTGATGGAGACCCTTGGAGTTCAAGGAGGGAGGTCATGTGTTCCTTCAGGTCTCTCCTCAACATGGGATGCAAATATTTGGCTAGGGCGGCAAGTTGTCTCTGAGATTCATCAGCCCTTTTCAGTTTCTTAGTAGAGTTGGAGTGGTGGAATACCACCGAGCTCTACCCCCACAGATGCATCGAGTGTATGATTTATTTCATGGTTCACAGTTGAGGAGGTACATGCATGACCCATCCCACATCATTGAATGGGGCAAGCTGTACATCGATGATGGGGAAATATTTGCAAAATTCTTGGTGGAGATAGAGGATCTATGGGAGTGGGTACTTCATGGGAAGTTAATTCCTATGGTGTTCATTTAGTGGTAGAACCCAAATATCTAAGAGAGTACATGAAATCAGGAGGATCCGATTCATGTTCAGTATCCCCATTTGTTTG
Source organism: Viscum album (assembly GCA_963277665.1). Classification (NCBI taxonomy): domain Eukaryota; kingdom Viridiplantae; phylum Streptophyta; class Magnoliopsida; order Santalales; family Viscaceae; genus Viscum; species Viscum album. Next base: position 1,407,768,038 of record OY728130.1, read on the forward strand.
TTTATCCCTTGTTTTTTCCATTCGGGGACATAAAGCCCTAGGGTGGGGAGAATGTAATGTCCCAAAATTTCTATATAATTTATTTTAAATTATATGTATTATTTTGAAAAAAAGCTTAGAGATGGAATGTGATTCCAAGGCCTTGGGTTCCTGAAATAAATTTTTGAACTTTTTTTAAGAATGCATGTGTGGTTTTAGTAACTTCTAAACTAGTTCCCAGATCAAAAATTTGAGGGCACTATTGCATTTGGAACAACGACTTTACCTTAGGATGGGATTAACCTCAATCATCAATATTATAGGTAAAAAATTAAATTTTTAATTTTTAAAGGAAGAAATTTAAATAAACCTTATGATGCTGTTTTATTTTATTTTTTAAAAGTTCTGCAGTGACGTGACGCTTCAATACAGTGACAAGTCATCTATTTCACTTCTTAAATGAAACAGCATAGAAATGTTGCAACGCAGAGTAAAAGAAATACTAAAATGAATTTCTTCAATTAATAGCCTGACATGGATATGAGATCAGGGCATGATCCTGGTGGAATTCCTTGAGGATATAGAACAATAACGTTGATGAACATCCCCCCTCCTCTTCAAAGGATCTCACCAACGATGATGGAGGTTTGAATCGAGATAGATCTTCTGCGGATCGTCAATGATAATGAATCCACGGTAGAGGATGATCAAATCCCAGGAATGGGTTAAAATCTACTTGATTTCATTTCCTCTATTATTTCTTTCTAAATGAAGAATGTGGATCAACCCACTAATAGGTTGATTTGTGGATCAATCATTCATGCCGGAGGGATATTGTTGTTGCAGGATTTGAAGGTGGTGTACCTTATTGGTTACTAGTATGGTTTATTTCCCCTTTTTCTAATGGGATGAATGAAGGCTGAAAAAACAAGGTTGATGTTCATTCCTTGGGTGTTCATGGTTCTCTCTCTCTCTATCAATCTCTCTTACGTTCTTCACCGATGGACCCCTATGGTTGCGTCATATTCTTGTTGGGAGGTTCCAAATGTGGTCGGACCCCCAAATAGATGATGAGATAATTTGGAGAACATGGAAGTGGATACAAAAACCCATGGATCGTGAGGGTGCTCATGATTTGGAAAATGGTTCACAACAGTGGCAGTGGAAACCCTCGAAAGGAGGGATATCGATGGCAGCACACAAAAACACTGATGGCAGTGTGCAGTGGTGCAGCCACCCGAAAACAGTGACCTACAGCTCGACGACCGACAGAAGAGATCCCTGAAGCAACCACTACAGGGATGTGGATATGGGACACCAATAGGTGCATAAATGATGGGCTTAGGTAGATGCAGAAGGGGAGTCACGTCATGCAGCTAAGGGCCCACAGCCCAGTTGAACCATGGTAACAGGACCCCACAGAAACCTCCACAAGGTGGTCACATGGAGGACTGCCATCTCAAATGTGGTGGCCACCCTGCATTGAACAGAAAGTGATGTAGCACCTGTGGTGACCTGGGTGGAGCGAATCGGCACTGGGCTGGGTTGGCGTAGTGGGATGGCACTGGGTTTGGCCAGTGCACTGGGAAGAGCCCAGCTGGTCTGGGCCAGACCCAGCAGGCTAGGTCAATCCGGCAAGTCAGGTCAGACCTGTGGGGGTCAAGTCAGACCCATTGGGTTAGTTTGGGTCAGACCCAGTGGGTCGGGTCAAACCTGGTGGGTCGGATCAGACTCATACCCAACTGACCCCTTTTCACTAATTTTTTTCATAACTTTCAAATCATGTGTCCATTTTACAATCCATTTACGGTGTTTGGACCCTCACGATGAGGTGTTCCTTTTGAGATACTCTAAGTGGGTTTTCATGGAAGTCGACATACATCCTTTGTCTTGGGGAGTAGGTTCTCTCAGAAAAAATCATTCTATGAGTGAAATCTTATGGCTATCTATAACATAGAGACTTTGTGAATTGATGTATACGTGACTTCAAGACTAAGTATATCTGGGTCTAAGTCACTCTTCGGGTCTAATTGACTCATGGGGTTTAAGTGACTCCTTGGGTCTAATTGACTCATTGGGTCTAAGTGACTCATCGGGTCTAAGTGACTCTTTGGGGTTGAGAGTCCCATCGAGACAATGTGCCTCATCAATACTAAGTGTTCCGTGATTACGTCTAGTAATATTTCTTTTCATGATTTAGACTTATACCTATGTGAGATGACTATACTAATCATTTTATTTCCTTTTTGGTCCTTCCTTTGTGGTTTTTGGGCATCCTACTGAGTAATGTTTTACTCCCCCCTACATGGGCTTCACCCTCATCTGTTGTGTCTTGTGCAGATGACCGACATTTTCATAGAGACCTAGGTGTTCTAGGACTAGGTGGTGACTAGTGAGATCAGACAGATGTGACATACCCCTATAGATTCAGGAATCTTCCCTTCACCTACCCTTCAGTAGGGTTTTCTGCATACGAGCTTTAGTATTTTCATTACATACTCTTCCTTTTTGGTGGGATTGTATTTTGTCCCGGGTCACCCTATTGGACTTCACTTTTTTTTGCACTCTGTGTGTTTTATCATTAGTGGTTTTCATGGATGGTTTACTTAGTTTTTTACATTTATCATTGTGTTCATGTGTACAGGTACATAGGAAATGCCTCCCATTTTAAGGATATGCCTACTTAGTGCTAGTCACTAGCCCCTAGCCTATTGGAGGTCGGATTAGGGATTCATGGCACCGAACCCTTTGGGATGGTTCGTGAGAAAAAATACAATCATTTCCATTCTTTATGTTGTGAAAAAAAATACAAACATATCCACCCTTTAAGTTGTGAAAAAAATCCAAGCATGTCCACCCTTTAAGTTGTGAACAAATCCAAGAATATACATGCTTTATTATCTCATGAGATACCAAACCCTAAAAAAGAAATTGTATAGAGATATAGGACCCCACTCACCATCATCTATACATATGTGTTCCATAAAATATCAATCATTGAAAATTTCATGAAATCTAATTGGAATGAAATGGGTTTTATTCTTTACATCATAATGAACCCATAGAAATAAAATGGGCTTAGTAACATCTTGACATCATCCTAGAGCATCATTAGTTATCTTGGGGAAATCATATTACCAATTTATAAATGTCAACTATAACTAACTAATTTAAAAACATAGTAGTGTAATGATCGAGGTCAATCCATAGATAATGGTGTAGAAATTATTTAGAATGTATTAGGAAAACTTAATGAAAACAGAAGTTTGAAAATCAAAATGGTTTCTAAATGATGAGATGATTATACCAAGAAAAATAAATCTATGATTATAGCCCTAGTAAAGTCCAAAAATTAGGGTAATTAGAGTGATGTCAGAATTGGATCAAAGTGAGGCTCCTCTCAGAGTACTCACAATATAAACTATCAATTCCCCTCTCCTATCTCAATCACATGGTTTTATCAAATTTTTAGGTACCCACAACCCTATTTAAACATAGCCAATTCAATCCATACATTTTTTGTGTTATGGAAATGGTAGCTAATTATTATATTTATAGAAGAAAACCCTTTATAAAATTACAATGGTTATGTGGGTAAGTGAAGGATAAAATGAAAACAATTATAATGTATGAAAAAACCCACATGAATTACTAGACACGACTTTCTTCACTAGGTACAATACCCTATCATTACAGTCATGGTAAAAAGAATAATTACCCCCTCATGCTATTCATGAGGGTATATGGGAAATAAATGTAACCTATTACAATATTAACACTCCATAGTAGCATCATCTTAAAATTCCACCTTCAGTCTCCCTTGTCTAATATTGGTGTCCTTGGAAAATATCCCACTTACATAGCATCATATCCCTATTTTATTCTCGTCAAGAAAAGTATATATCTTTTTGAAATTTTAATTATACTTATCCCATTTATATTTTTTCTCTTTACTATATGTTTATTTCATTTAATTTTATTCTCCCTTTCTCTATCTTAGCCAGTAGGTTTTGGCCGAGACTTCTAGGTTGTAATCTGAATATACATGTTTGGTGGGGTGTTTTGACTCCATATTTGGTAGGAAAGGTCTCTATGTGTATCATTCTGATTTTCTCCATGAATATGAACTTTTGGTGTGTGGAAATCCCAAAAGTATAATTTTTTTAACTTGTATCATCCCTTACTCTACGACGTGGTGAATATCGTTACAGAACAACCTTTCATAATTTTCCTGGCCATGAAAATACCATGGTGCAGTAGGTTCAATAATGGTGTAGTTTTATCTTCTTCAATCATCAGCCAATAAGACTATGAAGTAGAATATAATCCATGAAACAAATCATATTCATCCATCAAAATCTCTCTAATTTCCATTTTAGCACATCTAATTCACATAAGGAACCCAATGGTGCTAATTAATTATTCCTTGCATGGTAATGGTGAAATTGAGGTGCTGCAGCCACAACCAAATTTCTCCCTAAAAAATGTGGTTCTGCCAATTTTGATCCCTCTTCAGAAGATATGACAAACTAAACCACATACTTCTTCATCCATTTTCATTCTATAGGGACTATGGTGCAATATATTGGCTATGACACACCACTTATTCTCCTTCATTCAAGCTTTAGTTTAAATGGAACAATGTGTGATCCATAGTGTAGCCTTAAAAATCATCTATATCTCCCTCACCTGCTATGATGAAAGGGTGAAGACTATAATGTATCAGTGATCAAGTATCTTTTTGGTAGTGTTCTCCTCCTTCACTGGACATGGAGTGATTACGGTGTAGGCTCTATGGCCTATGGTGCAGTCTCAGGGTAAATTGTGTCTGAGGAATATGGCATGCATGCTGGGGAGAAACGATGTCATCCCATTAAGTGAAGTGTACCCATGATGAATTTTTTGTCTCACATCAAATTTTCAATCAGTTTCACTCTACTTAATAAGTAAACACCTCCCATAACCATCTGATCAAGTTAGACTGGTGTCGGAGGACACCTACCAACATCATGTTTTCCCCATGCCAGTGATGCTTTCCTCCCAGTACTGCATGGACCCTACCATGTGCATTAGTGTACGCATGATTGAATTCTCTTGTAATCTCATGTTGACCCATGCATGTTCATGCCCCAACTGCATGACATTCCCTAGGATGGTTCTAAATGGAATACCCTTCTTGGGCATGTTAAGTGGATTTCCATTCATAGTTAAGGGTTAGTTGACTTTGGGACTATTTTTTTACTAAGTCCCACATTTTATTTTTTCACTTCCCCTTTATTTTATTCTCCTTTTTAAATTTTAAATTTATCAGAAATTGATCTGACACACACTGGGGATTTCTCTAGCCACGTGACCTTTATGAGTATGGGATTGGCTGGTGGGACCTTCTTAGGGCTACTAAGTGGATTCCCCTCATTGGATGAGGGCTCACTGGTTGTGGGACTATTTTTTATTAAGTCCCAAATCTCTTTTATCATTTACTACACATCATGCACAAAACTTACTCTGAATAATTAAATAAATTAAAAGATGTAATTTTAATATTTTTATTTATTTTTCATAATTTTTATAAAAAATACCAAATTATGAATATTATTAATATAAATATGGGTGTTAATATATAAAAATAAATTAAAATTATCAATTAAAATTTATAAAAATTTATGAAAAATATAAAATCATAAAATACCCCACACTTATACAACGCATGTACTCAAGAATAAATCTCTTGTATGGATTAAAAAGGAAAATCCCATTATACCAATATTAAAAATTCAAAATTAATGAAACAAACGATTTTCAATGGTGGGAGATAATTTTCAAGTGTAAAAAAATAAAAATTTCTCCTACTCCTTACTAAAAACAATGTAAATGATCATTCAAAAGGAAAAAATATATCATCGCATCACTTCCATTAATGTTTCTTAATTCATCATTTTTAATATTCCATATTTCTATCTACCTCGTGATTTGTTTTTCTTCTTTCTTAACTCAAGGTAAAATTAAAATGTGAATTTTTCATCACACATTGAGTGCATTAACTAATCTTATGAATTTTAAAATGATCTACTTTATCCACTTAATAGAGAAAAATATAACTAAAAATAGAATAACTTTTTAAATATGGATAAAATGGTTATGAGGTTAAGTTATGGTAGGAAATTGATGAATAAAACATTAATCTAAAAAGGAGGTTTATTTATAGGTGTTGATCATGATAAACAAAGTAAATACAATAAAATATCCTCTTATAAATCACATATTCCCTACATTTCCAACCTCAAATTAAGGCCATGATCAATGAAATCAAAATAAATGAGTTACCCCACTATTTTATTCACTTTTTTGATTTTCAAAAAATCAATCTAGGACAATTCTCACCCATAAACAAACCCCAAATGATGAAAATCATTGGTCAAGTGATGATGATTTTTTACCCTCCATAAATCAAACTAAATATAATTTTTTTTAAAGGGGTGAATAATAAAAATAGTAAAGGAAATATGAAAATTCTTCCCAAAATCTATTTATACACACAAACATATTATCTGTAATAAGTATATCCATTTTTTCCATGAAATACCTCTCCCCCATACTTGAACATTGAGCATCTGGAAAAACACTATAGTATGAACAAGAATGCATTTTTTTTGAAATACAGTTATTCTTATCAAAGTAAATTCAGGGTCTATAAGGGATAAAATGATGATAAATGTGAGGTATGTAATAATGATAATGGAAAAAATAAAAAAAATAAATCAATAATTTTTATATTTAATTTTACACAATCGTCATTTTGATAAGTTCAAATCCAAATACTAGTAGGTAACACGTCCCGAGTTCTCTAAAGAAATTTACTAATAAAATATTGGAAAAACTTAGTTAAGAAACTTCTTCAGAATAAAAGGATGTAATTAAAATAAATTACTCATGTAATTTTCCATAATAAATAATCCATACAACATGAACTTATGAAATTTAAAGTATGAAAAGATGGAAGGTAATTTCATCAACATGTGACTAAAAATAAAAAACCTGATTCCTTGAATTAAAGTTCCTATATTTCACTATAATTATTCAATTTCCCCATATTACTTGTTCATTTCAATCAATTTTATAATTAAAACATGTAATCTTGGGGTTCCTAGAAACCTTATGTGTCATTGATCAAAAAGTAAAGAAAAAACATAAGCTGGGCATGCATTTTTTCATTAAAGATAAAAAATATTCTAGAAAATATGGGAGTTTAAGTAAATACAGAATTTTAGATATTACTCCTCTTTTTCACAAACCTGTACTTCATTGTCTTCAATTTCTATAAATATATTTATACCTTTAATATTTTTATACCTGAAAATTTATACCAAATAATGAAAGTATAGGTCATTCTAATGAAATTTTAAAAAATAATTTAGGACATAGATTCATAAATTAGTTCATAAAGATAAATGAAAATCATAAATCATAAATAAATATAGGTTACCTCCTGAAATAACTTTGGTTATTTACATTAAGCTCAATCTTACCTCTCACCATCAACTGATCGAGGCAAGGAAAGAGGTCACCCAATTCAAATATAAAAAATATATAATCTACCACTATTCAATGTAGATGGGCCCTCTTATTTTTTTAAAAACTAGCTTCAATCTTCCTTGGAATGTTACCTTATCTATCTCTATAGGCCCAATCCATAAATTTTTTCCCTTCATGAAAAATCAAAGGGCATCTCACTAATTTCCCAAACTTGTTGTCCCTATTTGAACTCTTCTTAGACAGTACTGTCCCCACTATCTCCATATGCTTCCAACCAACTCTTTCCTTTCTTAAACTTATTTTTAATCTTTTTATTTATGTTTTAAGGAAGTTAAATCTACTCTTATTTCCTAGAAAATAGTTTCATCATCATCTTTCCAGTTTTCATCTATCAACTCATCACTTTTCTCGTTAAGATATTCCATCACCTAGTGAATGTTGAATTTCACCTACTATCCACTAACTCTTAAACATAATTCTATAATTTTGAAATCAATTATTTACCTTTATTTTTCTATTAAATGTATTAAAAAATATTATTGGTTTCTTCTCATAATCCATGTACATTAAAATAAATTTTTTTTGGAAAGTAGAATTATCTACCTTAACAAATACATCCTCAAGTATTCTTCGGGGATGTCTCACTATTGTGTCCACAAATTGAAGAATAAATCAATTTGGATTCATCTCTATTAATCCCATGATATTTAAGGTTGATTATGAAACTATTTTGATACTTTCACCTAAATCATGCAAATCACTACCAAAATCATTAGAACCAATGTGAATCGGAATAATAAAAATACCTAGATTGATTTATTTATTCATTAGGCTAATTGATACCATGACTGAACAATACCCTATCAATGGAATGGTTCCCATTTCATCGAAATTTATTTTACTTAAAACAAAATACTTCATGAAATTTTCATAGGTAGGCATGATTGCAATTTTCTCATAAAATGGTATGTTGATGTGTCATTTTTTAAATACCTCCACGAAATTATCTATTATTTCATAAACATTTACTTGTCTTAACTGTATTTAAAAAAATTGTGGTGGTTGACGTGGATTAAATTATTATTCTCGAACATTTTATAAGATTCCTTTTCTTTTCCAGTTTTCTCTTGTACTAGTTTTATTACATATACCACTTGTCCTTCAGTCTATTTTCCATATTTTTCAAAAACTTATAGTGCTATTTTTTTTACTCCTCAAGGTGATGGATTTCATCTCACCATGTCATGGAACTTCTATGTCACCTGGTAAAACTCATCTTTTCCTCTCCTTTAATTGATTAGAAACATGATCCATTTAGATTTCTATTTTCTTTATTTCTTCTCATTCATTTAATGAGTCATATTTCAATTCCCAAATATAAGTTCCTTGGTCCTTATAATAGTATTTAAAATTCTTTCATGAAGCTCTTATTGTGGTTATGAAACATTAAAATGTCTCCTCCAGTTAATGGATCTAACTTGTGGGTGTTGGGAATGAAAACCTTATTGTCTTGGATGGAATCCATGGCCTTATGCTTGATTATTTTGTTATTATTTTTATCGATATTTTGTCCTTCATCCAAATGAATAATTTTTATGATTATAATCCATAAAATTTATTTATTTTCAATAAATAAATTATGTCTATTTATTATCCATCACCGCATCATATTTCTTGTACATAAAATTCATTTGTTTGGAAACCTAGATATTTTCCACCATGTGCACTCCTTGCACTATTCCTACCGCAAGATTCCATTGTAAAATGTTGTTATACATTTTTTATAACAACTAAATATCTATTCTAGTGACTTTTATATCATCTAACCTCTAGTAGTTTACTCAACTACTAAATGAATTCCCTATGATAATTATTTGTAAATCATTTCTATTAGAAGAAAAATTTTGATGATGTGATAAGGAAATCATCTAATAAAGACAATAATCTTTTCCCATGAAATATATAAATACTTTTAATTTAATTTCTAAAAATTTAAAATACATATCCATAAATCCATGGATTCTTATGGTGGAAGAAACCTTGTCAAAAACATCCTAACCATAAATTACCATGTTGTTATCAAGTATGGAGGAAGAATTTGGATCCATTATAGTTCATTATCCTTAAGTGAAAATATAAATTATAGTCTCACAAATTCATTTCTGTCATTATTGAATTAGAATGAATTTTAAAATTCCAAGAAACTTATAATGTTAGAATTTGGGTCTTCATGAGGCAGCTCAGTGAATTGGACTGAGTGTGTGATCATTTGAATGATTACCAACTTGATTTTGAAATATTGAACATCAATATGGGAACTATTATAATTGTATTAACTATCATTTTTTAGGGCCTTAAGTAGTTTATAAGTCCTTTAAACCCTTGAATAATTCCTTAAAATTCTTTTCCAACTTCATGCACTTCTCCCTGGACAGCTTATTAGCCTAATTATAGCATCCCGCCTTTTTATCACATAAACTTTCATTGCATTTTACAAAACCGAGGATTTTTAAGGTTTAGTGTCTTGGAAACCAGGAACTTAAAACATGAAACAAAAAAAACATTCTTCTTAAACATTTGAAAGTCTTCTCCTTATGTTCATCCTAGGTTCATTACTGCATCTCAGAACCTGGGGACATACATCAAAGGAAAGGGTGAGCAGAAGGCCCAGTAAGGAAAACAAGAGAAACATTTTACATGTGAACTTGAGATACTTCAATAAAGTCATGAAAAGAACTTTAAGGCATGAGAATGAAATCATGAGGCATATCATAATAAAAATAACATTTTTATAACTTGAATATGTGGCTACATAATTTAACATAGAAAATCATGAACATATCACCAAGGTCCATCCCCAAGGTTCCATTTGAAAATTACCAAGGTTATTCACCAAGGTATCGTGAAAATTGTAATCTCTGGTGGTTACATCATTACCCAATGCATTGGAGCGCTATCAAGGAACACCCTTAAATTTGCCTTTATTATCATGTGAGCCACATATATCATCATCAAAAATTTCATAAATAACCCATATAGCATAAAATAAATGGGTTTCATTTCATAATTATAACGTTTTAAAAACTGCTTTAAAGACATGATCTTTACGTCACTTTAAACCCACGGAAGGGGAGAGCGGGTCTCATGTATGTAAATCCCAGAATTTAAAATAGAACATTTTGATATATATGTGATTACCCCTATAGAAATAGGAGATTTGAGTATTCACTTTATAACATAAAATATTTTTGAGAAAAGAGAGAGACATTTTGAGACGAAAATTCTGCAGCATAACGGCTATGTTTCAGGGTTTTAGAAAACATTGAAAAGAGAGGGGACATGGGTCCAACATTCCTAAATGACCCATAAAACAGTAGAGGGAAAAAATATAAGGTATTTAAGAACATGTTAATGAAATTTTAAAATATACCATATGAAATGAAGAACATGAAAGGAAGACAAAAATAAGATTTCTCTTATGAAAATTCGGCAGCCTAACAGCGTTACATAAACTTCAACCAAAAATGAATTGATGAGATCAAATAGGGTCTCTCATCATATGAACATAAAAAAAATCAGTATGATAGATATAGATATCATACCCCAACATGATAAAAAGGAACTTGCAATACTTGACATGGAATTAGAACTTTGAAAATGGAGAAAGGTGCAAGGACCACTTAAAATTTTAGCAGCCTAACGACGCCACTTAAACTTCAAAATACTGAATTGAAGAGATCAAATGGGGTCTCTCATCATATGGTCATAAAAGATCAGTACGATAGACATAGAGATCATACCCCAACACAACAAAAAGTAACTTTAAATAATTGACATGAAATTAGAACTTCAAAATGAGAAGGGTGAAGAACCACTTAAAAATTCGGCAGCCTAACGGCGCCACTTAAAACTTCAAAATACTGAATTAAAGAGATCAAATGGGGTCTCTCATCATTAGATCATAAAATATCAGTATGATAAATATAGAGATCATACCCCAACATAAAAAAATGAACTTGAATGAATTGACATGAAAGTAGAACTTCAAAATGAGAAGGGTGAAGAACCACTTAAAAATTCGGCAGCCTAACGGCGCCACTTAAAACTTCAAAATACTGAATTAAAGAGATCAAATGGGGTCTCTCATCATTAGATCATAAAAGATCAGTATGATAAATATAGAGATCATACCCCAACATAAAAAAAGGAACTTTAATGACTTGATATGAAAATCGAACTTGAAAAATGAGAAGGGTGAAAGAATCCCTTAAAAATTCGGCAGCCTAACGGCACCAATTAAAACTTCATAAAATGAAATGATGAGAGTAAGAGGGGGTCTCTAATCATATGAAAATAAAATGGACAGTATAATGAATATAAAATAACATCCTCCAACATAAGAACATGGAGTATAAAATAATTGACATAAAAGAGATCACTTGAAAAGAAAGAGAGGGGTCAGATCCCTTACCTTAAAATGTAACTCTTAAACCTCAAAGGATGAGAACTTGAGGGCTTGGGGGCACCTTGGGAGGACTCCTTGGGAGGTAATGAGACCAGAAATTTGTTGGGGAAGAGTGGGGAGTCGAATATATGAGAGGAGGTCTTGGTATTTATAGGGAAAGTGAGGGGACAAGGCATTAATGGCCAAGGGACACCTCAAAAGTGGTTTTCTCAAAAGCATGGGCCCTCCCATGGTACTTCCCATAAAGTTAGGCCACATGGGTACCCCCACACAATAATTCATCACCCTTGGCTGGACAACCCTTAAAAAAACTCATGACATCATCATGACACAGTTATGATGTCATTAAACATACCGAAACCTTAAAATTGTATTTTCACTATTCACTGAAAATTCAACTTTCTCAGAAAGATCCCAAAATTTCACCTTAATCAAATATCAATGCTCTGATTTCAAAAATGAACTCCATTTTATAAAAATAATTTTCTAAATATTTTTAATTTATTTTTTAAATAAATACACTATTCACCGAAAATTCATTTTTTCAGAAAAAAACCACAAAAATTACCATAACATAATATCGGTGCTCTGAGTTCAAAAATGAAATCCATTTTATAAAAATAATTTTCTAAATATTTTTAATTTAATTTTTAATTAAAAAAACACTATTCACCCAAAAAAACTAATACTTGAATAATAATTTATGAAACCGTTATTTAACCATTTTATTGAATCACATTACTTAATCAAGGTGCCTAGATTATTTTAAAACTTTCTTTAAGTGAGATTACTAATACATTTGGTCATATTACTAATCCTAATCATAAAATCACTATTCATAATTTACTATTCATCAAAAATAAAGTTGATCTTATTAGACTCCAAATTTTGTACTGAACATAATTGTAGAAGACCATTTTTTGAAAATCATTACACATTTTTAATTATTTAAGGTTTACATAAACATTTTTAAAATATCCTTTTTCTAAAACTCATCAAAAATATGCATACTATATTTATCCGGTCATTTGAAAATTCATAAACTTCATCATAAGAAGAAATCCCATTTTTTATTTAAAACAAATTATTACACAAGGCAGTTACGGTCCCTTACATAGCCCCTTATCACACCAGTATAGGACCTAAGTGTAAGGTGTTCTAAGGTGAGAGAGTCCGAGGGAGGCTCGGCCAACATTGCCCGAGTAGTAATTTCTATCAGTTTGAACTTCTCGTGAAGGCGATTCCGTTCTAGCTGCACATGATGAAGTTCGGCTTGGGTTTGGTCTAGAGAAAATCCCAATGGTGCTACCTCATTCCCAAGTTCTATTAGATGGGCTTCGATCGGTCCAAGACTACTAGGTGAGGCCATTGAATCATCTTTCTATAATAATTAACCAAGATTACTTGTATTTAGAGACAATAATCAAAACATTTTGTTCAAAACGGTCATATTGACCAATGGTCATATAACAGTCAGAACCCAATGGTCTCATTTTAATTATAATCATGTTTATCAAATAAAACATTTTTGTTGAGTATAAAAAATAAAATAAAACAACACATGAAATTAGGAAACAAGATTTATTCAAAATTTCGGGTCGTTACAATCTTCCCCCCTCAAGAAATTGCATCCTTGCAATTTTAAAAATTGGGTTTTGAAATTTCATTGAAAGTCCCACATCGGAAAAAGAGTTTGTGACACCATTACTTTAAATGAAAGAAAAGGAAGTACAAAGGCCACCCGAGTTTACTCATACTAGGATTCCATGTAGGAAACATGGACATGGAGGAGAAAACAAAGGGTCACGTCCTAAAGGAGAGTGATAGAAAACATGATTAGGAGGAAGTTAGCCACCAGAAAATCCCAAAATTATGATGTGTGCAAGCGGTCTTTGATTACCTAGTAGGAAACGTAAACCAACAATGTTTTTGTTTTATGTTCCTTTTCATTACTTTGAGGAATTCATTTACAACATAGAACAAAAACATAAGGAAATATATTTACCATCATGTAGAGTTTCATCCTTTAATAAGTTTCTACCCAAAACTAATCTTTTCTCTAAACTATGAGCATTCAAAACTACTTGGTCTCATCAAAACACAAGAATCATCTTCTAGAGAATCTCATAATCCACAAAAGATTAACTATATATTTCTTTCATCTTTAAACATTATCCCAAAAACTGAAAGGGTAAGGTAAAACAACTCTTCAAAAAGAAATAATCCCATAGGAATGGAAACTAATTTTAAATCTTCAAAGTTCCATGGTACTACCCAAATTTCATCATAGTCCATTCCATAAATAACGGTCCTTAAAATTCCTCAAAATAAACCAAACTAAGATTGAAACCCAAATAAAAGAAGGATTTGATAACATAGTCTTCCAAAATAAACTTCATTGTTCATCTCCAAACAACATCAACCACTCCTAACATCTTATAACAAAAGTATCTAACCTAAACATATTTAACCCAAGATAGGTTAATCATTCCCATAAGTAACCTAAATTACTATAATTCCACCTTAAATTCATAGATTCTTCAAATATAAGTCAACCTTACTCCTCAATGAAAATACCATTGTAATCTATTTACCTCGATCATATAGGGTCCCAAAAATAGTGAACTTCTTCCAAAATAAAAATCATATTTTAATCCCCTAATAATGTCTGTCATATTAATACGGAAATCATATCATTTCCTATCACATTGGTTGTTGAGACATGTTCTTCCATTTCCCGCCATTAACTAAGAAAAGAACTATAATTAGGGGCTTAAATACTTAGCCAATAATCATGAAAAGAAACTTAAAGCATATAAGGATAACTTGTAGTTGAAAAGTATACCCTAACATGTGATCCCCTAGGTTCCCATCTAGGTTATCCATGATCATATATTCTTATGTGAATCTTTATTTTATTTTATCTTTGTTCCTTTAACAATGGTTCATACTAAGCTTATGAATTTACCAAAGCATATCCCCCGAGAGTGTCGTAACCAAGAGTGCAGCAAGGCCCATTGTCGTGCACCAGTTCCCGTTCGAGTCTAGCTCAAAGCGGTGTTTTCAGGTTTTACCCCTATGTACATCTGTGCCAGAGCCACCTCTACCTGCTCGTATCCAGACAGGGATGTATTTGCTTGGCAACCCCTTACTCAATACTCACCAAAATACCAGGAAGATTTCCAATATTTTAACTTTTCTATAGGCTTCTTCCTAAAGTTTTTATATCCTAATTTCCACAAATAACTAAACCATCCTTTGATACCAACTATAGCATCCCGCCTTTTTATCACATAAACTTTCATTACATTTTACAAAACCGAGGATCTTTAAGGTTTAGTGTCTTGGAAACCAGGAACTTAAAACATGAAACAAAAAAAAACATTCTTCTTAAACACTTGAAAGGCTTCTCCTTATGTTAATCCTAGGTTCATTACTGCATCTCAGAACCTGGGGACATACATCAAAGGAAAGGGTGAGCAGAAGGCCCAGTAAGGAAAACAAGAGAAACATTTTACATGTGAACTTGAGATACTTCAATAAAGTCATGAAAAGAACTTTAAGGCATGAGAATGAAATCATGAGACATATCATAATAAAAATAACATTTTAATAACTTGAATATGTGGCTACATAATTTAACATGGAAAATCATGAACATATCACCAAGGTCCATCCCCAAGGTTTCATTTGAAAATTACCAAGGTTATTCACCAAGGTATCGTGAAAATTGTAATCTCTAGTGGTTACATCATTACCCAATGCATTGGAGCGCTATCAATGCGCACCCTTAAATTTGCCTTTATTATCATGTGAGACACATATATCATCATCAAAAATTTCATAAATAACCCATATAGCACAAAATAAATGGGTTTCATTTCATAATCATAACGTTTTAAAAACTGCTTTAAAGACATGATCTTTACGTCACTTTAAACCCACGGAAGGGGAGAGCGGGTCTCATGTATGTAAATCCCAGAATTTAAAATAGAACATTTTGATTTATATGTGAATACCCCTGTAGAAATAGGATCTTTGAGTATTCACTTTATAACATAAAATATTTTTGAGAAAAGAGAGAGGCATTTTGAGACGAAAATTCTGCAGCATAACGGCTATGTTTCAGGGTTTTAGAAAACATTGAAAAGAGAGGGGACATGGGTCCAACATTCATAAATGACCCATAAAACAGTAGAGGGACAGAATATAAGGGATTTAAGAACATGGTAATTAAATTTGAAAATATACCATATGAAATGAAGAACATGAAAGGAAGACAAAAATAAGATTTCTCTTATGAAAATTTGGCAGCCTAACAGCGTTACATAAACTTCAACCAAAAATGAATTGATGAGATCAAATAGGGTATCTCATCATATGAACATAAAGAAAATAAGTATGATAGATATAGATATCATACCCCAACATGATAAAAAGGAACTTGCAATACTTGACATGGAATTAGAACTTTGAAAAGGGAGAAAGGTGCAAGGACCACTTAAAAGTTTAGCAGCCTAACGACGCCACTTAAACTTCAAAATACTGAATTGAAGAGATCAAATGGGGTCTCTCATCATATGGTCATAAAATACCAGTATGATAGACATAGAGATCTTACCCCAACACAACAAAAAATAACTTGAAATAATTGACATGAAAGTAGAACTTCAAAATGAGAAGGGTGAAGAACCACTTAAAAATTCGGCAGCCTAACAACGCCACTTAAAACTTCAAAATACTGAATTAAAGAGATAAAATGGGGTCTCTCATCATTATATCATAAAAGATCAGTATGATAAATATAGAGATCATACCCCAACATAAAAAAAAGGAACTTGAATGAATTGACATGAAAGTAGAACTTCAAAATGAGAAGGGTGAAAAACCACTTAAAAATTCGGCAGCCTAACGGCGCCACTTAAAACTTCAAAATACTGAATTAAAGAGATCAAATGGGGTCTCTCATCATTAGATCATAAAATATCAGTATGATAAATATAGATATCATACCCCAACATAAAAAAAGGAACTTGAATGACTTGATATGAAAATCGAACTTGAAAAATGAGAAGGGTGAAAGAATCCCTTAAAAATTTGGCAGCCTAACGGCGCCACTTAAAACTTCATAAAATGAAATGATGAGAGTAAGAGGGGGTCTCTCATCATATGAAAATAAAATGGACAGTATAATGAATATAAAATAACATCCTACAACATAAGAACATGGAGTATAAAATAATTGACATAAAAGAGATCACTTGAAAAGAAAGAGAGGGGTCGTATCCCTTACCTTAAAATGTAACTCTTAAACCTCAAAGGATGGGACCTTGAAGGATTTGGGTCACCTTGGGAGGACTCCTTGGGAGGTAATGAGACCAGAAATTTTTTGGGGAAGAGTGGGGAGTCGAATGGATGAGAGGAGGGCTTGGTATTTATAGGGAAAGTGAGGGGACAAGGCATTAATGGCCAAGGGACACCTCAAAAGTGGTTTTCTCAAAAGCATGGGCCCTCCCATGGTACTTCCCATAAAGTTAGGCCACATGGGGACCCCCACACAATAATTCATCACCCTTGGCCGACCAACCCTTAAAAAACTCATGACATCATCATGACACAGTTATGATGTCATTAAACATACCGAAACCCTAAAACTGTATTTTCACTATTCACTGAAAATTCAACTTTCTCAGAAAGATCCCAAAATTTCACCTTAATCAAATATAAATGCTGTGATTTCAAAAATGAACTCCATTTTATAAAAATAATTTTCTAAATATTTTTAATTTATTTTTTAAATAAATACACTATTCACTGAAAATTCATTTTTACAGAAAAACCCACAAAAATTACCATAACATAATATCGGTGCTCTGAGTTCAAAAATGGAATCCATTTTATAAAAATAATTTTCTAAATATTTTTAATTTAATTTTTAATTAAAAAACACTATTCACCCGAAAAAACTAATACTTGAATAATAATTTATGAAACCGTTATTTAACTATTTTATTGAATCACGTTACTTAATCAAGGTGCCTAGATTATTTTAAAACTTTCTTTAAGTGAGATTACTAATACATTTGGTCATATTACTAATCCTAATCATAAAATCACTATTCATAATTTACTATTCATCGAAAATAAAGTTGATCTTATTAGACTCCAAATTTTGTACTGAACATAATTGTAGAAGACCATTTTTTGAACATCATTACACATTTATAATTATTTAAGGTTTACATAAACATTTTTAAAATATCCTTTTTCTAAAACTCTTCAAAAATATGCATACTATATTTATCCGGTCATTTGAAAATTCATAAACTTCATCATAAGAAGAAATCCCAATTTTTATTTAAAACAAAGTATTACACAAGGCAGTTACGGTCTCCTTACATAGCCCCTTATCACACCAGCATAGGACCTAAGTGTAAGGTGTTATAAGGTGAGAGAGTCCGAGGGAGGCTCGGCCAACATTGCTCGAGTAGTAATTTCTATCAGTTTGAACTTCTCGCGAAGGCGATTCCGTTCTAGCTTCACATGATGAAGTTAGGCTTGGGTTTGGTCTAGAGCAAAGCCCAATGGTGCTACCTCCTTCCCAAGTTCTATTAGATGGGCTTCGATTGGTCCAAGACTACTAGGTGAGGCCATCGAATCTTCTTTCTATAATAATTAACCAAGATTACTTGTATTTAGAGACAATAATCAAAACATTTTGTTCAAAACGGTCATATTGACCAATGGTCATATAACAGTCAAAACCCAATGGTCTAATTTTAATTATAATCATGTTTATCAAATAAAACATTTTTGTTGAGTATAAAAAATAAAATAAAACAACACATGAAATTAGGAAACAAGATTTATTCAAAATTTCGGGCCGTTACACTAATTCTCTTCTAACCATGTTGTATTATTGCATATTCTTCTTCTTTATTTTTATGATCTTTTCGATCTATGATTAAATGGGGGATCACCCTCTTATTTTCCCTTTATATTGAGTGTTTGTGCACAAAATTGGTTTCTAAAAAAACTGATCAAGAAGACCAAGTGTAAAATGACGGAAAATAGAAAAATAAAAATGGAAATTTCCCAAAAAATATAAGAATAAAAATAAATTATTCTCCAAAAACAGCACTATTTTTTATGTCTCCCTAGAACATCATTAGTTATCTTAGAGAAATAAAATTATAAATTTATACATATCAACTATCAGTAACTAATTTAAATATTTATTAGATTGGTGATCAAATTCAATTCATAAAGAAT
Source organism: Viscum album (assembly GCA_963277665.1). Taxonomy (NCBI): domain Eukaryota; kingdom Viridiplantae; phylum Streptophyta; class Magnoliopsida; order Santalales; family Viscaceae; genus Viscum; species Viscum album. Next base: position 1,407,787,287 of record OY728130.1, read on the forward strand.
GGTGTATAATTTTTTTAGAATATTTTATGAAAACTTAATGAAAATAGAACTTTGAAAATCGAATTGGTTTTTGAATGATGAGATGAGGATACCGATAAAAATAAATGAATTTTCATTACCCTAATGAAGTAAAAAAATTATGGTAATTAGAGTGCTATCATAATTGGATCAAGGTAAACCTCCTCTCTGAGTACTCACATTATGACCTATTGATTCCCCTTTCCCCTCTTAGTTACTTGGTTGTATTAATTAGTAAGGTACCTAACACCCTGTTTAAACATATCCAATTCAATTCATATTTTCTTTTCTATGTAATTGGTGTATAGTTTCTACAATTAAATAACCAAACCATTTCACGGACAACAATGGTAATGTGAGTAAGATAAGGATAAGATTAAAATAATTTGAACGAATGAAAATACCACTTTAATTACCAAACATGACTTCTTTCACTAGGTTTAATCCCATATCATCACATGCTTGGTAAAAAGAAGAGTTACCCCTTCACGCTAGTCATGAGGGGATATAAGAAATAAATATGACCTCCAACAGCAAAAACACTCCAAAATAGTATCAATAGCCAGTTTCACCTCCAGTATCCCCCATCTAGTCTTAGTTTCCTTGAAAAAATACCCCTTTGTATAGTATCATCTACCTTTTTTATTATTATTTAGACAAGTCTCACTATTTTGGAAATTTGAATTCTATTCCTCTTGGTTTTATTTTTTATATTTCCAATATTTTTATTTATTTGAATTTTATACTCCCTTTCTCTCTCTTGGACAATAGTTTTTGGATATTACTTTTGGGTAGTAATCCAAATATGAGTTTTTTATGCATTTTTTGAAGAAAAAAGTTAAATGTTCCTAGGTTAACTTTTTTTAAACAAGTTCTGAAAGGTAGAAAGTCCCCTTCTACATTTCGGTTAATTCAAAAGGCGGTAGTGACTCTGCCAGTTTCTGCAAATAAAAAAAATATACATGTTTTTATATTTACAAATATATAGGTTTTTATATTATGATATATATATATATTGTGTTTATTTTATTTATTTTAGAATTATTTTATTAATATTTGAAAGTGAAATGTTCTGCTTTTAAGTAATAGATTTTGTGACATGTAAACAAGATTTTCATTATTTTATTTATGATTTTTATTATTTTCAATTATGTTTTATTTTCAAGTATGTTTCCAAATGTACCGTTACTTGCAAATATAACTAATCTAATCATTTTATTTCTTATGTATCTTGTTATAAGTAACTTATACAGGGTTTTATTCTTCATTTAGTTTAGTTAAATACTACTTTTTTGTCATTATTACAAAACTATAATATTATTTTTCATTATAAAAATATATAATATAAATATTATATATATATATATTGTTTTTTATATACTTATTGTAATGTTTTATTTAAATTTTTCAATTCAATTCTTCCAATTAAACTCATAAGAAAGCAACATGTGACTTGATTAAAGGATGTGTGAACTATGGATTTTTTTTATATCCACAATTTCTATAGGACTAGAAGTTCTCTTATCTCAATATTTTTTTTATTCTATTAACAAATATTATTATATTATATTTCTCCCTTTTTGGAAATTTTAAGTTAGTTTATTCTATAGAAATAGAATATACCAGTAAAATTTTGATTCTCGAGTCGAAAGTATTCATTTTAGCACGGTTCAATATATATTTTTTGTTTGAATCTATAATCTTCCAACTTTGTCAATATTTTATTGAAAATTAATTTTAGTATTGTTTTAAACCATTATAATGGTATTTATAATATATTTTTTACATTCATTTAATTTTAAATTATTTATTATATTTATGAAATTATTTTTATTTTCAACAACTTTTTAGATGCTTAGGCTATGTTTTCAATTTTATTTATATTATTTTTATAGTTTATATTTTATAAGATTTTAAAGTTACCTTCCTAAAATTTAATAAGTTTTCCTATGTTTCAAGTAGTTAACTTTGAAAGCTTATAAAATATAAATTATGACTAAAAGATAAGTGAAATTTGATACAGAGGCTAAACATGTAAAAATCGTTGATAGATAAAAGAATTTAATAATTTTAATAGACATAAAACATTTACATGAATGAGTAAAATCAATGTATATATTGAGGTTTTATCCCACATAGTGGTGTGAGATTGGGACACTCATATCGAGATTGTTAAGATCCATGTTGGGGTAGAGTTTTATGACCTAGAGAGGGATAATCCTTGGGAACTAGTACCTCAATTGTCTGAGGCTCTACATGTGTATCATTAGGAGGAGGTGTCAACTGGATGTCCTCCTGTGCACCCAACCCTTCTCCCACTAGGGTAGTAGAAGGACCCTCCATCATTGTAGGGGGGAACCATATAGGCTGTGAAGGATCTGGAACCCAAGATGGATAAAACTGTGGATATCCTATCAAGAAATATAGATATCATGCCTCCTAATGCACTCCCCAATCAGCTGATTCTAGAATAATATAGGGATGATCAATGTATATGGAAAAAGTTAGACCTCATTTGTAGCACGATGCAGTCTACATCATCATCATCATGGATCCTTAGCATCAATAGCTACTGGAGAAGGTTCCTAATTAGATACCTCCACTCCCAAGGTAGGAAATTCATATCCATGGGGTGGACGATCAAAGATACTATTATGAACTACATGCTAATTTGGAACCATCCCCCTATTATATAGTATGGATCACTTATAGGATAATAACTTTCTCCTCCTGTAGATTAGACATGAAAATAATCTAATGTGATTGAGTATACTATAAATATATTCAAAATGAATTAGAAAATAGTACAACAAAAAAATAATATAAATTTATTGAATTAGCATATCCTAAATCCCTCTTGCATGTATAGTAAGATATAGTATAAACTGTAGTTTTTAACATGGATCATACCCGACATACTCTAAAAGATGGAATCACATCATAGGTACACCCTATATATGAATTGTTTCTCATCTTCCCTAGAGGTCGAGATACTAAGCATGTCATCAGTGCCGTTAGACATCATGCCTCCCCATCATCTTCAAGTCATTAAGCTCCTATAACTATCTTGGTGGTAATAAAATACACTAAACATAGCCAAACTAGTACATGAATCTATCAGGCTGCTGCCACTCAATAATATTAAAGTGAATGAGTGGTAATATATCCATATCATTACAAACTCCATCAGTGTAGTATGCAGGAAACTAGTCCAATAAATCCTAGTATGACATCCATGAAATATAAAATGACATGTGATATTTGTTAATAAATTTTGTTACTAAAAACAAAAAATGATGATATTATGAAAAATTTAGTCAATAAAAATTGTAAATACTTACATCAGTGGGTAAGAGACTATCCAACATGAGTTGGTATGCACCCAAATGGTGTTATAGAGTGTGGAATAAGTTGTGTGTCTGACTCCACCTATAAAATAAAACATAAAAAGTGATAAATAATAAGAAATTAAATTCAATAACTCCTACTAGCATCAGAAATAAATAGAGATGAGTGTTCGTACAAGAATCCATATGGACCATCATGCAGCACCTCTATCGGTAGTGGCTGATCGGAAAGATTAGGGCAGAGTGAGGGGATTCACTCTCATGACCACATCTAATGAAGGATGATGAATCCCCTATTATCCATGTGTTCTGCATGACATGTCATGCATAATTCTCTATAAGTGTAAAACAAGCACAAAAATCTTTAGATGTATATCCCGGCCCAATAAAATTCTTCCAATAGCCTCAGATGCATAATGTGCACATGATTACCTGAGTGATCAGTTCATAATATCCCTCCAATGATCTATAATATAAAGGCACAATCATAACACCTCACACTCTTCCTGTTAGTGTGATCTGGTAAATGTGCAAAGTGTGTCTCTATATATCCCATAGATATCGACCATCCACATATAGCAGCATCATCAGCCAAAATGTTGATGCCTAATAATCTTAGTACTAGCTCAAGCTAGTCTGCAAGGGTGGGTCCAATAACTTCTTCCCCTAGATAGAAAGACTAAGAAGGACTACCACATCCTCAAGGGTGATGGTCATCTCTCCCTTGGGAAGGTTGAATGTGTCTGTATCTAGTCTCCACCTCTCTAGGGGTAGCAATCAAGTGATGAACAAAAAATGTGAAATTAGATATCGCAATTCCATAGAAGCTAGCATGGCACAGGTATGGTTTAATGATAGATGGAGGCAGTGTGCAATGATGATGGTGCACTTGATGTACCCTGATCTGTTGAACCAGAAGACCCTATATAACGGTGTGGGAGATAAGCCCAGGTTGCCCAGTTAGTAGTATAGTATCCTCCATCTGTATGAAAAAAAATGAAATAATTCTTAATTGTAAAATGAAAATATAACGTTATGGTAATCAGAATATTATGACTATTATAATGTAAGACATTACATGTTTATTCACATTATTGTATGAATTTTTATTTACCAAAATACAAGGTCATGTCTTCATGTATCTCAAAGTATACATCTAAAGTGTTTTGAGATATTTTTGTTCCTAGAAGATGGTTTTTTAAGATAAGTTTTTATATATTTATATATATATATATATAAATTTTGTCTTTGTTATATATAAGTTTATTAGAAAATAGTTTACTTTTAAATTCATGTAGGATTTCTCATATGACTTCATGTTTCTTGATTATTTTCTCACAGGATTGATTTATGGTTTATCCATGGATAGTTTGATTATGATTTTATGTCACCTCACATGATCTTTCAATATTCATTTTAATGTGAATATGAAAGTCTTATTTTTATTTAGTAGTAAAATTATTCTAAAATATCAGAAAATTCTACAAAATGAAGGATCTTATATTAACACCATATAATTAACCATTTTAAAAAAGATCACATTTGAGACAATACATCATTATTCTAGAGAGTGTGAACTCGATCCAACAATGGTAGGGAATCATTTAGGGTTATGACCTTATTCATGAAATGTTCTAAAAATAAAATATTTCCCTTATTCTTGAGGTCATTCAATATCATTCCTCATCCTATTGGACTTCGTTCTCCCTCATTGACGCAACCTATTGATGCCTGGTATCACTATCATCCAGTCTTTAGCATTGGTAAATATTAAAACTCCAAAATATGCATCCATGGTGTAGCATAAAAATTAGTAATGGTGTTCAGTCGGTACACTTGATCAACATATAATTTGTATGATATGTTCACAGAGTCACATGTTGTGATGGTGTGTGCACATGTAAATCGTAGTGCCTAGAAGTTTCCACAATGACATTTCCTCACTTCTAGTATTACCACCATTTGTTCACTATTGTGACTTTTGATGGGGTTTGAACACTCTTGAACTTAAAATCGAGAGTTTTCTCTACAAAAAATTAATACTTAATAACCATAATCTTCTTTAATGTTATTTTCAATCTCTTGTAGAAAGTGTCTTACGTACCTTATCCCATGTTGAATCCTATTGAAGGCTAGTTTTTTTCTATCAACAAATTACTTCATGCAATGGTAAATTTTATCTTAAACTAATAAAGTTATAAGTAACTTGAAAATCCCCATGAAGGCACCATTTATGTACTCCACAATTTTTTTCGTCATGTGTTCATACCTCTTCCCTCTGTCATATTCCAATTTCTATTTTTCTTTTGGAATCTGCATCATATAATCATACACATCCGGATTAACCTTGTTGATTTCATAGAAACGTTGTTTCAACCTTTATTGATATTGATCTTGGGATGCATATAAGTGATCACATTTCACATAAATTTATTTTATAATTATGTTGAAATAGTAAAAAATAACACAGACATTTGATACCAAGCCTCGTGATTTTATTCTTCATAGGTTTATTATGGAATATTTTTCTCACATTTCTATAAATCCGTCTGATGAAGTACCAATGATGTACATTTAGTGGTCTCTATGTATTAGGATCCACATTTATTTCCTTGTTGATTTCCTGATGCTGATCAGATATCAAACAAACACCATGAATATGGGTGAAATGGGTATTGAAACAAGCCAAAAACCAACTCAATGATTTGTAGTTTTCTTATCTCCACAATAGAAAAGGCAAGAATAAGAGGTGACCAGTTTCTATCTTGGGTTGTCGTAATAAACAATGTGCTCTGGTATTTTCTATATAGAAACATTCCATCAATATGTATGAACTATTTTTTGAATCAAAATTCAAAAATATAGTGGAGTAATGCACAGAACAGCTGATGAAATTTATCATGAGATGGATCAAGTTGGTTATCTTCATACACATATTTATTCATATGAAGATGGAATGAAACTTGATTTTTGTGTCTCAGTATGGCTAGTAATTATGGAAACACCCGACACGAGTCATCCAAATCACTATGGATATTCATAACTGCCTTTTATTTTTTCCATTCATTCATTATTATATAAAATATTATAATTGAATTTTTGGTGTATCTTATCTTGAAAAAGGGATATAGAAACATCTTGGTAAGTCTTAATCATCTCAATGAAAATGGATGACACAAATTCAGCATCCAATGAGGTATGATCTTGTGTCAGGTTTGGTTGAACATAAGCATAAGCTGCCACAATCTTCGAAATTATCCAACCTCAAAATAAAATGTCTGGAATCACACTCAAGTAGAATATACAATCATCCTCATACTTTTCACACTATATGATATACTTTTTATAGCCTAATTACTGAACTAAATATCTACAGTGCCTCTCAATGTGAAATCATTTTAGTACATTTTTTAATGTATATTTTATTGGGGAATTCCTTATAACATATAATGTTTTGTATATATCATTAAACATATCCACTACAACTCAAGGAAACTCAGTTGTAGGTGTGATAAAATTATAGTTGAATTTAGGAAAACATGTCATTGCTTTTGAAAAAGATGTGAAGAGTGGTGAATAATTTATTATCGATCAAGGTTGTCGTACAACTACTACATTTCTAGAAACTTACTCACCAACTTGTTCTTCTCCCTCATAATTAGAACTGTTCTCTCCATCTATTCCATCATTAACAAAATCTTCATCGGATTTCAGTTTTACATGTTTATCTTGGAGATCATCTAGGATTTACTCTTTCGCATCATAGGGTGGAGCCTCAACTTCTTAGGGAAGACCTTCTTCAACCACTCTTGTAAGTCTACATATTCATAAAATTGGATGTTCTTGTTGTATATTAGAAACCTCAACATATAACTCCATCATGGAACCATATGACCACTATGAAAATGAATTTATTTATTTGAACCACTTCTCGTCAACAACCAATGGACAATCTAGATGACATATTGTAGCTGAGAATTGAAAATGTCTATAGCTAATAGACTTGATCTCTTGATCAAGTATTAAATTAAGAAACCATGAATTATATCTTTAATTTCACTTAGGGTTACACAATTAGATGTCCTAACCATTTTTTTTGGTTGTGTGTTATAAGAAGCTCCTTGCCCAGTTTTAATAACCTCCCCATAGTAGTATACAATGGAAAAAATGAATCTATACATAAAAAATTTTCTTTGATCAAGATTCTGATAGTGTGAATAATATTGAAAAAAGGTTTGACCATATAATATTTATGATACTAAAATTTTAGAATGTATTTTTATATCATAAAATATGATACTAATATTTCATTATATAAAACCTAATTATAAAATAAGTCACATAATATTTTGAAAACCAAGAAAAAAAGAATAGAAAACACCAAATAATTTTATTTATCCATGATAAAATGAAAATTATGTTCATAAAAATAGAAATGGATAAGAACAAACACATTAAAAAATACATGAATGATTTACAAAAGAAAAGAAATACCTTGGCATTTTTCAACAGAATTTTTTTGGATGTGATAAGCCTGACTTAAAAAGTGAGGTAAAATCCAACTTATTTTCAAGTGGTGGCTTATTAACATCTTCCAAAGGGATTTACTTAACTTTTTAATTTTCAAAAGCTTTTATCCATCTAAAAAGTTATCTTATATATTATCTTAGATGTCATTAGAAGGATGAATTATTTTGTAAATTCAAAAGTTAAGTACATCTCTTTGGAATATTTCATTAAGCTCCCACTTGAAAATAAGAAATATTTTACCTCACTTCCAAAGTTAGGATCGTCTCATCCAAACTCAATTCTGTAGAAAATTTTCAAGTAATTTCTTGTATGTTGTAAATAATTCATGTGTTATTTAATGTGTTTTTTCTTCTCTATTTCACATTATATGATCATAATTTTCATTTATCAATGATAAATAAACTGATTTGGTGTATATTATTTATTTTACCTCAGTTTATAAAACATTATATGAATAATATTTCCAATGAGGGTTGACCATATAATCTTTATGATACTAAAATTTTAGAACATTATATTCTATCCTAAAATATGATACTATTTTTTATAGTATAGTTTTTAATAATCTTAAAGGTATTACATTAGTTTGTAAAGAAAATATGAATCATATAAATAATATCCCCCCAAATAGTTTCATTCTAGGTATGCATCAAAGATCATTGTCATATACCAGGTTATGTCGAGTCAGGCCCAATGTACCTTGTCGGAATTGTTACTCTTAAGTACATTTGTTCCAGATCCACATCCACTTTTAGTATCTAAATAAGGATTTTATTGCTTAGATAACAAGATAATTTTAATGATACCTAAATTTTAGAACTTCTTTTTATATCCTAAAAGATGAAACTAATGTTTTATAGTACAATTTTTAACTTTGTTAAAGATATGTTCACTGATTTATAAATAGAATTTTAATTATGTAAAAAACATCACTCTGAATGGTGTGTCATGGGTTCCTAAATTTCATAATTAAATATATGGTAATTTTCATTTGATTTTAGGGCAATCTGATGTCATTTTCTAGGTTTTTACCCCCCTAACACTTGTTTTTAAATATTTTTATACCTTTGAGAAGTGGTTACTAAGTCATTCCAACCACACTGCACATCAAATTGACATGTTTTCTACATGTACATGTTAAAAATAACTTATTGGTGGTTTTAAAATGATTTGAAGTCAATATATGGCCATTTTCTAGGGTTTTGACCATTCCACACACGTTGTAGTGTTTTTAAACACTAAAAATGTGTTTACATCCATAACGGGAAAACCATCATTCAGAATGACATACCATTATTTCTTAAATTTAAAAACTAAATATATGGTCATTATCTTCTAATTTCATAGAAATTATATGTCATTTTCTAGTTTTTGACCCTCTGACACTTTTTTAAAGGTTTTTGTACCTCTAAGAAGTGTTTAATGATTCATTCTGACCACAACACATGTCAAATTGACATGTTTTCTTAAATTATATGTCAAAAATAACTAAAAGGTGGTTTTATAATGATATGATGTTAATTTGGGGTCATTTTCTATAGTTTTGACCATTCTATGCATGTTTTAGGGTTTTAAACACTTAAAACGTTTATGGACATGATAAGAAAACTTTCATTTAGAATGATGTGTCATCAGTTCCTATATTTTAAAATTAAATATATAGTCATTTTCCCTTGATTTCAAGGAAATCCAATGTCGTTTTACATGTTTTGAACCCATGATACTTGTTTTTAAAGGTGTTATACCTTTAAGAAGTTGTTACTATGCCATTATGACCACACCTCATGTCAGGTTGACTTTTTATCTATGTGTACACATAAGAAATAATTAATTAGTGGTTTTACAATTTTTTACATCAATATGTAGTCATTTTCTAGGATTTTGATTATTCCACGCACATTTAAGTGTTTTAAAACATTAAAAATGTGTTTATGGACTTAACGGGAAAAATGTCATTTGGAGTGATGTTTTTTTTATTACTACATTTAAAATTTAAATATATGACTATTTTCCCTTGATTTTAGGGCAACCCAACATCGTTTTCTTTGTTTTGACCCCCTAACACTTACTTTTAAGGGTTTTGTACCTTTGATAATTTTTTACTGATTCATTTCGACCAAACCGCATGTTGACTTGATGTGTTTTTGCCCATACACATAAAAAATAACTTAGCAACGTTTTCCAATTATTTAACATCAATATGTTGTCATTTTTTATGTTTTTGACTATTCCATGCATGTTTTAGTGTTTTAAAACACTAAAAATGTGTTTACATCCATAACAATCAAACTATCATTTAGAATGATGTTACGTCAATTCCTATATTTAAAAGATAAATATACAGTCTCATTCCCATGATTTTACAACAATCTAACAACGTTTTCCTACTTTTGACCCCCTGACACTTATTTTTAAAGATTTTTGTGCCGTTAAAAAGTGTTTACTGAGTTATTTTGGCCACACTACACATCAAATGCATGTGTTTTCTATGAGTACATGTCAAAAATAACTTAATGGTGGTTTAAAATGATTTCACTTCAATATGAGGTCATTTTATATGGTTTTGACCATTCCACATAGGTTTTAGTGTTTTAAAACACTAAAAATGAATTTATGGCCATAACGGGAAAACAATCAATAGAAATGAAAAGTCGTTAGTTCTTACATTACACAATTAAATCTACATTTTTTTTCCTATGATTTCAAGGAAATCAAACATTATTTTCTTGGTTTTGACCCCCTGACACATGTTTCTTAAACTTTGATATTTTTAATATTTCTTATTGAGTCATTCAGAGCACACTACACATTGAATGAAAGAGTTGTTTGCTTGTACATATCACAAATAATTAATTGGTGGTTATCCCATTATTTAACATCAATATGATATCTTTTTTTTATTCTTAAATGTGCATTTTAGTGATTTAAAACACTAAAAACATATTTATGGGCATCATAGGAAAATTGTTACTCAGATTGATGTGGCATCAATTTCTACATTTCACAAATCAATATGTGATATTTATCTTATGATAAATTTTTTAATCATTAAATATTTTTAAAATTATAATTGTATAATTAATATATTATTAATAAAATTAATGATTTATCACACCGTGCATAGTGGTGTACTATTTCACACCCTATCTAGTAAAACCACCCATCATCCCTAGTCTAGTCACACCACATATTAAGCTCAGTCCACCTCGCACCTACATCACATTATCTACTCAAAGGAACTGGGTTCTCAAAGCTATTACAAGAGGTTCACTATAATAAAATCTATTCTATGGAGTGGTTTTTTACTAATGTTTGTATTTTAAACTGTCAATACCTTATTTAGTAGATGATAAGTAAACCGCTATGTATTTCATGGTCAACAATCATCAAGTGGATACTTTTATATTTGAGTGATATTTTTTATATGTTTGTTTTTGGGTACTCATCGGTGAGTTTTTATTCAGTTTAAGATAGTTTTTTAACAAATAATAACATGGGGAAGTTAATGGTAAATCTCACCGTCTTTCAAGAAAGATACCAAATAATCTTCCCATAGATTCCAGTAGCATCACCAAATTTCTAGCAATCTCAGGTATAATAGAATGACTAGGATTCACAGAAGATGAAGGTAGTGGTGGCGTGCTCTGAGATACTGATCGGCTAAGATCCTGAATTTTTTTCTCAATATTTCTACATTTGAAATGGTTAAGCTATATTAAATGTATAAAAAATGAAAAACTAAAAGTTTTTTACAAAAAAAAGAAAATAAAAACTAGAACAATGTATATATGCATGAAACACATATCAATGAGAAATTATAATATATTTTCATTACCAATTTATACATTAAAATATCTTCATCTTCATTATCATTATTGTTATCAACCTCCATTGTGACGTGTCCTTCATTTTTTCCCTCTCTTGCAAGTTCTACCATTTCAATATTTTTAGGAAAAACTATTCAATGTTTTTTGGTTGATGAGGTTCACTGTCACAAAGCACCAATTGATCTTCCCCTACCATACCATATATGTCTCTAGTTTTAATTGTTCAATAACACTCCAACCTTTATGTATTTCATTATCTACATAATAAACCATATTCTCTTGTGAAGCTATGATAAATAGATCATGTTATGCCGGATCCTTGGTATCTATCAAACAAGATAAGTTGAAAGAAGTAAAATGTAATGAATAATTCATTATACCCCTATCAATGTTGACCCACTTTCATTTGAATAGGACAACTAAAAACTGGTCATGATAGTTTTATTCAATTATATCATTTAGCTTCCTATAGTATCCCACCTCTATAAATGTCAACACACCACTATTCTGAGTTTTCAAGTCTTCTTCATGATAAATTATATGAAACCTCAAGCCATGAATATTGTAGACATCAAATATATTAGCCTTCCTTAGAGGAATTTGATCCAAAAACTTCAAATCATTAGATATTTCAAATCTATTTTAAACATTCTTTATCTATACAAAAATATATTAGTTTTTAATTTTAACATAGAAAAAATAACTACACGTTAGTAATATGAATATTTATATATACTTACATGATGGTTAAACCATTTGAAAATCTAATTATTAACAAATTCAGTTAATTCTAACTCATTTCGAGCTCAACCCCTTAGTCACCTCTTTGATTGTAGTATAAATTCTTCAATAAATGGATCTGCAAAAACACTATTTAGTAGCACATATCTATATACTTATAGTAACTCCAATTCAGTCAGTAAAAAATTTAACCCCATTCCAATTGGTTATCCAATAGTTGGAAGTAAATATGACTAATTTTTATAATGATAATTAGTGTATATGTCATCATCATGTCTAGAATGATTTAATCTAGTCTCAATCCCATCTAAATAACTAGAATAAAAGTTCAAGAACTATTTGGTTTTGTAACCTTTAGCAATATATCCTTCTAGTTGAGATTTATTCCCCACATATGATTTTAAATGACCTAAGTACCTAATGGGAAAAAATAAGAAACATATTAAAAAAATTACACAATGATTTTATAAAATTGAATTCCCCAATTAAAATAAAAAATATATCAATTTACCTCTCTATTGAATCCATCTATGGATATTGTAACGGTACACAATGTTTAGCTTCTTCAACCAAAAGAATAGTCAAATGAATCATGACTATAAAGAATGAATGGGGAAATAATATCTCAAAATAACATAGTTTCAAAACAAATCTTTCTTGAAGTTTATCAATCTTAGTTGGATTTAGAGTTTTTTCAAAAATATATTTGAAAATTTTACAAAACTCAACTAGAACTAAATTTAATTTTTTAGGTAAATTATTACACAAATCCAATGAAAACAACTTCAATATAAAAATATGTGAGTCATTACTTTTCAATATATGTAACTTTTGATTTTTTATGTCAATGCACCTTTATATGTTACTTGAATATCCATATGATGATTTTACATTCTTTAAAGTTTGAAGTAATATGTATTTATCATGATATTTCATTGTAAAAATAGATTAAGGATACTCATCATTCTCATTTTCCCACAAACAATCTTTTGTATTCATTGACTCCAAATCTTTATGAGCATTAAGGTGATCCTCTTATTTACCCTACTCATTAATCATAGTAAAAATTAAATTATCATAGACGTTCTTCTCGATATGCATTACATCAAGATTATGACATATCAAATTAAACATCCAATAAGAATGTTTGAAAAATATACTCTTTTTCTTCTATTTTTGTGTTCCAGCTTCTTCGAATATTGTACTTCGTACCCTTTTCCCTATTTTAATTCGATGAAATTTTCCAAATTCTTTAGTGATATTCATTAATTTCCCTGAGATTTCTAAACTAGATAATACCTTCTGTGACTTTATTATTTCAATATATCCTTTGAATCATGTCTTGTCAAACCTGAATTTATGAGAAGCATCAAGAAATCAACAATGAAACATAAAACGGTATTTCTTATATGAGTTAGTCATTGAGGTTCAAAATCAAAATTACAAACTAGACAATTCAAACTCATATGAGTGTTCCAGCCAGATAAATTTTCTAGTCCAGAAAATTCACTAATTTTTCACATTAAATTAGCATGCATTTTGAATAGTTCTCTTATTGAAGCATTATATGTTTCCACACCATCATCCCATAATTCTCACAATTCATTGATTAGAAGTTGAATATATACATCAATGTCATTTACATGCATTTTATTTCAAGTAATAATCATATAAATAATTAAAGAAATTTTCTTCATACACATCCATGGAGGTAGATTTTAGAGGATCAAAACAACTGGACAAATATTATAATTAGTACTTAAAGTATCAAGAGGGTTAAAATCATGAGAAGCCAATCCCAAACGTATATTCCTAGGATCTGAATAAAAATATAGATATAAATAATCAAACATATTCCATGATGTTAAATCTTTTGGATATCTCATCAAGCCATCATTATTATCTGGATCATTCCACTTTATGTCGTATGCAGTCTTAGAAGACATGAATAATATTTTTAAGTGTATTTTTTGAGTAAAATAACAAAATACTCTTGTAGGAGTTTTCTTCTTCTATTTATTCTCTGGTTTTCATTGGTTTATACTCTCATTATTGTTCATTTAATTACATATTCTTTTATGACATCTTGTGCATTCTTCTTTATCATACTCTTCTCCCCAATAAAGCATAAAATCATTAGGTCATGCTTGTATCTTTGTATAATAAATTCCAAGTTTTTTTATGAATTTCTTCATCTCATAGAATGATATAGAGATCTTAGCTTCACTAAATTCATCATGAAGTAACTCTAAAATCGTGGTCATTGCTTTGTTAGTAATTCCACAAAGACACATGATATAAAACAACTTAAGTTAAAAAAGACAACTTCAAATACTTTGTACTGATGTTCTAAGAAATATAAACCTATTAAGGATCAACTGAAGGTTTTGATGATCTATTAAAATTAGGGCATTTTATTATGTGAAACAAAATGATTCATTTAAAAAATTTCAAACTTAATTATTCTCTGCTAGTTCGCTTTGTATTTCATTGACATTATTGTCATTATTTTGACTTTCTATAACATTTTATTCGCCATTCCAAATACAACATACATACAACGTAAAAAACTATTTCAATATAAAATGATCATATACTTCATTTCTATTCAACCATCACTTGAATTTACAATCAGGACAAATAAATTTTATTCTACCATCCACTGGTCAGTTTTCAATTGCAAAATCTAAAAATTCTTCCAATACCTTGGCATACCAAGGTGTTTTTTGAGGTAAATTAATCCAACTTTTATCTATAGTTATTGTATTTTATTCTCCATGTATATTCAAATATAAATATATAAATTTTTAACCAAACAAGTATAATCAAAATTAAAGATCAATCTATACATGTTTGAATAATAAAAAAGAGAATGGTATTTGAAGTTAGATACCTTCTTGAAACAATTAATATTTAATGATGGAAGTGTGTAAAACAACCTCTACGTTAAAGATGATAAATATATATCAATTTTTGAAATTTTATATATAGAATATATTATTCTTATGGGAGAAAATGATAATAGTGTATTCTACCCTAGTGCTATAACTAAGGAGGGCTCATTCCATTAAAAATTAGCTATATTAATCAAATTAAAAACCATTTCCCTTGGTCTAACTAAGAATAAGATAACAACCATTTAAAAATATGAATGAAAATTATTATTTATTTGGATATCACACACTATTGGAGGGCCAAAACTCATAAACATAGAATATTTAGGCTGTTATATGTGATTATACTTCATTCTACCATTTAAGTTCATTTTATATGTGCACATAAATTTTCAAAAAAACTAGTCATCGCTTCCTATGTTTTAAAATAAAAGACACAAATCAATTATCACAAAAGAATATAGTTAACCATTTAACATATAAGCTTACCCAAAACTAAACTCTTTTTGAATCATCCCATTCTCTTTCATTATGACCAATAATCAATATGAAAACCCCCTATGGGAAATAAATGCACCATAGAATTTCAATTTCCAAAATATGTCAAGGGGCATGGTTTATGGTTAAATTTTAATACTATTTATGGAATATTCCAACCATAAATTCAAATACACTTTTAGAAACCTATTTATAAAATTTCTTTTGAAAAATAAAATAATAAATCATTATAAAGTCAATACATTCAATCTAATCCAACATTCGTTCCTAAAAATCCATGCACACCCTTGGAATTCATGATTTTCTATTAAAAATTATTTTATAGACCAAAAAAATTAAATACTTGAAATCACATAATAAAATACATTCTATAATTTTATCAAATGATATTTGTGCATGGTAGTTGAAAAATAAATTTAAAATACATGTTCTCATATAAAAAACATTACATTCAATGGAAAATAAGTGAAACATTGTTTCCCTTTAAAATTGATTTATACACACATATAATAATTTCATTTGGAATCTAAAACCTAGTTTAAAGAGGCAATAAATAAGTTTTTATTAATTTAATGAACTATGAAATGGATAAAACCAACCTCTGGTCTGCCACTTCCAAAAAATGCGACACTAAATCACCACAACAAGGACAAAGAAGATTTAAGAGGCTAATAGGAGGAGAACTAAGCTTGGGAGAGGGAGGTCATAGGGGGGTCCACATTCCCATCAGGGATATAGAGTTCTAGGGGGTTCTGCATCTCCATCGGGAAGAGGGAGGTTGGAGGGGAGTCATGGGGGTCATGGGGGTCAGGGTCACTATTGAGGATAGAGAAGGGAGGTCAGAGGGGGGGTTTTGAGTCCCCTCTATGGAGAGGGAGGTCAGAGGGTAAAATTTTGGGGTTAATGTCACGCGGGGGAGGGGGTATGGGTTGGGAAAACATAGAGGGAGTGGAGGTAGGAAAAAATAGGTCTTTTAAAAAAAATGTGTTGGTTTAATATAAACCACTATAAGTTATTAAAATAAATAAAATATAGTTGTGGCTTGACTAAACTTCTGATATATTATTATTATTAAACTGAATTTATTTCACGACGGTTAAAATAACTTCCACAATTAAACCGATGATAACCAGTTATTTTTTTATAGTGATTAATAATTAGTTAATCATATGATATTCATCAGTTAATTATTATTAGATAATAATTATATGTAATTATTATTTAATCCTAAGTTATTCATTAGTTAATAGATACTTAATCATTAATAATAATAACTATTATTTATAAACTATATATAACTAACTAAACTACTAATTAAATAACATATTTTGAACTAACTAAAAATAATTCAATTAAATAAATAAATAAATTTGAATTAAATATGAAAAAATACCTCTAAATGGTGCTTTAAAAAAATATAGGCTTATTTTAGGCCACCGGAGCCACCATGCACAAAGAAGGATTCTTTTAGATACAGAGTGTGTGGAATGTAGAGAGATGGCATAAATTTGAAGTGATGAGGAGGGGTTACCTTTTATAGGGACTTAAAGGAAAGGGAGTTGGGGGGTCACCTTTCATCTTTACATTAGGTTAAAGGAAAAAAACCCAATTACCTTTCACTTTTTTAGGTGAAAGACAGCCACCCCTGGCTCTCACTTTCCATGTCACCAATTTGGGGAAAATGTAGAGGGTCTACGGGCTTTCAAGAAATCAGAATGGTAGCATCACTCCTACCATAGTTGGTATCCTACCCTATAGTATTATTTTACTATATTTATCATACATGGACTATATCATAGTATCCTGGAAATGACACATCAATTATTCTTCTTCATTCAGGCTTTACTTTAAATGATGTGATGTCTAATCCATGGTGCAAACTTCAAAGTCATCTCGATCTCTCTATCCTGCTATGATTCAACGGTGAAGTCTATAGAGTAGTAGTTCTTGAGTATCTAGTGGTGGTGAGCTCCTCATCACTAGCCATGGCGGGATTATGGTGTAGTAGATGCGACCTGTGGTGCAGTCTTGTTATTCAGTGTTTCCGAGGAATACAATGCGTGTGATATGGTGAAATGAAAAACATATAGTTAAGTGCATAGTACCTAGGATGGTGATTTCATACCACATCAAAGATTCAAGATATTTCACTCAACTTAATAAGTAAACTCTTCCCAGAACAATCCAATTAGGTTAGACTGGTGTGAGGGGATTATTATCATCTCAATGTGCTACCCAATACCAGTGAAACTTTACTCTTACTTCTACATGGACCTTACCCTATGCATTAGTGTGATCCCTCTTGTATGCTCTTATCCCAACCCACATGACCTTTCTGAATATGTTCTTGGTTGAGTGTCTTTCCTTCCTTGGTTGAAGGATGGCCGATTATAGACCTATTTTTTACTAAGAACATATCCTTTTTAATTTACCCACTATTTTATTCTCTATTTAAATTATTCGATTCATTAAAAAATTATTTGACCCTCTTAGGGGATTTCCCCAATTGCATGACCTTCCTGAAGATGCTATTGGTTGGTTGTCTATTATTGGTCATGTTAAGTGGATTTTCCTCCTTGTTTAAGGGTTGGATAGTTTTGGGCCTATTTTTTTACTAATTCCCAAACCTCCATTTTTTCATTTACTGCACATCATCCAGAAAAAGTTCTCATAATAATAAAACAAATTAAAACATGAATTTTTTTATATTTTTACTTCCTTTTCAAAATTTTTATAAAAAATTCCAAAAAAGAATATTATTAATTAAACCATTAGTGTTAACACTTAAAAAAATTCTAATTAGACATTAAAATTTCAAAAAAAATATTAAAAATTTGAACTCATCACATTTCCAAATGGTATCACAAAAATTGACCTCAAGAATGTAAATGGTTAATAGCCAAAATTCAATCACCCTAAAAAGGGATTTCATAATATCATTTAAAGGATTATTAATAAGAAATAACTTCCAAGTATTTAATTCATTTAGAGAGAAATAGGAAAATTAGTAATGAAACCCATTTTTTGAAAGGCTTATAAACTATTTTAAAAATATTTTTAAAAAGAAATAATTTGATCTTAATAAAAATTAATTATTAATAAAGTTTTTAGAAAATAAATTTTTTAAGATAAAGATACTTTTAGAATATTTTTTTAAAAATAAAGTGAATAATTGAATATTTTTTTCTTAAAAACAAAATCCATTAAATTCCTTTTTAAAATTAATAACTATTTTTAAAATCAAAATTTATTTTTGGAAAATATAAGAATATTTAATTTTCATTTCATAATTATCATGAGTTAAAATCATTTGTAAAAAAATTTAAACATGTAAAAGAAACTTCATAAATATGAATATTCATATTATTATAGAAATTATGAGTCTTTAGAAAAAAATTAACATTGTTGTAAAAGAAGAGGATACATCTCACATTCAAAATTCATTCTCAAAAAGGTGAACTGAAAAATTAAGAATTTTTTTTTCTTTAAAATGAATCTTAAATCATATATCCTTGAAAATATATAAAGGTTATTAAAAGGGAATGTATAATGTAAGATAAAAAATATTATCATGAATGAAAACCCTTTTGGATATTTTAAAATACAATTGTTAAAACCCATATCACAAAAAATTAACCAAAATTATTTTTTTAAATATGAGGAAAATATGAAGGTCACATGAGATACCAAATATTTATTTTTCTAAATATTAAATATAATAGTTTTGGTAATTAGAAATATGGATAGTGAGGGGAAATTTTAGCACCCTCATCTTCAATTAAGTAACCCTTATTTTATTCTTTTTAAGTATATAAGTTTTTTAGGTGAATTTTGGGAGGGTTTGGAGACATTTTGGAATGTTTTGGGGGATTTTGTAAAGGTTCATGATTATTTCATGGTTATTAGAAACCCTGAAACCTCCCCAAGAAACTGTGCACAGTGAGACAGAGGTATCTGGGTAGGCACACGATTTGGGAGCATGATTTGGCCAAACCATGCGGAAACCAAGTAAAAACCATACACAGCTGAATAGTGGGATATGAAAAGTTTGGATCATGTTTTAGAAACTATAAAAGGTTCTTTCTTGAGACATAAGCTGGTGCACGGTTAGCGGATGGGTTTCTGAACCGTGCGACTAATTGTGCACAGTTTAAAAACTAGATCCACAAAAGGTGGATATAAGTTGGGATTAAGTTTTGACCCCCCCCCCCCCCTATTTTCCACATAAACGATCCTAACTCAATATTTTCTACTACCAAAGGTATTAATGGTTTCTCCCATCAATATGGATGAGATCTGAAGACTTCTTTTAGTGTGTTGAAGTCATATTCTCACAGTAAGTCATCATTCTTAGTGGTTTTTCTTAGTTTTCTTTAGATCTACTTATCTCTCTCTCTCTATCGTATTCTTAGATATATTTACATTATGAATAGATCTGAGTTATTTGATGCAAAATATGATTATATTTGGATTTTTTATGTTAGAGAAAGATATCTAAGGTATATTTGGGAGTTTCAATCCATTTCCATTGACGTTTTCATTACATTTTCCATTTTCTCCAAGTTTGTCAAGATACGTGGATTCACTCTTGACTCCTATATTTAGAATATGAAGGCTTAATTCAAAATTAATTAAATTTATTGAATTTTATTGTTAATTAATGTTAATATTATGGTAGAAACCTTATTTAGTAATGGTTTGTGTATTTTTTTGAAATTATGGAATTGTTATGCAAAGTGCTTTGATAAATGATTTTAAAATGTTTATTTTAAAATGGTTTCTTAGTTAGATTATGGAAACGGTTTTTTAATAAAAAAATATTATTGAAATTTTTTTGGAATTGAATTTTTTTTTGGCCTGATTGTATTAGAATGGTTGTTGGGAATACTTGGTGGTGTGTGATCATGTTTCATTATGATGTCGGGTTGAAATATGACCCTATAATCGGTGCCAAAGGTGTAATGATACATGGGATTTAATTACCTTGTTATGACATGGTAGATTTATGAGAAAACACTCATGATTATGTAACTTCCATAACAAACCATACATGTGTGGATGTTTGGTTTGGAATGGGATATTCCAAATAGTTTGTGAAGTGATTTGGAAAACATGCTTGGTTGCTTTTTATAAAAAATAGTTTTTTTTGGAAACTATTTTTCTTAGAAGTAGTTTTTTTAGATAAATTTCTTTAAATTTTTTATATAAATTATTTTATATAAATTTTATAACTTCTTATATTATAGTGGTGTGAGTAGGTAAGTAATTTGGGGAAAGTCTATGAAGTTTCATTACGCACCCCTAATTTGGAACTTTTGTTCTTTTGTAGATGTTGTTATTCAGGGCATGGGAAAAGGTAAAGTATCATACTTATCTAGTGTTTCTTAGTGATAATTAGGATATTTTTTGGAGAATGGAGTAGGTTAGAGCTTTTGATTTATGGTTTTCTTAGTGTTTTTTTGGTTTTTTAGTATTCTATTGTATACTTGGGTATTTTATATACTTCCATTGTGGAACTTTTTATAGTTAGTTTTGATATGAATAAAATATTTGAGTTGTCTTTCATTGTCATCATGCATAAGGTAGTAGTTTATTTGGTTATGGATTTTTTTGTGGATATTTTATTTTAAAATGTTAAATAATCTTCCACATATTAATGAATCCCTTGGCATTTATTTCCATCCTTTAGTGTGTAACATCCTCCTTCCTTCTCAATCTAATTAAATGAAGAGGGATGTTGCAAGTGGTATCATCTTGTTTGGTCCTTGACTAACAAGTGGTTATCCATTCTTTTAGTCTCAGAGTTGCAATTCATTCTAGTTTATTCCTTGTGTTGGGTTGGTAGAAAGGAGTAGGATTTTTAGGACTTAGAATGTAGAGCATAAAAATATGTAGATAAATTTTTTAGGATAAACATCAAGTTCACTAGGTATTTGGATATATAATTTTTTTGGAGACACTTATAGTATTTGGAATCTCATTATCATGGGTTTATCCAATGAGAAGATCTTTTCATGCATTATGGAAATGAATTCCTACTAAGAGTGAATATATCATTTTGAGTAATGATTTAATGTAATTTTTTGATCTTGGAAAAATTTTAAATTTGTTTTCAAATAAAAGATTTTGAAAAATATCATCATTGTGGTATATTGAAAATGATTTTATTTTCAAAATCAAGTAAAGATTCTTAAAAAATGGTTAAACATGGAAAAGGTTGATTCTGGAAAGAACTGTTGCGATAACATGAGGTGGTGGAATTTTAAATGCTAATATTTTAGTTAATAGAGAGTGAGACATGTGGAATTTGATGTGTTTCTAGAAAATGGAACCCAGTTGGAGTCGGAGGAATCAATTGGAAGAAGTTGCTAAGAATGTGGTTACACCTGAGCCATAGGTTAACCAATAGCTAGTTCAGAGTATTGTCTAAGCATTTTAGGCTATGGATAGTGGGAACAGTAGGGATGAGACAATAAAAATGAATCATTTCATCTAATTCTAGAAATAGAATTAAAACATCTTTTGAGATGATTCTGAACCAAAAATAGAAGGGGTGTGGATAAATATGATGAATCATATCTTCGATTCCATCGTTACACAAACATATTTGAATGTCAAGATGGAAACTTATATGATGAAAGATATTGCACGTCAGTGTTGGGATTTAGCAATGTAGGATAAAGTAGATCAAGGCATTGGTTGGGAGGATTTTGAAGAATTGTTTAATAAAAAAATCTATCCTTATATGTTCATAATTAAAATAATGATAGAATTCTTCGTCTTAAAGTAGTAAAATCTTTCTATCACGGAGTATGTAGATAAATTTATGAATTTAGGTCAATTTTCACATGAATTTATTGTCAATGCATCCTTGAAGGAACACATATTTTAATCAGGGATGAAGTGGGATATTCTCTCAAAGATTTCTATGCTCTTTATAACATATTATATAGATACAGTGAATAGAGATATAGTGGAAGAAAGGGATATATCAATATCTAAGAGTGGAAGAAGTATTTTGATAGCCATGGTAAATGGTGGAAACCTTCATGCCGGGAGAAAGCAGAAGAGGGACACATATTTCCAAGGTGGGAGCATGAATCGAAATCATATGGATAGATCAGTAAACCTTCCTCCATGACCCAATAGCAAAGATGTAAGTTTCCAATGTGATTCCTTAGACCACATAAAGTGAGAGTTTACGAAACCACAAATAGTATGCCACAATTTCAAAAAAAATTAGGGCATATTTAGCGTTATTTTCATAGTGATCCAAGGTTGGGTGTTCAGGATACATCTCAGGTGTCACAAGCATCATATGATACGACTAGATGAGGGTAGTATAATAATCCTAATCAATATAATAGAGCTATCCATAGTGATTCTAGGTGTTGACCTCACCTGTTTTGATAATCTCAATCATGTACTCATATGTGTTGAAAATCCCAATTATGTTTTCATTCTCTATGATATTTTTAAGTATTATTGATCTATACTTTAATTCTTTCAAATATGTGATCAAACCAATAATAATTTTTAAAATAGTCTTTGGAATATGTTAATCCTCATTTATCCATGATCATACAAGTTATAAATTGATTCTAACACAATCGGATGTGTTCTGCATAAAACAGATAAGTAATCTGTCTATAGCTACTGATAAAGAGCTACAGGTAACCAGTCTACCGATAGACTTAGTCTACCGACAGACAGCTACCGATACACTTAACACAGACAGCTACCGATACACTTAACACAGACAGCTACCGATACACTTAACACAGACAGCTACCGATACAAACTTATAGCTACCAGTGTAAGTATAAAGAGCTACCGATGGAATAAGAGTCACCGATGGACGAAGCTACCGATACAGACTCACAACTACCGACGCATGTACCAACTGATGCATGGAGCAACCGATAGAGTCAGAGCAACTAATGACATTGAGCTACCGATGTTCGAGCTACCGATGTTCAAGCTACCGATGCTGATTACCTACCGATCACTCGACTCACTGTTTGAATTTCTTTATTTCCTATATTTAATCTATCTAACGGTCATATCATGTACATTTTAATGATTTTTCAAATATCTGATAAAGGTTGTCGGATGTCAGGAACCCGTACCTCGTACCTGCTGAAAAGAAATCTTTTCTGTCCCCTGATGGGGGATAAATACGAGAAGACTACGCTGCCAACAAAAAAGAGAAAAACGAACAACAACCAGAAGCGAACCAGAAAAGTGCATTCATGCAATATACCAAAAACACAAGAACGAGAAGAACACAGAGAAGCTCATAGACAATCAAGCATACTCGAGGAGTGTTCTGTTCATACAAGAAGAACACTGAAGAACCTCAACTACTACATTGTCACTATCTGTGAACCTGGAGCATACGACACTCTGTTTCTTAAACAGAAACGGGAAGAGGACTCAGACTCACTTCTAGTCGAATCAAAAGGAGTCCAGAGCTACACTGAAATCACCAGAACCACTTCTAAACTCTACATCTTTTGTTCTGTGATTTATTATCATTCATTTCGAGCAGTGTGTGTTATCTGCTGTATCTAACACATACATTGTCTCCTGTACTCAAACTGAAGGATTTGTAAATCCTTACCAAACTCTTTCATTCTTTCTTTCCCACGAATAACAGTGGTAGAGGTCGTGTGTGACCTGGACAGCTGGTTGCTGTTTTACTGTTTCCCACGAAGAACAGTGGTAGAGGTCTTGGACCTGGACAGTTGTAAACTGTTGAACCCCGATCCAGGGTGTGGATCATTTTTATATAAACTTTTGAGAGGACTAAGTCTCGGCTTGAGACTGAACCTCTTGGTTACATTGTTGTGCCATCTCTTTCAAAGTTTTATTCCGCTGCTAATCATTTTAAAACCAATACTGTTTTAAAATTACTTTGATAATTAAATTAGCAAGTGTTTATGTTAAGTGTAGATTAGTAAGTTAGTTTCAAAAGATAATCACACACTCCTGTGTTGATTAACTGGGAATTAATCAATCCCTTGAGAATCTAACAGAACCTCTACTTTAATATAAATTCACTACAGTTTAATTTATTATTTTATTTGGGGGTCTTTAAGACACTGTTTTTAAATACAGAAATTTTAATTGGTACTCAATTCACCCCCCTCTTGAGTAAACCACTCCGACCAACACTTGGTATCAGAGGATTGAAACTACTTTCTACAAGTACTCTGCTTTTGAACTGTGATTTTAGTTGTATTTTAAAGTTCTTAAAATTTCTGTTATATCTAAATTTTTATCCCTTTAAAATTTTCTCATCATGGACAATAGACTTGAGGGTGCTGCTACTAACCGGCCACCTTTCTTCAATGGAACTAATTATGCTCAGTGGAAACTGAAAATGAAAATCCATCTAGAAAGCATAAGTTTTGATATTTGGATGGCTATTGAATCAGAATACAAAATGCCTACTACTACTAGATCTACTTGGTATGAACCTACAAAGACTGCTTACAATAACAACTGTAAAGCTATGAATGCCTTGTACTGTGCTCTAGGAGATGAAGAGTTTAATAGAATTTCTGCATGTAAAACTGCATTTGAAATTTGGGATACCTTAGCTGTTTCTCATGAAGGAACAACAAATGTTAAAGAAATGAGATTGAACACCTATACTATCAAGTATGATAATTTTAAAATGAAGCCTGACGAACCCATTTCTGACATGTATCTCAGGTTCAATGAAATTGTCAATATAATGATCTCGTTGGGAAAGGATGTCTCATCGAAGGAACAAATTATGAGAATTTTGAGATGTCTACCTGATAGATGGAGAGGCACATCTGTCTCAATCAGAGAATCATGTGACATAGCTGCTTTACCTGTCAAGGAACTAATTGGCAAGCTGATGATGTATGAAGAAGAGCTTAAAGTAAACAAAGAGGAAGAAAATGAACCTGCAAGAAAGTCTGTCGCTTTAAAATCCTCAACTTCAAAGAATAAGGACAAGGAAAAGCTTCAAGCTGTAGTTGAAAGTTCAAGTTGTGAAGACACTGGAAGTGATTCTGACAGTGATGCTGAGATGGCTCACATTGCTAGAAGATTTAAGAAATTTTATAGGAAAAATAAGTTCTTCAGAAAAACAAATTATAAGGGTAAGTATGATCACCAAGGCAAATGGAAAAAGGATTGGAAGAAGAATGACAAGTCAGATGAGGTTGTCTGCTATGAGTGCAAGAGAAAAGGACATATTAAAGCCGACTGTCCAAAGCTGAAATATAAGAAGAAATATGAATATAAGGACAATAAGTTTAAGAAATGCATGAAGGCTACCTGGAGTGCTTCAGAAGACAGCACAAGTGAAGCTGAATCTTCAGACTCTGAAAGGAATCGAGCCAATATGTGTTTTATGACAAACACTTCTGAGGTAACTGCTGAAACTCCTGCTTCAAATTCATATTATTCTGGAGATGATTCTGAAGGTGATAACATGTCTAAATCTGAATTGTTTGAGTACTGTGATATGCTGGAAGAGACATGTAATTAACTTAAGGATAAATACAAGTCATTAAAGAAACAGCATGCTCTCACCACCATAGTTAAAACCGAACTCACTATTGAAAAAGAGAAAAATGCTCAACTGTTAAAAGAGAACACTGAACTGAAACTATCTAATGAGCAACTCAAGAAAGACTTAGAGAAGTTCACCAATGGCAAAAATACACTAACACAGATGCTAGGAAAGCAAGTAGCACCTAAATATACTACTGGTATAGGATACCAACCTGGACAAAGGAAAATTGCCAAGACTAGATTCATTTCTAAATCTGGACAGAATGAAGGTAATTATGGAACTTCATATGCTTCAACCAGTTATATACATAGCTATGGATCTAATAAAGTTTATCTTTCAAAGCATGTCAATTCTACAAATTATATGAGACCCATTAGACAAATATGGGTACCTAAAGTGTTATTGGCTAACCTGTCTGGACCCAAGAATATCTGGGTACCAAAATCATCTCCCATCTAAATCTGTTTTGTAGGGAACTTGCTTAAAGAGCTCCTATAAAGAGACTTGGTATTTGGACAGTGGATGTTCAAGACATATGTCAGGAGACTTTTCATGTTTCAAGAGCTTAGTAAAAGTTGATGGAGGCTTTGTCACTTTTGGTGATAATTCAAAAGGAAAAATCATCGGCTTAGGCCAGATTGGTAACACTGATTCAATTTTGATTTCTAAAGTTTTATTTGTTGATGGCCTTAAATACAATTTATTAAGTATTTCTCAGTTATGTGATGATGGTTTTCATGTTAAATTTGAAAATGATTCTTGCAAAGTTTTTAATTCTAAGAATGTTTTGGTATTTTCTGCCTTAAGAAATGAGAATGTTTATGCTATTAATCTGAATTCTTTAGCTAAGCAGAATATTACTTGTTTGAATGCTTTTCATAAAGAATCTTGGCTATGGCACAGAAGATTAGGACATTGCAACATTCACTCACTTAGAAAACTCTCTAGAAAGAACCTAGTTAGAGACCTACCTAAGTTAGAATTCCCAAATGATAGAGTGTGTAACCCCTATCAAAAGGGAAAACAACACAAAGTTTCTTTTAAATCAAAGAAAGAAGTTTCAACTTCTCAACCACTTGAATTGGTTCACATGGATTTGTTTGGACCATCAAGAGTTTCTAGTTTAAATGGGAAGCACTATGTTTATGTTCTTGTAGATGACTTTTCTAGATATACTTGGGTATATTTTCTAGCTCACAAAAGTGAAGCTTGTTCTTACTTTGTCAAATACTCCAAGTCTGTAGAGAACCTTAGTGGACTTAAGATTAAGACCCTGAGGAGTGATCATGGTCGTGAGTTTGAAAATCAAGATTTTGAATCTTATTGCTCACACAATGGCTATACTCATAACTTTTCTGCCCCTAGAACACCCCAACAGAATGGTGTAGTAGAAAGAAGAAACCGAACCCTTCAAGAAATTGCTAGAACCATGCTCAATGAATATGACCTGCCTATTTATTTTTGGGCTGAAGCTGTAAATACAGCTTGTTATGTCATTAATAGAGTCTTAATAAGACCAGTTATTAAGAAAACCCCTTATGAATTGTGGAACAATAGAAAGCCTAAGGTTAATTACTTTAAAGTTTTTGGTTGCAAAGTATTTATTCTGAATACTAAAGATAATCTGGATAAGTTTTCTTCCAAAATTGATGAAGGAATTTTTCTGGGTTACTCTATTTCAAGTAAAGCCTATAGAGTATTCAATAAGAAGACCAAATGCGTAGAAGAATCTGTTCACATCAAGTTTGATGAAACTGATCCACATGAGCCTAAAACCTCTCTTGAGAATCTTGAAGAATATTTGTCTATTCTGGACCTTAATGATAAATCTAAAGAACCTGTTATAAAAGTATCCAGTTCTGGACTTTCTCCAGAATCTGCTTCTGTTGAACCCGAACCTATAGATGAACCTGAAATTTCAAGTCCAACCTTTACCAGATCAACAAGGATTCTAAAGAATCATCCTTTGGAAGCTGTTGTTGGTAATCTTGATAGAGGAACACAAACTAGAGCTTCTCTAAGAAACCAGGTTGAACATCAAGCCTTTCTTTCACAGCTAGAACCCAAAAATATCAATTATGCTATCAATGATGAATTCTGGGTAATAGCTATGCAGGAAGAATTAAATCAGTTTGAAAGAAACAAAGTCTGGGAATTAGTTGACAGACCTAAGGACACATTGACAATAGGCACAAAATGGGTTTTTAGAAATAAAGTAGATGAATCTGGAAATATAGTTAGAAACAAAGCTAGACTAGTTGCACAAGGATACAGTCAAGAAGAAGGTATAGACTATGAGGAAACTTTTGCACCTGTAGCTAGACTAGAAGCCATTAGGATCTTACTGGCATATGCTGCACATCTGGATTTCAAGTTATATCAAATGGATGTGAAAAGTGATTTTCTAAATGGTTTTATAATTGAAGATGTTTTTGTAGAACAACCACCTGGATTTGCTAACCCCCATTTTCCAAATCAAGTTTTTAAACTTTCTAAAGCTTTGTATGGTTTAAAACAAGCTCCAAGAGCTTGGTATGATAGACTTAGCAATTTCCTTATTTCAAAAGGTTTTACTAAAGGGATTGCTGATCCAACTCTTTTTATTAAAATAATTTCTAAAGATGTTTTAGTTGTACAAATATATGTTGATGATATTATTTTTGGATCTTCTAAACACTCTTTATGTACTGATTTTTCAAAAAGTATGCAAAATGAATTTGAAATGAGCTTAATGGGAGAGCTTAAGTACTTTCTTGGATTTCAAGTATTTCAAAATGAAAATGGTATTATTTTGAATCAAAGTAAATATACAAAGGATCTTTTAAAACGTTTTGGTCTGGATAGTATCAAGGAAAGTGAAACTCCTATGAGTACTACCTGTAAATTGGATGCAGATGAAACTGGGAAACCAGTTGATCAAACAAATTACAGAGGTATGATTGGTAGTTTACTTTATCTTACTGCTAGTCGACCTGATATTATGTTTAGTGTGTGTATGTGTGCTAGATTTCAAGCTAATCCAAAAGAATCTTATTTGCTTGCTGTTAAAAGAATTTTTAAATATCTCAAACACACGGTTAACTTAGGTTTGTTTTACCCAAAAGGACAATCCTTTGAGTTAATGAGTTATTCAGATGTTGACTTTGCTGGTTGTAAGTTAGATAGAAAAAGCACATCAGGAACATGTCATTTGCTTGGAAAATCCTTAGTTTCATGGTGTAGTAAGAAACAGAACTCAGTTGCATTATCCACTACCGAAGCAGAATATATAGCTGCTGGTAGTTGCTGTGCACAAATTCTGTGGATGAAACACACTCTTTTGGACTATGGATATGTTTTTAAACGTGTTTCAATCAACTGTGATAACACCAGTGCAATAAACATCTCTAAGAATCCTGTATCTCACTCTAGAACCAAACACATAGATGTAAGACACCATTTACTAAGAGATCACTATCAAAAAGGTGATATTTCTCTTGAATTTATTGGCACTGAACATCAATTGGCTGATATTTTCACTAAACCTTTAAGTTCGGATAGGCTAAGTTACATAAGACACGAACTGGGAATGTTTAATCACAACCGGTGTGAAGATTCTCACTGATGTAAGTTTCTCACCGACTTGAAAATTCTCACCGATGTAAGTTTCTCACCGACGTGAAAATTCTCACCGATGTGAAATTCTCACCGACGTAGAAATTCTCACCGACGTAGAAATTCTCACCGATGTACAATTCTCACCGATTTGTTTTTCTCACCGATGATTAACTCACACCGATGCAAGGTTTTAAAACATCTGCCTGCCGCCAAGAATATGAATTGTTTTATTTTATTTTATTACTCTATTTTAGTTGTTTATTTGGAATTCCTAAATGATAAAACTAAGTCTAAGCCACTTCTTACCTCACCGAGCTCAAAATATCTCACCTTCGAACCTTAGCTCCCAAATCGGCCAAGAACCCTAAACCCGCGATGGCAAAAACCAAGCTTCCTATCGTCAGAGATGAAAGTGCAGAACCAAACGCTAAGAAGTAGAAGACACAGCATAAAGCCAGTGTTAGTGAAGTCAGAACTAGATCGGGAAGGCGACCAGTGAATCCTCACTTGCAGAATAGAGACATAGTAATCGAGAAGGAACTGTGCGTGGAATGGCTACTGCCTAGAAAATCCTTAGTACTTGAGATTCTGGAAGACCAGAAATGGGTGGATTGTTTCTCGAATAACAATGTCCCATACTACCCGAAGTTGGTAAAGCAGTTCTATGAGTTTGTAACCTTCGAGAAGTCTGAGAATGAGAATCGGGTAAGCTCTTTTGTAAATGGAAAAGAGATGTCTTTTTCTTCAGTAGAGTGGGCTGAGAGTTTGAAAGTACCACATGAAGGTGTCTCTGGGTATGTATCAAGAGCAATGCCACCTAGAAGTGATATCTTTGATTATGAAACCGCCTTACAAGAACTGACTGGTAATGGAAATCAAAGGCAAGTGGTTGCTGCTGAAATGGATGGAGAGAATCGACTGCTTTTCAAGTTTGTTCAACATGTGTTGATATCGAGGAGAGGAGATTTTGCAAATCTGAGATATCAAGATATCTATCTTCTTCACTTGCTAAGACATGGTGTAAAAATCAATCTGTGCAGATTGTTGATACTTCAAATGGAAGACATGATTAGACCAAAGTCAAAGACCAATGCTTTGTTCTTTGCCAAGCTGATTTCAGTGATGATAAAAGTGAAAGGAATAGCTGAGTCTCAGGATGAGACAGTTGTAGTCAAGAACAATTTCTACATTACCTCGACTGTTTGTAAGTATATGAAAATTAACTGGAACCCATGGAAGGGAGAATGGGTCAGTGATGATCAAAAGATATATGATAGGTTTAATCCTGTGGATTATCCCTCAAGACCAAAGGATGAGAGAGATCCGAGTCTGAGACCTGATGAAGAGGAACCTGCTTATAGTGATGAGACAGAAGAAGAAGAAGAAGAAGAAGAAACTCCTATGGATGTTGGAGGAGATCCAGACTTGCCCCCAAGTCCTGTTGCAGAATTGGTTTATTCTAGGAAAGGAAAGGTAGAGGAAATTTTG
Organism: Viscum album; assembly: GCA_963277665.1. Classification (NCBI taxonomy): domain Eukaryota; kingdom Viridiplantae; phylum Streptophyta; class Magnoliopsida; order Santalales; family Viscaceae; genus Viscum; species Viscum album. The sequence continues at coordinate 1,407,818,785 of OY728130.1, forward strand.
CCTACTTATGAGGAAGACCAGTCTGTACCTCACCAAGAAGAAGAGGAAAAGGAGAATGCATCTGAATCGCCTGCTTTTGGTAGGTTAAGTATGAGTCCTTTGATTGGAAACTCAGCTATGCCTGCTACTGAAGTAGAAAGAGTTACAGAAGAAGTTGTACCTGTATCAGAAGATCTTCTAGATGCTGCACCTGTGGAACTTGTAGTAGAAGATTCTGATGAAGAAAGGCTAGCAGAAAAGGCTATTGTGATACATGAGAATGCACCCATTGAGGGGGAGCATCAGTCTGTGCTTGGAAATGTTACAGTAGCTGTTGAGCTTGGAGATTGGGTAGAAGACCCAGGGTTTATAGTCTGTGGATTGGATTATCCGGATTCTGATAATGAGGTGTCTGTGAATAGACCGAAGACCAATTATGATCTTGCTGCTGAGTTGTTTCCAGATGATGTGGTCAGATTTCATGATCTGAATAAGCTGAAAGAGGATCTCAAAACCAGTTTTGTTGAAGAAGTGAAGCTAATGGAAACCTCTCTTGCTTCCTCAATTAATTCAATAATGGATACTTCTGTGGTTAATTTGGCCTCAGCAAGGGGATCTGCTGCAGTTATCCCAAATGAGTTTGTCTCCAAATCAGATCTTGAATCCATGAAGAATGAGCTGAAAGAATCATTCAGTGCTTCAGTTGCTGAGATGAAGCAAAGCTTTTATGAAGAAATGAAAATGCTAGAGAGATCCTTCGAGCTATCTATGGCTTGTAATTTATCTTCTTTTATGTCTGAGCTTATGGAAGAAGTGAAAGAGTGCCAGACTCAGTCTTCAAGAATCGAAGCAGATCTTGAAGCTCTCAAGACATCAGTTGTTGCTTTGGATTCCTATATGAGCTCCAAGTCTCAAGCTGACAAGGACCTAGCTTATGTGAAGAGTGTAGTAAGCCAGTTTGTCTCAGTGTTTGAAAGTTTCAAAACCTCAGTGAAGGATCATGTTCAATTACAAGACTCTCAAGTTCAAAGCCTAATCAGTGGATTGTCTAAGAGTTTTAAAGAAACTGTTTCCTTCTCTCTTGGCCCTCTCACATCCAAACCATCAGTTGATCTGAACTCAGTTCGAGCAATGTTGAAGGAGGAGATTGGTTCTATTTCAACCAGTGGCTCTGTGGACTCATCAGAGTTAAGCCGAGTGGTGCTTTCTACAAGGGATTCTGCCAGAGAAATCATGAAGATAGTTCAAGACTATATGAGAAAAGCTTCTGCCTCTCAAGAAGCCATAAAAAGCAAAGTGGACTACTACTTCACCAAAATTTTCACCAAGCATCAACTCGAACACCACTTCAAGCTAATGTTAGAACACATGAATCTCCCCCCAGTCACTCAAGATTTCAGAGAACAAGTGAGCAAGCTAAGAGAATTGACTCTTGCCTTAGAGAAATTCATGGAGAACAAAGATGATTTCATCTCTGCTATGGAAAGAGGAGGAGGCATTATTATGGATTTTAGAAATCTGCTGCTGCCCTTCTTGCATGTTGATGCCAGACCAGTCATCATCCCTCCTGCTTTGCCTGCTTCTGCCTCAGCTGCTTCCACAGTCCAGCTGACTCCTGTTCAAGCCATTCGAAGCCTCACTCCAATGGTCACCCAAAAATCTTCAACCTACAAGCCTGACTCTGTGTCAGTGGCCCAGCCTCCTTTGATCTTTTCTGGCATTCCAAAACCTTCACCTGGCTCCTCACCACCCGAGCCTTCTTCTTATCCCAAAGGAAAATCTCATGTTGCAGATGAGGATTGAACCAGTGGCCAGGATTTTTGATAGGAATTCATTTGTAATCTGTTTTTTGTTGTACTTTTTTCCTACTCTAATACAGAACTCTTTTTACTTCTCATGTTTTATTTGTCTCCTATATATATATATATATATGCTTTCCCACTTTTTGATTATCACAAAGGGGGAGAACAATTAGAGGGGGAGAACAAAAATAAGGAATAAGGGGAGAACAAAATGAGAGAATGAGAAATATTTTCAATGGAGAAAAATAAGGAATAAGGGGAGACACATTACCCTTTTTTTTACCTCTGATATCTTATGTCTATATAGTACCTTATGATTGTTACATCTAATAACTTATGTCTATATCATACTTTTTCTATTATCTCTGATGCTGTTTTCTCTGAGAAAAGTGAATTCAATATTATACTCTTTACTATTATATTCTCACTATGTTAAATGCCCATATTACCATATCATAAATTGTGATTATCAAAAAGGGGGAGATTTTTGACCTCACCTGTTTTGATAATCTCAATCATGTACTCATATGTGTTGAAAATCCCAATTATGTTTTCATTCTCTATGATATTTTTAAGTATTATTGATCTATACTTTAATTCTTTCAAATATATGATCAAACCAATAATAATTTTTAAAATAGTCTTTGGAATATGTTAATCCTCATTTATCCATGATCATACAAGTTATAAATTGATTCTAACACAATCAGATGTGTTCTGAATAAAACAGATAAGTAATCTGTCTATAGCTACTAATAAAGAGCTACCGGTAACCAGTCTACCGATAGACTTAGTATACCAACAGACAGCTACCGATACACTTAACATAGACAGCTACCGATACACTTAACACAGACAGCTACCGATACACTTAACACAGATAGCTACCGATACAAACTTATAGCTACCGGTGTAAGTATAAAGAGCTACCGATGGAATAAGAGTCACCGATGGACGAAGCTACCGATACAGACTCACAGCTACCGACGCATGTACCTACCGACGCATGGAGCTACCGATAAACAGAGTCACTGATACAAGCATGTACCAACCGACGCATGGAGCAACCGATAGAGTCAGAGCAACTAATGACATTGAGCTACCGATGTTCGAGCTACCGATGTTCAAGCTACCGATGCTGATTACCTACCGATCACTCGACTCACTGTTTGAATTTCTTTATTTCCTATATTTAATCTATCTAACGGTCATATCATGTACATTTTAATGATTTTTCAAATATCTGATAAAGGTTGTCAGATGTCAGGAACCCGTACCTCGTACCTGCTGAAAAGAAATCTTTTCTGTCCCCTGATGGGAGATAAATACGAGAAGACTACGCTGCCAACAAAAAAGAGAAAAACGAACAACAACCAGAAGCGAACCAGAAAAGTGCATTCATGCAATATACCAAAAACACAAGAACGAGAAGAACACAGAGAAGCTCATAGACAATCAAGCATACTCGAGGAGTGTTCTGTGCATATAAGAAGAACACTGAAGAACCTCAACTACTACATTGTCTCTGTCTGTGAACCTGGAGCATACGACACTCTGTTTCTTAAACAGAAACGGGAAGAGGACTCAGACTCACTTCTAGTCGAATCAAAAGGCGTCCAGAGCTACACTGAAATCACCAGAACAACTTCTAAACTCTACATCTTTTGTTCTGTGATTTATTATCATTCATTTCGAGCAGTGTGTGTTATCTGCTGTATCTAACACATACACTGTCTCCTGTACTCAAACTGAAGGATTTTTAAATCCTTACCAAACTCTTTCATTCATTCTTTCCCACGAATAACAGTGGTAGAGGTCGTGTGTGAACTGGACAGCTGGTTGTTGTTGTACTGTTTCCCACGAAGAACAGTGGTAGAGGTCTTGGACCTGGACAGTTGTAAACTGTTGAACCCCAATCCAGGGTGTGGATCATTTTTATATAAACTTTTGAGAGGACTAAGTCTCGGCTTGAGACTGAACCTCTTGGTTACATTGTTGTGCCATCTCTTTCAAAGTTTTATTCCGCTGCTAATCATTTTAAAACCAATACTGTTTTAAAATTACTTTGATAATTAAATTAGCAAGTGTTTATGTTAAGTGTAGATTAGTAAGTTAGTTTCAAAAGATAATCACACACTCCTGTGTTGATTAACTGGGAATTAATCAATCCCTTGAGAATCTAACAGAACCTCTACTTTAATATAAATTCACTACAGTTTAATTTATTATTTTATTTGGGGGTCTTTAAGACACTGTTTTTAAATACAGAAATTTTAATTGGTACTCAATTCACCCCCCTCTTGAGTAAACCACTCCGACCAACACTAGGAATACCATTACTCTTTAGGAAGAGAAATCTCAATAGGAAAATATAGAACAAAGTGTGGAGAGAAAAAAAAATTATATAGAAATGATCATGTAATTTTGGATGATCAGTCTGAACCACATATAGAGTGAGGTATGATTATTTTTAATTCTATCCTTATGCAAGTGTTATTTTATATGGGTGATTCTCATTCATTTATTGCTTCTCGTTGTATTGATTTTCTGAGTTTAAAAGTTTAGATGATTCCTTCTATGTTAAAACATTAAACTTCTCTTGGTCAAAGAGAATGTCAAGATTTTGTGTATAGAGAAAGTTCTACAACTATTAATGGAGTTGAGTTGAAATGGGATTTATATGTTCTTGAGATGGATGTTTATGACATAAACCTGTGTATGGATTGGTTGATAATGTTCAAGTATCACATCTACTATTATACAAGAAAGGTCAGTTTCACAATCAAAGATGGTGTTGAGAATTTCATTCGAGGAGACCAAAATATAAAGGAATTTGAGATATGTTTTTATCATTAGTAGTTGGAATGATATTGTACCAGTTTCATCGTTGTCATTTTAATTAATGGATGATATTAAGATAAAAAAATTCCATTAGTGGTTTATCAGTTCCTAGATGTGTTTCCCGATAATTTATTTGGGTTTCCACATATTGGAGAAGTGAAGTTTATGATTGATCTCCTTTCAGGGACCAATCTTATTTCCCATCCATCTTATCAAATAGCACCAAAATAATTAAGGGAGCTTCATGTGTAGTTATAGGAGATGGAAAGAAAAGGTTTCATTCAACTGAGAACATCTCCATAGGCATTACTGATCTTGTTTGTCAAAAAGGTGGATGAAACTCTTTGAATATGTGTGTGTTATTATAATCTTAACCAATTTATTATAAAGAACAGGTATCTATTTCCACACATTGATGATCTTTTCACTAAGTTGAGGGGATCTCAGTAGTTATCCCAAATTGACTTGCAATCAAGATATCATCAATTTTGGGTTTAGAAGGAGGATATTCCAAAGATAGATTTCAAGAGTAGATATGACCATTAAAAATATGTGGTAATTCCTTTCAGTATTACAAATTCAGTAGTCGTATTTATGGCATTGATGAATCAGATACTTCAGTGATATCTGGATTAATTTTTTGTGGTGTTTGTGGATGACATATTGGTGTATTCGAAGACAAGGGTTTAGCATGAGAAACACTTATCAGCAATGTTGGGAATCTTGAGGGTTCATTGTATGTATTTCAAACTATCAAAGTGTGATTTTTGGATATAATAGGTACATTTCATTGGACATGTAATTTATGAAAAAGTTGTTCCTATGGATCCAGAAATGGAAGAGGTTGTTATCTCTTGGCAGACACCAAATCATTTCTTTGAGATACAGATCCTCCATAGTCTAGTAGGTTATTATCGACTTGTTGTTCATGAATTCTTATGACTAGATTCACCTATTAAAGCTTTTAAAAATAATAATGTTATATTATAATGGGAAGAGGAATGGTAGGATTATTTTTAAGATCTAAAGTTTCTCCTTACATCAGCACCAATATTGACTTTTTAGGAATCGTGACAAGGGTACATGGTATATTGTGATACTTTTGGATCTAGGTTGGGTTGTGTAATCATTTAGGGATATCATGTTATTGTATATAGTTCAAGTTAATTATGGGTTCATGAGAAGAACTTACCAACACATTATTTGGATCTAACTATCATAGTCTACGATTTGATAGCTTGGCATCATTATCTCTTTAGTGAGAAATTTACTGTGTTCACGGATCATAAAATCTTGAAAAATATTTTATCACAATGATATTTGAACTTGAGATAAATAATATGGATGGAGTATCTATAAATGATTGACTTTGACTTGATGTATACACTAGGAAAAGGAAATTCAGTGGAAGATGCTTTAAGTATAAAGGAATATGCTTGGTTGGAAAAAGAAACTTCAGATAAGTGGTAGTTGATGTCGGTCCTATCTGAAATGCACTTGGAATGTGAATATTGAGGCCATTTTGAGGTTTTATTTCCATTTTAATTTGTTACTAACCTGGTTAAGATGGTTGAAGAGGTACAGACATCTAATACAAAATGTGTGGCTATGAGGTCAAAAATAAATGGTGGGGAGACCATTGAGGGATGGAAGCTAGATGAGATTTTAATGTTGTAGTTCAGAAATAGGATAGACATACCTATGGTGTGTTAGGAACAACTTCTTCATGCTTACCACCATTTAAGATGGTATTTTCATCCTGGAATACATAAGATGTATAAGGATTTGAAAGAATGGTTTTGGTGGGTTGGTATGAAAAGGAAGGTGGTTGAGTTCATTCCAAGATGCTTAACTTGCCAACGGGTTAAGGAAGAGCATCACTGACTAGCAGGTATGTTAAAGTATTTACCTATTCTAGTTTGGAAATGGGATTAGATATCTATGTAATTTTTAACAAGTCTCCCATGAACGGTTCAGAAACCTGATGCCATATGGGTTATAGTGTATCAACTCACAAATTTGGATCATTTTAGTCCTATTCATGAATCACATATGGTTGAGTAATTGTCAAAAATATATATTTGAGAAGTAGTAAAGAGTCATGGAATACTAGTTTCAATTGTTTCAAATAGAGATATAAGGTTTACGTCTCATTTCTGTAAATAATTATAGAAATATTTTGGGACATAGTTAACTATGAGCATGGATTATCATCCTCATATGGATGGTCTATCTAAAAGAATGATATACATGTTGAAAGACATGTTTCAGTCTTGTGTAATGGATTTTAGTGGATCATGTTAAGATCACATACCATTATTGGAGTTATCATATAACAAAATTTATCAATATTTGATACATATGGCTCATTTTGAATCATTGTATGGGATTCATTGTCGTTCTACACTTTATTGGGTGGAAATAGGTGAGACTTTACTAGTTGGTCTGATCCTTATACAAGAAAAAATGGAGAATATTCAGTTGATCAGAAAATGGATAGAGATGGATCAGATTTCTCAAAAATCATATGTGGATAATCGTCGACGATCATTGTCATTTGAGGTGAGTGGTCATGTGTTCTTAATGATCTCTCCATGTCTTGGACATCGACATTTTGGGAAACAGGAAAATTTATATCCTCGATACATAGGCCCTTTTGATAAACTTGAACTTATTGGTGTGGTGGAATATCAGTTCGTATTTCCACCATGGTTTAGTGTGTTGAATAATTTTTTTCATGTATCTAAGTTGAAAAAGTATCAGTCTAACCCTAACCATGTGATTTGATGTGATCACATTGACCTAGAGTTGGATTCTTTATTGGGGAATATGCCAGTTCGGATTCTGGATTTTCCAAAGAATTATTGCATGTAAAAAACATCAATCTAGTGTGAGTTATGTGGAAATATGGTTAGATCCAGGAAGAGACTTGGTAATATGAGAATGAAATGAATGAAAAATGGTGAGAACTATTTTAGATAAATGATGTTTTTCTACTTTCTAGGGATAGAAATTCCAATTTTTGGGAGAATGTAGTACCCCCATTTTCAAGTAAGTGACCCTTATTTTATTATTTTTAAGTATATAAATTGTTTGGGTGATGTTTTATAGGGTTTAGACACATTTTACAATGTTTTGGGGATTTTCTGAAGGTGCGTGGTTGGTGCACGGTTAGTAGAAACCATGAAACTTTCCCAGGAAATCGTTCCAAATGAGACAGAGGCTCTGGGTAGTTGCATGGTTAAAGAGAACAGTTTGGCCAAACCATATGAATGCCTAATAAAAAACATGAAAATATGGATAGTGGTGTTCGGTATAGTTGGTTCATGGTTTGGAATCTGTGTGAGCCAACCATGGGAGGTTCCTTCTTGGGATAGAATCTGACACATAGTTAGCACACAGTTTTCTTAACCGTGCAACTAACCATGCATGGTTTAAAAACTAGATCTAAAAAATGTAGATCTAAGTTGGGATTAAGTTTTGACCCCTCATTTTTACCCTAAATGGACTCTAACTTAATATTTTCTCATCCCAAAGGTAGTGGAGGATTATTCCATCAATCTGAAGGCTTCTCTTAGTGCATTGAAGCTTGATTCTCATAGTAAGTCGTTGTTTTTATTAGTTTTTCTTGGTTTTCCTTAGATCTACCTCTCTCTATATCTCTCTATATTTCTTATATTTATTTTCATTGTGGATATATCTATCTTATTTGTTTCCAAATATGATAATATTTATCTTTTTTATGTTAGGGGAAGATATCTAAGCAGGATTTGGAGTTTCAACCCATTTCCATGGAAGTTTTTGTGTCGTTTTCCTTTTTCTATATGTTTTTTAAGGAATGTGGATTCACTCTCGACTACTCTATTTAGAATATGAAGTCTTAGTTTCAAATTGATTTAAATATATCTTAAAATTAGTGTGCAAGTCATGGTAGAAACATTTTTTATTGAAGTTTTGTGTATTTGTGTGAAATTGTGAAATTTTTGTACAAAGTGCTTTGAAAATTTATTTTAAAATGTTGATTTTAAAATATTTTCTTGGTTTGATTTATATAAAAAGGTTTTCAATAAAAATATCATTTTATTAAAATGGTTTTATAATTGAAATGGTTTTAGAATGATTGTATTAGAATGGCTGTTGGGAATACTTGGTGGTGTGTGTGCATATTGCATTATGAGGCCTAGTTGAAATATAACCTTGTGCTTGGTTCTAAATGTGTAATAGAACATTGTATTTAATTACATTGTGATGACTTGGTAGATCGATGAGAAACCAGTCATGAGTATGGAATTGGCATAACAAATCATGCATGCGTAGATGTGTGGATGTGTAGTTTAGAATGGGGTATGTCAAATGGTTTGTGAAGTGGTTGGAAAACATTCCTAGTTTTTATTCATGGAAAATAGTTTTGGTTTGGAAAAATATTTTTCTTATAAATAGTTTCTATTTTGAGATAAATTGTTTTAAATGTTTTATATAATTTTTTATATAAATGTGCAAACTTTTTTTATCCTGGTGGTGTGAGTAAGGAAGTCATTTGGGGAAATTATACTGAGTTTCATTACTCACCCCTACTTTGGAACTTTGGTAATTTATTAGTTATTATTATTCAGGACATGGGAAAAGGAAAATTATCACACTTATCTAGTGGTTCTTAGTGATACTTTGGTTTTTTTGTGGAGCATAGAGCTGGTTATAGCTTTGGATTTATGGTTGTATTTGAGTTTTTTTGGTTTTTTAGTCTTTCACTGTGTACTTGGTTGTTTTTTAAACTTCCATTATGGTACTCTTCATAGTTGGTTTTGATATAAATGAAATTTTTGAGTCATAGTTCATTTCACCATGCATCATGTGATGGTTTATTTTGTCATGGCTTGTTTGGTTGGTTTTTTTATTTTAAAAAGAAAAAATTTCCCCCCACCTGTTAATAAATTCCATGGAATTTATTGATAGACTATGGCTTCTTGGGGGTGTCACTTGAGTCTAAGTAACATTCTCTTGCCTTCTCAATCCAATGAAAATAAAAGGGATGATACGGAAACAATCATTAAAGTGGATGGGAATTATTCTTAACACTGATATACTGTCCAGAAATAAATTTACCCAGGTAAATATTTGAATTAAAAATGTCCCTTTACCAAGATATATAAGACATTATAGTATCATAATATAATAAAATCAAACCAACATGTAAAACATTAGTAAAAAAAGGAAACATAATGACTCAAGAAAATAAGTTGAGTTAAAAAAAATACCTTATGACTTAAAGAAACACTTAAACAGAAACCACATAGAAGATTTATATTTAAATAAAACCTCAATTACCATTAATAAAATATAATTAATGATATTATATATCCAATAATAAGTATACATGCCACTTAAATTAAATTCGGTACATAAATCAAAACATGTCTCAGAATAAAGGAAATTGAGACAAAAGAACCATACGACCTTTGTATCCTTTGAATAAAAATCCATTTAAATAAAGTAAAAAAAGTGTATCCACAAATAAAATGAATTACAATAAGATTTTAAAATTCATCCATTAGGTATTAATCATGCCATATAAAATATATCATACTGAACAATATGAAATATGTCTCAAGAAATTAAATTTGTGACAAAGAACCTTGTACCTTAAATCCTACTTAGTTGAACATTACCTAACCTATTTTAAAATGAAAATAACCATATTAATCACTAATTTTAGAGCCTTATTCAAATAAATTAACTTTTATACGCATTTTTTATAACCATCAATCACAAATATGTCACTCAGTTATATTTTATTTTCATTATCAGATGTTATTATTTCTCAATTGTTTATTTCGTATAAGTTTCAATGTGACTAGGTTGACTATCACTTATTGGTTCAAATCTTATCATTACCAGATTATTAAAAAAAAAAATATTTTTTTCAATGATTCTTTAAATTCCATTTCATTTATTTAAATACATGGATATTATTTGTAAAAAAGAAAATTTTCAATGAACTATATTTAACATGTTTAAAGATCGAATGGTGATATATTAATAAATATATTAAATATTAAAAAACACTCTAAAAATAATTAAATATTATTAAATAAATTATTAATATATTATATTACCTTTATATAAATTTCCTTAATCATTAATTATATAAAAATTATGACATTGTTTACATAGGTGGTAAAACCAACTCAAACGAGATATTATTATAATGATTTAACGAGTAAGTAAATGTTTCTATATAATGTTAATAAAATTTTAAATAAGATTAAAAATTTCAAAAATATCATTTACATTCGTTATATTCATTCTTATAACCATCCATGTGGGGTGGTAATTAAAAAATAAAATTTTCATTCGTGGAGGTGGTTGTCCGCATGTACGCACGATTAACAATTTCATTTCTCAAAAAATGGAATGGAATGAATGTATATGATAAATTATAATTTAAGAATTAAAATTTTTAAATAATAAAAATATTAATTAATCAAAATATAAATGTTACCATCCATGAAATATGGAAATGAAAAACAAATCATATCAATTTTTGGAGGCAGTATGTCCCATGTACACACGATCGATGTTGTTTCATATTTTTTAGTGGATGAAAAGGATTAAATAATGATTGATCTATTAATATAAATATATTATTGTATATTAATAATACCTAGGTTATTATATTACTGTGGATATAAAAAAATTGGAATAGTAATATTAAGAATAAATGAATAAGGACAAAAAAATATTCACATTGAGAACATGAGATTTCCATTAGAAATATCCTTATTAATAGAGGCTTTAGGCTAACAAATCGAGATCATAGGCTTATAAAATTGAGATTGGATTATAGGAGGATAAAATTTAATGGTTTCATAATGAAATTATATGGTATATTTGTAACATAAAGTGGTCTAATTGATCCCCTTTCACAAGTGAAGAGAAGGATAATTTTGGAAGTACCTATTACATTTTCATAAGGCTATATCACTATTCAAGGTTCAAAATCTCTAAAATTTTAAAACAATGGATTGGGGGAGGGTTTTAAGATCCAAATATCTTTGAAACACTTGGATTCATGGGTTTTAAATTTTTTTGGACATTTACACTTAGTAAAACTCTTTTTACAATTTATTAATTTTATCATGTTAACTAATGTTTTTATACTCGGTAATCTATTCTAATGAACATAATTAAAATTAGATTTATTTAATAATATTTAAATACTTATTTAAATTATGAAAATAATTTTATCAAATAATTTCTCTATGTTAATAAAATTTAATTTCATTATTAAAGAATATAATGAGAAAAAATAGTTTTTAGAAAAACTATGTTTTTAATCTTAAAATTTATGCCTAGGTTAAAATTATCAATGTTTTCAATTTACATGATATAAATTTTTTTATTATGAAATGATTATTTTTTCTATCTTTAAAATAAATTCATTATAAAATTTCATCATTAAATTTTTTAATTAAAAGAAAAGACCAAAAATAGTTTTTAAATTATAATGAAATGGTTCCTAATTTATAAATTCTTGTATATAGGTTTTCTAAGTTTAGAATATTATTTTAAATGAATAATTTTAATACTTAAATTATTAATTAAGATTATTTATATACTTATAGGTCTTTATTATATGATTATAATGTCAAAAAAGTTACAGTTTGGGTAAAAACTATATTTTTCACTATTACATAAAAATAAAATGTTTCATAAAATTTAAAAAAATATATTAATATAATATCGTCAATATTAATACATATAAAGTTTATTTCAACCAAATAAAATTAAAAAAATTATTTATTTATCTATTAAATTGAAATAAACAATAGAAATAAAAACTTCTTTTATAAAAAAATGGTCATTTTAAACTTCAAGTGTTTTTAATACTTTTTCATATAAATTTCTAAATAATTTAGTTTTTACATATTTTTTTATAAATATAAATGTTAACTCTTATAAAAAACTTTTAATTATGATCAATTTAATTTATTAATGTAAAACACAATAACATTATTTTTTTAATATGATTCTTCAAAAGGAATCTATTTTAAATTATTAATCAAAGAAGGATAGTAATATGTAATTTTTACAATTGAGTATTATCTTTTTATTAAATAATGATTATATTATTCATTTAATTTTAATATGTTTTTATTAATTTCATGTGTGTGTTTTTTGTTTGTTATTGTGTGTGACACAAGCTATCAAATAAAATATTAATTTAAAGGATCCAAAATCTTGGGTTGTTACATTATACCCCCTTAATTAAATTCCTCTTCTCTATTTTTAATTATTGCTCTCTAAGGAAATTAGGTTAGGGTATTCATAACATTTTTATCATTCATGATATAAATTTAAATATAACATCCACTTGAATCTCTTAAAATATATTATTTTACTTATCTTTACTAAAAAAATTATTAATCTTTCATACCATAATATACTCAAGTATATATATACCCTAATCATACATTCTGCAAAATATATTGTTCCCAAAACCATATAAATCTCTATGAAATTAAACTATATATGTTCTATATATTCTCTAAAAAATTAACACTATACTTAACCCTAAAATGTTATTAATTTATAGTTCATAAAATCACACACTATCCAATATACAACACAATACCAAAAATATGATGAAATTCAATAAAAATATCATGAAACAAATATCAAACCTAAGGTTACTAATAATATTTGACTTACTTTTTCAAAATCAATCAACCCTTTATTATCTTAACATAAATAGTATGTTAAACCTAAGAGTTATCCATACCTCAATCTTGTGTTCTTAAATAGTTTCCACAAAAAATATAACTTTGTCATAAAATCAATTTTCAAGGTTATTGATACCATTTATTATATGTTTCCAAACATTTAATGAAAAAATAATAAAATAAAATCATTATATGTTTCATATAAATATCATAAATTTTAGAATATACCATAATATCGTTTATATATATCACTCATTACTAAAAATAGCTAACAATATCAAGAATTAATTTCCATTAATATATCAACTTCTATACCTTATGTAAAACCTAGAAACTCACCTTTTTAATTATAATAGACATATACAAAGTTTCTCAAACATTTAAGTATGCTACCTTAATTGGTTATAATATATAGTGGTTTCTAGATACATACCATTGTCCAATTCATTTTCAAGAACATGTTTAAAGAAAATACTAAAACCAAAATTATTATGATAATATCAAAAATATGAAAAAAACATCAATTCAAAGATTTATTCCCCTATAAAACCTTCATTTTTAACATATAAAATTTTTGGTTGAACCAATGACTATTTTTTTAATATATGGTTATTCATGGTCATTTTTATATTAGTTTCTTTCAAAATATTGACCCAAAATTTTGACACATATCATTCCATGATTTTTTAACTTAAACATCCATTAATTAAAATCCATAGACTATGAGGCCTAGTTTCTTTTGAAGGCTAGGTTCATAATACATCAAGGTGATACTAAAATAAAAATTATTTATTTTATTCTTAATAATGATCTCCTAAATCCTTTCGATCTTCTAAAAATTTATGGGATAACTTGGGGGCTACATAGACAAAAATGATGAGATAAAAAGGCCATAAAGGTAATAAACATGATAAGGAAACATAACATATGAGTTAAAAGTATATGATGACATCATAAAAATAAAAGGCTCCAGAGTAATCACATGAGATAATAACATCAATAACATGGTATCATAAGAACATGACATTAATGAAAATATGACATTAACATATAACATTACCTGAACGTGAGTGAAGGATACCACCTATATAATATCTCATAGTGGAAAATTTCCCATAATTGATTATGTTTACTCCCTAATCCTATGCATGAAGTATCATTAGACTAAATTTTTACCCAATGAATTGGAGTGATATCTAAGCACAACCATCATAAAATGTTTATGTTTATGTGTACCACAAAAATCAAATAAATCATAAGTAATAAACATAAGAATTACCGTAGAAAGAAAATGGGTTTCTTAATCTTGTATCATATCATAATCAAAGGAAATTTCATAATGAATGTATTTGAGAGATGATCATAAGGAATGTATTACCATATAAAATTTAGGTATAATAAGATAATTATATATGTTAGAGACATATATACATAATTTATAAGAAATCCATGGAATAAAAGGTTGTATTCATTGATGAAAATTTCTTTAAAAGATTACATGAAATATTTCTTGATGGAAATACCCTTTTCACTTTGAAATTAATTTTCAAAATTTAAAAATTTCAAAAATATTATAGAAAAATATATTTAAAAATATCCATGGAAACTTATAAAGGAATATCCAAATAATTGAGTGTTCCTGACAGTAGGAATATTTTGTTCATGCGAAGTTTGTTAAAATAATGATTCCTTTCACATTTTAAATAAAAAGTAAAAAATTATCTTGTTCGGAAAGTGATATGAAGATTCATTTTAAAATATTTAAAAAAAATTAAAAAATTGTTAAAAAAGAATTTAAAAAATCATTGGATAATTTTAAAAATATCCTTTAAACATTTTAAGAAAGATATAAATTATAAGAAAAAGTATTTTCAATTGAAAAGAGAAATAAAGTTAGTTTTTCATAAAAAATATTTACTCAATCGATTAAAGTACCAATGAGAGGAAAATTGTAATATTAATTTAAAACATCATAAATAATCAAGGTAAAATAAAATTATGTGGGTATATTATATAATGATCAAATAATTTCCCTCAAAGGAAATTCAAGCATAAAAAATCTCAAATAATGATGAAATAGTGAAATAAACTATACCACTTGGGTAAATTTTGAATCATAACCACCATGAAATAAATAATATAAAATAAAAAATTAAATATCATGAATCTAAATATATTCATGATATAAAAAGTAAAATGGGAAGTATATACACCACAAAAAAAATGGTCAATATGAAATATGTTTCACGGAAATAAAAGTGAAATGAGAATCCCTTACAAAGGCCATGTCATTGAAGTGAGAATTAATCAATGAAGTTATTATTTGTTTCAAATTTAAGTACACAAAAAACAATTCAAAATAAAAAATAAAATAATTAATGGTAATTACACGCATAATCTAATAAAATCAAAGTAAATGAAGAGGTCATTTAACTCAATGAAAGAAATTGAGTTATAAAATGACTTACCTCATGTCCAGACTTGTTGTGTACATCCTTAATATCCTATATAATAAACATATATAAATTATTTATTTTATTGATATAATTTTATAGTTTTATTACCTTATACATAAACCATTTACTTCATTTATTTTTAATGAAAATTTAGTTACTTCTTTATTTATGTCCACATCAGGTGTTTTGAGGAAGCTCAGTTCATAATTTCAAAATGGCATCATTTTGTTGACCATGGTCAAAGGGTTAATCATTATATAATATATAGAATAATAATCATGAAATAATTATAATTTTAATCCATAAATTATAATTTTAAAAAAAACCATGAAATATGGTTATGAAAAATGAACCATGTTACAATCATGGAGACGGTAGGTTGTACGCACTCATGGGTAACATTTCCATTTTTCAATGATCATGATGGAAATAAGGTATGTGTTATTTTATATTTACATAAATATAATTATATTATAAATATAATTTTATTTATTTAAATATAATTATATATATCATCCATGTTATGTGATAATAAAAATTTAATTACATCGCTTTGTGTGGCAGTAGTCTCGTGTACACATGAATTGTGTTGTCATTTTTCAATGGATGGTAAGGTAAGAATTTTTATGAGAAGTTAATTTTATATAATGGGTAATATGTAATAAATATAATATATAAACATTAAATCAATAATCATTAACAGTCATGATAGGTGATGATGGAAAACAAATTACATCGGTTAATGAGGTGGTAGTCCGCCATACACACGAATGATGGTTTTGTTTCCCATTTAATGGAAGATGAGGTGGATTTAGGTTATGAAATTAACATAATAAAATTTAATTATTTTGGAGATAATTATTTTATTATATTATAATTATTTAATAATATTTTAATGATTTGTAAGAAGAAATAAAACAAATATTCTTGGTTGAGAACTATACCTCTTCTATAAAACACCTCTTTAGGATTATAACCAGAGCCTTTATATATTAGATTTATGATCAAAAAATTAATATAGGTAATGGGTATGGATGTAAGTAACATATTTTTCTAGTAATTTTCTAAATAAAAAGCATTTTAAATTGTTTAAATTAAATGATAGGCGGTTCCTTTTTATAATTGTGAGGGGGTGACATTTTGGTAAATACCCAAAACTATTCAATAATGGGAAGTCCCTATCTTTCCAAGTGTATCCAAACTTGATAAATAATGGAGTGGTGGGATTATATGGTTGATAAAAACCTCAAAAATTAAAAATGAAACATTTTTTAAAAATGTTATTCCATTTACCTCTAAGGTTACTCACTTTTACCATTTTCATTTTACACCATACTAACTAGTTTTTTTAATGGATTTACAATTAATTATGGAAAAAATTAAGTTTATCTTATTAAATAATATTAAATATTATTATTAAAATATTTAATCTATCTTATAAAATTCAAATCACATAAGTGGTAGAAATCAATTTGAAATTAAACCAGCAAAACGTGTCCAAAATGGGTTTTAAAGAAATGCATTTTTTCATGTAATAAATGATCTTATGATAACTCTGTAAATAGTAATAATAATTATATAAATTTAAATTCATATAAATAGATCTATAATATATTAATTTTATTTAAATATTTACTTAATATGAGTTATTTTAATTAATTAAAATGTAAAAACTTTATGCACTTAAGAATAGTTTGCAGAAAACTATGTTTTTTAAGCATAAAAATAGACATATTCAAAAATCCAAAAATTATGATTCAAAATAAATTAATTAGATTATTATAAAGAAAAATTTTCATATTTAAATTAAATACCAAATCCAAAATATAATGTAACTTTGAAATTACTAGAGTTAATGAAAAGAAATTATAGTATTTGAAAAATTGACAATTTTCATTATTCACTGAAAAAATCAAACATTTCATAAAAATATAAAAATTTAACCCTATGTTAATTTCAATATAATGATTTAAAAAATTATTTTAATTTTATAAAATAAAATTTCTAAAATTTTCATAAATTTATTAGAATATTTTCTTGTAGAATGCAATAAGTTTTTTTGAAGGGAACATATTTTTTCAGAATAAAATATATTTATTAAAGGTCAGGTCCCTATTTATTAAGAGTTTATCAATAAATATATATTGAGCAAAAAATTTATATATATTTAATACATTATTTGATATTATTTATACTTTACAATTTAACAGCTATGTTATATCAATTACGTTTAAATAATAATATTTTAATATTATATCGTGGTTCATTTGAGCTCAATATTGCATGTTGAATACTCTATTAAACATCATGTTATTTTAAAAAATAAGTGTGTTACATGTAATGACTATATTTTTTTCTTTTTAAAACCTTATAATATTTTAAATAATATTTTTGAATTTAGGATTTGAGTCAGTGTGGGATTCTGAAACCCAGGCATCCTCGGTATTGATATAGTAAAAATATTAAATTTATTATATCACGCATGTGTAGTTTTTCTGATATAATGTAATAAATACTAAATGGAATATTATATAATAAATATTATACCACCATTAAATCCAAAATATGGGTTTTACCCTAGTCATTATATAACCTTTGTCAGTGTCAGGTGTTTTGTTAAAGAGCAGTCACAGGCAGATAATGAATAAATAAATTAATTCAATGATTTATTTGTTTATTTAATATCTGAGACCAAACTCTATATCTTTTTAAACCTAGTTATGGGAAAATCTTGGGCTTATCCAGATAACCCTTGGTTTTTTGAGAGAGAAAGATATCTTTAGTGAACAATGATCATATTGTGGATCAATAGTCAGTACTGAGGAGTTTGCCTTTGCCAATATATTTCATGGATCTCATAAAAAATGGCCTACAACCATTATTCATTATAGATCATTCCAAAATTAATGTAGGATTTTTTTTATGTTGGTTTAATCCTATATTTGTTTTAACCTAGTTTAACATGAATTAATTCTATAAAAAATTAATTTGTGGGTTGGTTATTGGATTATGATTGTTGAATTCTTCCTCCTAGATTTATATTTGGTTAATTCATGATTACTAACCTTCATTCATCAACTTCCTATAAAAATATAAAGTCTAACCCAAAAAACATTTGGGTTTTATTCCTCATGTTTATTTTTTGCCTTTCTCCCATTATTATTTTCACATTCATCGTGACATTTCCTTTGGTTGGTGGTTTGAAAAATACCTTGTGAATGACCATTACAAAGTCATTATTTAGAACAATGGATAATTATCATAGGATTAGATTTAGGATTTATAGAATGATCTTAGTGTGGTGATAAAAATATAATATTTGGATATTGTATTAGGAGATCTCATTTCAAGGATTTGAATGATCATTTGATGCAATGTCATAAAGATTCTTTGTGAGTGGATTCAGGTGGCTAGAATCTAGCCACCAATTATGACAATGGTGCATTTAATCCAAAATCGAGTTCTATAGTGATTTTTTGTATATATTGTAGATAAAAATGGAACATGGAAAATACTCTTGAGATTTTCTGAGATTATAGAAAATCTGGACATATATAGTGTGTACTTTGGAAGAACACGCGCCATGTGGTCCCCTCCAATGGTGGATAGGGTTACACATAGAGATAAATTTCACATGTTTTTTATAACCCATACATTCCATGTGACTTAATGCTATTGGATTGGAATGTACCCTCGAGATGCATGGGATAAGCATGACTAGGTACATGGGCACAACCTAAGTACAAGGGCATGACCTAGTACACGGGAAAAAACACATCAATAGTCCCCAAACATGTCTAGGTACATGGGCACGTCCAAAGTACATAATCATGGACTAAAGTGCATGGAAATGATATGGAGTACATAGGAAGACCTTGGGTAACCATGATACACCATGAATACCCTATACACATCATTTATTTTTACTAAGGTAGGTTTATACCCTCATTCTCTTCAGTGTAGAGCAGTATCTATAAGGTGTGTTCCCTTGGTCCATCCTATGAGGGTGCAATGTAAAATCACATATTGAATATAGGATGCGATCCCCTCTATGAGGATAGTCTCAGAAAGAGTTTGTAATCCCTATATGTTTCCCAATATGTGATAATTTATCATTTTCTTCCTCCTTAGGTAGGGTCTGGAATCATGTGACCTATATACCATGATGTTTGGTCACCTTCCTAGAGGTTCATCCCAGTTACTTTTAAGAATCCCCCATAGTCCCTTAGTGAGATCCCCTATCTATGTATCATCATATTCTAAATTCCATCATGTACTTGTTCATGGGGAGTCTTGATGAGCATGACCTATCATATGTATGCGATCTATGTCATCAGGCTCATAAAGTGTGTTCTCTTGAAAAAACATTACCTTGAAGCCTCAAATATAATCCTATGTTATTAGTATGGTTATGACCTTATTTTTATACTCGATGTATTGAGTATATCTAGGTTATTATTATGTCTCATATTCTAAATTACATTCCCTTATGATGATGATATGATTACTCTCTTGATTCTTTATGTTTAATGATTTTAGGGTGTCATATTTGGTATGTTTATACTCACCCTAGTATGGGATATTCTTTCCCATGTCTTGTCTTATGTAGATGAAATACCTTTCGATGGAGTTATATGTGGACCAAGAGATGGAATAACATAATTGATCTAGAAAAACTGGATGGTTATAGGGGTTTCATTTTATAGTTTCCCCAAACTTTCAAGTAGGTTGGAGTATTTTATAGTTTTGGTGGGATTATATTTGGCCCTTTATGCTTTCTCATACTTGTATCGTAGTCTAATGTGGTATGTATGTTATACATATATTATAGTACCAATTTTATTTTCCCTTATTTTTCATTATCTGGTGTATTGAAATTAGTTCATATGTATAGGTAATTTAGGTTAAGTCCTCACATGTGTCTGTGATATTCCTAATCAGTAATAGTCTCTATCCCCTAACTTATTGGAAGTGGGATTGGGGTGTCACATTCGGCTTAACTCTAGTTAGGTGAGCCCTAGTTGGTCAGGCTATGACATAGTAGTACTAGAGTAGGTTCATCATAGGACTAGAGATTGAAGATTTTATAGAAGTGATGTTCGGTTTGGGAACTAGGGAAATAATTTTAAAGTGTATCGAGAACAAATGATAGGCTAGAGAAACCAATGTTGGTGCAGCGGCCTACGTATCCATTTATCAGGACTCTAATAACCAGATTGTTGACTTGGTATATTTTGGAACCAGTTTCAAGTAAAACATTGGTACTCGTATCATATTAGAATGGGTTGTGGGTTCTACACCCTTATTTGGTTAGTTGCCCAAATATACTCTTTAACCATGGTATGTCTTGTTTATTTCAGGTTTCCTCCATGATGAAAACCATCTAATATTCTAAAAAAATTATGTGGATGATCTTACAAGTGATGAGGATTTGATACAGGGTCCTGTACAGGAGGTGGTGCCTTTAGGCGGTTTGTTGATCTTACCACCACCCATCAACCAATAGGTTTCACTAATAGTACCAGTGGATAATTTTCCTAGGTTGAGTGCACTGAATGGTTTTTAGAGGTATATAACCATTAGTTTTTAGGTTAAACAATACCCCTATAAAAGTGAGTACTATAAAGAGGAATTTGGATGATTTTCCACCTTGATAAGACCCCTAAAATTAGATGGTGGTCCTAGCAGTGACCTTCTCCATGGTTCTGTAGGAGATGGTGGAGTCTTGTGACCCAAAAACATGATGAGATAATCGTCTATTGATTTCTGCATTTTTTCGTTGGATTGGTTTAGATGAATCTGCTCTGGGATCTCATGGATTTTTGTTGCATGATGGTTGGAGATGCTTCTCCGGTGATCTATATTTGATGATTTTCTTGCTGGCTTTTTGGCCCTGCATTTCGGATTTGGTTTTCCTCCTCGATTTGAATTTGGTTTTCTGGGATTTTCGTTTGGGAAGAACTTGCGATTTTCTTTTGGAAAGAACTCAAGATTACAGTGGTGATGTCTTGTTGTTGCTGAAATCAGTGGTGATGAAGGCTGAAAGCAGTGGCGTGGTTTTGGTGACCGATGAAGGATTTAGTATGGGAGGAATTTAGGCGGTCGTGATGATTGTTTGAGGTGATTTGTGTTGTTTGATCTGGTTATTTCAGATTTTGGATTTTGGATTTTGGAGTTTGGATTGTGGGTGATTGGTTTGATGTCTGTAGGTTCTCACTAACCCAAAAAGTGAGTTATTTGAAAAAAAAAGAAGTTTCAGTCAGTCTCTATTTAATTGAGTTAAATTATCTCTTTATATATGAGTTTTATATAGACACATTCTGAGAAGTACGCATCTAGGTGCTTATGGAGCATCAATAGAGCTACATGAGAGTAATAGAGTATTCATCAATGTTCACTAACCTCTCAAGATATTCCATGGATATTGTTTGAGAAATTTTCTTTTAAGGAACATTGAGTATGGAATTAATTGAGATATATAGGCTGGTGTGATATATCTATGCATTCCTAATTATTCTTGAGTACTCAATAGATATTTTTATTATAGATATTCTTATCAAATTAGTCACTAACAATTGGTGGGGGTAGTGGGAACACTAAAGATAAGAATTTAATAGTTGATAGCTGATTTCTGACTTAGGGATTTATGAAATCTAAACATTTCTGGAGATATCCTTAGGATATAGAATCTATTGTTCAAGGCTTGCAAGACAATTCTAGTTGGATGAGGGAGAGGTGATGTTTCTACTATGATGGGCAGTGATATCTCACTTGATATTGTCTGAACATCCATATAGTTGATAGGGAGATAGTTTACAGGCCACCTAAGAAGAGGTAGTATCTAGATAAGGGAGTTCTAAAGGGTAGAATACATGGAATAAGAGATATGATAGTAGGAGGAGGTGGTTTTAATTTTGATATATTTCCCCTACAGCCCCTAGGGGTCCATACTAAGATAAGGGAGCTAGATGTCAAGGATGAGGACAACTACAGGCAATGGAGGCCTATGACCCATAGGCTCCATGGATGATTACTTGTGTAATCTGTGTCATCTATACTTTATATGAAGTATTAATAGACATAGGAGAAATATTATATTTTCTTTCCACATCCCTTATTTGATACCTAGAGATTTTGGTAGATCTATTAGCACAACCCTTTCATTTAGAGACTCATATTAGAGGAGATTAAATAATCACACACTTCTATAGATATTCTTACCTAAATCATGGAGGATAGGGCTTCTAATGGTATATTTTTGTAGTATTAATGAGAGGTATAGAATAGCTCCCCAAATTTCATGCATAAACTGATTGTTTCAAGTGGAGGGTGCATCTATGTTGATGGGATGAGGGTTTCTTCATTGGTGAGAAGGAAAACCAGGTTGATAAGGATGGGGTAATATATAATATGATTAAACTAATTAATCACTCGTTGGATAGTATTACCCTTGGAGTAGTATATTTTTTTATCTTTTAACTTCCTACAGTTGTGGTGGAGTATAAGGATATCTTACCTAAAGAAATGTTGGGATTATCTCTCCATTAAGAGGTCAAATTCTATATATACTTTCACTAAGGGACTACATCGATATATAAACCATCCTAATGGATGAATCTTGTGTATCTTCCTAAGATGAAGGTCTAGTTTGAGTAGTTGCAGATAAAGGTATTATTCAAACCTAATGTTTCCCCCTGGGTATACCTAGTTTTTTTTAAATAATGTGGATAGAATCTTGAGGTTAAGTTTGGATTAACATCTCCTGAATTGGGTTTTTTTCAAGAATATGTATCCACTATAGGGAATTGACTAACTCTTCAACTAGTTGAAAGGGGCGAGTTTGTTCTCAAATATTGACCTTAGGTTAGGCTACCACTAGTTCCAAGTTCAATATAATGATATATGACAGATGGAATTATGATGTTTCTCTGGTCACTATGAGTACTTGATGATTCCCTTTAGCATTATGAATTCCCCATAAGTATTCATGAGACTTATGAACAAGATTATTTATCCTTTCTTAGATCGGTTCATGGTATTCTTAATCGATGATATCCTAGTGTACTCGACAACATAAAAGGAGCATGTGGGACATATCAGGATGGTTCTAGACATACTTCAAGAGCACCAGGTTTATTTGAAGTTCTAAATGTGTCAATTTTGGATTTGATTGGTCTACTTCCTATGAAATGTCATCTTAGAAGTGGGTGTATCAATAGACCAGACAAAGGTTGAGGTAGTGCTATCTTAGGAGCCACCCAAGAGAATGTATAAGGTATAGAGATTTCAAAGGTTGTTGGGATACTACCAGTGATTATTTCTTGATTTATCTATGATATTGGAACTATTTTCTACTTTGGTTAAAAAATTTAGCCTTTTGTGTGGATGGAGTGGTTCTAATTGTATTTTCATAATTTTTAGAAAATATTGACGAGAACCTTCCATATTAAGACTTCCATAAGAGGGTGTTAAGTATGTATTGTTCTATGATATATTTGGATATAGTCTTGGATGTGATCTAATGTAAATTTAGTAAATTATTAACAATAGGACCTAGTAGTCGAGACCACTTGAACAGAACTTCATGAACCATGACCTAGAGCTGATAGCGGTGGTCTTTTCCCTAATGATTTGGTAGAACCACCTAATGGGCGATCAATTTATCATATATTATGACCACAAGAGTCTCAAGTATATATTTTCATAGAAGTATCATAACTTGAGATAGATTTGGTAGTTAGAGTTCCTATGAGATTATGAGTTTGAGAAATCTTATACTCTTGAGAATGAGAACATGGTGGAATATTATCTTAGAAGGATATATTATACATAATTTTTGAGTGATGTGATAGAGTAGTTTTCCTCATTTAATTTTCCCTTGGTATATGAGGATGGTGTATCTTACCTCAATTTTATAGTTGTTACCACTATGATTCAATAACATGTTACGTAGGATCGGCTTGGAGATATCAACTATGAGATCTTTCATGTTCAAATATCCACTAGACACGCTCCTAATGTATTTTATGAAGGTGGAGAGCATGTAATCCTTTTCTGAGCATGGTACATAGTTCCAGAAATTCTATGAGAGGATTTTTTGAGAGATTTTCATACACCCCTAATAGGTATATCCAAGATTGGTGAATATGTAACAAGACCTTAAACATTATTTTGGAGGATAGGGATGAATAATTGTGTAGTGAAGTATGTCTCTTGATGACTCACTTTTCATCACGTGAAAGATGAGCACTAGGTTCCAATCAGTTTAGCTCAAACCTTTGATGTGAGGGAGTGTAAGTTGGATGGGATAACCATGTACATGGTTATGGGGTTTCCATGATCGTATAGAGTACACGATGTTATCTAGGTGATTGTATACCTACTCACTAATTCTACCCACTTCTTAGCCATCTAAGAGAAGAGTTTAGTAGAGAACCTTAGACACCTTTATATGCAAGAGATAGTTTGAATTTTAAGAGTTAACTTGATGATAATTTCAAGTCGTGATGCTCGATTCACATCATGATTATATAGAGGATTGATGGAGGCCTTTGGGATTTAGTTAAAGTTGAGATCAGTGTTTGAACCCCAGATAGATATCCAAACTGAGAGGACTATTCATATTCTAGAGGAAATGATTTGTGTGTTCGTGTTTAACATTGGCTATAGTTGTAAGGATTACCTACACTTGGCAGAGTTTTCATATAAAAATATTTACCACTCCACTATTGGTATGACACTACTCGAGGCCTTGTACAGGATACCCTATAGGTCACCAATGTGTTAGACTGATCTAGGATAGTCAACACTCATGGGACTATAGTTGGTGTGAGCAATAAGAAAGATGGTTTAGATCATGAAAGAGTAGATGAGGATTTCTAAGAGTTATCATAAGTCTTATATAGACTATCGATGGAGAACTCTGTGGTTCAATGATGGAGGCCATATGTTCCTAAATGTCTCACCTTGGTAATGATTGAGAAGATTTTTCTAGGGTGGAAATTTATCTATAAGATTCAATAGTAATTTCCAGATAATATATAGGGTTGCAAAGATGGAAAAACACTTATCTCTACCATTGTAGTTAGATCAAGAACATGGTGTATTCCATTATTTTCAGTAGAGGAGCCTTATTCATGACCCATTACATGTTATTTATTGGCGTGATCTTGAAATTGAGGATGGAACTAACTTCATATAGTACCTTGTATAGATCTAGGAGTGGCAGGTGAAGATCTTTTATGGGAATAAAATTCCCTTGGTGCATGTCTGGTAAAATTATGATAATATTTAAGTGAGAACGTGGGGGTGGGAGAACTAGATACGAGCTCATCACCCTAACCTATTTGAGTACGCTTTTTCTTTTTGATATGAAAATCTATAAGTTGGGGATAATGTAGCTACTCTATTCTTTCCTTGTAAAATTTTGGAATAGTTTAAATAATCTTTTCAAAGTTTGGAACTATGTCAATGCAGGATTCTAGGGTTCAGGGAACTTTCGTATTGATATAGTAAAAATATTAAATATATTATATCATGAATGCGCAGTTTTTCTAAAATAATGAAATAACTCCAAAATGGAGTCTCCAATGGGGAAAATGAGATCTCCATTAAATTTGAAATGTTAGTTTTACCCTAGGTATGATATAATCATTATCAGTGTTGAAATATTTTTAAAGATAAGTCATGGGAAGATAAGGAAAAATAAATATTTATTAAATTATTTATTTGTTTATTTAATTATCATGACCTAAATACCTATTTATTTAAACCTATTAATGTGAAAATCCTAGGGTTATCTACATAACCCTAGGTATTTAAAGAGATCATGGAAGAGAGATTTGGAAAATAATGATCAGATCATGGATAAATGGTTTGTATCAAAGAGTTTTCTCTTTCAAAAAAGTTCATAAATATGATTAATGACAATATCCCATAACCTTTCTTCATTGTCAATAAATCCAAAATCAAGATAGGATGTTTTTTATGTTGTTTTAATCCTTTATTTTTTTTACCCAAGTCTAACAGAAATTAATCCCCTATCAAATTAATTAAAAGGTTTATTTTTTAATTACATTTGATGAATTATTCTTCTTGGATTTATGTTGGGTTAATTATTGGTTTTTCCTCTCCATTTATCATCTTCAAGTCAATATATTAACGCTAAACCAAAAAATATACAAGGTTAATTCATCATGTTTATGTTTTTTCCTTTCTCCAATAATTCTTCGCATGTTCATCATCAACATTTTCATTTACTGACGACTTAAAAAATACTCAGTGAATGGTCATTGAAAATTTGTTCCTTAGTACAATGAATTGTTATCATAGATTAAGATTCAGGATTAATGGAACGATTAAAATATGGTGATGAATATAGCATATTTTAGTGTTAGATCAGAAGATTTAATTCAACGAATTTGGATGCCCGGTCAATGAGGTTCCATGAGGATTATTTATGAGTGGATTCGTGTAGCCATAATCTGACCACCAATGATGAGGTAGGCATAGTCAACCCAGACCCAAGTTTTATAATGAGATTTTTAGTTGGATATTTGATAGTGGATGTAAGGGGTGAATATGAATTAGGTTTTTTGGGATTCTAAAAAATCCCAACATATGTGGTGTGTACTTGGGAAGAAAATGCTCAATGTGGTCCCCTATAGTGGTGGATAGGGTTTAGTGTGGAGATAAATATAACATGTTGTGTATAACCTATACACACTTTTTGAATCGATGCTAGTGGATCTATGTGTATCCTAGGGATACATGGGAATAAGCATGACTAAGAACATGGGAATGGCTAGATTACACAAGAACGACCTGGTACACAGGCGTGGACATGACTATAGTACCCTAACATGGCCTAGTACATGAGAATGACTAGAGTACAAGAGAAAAAGCTATAGTACATAGACACAATCTAGAGTACTCAAGAAGACCTAGGGTAACCAAGACACACCATGTATACTGTATATATTCCATGTAATTTTCCTATGGTAGGTTGAGGCCCTTGTTCTATTTAGTGTAGAACATTATATGTAGGGTATGCTCCCATGTTTCATCCTTATAAGGGTACAATGAGGCATTACATCCCCATCATAGGATGTGATCCCCTCTAGAGGATTAGTCTCAGATAGAGTCAGGAATCCCTCTATGTGGATGGGGGTTTGACCCTATATCATTTTCTTCCTCCCTTGGTTGGGTCAGGAATCATGTGACTTACATACTGAGACATTTGATCCCCTTCCTAGTGGGTTAGTAGTTCAGGAATCCTATATAGTCCCTGAATGAGATCCCCTATATTTGTATTGTAATCTTCTAAGTTTCATTATGTACTTCTTCATGGAGAGAGATGATGAGAATAACTTTTTGGATAAGCTCCATCAGTATTATCATAATCATGGACTGGGTTATTCTATACAAGTGTTACCTTGAAGATTAGAGAAGAATACTAATATAGAAGAATGTTTGTAACCTTATTTTGTGACTCATTTTATATCTTGAGTATATGTGTGTTATTAGTGTTATGTCTCATATTTTTATTGTCATGCCTTCATGATGATGAGTTGATTAATCCTTTGACGCCTTACGTTTGGTGATTTTAGGGTGTCAAATTATGTATGTTTATAATCATACCTATATAGGATATGTCTACACATTTCATATCTTATAAAGATGATATAACTTTTGATATATTCCTAGGTGGACCAGGAGTAGGTGGATCATAATTGATCCAGAGAGACTAGTTTTTTCCATGGGTTTCATTTTATATTAGTCCCCTCCTTTCAATCAAGTTAAAATCTTTTATAGTTTTGGTGGTCTTGAATTTTTCTTTTTATGCTTTATCATAATTGTGTCATACTATGATATAGGATATATATTATGTATGCATTGTAGTACCAGTTTTATATTTCTTTTTTTCATTATATGTTGTATGGATATGTTTTCATGTGTACATTTACTTTAGTCCAAGGCCTAACATGTGTGTGTGATATACCTAATCAAGGCTAGTCACTAGCCCTTGGCCTATTGGAGGTGGCCATGGGGTGCCACACTTAGCTTACCACTATCTTGTCATGCCCAAGTGGTTTGGGTCATGATAGTTATCTAACCTAATTAGTTAACATCAATCTCAAATCCTTTATAATGGTTCATTAAATAGAATGTGAATTAACCATAGCATATCCCCTAAGAGTGTAAACTGAGGGTTACAGTTATATATCCTTGTTATGCATTAGGAAAAGATTGAGTTAATAACCTTTCTACCCTTTTTAGGGTGATTATAACACTGCAAGATTTTAGAATTTATTTTTTTTAAATAATTTTTTTATAGCATGAGGTATACATGACCTCGAGCCTAAATATGACTATTATCACCTAGGTGTTGGTTTAATGTGCATGAATTGGAATAAAAATATTATGAAATATATGTATACATTTTTTCCTTAATAAAATTTATATTAAATCATATATTGAGTATCAATTAGTTATAAATAAAGATAGAATATTTTTAATTTAAAAAATATAATTTTCATAAAACTGTTTTTATGTGTACAATGAATTTTTATCATAATAGATTAAATTAAACAGAATTTGATAAATGATTATAATGAAATAATTATATAGATATAGACATTTTAATCAATTAAAATTAATTTAATTTTGTTTATTTGTAAAGGAATGAGAATAAATCATTTTTTATTCAAAAATATAATTTCGTTAAAAATAGTTTTATTGTGTTGTGTGCCCAAATATTATAATTAATGTCTAGTAATTTTAGAAATATTTTTAGAAAAAATGGAAATGAAATTTTAAATTATCATTTCATAATTTCTCCTATGATGGATTTTGGGATTTTTTTTAAAAGATATCATTTGAGTGAATAGTAAAAAGTGCAATTTTTTGAAAAAAATGTCATTTAATTAATTTTGATAAAATAATTTAAATATATCATTATATTTTGGATTTGGTTTTAAATTAACATAATATACCTTTGATTAAACATAATTTAATTAATAAAATATTAATTATCATTATATTTTATTTTGGCATAAACTCATTTTTATGCTTAAAATTTCATTTTTCTAAAAATTTCTTTTCATTGTATTTTTCATATTTATATTGAAATTTATTTTTAACACTTATTAAAATTGTATATTTTTAAATTAATTTCAATTTCTTAATTTTAAATTCAAGATTTGGTTATAAGTTCAATTATATTTTTTTCAATAAAATTATTGAGTTAAAAAAATGAGTTTTTGTAGTAAATATTAATTAAGGTAGAAATTAAAATTAAGTAGAAAATAAAAAAAAATGCCTAAAACATTATCCATTATTTGTGAAAATGAGATTATTATTAAAATATCCTCCTTCCTAGACTATTCTTTGCGGATTCCTTTGAAATATTGGTTGGCTTTAGGGAGATAGAAGTGTTATATTTGATAAATTTTTTTTTCCCTCATTTTATATCTTAAATATGTTATCTTGATTAGGATAAGAGTAAATATACATTATAAATGAAAAAATATGACCATAATTATTTATAATAACTTAATTTCATGTTAATAATATATTTTAATTTTTAAATATGTTATAATTATTTAAAACTCATATGAAACATTGATAGAAAGTTGTACAAGCATATAAAAAATAAAATAAATAATTTTAAAAATATTAAAAGTGATAATATTTTGATAATTTATGGAATTTAATTAATTTTATAAATAATTTTTAAGGTTAAGTGTAAATTTATTTTTTGAATTTGAATTAAACTTTTAGATTTATTCCATTAAAGTAAAAAAAAATTAATAGTTTCAAAAATGAAATTAAATGGTATTTAATGACCAAAAATAATTTTTAAATGATTATAAAATCAAAAAAATATTATAATAACTTAATTGGATTATAAATATTCAGGTATATCAATAATTTTTAATTTATATGCCACTTTATTTTTTTAAAGTTACTTTCATGACCCTTAGATATTGAAAAGTTTGTTTCAACGGTTAAAGTTAAAAACAATAGCAAGGGGATTAAAAAAATATATGGTTTAAAAGGATACCTAAAACTATATAAATTTGAATTTATGGTTATATTTATATCTTATTCTACTTATATTTTAATCTAAGACACATTTGAGCAATTTGACGTGATTTAGAGAAATATTATATATTAATATTTCTTACATTTACTGGATTGCTACTGACTTCACTTTTAAAAGGAAATATCATCTCTTATATTAATCACACATATTGAGCCATTTAAATTGACCAATATATACCCTAATACCTTCCCATACTTTCTACCCATGTCATAGGGTTTATTTTCTCACAAAAATACCAACCTAGAAGGCTTAATGTGTTATCCAAAGGAGGTTTCTCAAAGAATAGGTATAACTCTAAATTTAGGGTTTTCATGTTTGTTTCTTCTTATAACCATACTAATATAATAAAACCATTATCCACCATATATTTAAAATTTATTTTTTTTATGTCATAACCCTTTTTCATCTCCTTTTCAATCCCATGGGAAATAAAATTATCGATCATACATACGTGTGGACAACCACCTCCAAGAAGCGATGTGCTTCGTTTTTTATCATCGCATCACGAGGATGGTTATTATGATTGATTTAATGAATATATATTATATTAATGAAAGAATTTTTATTATTTAATTATAATGAATTACATAACATCTTACCCTTTTCATCCATTTAAAATTGATAATGTTGCTCGTGCATACATGTGGAATATCACCTCCATAAAGTGATGCAATTTATTATTCCTTAAAGACTCACATGGTTGGTTATAAAGATGAAAATAGCGAATAAATATTAAATTTATAATATAATTATGACTTTATAAAATTAAAATTTTAAATACCTTGTTTCTTTTCCATCCATTATAATAATGGAAACGCTGCTTGTGTGTGCATGCATAATACCACCTCAATTTCCAACGAGCCCGTACCCGAGTGGTAAGGGCTCCTACTTGGCATCCAAGAGACCCGGGTTCAAAACCGGGTGGAGGTGAAATTTCGGGGGTACTGTAGAAGTACTGTAGCAGTTATTGTTCAGTACTGTAGCAGCCGGAACTATTCACCCGATTTGGGCCTTCAGGCCACCGGTTTGGACCTACGGGTCTCCAGGGCCTTCGGGTCATCAAAGGCCTTCGGGCCATAGGGCCTTCGGGTCACATTGACCATGGAGTAGCCCAGTTCACACAAAACAGGCCCTATAATAGGATCAGAGCAACAGGAGTAGTAGCCACCAGATGCAGAGCTAAACGGATTGGAAGAATGAGAGGGTATGACAGCCGCCATCGAGACCAGGCACCGTATAGCTTTGTACGGGGCAATGATAGCCGATCAGTAATGCAAGGTGGGGAGCTAAGGAGATCAATGATGCAATACGCTGGGGAGGGGAAGTTCTAGTGGTATGGGCCTACGGGTCATGTAATGGGCATGGTATGCCTCTGGGCCTTCGGGTCATGTATTGTGGGTCATGTTGGGCCTTATGCCTTGGGCCTACGGTTCATGTACGGGTTCCCCTTCAACCCTTAAAAAATGGGGATTAACTATAATAAAAATAAAAACAAGGCCTTCGGGTCATTCGGGATAATATAACCTCAATGATATAATGCATTTCATTTTTCACATGCACCTTAAATGGATGGTTATAAAGATATTTTTTTATGTATAAAAATAACAATTGTTTCATGATTAGTATTCTAGAGATGATTTGACCTTTATCACTTTAACCTTATTCAACCCAATGATGTCATTTTGGAATTTAAAATCAAATATCCTCAAAACATCCAACGTGAACTTAACTATTTTAGTCATAAAATAAAACATGGTAAACAAATGAAATAAAAGAAATAACAAGAATTAAATAAATATGAAATAAGTTCTTAATCAAGTATGAAACTAATATAATTTTATTACTTTATAGGGTATACATAAATATGATATGAGTCGAGAATCTAGGTAAAAAACTTTATTTTAAAGATATTGTTTCAAATTTTTCCTTCAAATTATTTTTCTTCCAGGTCGAGGTTCTTTTAAATGTTTCAAAAATGTTCTTAGTTAAATTAAAAATATTTATAATATTAATTTTTAATTATTTTTTACTTTATTTTGAAAGGACCAAAAATGAATATTTTCAATATTTTTCATATGGGTTATTTTTTACTTTTAAAAAATTGTAAAAAGAATGTTTTTTAAGGTATACGAATTGGTTACTTTACCCCACTTTCATAACTGTTATACATTAACAAGATTTATTTATAAGTTTACATGGTTATTTTTATGGAAAATATTTCTCTCAATATAATGTGACTTTTTTACTTTTATTTTTTAAAAGGAAATGAAATCCTTTTCTCATATTTATGAGATAACTGCAGGTGTTATTTATTATGGGATTAAATTCCAATTCAAATGGGTTTTTGATTAATGTGAAAAATGTAGGTGTTTTATTTATTTCATGTTTATTAGAAGTTTTATATGAATTATGGGTGATAATGATCTTTATCTGATGATGGGAGAGTCTGATATAGCTCTCCAATTCATTGGGAAAAGTGAAAGAGTTTACCAGTGATAGGTTAATCCTAATAAATATTGATATTATCTGGTAAGGTGATTATATTATAAGGGAATTTGTAAGGGTTAATGTAAGGATAATTTCCCATGGTACATGTATTATATTATTGAAATGGTTTTTAAAATAAATCTTTTTATTTAAATAGGTAAAAAAATGAGCTTATGTTTTTAAAGAATGTTTATTATTATTTTTTAATATAGATGAATTGAATGTTTTTAAAAAAAATTATTTGTGATTATCCATTCTTTCCAATAGACCATTATATTTAAGGTTTTTTACCTTATGATTAGATATGAAATATTATATGAAATCTATTGAACAAATAATTAGTTTTAATGGAAATGTAAATAGGAATTTGAGCTCAAATATATCTTTTGGAAAAGGAAAACTTTCTTATAGTTTTTTTGTTTACAATTCGACTAAAGAAATTATTTTCTTTCATGTCTCTTACCGAGATTTTTTTTTCTCATCCCATGTTTTTAAATGTTGTTTATAGAAATTATGGATGAGTATAATTATTAATAAAGTCAAATTTCTAGTTATGGGATTTACCTTGAACGAAGTAGGTGTGCCTTTATAAATATCTTATCTTATGGGAAAAATAGGCACTATGGGGAAATGGCCACTTTTGGAATAATGTTTTACCTAATTATATAAAACTGTAAATTGAATAGATCTTAGAAATGTAAGAAATTTAAAACCTTATAATAAATCATGTAATTATTGGTCGATTAATATACAAGTTGTTATAGTTGGTATCAATAACATGTTGTATATGCAACACCAAGCTTAAACAAACCTCGATATATTATTATTTAAATATGATCGTTATGAACTATCTATTTGTTTGGTGGGTATGAACATGAATAATTGTATTATGAAATATGTGTAGAATATTTTTACTTAATAAAATGAATAATAAATAATACATTTATTATCAATTTATTATAAATGAATATTAAATCTTTTGATCGTAAAAGAGGTATTTTTCATGAAATCGCATTTATGTGTGAAATATATTTTTATCTTAACATATTAAATTAACACTATTGAAAAATTATTATAATGAAATAATTATATTAAAATAAATATTTAATTTAATTTAAATACTTTTAATTATGTTTATTAGAAAATTAATGAGAATAAAGTCATGTTATACTTAAAAAATCAATTTCTTCAATAATGGTGTTATTGAATTTTTTTCGTCGATATTATAATTAATTTCTACCAATTTTATAAATTATTTTTGAAAAAAAAAATCATATTTAAAATAAAAATTTAATATAATGATTATAATTAATTTTTAGGTTTTTTCTAAAAATAATGACTTTTGAGTTAAAAGTGAAAAATGTCGATTTTTCCAAAACTGTCATCTCATTTATTCAAATACAGTGATTTAAAATTATCCTTATATTTTTGGATTTTGTTTTAAATTAAAATAAAATATATTTTTATTAAATATAATATAATTATTTTCATATTAATCATTATTATATTTGAATTTGGTATAAGTTCATTTTTATTCTTAAAAATATATTTTTTTAAACAGTATTTCATTATGTTTTTCAAACTTATATTAAAATTGAATTATATAACTTATAAAAATTATATATTTTATAAAATTTATTTAAAATTTTTAATCGTAATGTTAAAATTTGGTTATAAGTACAATTTTATCTTTTTCCACAAAAATAAGTTACGAGTTAAAAAAATGATTTATCGCCTTGAAGGTAAATTAAGGTAAAAATGAAAAATTAAGTATAAAAGGCCAAAAAAACATAAAACCTAATCCCTTATTTATGTAAATGATATTTTTATTGATTTATCCTCATTTATAGACTATTTTTTATTACAATGAAATCTTGTTTGGATTTTAAGAGAAGGAAGTGTTATATTTAATGAATGTTTCTTATCTCACTTTATATCCTAAATATGTTGTAATGAATTAGATAAGAGTAAATATATATTATGAATGAAAAAAGATGACCATAATTATTTATAATAATTAAATTTCATGTTAATAATGTATTTTTAATTTTCAAATATAGTATAATTATATAAAAATGCTTATGGGATGTCAATACAATGCTTGTATAAGCATAGTAAAAATCAAATGAATATTTTAAAAAAATGTTAATATTTAGTTGATTTATGGTATTAAATGAATTATATAGATAAATATTAATTATAATTGATGATTTAATTGTTTTAAATCTAATTACATTTTCATATTGATTCCTTTAAAGTTAATTTTTTTGAATAGTCCCAAAAATGACTTCAAATGGTATTTAATGTTTAAAAATAATTATAAAATTATAAAAATATTATAAAAACTCAATTGGGTGGTAAAATTTATATTATATCATTAATTTCTAATTTATGCTACACTTTTTATTTTTAAACTTTTTTTTATGACCCTTAATGTTTGAAACATTTGTTATAATGCTTAAGGTTATACAGGATTAACTAGAGGGTTAAACTAAAATATAAGGTTTAAAATGACACTTAAAACTATCTAAATTATATTTATTGATTATATTTAGACCTTATAATAATTATATTTTAATATATGACACTTTTTATCCATTTTACATGATTTATAAACAAATTGTATATTAATATTTCATGTATTTACATGATTACGACCCACTTCATTTATAAAAGAGAATATTATATCCTTTATTTATCAAACCTATTGATACAATTATATTGACCAATATCTACCCAAAAACCTTATCATCCTTTTTCCCCATGTCTTATAGGTTTTTATCTCCCCAAAACAAAACCAAAAAGTATTAAGGTGTAAGCAAAAGAAAGTTTCTGAAAGAATTAGTTTAACTCTTGACCTAGTATTTTTATGCTTATTTATTATTATACCTCATTAAAATATTATATATCCATAATAATATAATAACAAAAATAACCCCCATATACTATTTTTTTATTATTTTTATTTCCAAACCCTTTTTCATCTTCATTTCCATCCTACGAGAAATGAAAATGTTGCTCATCCGTACATGTGGACAACCACCACCATAAACCGATGTGTTTTGTTTTTAATCACAGCCTAAAAATTATTTTTGTTATGATGTATTTAGTGAATATAAATTATATTAATTAAATAATTATTATTTTGAAAATAAAATATATTCATACCATCTTAGCCTTTTTGTTTGTTGAAAATTCATAACATTCTTTATGGGTACGTGTGTAGTATCATCTCCACGAATCGATGTGATTCATTTTTCATTATCACCTGACATGGTTGGTCATAAGGATTGAAATAATGAAAATTATTACATTTATTACATAATTATTATAATTTAAAATTAAAATATTATATTCATTATTTATTTTCCATCCAGTATAAAAATGTAAAATTCATTCATGTGTACGTACAGAATACTGCCTCCATGATATGAGATATTATAAGGCCCCGGCCTTAAAACTTACTTAATCTTGAGTTATTACAAGATTACACATTGAGGATCTTTTCAGGTTTAGAGTTTTAGAGAATTAGATCATAAAACTTGCATTACATTCCACATTTAAACAAAGTGGTTACATAAAAGAAAGTATTCATTTTTTCCATCAATGGAAACATATTTAAAATAAAACATGGATTCTTTCTTGACACTTCCTTGACACTATCATCATATCATGTACCATTCCCTTGACCTGTGAAAAACATTCAAAAACTTGGGATGAGCATAAAAAGCTCAGTAAGGGTTATAAAAAGTATGGAAATGAAACATGAGTACATATATACATAAGAATGAAATCATACTTTACCCATAAAACATATGCACTTTAACATACCTCATAAAATCATGAATAAATCATAGAAATCATAAGATAGAAAGGTAACTTGAGGCATTCATAACATTCTTACATAGGGAGTAACCCTCTTGGTTACGTTTGGAATACCCATAACAGTATATTGCCTAAATCTCTTCGGAGAAACCATAATGCTTAACTCCTTCGCGTTACCCAATGCATTGGAGAGCTATATCGGGCTCACCCGCCCTTATTTTATCACGGAACCACCCTTCTTCATAACAATTCCCAATAACCATAACATAATCGTATCACATAAAACATGCATAAAGGAAACATAACATTTCCACTTTTCAATCACAAGATATCAATACAACACATTGATATAAAAACATTATGAAAACCATTTTCAATACCGAAATAAAAGAAAAGTAAAACATGGTATTTATTTTTCTTTTAAAAATGGTATGGCTTGTAGAGGAATCTGAAACTCAAATAATGGTCACGGTGGCGGAGAAGTTGTTGTCGCCATATACGTACGACAAAAACATTCCCTTTTATCGTTGAGTAAAATGCTTTGTATAAAAAATATTCCTTTTGGATAAAAATAAAAGTCAAAGGGGTTTATACACCATATAAAAGAAGGTTGTGTATAAAAAAAATATGCCTCAATGAATGTAGATTGAGACGAAGCCCCATACAAAGACGGTATCCTTGGATTAAGGATAAATCAATTACATAATTATGTGTGACAAATGAATACACAAAATATAAGTGTATATTAAGTTAAAAAAATCATAGGACATTCACAGATATTCATAGAACGAAATATTCAAGGAGTACAAGTTTATCCCAAAGAATCAAAATTGGGTTAAGAAGTTCCCTTGCAAAAATTCGACAGCCTATTGGCGTCACTTAAAAATTCAGAAAAAGAGTTGATGAGAGATAAAAAGGGTATCTCATCACTTGGAAATAAAATTTACATCAATAAGTATATAGAATAACATATCCCAACATAATATTATGTGAATTAAAATACATAACAGAAGAAGTCTTTTAAAAGAGGAGGGTGAAAGGTTCCCTTACTGACTTGGGTAACTTTCGAAACATACACCCCATTGAAGAAGGGGCATACAATGAATATGTAAATACCCATAAATGAAATTATATTACACAAAGATTATAATAATGGGAAGTACATACACCACTCAAAGGAAATGGTGGCAAATGTATCATAAATCTCACGGGACTAAAAGTGAGATGAAAAATCCCTTACGAAAACTCTGCAACCTAACGGCGCCACTTAAAACTTCCAAAAATGGATTGATGAGATCAAATAGGGTCTCTAATCATATTAAAATAAACTTTACAGAAAGAGTAATATAAAATAACATCCCCCATCATAAAAAATAGGAGCTTAAAATAAGTGACATAAAGGAGGGTGCTTAAAAAGAAAGAGAGATGTTAGATCTCTTATGAAAATTTGGCAGCCTAACAGCGCCACTCAAAAACTTCCAAAATGGATTGATGAGAGAAAATAGGGTCTCTCATCATATGAACATAAAACTTACAGTAGGATTAATATAAAAGAACATACCAATCATAAGAAAGATGATCTTAAAAGGAATGACATAAAAGAGTGTACTTAAAAAGAAAGAGAGGAGTAGGATCCCTTACCTCGGGTCTGACTTGACTCGATCAGTATTTAACATCCTGAATAATAGACTTGAGTTAATTTTTACTTTATTAAGAAACTTTTTCATGCTCATTATTCCTTTTATATCACTTATTTCTATGTTATAAACATTATGTAATCATTTAAGTTAATAATGTTTGTTTTGTCGATATTTGGTTCTTAAGTCGAAAGTGGACTTCTTACAATTACATGTTTTTCGTGTGGTCAAAGGTTCATTATATCCAGAATGATATTCATGATTTGGATATCATATATATCATATATATCCAGAATATACATGTATTTATAATATTACATAATCATTTATAGGTAAGAAATGAAATGAACCGTTCATGGAGATGGTAAGCCGTACGTACGCATGAACGCTACTTTCATTTCTATGTCATATTAATGGAATTAAAACTAAATGAGAGGTATGTATATTTTAATTCCATAATAATATTAATCATTTATATGTAACAGAAATAATATATAATAACTATAATCCAACCTTTATACATCTCACATATGGCATTAACGAATCAAATCACTTTGAGGGGCGGTAGTCCGCACTTCCTAAAATGAAATTATCGTGTTTACCCACAATGGAAACCATAAAGTTATGCCACAAAAGAAAAATACAGAATCTTAAGTAAAACATAAACATATTATATATCATATATAAATATAGTGACATCTTAATGGCCACCTTTGAAGGTGTTATATGAGTGTTGAACAATCATCGTTTCGTGAGGCAGAAATTCACCATTAATAGAAACAGTATGTTCTTTAACCATTATATGTAGGTGTGTGTAGGTGTAGATTGAATTATTCTTATAAAAACATCCTAGTATATTTAATATACTGTATTTGTTAAAAAATAAATGAATAAAAATAGTTTAGGGGGTTGGAGAAACAAAATAAAACAAAAGAACACAAGTGAAGACATTACCATAAAATCGGGTAACTTTGTTTGATTTGAGATCAAAGGATTTCTTGGGAAGATTTATACCCAAAGTGAGTATTATAGGAGTAATATAGGGATGTGGAGAGGCAAAATGAGTAGGGTTTGGCCGATCCAAAGGCTTTAGAGGTGTGGGTAAGGTGGTAGAGGTGGGGGCCTTTTATAAGAGGAGAGGAGGGGCACTCTTGGAAAGTTACAAAATGTTACTTTTTTTCAAATGAGTTTTGGATTTTAAAGGTCCCACATTGATGTATTTCAAGGGTAAGGTGGTAATGGTTTTAAATATACTCATCCAATAGGTTTTTGACAAGTGTAAGTGATAGTTTTAACATTATCTTTTCATTTTATTTAAATCCTTTATTAATGAGGTAATCGCTGCATCATCATGATGTCATAAATAATTTAATTTATTTGATGTCTAAAAATTATAAAAAAAATATCATGATGTAGGAAATATTTTTATCTTTCTAATTAATATTTATAGTAAAAAATATGACTTGTATAACCCCATTTAAAAATTGTTTTAGTGAAACATATCATGCTTGTGACATTTTTATTTTAACTTTAAATAAAAAGTTATTTATGTCATTTTCCAACCAAAGTGGCTCCATGGGGTCCCCAAGTTGACCCATGAATTTTCTTGGTCGGCCATGACACATCCAATGAGGGTAGGACATGTGTCTAGGTCATTTCACATTATTAAAACATTATTTTTACCTTAAATTACACTAATTACCTCTAATCGCGATTAAGAACATAAAAGTTACTATTCACCAAAAAAATTGTTTTAATCCCATTGAACCACATTTTACTTCCTAATGAAAACCATGTATGTCGGATTTTTGAAATTCAAAACATAGAGGTGGAAATGTTTCATTTAAACAAAAAATCAGTTTCTTAACTACCACTTAGTTGTTTCACTATTCATCAAAAATTAAAGTTTTTCAGAAAAATACCAAAAATTAACCCTAAGCTATATTTGATATTCCAAACTCAAAAATGATGTCTATTTTACAAAATTGAAAACATATAATTTGAATTAATTAATATAATAATTAATTCCCGCTGTCAAAACAAATAGCGTGTTTTTAAGAAACAATATCTATTAAAAGATTGACACTAGTTTAAGTCCAATTTCAAAGTGAAATTAATTACAATGACCACTATTGTATTAAATGGTAAAAATATATTCTAATTTTACATTAAAAACAATTCAAAAGGTAATCTAATCATATAAATAAATTATATTAAAAAGAGGTTTCGAATTAAAATAGAACATTTTTCACTATTCATTAAAAAATGAACTTTATCAGAAACATACAAAAAATTTACACAAAGTAAATTTTGATGTCTCGATTTTAAAGAAGAATTTTATTTTTTCAAATATAACACATAAAATTGTCAAAAAGTGGATTTAAAAGAGGTTCGCCATCAAAAGGCGGTTAATCGACCTTCTAAAGAATATTAGAATATTTGCGCTTAAAATTGAATTCATTCACATTTTTAATCCTCTAACATTTATTGTAAAAAATAAAAATATTTTACAAAAATATATAATCATTTTGTAGTTAGTTCTGTTCATTCCCTCCATTACAACGGCTAGGCGTTAACTACCATTTAAAATAATATTATTTTATTATTATAGTGCAACGTAAGATTTCAAAGGAACTCATTATTGTGTATTGGGTAAGCCATCAAGCATAGCGTTCCCTTTGAATTAATATTAACATTTTATTCACAAATAGGGATAAATATAAATATGTCATATTTTTTATTTACCTGGGGTGTTACAACCTTCCCCCATTTTGGGAATTGCGTCCTCGCAATTTTAAAATTGGGCTCGAAAACATCCTTGAAAGT
Organism: Viscum album; assembly: GCA_963277665.1. Lineage (NCBI taxonomy): Eukaryota > Viridiplantae > Streptophyta > Magnoliopsida > Santalales > Viscaceae > Viscum > Viscum album. The sequence goes on from OY728130.1 coordinate 1,407,860,464, forward strand.
CCCACATCGGAATAAGAGTCGGTAAAACAATCACTTTAAAATAAAGAAAGAGAAGTACAGAGGCCACCCGAGTTAACCCATACTATGATTCCATGTAGGAAAACATGTACATGGAGGAGAAAACATAGGGTCATGTTCTGATGGAGAGTGATAGAAAACATGTTTAGGAGAAAGTTAACCACAAGAAAATCACAAACTTCTGATGGGTTAAACGGTATTCGATTCCCCAGTAGGAAAAGTAAATAGACAAAATTTTTGTTGTAAGTTAATTTTTATTGAGGAATTTATTCATAAGGAAACATAATTACTTATCATGTTGACTTTCAACTTTTATTATATTTCTTACACAGACTCATATTTTCTCCAAAAGATGAGTATTTAGGAAGACTTTTTCACTATAATCAACTTCTAGAGAATCACCTAATCCACAAAAGAGAACTATATACTTCCCATGTCTTTAGACTTTAACCTAAACCAAAACCAAAATGGTTAGTACAAGATAAGATAATCCAGAAAAGGATAACCCTTTATAAAAATAAAATCTATTCTTAATCTCCAAAATTTGTCCAACAAAACCCAAAGTTCAACGAGGACCATTTGATAAACAATTTGTCCATAAAATTCTTCAAAGTAAACCAAACTAAGATTGAAACCCAAATATTGTAAGGATTTAGTCACATAGTATTCCAAGGTACAAATTAACTTTTATCTCCAAATAACACCAGTTGCTCTTAAATTCTCATATTGAAAAGTAATTAACCTAATCACATATCCTCGATGATAGGTTAATCATTTCCATAGATAACCCAAAATAAACTTACTCTTGATTCCTAAAATCATCTAACTAAAAATAATTAGTCAAACTAACCATGGACTTCACGTAGTCCAGTAGTAGCTGATAAATACCTGTCGTACTTTTGTTGTGGGTTCGATTCCCGCAGCTTTGTCCGACGCGACGGGTTGTCACACGATCTGCGTGTTGTCCTTTTTCCAAAACTATATAATTCTTAAAATATTCCCCAAAATGAGATAAAATCTTCAAAAATAATCATAACATATTTTAACCTCAAGTTTATCTCATGCCTTTCATTTTCGATCATAACATATTATAACCCATAATTACCTCAAAAGTAAGGATCATATAAACTCTAATGTTTACCTTTATAATTATTACCTGAACATTCACATCGATTGGTCATCTCGTACATGATGCATTACAGATCATAACAAGGTTCAAGTGGTTGATCATGACTCCTTGATAGTTGGTTTAGAACAACCACAAGTTTCCTCATTGAATCCCCCATTTTATCTAGTATCTTAATCAGAGAACCACCACAGTTTCCTTCAAACCTGTTGTCTCTTTGGTGCCTCCTAGATCCATCCATTCACTAAAAACAGAAATGTCAGTGTGAGTATATCAACCAAAACCATCATGTACTAATGAAGAAGGTAAACACTAAGATATACTTACCCATTCACTTTATCTAAAACTAGGACTCGTTCTGAAATCCTAACCATTATGGTAATGTCACTTATGCTTAGATAATACCCTAACCTCTAAATTTATCTAAACCGACCTCTGATACCAACTATAAGGCCCCGACCTTAAACCTTACTTAATCTTGAGTTATTACAAGATTACGCATTGAGGATCTTTTCAGGTTTAGAGTTTTAGAGAATTAGATCATAAAACTTGCATTACATTCCACATTTAAACAAAGTGGTTACATAAAAGATAGTATTCATTTTTCCCATCAACGGAAACATATTTAAAATAAAACATGGATTCTTTCTTGACACTTCCTTGACAATATCATCATATCATGTACCATTCCCTTGACCTATGAAAAACATTTCAAAAACTTGGGATGAGCATAAAAAGCTCAGTAAGGGTTATAAAAAGTATGGAAAGGAAACATGAGTACATATATACATAAGAATGAAATCATACTTTACCCATAAAACATATGCACTTTAACATACCTCATAAAATCATGAATAAATCATAGAAATCATAATACATAAAGGTAACTTGAGGCATTCATAACATTCTTACGTAGGGAGTAACCCTCTTGGTTACGTTTGGAATACCCATCACAGTATATTCCCTAAATCTCTTCGGAGAAACCATAATGCTTAACTCCTTCGCGTTACCCAATGCATTGGAGATCTATATCGAGCTCACCGGCCCTTAGTTTATCACGGAACCACCCGTCTTCATAACAATGCCCAAGAACCATAACATAATCGTATCACATAAAACATGCATAAAGGAAACATAACATTTCCACTTTTCAATCACAAGATATCAATACAACACATTGATATAAAGACATTATGAAAACCATTTTCAATACCGAAATAAAAGAAAAGTAAAACATGGTATTTATTTTTCTTTTAAAAATGGTATGGCTTGTAGAGGAAGCCGAAACTCAAATAATGGTCACGGAGGTGGAGAAGTCTTTGTCGCCGCATACGTATGACAAAAACATTCCCTTTTGTCATTTAGTAAAACGCTTTGTATAAAAAATATTACTTTTGGATAAACGTAAAAGTCAAAGGGGTTTATACACCGTATAAAAGAAGGTTGTGTATAAAACAAAATATGACTCAATGAATGGAGATTGAGACGAAGCCCCATACAAAGACGGTATCCTTGGATTAAGGATAAATCAATTACATAATTATGTGTGACAAATGAATACACCAAATATAAGTGTATATTAAGTGCAAAAAAATCATAGGACATTCAAACATATTCATATAACGACATATTCAAGGAGTACAAGTTTATCCCAAAGAATCAAAATTGGGTTAAGAAGTTCCCATGCAAAAATTCGACAGCCTATCGGCATCACATAAAAATTCAGAAAAAGAGTTGATGAGAGATAAAAAGGGTATATCATCACTTGGAAATAAAATTTACATCAATAAGGATATATAAGAACATATCCCAGCATAATAGTATGTGAATTAAAATACATAACAAAAGAAGTCTTTTAAAAGAGGAGGGTGAAAGGTTCCCTTACCGACTTGGGTAACTTTGAAAACATACACCCCATTGAAGAAGGGGCATACAATGAATATGTAAATACCCATAAATGAAATTATATTACACAAAGAGTATAATAATGGGAAGTACATACACCACTCAAAGGAAATGGTGGCAAATGTAGCATAAATCTCACGGGACTAAAAGTGAGATGAAAAATCCCTTACGAAAACTCTACAGCCTAACGACATCACTTAAAACTTCCAAAAATGGATTGATGAGATCAAATAGGGTCTCTCATCATATTAAAATAAAATTTACAGCAAGAGGAATATAAAAGAACATCCCCCATCATAACAAAGAGGATCTTAAAAGAGGTGACATAAAGGAGAGTACTTAAAAAGAAAGAGAGAGGTTAGATCTCTTATGAAAATTCGACAGCCTAACGGCGCCACTCAAAACTTCCAAAATGGATTGATGAGAGAAAATAGGGTCTCTCATCATATGAACATAAAAAGTACAGTAGGATTAATATAAAATGACATCCCAATAATAATAAATATGATCTTAAAAGGAATGACAAAAAGAGTGTACTTAAAAAGAAAGAGAGGAGTAGGATCCCTTACCTCGGGTCTGACTTGACTCGATCAGTATTTAACATCCTGAATAATAGACTTGAGTAAATTTCTAAATGCTTAAGAACCTTTTTCATGTTCATTATTCCTTTTATATTACTTATTTCCATGTTATAAAAATTATGTAATCATTTAAGTTAGTAATGTTTGTTTTGTCGATATTTGGTTCTTAAGTCGAAAGTGGACTTCTTACAATTACATGTTGTTCGTGTGGTAAAAGGTTCATTATATCCAGAATGATATTCATGATTTGGATATCATATATATCATATATATGCATAATATACATGTATTTATAATATTACATAATCATTTAGAGGTAAGAAATGAAATGCACCGTTCATGGAGACGGTAAGCCGTACGTACGCATGAACGCTACTTTCATTTCTATGTCATATTAATGGAATTAAAACTAAATGAGAGGTATGTATATTTTAATTCCAGAATTATATTAATCATTTATATTTAACATAAATCATATATAATTACTTTAAATCCAACCTTTATACATCTCACATATGGCATTAACGAATCAAATCACCTTGAGGGGGCGGTAGTCCGCACTTCCTAAAATGAAATTATCGTGTTTACCCACAATGGAAACCATAAAGGTATGCCACAAAAGAAAAATACAGAAGCTTAAGTAAAACATAAACATATTATATATCATATATAAATATATTGACATCTTAATGGCCACCTTTGAAGGTGTTATATGAGTTTTGAACAATCATCGTTTTGTGAGGCAGAAATTCGCCATCCACAGAAACAGTATGTTCTTTAACCATTAGATGTAGGTGTGTGTAAGTGTATCTAGAATGATTCTTATAAAAATAACCTAGTATATTGAAGATAATGTATTTTTTACAAAAGAAATGAATAAAAAGATTTTAGGGGGTTGGAGAAACAAAATAAAACAAAAGAACACAAGTGAAGACATTACCATAAAATCGGGTAACTCTCTTTTATTTGAGCTCAAAGGATTTCTTGAGAAGCCTTCTGCCCAAAGTGAGGCTTATAGGAGTAATAGAGGGATGTGAAGAGTCAAAATGAGCAGGGTTTGGACGAGCCAAAGGCCTGAGAGGTGTGGGTAAGGTGGTAGAGGTGAGGGCCTTTTATAAGAGGAGAGGAGGGGCACTCTTGGAAAGTTACAAAATGTTACTTTTTTTCAAATGAGTTTTGGATTTTAAAGGTCCCACGTTGATTTATTTCGAGGGTAAGGAGGTAAGGGTTTTAAATATACTCATGCAATAGGTTTTTGACAAGTGTAAGTGATAGTTTTAAAATTATCTTTTCATTTTATTTAAATCCTTTATTAATGAGGTAATCGCTTCATCATCATGATGTCATAAATAATTTAATTTATTTGATGTCTAAAAATTATAAAAAAGTATCATGATGTAGGAAATATTTTTATCTTTCTAATGAATATTTATAGTCAAAAATATGACTTGTATAACCCCATTTAAAAATTGTTTTAGTGAAACATATCATGCTTGTTACATTTTTATTTTAACTTTAAATAAAAAGTTATTTATGTCATTTTCCAACAAAAGTGGCTCCATGGGGTCCCCAAGTTGACGCATGGATTTTATTGGTTGTCCATGACACATCCAATGAGAGTAGGACATGTGTCTAGGTCATTTCACATTATTAAAACATTATTTTTACCTTAAATTACACTATTTACCTCTAATCGCGATTAAGAACATAAAAGTTACTATTCACCAAAAAACTTATTTTAATCCCATTGAACCACATTTTACTTCCTAATGACAACCATGTATGTCGGATTTTTGAAATTCAAAACACAAAGGTGGCAATGTTTTATTTAAACGAAAAATCAGTTTCTTAACTACCACTTAGTTGTTTCACTATTCATCAAAAATTGAAGTTTTTCAGAAAAATACCAAAAATTAACCCTAAGCTATATTTGATATTCTAAACTCAAAAATGATGTCTATTTTACAAAATTCAAAACATATAAGTTGAATTAATTAATTTAATAATTAATTCCCGCTGTCAAAACAAATAGCCTGTTTTTAAGAAACAATATCTATTAAAAGATTGACAATAGTTTAATTCCAATTTCAAAGTCAAATTAATTCCAATGACCACTATTGGATTAAATGGTAAAAATATATTCTAATTTTACATTAAAAACAATTCAAAAGGTAATATAAACATATAAATAAATTAGATTAAAAAGAGGTTTCAAATTAAAATACAACATTTTTCATTATTCATTAAAAAATGAACTTTATCGGAAACATACAAAAAATTTACACAAAGTAAATTTTGATGTCTCGATTTTAAAGAAGAATTTTATTTTGTCAAATATAACACATAAAATTGTCAAAAAGTGGATTTAAAAGAGGTTCTCCATCAAAAGGCGGTTAATCGACCTTCTAAAGAATATTAGAATGCTTACACTTAAAATTGAATTCATTCACATTTTTAATCCTATAACATTTATTGTAAAAAGTAAAAATATTTGACATACATATATAATCATTTTGTTGTTAGTTCTGTTCATTCCCTCTATTACAATGACTAGGCCTTACCTACCATTTAAAATAATATTATTTTATTATTATAGTGCAACGTAAGATTTCAAAGGAACTCATTGTTGCGTATTGGGTAATCCATCAAGCATAGTGTTCCATTTAAATTAATATTAACATTTTATTCACAAATAGGGATAAATATAAATATGTCATATTCTTTATTTACCTGGGGTGTTACAGATATTTCACTTTTCAAATCCACATTCCATGGATGGAAATAATTTTTTAATGTATAATAATAATAATTTTTGATGATTAATTTTTTGTAAATAATGTAACCATGATCTCTTTAACTTTAGTAAACCCACCAATATAATTTTGGACTTTCAAATTGAAAATCCTCAAAACCCCCAAAAAAAATTTAACCATTTTAGTAAATAAATAAAATGTGGTAATAGTGAAATAAAGGGAATAATTATTATTTAATGAACATGAAAAGGTTTTTTAATAAAGTTAAAATTTTATATAATTTTATTACTCGGGAGTGTAGACATAAGAATGATATATATTAAGACACAAGGTAAGGGAATTTATTTTTTAAAATGTTGTTTTAATGCTTTAGTTCTAACTCTTTTTCTTCCATATTGTTGTTATTTTACATTTTTCCATTATTTTTTTAATTATGTATCAAAATTTTGATAAAGTTAATTTTAAATTATTTTTGACTTTTTTACAAAGTATTAAAAATTAATATTTTTAATATTATTCTTAAGGGTTATTTTCATCTTTTACAAAAGTGAAAAAACGAACTTTTTTTATCGTACACAGCTTCAATGATTTTTCCCATTATCATAGAAATTATTCATTATCAAGATTCCTATAAAATATTCCATGGATATTTTAAAATAAAATATTTCTCTCAATATTTTTGGAATTTATAGTTTTAAAAAAATCTAAGGAAATGAAAATTTTCTCTCATCTTTATGAGATAATAGAAAGTGTTATTGGCTATGAGTTTGAATTAAAATTCTAATGGGTTGTATGATTAAAGTATAATATATATGTGGTTTATTTATGTTATGGTTATTAGTCATTTTATATGAATTATGGGTGAGATTAATCTAGATCTGATGATGGGTGATCCAAATATATCTCTCTAATGTAATAGGTGAAGTGATGGATTTTACCAATAATAGGTTAATCCTAACAGATATGAGAATTGTCTGGTTAGGTGATTCCTTTTTAAGGGTTATTGTAAGGATTAATGTAAGGATAATGTCCCAAGGTACATATATGATATTCTTGTAATGATTTTTAAATTAAATATTTTTATTTCAAAAGTTAAGAAAATGAGCTTATATTTTTTAAGGAAAGTTTATGATTTAAAAAAAAAGTTAAATGGATTATTTTTAAAATAAAGGTATCCATGCATATTTGTGTTTTCAAAGAAAGCATTAAGTTTATTATTTTTACTTTATGATTTCATATGAATTTTTCTATGAAAGGTTTTGAACAAAAAAGTTTTTTTCATGGAAAATTAAACAGATATTTGAGATAAAATATTTATTATGGAAAAGGAAAACTTTTTTATGGAGTTTTCAGGTTTAAAAATAGACTAATGAGTTTCTTTTATTTAATTTCATTTATTAGGATTTATTTTTATCATCCCATGATTTTAAATGTTATTAAAGATCTTATGGATCAATAGAAACATTAATAAAGTTAGAGTTACAGTTATGGGAATTACCTTCAACGAAACAAGTGTGTATTTATAAAGAAATTTTATTATTGGAAAATTGGAGATTGTGTCTAATTTCTTTATTATTTAACATAATTCTATAATAATCATAACCAAAAATATATTTTAAATATAAGTAAATGAAACCCTTATTATAAATCATTTAAGAATGGTTAGATTAATGTATGATTTGTTGTAGTAATTACCCATAGGTATATTTATACAAGATCCTACATCCACTTATAGCATCTGAACAATAATTTAATCACTAGGAAATCCACATACTCGAAACCTAACCAAAAATTTAGGATGTTATACGACACATAGACATGTCTCTTAGAATTATTCCTAGGTTTTTCAATAGTGTCCTCTCATTATAATCCCTAAAATAACTAAACTAATCCTTAAAGAATAACTAAACCCTACATTGATACCAACTATAGTGAATAAATCTGTAAGAACCCAGCCTTAAACATTACACAACAGAGAACCATTTACCAGTATAGGTTCTAGAGGGTTATAAAAAACTTTAATTTTTATCAAAGTTGCAATAAAATTAAACAAACAAAAGCCAAACTTCACTTTCATGTGCATAAAAATGATTGCGTCCAACTTTGGACTTCCAAATGACCTATGAAAAAATAATTTTAAACAAGGTGTGAGTATTGGAAATGCCCAGTAAGGGGTTTCAAAACAAGACCATAAAGAAATAATTTTTCTTTAAAACATTTATTTAAATACATGTTTTAAATCATGAAATTAACTTTTCTCATAACATGTCATCATCATTTTCTTGAGAGATTATAAAACCTCTTTTAGGATAAACTCATACTCAAAGTAGCTAAACTTATCTAAGAGTTAAAAATAAAATACATTATAAAAATATGCTCTCACTTGAATAGAAATGCATGAAATTACACCTATAAGTAAGATAATGACCATACTTAATCATTCTAATACATGCTAGGGGTGGGGATAAAATTTTACACATGAAATAATATTTAATCAAAATTGAACATAAAACGATGTCATTTATCATTCAACACATAGATGAAAACCATGATATGATAGATAAGTTTTTACCTTATTATTAATCCTTTCAAAAAGTTGATTGTAACACCCTGACCCTAGTTTCCCTAAGTCAGTGTATTATTACATAACATTGGCATGATCACAAGAGATCAAGTCTCAAAAGACTAATTAGTTTAGTAACCTTAGAAGTACTAGATACATACATAAGTTTTACATTACATCATGAAATAAAAAAACAACAATATTGTGTACCATTTGAACACACTCATATCCCTTATCCTATCCCTACAGGTCAATCATAATATACTTCTTCACCTCCTAGGAAAAATAAAACATAAAAAAGGGATGAGCTTAGATGCTCATTAAGGATAAAAATATAGCAGAAAATTTATAAATAAGAATAAACATTTAAGGTAATGTATAAGACTAAAACACAATCCTTTTAAACTTAAAATTCAGCATAATATGGAAACGATAAATCAAATAATTCCCTTTACTTATTCACATGGATATTCTACAAGTTGAATAATCACATGTAATATCAATAGCTAATTTCATAATGACGGAATGCATAATTTCGGATATCATAACCACATATTCAAGACCTCGTGCCAAGACTACAAATAAGATTTTATCAAGGCCTTGTTCCAAGACACTAGTTTGTCTCATGATAACTACCAATGCATCGAGGATCTATAGTAGGCTCCACCAATCACTTAATAAGTCCAATGCATTCCTCATATGAAAATATTGAAACATAACATAAACATTCGTATTAAAACTAGCATACAAAATGTAAATACTTAAACCATAAACCATGAATGGTATAAAAATAACACATCCACAATCAAACATATAAAAAAACCTTAAATACAATATGTAAGATTTTATCATAATAAAACAACTTTAAATAGGTGTAAAATCTATCAAAGGATGTTGACATAGATGAAATCAAAACTATTTGAGAGAAATATCTCTTTCTATTTTGAAATCATTTAAAAGTAATGTAATTGTAAAAGAAATCATTTATTCTGAAAATATTTTTATAATATTTTAAGGGAAGCTTCAATGGTGTTATAATGGTGGAAAATAGTTTTACCCACCGTATAAGTTAAAAAAACATTCTTACCTTAATTTGTCAAAAAGGTCATAGAGTACCTTGTTTGGAAAACGAAAGAAAGATTCATTTCAAAACATTTTATAAAAATTAAAATAAGGGTATAAATGAATTTAAACCATGTTTTAGGAAATAGTAAAAATGTTTTGAAATACATTTTTAATAAACACTGATGTGGATGATAAAGAAGTCCCAGTAGATTCTTACGTATAAACAACCTCGAATAAATAAAGAGATTGGAAAATTAACCCTTAACTTGTTATTTTCCTTGGTCGAGGGTATGTTAACCTCTAATATAATAGTTAAATAATTGTTATTAAATTATACAAGAACCATATACATAAAGATGATATCATATATGATCTTCTAATATTTCTTTGTTAATAATATTTCAGTAGTATCTTTGTTTCGGGTGTTAACTTATTGGTTTTCCTTTATATGTTTTGTTACATAAGTCTTGTTTATTATGGATGGGATGTATTTGAATAATATCTAGAATTATATTAATTTTTTAAACATTATTTTTAATCATCAATTGAAAATTATTCTTTAATGGTTACGATGGGAAATAAAATCTCATTGCGTCATGGAGACGGTAAGTTGTACGTACGCACGAGTGACAATATCATTCTATTAGTGGTGAAATTGTATGTAATTGGATGGTATATCATATATATACAGAATCATTATCATGATATATTTATTATTTACATCAATTATACTCATTATTATACCCATCCAAATAATTAAGTGTTGAATAACAAACTACACCATGACGTGGAGACGGTAAGCCATACGTACGCTTGTATGGTGACTTTGTCATTCATAGGATGAATAGAATAATGAATATGGTTCTACCATTTTTATAATAACATCTCATTATGTATAAGGTACTGGAGTTATTATTTTACTATGGAAACAACAAAGAAATAGGAAGTGGATGAATAAAATAACTTTGAAAGAGGTGATGAAGTAAATACCTCTTCTTTGGGTTTTTCCTTTTTATTTGATCAAAAGGGATCCTTAGGTTGGATTTTGATCAAAGTAATGCCTATAAGTTGAATTGAGGGTAGTTGGGAGAATATGTGATCAGATTTTTTCCAATACAAATGGCTTTGGAGGTGTGAAATTAATAAAGGGGGAAGTGCACTTTTATAATAGAGGTGAGGGGTACTTTAGAAAAAGCATGAAATATTAATTTATTAAACAATAATATTCAGTTTATAATGGATAAAAAATGATTTATATAGAGGATAAGGTGGTTCTGGGTCGAAAAACTCTCAAAAAATAGGTTTTAGATAGGTTTAGGTCACCATATTAACCTTATCATTTAGATTTAACTCTTAGTTAAATAGTTTAACTTTTACCATGTATTTTTGTATTATTATAATAAATGGTTAATAAACTTACTATAAAAATACAATAGAACCCCAAGTGGTTAATTATTGACATATCTAACCTTATATAAGTCCTTTCGAGAAGCCTTATATTTTTATGAATATTATATCAATAAATAATATAGTATTTATTTTAAAAACTCATTTATGTCAATTTTGACACTATTTAGTATTTGGTTTTTGTGAAAGTTATAACAAATTTATCACTTAAAAAAATATTTAATCAACCCTAACATGTCATATTAACCTATAAAATTCATGTAATACATAAAAAGTATCAATTTACCATTATTATAATATTTATAATATCAATTATTTTAATCTTTCAATAATAAGGTAATTACTGCATCGCCATTGTGTCATAAATAAATTTAATTATTTAATGTCTAAAAATTATAAATAAACTACCATTATGTAGGATATCTTTTTATATTTCTAATGAATATTTATATATGAATTTATCTTATGTATAACCCTATATTAAAAATGTTTTAGTTATTAAAATTTGAATTTAACACTTTTAACTCTTCTTTAAATAAAATATAATAAATGTCCTAATCTAATCCAAGTGGACCAAAAAGATCATATTTTATTCATAAGGTTGATTTTGGTCTAAATACACTTATCCAATAGAATTATAACAAGTTTTATGGTAATTATAATATCATTTTAACCTTTAATTTCCCTATTAACTTTTAACCGTGGTAAATAAAACTCAAAAGTTACTATTCACCAAAAAAATATTTTCATCCTATTGAACCACATTTTACTTACTGATGTCAATCATGTCTCTTTTATTTTTGAAATTCAATTCACAGAAGCAGTAAAATTACATTTTATGCAAATTTTCAAATGTGCCTAGAAGGTGGGTAAAAGACGTTAAAAAATTCAATAAAATTTTATACATCTAATCTTATTATAAAATGACTCTAATGAATTAAATTGAACTAATATATATATTATGTAACTATTTTTACTTTAAAATAAATTTAAATAAAAATAATAATTATTTAAATAAAATTCGATTTTAAACAATAACGCAGTGTTTTTCACTATTTATCAAAAATTGAATGTTCTTAGACATATACCAAAAATTCACCCTAAGCTAATTTTGATATTCTAAATCCAAAAATGAAGTCCATTTTAAAAAATAAACTCTATAAAATTTCAAAAAGTGGGTATTACTATTAATAACGGCTAGTTTGATTGGTCGTGGTGTGCTAGAACTCGGAGTTGCGTATAACACATGCTTTTGCATTATTCAAAGAGAAACGTACTGTAGAAGATTGGGGTGTTACATTCTTCCCTCCTTCAAATAATTTCATCCTCAAAATTTCTAGAATATTACTTCATAAACACATTCAGGTTGTTCTTTATCATACGTTCCCCAGGTTCCCACGTTGCCTCTTCCATCTTATAGTTTCTCTATAGAACTTTTACCAGGCGAGTCTTCCGGTTTCTCAACACTTGTTCTTTGGTATCAAGAATCTTTACAGGCTCTTCAAAATAAGGCGGATCAGGTTCCAGTTCTATTTCTTCATATTTGAGTACATGTGTTGGGTCAGGCATGTATTTTCTCAACAGTGATACGTGGAAAACATCATAAACTTTGGAGAGACATGGCAGTATTTCCAAATGATAAGATAAAACTCTAATTAGTTCTAGAATTTTAAAAGGTCAGATGTACATGGGACTTAATTAACCCTTCTTATTGAATCATACAGTACCCTTCCATGGAGATACCTTCAAGAAAACATGATCTCCTACTTGAAATTCCAAATCCTTCCTTTGGTTATCGGCATAGCTTTTTTTCCTACTTTGAGATGCTTTGATGTGGGTTTGGATAATCTTCACCTTTTCCATTTTTTTCTCAACAAGTTATGGGCCTATGAGTTTTCTTTCACCAACATCATCCCAACAAGTTGGTGTGTGACATCTCTTTCCATATAAATCCTCATATGGTTCCATATGAATACTTGAATGGAAGTTATTGTAATAGGAAAATTCATCCAGAGGTAAATATTGATCCCACATACCTTGAAAGTCAAGTGAGAAAGATTTCAAAATGTCTTCTAAGGTTTGAATAGTATGTTATAATTTTCCTTCATTTTTAGGGTGGTAGGTAGTGCTCAAATGAAGTTCTGTATCCAGGGATTTCTAAAGACTTTTCTAGAATCTTGATGTAAAACAGGGATCACTATCAGAAAAAATCGATAGGGGTACACCATGAAGTCTTACAATTTCATTAATATATAGTATTTTGAAACGTTAAAGTGGTAAATATTCTCTTATGGCAATAAAATGTGTTGAATTGGTAAGATGATCAACAATGACCCATATTGCATCATTCCTTCTAAAAGTCTTTGGTAGTTCCATGACAAATTCAACTATAATAACATTCCATTTCCACTAAGGTATGGGAAGAGGTTTCATAACTCCTCCAAGATGTTGTCTTCCAGCCTTCACCTATTGAAAAACCATACATATTGATACATAATCAGCAATCTCCCACTTCATGTGGTCCCACAAAAAATGTTCCTTCAAATCTATATACATCTTAGTGCTACTAGAGTGTATAGAGATATTGGATCTATGAGCCTCATCCAACAATTCCCCTTTTAGATCAGGTATATCAGGAACACAAAGCCTCCTCCCAAATTTCAAAATTCCATCTTCATATACGAAGTCGATCAATCTCCCATCTTTCACAACTTTAATTTTATTTTGAAACTCCTCATCATCATTCTGAGAACTTTTTATCCTTTCTAGTAAAGATGGTTTGGAAACCATTTGAAAAAGTATTGATGTTTCGCCTTCCATGATTATTCTCATATCCATCTTTACTAGACCCATGAACAAAGGATCCCTTTCAACTCTCATCTTGTTCAGAACTCCATGATCTTTTTTTCTAAAAGAATCTTATACTTTATTTTCCTTCCCCGGGTGGTAGTATATAGTGCAATCATAATCCTTGAGTAGTTCAAGTCATGGCATCTGCCTCATGTTGAGTTCTTTCTGTGATAAAATATACTTTAAACTCTTGTGATCGGTATATATCTAACATTTTTCAACATAAAGATAGTGTATCCATATCTTTAAAGAAAATATTATATCTTCCCACTCAAGATCATGAGTGGGATAATTTTGTACAAGAATTTTTAGCTGTCTTGATGCATAGGCAATAACCTTATCATTCTACATAAGGACGCATCCCAGTTCTTTCTTTGATGCATCACTATAAATAACAAACCCGTCATTCCCCGATGGTAGAGTCATGATAGGAGCATTGACTAATATTCTCTTCGGTTATTCAAAACATTATTCACACTCTTATGTCCACACAAATTTTACCCCTTTACATGTGATCTTGGTTAATGTGTTAGCCAATCATGCAAAATTCTAGACAAAACACCGATAATAACCTGCTAAACCAATAAAACTGCGTACCTCAGTTATACTCGTCAGTGCTGTAAATTATTGTATTTCTTTAGTTCCACTATTTCTGCAGTGGCCATTCTATAAGGGGTCTTCTATATGGGCCTTGAACTAGGAATTAGTTCAATGGAAAACACAATTTCTTGTTCTAGAGGATGTCTAGGTAAATCCTCTGTAAACACATCAACATATTCTTACACAATAGGTACATCCTCTATTTGAACATTATTTTCCTCACCCATAGTTATTTCACTCCCTTCCTTCCTAATAATTGAATTTATTAGAGCTATCGGGGTGGATCTAGATAAGAATCAGATGGTGATGTTTCTTCTCTAAAAATAAGGTACTTCTTATCATCATCTAAAATTGTAACCTACTTCTTCATACATTAAATTTTTGCATCATGGTCTGAAAGCCAATCCATACCAAGGATTATATAAAATTCAATCATGGGTATGATGATGAGATCAGTAGATAAAGAATTTTTATATTCCTTAATGGGAACTAATTCACAAAACATTGTTCCAATTATACTTCCCTTAGGAGTTTTGACTGATAACTTCCTTGTTAAATCAAATTGGAAATATATAATTTTCTTAGAAAACTGGGAAGATGTGAAACAATGCGATGATCCAAAATCAAAAAAAGCATTGGATAAATTTTAAGAAACTATTAAATTACCTTCCACCACGTCATTCGGAGCTTCAACCTCAGTAGTAGCGATCGCATAAGATTGGACTTTCTCCCTTTTCCTTTTCTGAGGTAAGTTTCCTTGGCGCTTATGACATTCATTTGCAAAATTCTCTATTTATATACAATTGTAGCATTCAACATTAAAAGCCTCTTTAGTTCCCTTACAATCACGAGCTTGGTGGCCTTTTTCACCACACTTGTAACAGACTCTCATTCCCTTCAGGCAAGTACCGGGGTGTTTCTTTCCATATTTACTACAGGATGGAAATTAAACTTTTCCCTTACTCTCCTTATTTTTATTTCTAGAGTTTTCAGCTAATCTCTTATTCTCTTTCTTTTCTTTAAAGTCGTATTACTTAGATAATTCCTTTTCTATCTTGATAGTACATGAGACAATATCATTGTATAATGAGATGTATTGTGAGACTAATGCTCAATGGAGAAATGGTTTTAACCCATAGAAGAATCGATCAATCTTACTTCTTGGGTTATGTATATAATCTGCTACATTCCTTGCTAACCTTGTAAAGTTATCTTCATATTTTGTGACATTCTCATCCTCCTTTTTCCTCAGACTCAAAAATTTCCTTTCCATATCTACTCGATGGTCAAAGGGAAAGTATTTTTCTAAGAAAATATCTTGAAACTCCCTTCATTCCATATTTGATACTTCTTCATCTTGCTTTTTATTTTGAGTCAATGACCACCATGGATCTGAATCTCCTATGAGGCGATAAACTACCATGACAATAATTTCCCTTTTTCTACTCCCCAAATCATGAAATATGTTCTCTAAGGAACTTATTCATTGCTCAGCTACAAATGGATTTGTAGTCCCATTTAATGTTGGTGGTTGTTTCCTCATGAAGCGGTCTAACATTGATCCTCCACATTGTGGATCAGGGTGCTTCATATAGGTAAAGTTATTATTCATAACCTGAGTGAGTTGTCCCGATATAGTTATAAGTTGTTCAGCACTGGTTACATCACCAGTTGCACTATAATTGTCTTGATTATGAGGGAAATACCTACATGGATTATGTGCATTGATACGGTTTCCATTCCTTTCACTATGCGCCATTTCTAAACAATGTCATACACTAGATTAGTTTATGAATCGCAATAAATAATTCCAAACTAATAAAATACCTAACATAAATTGAACAGTTTATTCATATAATCCATAGTCATAAAAAATATTTTCTTTGAAGAGGTATTTACTCATAAATCCATCATAATGGTTTATAAAGAAAATGTGAATTATCCTAAGAATATCTGGGGGGAGTGTCGTAACCAAGAGTGCAGCAAATCCCATTATCATGCACCATGATACCTTGGGTCAAGCTTTAAACTCCTTGTTGGAGTTTTCACTCCTAGTTATATATGTTCCAGATCCACCTCAACCTAATCGTATCCAGATAAGGATGTATTGCTTAGAAAATTCACAAAAACTCTACATTATCAAAATTCGAAGAAGTTATTCTATACTAATCCTCAAAGTCTATCTTAGGGTAATGTTCTCTAATCAGAGTTTTTCTAAATCTAGTTTCCAATGTTTGTTCTAAACTTCCTCAGATACCAACTGTAACACCCCAACCCTAGTTACCTAGAGTTAGTGAATTATTACATAACATTGGCATGATCATAAGAGATCAAGTCTCTAAAGACCGATTAGTTTAGTAGCCTTGGATGTACTAAATACACACATAAGTTTTACATTACATCATGAAAGAAAAAAACCAATATTTTTCCCCTTTAAACACACTCATATCCCTTATCATATCCCTACAAGTCAATAATAATATACTTCTTCACATCTTGGGAAAAAGAAAACATAAGAAAGGGGTGAGCTTAGATGCTCAGTAAGGATAAGAATATAGAGAAAACCTTTATAAATAAGCATAAACATTCAAGGAAACGCATAAGACTAAAACACAATCCTTTCAAACATAAAATTCAGTATAATATGGCAAAGATAAATCAAATAATTTCATTTACTTATTCACATGGATATTATACTAGTTGAATAATCACATGTAATATCAATAGCTAATTTTATAATGATGGAATGCATAATGCCAGACATCATAACCACATAATCAAGGACTCGTGCCAAGACTACAAATAATAATTTGTTAAGGCCTTGTGCTAAGACACTAGTTTGTTTCATGAGACCTATTGATTCATCGAGAAGCTATAGCGGCCTCCACCTGTTACTTACTAAGTCCAATGCATTCCTCATATGAAAATATTGAAACATAACATAAACATTCTTATTAAAAATAGCATACGAAATGTTAATACTTTAACCGTAAACCATGAATAGTATAAAAATAACACATCTATAGTCAATCACATCACAAAACCTTCAATACAATATGGAAGATTGTATCATAAAAAATCAACTTCAAACAAGTGTAAAATTCATCAAAGGATGTTAACATAGATGGAATAAAAACTATTTGATAAAAATATCTCTTTCTATTTTGAAATCATTAAAAAGTCACATAATTCTAAAAGAAAACATTTATTCTGAAAATATTCTTATAGTCTTGTAGGGTAAGCTTAGAAGGTGTTATAACAGCCAAAAATAGTCACACCCTTTGTATAAGTTAAAAAAAATTCTTACCTTAATTTGTCGAAAAGGTCATAAAGTACCTTGTTTGGAAAATGATGGAAAGATTCATTTCAAAACATTTCATTAAAATTCAAACAAGGGTATAAATGACTTTAACCCATATTTTAGGAAATATTAAAAATGTTTTGAAATACATTTTTAAGGAACGTGGATGTGGATGATAAATAAGTCCCAGTAGATACTTATGTATAAACAACCTTATATAAATAAAGAGATTGTAAAATTAAACCATACCTTATACTTTTTCTTGGTCGAGAGTACATTAACCTCCTTTATAATAGTTAAATAATTGTTATTAAATTATACAAGAACCACATACATAAATATGATATCATATATGATCTTATAATATTTCTTTGTTAATAATATTTCAGTAGTATCATTGTTTCAGGTGTTAACTGTTCGTTTTCCATTATATGTTTTGTTACATAAGTCATGTTTGTTATGGATAGGATGTATTTGATTTATATCCATAATTATATTAAGTTATTAAAAATTATTTTTAATCATCAAATGAAAATTATTCTTGAATGGTTACGATGGGAAAGAAAATCGCATCGCGTCGTGGATACGGTAAGTCGTACATACACACGAGCGACAATATCATTCTATTAGTGGTGAAATCGTATATAATTTGATGGTATATAATATATATACAGAATCATTAACATGTTATATTTATTATTTACATCAATTATACTCATTATTATACCAATCCAAATAATTAAGTGTTGAATAACAAACTACACCATGACGTGGAGACGGTAAGTCGTATGTACGCATGTATGGTGACTTTGTCATTCATAGGATGGATAGAATAATGAATATAGTTGTACCATATTTATAATAGAATCTTAGTATATAAAATATACTGTAGTTATTATTTTAGTATGGAAACAACAAATAAAAAGGATATGGAAAAAGAAAATAACTTTGAAAGAGGTGATGAAGTAATTACCTCTTCTTCAGGTTCTTTCTTTTGATTTGATCAAAAGGGCTCCATAGTTTGGCTTCTAATAAAAGTAAGGCATCTAGGGTGAAGTGAGGACAGTTGGGAGGATATTTGAGCAGGGTTTGGATGAGCCAAATGGATTTGGAGGAGTTAAATTAAGAGAAAGGGAAGTACCCTTTTATAACAGAGATGAGGGGCACTTTAGGAAAATCTTAAAATATTAATTTATTATACAATCATATTCGGTTTATAATGGCTACAAAAGGATTTATTTTAAGGATAAGGTGTGTTTGGGTCGAAAAACTCTCAATTAATAATTTTTAGACAGGTTTAGGTCACCATTTTAACCTTATATTTTAGATTTAACTCTAAGTTAAATTGTTTAACTTTTACTAAGTATTCTTTTATTATTATAATAAATGGTTAATAAACTTACTATAAAAATACAAGAGAACCCCAAGTGGTTCATTATTGGCATATCTAACCTTATATAAGTCCTTTGGCCTATCCTTATATTTTTAGGAATATTATATCAATTAATAATATAGTATTTTTTTTAAAAACTCATTTATGTCAATTTTGACACTATTTAGTATTTGGTTTTTGTGAAAGTCATAAAAACTTTATCACTTCAAAAAAAATTATTTAATAAACCATATAAAGTCATATTAACCTATAAAATTCATGGAATACACCAAAAGGCTCAATTTACAATTATTTTAATATTTATAATATCAATTATTTTAATCTTTCAATAAAAGTTAATTACTGCATCATCATTGTGTCATAAATAAATTTAATTATTTAATATCTAAAAATTATAAATAAAATACAATTATGTAGTAAATCTTTTTATATTTCTAATTAATATTTATAGTCAAATTTATCTTATGTATAACTCTATATTAAAATTGTTTTAGTTATTAAAATTTGAATTTAACACTTTTAACTCTTCTTTAAATAAAATATAATAAATGTCATAATCTAATCCAAGTAGACTAAAAGGATCATATTTTATTCTTAAGGTTGATTTTGGTCAAAATAAACTTATATGATAGAATTAGGACATGTGTTAGTTTAATTATAATAACATTTTTACCTTTAATTAACCTATTTACTTTTAACCGTGGTAAATAAAATTCAAAAGTTACTATTCACAAAAATTTATTTTCATCCTATTGAACCACATTTTACTTACTGATTTCAACTGTGTCTCTTGGATTTTTGAAATTAAATTAACAGAAGTTGTAAAATTACGTTTTATGCAAATTTTCAAATGTTCCTAGAATCTGGGTAAAAGACGTTAAAAATTTCAATAAAATTTTATACATTTTATCTTATTATAAAATGACTCCCATGAATTACATTGAACTAATATATGTATTATGAATTTATTTTGAATTTAAAATAAATTTAAATAAAATAATAATTATTTAAATAAAATTTGGTTTTCAACAATAACGCAGTGTTTTCACTATTCATCAAAAATTGAAAGTTCTCAGAAAAATACAAAAAATTCACCCTAAGCTAATTTTGATATTATGAATCCAAAAATTAAGTCCATTTTGAAAAATAAAATTTATAAAATTTCAAAAATTGGGTATTACTATTCATAATGGCTAGTTTGATTGGTCGTGGTGTGCTAGAACTCGAAGTTGCGTACAGCACAAGCTATTACATTATTCAAAAAGAAACGTATCGTGGAAGCTTGTAGTGTTATAATGATTTTCTATATAAGTATATTCATAAGTATAAAACATTATACCATGTTCATTTGAAATTGTATAACTGACTAATACATGCTCATATTGATTCTTAACCATAATTATTCTACTAGTTGAATAATCACATAAACTTTCACTTACTAGAATAATTGTGAGGGAATGTATAATACATGACATTGAAAACATTTTTTTAATACCTCGTGCCAAGACAATACATAACCATTTTTTCAAGGTCTCGTAAAAATACACAGTTTTTCTAATGAGACCTACCGATGTATCGAGAGGCTATAGCGGGTCTCACCCATCATATAATAAGCCCAATGCACATGTGAATGCATAATTTTAGACAACATAATTATTCTATCAAATCCTCAAGTCAATATGTTAGTTTGTCTTATGAGACCTACCGATGCAATGAGAGGCTATAGTGGGTCTCACCCATCACATAATATGTCCAATGAATTCCTTATATGTCTAATAAAAATAAAACTTTAAATCAAAGTGTCTCATAACACTTTGATTTATTTAAATTTTAATCATAGATGAAAATAAATTCATTGATAAATTATTGAGGTACATATTATTTAAATAATCTATAGTGTCACAAACCACTTTGAAAAGTTTAATTCTTAATCCATATAATATCATAAAAAGATTAATCTCATACTTGAAATAATTGTATTTATTTGTAAGTTATCAATAAAATGGGTAATTAAATAAATGCACATTTAATCAAAAATGAATATATAGTTTTGTCTTCCCAAAATAATCTTTTACGATAAATAAATATGTTTCGCACATAAAATTAAAATATTTCAATTCTTAAAGAAATCCATGTGCTTGATAATCTTGTAAAATTAGTTTATTATGAATGGAAGATGTGTTGATGTTACTCTTGATGCATGACCATGACTTCATGCAGATGCGACATCCTTAAGTTTAAAATAACACGATGACATGTTATGCACATTTTTTTAAAAAAAATATGACGTTATGTATTATAACATGTCAATAAGCATTATATTCATTGTGTGTATATATACCATGAGTTTAATTTTTAAAATAAAATAACTTAATGTTTCCCATATATAAACATATATATACACACACACATTTATATGACATGGTATTTATAATACTCTAATCCGCAAGATAGATTCATATTTAATGTAAAATTTGATAAATAAAAATATCGATATTTAACAAGAGTTAGAATATAGCTTGATACCCTTAAAATGAACAATTTTCATATGAACATAAATGACTTTGAGTATATACAAACATTAATCACCCATGCACTTATATTTATTTATAAGTGTGTAAGTATAAACATTGATGGAAACTCGCTTATTAGACTTGCACAACCAAATCACTTGTTACATACACATTGTATAATTACATGAAAGATCAATTATCAAACATGCACTTAAACACTTCTTCCATAAACATCCATTTTAGGAGTTATTCTGATAAATGTAAAATTAATACAATGCTTAGGCATATAAACATCTTAATTAAATAATTTCAATTATGTGCTTATTCATTTCAAAATTAAACCTTAAAATTTAATTTTAAATCATGATTATATGCAGATGCAACAACCTTAGTGTTAATAGAATGTGATGACATGTTATGCGTATTCTTTTGAAACATGACATTAATTAAATAATATATATATATATAACATGTCATTAAACATCATATATATATATATATACTATGATTTTAAATTCCAATTTAAAGAACTTGTTATTTCATAATAATCACACACACACATATGTATTAAATTAATGATCAAACAATTATTTAATACACAAAATTATCCCTTGAAAAAACAATTTCTATATAAAATAAAATATAAATAAATAAATAAATAACTCTCGCATATATACATAAATTATATACTTCCATAAAGAGACTAATTTTTAACATCAAAATCATAAATTAGAACATAGTTTTGGTACTTATTTACATATATATCCCTTTAACAGAACAATTCTCAACTAAATACATTTTTAAAAAAATCCAATATAAAATATGAAAATAAAACTAATACACCCTTGCAAATGAATTTTGAAATCAAAGAATAGATCCCTTACGATAAATGATGAAAGTAGAATGCAATCGAATGTTTGATTTTAAAATAACACACAAATAGTTGTTCAATAATCAAGAACAAACTTATCATAGCAAAAATAATTTTAATCTAAAAAATAAATGTTAAATATCTTACAGCAGAACAAATTCAAGTATAGTTTTGATAAAAAAACAAATAAATATATCTCCTTACTTGATTTTAAAATTGAAATAAATAATTGGATTTGACAAGCATATTAGAATTGGAAAAAAAATCAAAATAATTTTAGCCTTGCCTGATTGAAGAAATGTTGGACATCCACTTATGTTTCCTTAAACACACACACCATGATAAAAATAGGTTTTTTTTATTTACAATTTCACAAAAGAATAAGGCCTTTATAGACCTCACTTCCTATGTGCAGTGGTATAAATTTATTTACAAATAATTAAATACTACAGTGGAGTGGATTCGAGGAGATTTTAAAATCTCAAGACAGTCTCAAAAGCAAGCTTGCTTCTAAAGCAAGGTGTTGACAGCTAATGAAAAAAAACAGTATTCATACAATGACAAGAATTATTTTAAAATGACCAAAGATTTATAATTTTCCACTATTAGATTAAAATATATGTATAACCAGATTGATGATAAACATTCGACGTACCAAATTCATTCATCCAATATTTTCAAAAAAACAAAGTAGAAGATAACAACCGACCACAAAAAGGTCAATGTTAAAAATCTGACTGACAATTAGTAGAAAAAATGATTATCGGACAAGTAAAACACTGTAATTAGACACCGAAAGCAAGAGAAAAATGACAAAAAATTTAGTTCTACAAAGAAAACACCTAGATCTATAGGTTTAAGAAGAAATTGAATCTTAAACCAAATAGATCTTGTTCAAACCCTAAACTTGATGCTCATACTTCTACCGCTAGAAACCGGAAACCCAAGCCTGAATCAGACCCTCACCGGCAGTGACGATCCTCGAACCTCAGGCTCGACACCCTTGATGATCTCGACTCCAGCCATAGCACGACTCAGCTCATATCTCTGCTCGACTTCCACCGGATGCAGACGAAACCCTAACTCGGTCTCCCCTTCGTGGATCGACAATGACTCGACGATGCCCCCACCTGCTGTGCAGCTCAGCCTTAGCCTCGGTTCTCAATTTCTCTCTCGACGTCGACACTTCCTGGATAGAACCCATAGGCAACTACCCCTCCACTTAGCCCTCATTTCGTAGGGGAGATACGGGCAGAAAAGAAACGATTTGGAAGGAGAGAAACGATAATCTCTTGTTTGGTTATCAAACTCTGAAGAAGAGAAACGCGATGTGTCAGGATGGAGAGAAACAGATTTCTCTCCCGCATGCGATTTCGGTCTATTTCAAATCGTCCCAAAAATCAGGACGATTCCGACGGAAATCATCAATCTCATTCAAATATTTTAAATATTTCCCATATTGCCCTTAGATCTCTATATAAATAATAATAACAATCAAATAATAATAACAATCAAATATAAATAATTTATAAATAATAATAACAATCATGTAAAAATAATAATAACAATAACAATCAAATATAAATAATTTAGAAATAATAATAATCAAATATAAATAATTTTGATAATGTGTATATAAATAATTTTGATTATAACTAATTATGAGTATATAAATAATCATGAATAATTTATAAATAATTCTGATTATATATAATTTTGAATATAAATAATTATGATTATCTTGAATTAATAGTTTATATAAATAATTTGTAACTAATTTTGAATTAATAAATATTTTGAATTAATAACTATTTTGAATTAGTAATTATTTTTAATTAATAATTATTTTGAATTAATAATTTTTTTAATTAATAATTTTTTTAATTAAAAATTTTGAATGTATAATTTTGATTACCATAAATTAATAATTTTGAATTAATAAATTATATAAATAATTTTGATTATCTTTAGTTAATTTTTTTAAATTTTATAATTTGTATTAATATATGGGGGTAGGTGTGGTGTTCGTACGGATCTAATCGATATTGGTTTTTTATATTGAGCAAGTATGCCCTTTAATCTCATATGTGTTATTTTTAAACAAAGGTTATTTGTGTCATTTGCACCAAAACAGTTTCTTTTCTTTTCTTTTAAAAATTGTTACCAAACATGATGGAGAGAAATCCAAATCATTTCTTTTCTTTTATTAAGTTATGAATCCAAACACAAAGAGAGAAATCACAATCATTTCATTTCATTTCTTTTCTTTTATAAACTATCAAATCATTTCTTTTCTTTTACTAAAATATAACCAAACACAATGTTAGAGAGACTCGCCCTCACAGACCACCCAATGGACGCCCCCTTCCCCCCCCCCCATCCCGATTCTTTAATTTTTTATAAAAAAATTATTACATTAAATCTTTAAGATATTATTATTATTACTTTTATATCATTATTATTATATAAATAGTTTTTTTAATACAATTAATATAATTAATATAATTGTTAACATTTTATATGTATAATATTATAATTTTAATTTCTACATTCAAAAGTTATAAAA
The DNA here is from genome assembly GCA_963277665.1 of Viscum album. Lineage (NCBI taxonomy): Eukaryota > Viridiplantae > Streptophyta > Magnoliopsida > Santalales > Viscaceae > Viscum > Viscum album. Next base: position 1,407,885,976 of record OY728130.1, read on the forward strand.
TAATTTTATAAGATAATAATATTCTATATAAAAATAATATTCATTTTATTAATACATTTATTAAAAACATTATATTTGTATAATAAAACATTCTTTTATGAATATTCAATATTAATTTACTATATTATACTATTTTAATAGACTAAAAATACTAAAAATACATTTTTATGACTTACATTAGATTAAGATAAAGCTACTTAAAATATTTGACATTTTTAATATTACAACATATAATAATTTAAAGTAATAACTTTAAATGTCATGCATAATCTCACTATCTAATTAAAATAAAATTATAATTTTAAAATATTATTAGTTTTATTCACAATTTTATATAATTAAAAACTAATATACATATATAAATAACATAATTTGAAAATCAAAAACAAAGTAACTATATTTATATATTAAAATATTCTATTAAATAATTTTTTTTATATAAATAAATTATATTCAATAAAAATAGTTATTTTAAAATATTCTTTAAACATAGTAGAATAATTTTTTTGAATAAATTTGAATACTGTACTTATAATTAAATAAAACAATTAATTTCAATTATTATTTTAAAGAAAATTGTCTTAAAATGTTTAAATTATACAAAAATCCATTTAATAAAATATTTTCATAATAAAACTAGGTTTAGAATTTTGGGGCTGTTACAAAATCTAACCATATATTCATTACACATAATTCCCATAACATAAACATTACATCTCACAAAAAGTCACATAACCCTAGTAATGGAAGGTTTAGTTTCTTTGCGGAATAACATAATAGGAAAATGATTTTATGATACATCTGAACATTTATCTATAATTGAGTCACACTAGACTCCCTTCTAGACTTCCGATATGATATAATCATATTCATAACCTAGGAAATGGAATAATAAGAAAGGGGTGAGCTCAAATGCTTGGTAAGGGAAAAAACTCATCAATATGTCATCAAAGGTTAGATCATAAGAAAATGAGAAAACAACAGAAGTCAATAAATATCTTATTAAAAAGAACATGTAACAATAATATTTATCCATAATTAATGAAAAAGAACATTTAATCTCAAATTAAAAACCATTTACCATGGAATAAGAATATGATACAATAAATATGACCCATGAAGGATAATTATATGCATCTAACATAAGAAATTTCATTTTTGGGCTACTAATATTGTTCTAACATATGCCTTGTGATTTATGATTTAATGATCTCATGAGACCTTCATATGTATCTGATTATTATTTTATGTGTATTTATCTATTTTTTGTTATATTTAGTGAAATTGTGGAATAGTAAACATTTTTTTAATGTTTTATGAAATTTTATGGAAAATTCGACTACATGAGGACTTTGGAAATATGGATTATTGGATATGTCAATAAATTAACTATGACCATCAAATATGTAAAGTAATCACCTATTTGAATCATATATATGATAAAATGTCTTTGTTGAGGAATCACCTATGTAATAATTAGTGATGTTGGTGAAACGCCCACATGAATCCACTACTTTGGGAAATCTGCTATGTGGTTTGGATCTGTGGAATATTTAGCTATGTGGTTCCAATAAGCTATGTGATTCCTTTGGCTATAATGACTTAAGATACATGAGTGACATGAAAATATAAATTTTCTTTGTGAATAAATCACCCATGTGAAGAATGACTATATGGATTAATTCAACTATGTGAATTTGAATACATAGATTTCAGCTACATGGTGATCCCAAATCACCTATATCATTCTGAAACTCAGGTATTTATTACTGTTGGAGCATTTCAAGTGAAAATTAATTCACAATTCAATGAATTAAAACATTATAATACTTTTTTATAAAAAAATTGATTTCAATGGAGCTAAGATGGAATAAAAGAAAGAAAAGAGTTTATTTTATTGATTAGTGTTGTTTTATGAGTCAATTTTCTGAAAAAATCATCTAGAGTTTTACACTGAGGACATATTTGATTAAATATAATATTATACAATAGTATATGAGAATATATACACTAGTTTTTAAATGATAGAAATAATACAGAAGTAATAAGAATAAAATATCAATAATTTATCTATCTCTATCTGTTGAAGCTTTCTATGTTGTTTCTTCATGCTAAGAAAAATAAGAAGAAGAAAAAATCATTATAAAAATATGCTATCAAGAATAATATTGTTGTATTTTTGAAGACTCTCCTTGATTTATACTTCATTCTTATTCTCTCTCCTGGATATCTCTTCCCTTATATCAGTTGAATCTTATAACTGTGTGCTTATTTTGTAATATCTCATTATTTTCTCTTATTGCTAGAAGTGTACACTCATTATAATGAGTGTTAAATGTTGTTGTATTTGTAAATATTTGTAAGAGACCTTGAAAATCTCCTAGATTTGTAACAAGTGAAAACTACTTGAACATAGTTGGGTAGTCCTTATGAAAAAGACTAGTTCTAGTGAAAATCACTAAGATATAGGTACTGATCATTGGTAGAGTGGACTAGGGGATATTTGTTCCTAGAACCAATATAAATCTCATGTGTTTGGTATTTTTTCTTACTATTTTTATTTTCACTACATAATTTTGAAATGAGACGATCAGAATCTATCATACCTTAAAAGAGGGTGGTTTTAAGTGAAGAAATTTTCAAGAACTCAATTCACTCCCTTTTTATTCTTAGTGAAGTTTCTCTCCAAACAATAATTGATATAAAATGTTGTAAATTGATAGTTATCAACTCTAAAATGTTGAATTCTTAAAGATCATCATCAAATGGATAGTATCCATAATAATAAGGAAGGTGTTTCTATGGTTAGAGATCCCTATTTCAATAGAGAATATTATGGGTGTCACAATGAACATATGATCATCTACTTGAAGAACCTTTGTCTAAAGGTATACTTAAAATCTATTAATCCTTATACAATTCTTAAAAGATATCCAGAGAAATGGGATGCTACTAAATAATGTGAATATGATCTGAACTCCAAAGATATGAATTCTATCATATATGTACTTGGGCCAAATGAGTTAAACAGAGTCTCTCAATGTTCTACAACATATGAGATGTGGATAAATATATCAGTGTCTTATAAATTTATTGATAATGTGAGATTACTTAGATACAACACTAAAATGTTTAAGTTTAACACATTCATGATGATTGATGGATAACACATAACTCAAATGAATGGAAGGTTAATAAAGACTGTGAATAATGTTACTTCTATAGGTAACCTAATTCCTAAATCAGATCAATATTTAAAAGTTTATAGAGTTATACCATCCAATTGAAGTATAATTTATGATTCCATTAGGTAATCCACTAATGAAAATGATTTCAAAATTAAAAATCTCAATGGAACACTCATGATGTATGAGTTAGAAATGGAAACTGATGCGGGTGATCAAAGAATGATTAAAAAGGAATATGATTCTTTAAAATTTTAAACTTAAAAATATGACAATAATAGAAATTATATACAAATTACTGAATCATCAAATGAAAATACTTCAAATAGTTATTCTTATGATATCAATCTTGGTTATTTTTCTAAGAATTTCAAGAAGTTCTATAATAAGAGAATAGAATTCAAGAAATCCTTAAATAAGTATAAAAAATATGATGGTAGTTCTTAATAAGTAAGGTTCTATGAGTTCAAGAAGCTTGTATATATCAAACCTAATTGTCTATAACATTAAGACAAAAGGAAATCTGATAAAAATAAAAAATATAAACTATAATTCAAGAAAAATAGTAAAATATCTTTAAAGGAAACATGTAGTCATTTTAGGATTCTAGTGATAGAATTGAAGTATGATATCTCAAATAAAAAATTCAACACATTCTTTATGATGCAATCTAACGAGGTACCCTAATTTTCTTCATCGGAGCATAGATCTGATTCTGAAACTAAAAATTTCACTTTTAAATAATTTAATTAATATTATAACATGATAGAGACTAAATATGAATGTTTGGAAAAGAAAAATAAATCCATAAAAAAATATTATAATATTCTTATAAGTGAAAAATAGGACTTGAACAAAAAAATACATGCCTTCATGTTAAGATAAAAAAATTATGCTTAATCTTGTACTGAACTTGGTAATATAATTGATAGATTTCAAAAATAATTCCAATAAATTAAAGGTGAAGCTAGTGTTTTTTAAAAATGGTGAAATTACCTAAATCAAATCCTTAGTAACAAAAAGTCCATATAAGATAAGTTTATAATATAAATAAAAGAAGAAAAAATAAATATGTTTAAAAATTATTTTGTTCATAGTTCAAAGGAAAAAAACTTGTTTAAAGTTAATAGTTATCATACTGGAGAACCTAAATATTATGCTAATGTTTATATTCTAATAAACCCTTAGTTTTGTGGTTTTAATCATTCATTTATTTCAAGAAATTTATCAAAATTTAGTGATGTAATTTTAAGATAGTTCAATCACATATGGGATCCTAAATATCTGGTTACAAACATTTCAGGACCCAATATAATATAAGTACCAAAACAATTTCTTATAGAAAAAAAGTTATAGGCGCATCAATGAAAAATGATATATTGATATTGGATTCTAAAAGAATTTAAGTAGATATTTCTAATATTTCAATTCTTTATCCAAACTTCATGGAGGCTATGCCACATTTGGTGACAATGCTATGGGGAAAATTATGGGAGTTGGATTAGTCACAAATCCATGTTCATCACTCATGAACAAAGTTATTTATATGGAAGGATTGAAAAACAACTTGATAATTATTTATAAACTTTTTTATGAATGTTATTCCTTATGTTTTTCAAACAATACATATTATGTTTTTAAAGATAAACTTCTTAAGTTTAAGGCACCTAGAACTGAGAATATCTATACTTTAGATATTAATTATTTGTATATATCAAAATGTAACTTCTTAAATGATGAAACAAATGTGTCTAGGATTTATCATAGAATACATGGACATTATAATGCTTACTCTTTAGTAAAACTGTATGATACAAATTTAATTTCATATTTAACTCAACATTATTTTAATAAATAGAAACTATGCGATGCATTCCAAATGGGTAAGAAATACAAGTCATTATTTAAAATCAATTAAATTGGTTTTTATATATAGGATACTAGAAATTATCCACATGGATTTATTTGGACCATATATAATAGTAATCCTAAGATAAAAATACAACATGTTGTGTCCTTAAAAGAGTTCTAATTAGGCTTATTTTTTAGAAAAAACCTATGAGCTATGAAATAAAAAAACCAAAAGTTGGATACTTCAAAGGGTTTGTATGCAAAGTTTACATTTCAAACACCAAGAAAAATCTTGGTAAATTTTACCTAAAGGTTGAAAAAGGAATATTTCTTGGTTTTTCTACTACTTCTAAGGCCTGTAGAGTTTTCAAAAAAAGGTCAAAGATTATTGAAGCATCAAATCATGTGAAATTTGATGAAAGTGACCCATTTGATCATAAAATAACTCAATTTTATGAGTTAAGTGATTATTTTGAAAACATGGGACTTAAAACTCTATTTGAAAATATAAAGGATGATGATTTGAATGTTTATTTTAGTGAACCCAATCTTTAAAGGATGGATATTAGTGAACCTGAAATTTTACTACCTAAAAAACCCAGAACCCTGAATAATCATCCCTTATATACTATGATAGGAAACTTAGATGAAGGGAATAAGATTACAAGATGTGTAGTAAAACATTTCTAATTCACTGCCTTTTTATCTCAACTTAAACCCGAAACCATAGAATAATCCCTAGATCTTGAAAGTTGGGTTTTAGCTATACAATAAGAGTTAAACTAGTTCAAAAGGAACAAGGTATGGGAATTAGTATATAGACCATATTACTACCCTATAATAGGAAAAAAGTGGGTATTTATAAATAAATAGGATGATCATATTGTGATCACTAAGAATAAGGAAAGGCTAGTAGCTCAAGGGTATAACCAAGAGGAAGGCATATACTATGAAGAAACCTTTTCACTTGTAAAAAGATTAGAATATATTATAATTATCTTATCCTATGCATTACATATGGTTTTCAAAATATATCATATAGATGGTAAATATATATTTTTAAATTGTTTTTTTGTGGTGGAATTTTATTTTTAACAACCTCATGGATCTGAACATCCTCTTTTTCTAAATTCTATTTTCAAATCTACCAAAGCTATTTATGGATTTAAAAAATAACCTAGAGTTTGGTATGAGCATCTGAGTTATTTTTTAATCAAATTAATTTTTAGTAGGAGTTGAATTTCATAATATTTTTATGAAAAAATCATCTTGAGATATTTTTTAGTTTAAATATATATTGATGATGTTATTTTTCATTCTAAAAATAAAAATTTGTATAATGCGTTTTTCAAAACTCATGAAAAAATAGAATTTAAAATTATCATAATGGGTGGGTTAAATTTATTTATAGGTTTTAAAATTTATCAATTTTTTTTTAATTTTATGAGTCAAATGAAATATACATTCAACTTACATAAGAGGTTTGGAATTAAAAAATAATTAAATTACATGCAACTCATATGATTTATAATGAAAATATTAAATTTGATGCAGCTAAAAAACCAGTTGACAATAGGTTGTATAAAGGAATATTTGAGTGTCTATAATATTTTAATGGTAGTATATAAGAAATTGTGTTTTCGGTATGATTATGTGATAGATTCCAATGAAATCCCAAGGAATCACATTTAAAATATTCCAAAATAATTTTAAGGAATTTGAAAGGAACAATTTCTCTTTCTTTACTTTTTATAAAGACTTATAATTTTAATTGGACTTCATATTCTGATCTTGACTTTGGTTGGTGGAGACTAGATATGAAGAGTACCTGAGGAACCCATCCCTTTCTTAGTAAATCTTTGGAATCCTTGTCAAGAAAGAAACATTACTCAGTCAAATTATCTACAATAGAAGAAGAATACATTAATTCTTGTAGTTTTTCTGTATAATTTTTGTAGATGAAACACACCTTGATAGATTTTGGATTCAATTTTATTAAAGTCTCAATGAAATGTGATAACACTAGTGATATCAAAATTTCCAAAAAATCCAATAAATGGTTTAAGAAAAAACATTGATATCTTATGAATCATTTCTTAAGATATCATGCTAAAAAAATGAAGTCTCTCTTAAATTTATCTCTATAGAAAATTAGTTAGCTATTACTTTTACTAATCCCCTAGATTTTGATAGTTTTGATTTTATTAAGATGGAATCAAGTTATTGAATTTACATTATTTTAGATTAATTTATATCTATTTATTTTAGTTTTATTTAAATGTATGCATTTATTATTAATTATATTATATTTTAATACCTAGTGAATTTATTATGCTTTTATATTTATTTGTTCCTAAGTTAATTAATAAAATTAGTTTTAATTCCTTTTGAAATGGAACCTATGTTTTTGTTTTATTTTGTTTTCTTTTCTTTTCTTTATTATTTAAAGTCATATTTCACCCTAGACCTAATTTACACACATATATATATAACCATATCCCAAATTGGGTATGCAACCTAACCTTGAAATTGAGCCTCTCCTCCCTTTCCATTCACTTACATCCTTTCTCTCTCAAAATCAAATCATTACAATTTGATTTTATCTTATCATTCAACTGATCATTCTAATATGGGGAAGTATAAGTAAGGAAGTCATAGTTGTATTAGATCCTTGAAGAAATCTATGGTTGGGGATGCAATTTGATGAGTTATTATAGGGAAGGCTATGGATATAAATTGGTTGAAAGGAATATAATTTTTTCTAAAGAAGGTTTTTTAGTTCTAGGAATGGGAATTTTTCTTTGATGAGAAGCAATGAATTTTATTGTTTAAAGCGGAGGTAAATGAGTTTATGATGAATGCATAGTTTTAAGTTGGAGAAAAAGATGATATTTCATCAATGAATGTAAATGGGAAAGCATTATTGGTATATTATATGGTGATAGTAGATATCATGCATTGTCCTCATGAAGGTGGGTACTGTTTCAGTCAAACCTTAATTGGAATGAGACCATTTTAACCCTCTAATGTCTTTAAATTTATGTTTGGGTTATCTTATTTTGAGAAGAAGGTTGCAAAGGACTTAGAGATAGAATGGAAGACTCTCCAAAAATCCATTCAGACTAGGATGAATCAAAGATCAAGTGAGATGGAGAAGGCATTATTTTAGGAAATATATATCTTATATTCCATGATCAATAACGTAAAGCTAAATCTTCTAAGTTTCATGATGAGGTTCATGAACCACTACTATCAGGGAAAGAGAAATATAAATTACTACTTATATGAAAGGATTGTTTCATTTATATTGAAGAATAAAGAAGTTTACTTGAATGAAGGAGATGTTGTGAATTTCCGCAAGAGAAACCCCTTATTTTTAATCCTTATGAAGTCTTTGGGATATAGTTGGGGTGATACCTCTAATTATTTAAGGCATGTTGGATTGGAAGTTGATGCAAGTGGTTATACTACCTCTTGCACCAACTTAGGGTAAGATACCCACTAACTCAACACTTAGGGATGAAAAACCTGCTGAGATGATGTATGTTAGGGATATGGAGGTGATTATTATTACCAGGTTAGATCATAATCATAAAAAATATAGAGATGTAGTGGAAGTAGTTCAGAGACAGGAAGTTATAATTACTAGTGTTACTAATCCAATTTATCTAGAAGGGCTGAGTATTGAGATATGTTTTAGATCTCACATGGAAAGTCCTATTGATACTATCCCTAGTTTGACTACTACTAAAGTTAGAGTATAATATTATACTAAACACATAGTGGTTAACCCACTCCTTGGATCACCAACTTCTATGTATAGAGATGTAAGTGGTAATGTGATAATGGAGGATATTGATTATTTACATACACCATGGGACATTCTATCTCCTTCTCATTCACAAAAGGATGGACCCTCTATAAGTAAATGTTATGAAGGATTTGATGTTGAGAGAAGCATATAGAACTTTTCCTTAACTATTATAATAGAGCTTGATAATGGAAAATGAGATTATGATGAGCTGAAAAAAGGAATATATTTATTCCAAGGATGAGATAAAATAGATAAAATAATTTTTAGTATATAGAGATAATTTTTATAAGTTGGTTGGGATGATGTATTCCTAGAACAACTTGATCAAGAATAACCAACTACTGAAACTTGTTTCGTCTGATGAGAATGCTAAGGAAGTTGAGGATATGAGATCCCAAGTGACCGAGCTTAGAGGAATATGTGTCACCAAGTCTAAAGTGAATGAACATGGAGATCATATAGAATCTCATATAGACATCATTAAAAACCTGTTAGTGAACTAATCAGACATTTTTAGGCTTCTCTTGATAAGATTTAGGCTTTTAAATAGTAATTTAAGGATAAATTTCATAATTTTAAGACAATGATTTTGATCCAATTTGAGTTTTTTCAAGAAGTTTCATCCAAGTGCCACACCTTCTTATTCACTTTCAATAGATCTAGATTTCTAGAGTCAGTTTTATCAACTATTTTCATATCTGAATTCAGTTTCATCATAGATCTAGTCTCTCTAATGTGACATGCTATCTGGTTTTCTTATTCAAGATTTTTGAATGTATCTTCTAGATGATCTTAATGGCACAAAATAATACATTAGAAGAGAATGTCTTAGAAATAATGTATCACTAAATGAGATACTTTTATTTTTCAATGAATCAGTTCTTCTAGTCGATACCAAGTTTGATGAATCCTTGGAAGCATCCAAGAAAATAAGGTATATGGTTTTATCTTCTATTGATCCCATTATCTGAAATCATCAAAAAAATCGCTATTCTGGACAAGATATATGAAAGATATATAGATCATTATACAAAATCTTTTAAATAGGACTCCATATCCTTAGAGTCTGAATAACCTCTTGTTTTACTAGATATAGGCAAAGTAAAAGAGATTGTAATATAAAGACCTATCATAACAGTTTATCCTATGTCAATTCCTTCTAGTGATCCAATTTCTCAATCACCATCTCGTAATTTCCATGATTTTTTTAAATGATTATATAGAAATTAGACAACATGGATTATAAGTTAAATTCTTTATAAGGGGGGATGATAATATTTCAAGTCTAGACTAACATAATTCAAGCTGAACTATTTTAGAACCACCTTCAGCTCCATCTAGTCCTTACCTAACTACCCTGGTTAGTGATTTTCAAATATTTTTCACTAGATAGATATAAACCTTTAAATTCTTGTTTAAAAATAGTTTATCAATGGTTTCTCAAATTTATATAAAATATCGTACATCCATTTTGGATTTCTATAAATCCAATATTATCATAGGATTAATCTTTGTGTTGATTCCATTTATTCTCTTAGAATAATGAATACCTTTAGACCAGCACCTCCAAATAATTATAAGGTTTCTAGGTAGATATTAGATATTGTTTTTGAAACATTTAAGATAAATTAGTGAGAGTAATCAAGATTTTTTGTCACTTATGTCATTGAACCTACTGAAAAAAGCTACATCTTCAAGGCATACCATGAAAATGTTCTTTTTATGTTTTCACTCATAGGAATTCAATGTTTATTTAGATAATCTCAAGAAGGTCTTGATCATTATTACTTAGATACCTATATACAGATTGGGTTTTGGGACTAAAGACAGTTCTATGGAGATTGTAAGAGTATTCCTACATCTATTAGTTGACCCTAATACTACCTCTTCATCCTCTCCATCTTTTAATAAACCTCTAAACAAACCTACATCTGAATTTGAACCCATCCATAAGCTTGGTTCATCTAGATAATATAATTTTATATGTATAGCATTAATTTTTTTATAAGTGTTTACGATTAATATGATTCCTATTTATTTCTTTGTTTATGTGTGAATAAATTGTTTTCATTTAATGTTTTTCATCTTTTTTAATGTTTTTTTATTGCTAAACTTTATTCATTTCTTATCCAAATTTAGTTTCACTAATATATTTTAACTGATTATAATTCAACGTGCTACATGTAAAAAAATTTCCTATCTTTATCATCTATTTTTAATTTCAAAAAAGGGGGATAAAATAGATAAATTGGGAGAAGAAAGGAAAAATATATAATTTTAAAATAATTATATATTATATAGTTTTTTGGAAAAACTCATTAAAACCATTTAAAATTCCATGTTTAATATTTAATGAATTTATTTTAAGTGAAAAAGGAGAATTGTTGGACTACTAATATTGTTTCTATATATCCCATGTGGTTTATGTTTTTATGATGTCAAAAAACATTAATATGTTTCTAATGATTCTATTTTTAAGTTTTTTTATCGGTTTTCTATATTATTTAGTTCAGTTTTCAGTAGTATGTAATTATGTTGATGTTCTCTGAAATTTTTCTATGTTTGGAAAATTCTGCTACATGAGGACTTTGGCTACTTGGGTTTTTGGATAAATCGAGAAATAGACTACATAAATTGGTTATATAATGGAATATCCTACATAAATAGGCTATGTGATAAGATAGATACAACAAAGAATCACCTATGTGAGAATTAACTAAACTGGTGAACCACCTACATAAATCATCTATGTTGGGAAATTAACTAGGTGCTTTGAACCTATTGAATATTTGGATACATAGATCTAATTTTATATATGTTTCAATTGTCTATAGATATTTCAGCTATGTGAGAAATATGGATGCATAATTTGGTTATATAAATATAATTACTATGTAAATAACAACTATATGTATCAATTTAGTAAATGTGAATTCAAATATGTGGATTTTAGCTACATGGTGATACAAAAATCGGCTATGTCATTTTGTAACATAGGTATTCATTATCATTAGATCATTTCAAGTGAAAATTAACTCTAATTTCAATTAATTAAAACATTATACTACCACTTTATGGTAAAATTGATTTTTAATGGTTTCAAGTACCAATAAAACAAATTTTATAGATTATTTTATTATTTAGTGATTTTTACAAAGGTCATTTTCAGAAAACATCATCTAGAATTTTACACAAAGGTTAAATTTTATTAAATATCACAATGTACAATAATACATGAGAATATATATAATAGTATTTGAATAATAGAAACAATAAAAAAGTAATAAGAATAGAATAACATAACACACACTCTATCTCTCTCTCTTGATTCTTTTTGTGTTACTTTTCTATGATAAGAAAAATAAGAAGAAATGAGTTTTCTATATTTATGCTATCAAGAAAAATATTGTTGTGTTTTTGAAGACTAATGTCAAGATATATGTTATTATTATTCTCTATCTTGGGAATCTCTTCTCTTATGTTAGTTATATATTGAAACTGTGTGCTTATTTTGTAATGTCTCATTATCCTCTCTCATTGTTAGAAGTGATAACTCCTTATACTAACTATTGAAGGCTATTGAATTTGTATATCATTGTTGAATCCAGGAAAAAGATCCATGATTTGTACCAAGTGACAACTTCTTTCACTTAATCAAGCAGCCCCTAGAAAAAGGAAAAGTTCTAGTAAAAATCACCAAGATATAGGAATTGAGTGTTGGTATAGTGGTATGTTCTTTAAACCACAATAAATCTCCTATTCTCAATCATTTTCTTACTATTTTTATTTTCACTAATTTCCAGATATAAGAAAATATTATAATCTAGTATACCTTAAAAGAGGGTGGTTTTAAGTGAAGAAATTTTAAAGAACACAATTCACCACAATTTTGAGACTTAGAAAAGTTTTTCTCTAACCAATAAGAATGTTATTGATTTATATAATAATAAATAATTATGTAACAAACATAATAATATAAAAACATCATATTATTAAAAAAATCTAAATATGTACACCCTTTATGTTGTGAAAAAATAATACAACCATGTCTACCCTTTAAGTTGTGAAAATGATAAAGTGTATACATGATTTATGTTGTGAAAAAATCAAATCATTCACAAGATTTATGTTGTGAAAAAAAATCCAAGAAAGTATACACATTAAGTTGCGATAAAATCCAAGTATTTTAACCCATTAAGTTGTGAACAAATCCAAGCATGTCCACATTTCATTATTTAATGAGATATAAAACTATAACCAATACAGAAGAGGGAGATATAGGTCCCCAACCATCATCATACATATATATGTGTTCCACAAAATATTAGTCATTAAACATATCATTAAAAAAATGGAAGGAAAATATGTTTCATTAATCACATCCTAAATAACCCATGGAAAGAAAAATGGACATAACAATATTTCTAAATGGTATCACCAAAATTGACCTCAAGAATGTAAATAGTTTATAGTAAAAATTAAATCACCCAAAAATATATTTAATAAGAACATTTAAAGGGAGATTAATATGAAACTATTTTCCAATATATAAGGCCTTTAGAGATAAAGATAAAAACTGGCAATGAAATCCCTTGTTCAAATGGCTGGAAAACTCATTTAAAATTTTTTCTATAAAATCAAATACTTTTAGATTAATAAAAAATTTCCTTTTAAAACATACAAATTTTTTATAAAAAAAAATTTATAGGAGAGATATGATTTGAGAAACATTATTTCAGAAGACATTGAAACACTGAAGAATTATTTCTTAAAAACACAAACCATTAAAATCCATTTTAAAATTAAGAATTAATATTTTAAATAAAACTTTTACTTTTGAAAAATATAAAAATATTTCCATTTATTTTCAAAATAAAAATCATTTAAAATCAATTTTAAGAAAAAAAAATTACTTGGAAAGGAATATTTAGAAAGAATAATGTTTTATATAGATATTAAAATTATAAAATAATTTTTAGAAATTTTGTTTTTTTCTTTTTATAAAACAAGAAGTTATAGATCAAATTCAAAATCCATTTTAAAAATGGTGAAGTAAAATATTTAGAAAGATTTGTATTAATAATTAATATTTAATAATATATAATTGAAAGGATATAAAGGTAATAAAATTTAAAGTGGAGTGAATTTTCAAACATACAATCATGAATGAAAACACTTTTAAATATTTGTAAATACCTTTATTGAAACCCACATCATAAAAAGAGTAACAAATTTTTATTTTTAAAAATTAGAAAATGGAAATATAAATTCCACATGAGATAACACATAACTAAATTTCTAAATATAAATGATAACATTGGAGGGAAAAAGAGATTTGGATAATGAGGGGAAACCATCGTTAAAGGAAATGATAATTATTCAGCACAATGTTATAATTTTGTGAAATAAATGCATAAAGGTAAAGATTTTAATTAAAAATTACACTTTCATGAGAGAGATAAGTAATTATAGTTTCATTATATAATATAATGAAAACATCTTGTAAATATATAGTAAAAAGGAATCATAATGACTCAAGAAAAGAAGTTGAGTCAAGAATAATCCCTTACGTCTTAAGAAACACTTTAATAAAAATCATTTGAAAGAGTTATATTGAAATTAAACTTAAATTAACAAGAAAAAAAGACAATTAATGATTTTATACATAAAATAGGTAGTATACACCCCCACTTAAATTAAATTCAGTACGTAAATCAAAACATGTCTCAATAGAAAGGAAATTGAGATGAAACACTCTTACAACCTTAGTATCCTTTTAATCGAAAGGCATTTAAAGAAATAACATGATATGTCTCTTCAAACCACTATAATTACATGAATATGGTAAAATATATCCATTAGGTAGTAATCAAACTATATAAAATATATCATTGTGCACAATATAAAATACGCCTCAAGAAATTAAATTTGAGACAAAAACCCTTATATTAAATAATTCTTAGTCAAACTTGATCTAACATCCTATAAAATAAACACAACTATAATCATAACTAATTTTATAGGATTATTCAAATATATTAACTTTTATACACATAGTTTATAAAAAACTATCACAAATATTTCACCCATTTATAGTTTATTTTCATCATTGAATGTTTAGATTTTTTCAATGTTTGTTTCATACAAGTTTCATAGTGATGAGGTTTATTACCACTTATTGGTTCAAATTAAATCATTAATAGGATATTAAATATATAATAATATATTTTTTTAATATTCTTTACGTATAGTTTCATTAGGTAAAATATTTGGACACTTTTTATGAAAAATAAAATTTTCGATGAACTAGTTTTCATGAGTTTAATGATCAAAAGTTAATATATTTTAATAAATATATTAAATATTAATAAAAAATTAAAAAATAATTAAAAAACGTTAAATAAAATATTATTACACAATATTAACATTATATAATAATCCTTAATCATTCATGATATAAATATTATAACACCATTTATGTAGGTGGTAAAACCAAACTAAATGAGAGTGTCTAATAAAGTTTTAAAGAATAAGGAATTTTTTTGATATAATGTTAATATAACATTTATATAAGATTAAAAATGTCATAAATATAATTTAAATTTATTATATTAATTATTATAATTATCCATTTGGGGGTGATGAAAATTGAAATTCATTATTCATGGAGTTGGTAGTCTGTACGTATACACGATTAATGATTCCATGTATCAACAAATTGGGTGGAATAAAGGTATATGATAAATTTTAATATATGAACAATAATTTTGAATTATTTAAAATATTAATTCCTTAAATCCATATTTTTTTAACAACCATGAAATATTAGGATGAAAAATGAACCACATCACTTCATGGAGACAGTAGTTTGCATGTACGCACAATCGATGTTGTTGTTTTTTAGTGGTTAGAAAGGATTGAATAATGGTAGTTATATTAATTTAATAAAATTAAAGTATATAAGTAATATATATTTAATTATATTAGGATATCTAGAAAAAATTTACGATTAATATTTAGAAGAAAATGATAATATGTAAGAAATACTCACATTGAAAACTTGAGACATCTCTTGGAAATATCCTTTGAAATAGAGGTTGTAAAGTAACTAATTGAGATAATAGTATTTTTAACATGATATAGGATTAGATAAGGGGTAAATTTCATACTTTTAGGATGAAATTTTATGGGATAGGGGTAGAAAGAATGTGTGTAAGTGATCCCCTTTCATGAGTGAAGGGAATGGAAATTTTGGAAGTACCCATTACATTTCAAAAATGGTATATCTATATTTAATGTGAAAGGATTAAAATTTTTAAAATAATATAGGGAATAATTATTTTATGATAAAACTCCGAGACACACACTTGGATGTAGGTATTTTAATTTTTTTTCTTTTACACTTATTACATTCTTTTTACCCTTTTTACTGTTATCACAATAATTAATGTTTTTAACCACATTAACTAAATTTAATGAACAAAATTTAAATTGGACTTAATTAAAAATATGAAAAAGTTTATTAAAATTAATAAAATCATTTTTTCAAATAAAATATCTAAGGTTTAGAAAAGTTAATTTCATAATTAACGTACCTGATTCATAAGAATAGTTTTTAGAATAAATGTGTTTTTATGATTTAAATATATGTGTAGTTTAAAACTATAATTGTTAATAATTTTCATGATATAAAATGTTTTATTATAAAACAAATGAAAGTTTTATGTATTTAAAAGAAAGATAAAATGGAATTTCACCATTAATAATTTTAATTAAAAGAAAATACCAAAATAATTTTTATATTATGATGAAATGTTAATTAATTTATAAAATCTTAAACATAGTTTTTCTAAGTTTGGAATAATATATAAAATGAAAAAATATATTTTTAAAATTATTAATTAATTTGTTTCTAAACTTCTAGTTCATTATTATGTAATAATAATTTCATAAAAACTACTGTTTAAGTGAAAAATATATTTTTACTATTTTCCTAAAAATCATATGTTTCAGAAAAATCTTAAAAATTAATTTCAATCTAATATTGAAAAATAATAGTATATAAATAAATTTTATTTCAAAAAATTAAATTATAAAATCAACTAATTTATCTTTTAAAAGAAAATAAAAAATATGAATGAACTACAGTTGTATAAAAATGGCCTTTTTAAACTTTAGGTGTATTTAATACCATTTCATATAAATTTATAAATAATAGAATATTCACATATTAGTTTATAAATATAAATATTTTATGTTACTATAAATTTATTATTTTTATCAATTTAATTTATTATGGTGGAATACTATACCATTTTTTAAAATCATTCCTCGAATGTTATCTTTTTTAAACTATTATTCTATAAAAAGTAACATTATGTAATTATTTAAATTGATTATTATCTATTTATTTACTAATGATTGTATTATTTATGTATTTTTAATATATCACAGTTTGTTTTAGTTGGGTACTCTATTATTTCAGATTTTCATGTGATACAAGCAATCTAAACATGGTATTAATTTAAAGGATCATAAATCTCAGGTCGTCACACATAAGTTGGTGAAAAAAATTCTAGAGAATGCTAAAGATATGAAGAAGGGGGGAAGATAATTTTTCAAATGGTAAATATAACATGAGATAGATGATTATTTTATCATACCATAATATATCTATAGGAGTAATCCAAGATGGAGGAGAACATCATCAATCATGGTAGATGGATAAATTATTCACACGAATCACTAAGCTTTATTCTCCATTTATCTATATTTTTTGTATTGTAATATGTGTGTATTGGTATATTCATGATGTATATGTGGTATTGATATTAATTTAAGTTATATTATATATTTATTATGATTTTTTTATGTTTAATTATTCTTGATGTCATAATTCATAATTGGTTGGATTCTAAATGCAAACCATGTAAATGTGAGTGAAGTAGAAAGAGTGGATTCTCACACACTCACTTGTGTATCTATTGAATTATTTTTAGATAAAGTTATATGGAGTTTGGGGTAAATATGAGAGTTTAACCCATACTTATAAATTAGGAAGAACACTATTAATCCATTTATGGTAGTGTAGGGAGTGACACCCACACACATGTGATCAAAAACCTCCCTAGTAAAGCCTAAACAACAAAATATACACCAAAATAGAGAGATAGAGTGATATTTAAACACATATAATTAAAAAATAATTTCCCTTAGTGTAAATATTTATGAATCCTTATCAGAAACTACATTGTAATTAAGTATTCTTGGATATTCACCCAAACAAGCATGTCTTGGTAATAAATGTGGTTTCTCATAATAGTTGCATGATCAGTGGGTAGACATAGGTATGTATGGTTGGTTTCAAATGTTCCCTATAAGTGTTTTCCAATTTATTAGAGGTGTATTTTCTTATTTATCAACTCTTGTCTAGGATCATTTATTTTTCTATTCATTTATCATCACACACATCACTTCCACCACTATTACTATTATTTTTATTATATAACTCAGTTGAGAGTTATAGTCAACTAGGTGTCCTTGTGTCTGAACTAATCCTTAAATACAAAATTTAATTTTTATAAAAATAATTTAATTCATAAATTAGATTAGTTTTTAGGGATAGGATTTGATAATTATTTTTTTTGGAAAAAAACACCAAAAACGTTAGAAAACATCAAAATTAAAAAATTCAAAAAAATTCAAAAATCACTGAAAATACATAATAACACCGCTTTCATATTATCTAGAAAATTCATGTTGATTTTTTCAATCATGTATCATCTTTTGTTTCATTTTACTCCACCTTATTTTATTTTACTATTTAATTTTTTTTATGTATATTGGCATACTGAGGTGGATAGATCAGTAAGATAATATTTTAATCATCTAATATAACTTTTTCCATCCATTTTTGTACCCATATGGATCAAATCTGATGCATAAAACTTCACATATGAATATTACAGTGCATGTGAAAACCATGGAAAAAGATATCTAAAGTGATGAAAAGGAAGAATAGGGTTAAGATGAGGTGACCAAAGGCTGTTAATATCAATGAGAACCCAATGAGTCCATCCCCACCATACAACCACATTTTAAGATATTAAGTCAGTTTTCATAAATTATGGAGTAGTTAGACTATCTACATAACTTCATTGAATATGGGGATCTCTAAGGGATAGTTATAGTAGCCATAAAGAAGATTTTCTCTATAGATCCTCTAAAATACCATGTTTTTATTTTCATTTGGAGGATACTAGGAGAAACTAACATACGGTGGATATAGCTTAGAAATCTACACCACTAAATAATTGGGGATAGTTCTTCAAAAGTGATACTGGGTAAAGAGCTTAAAACCTAAGCACTAGTGAAGAGGAAACTTAAAAAAATGAGTAGTTTTTTATTTATTAATTTAAATTTAATATTAGATTTAATAATTAAAATTATTAACACTATGATGATTCTTTATTTCATCAGATAGAAGTAAAAGATGAATATAAGAAGAAAATGGAAGGAGATCATATAGAATTATAATGAGATACATGGGAGGTAGTATTATATAATTATATGAATTTTAATTTTAATTTAATTGATTACCATTTATTTCATTTCCCTAAAAATCATTATATTATTTAAAATGAATAAACAAGTGTTGTGGGGGGTATAGTGAGTCCACATATGTGTTTTATGTGGTTAATTCCACTTGATGGTTCTGTTCATGCCCTAGAAGAAATATTTTCCCAAAAAATATTTATCTCCTATTATGAAAATGGAGTAATGAATTGTAAATGGATATATTTTAGGAGAATCAAAATTGAGACCTTTTTTTATTGTATTTTTTTAACTTAATCACATAAGAATTATTTTTTATGGACAAGTAACACATCAAGGATTCAACTTTAATGAATGTTTCATAATTAATATTAATTATATTAAAATTATTAGCTAATATATAATAAGAAATTTCCTAAGTTATATTTTTATAAGTGTGTTTTTGTGTGTGAATAATTCAAATTCATCAAGAATTGTAAAAGAAAATATTAGCATTGGCTTCCTGACCCTACTTCCATTCCCTAACTCTTCTAATTAGTCCTAGGATATGCCTTCTTATTGGGATTTCATAGTTCCATATTAGTTTCATTCAAATTTTAAAAAATTTAATAGCACATTATATGGCTTAAAAACAACAAAAACAATGCAAGTTTCAAGTTATTAAGGGATATAGAGAGTTAGGGGAATATTGAACTCATTAAAACAAGGGACATATGAGTTATAATATTACTATATAAGTTGAATCAAGGTAGAGTAAAATAGTGTAGTGGATGAAAATATTGGGGGAGATGGATTTAATAAGGCATTTACTCTTCAAATATTTTTTCAACTAACTTCATTACATTTAACATTTATTGATATGAGACTTAATTTTAATTTAATTTAAAAAAGGGCATTAATTTTTTAGAGTAATTACTTACGAGGAAGTATTTTCTCAAGTGTGTTCATATGTGGGTTTCTATTTTTTATCATTTTTTTGGGTCTGATTTTCTAGACTATTTTTTTTGTAAATATTTTAGTATTATAATATTTTTTAAATTTTTAGGTACACTTGAGAATAATTATACAAATCAGAGTAAAGAGTTTAATTTCCTTAAAAACATTCTATTCTCTGAATTAATGATTTTGGAAAATATTTAGATATTTTTTCTATATTAAATTATCCAAGAGGGAAATATATGGAGGATAAAATGAATAAATCAAGTGGTTGTTTCAAAAAATCAAAGGTAGGAATGTAATTATATTGAGAATCCAATACATAATGTGTTCGTCCTTGAGAGAGGATCATCTTGACAATGTAGTCTTAAGTATGTATGTTTAGAGGGAATTTATACTCTAATAGAAGATGTTCCAACCCTTAAGAATATGTTAATGTCTGAATTTATAATGGATAAAGATCATAGGAACGTGTTTTTATGCCAATTGATATGACCCGACCCACCAGGGCCTTGCCTAGGCCAACTGAAAGCCAGGATTGAGATTACCTCAAGACCACCCCCAATAGGCAAGGGGATAGAAACCAACACTGAGTAGGAATATAACACACATGAGAGGGATTAGCGTATGGTACATGTATACTCACACATACATACATCACCATGAAATATTGTATAAATATTAATACAACTGATACCAAATGAATGCATACATCTATATAACACAATCAGAGTATATCAATAGTACTGGAAATCCTGAAAGAACAAAATACAGGCCCACAAAAAACTGATAAAAGTGTCTAACCTGCTCAGAAGAAGGGGACTGCTTTCAAATTCAACCATCAATACACACCTCGGTCTATTTAGATCACTATTCTTTGCCTAATACTTGTCCTCTTAGGACTCCATGAAAAGGACTACCTTATACATAAGACACAATTTCTTTAGGAAAATACTAGGAAGGGTGAGTATAAAAATAACCAGTAAGTTCCCTAAAACCACAAAATGAAATGGGAGTGGCTAAAAGGAAACCACCCATTCAACCCATGGCTAGGGATTATAGAAACCCAAGTGAGGGAGAATATGACTCTTCATCTCCACATCTCAGCTATACATGACTTGTCAGTTTATAATCATAAGTTATCTTGGTTAGGATATGATACATAACCATAAGGATTCCTAGAGTTACCTAGATATACTCATCACATAATCTAAGTCTCAAGGTCTCGACCATACAAACAACCACTGGATAATACTTAGGGAACATAGGTATTACTCATCTAGGAGTACTCACTCCATGTGCATTTCCATCCCTAATAGAACTCATATAAGAGATATTAATCATTGGGTATCACTAAGCTAATGCCACATCCCCATCATCCCTGACTGAATCCATCTGAGATAACACTCTCATTGGGTATTTCTGTGAAATAAGTCGCACTAGATATCAATGGATCTCAATACTCATATAGGGGATCACACCCATGTCTCATGGGTGAATCCATGAACCCTACTGGAACTCATAAGATCTCAAAACACAAATAGGGAATCACTCCCTGAACCACTGGGGGACCCAATGAACCCATTTTGGAACTCTAGAGATCATAATTCATAGATAGGGGATCACACCCATGACTGTCGGGGTACACCACAAATCCTATAGAGACTCATAAACATGATACACAAATACGGGATCACACCCTAGACTATTGGGAGATACCATAAACCAAATATAGTATAACCCACTAAGTAGGGGATTAACGCCTATGCAAGTTGGTCATTCAGATACCAAAAAACCCACCTATGTAAGGAAATACGATTAAGGATCCCACCCTGGGATTCCTAGAGGTATACATGAACTCTATATGAACCAATCCCAGAGAGGGGATCCCAATCCTATGCTCAGGACATAATACCACACTGCACCCCTAGAGGGACAGAGCAAGGAAGAACACCCACCTGAGACTGATCTCCACATTACTATAAGAAGTTCCCAACTAGCATCACCCCACACCATATATCTAACCACAAAACCATAGACACTATAAGGTTATGTGAAAAAAATACTTAGGATAGGCTACTCATGATCCTACATCCAAGTTTTGAAGATGGAGATGCACAAGGGAGAAGATTTTTAGGGGATTATATGATGTGTCCTACTAGGGTACACAACATTTCTATCAAGGTTATACCCTAGAAGTTTCCCTTCACAGTACTCATCATGTAAGAAATTATACAATGTGTACATTTTGTTACATGATTTATAACATCACCTGATCACCTAGGCATGTCCCCACCTACACATGACCTGGCTTTCCAAGTATCCTTACATGGAATGTACATGTAGTATATAGCATGTACCTTTAAGCCCAACCCAAGCTTGTGTCCTTGGACATACCCATGTACAGTTTACTTTTCCCAAGTTCCATATCCCAAGTATGTGTACCTATTCATATTCTATAGCCTATTTACACCCAGGGTCTGTTGGTTTACTTTCACATGGCCATGTCCCCTTATATGGAATGCATTACCATGTCCTCAACCACCTGACCAAGCATCACTACACAACATGTACCCCTAGTACATGGCATGTAGTACCCAAAGATCATCTTCCCTGAATGGGAAGAACACCCAATGTGTTCCCCAACACTACACACCGCGTGATTGAGATTTTCAAATTGGAAATAGTAGTTATCCTCTCAAAACCCCTAATTATAACAAATTCCATAGATCAATCCCTAGGGGATCTATAAAAGTTGTAATAGGGATATAAAAAAACAAGAAAACACATATACGTGGATTGGGAGATAAAACTTATAATCCTATCTACCTCATGGAAAAATGATGAAGATTTAGGTCCAAAGTGACACCATGAAGCTATACCTAGATCTAGTGTCTATCATTGTCAAGGGAGAAGTCCAACGGTGCCTCTTCTCTTCCTCAGTTTGACCATCACCCATGGGAGTAAAACATCGTCTACTTATTATGAGCATGTAAACCAAGGGGTGGGGGTAGAATTAGGTTTATTAATTAAATTTTATTGAAATAATAAATCCCTACCATTTAACACTCCACTAATAGTCTCGTCTAAATGAGTGCCTGGAACCAAAAAAAGTATGTCATGCCTATGTTAAAACACATGTTTCATACTCAATTACAATGATAGATTTATGATCTGATTCTTAGTTCAGGATTAATTCCAAATTTCTTAAAAATTACATGTGTGTGATATAAAATGGTTAATATTTTTAATATAATAACACCTCGGATCTTCGGGCCTTGGAATCCTGTTCCTAATCAGTGTCTGTCTTCATAAATATACCTATAAATATTCCAAATTTCTACATGGAAAAACCAAAACTGAGCTGCAAATACTCTTGCATGCACATGAATCCAAATTTCTCTACTAGTATCTACTCTTGGATCACTAATCCTCTAATCCCCATCATCAAAACCATTTTTTCACCACTATTATTATACCATTAGGTCACCTAGGCCACCACCTACTAATAGGTGATACATTTAGAGCTAAACCCAACAACAAGACACCTCATTCTTGACCACCAAACATGATGTTGAGGGATATCGATACAATGACACCACTCTTGGGTGTACTATAGAGGGAAAATAACTTCTTAAACACTACATATCACTACATGATTGGTGACATAATCAATCCATGGAATGATGACATACTACATACCAACTAAAAATCCCACAATAACATGTCTTTTGGATACCCAGTCACATGAGACCTATCAAACAATATCTCAATGATGAGCCTCCCTACCAGGCTGATGGTGGAGGGGTAATAACCATCGACTCGAGATATGTTGAATTATCCTCACCCAAATTTACAATAGAAAAGAGGTAAACTGCTCTGTTACCTTTCTCAAAAATAGTGGAAAGAAACACTCATTGTGTTTATCTACTACTATGACCACACCCTTAGGTGTATCTCAAGCTATCATGGCCTTGAACTCTATTATTTCCGCTATTACTCTATAATAGAGAAGTCATTTCATAATAAGTGGACCTATTTAATCTATAACATTACCTACAAGATCTTTTAAAGAAGTGGGTACTATTGGAGAATGTCTAGAATCCATCCTTAGCATCTCGTGTGTAACTATGATGCTGAGTACATAAGGTTACCAACAAATAAGATTACTAAGAACTGATCCAAAAATGATTGAAGGAACTAGTTCCAAAGTCTCCAATCCACTTACCATGAGAACCAAACATGAATTATCATGGGAACACACTGGGTCTTCTAAATCCCTTCCTTTACAAACCTCTAACAATACCTCCTACTCATAAATATCAATGGGATCCAACCGATATGCAGGTGAAAATATAAAGTTAGTCCCTGGATTCCATTATATGCATAATTATAAATCTTTGTGGGGAGATAAATTCAAAATATCCCTTTTAAGACATACTCAAACTCCACCATCACTGTAAGGAACTTAAATCTCATAACATCATTACTTCATTGATCAAACTAGACAACTGATAATAATTTGGCTGCATCCTCCTGCACATGAGCTTAGCCTACTTTTCCTGGGATCAATCCATAACAAAGGAGGGAAAATCTATCTTGTAAGATAGAATCACTACCACACCCACTAAAGGAAACAATTCGAGCATAGATGGTAGGAAACTAATCCACACTAAGGAAAATATTATAGGACCTATCTGCTGCTTCCAAAGTATTCTATATGGGGCTCTATAATGACCAGAATATTCATGAATAAAATTATATTTCTTTTATTTAATTAAATTTCTTAAGGATATAGAAAACACATGAACTTTTTTATCAAATTGGGTTTAAATTACCATTAATTATTATTATCATTGATAAAATATCCATTGAACAGTGATCACATGACTAGTATAAATTTAAGGTTTTAAAAAAGAATTTTTTCGGCACTCACAAAGGAGAGGATGGACTCATCCAGTAGACTTGAGTCGTACAAAGCTCATTTTTCTAAGCTCAAAAAGGAGGTAGAATCACTATGCTTCAATCTTGACCAAGCTCTATCTGAGCTTCATCATGTTAAGCTTGAACGGAATCACCTACATGAGAAGTGGAATTTAATAGATATTACCACTTGAGTGATGTTATCCGAGTCACCCCAAGAGTCTATCACCAACGAACACCTTACCCTTGTGTCTTATGTGGGTTATATAAGGGGTTATGTAACAAGGTATTAGTTACTTATTGTGTAATCCATTTTATAAATAAAATTCTTATTCCATCAATTCCTTTATGATAATATTTTTTCTTTAAAATATAATCAATTAGGTAAACTCATTTTTCAGGTAAAATGGTACTTTTCAAAAATATATAAATTATTATATTAAACTAAGTTTTTATTAATAATTTTATTATAATATTATTATAATATCACTCCTTTTAATTATAAATGATTATTATATTTATTATGTATTGTTTAAGTATTTTGTTTGATAAGAATTGTATTTTTATACGATAAAATAGAAATTGTATTTTTAATTAAAGAATTTATTTTGATGAATTAATGAATTTTAGAGATAATTAATATTTTAATAAAATATTATTATCATATGTCTTTTATGAATAATAAATGAGTATATAATTTTTATGAAGTCAAGTGTAATTTTTATTAAGGTTTAAAACTGTTTTTTTTTCAAAACCCGCCAGTTTTCAATAAATGTCAGTTTTTATCTTAAAAGTGAAAATTAACATATTTATAAAATTATTTATATAAAATAAGTATTATTTTTGGAATCAGGACTCTGACCTTATCCAATGGTGAATTTTTTATAATTTTCTGAGAAAGTCAAATTTTTGGGTAAAAATTAAATACCGAATAAATATATAATGTGTTTTATGACATCATAATGACCCAATAATGATATAATAAAATAATATAAAAGGTTTATTAGTAAAATATATGATTTAAATTTAAAAAAAATTTATTTTAGAATTGTTTTATTAATTTTATAATACCTTAGTGGACCCTCCAAGACTTATAAAATAGTTTAATATTTTGAAATGATTTCCTTGAGAGTGTGACTCACCTCCACATAAGGAAGCATAATATTTTAATATGTTCAGACCATGGCCATATAAAATATTTTATAGCACTCCCCTTTTTTAGAAACCATTTTATGATTTGTGGTTTTTATTATTTTAATGTGTAGTGTCCAAAACCTAAATAATAAAAAAAAATCTCTCATTTCCTATATAAACCCACCCAACCTCCCATTTCTATTCACTAAAACCATTTTAATCTCGATTAACCTCTTCCCCATACTACTTATAGTCGTATAAAGTC
This sequence comes from Viscum album, assembly GCA_963277665.1. Taxonomy (NCBI): domain Eukaryota; kingdom Viridiplantae; phylum Streptophyta; class Magnoliopsida; order Santalales; family Viscaceae; genus Viscum; species Viscum album. The sequence goes on from OY728130.1 coordinate 1,407,912,638, forward strand.
ACCCCAAGTTCCCAAGAATCCTCTCCCAAGCCTTTGGGATCACACTTCCAAGTAAGGGATCCCCACTTTCCTCTCCTCCTTTCAAATTCAAGCAGCTTATTTGAAAGTAGTTCTTGTAATTTAGAATGTTTATAATGTGATTATTTTATAATAATTCTATTACTATCCATTTTATTCGATTTTAATGAGTTTTTTTTATCCTCGTTCATTTTTACCCTTACCTGACCAATTACTATGCCAAAATTTCGTAAGGGATTTCACACTTCTCATTTCCATTCAAGCTACTCTTTTACATTATGCTTATTAGGTTCCATATTTATATGTCGGGTTATGATGTTACATGACCCCCATACTTTCTATTTTATGTATATATTATTATATCTTCCTTTTAATCTCACCAATCCCCCCTATTATTCTTTAAGCACAACTTTTACTATGCCGAAATTCTGTAAGGGATCTTCCACCTTCCTCTTTTATCAAGCATTATATTCATGTTATGTATTTGAATTTTTTTATTACTATGTTGTGATATGTTGTTAAATATAATCCTTACTTCCCATTTTATTTATAAATTATTATATCCCCTTTAACCCTCATTTATCCCTCTTATGAACCCTTATGTATACTCATTACCATGCCAAATTTTTGTAAGGGAATCCTTTCTTTCTCATTTTTGTCCAAGTTTCTTTATGTTGTTATACCTATTTATTTTCAATTTAAAATGTTGGGTTATGATTTCTCACCTCCCCCATACTTCCATACTTAGGTTTGAATGATGATATACCTATTTTCCTCTCATTAATCTCTCCCATGTACACCTGTTACCATGCCGAAATTTCATAAGAGTTATTCCATTTCTCCTCTTTCTTCAAGTTTCTTTATTATGTTACACCTTCTATTTAAAAATTACATATGATGGTACATGTATCTATATGACACGATTACTATCCATTTAATGTAAATATGATGAAATACTCCTTTCTATCTCATCAACCATTTTTATGAATTTTATGTCACATTGTTAGGCTGCCAAAATTACACTGTAATTTTCCATGACAAAATCATCATGTAGTGAATGCTATACCCATTTCACTATAAATGGTATTCACTTTTATGAACATATACTTATTGATTGTATAATTTCATGTATGTATTCCAAATTCCTTTATCGTGGAATAAATGATTATTCTGAATGATTCCATGTTATAGGATCCATGTGGCACACTTATGCAAGAAATGAAATGTTTATAAAGGGTGTTCCATGATAGCGCTCCAATGCATTGGGTAATGTTTAGTATCATAATAAGCCGTGTGAAATGAGGGTTTAATCATGATAATTCAAGTTAAATGAGGTTTTACACATGCTAATTCAAGTGAAATGAGGGTTTAATCATGATAATTCAAGTGCAATGAGGGTTTAATCACACTAATCCATGTGAAATGAGACTTGGATCATGCTAATATCATATTATATGTCATTGGAACATTTCCATGTTATGATAATCATGCTATGTCATGCATTTATGTTTATATTTCTCTTGTGCTCCATTGATATACCTATTGCCTAACATACACTGTATTCTTCATGTTTTGCCCTGTTTACTCCCTTACTGGGCTTTATAACTCACCCTTTTCTTATGTATGTCCTCATATTATCCCAGAAAATGCTAGGTATTAGGGAATTTTGTGGTCATGTAAAATAATTTTTCAACAAAGATGTCGTATTTTATGTTTTAAGTTATTATGTAATGTTCCTAATTTTCCAAGACACTAGACATCTCGATCCTTGAAGTTGTATTATTTGAAATTTTATGTAATAAATCATGTTCAAATATATAATAAAGATAAGGGTTGTGATGGTTAGTATTAGAGGATAGGTTTATTTATTTTTTGGATTAGGATTATAAAACCCTAGTGAAAGACTTAAGGATAAGACTCAGTATAATAAAAACATCATAAAATTTTTGTGAGTATAGAGTAACTATTTTATCAAAAAAATACATCCCTATCTAGATAAAAACAAGTAGAGGTGCCTCTGGAACAAATGTATCTAGGGGTAAAACCTGAAAACACCACTTTGAGATAGAATCGAATGGGAACTGGTGCATGACAATGGGTCTTGCTGCACACTTCGTTTGACGCTCCTAAGAGATATGATTTGGTTAATTCATAATCTTAGTATGAACCATTATTAATGGAGAAAAAAAATCCCATAAGAATATGCGATAGTAGATAGATCATGGATAACATATATTGAAGCCTATACATTTATAAATTAATGAGATAAATGTAATTTATAATTTATACCTTTAGTGTCATTGGATTCCCCTTTATGTGTTAAAATGTTTAAGATACTCATCCCTAATTTTATATTTATTCTAGCCAATGGCCTATAATATGAGAAATATGGCTAAAAACTGATGTCAAGGGAAACATGATGAATATCCTAGTAAGATTCCCAATCAAATGGTAGCTCAAGTAGATATCATGATTATTCCAAAATAGCTATAAAAAATTATGATTAAAAATTGGAACATTGTTGAATTTCCAAGGAAATCAAGGAAAAGGAATATGAAATCTCATGAAAGTCCATCTGCTAACATTGATAAGGGGAATAAGACCCAATTTCATTCATGCAACAAGTGTGGAAAGAGGCACCAAGGGAAATGTCACAAAGGGACCAGGAGATGTTTTAAGTGTGGAAAATAAGGTAAAAAAGTATCCAATTTACATGAAATAATGGATAATGTGGTGTATGGAAACAAAGTTCCATCTAAGGCGGCTTACACAGTTCTATGCTATAGATTTGGAGAAGTCAAGAATTACCCAAGATAATGCTCTATTGTAAGGGCTGAGAAGCATGATGAGAATCAACAATCTCCATGATTGAGGGAGCACGGGATGTCCTGTTCTATGATGGATAATGATGAATGAATTACATGTAATAACTAATTCAAAGTAGTGTATGTCGTAATGTATTTCAATACATGTCCTATTAGTATATATTTTTATATTTTTTAAGAACATTGAGTCCTTAGCTGAAATGATATTAAATCATTAGGTAAATATTCTATAAGTTTTGTATCACATGTTGAAGTTTATGGGAATGTTCTTCTTGAAAATTTTATAAGTCTCCCTTTAATGGAATTTGAGGAAAAAAGAAAAATTCATTACCTATGCCACAAGGCATTTGAAAATTCATGAGCAAACCTAACCCAAACATGATCTGGAATTGGTGGAAGTGATCTTTGCATTATAAATCAGAAGGAATTATCTCTTTGGTGAGAAGTGTGAAATATATATGGATAACAAAAGTATCAAATATATATTCACATAGAAAGAGTTAAATATGTTCCAATAAAGATGTTTTGAGCTGATTAAAGATTATGACTGCTCAATCCATTTCCACCCTAGGAAAGCGAACAAGGTGGTAGATGCTATAAGTAGAAAGGACCCAACAATTCTATCATTGACATGAATTGAAAAGGATCCAATCTTCTTATATTTTATGAATATGGACATGGGAATCATAAATAATGGAAAATCATCAATCCTCTCACAAATGATTTCTCAACCATCTCTTTTGGGAATGTTAAAGGATGCTCAAAAAGATAATGTGGGAATTTAGAAGAAAGTGGAAACTATAAGAAAAGGGAAATCCTCAAAGTTAAATGTTAACGAAGAAGGAATTATGATATTTGGGTCAAGACTATGTGTTCCATCAAAATGTGGAGTTAAAGAATGAACTTTTTTTTGATGCACATAGTTTGAATTTTTCCAATCACCCAGGAAACACAAAGATGTATTGAGATCTCCAAGAGCGTTATTTGTGGGATAACTGAAGAAAGATATTGTTGAGTGCACATAAAATTTCTTGGTATGTCAGAAAATTAAGGCTGAGAGGTAGAAGTCTAAGGGGATGAGGCAACCATTACCCATACTAACATGGAAATGGAAGAACATCACCATTTACTTTGTCACCAGACTTCTGAAGACATCCAAAGGAAACAATGTTATCTGGGTATTTATGGATCGTCTTATAAAGACTACACAGTTAATTACAATTCTATATGATTTCTAATTGGATAAATTGGCATGAATATACATTAGAGAAGTGATAAGGATTCATAGTACCACTATCGATTGTATCTGATCAAGATCCAAGATTAACCACTATGTTCTGGAAGATTCTACAACATGATCTGAATACTGAGATGAACTTTAGTATGGCTTATCATCCTCAAACTGATGGCAAATCTAAGTGGAATATCCAAACACATGAGGACATGTTGAGAACATGATCAGTGGACTTCAAAGGAGGATGGGATTAATATCTTCCTCTAGTTGAGTTCTCTCACAACAACAGTTTCCACTCAAGCATCCAAATGGCTCCTTATGAAGCCCTTTATGGGAAGAGGTACAGAACACTAGCATGTTGGGATGAAGTTGGAGATCAAAAACTTCTTAGTCCAAAAATGGTTGAATAAATGGTGGAGAAGGTTAAGACCATTCACCAACACATCAAAGCTGATCAGAGTCAAAAAAAGATCTATGTTGATAATCGTTAACAGGACCTAGAGTTTCATTTTGGAGATATGGTATTCCTCCACATATCACAATGGAAGAGAGATATAAGATTTTGGAAGAATGGAAATCTTAGTCCAAGGTACATAATCCCCTTTTAGATCCTTGATTGCATCAGAACAGTGGCCTATCAACTAGCACTCTCACCGAACCTATATAATGTACATGATGTATTCGATGTATCACTCTTAGGGAAGTAAATACCTGACCCATCACATGTAATCAATCCAGAGGTGTTACCATTGGATAATGACCTCTCCTATAAATATAAGTTGATGAAGATATTAGATAGTATGGGAAAATTTCTATGAAATAAGACAATTCCCATCGTCAAAGTGTTGTAGAGAAACCAATTTTTTGAAGAAGAAATGTGGGAAACTTAGGAAGTGATGATTCAACGTTACCCTCATCTATTTTAGAGTGGGAAAAGAAAATTTTGAGGGTGGAACTTCTTAAGGGGGGAAGGTTTTAACAACCTAAACATTCATGAATAAAACTATCTTTCTTTTATTTAATTAAATATATTGTGGATATAGAAAACACTTGCACTTTTTTATCCAATTGGGTTTAAATGACCTTTAAGTATCATTACCGTTGATAATATAGTTGTTGAATAGTGATCACATGACTAGTATAAATTTAAGGGTTTTAAAAATAATTTTTTCAACACAGAAGAAGGAGAGGATGACCTCATCTAGTAGACTTGAGCTGTACAAATATCAATTATCAAATCTTATAAAGGAGGTAGCAGCACTCAGCTTTTCTCTTAACCAATCCCCAGCTGAGCTTCAATATGTTAAGATTGAACAAAATTGTTTACAGGAGAAGTGGAAGTTAATAGATATTACCACTCGAGTGATGTTATCCAAGTCACCCCAGGATTCTTTCACCATCTCACACCTTACCCTTAGGTATTATGCAGGTGATATAAGGGGTTATGTAACAACATATTATTTACTTATTGTGTAATACCTTTTATAAATAAAATTCTTATTCCATCAATTATTTTATGATAATAGTTTTTTCTTAAAAAATATAATCAATTCGATTAACTGATTTTTCAGGTAAAATGGTACTTTTCAGAAATATATAAATTATTATATTAAACTATTTTTTAATAATAATCTCATTATAATAGTATTATAAGAATGCTACTTTTAATTATAAATTATTATTATATTTATTCCTTATTGTTTAAGTATTTAATTTGATAAAAATTATATTTTTATACGATAAAACATAAATTGTATATTTAATTAAAGAATTTATTTTGATGAATTAATTAATTTTTGAAATAATTAATATTTTAATAAAATATAATTATCATATTGCTTTTATGAATAATAAATGTGTATATAATTTTTATGAAGTCAAATGTAATTTTTGTTATGGTCTAAAAACTTTTTTTTGTCAAAACCCATCAATTTTCAATAAATTTCAGTTTTTATTTTAAAAGTGTAAATTCACATATTTAGAAAATTATTTAGATAAAATAAATATTAATTTTTTAATCAGGATTTCTATATTATCCAATGGTGAGTTTTTCATAATTTTTTGAGACAGTCGAATTTTTGGGTAAAAATTAAGTACCAAATAAATATATAATGTATTTTATGACATCATAATGACCCAATAGTGATATAATAAAATAATATAAAAGGGATATTAGGAAAATATATGTTTTACCTTTAAAATATTTTGATTTCAGATTTGTCTTATTAATTTTATAATGCCTTAGTGGACCTTCCAAGACTTAAAAAATATTTTAACATTTTAAAATAATTTCTTTGAGAGTGGGACTCACCTCCATAAAATAAAGCCTAATATTTTAATATGTTAATCCCTTGTCCTTATAAAATATTTTATACCACTTCCCTTTGGAAGAAACCATGTGATGGTTTGTAGTTTTTATTAGTTTGATGTGTAGTGTCCAAAATCTAAATAATAAATAATTCCCTCTCATTTTCTATATAAACCCACCAACATCCAATTGTTATTCACTAAAACAATTTTTAGCTCTAAAAACCTCTTCCCCATACACCCTATATTCCTCCAAAGTCACCCCAAGCTCCAAATAAGTCTCTCCCAAGCCTTTGGGATCTCACTTCCAAGTAAGGGATCCTCACTTTCCTCTCCTCCTGTCAAATTCAAGCATCTTATTTGAAAGTAGTTATTGTAATTTTGAATGGTTATAATGTTATTATTTTATAATAATTATATTACAGTACAATTGATGTTATTTTAATGAGTTATTATTTTTCATCCCTCATTTTTACCCTTACCTAATTCGTTACTATTCCAAAATTTCGTAAGGGGTCTCACTATTATCATTTCCATTCAAGCAACTCTTTTGCATTATGCTTCTTAAGATCTATATTTACATGTTGGGTTATGATGTTACATGACCCCCATACATTAAATTTTATGTATATATGATGATATATTCTTTTCACTCTCATCAATCCCCCCTATGATTATTTAAGCACACCCGTTACTATACTGAAATTCCGTAAGGGATCTTCCACCCTCCTCTTTTATCAAGCATTCTTTTCATGTTATGTATTTAAATTTATTTTATTCCTATGTTGAGATATTTTTTTAAATAAACTAATTAATTACCATTTTATTTATAAATTATTATATCCCCTTTCACTCTCATTTATCCCTCTTATGAACCTTTATGTATACTCGTTACAATGCTGAATTTTCATAAAGGATTCCTTCATTTCTCATTTTTGTCTAAGTTTATTTATATTGTTATACCCTTTTATTTTTAATTAAAAATTTTGGGATATGATTTATCACCTCCACCATACTTCCCTCCTTATGTTTTAATGATGAGATATCTCTTTATCTCTCATTAATTTCTCCCATTTTCACCTGTTACCATGCTGAGATTTTGTAAGAGTTATTCCATTTCTCCTCTTTCTTCAAGTTTCTTTATTATTATACACCTTCTATTTCTAAATTACATGTGTTAGGACATGTATATATATGACCCCATTACTATAAATTTCATTTAAATGTGATGAGATACCCATTTCTCTCTCATCAACCATTTTTAGGAATTTTATGTCATGTTGTTAGGTTGTCGAAATTACACCACAATTTTCCATGCCAAAATCATCATGTAGTGAATACCATGCCCATTTATCTATCAAGGGTATTAAACTTTAAGAACATATACTTATTGATTATATAATTTCATGTATGCATTCCACATTCCTTTATAGTGGAATAAATGATGACGTTGAATGATTTTATGTTATATGATCCATGTGGCACACTTTTGCATGAAATGAAATATTTTTAAAGGGTTAACCCAGATAGTGATCTAATGCATTGGGTAATGTTTAGTATCATGACAAGTCATGTGAAATGAGGTTTTACTCATTATAATTCAAGTTTAATGAGGTTCTACTCATTATAATTCAAGTTCAATTAGGATTTACTCATGCTAATTCAAGTGAAATGAGGGTTTACTCATGTTAATCCATGTGCAATGAGCCTTGGATCATGCTAATATCATGTTATATGTCCTTGACACATTTCCATGTTATGATAATCATGCTACATCAAGCCTTTATTTTCATGTTTCTCTTGTGCTCCATTGATATGCCTATTTCCTAACATGTACTGTATTCTTCATGTTATGACTTGTTTACTCCCTTACTAGGCTTTATAGCTCACCCTTTTCTTATGTATGTCCTCATGTTATCCCATGAAATTCTAGTTACGAAGGAATGTTGTGGTCATGTAAAATAATTTTTCAATAAAGATGTCGTATTTTATGTTTTAATTTTTTATCTAATGTTCCTAATTTATCAAGACACTATACCTCTCAATCCTCAGAGTCATCTTATGTGCAAGTTTATGTAATAAATCATGTTTAAATATGTAATAAAGAGCAGGTTTGTTATAGGATATCCCTCCAAAGTTGAGTGAGACTAAAAATTGGATTTAATAAACATTGATCCTCCATGTTTGAGCCTCTAAGAATAAGGTTTAATGTAAAAGCTATACTGGTATCATTAGGTCTCAAATATGGGCTCTGGTCAGGGAAAAATTTCTCTTGACTCTATGCAACTGTAGCTGGAATAGTGAAAAAACATGTCATACCTTGAACCATACTCAAGCCTCCAGACTAAATATCCTTTTTACTAAAGCTTATAATTTCCCTTTAATGTATTTTCACCATAAAAAATAACTTCTATGACACCTCATCACACCAATCTGACCCGAACACACAAGTCAAAGAAACTAATCTACCACACCCCAACACTATTCAATCTGGGTGAAACTGACACACCTGCATGGTTTTGTATCACTTAAAAATAACGCTTATCATTGGGGTAAGAATCACTATTTCTTGTAATTATAAATCCACCTCAAACATAACCATCATAGGGCTCCACCGATTACCTGCATCACCCTGAAAAAACCTCAAGTAAGAAGTGGAAAAAAAGAATAGCTCACACCCATGTCTAATAATACTACTAAAAATTATAAATGAAATATATAATACTTATAATCATCCATATATTATCTAGGTCATAAGACTCTATTAACTGTAGTTATCCTCACCCCTTTCCTCCAGCTCACAAAGCCTGTTGCGGACCACCTAGGGGTGGTGGTAGTAACAGATCAAACTGTCATCCACCTCCCACTACTATAATCACTCCTCAGCCATGTCCACTATCATATTGAACTCATTTATCTTTTTTTTATTTCAAAAAAATTGGTCTATAAACTATATCCTTGTTAGTGGCATGGTGGGTTGGGAAAACCCAAGTGAGATATCCCTTACCTTCATAAGAAAAACACTGCCTCTCTCGTGATTGACTAGAACTAGCATGAGAGCCCCGATCAGTAGACCCACTATTTGGGGATAATTTTTATAGCATCTTGCACACCGAGATACCTGATACTACCCTTGCATACTAGCTAGAGAGGTCTCATATCCCCTATTCCCACTACTATCACTAATAGTCATTGACTTCTCTTCCAGAAATCTCTCTAATACTAAGGCTCACTTGAGGAATCCATCATATATGGGAATGAAAAGAGATATCAATGGATCCCAAATAGCTCAGTTTAATCTATTATTGATGTTATGTTATTAAAAAAATATCTTGAACTATATCCGTAGAGTATTTTTAAAGTTTATTTCACCTTGTAAATACTCTTCCATAGTCATGATACACTACTAAAGTTGCAGAATCTCCTAGATATGCACCATGCACAATGTTGTTAGATAAAACTATTCCCTAAAGTGTCACTAAAAATTATTCTAAGTTAGTTTCATATCATCATGATTCTAAGTCACTAGACTCCATAATCACCCCATGGAACCCTGAATAATACTTTCCACTATGACAACCATCTAATCGGGAGGTTTCCTCACAAGAAAAAAATGTGTGTGACTACCTCAAGTAAGTCATTAGCTTCCTGGGGTTATAGGTCACCCCAAAACCTAAGCGGTTTATATCTCTAAAAAAATGTAGGGTTCTCAACATATGAATATCCTAAACTTGTAATTTTGGTGAAACCTAATTTTTAATTTGTGGTGGAATGACTAGAAACCCACTTGAAGGTACCACCTCATGTGAAGACCCTTTCACTAAAGTCTCGTCACAATTCAGATCATTATTGAGATCCCATAGTAGAATCTTGTATTGATGTAATGGTGGAGGCATCCTTAAAAAATCAATACATACCATATTCAAATAGTATATATGGGGATCTAAATAAATAAGAACATAGGAACCACAACCCATTCATGTATGGTTCATTTACAAAAGATTCCCTTCAACTAGTATCCACATGTACTGAGTCAACAAACAGGTTTCCAAATTTTTAGTGAATGGATATGTTGGCCACCACACCAACACTGGATTCCCTAGACTAAAATATGAACTTGAGACACTTTAAAACTATTGAACTAGTTCTTGAATGAATCTCATAGATAGACAATACCAAAACTCTGTTCCCAAATTGGAACCCTCTTTGATACAACATCATCATGATCTGACCCACCAAGGCCCACCTAATACTACCTAAAATAGGCCAGGGTTGAGAAACCAGATCTAAGAAGGCCTATCAAATATATGATAGGACTTATCCTTTAATACCTATACACACACACATTCATCTATCTCTATGAAAAAGTGTAGAGATAATAATACAATTGATACCAAATTCATGCATGCATCTATATCCCACTATCATAGTAAAAAAATAGTACTAGAAATCATGAAATAAAGTAATAAAATCCCACAAAAAACTAAAAAACTCACCCAACCTAATCAAAATGAGGGGACTTCTATCAAATGAAACCTCTAGTACACACCTCGGTCTGTCTATCTCACAATTCTCTACCTACTCCTATTCCACCTAGGATAATGTCTAAATTATTTTCATATACCTAAGACATGACATGTGTAGGTAGAGACCATGTTGGGGTGATTATAACAATACTCAGTAGGTTTTCCAAAAACCAAAAATTAAATGGTAGAAACTAAAAAGGAAATAGTCTGTTCAACCCATAGCCAGGGGCGAAGAAACTCCAGCGAGAGAGAACATGGATTTCCATCTACATAGCTTAACTATACTTAACTAGTCAGATCATAAAAATAAATTTTATTAGAAAGTATATGAGACATTACCACAAGGATTACTAAAATTCCCTAGATATACACATCACATATTCTAAGTCTCAAATTCTTGACTATTCAACCTGCCATGGGATTTTAATCAAGGATTATAGGTATCACTCATCCAGGAATACTCACTCCAAAAGACTTTCCATACCTGATGGAACTCATCCAAGAGATATCACTCATTGGGTTTCACTAAGATAATGGAACATCCCTTCTATCCCTAATGACATCCATATGATAGAACACACTCATCGAGTATCACCATGAAGAAAGTCTTATTGGAGCCCATCATATCTCAATAAAAAAATAGGTTATCACACTCATGTCTCGTGGGGAACCCCAAAAATCCTACTGAAACATATTATATCTCAACACATAGATAGGGGATCACTCCAAAGAACCTTGGAGTAACACCATTAACCCAATATGAAACTCTATAGATCATAGATCCTAGATAAAGAAGCACACCCAGGACTAATAGGTGACACCAAAAACCCTACCAAGACTAAAAAACATTATACACTAATATGGTATCACATCTAGGACCATAGGGATATCCCAAAACCCCAATTTGGTATAACCTTCTAAGTAGGGGATCAATCCCTATACATGATGGTTATACAGATACCATAAACCCCACATAAAAAAAGATATGATAGAGGATCCCACCCTAGGTTTCCCAAAGGTATACTTGAACTTTATTTCAACAAGTCCCATGGAAGGGATCATAGTCTTATGCTTAGGATGTAATGCCACATTGCACACTTAGAGGGAAGAACCAAGGAAGCACGCCCACCTAATGATGGTCTACACATCACTATAAGAATCATAACACTAGCATGACCTCATGTTGTATCTCAAATGACAAAATCATATGCACCATCATGTTATACATGGAAAACTACTTAGGATAGGCTACTAATAGGAATCTATTTGGGTCCTAAAGATGAATATTCATAAGGGAGAAGTCTCTGAGGGGAGTACATGGTGTCTCCTCATAGGGAACACAACGTGTCTCCTGATATTGTACCCAGGTCATGTTCCCATTTAGTATTTGGAATGTAAGTACACGACATGTACATGTGGAGACAAGGTGTTTAAACTTACCTAATTACCTAGGTGTTTCCTCACCCACACATGACCTGGATTTCCATGGATCCCTACATGATTTGTGCATTTAGTATATGGTGTACATCTCTTGGCCTAACCCAAGAATGTTCCCTTGACCATGCTCATGTATAGTATCTAGTTCCCATGTACCATGGATTGTGTCTATGTACCTGGTCTTTTTCTCTTACCCATGTACACCTAGGGTCTGGCTATATACTTACACATGACCATGTTCCCTTACATGGTGTGCCTTACCATGTCCTCATCCACCTAAACAAGCCTCACTATACAAAATTTACTCCCCAGTACATGGAATGTAGTTACCAATGATCATATTCATTAAATAGGAAGAACACACAACATGTTCTCTAGAACTTCATGTTGTCTGATCATGATTTTAAAACTAGAAATCATTGTGATCCTCTCAAAAAGCATGATTTCACGGAATTACCATAGATCAAAACCCTGGGGATTTATAATAGTAGTAATGGGGATTTAAAACCTAATAAAACATATATGCAGATCATAATGTAAAACTAATAATTTCACCTACCTCATGGAGAAATGATGAAACTTCAGGCCCAATACGATGTTGGGAAGCTGCTTCACCTCAATCCATTATCGATCATCTTAAAAGATGAAGTTCAGAGGCACCTCATATCTTACTAAGTTTTTCTATTACCCATGGGAGGAAAACCTCCTCTCCCTTTTCAAATAATAAAAATAAAAGTGTTTTGGGGTGAGAATTATGTTTATTAATTTAATTTAATTTAATTAATAAGCCCCTATTATTTAACACCCTGTCAATGGTAACCTCTAACCGATCACCCAATGACAACAAACATTATGTCATTTCTAGGGTAAAACATGCGTTCTGGACTCAATCTCATTCTCATATTTCTGAACTGAGTCTCTATTAAAGAGTTATTCCATATTTCCTTAAAAAATGCACATGAGTGATATAAAAGAGTTAATATTTTTAATATCACCACAACGAGGATCACTGGGCTCCAGAATCTTGCAGTGGATTAGTGTATAGATTCAAAAATATTCCTATAAATATTCTAATTTCTTACATGGATGATTGATTATAGGAGTTCCACCCAATCCATCCTCCAATAGGCTAAGGGATGTAGTTTCCCAACTCTAGTAATCTAATTTAGGTGCTTACTTATTACATTGGTACAAGATACAATGGATTTTACCACACAGGATTGATCAATTTAGAAGTATTGGAAAACTAGATATATACATGAATTTTATATTACATTATAAATTAAACATATATCATGATAACCATTTTTTCATCATTGAATCTCATTCAAAGATACCTTCATTATATCATGGGGAAAGGAAAACTAATAAAGGGTGAGCTCAGATGTTTAGTAAGGGATACATACAATGAATGATATCACAAGAAAATAAGACATAATTAATATGGTAGTGTAAGAACCCGGATCTCTTTTCAGGTATGTTTTCCCTCTTTCTGGAGTTTTTGAGAAAAATAAATTTTTTGGAAATTTCAGAAGTACATGCCATGTACTTTCTAAGTACACGCCATGTACTCTATTCCGGCTCGAAGCCGTGTGCTGGCGGTGTCCGGGCCACACACACGATGTGTAAGGCTAAGCTGGAGGCCAGTTATTTTGGAGTACGGAAAAATTAGAAGTACACGCCATGTACTCTAAAAGTACACGCCGTGTAGTTTCTTTTTTTTTCATAAAACGGAACGGGGTCGCATCTAACCCTCACTTTCACCTTCTTCTCCAGTTTTCATCCATCCGAAGTGAGCTGTACGGTCGGATCTTCGACGGACAACTGCCTCACCGTCCGTTCTCTGATTCGAGCACATTCAGTTGCGTTGGAAGCGCAGCGGTGATTTCTTCCTTCTGCTTTAGCCTTGTTTCTTGATTCCTCCTCATTTCCAAGTTATCTTAGGATGAACGTTTTCTGATTTTTCTCATATCTACGTCGTTCTAAGGGGAATCTGTCATCGAGGTTCACGTATATCGATCTCCTCGGATCGAGGTAGGTGGTTTGTGACTTTCTGTAGAAGGTCTTTGAGTATTTTGTGCAAATTACACCAATACCCTTGAATGGGGAATTGTGTGTTTCCTGTTTTACCCTTGTTTCTTTCCTGCTTTGCTTGATTTCTTTAGTAGAGGTTATTGCTTGTGATTAGAGTATTTTGTTTGTGCTCAGTTTGATTTTCCATGCTTGTTTTGCCTGTTTGGCGTTTGCCAGTTTCCATTCCTAGTCGTAGGATAGTGGAACTATTGTTTTATTTTACTGTGGAGCCTTAGTTGATAGCCAAGTAGTTCTTGAGGTTTACTTGGATGATATACATGCACTGAGCATGTTTAGTTACTCAGGACTGTGAGAACCTAGAGTAGCAGACCAAAGGGAGAATTGACAGAAGGGCTTCTCCAGAGTGTCTTTTAAATCACGATGCGAGACCAAGTGGAGAATTGACGGAAGGGCTTCTCCAGAGAGTCTTTTAATTACGACGCAGGATATAGGGGGAATTGACATTGAGTGCTTCCCCAGAGATCCTTTAGCACGATACGAGACTATAGGGGGAATTGACGGTGAGTGCTTCCCTAGAGAGTCTTCTTAATTACGTAATTGAACCATAGGGGTGAGACTGTGTGTTCCACATAGAGGGTTGATAGTATTTATAGGTTGAACCATAGGGGTTAGTATGTGAGAGCTACCCAGAGGGTTACCTTTTTCCTTTGTTACTGGTTGTTTACTTGTGTACTTCTTTTGTTAGAACTGTGGATTGTAGCTGCTTGTTCTTTCCTGTTCACTGTTTCTTGTTGTATTACTTTCCTTGTATTCATTGACTATTAGGCACAGATCTTTGGGTGATTTCCTACTGGGATTGTATCTCACACCCTATTTGGGCCATGCTTTTGGCCCCAAGAAGACTATATTGTTGTAGGTATAGATAAGGGCAAGCGCCCTTCTACTTCAGGATCTTGATTTCACCCGGAGATGGGGAGCATGGGACCAAGCCGTGGCTCGCGATGCTGAGGAGCTTACTTTGTTTTCTTTTTCACTTGGTTTCAGTTGTATTTCAGAAAGTTGTTGTGTTTGTTGTTTTCCTTAGATACTTGTACCTGCTGCATCTTTGTCATCACAATTATATGTTTGCATTTCTTCCGCTGTTTGGTTTCTGCTGTTATGCATGTTGTTATTGCTTCCTCTATTTATTATTGTTTTCTTACCTTGTGTACCATACCGAATGAGGGCATAGATTCCCCACCGACTCACCTAGGCCCTCGCTGCTAGTCGGTAGCCTCTAGAGTTCGAGGAAATGCGCTTGAGGTCATGTGGCGAACCGGGTACGGGGCACCAGTGGAGGGGCTTCAGACTCGGGACGTTACAAAGTGGTGTCAGAGGAGTTCTTTCCTCTTTCTTTACTGTTTGGAGACCTTAGCCAGGGATAGGACGGATTCGGTACTTGGAATTGAGCTGTGCTCGGGAGTAGCTAACCCGTGTATAGGTAAAGGCCATACTACCTCGTTAATTGCAGTTTTATGGTTATGAGATTTTATGGTTGATATGTTTTCACCTAGAGTGATTCACATGACTTGTGCGGTTATTGTTTTGATATTTCAGTTCTATTTCTGTCGCAACCCTATGAGATGAGGGTATTCCATCTTATGCATCATATAGGCACTTGTAGAAATCACATGTCATGCATTCTTTCCATGCCATCTAGGGTGCATTAGCGATTTCATGCTGTTGTGATAGACTTTGTGTAGATTATGCATGCTGTTGTGATAGTTGTTTGATAGATTCTCTGTTGTTGTGTTAGAAAATTGTTTCTTTGTTCCTTGCTTAAAATGAACGCTAATTTTTTGGTTCTTGAGGTGTTATGGGCCCTCACGGATCGGAATTGGCATCTTTTCCCTTGTTTTTAGTGTTTTTGGAATTCTGCGTAGTTTCTGAGCTACTGCCCAGAAAAACCCAGAATACACGGCGTGTACTTTTCAGGCACACGCCGTGTAGTTTTCAGGCCGTGTCACTGACTATGTGAGCAGAACACGGTGTCGTGGGAGTAACTTCGGGAACATTTCGTGTACCATTGGTACACACCGTGTGAGTTCGGAGCCGTGTACCCGACTGTGTCACTAACAACATGGACCGGGGAAGCTCGGGTAGAACACACTGTGTCTGTAGGGAACATGCCGTGTAGTCCTGTCCAGGTGCCCAGCTGTGTCACGAACAACACAGGCCGGCGTGACCTTCTTTTCCACACGCCGTGTTTGTTCGGAAAATGTCGGGTAGTCTTGCTCAGGTACCCGTCCGTGTCACGAACAACACGGGACGGTGTCGCCTTCGCCTATGCACGCCGTGCTTGTTCGGAGCACGCCATGTAAGTTCCAGCGGTGTAAATGGCCATGTATTCAGAAACACAGACCGCCGAAGCCTCGTCTAGTGCACACCGTGTTTTATTCGAACACGCCGTGCAGTCTCGGGTTGAGTCGGACCGTGTGGGTTAGCCATGTAAGGAGACTCGGGCAGGGGAGTAGTTTCTAGTACACGCCGTGTGTGGGGGTCAACACGCCGTGTAGTTTGAAGTGTACACGACTCGTAGGGAAGTAGTACACGCCCATGACAGTGGTTTAAGTAGACACGTCGTGTAGTTTTATACACGTCGTGTAGTCGTGTTTTGCAATCTTGTATTTTTCCCCCTGTTCCCATTTTGTACTCTTGTGTTCTCTATCCTTGTTTTCCTGATCCAAGGTGTGCTTTTGATCTTTCAGAGCTATGCTTCCGAGACGTCCTCCGGTCGTACGTCTGCCGTTAGGCAGTGATCAGACGCCAGACAGGGATGATCGAGAACTTCATGTTAATCCCCCAGCTAAGCTAGTCTTGGCACCGGCTGTCGTACCAGTTGCAGGTGCCGATGCGCAGTTCAGGGAAGGTTTCATGAGGATGATGTAGGCCTTACAGGGAGCACCGCCTCCTACCTCGTCTATGGAAGACTTGACGCAGGTTTTCCAGCAGTAGCATCCTCCCATGTTCTCGGGTGAGGGAGGACCTCAGGCTGCAGAGTCATGGATGGAATCCATGCAGACTATATTCGAGCATCTGGAGATGCCTCCAAAGAGGCGGGTCAAGCTCTCCACCTACATGCTCCGAGACTCCTCCAAGAGGTGGTGGGATGTGATCTCACAGGCGGGTCAGCAGTAGGCTATGACTTGGGAGGAGTTCCAGCGCGTGTTTTACGACTACTTCTACCCAGAGACCCTGAGGTCCGATCGAGCCCGGGAGGTCATGAGCTTAGAGAAGGTTACTCTATCTGTCATGGAGTATTCCTATCGTTTCACTGATATGTATCATTTTACACCCCTTCGGGATGGGAGTGGGGTGTTCTTGGTGAGGAATTTTGAGGATGGACTCAGGTGGGAGATCCGCTTGCAGGTGAACATCTTCTAGATGACTTCCATTACTTCCATCATCAACTAAGCACTGATTGTGGAGCGCAATATGAGAGACTTTGGAGCTGCGAGCCAGGGCGGTTCTGCTTCCAGAGCTAGCTTTCCTTCAGATGACAGCAAGAAGTGTCGTAGAGAGCCTATGCGCGGTGATTCGAGGAAGCGAGAATCATCATCAGGCAGACAGGTGACATGATACCAGTGTGGCCGGACATGGAACACGAGGCCGCAGTGCCAGAGAGACCCCGTGGAGTTCCGATCTTGAGGCAAGTTGGGTCACATTCATTGTTTCTTCCAAGTTTTCTCACAAGCAGCTGGTGACCGGGGTTCTTCCATGACTCCTCGTTCAGGAGCAGCCCCACCAGTCTCTCACCAGTTAGGGAACTAGAGTTCTTTTGGCCGTTCGGGCCGAGGTGGAGGTCGAGGCTGTGGCGGTCAGCCACCAGTTCCTCAGCACCAGCAGGGCAGTTCAGCTCAGAGTGGTCAGCCAGGGGCGCAGGGCTGCGGTGCAGGCCAGTCTTTCTCCGTGGAGTAGACTTATCATGAGCAGGATCCCGGCCCTTCTACTGTTCGAGGTACGGTTTTAGTAGCCTCAGTTTTATCTTCATCCCTTTTCGATACTGGTGATACACATAGTTTTATCTCTGTTTCCATTGTGGAGAGCCTTAGACTCTGCATCTTTTCTTCTGCCGACTCGTTGACACTAGACACACCTTTGGGAATAAGGACATCTAGTGTACGTCAGTATAGAGAGTGCCCTCTCGAGGTTGCAGGGTATCGCTTCTTATAGGATCTCTATGTCCTAGATATGACAGGCTATGATGTCATCCTTGGCATGGACTGGTTGATTCCCTTCCGGGCAGTCGTCGACTGCTATCGCCACAGAGTCAGTTTCATCTCACCAGAAGGTGAATCTTTCCTCCATAGAGGTGAATGGGATATTTAGGCGAGTCGGGCGGGACTCGAGCATCTTGGGCTAGGAGGGGTGACAGTCCAGATTGCTAGTCTTTATCTGGATGAACAGGGGACTCCACAGTTGGACTTTCCTCCAGTGGTGGATCGCTTCAGGGATGTCTTTCCAGAGGACTTTTCAGGTTTACCTCCGGAGTGTGAGGTGGACTTTTCTATTGAGCTCGTGTCAGGAGCGGCACCGGTGTCCATTCCTCCCTATAGGATGGCCCCACCTGAGTTGCAGGAGCTTAAGAAGTAGTTGGAGGAGCTACAGGCTAAGGGTTTCATCCGACCCAGTACTTCTCCTTGGAGTTCACCTGTTCTGTTTGCGAATAAGGCATACGGTACCCTTCAACTTTGTGTGGATTATTGGAAGCTGAACCAGTTGACGGTTAAGAACCGATATCCTTTGTCACGGATTGATGACCTTTTCGATCAGCTTAGAGGAGCCCGTGTGTTCTCGAAGATCGACTTGAGGTTTGGTTATCATCAGTTGCGTGTTAGACCATTAGATATACCTTTGACAGCCTTCGGGAGCAGGTATGGTCTATACAAGTATACGGTCATGCCGTTTGGCCTCAAAAACGCACATGCAGTTTTTATGGAACTGATGAACCGAGTGTTCCATCCTTACTTGGACTCTTTTGTCGTGGTCTTCATGGACGATATCTTGGTGTACTCCCACACTCGACATGACCATGCCACCCATCTTGAGATCGTTCTGAGTACACTGAGAGAGCATCGACTTTATGCTAAACTCTCGAAGTGCCACTTTTGGATGGATCAGATTCACTTCTTGGGTCACATCATCTCAGAGACAGGAGTATATGTGGACCCAGAGAAAGTGAGAGCTGTAGTTTCCTGGGAGCAGCCGAAGAACGTTTTTGAGGTACAGATCTTCCTAGGGCTGGCTGGATACTACAGACGCTTCATTCAGGACTTTTCCCATTTAGAAGCACCTTTGACAGGGCTGACCAAGAAGGGGGCGAAGTTCTTATGGTCAAATTCTTGTGAGTCAGCCTTTCAGGAGATGAAAGGGAGGTTGATGTCAGCACCGATACTAGTCTTGCTAGAGCCAGGCAAGAGTTACACTATTTACTATGATGCTCCGGGTATCGGGCTGGGAGCTGTGCTCATGTAGGGAGATGGAGTCATTGCGTATGGGTCTCGGCAGCTGAGGCCACATGAAAGGAACTACCCTACGCACGATCTGGAGTTGACAGCTGTTGTTCATGCTTTGCGCTGTTGGAGACACTATCTTCTGGGAGAGCACGTTGTGGTATTCACTGACCACAAGAGTCTCAAGTACATCTTCACTCAGCGTGATCTGAATCTGAGGTATCACAGGTGGGTTGAGTATCTACAGTCTTTTGACTTCAATCTTGCCTATACGCTGGGAAAGGGAAACGCTGTGGCAGATGCGTTGAGTCGGAGAACTCAGATTCAGGCATTTTAGGAGGCCAGTAGTGAGTGGAACCTGATGGCTCTGTTCTCTGAGATGCATCTGGAGGTGCATGACAAATGGGGACAGACTTTTCTATCTTATGTAGCTATTACCCCCACGCTACTTGATCAGGTACAGATGAGGCAGCTATCAGAATCGGAAGGCTTAGTCCTGCGGGAGAGTGTGTCAGGAGGGGACCCTCTTCCTGGTTGGACAGTGGGCGAGGATGAGATATTGCGTTTCCAAGGACGCGTATGGGTGCCAGCAGACATACGCGAGGAGCTGATGCAGGATTTCCATTCCTCAGTTTGGGCAGTTCATCCTGGCGTCACCAAGATGTATCGGGATATTCATCGCCAGTACTGGTGTCCAGGTATGAAGAAGGATGTTGCTGGTTTTGTCTTGCGATGTTCTACTTGTCAGCAGGTTAAAGTAGAGAATCAACAACCAGCAGGCCTTTTACAGTAGTTTCCCATTCCAGAGTGGAAGTGGAACGATGTTGTGATGGACTTCGTGAATGGGTTTCCGAGATCACCTCGAGGGAACGATGCTTTTTGGGTTTTCGTCGACAGACTTACGAAGGTTGCTCACTTCTTGCCGATCAAGGAGACCTTTAGTGTCGATGATCTGGGATGACTTTACATCAGAGAGATTGTGCATCTGCATAGAGTTCTACACTCTATTGTTTCAGACAGAGATGCACGCTTCACCTCTCGGTTCTAGCAGGGATTTCAGAAGGCCTTGGGTACACAGGTACTTTTGAGTACAGCATACCATCCCCAGACTGATGGCCAGTCCGAGCGCACGATCCAGGTGCTTGAGGATATGCTACGAGCTTGCATCCTTGACTTTGGCGGTTCTTGGGAGAAGCATATTCCTCTGGTGGAGTTCACCTACAACAATAGTTTCCAGGAAACCATTCAGATGGCGCCATACGAGGATTTGTACGGTAGGCCATGCCGATCACCCTTATGCTGGCTGGAGGCAGGAGAGGCAGCTTTGCTAGGACCTCATCTTGTTCAGGAGAATTCAGAGCAGATAAAGCTGATTCGGAAGAGGATGGCTACAGCGCAGTCTCGGCAGAAGTCTTATGCTGATCAGCGGAGACGACCTATGGAGTTCGAGGTCGGTGATCAGGTTTTCCTACGTGTTGCACCGAGGTTGGGACACAAGAGAATTCGGAGATAGGGTAAGCTTTCACCGTGGTACGTCGGGCCGTTTGAGGTCTTGGAGAGAGTGGGGCTGGTTGCCTATCGGTTGCAGCTACCTCAGAGGTATCGGGCCATGCACGACGTCTTCCACGTCTCTCAGGCCCGACGCTACTTTTCAGACCCGTATCACGTCTTTAAGCCTGAGGAAGTCGAGCTTGAAGTGGATGCGTCATTCGAGGAGCATCCTATCCGGATTGTCGATCATAGTACGAAGGTTCTCCGCGGGCGGTCTGTTCCTCTGGTACTAGTACTATGGCAGCATGGATGAGTACAGGACAAGACCTGGGAGAGGGAGGTTGATGTTCGATTGCAGTGGCCAGAGCTGTTTGGGTTTTTTCCTTCTCTACCTCGTTAGGGAAATTTGGGGACGAATTTCTGTAAGGGGAGAAGTTTGTAAGAACCCGGATCTCTTTTCAGGTATGTTTTTCCTCTTTCTGGAGTTTTTGAGAAAAATGAATTTTATGGAAATTTTAGAAGTACACGCTGTGTACTTTCTGAGTACACGCCGTGTACTCTATTCCGGCTCGAATCCGTGTGCTGGCCGTGTCCGGGCCACACACATGGTGTGTAAGGCTGAGGTGGAGGCTGGTTATTTCAGAGTATGGAAAAATTAGAAGTACACGTCGTGTACTCTAAAAGTACAAGCCGTGTAGTTTCATTTTTTCATGAAACAGACTGGGTTCACGTGTAACCCTCGCTTTCACCTTCTTCTCCAGTTTTCGGCCGTCCAAAGCGACCCGTACGGCCGGATCGTCGAAGGACGACCGCCTCGCCGTCCTTTCTCCTATTCAAGAACAGTCAGTTGCGTTGGAAGCATAGCGGTGAGTTCTTACATCTGCTTTAGCCTTGTTTCTTGATTCCTCCTCGTTTCCAAGTTATCGTAGGATGAACGTTTTGTGCATTTTCTCAGATCTACGTCGTTCTAAGGGGAATCTATCGTCAAGGTTCACGTATATTGATCTCCTCGGATTGAGGTAGGTGGTTTGTGCCTTTCTGTAGAAGGTCTTTGAGTATTTTGTGAAAATTCCACCAATACCCTTGAACGGGGTATTGCGTGTTTCCTGTTTTACCCTTGTTTCTTACCTGATTTTCTTTATTGCTTTAGTAGAGGTTATTTCTTGTGATTAGAGTATTTTATTTGTGCTTAGTTTTCTTTGCCATGCTTGTTTTGCCTGTTTGGCATTTTCCAGTTTCCATGCCTAGTCGTAGGATAGTGGAACTGTTGTTTTATCTTACTGTGGAGACTTAGTTGATAGCCAAGTAGTTCTTGAGGTTTACTTGGATGATATACACGCGCTGAGCATGTTTAGTTACTCAGGACTATGAGAACCTAGAGTAGCAGACCAAAGGGAGAATTGACGGAAGGGCTTCTCCAGAGTGTCATTTAAATCACGATGCGAGACCAAGTAGAGAATTGACGGAAGGGCTTCTCCAGAGAGTCTTTTAATTACAACGCAGGATATAGGGGGAATTGACGTTGAGTGCTTCCCTAGAGATCTTTTAGCACGATACGAGATTATAGGGGGAATTGACGATTAGTGGTTCCCCAAAGAGTCTGATTAATTACGTAATTGAACCAGAGGGGTGAGACTTTGTGTGCCACCTAGAGGGTTGATAGTATTTATAGGTTGAACCATAGGGGTTAGTCTGTGAGAGATACCTAGAGGGTTACCTTTTTCCTTTGTTACTGGTTGTTTACTTGTGTACTTCTTTTGTTAGAACTGTGGATTGTAGCTGCTTGTGATTTCCTGTTCACGATTTCTTGTTTTATTACTTGCCTTGTATTCATTGACTTTGAGGCACAGATCTTTGGGTGATTGCCTACTGGGATTGTATCTCACACTCTATTTGGGCCATGCTTTTGGGCCCAAGCAGACTATGTTGCTGCAGGTATAGATAAGGGCAAGCACCCTTCTACTTCAGGATCTTGATTGCACCGGGAGCTGGGGAGCATGGGACCGAGCCGTGGCTCGCGATGCTGAGGAGCTTACTTTGTTTTCTTTTGCACTTGGTTTCAATTTTATTTCAGCACGTTGTTGTGTTTGCTGTTTTCCTTAGATACTTGTACCTATTGCATCTTTGTCATCACAGTTTTTTGTCTACATTGCTTCTGCTGTTTGGTTTCTGCTATTATGCATGTTGTTATTGCTTCTGCTGTTTATTATTGCTTTCTTACCTTGTGTACCATACCGAATGAGGGCATAGTTTCCCCACCGACTCACCTAGGCCCTCGCTGCTAGTCGGTAGCCTCTGTCGTTCGGGGAAATGCGCTTTAGGTCATGTGGCGAACCGGGTACGGGGCACCAGTGGAGGGGATCCGGACTTGGTACGTTACAGGTAGAGTGTATAATCAAAACATATTCCATTAAATCAAATAATTGAGTTCAAATTACATCCATGGATAATATCAACATAGTAATCCCATGCATAATAAAAACTGAATTCTCAATAAAAAATTCATAAATCTGAAAATTCATGATCTTACCATCAAGGCCTCGGTTAAGATGTTATGAATCTTATCTTCAAGGACTTAGCTAAGACACTTTGATTTAATGGGTAGGTATACACTAATTACCTAACTATTAGGACATGATCTTATATCCTTATCCTATAAATCATGCCAACTTTTTTATGTCTCATGAAACCTATCAATTCATCGAGGGGATATCTATAAATAGGCCACACCATTCACTTTCATGTTCGATGTATTTCTAATATATTGAATTATCAATATAATTAATTCTCAAAATTCCTTATAAATCAACAATTATATATGTTGAACCAATAATATGAAATATTTACCCATTTAATAAAATAAATTTCTTAATAAACATATACTAACTATATATAGAAATGGTATATGATAGATACAACATTAATGAAATGGAAATGATGCCATATAAATCCACGATACCTAAAATAAAGACATGCAGAAGTAGATAATTAGGAATTAAATGATTAAGAGTGATAGAGAATGTGATCATGGGGAATTTAATGAAAAAAAATATTAATATGTAAAATATAAAAGAAGAACATCAATTCATCAAAAATAAAGGTTTTATTATAAAACCAAGCCTTTAGAAAATAAAAAATAAAAAATAATAAGAACATTAAAAATAAAAAATAAAATATAATAAGAACATTAAAAATAAAATCCTTTTAAATATGTTTAATAATGAAGTTATAAATCACTTTAAAAATTCTTTTCAATCCTTTAAGAAAATAATACCCATTTATTTTGATAAAATTTTAAAGAAAAATCCTCAGAATATTGAGAAAAATATTTTATTTAAAAATAACCATGGAAACCTATAAATAATTCTTCAAAGTAAATAATTGTATTTAAAAAATTAAATTCTTTTCATTATATAATCCTTAAAATAAATATTCTTTTAACACTTCAATAATGAATGTCAAAAAAGTTTTATAAGGAAAACATTAAAAACCTTAATTTTTAATTTTTTTTAAATAAATACAAAATATTTAAAAATAATTTTTATAAACCTTTAAATTATAATAATAAAATTATTGAAAACATTTTAAATAATCTTGATATTAAATAAAAAGAGTTGGATGGAAAACTTTAAAATAAGATATTTAAAAGAAAGTGTGTTACATATAACTCACTTATTGATTCTTGATCTGATAAGAGAAGAAATATAAAATAAATATGTAAACCCCAAACATTTCCATATTATAATAAATGATATGGTTCTTAATATATTAGTATCATATAATTTTCCCAATAGAAATCTGAACATAAAGAATCTCAAAATATAATGAGATTGTAACAAAAATATCGTACCTAAAGTCCAAATTACTCTATATTGACTCTTATCCTCTTATATAACAAATTTATATTTATTATAAATATATAAAAACCTATATTCATACTTATAATAATATATATGATTCAGTTATATAATCTCATCACTAGTTAATTAACAATTCTTCATTAAAATAATCTTTTGGGTGAACACTGATTCGTTTCCCATGCATGTTTCAGTTTGACAGTTACAGTTCTTTTCACCTTGGTCATTGTTTATTTATATAAATAATCTTAATAATTTCATAATTACCATATTTATTCATTATATAAACTTTTTATATCCAACCCTATAAGGTGGGGATGAAAAATTAATTACAACACTTCATGGTGATGGCAGTATGTACGTATGCACAAATGATTTTTTCCACTTTTTGAAAGATAGAATAAAAGAAAGTTAAATAATAATTAAAATTTATAGAATCATTATTATATTAAATATATCATATATATTCATTAAATCTACCTTTATTATCATCCATGTAAATAAGAAATGAAAAATGAATAACATCAATTCGTAGAGGTGGCATCCCACACATACACAAGAGTGACATTATTATCTTCCAACGAATGGAAGGTTATGATGGTTAGTAATATCTTATATTTTTAGGATAATAATAATATCATATATATCATAAACACACACACACATATATATATATATATTCATTTTATACATAATTATATCCATCCATGATAGGTAGTGATGGGAAATGAACCACATCGCTACATGAAGATAGTAGTTCATACGTATGCACAAGAAATGCTTTCATTTTACATTGGATGGAAAATAAGATGAATACAGGTTTTACATCAACATAATAACATTTCATTATATTTAAGATACTTATTTCATTATATCGTAATTGTTATGGCATAATTTGATGTAGAATAATAAATAAAATTAATGAACTTGTTTAAGAGTTATACCTATTCTTTGGAATCCTCCTTTGTATTACACATTAAGACATCATATGATTGTATTAGGGGAAGATTAAAATCTCTATTATATGGATATGTAATATAAGAAGTTATTTTTTTAGAGACTGGCTTATCTAAGTGGCTCAATGTTTGTAAATAAGAGTGGAGATGAGGTTCCCTTTTATATGTCAGGTGATGATAAGGATTTAGTTGTTTTACCTAAGTCAATATTTTATTTACCTAATATTTATAAATAGTGTACCCAACCAGGGTCAATATCTTGATGAGTCTACTCACAATACACAAAATTCATATTATTACTATTATATTCTATCTAATATAATACCACTAAACTAATATAAATAGGGGGTTTTAAATTCATGTATTATAAAACTATATATAAATATAAATGAAATGAAAAATATAATGATATTAAAAAAAACAAATGAAAATATTATTATGAGGTTATGTTTATTTAAATCGTTGTTTAAAATATTTCTCAATATTCAATTCAATGAAGTGATCAAGAACTATCACTCTACACCCCCTCATTTGAAATTTTATCACCCCATACCAAGACCTCTATATATGGGGAAATTATATTCCAAAACATCATATAAGATACCTATTTATTCACTATCTCTACTCATTTCATGATCCATCATATGGATGACACAAATAGTGAAGGGAATAATGATTGATAAATGATAAGAAGAACTCAAATGAAATATAAAATAGGGTTAACACTCACCATAATAGATTTAACCACCACCAAAATTCTCATAATTGAATAAATATATTGATATTAAAGTTCAATAAAACTTAGTCAAACCACCATTACCTCCCTAAAAAATATGCCATGGTTAGTTCTCCATTTTAATGGAGTGGGAAGGGATCACGATGGGATAATCCCAAAAAAGTAAAAATGAGATAATGAGTTAGGAAGAATAATAATAATATATTTATAAATTATTAAAATATAATATAATATAATGTAAATATAAAATATAAATAAAATGGCCACTATATTTCCAACCCCTTGAAATGGAGGTGGGGGATAAATTTATAGGGAGAGGTGTGAAGTATTTTCTCTCAAAAAAGATCCCCATGATTTTGGATCATGTTATATCCATTAATATATAATATTTGGAAATTCATCTTCTTGAAAATTTTGGGGATATGTCTTTTTTGTCCACTAATGAAATTTCAACTTTATTGGAAAATAATATACTGATTTATGGATTTTTTACTCCATATATTTATTCTACCTAGGTGACTATTTGAATTCAAAATATATACATTACCATGACATTATGACATTGAATGAGGAATAATAATGTGGGTCTATAGTATTAAGAGTTTTTAAACATAATACTCTCTCCCTACCTATAAAATTTTAGCTTCATTGGGTTGTCCACTTGTGAGATATAATCCCATCTTTAAAATTATACATATATGTGCATATATTTTGAGGCCCATATTGTGATATGGTTTTGAACATTTACATTTGGAATTAAACTTTGGTTCTTGTTGAATGAAATTTATAAAAAGATTTATAGAAGACTAAAAATAATAATTTCACAATTTCAATATTTCTTTAAGAATTTATGCTCAAAATATAATAGAAAATTAAAATAATTAAAATCCAAAATTAGGAAATTTTCCTAATTAAGTTTAAAATACTACAAAAAACTAAAAATGTGACAATTTCACATTAAATAAAACTATTTTTTATTGTAAAAATTGAATTAAAGTATAAAAATTATAAAAATATTAGATTCAACACCCCCTCACTTAACCATTTATCCCAAGGGAAATCATCAAATATCTGAATCAATATCCACACAAGAATAAAAAATGAGAAAACATCTATGATCATTTCTAAAATAGAATTATATCATGTATCATATATAGAAAAGATTTCCATTTCATTTTAATTCCTTGTATTTAATTTTTTTTTCCATAAAAATACATCCAAGAGAAAATCATACCTAACTCACATTGAATTTTATGTCACTCTTAACTCAAGAGAATTTATATCTGGAGTTATTTTCATACTTGTAAAATGAATGTTTCACCATAGTCTTGTAAAAATTATCATTTATATACATCATGATACATGAAAATGAATTTAATCATGATTAATTTTCCAAATAATTTTTGTGGCTGAGGGTTGGTGAGGATAATGATTGAAAAATTTAAAGCTAAAAAGAGGATGTTGAACTCTTAAGTAAAATGTATGAATATTCAAGTAAAAAATGAGGATAAAAATCACTCAATTATACTTAAAATTGTGAAACAAAATACCACACCCTTTTCATTACATGGTACATGAGTCATACAACGATTAAAATGAATGATTCCATCCAAATTATTCGTTTTTTCATTTTTTCTTCTCTTATTTTCTTTTTTTCCATTTTTTATATTATTTCATAGAGGATGATATGATAATTAAAAAAATAATTATTTACAATTCATGCCCTTGATTTTATAGAGGTATGTGAGTCAAAAAAATTACAATGAATAATTCAAGATCATCTCTATTTTTTCACATTTTTTCCATTTTTCATTTGTTTAAAGGAGATACAAATGATACAATTAAAGAAAAATGTAACAATGAATCATTCCCAATTCTCTTACCCCCTCCCAAAAATGATTACACACACCCCAAACCACATATAAATGAAAAAAACCTAAATAATTCACATGGAAGGACCTTCCCCCACCCTCAAACTAGAAATAGCCATGAAAAAATACAAAGAGCACAACTAGGTAAGGAAAATCGACTTATAATGTGGCTTAAAACTATAAGAAAATTCATGTAATCCAAGGGCCACTAAAGGAAATATTTAAATTTGGGTCTCAATATAAACAGTTTCTATCCAAGGAAGCGATTAAATCATTCGAAAACATTCCATGAATTCCAAAGCATTGAAATAAAAAAAATTATATGTCCTGGTTCTCACACAAAATCCAAGTTTCTCTCAAGAAATTGTGGGTGTCATGAAGAATATGTAAAAGTGGTTTAGAATTCCTCATATTACTAAAAAATATTTCAATTCAACATTTACTATGTATGGATATCAAAAATCAGTAAAACTCATAAAAAATCATGAAAATCCAATTCATGGAAAAATTATCAAATAAATAATCATTTAAAATACATTATTCAAAAATCATGACAACTTATCAAACTCAATTCAGGTGTGAAAAATGATAATAATATTCATTGAATCTAAAGGTTCCTAATAAATTAAAAAGAAAATGAAAAAAATAACACAATAATAACTAATCATCTTGAAACTCCTCCCCACACTTAGATTTAACTACCCCTAATTTTATCTCAATAAAATATAAATATGGGTAGAAAAAACAAACATAAGGAATAATTCAACCTTACTTTATTTTTCAATGGAATATTTTAGTTAAACTCTTAGATACTACCAATAGACCTAGAAAGTAAGAAATAAATCAAAGCATAAGAAAAATAAAGAAAAAAGGGAGATAAAAAAGATTATAGAACATGATTTACAACCCCATGTGGTTTCTAAGTTTTAATAACCCCTAGTTAGGTAGTGAAAGTTAATTAACCCAATCCAAAGGTAGATTGAGTTTCTTGATCATAAACCACCATGATTTATTTCTTCTATTACTATTCAAATTAAACTGGTCATGGAGGAACCTATGGATAGAGTATTCCAGATCCTCCCCCTTTGCGATGTGGTACAACTTAGAATATGGGGAAAGGAGGAAGAATGGTTCATCCTCTTCTTTTTCCATAACTTATTTGGACTTTTCATTAACTTCATACAGGAAATTCATGGGTGAATATACTGCATCTAAAATTTTAGGATTGTGAATGATAGTTAAAATTTCATTTTTATGATAACTAAACCAAGTAGAATTAAGAAATAAATCTTAACATTAATTTTAAAAATATTTAATGTTGATTTATTTAATCAATACCACCGTTGACTCGATCTTAGTAGGGGAATCATATTTATCTTCTTCAAAAAAGATAGATGTATATAGGATACCATTCATCATTTTCAAATATGGGAGATTCACATACCTTTTGTCCTTTAACAAAATATAACCAATTTTTTGTGTAAATTATGTAGGGGAGTCATGTAAGAGCCTAACCTAGTCTTATGTGATGAACCTCAAAGTTACTGAAGATGGGATGACTCTTATAGTTTTTGTTTTATCCTTTCAAACTAATCCTATGTTATAAAGACCCAGATTTTCCATGTAATTTTTTTAATTATATGGAATTATTATGAGTCTGTGAAAATTTACAGAGCATGATTATGAGGCCCGGTGTGCCTGGAATGAATTTATGAACTTTTTTTAAGGTACTTTCAGTAAACACATGAGCGGAGTTTTCTAACTTTTTAACTATTGCTCAGATTTAAAATCCGAGGGCATCATTGAATCCGCAATGCCTGGATTCTCTTAAGTGAGACTTCGCTTCAACCATAGTAGATCAGGAGAAAAATATATATTTTTGGACTTTTAAAAGATTAATAAAATAACTTAGCTATTTTATTTTTTCTCATACATTTTCCTCCAATGATCAAGTGGCATTGGTGGGACCAACGATGTGTCAATCCATTAAATTGTTTGACCATTCAAATCCTTTGTAACAATGTCGTTGGAAATTAGGAAGTTTTCTATTAAATGAACCCCCATTAATTCTACAAGTGTTACTCTCCCTCCCCCTCTCTTATTTATATGGAGCTTGTGGAGGGGTATTGGAATTGCTTCATCAAGTGACGAAGTTCTGATAAAGTGTTGCAGCACCAACCACTTAGAGGACGGGACCAGTTCCGACAAGCAGTGAAGAGAAACACTGAACCCCGAACCGAAAAAAAATGATTGAGCGACATCGTTGGTGTCTTGTTGCGGGGGTGATGAATACTGACTCTTCCTCAATCACGGGCGTTCTCCAACGATCTTGAGGTAGGGTTTTAATCTTGTTTCTTTTCATGATTTTATGAAGAATTATTTCTACCCTATTACTATCAAGCTAACGTGGAGGGAATAGGCCAAACAAACAAGGACCAGACCCTTTTCCCTTGTTGGAATTTTGGTGCGTTCTTCACAAGCATTATCTTCGGGTTGTACAAGACCCGATACGGCAGATGAAGGTGGTGGTCGACACTGGATGGCCGTGATAGAGGCAGCGTGCACTCGCACGTCGTAGGAGGAGGTTTTGGCACTATGTCGCGGTGGTCAGTAGAGCGGTCGACACTGGCTGGCCGCGGTGGTGATGCGGCGCGCCATCGCGGGCCACCGACGGAGAAGGTCCGCCGCTTCTCTTCCACGGCATGGTCAAACAGGGTAGTTAGTATGGGTCATCTACAATAAAAGGCAACGGTGCACAATGGCGTTCCACCAGAGGAGCCACGGCTCTGACGCCGCGGCAGTGGGACCAGTAGTGGGTCCCGCGGGTGACATGGCAGCACCAAAGGGCACTGCTGCTCCACCTTCTGAATGGAGGAACCCTCCCTCGTGTCATCTCGGGTATCGTGCTCCACCACAGGACAGGCTATGTGAGCCCAGAGGGCTGCACCCCTGGGGGCTGGGCCACGTGAGCCCAGCGGGCCGCGCCTCCGCAGGCAGGGTCACACGAGCCCAACGGGTCGTGCCCTTGCAGGCTGCGCCACACCCCCTTGCGGGTCAGGTCAGCCTGAGGCTCAGCAGGGAAAGCCCGCTGTGGCCCAACCCAGCTAGGTCAGACCCAGACTAGGTTGATTCGACCTGAACTGGGTCGGATCAACCCAGACCGAGTTGTCCCGGGTCGGACCGGACTCAAACCCAACTTGGCCCAGTTTCTCTTAAAGGGCCATAACTTGAGAACTTGGTGTCCATTTGAAGAACCGTCTATTGAATCGAGCCCCTTGGAGTGAGACGGTCCTTTTGGTATACTCCACTTGGGTTTTGGAGATAGTTGGATTATGACTGAGTTGGATCGAACCTGAATCCAATCAGGCCCTTGGAACTAAAATGCTTATAAATCATAGACCGAGCATCCTATTGATGCACCATCTATCACGTTATAACCCTTACGACGTAGAATTCCTTTGGGTTACTCCTTGTAGAGCTTAGTGGACTTTGAGGTATGACCGATATCTCGAGGGGCAGATTCTATGGAGCTCGAGCGCACCAGGTGTGAGGAATCATGTGTCTGGCTGTAACGTGAAGAAAGAACATCGATCCTAAGTGGGTCAGCATCTATTGATCATGTGTGGGTTAGTATCTATTAGATCATCTGTGGTTCAGCGCTCATCTATCCTGTGTGGGTCATTGCATACCGATCCTGTGTGGGTTAGATCCTGTGTGTGTCAGTGGGGGTTATTACCTATCAATCCTATGTGGGTTAGCAGCAGTGCCTCTTAACAGAATAAGATGATCTAGCTTATGACTAATCATCAGTGCTTATGTACTTAAGTTATACTACAATAAGTTGGGTCTTCTACCTTCATGGTGTTACCTTTTTGGTGTTATCTTCATGGTGAAACATGTGTGGTACTTTTATCTTCATGGTGTTACCTGTCTTGTACTTATACCTTCGTGGTGTTACCTTCATGGTGTTATCTTCTGGGTGATACCTTTGTGGTACTTATATCTTCGTGGTGTTACCTGTGTGGTACTTCTACCTTCGTGCTGTTACCTATATGGTACTTCTATCTTCGTGGTGTTACCTGTGTGGTACTTCTACCTTCATGGTGTTACCTTTAAGGTATTCTTCCCTCATGTATAATATGAGTATATCTTGATAACTTAGGTATATTTATGGGCATATACCTAAGTAGATTTGATGTATATCACTTTGTTGTTTGATTTGAGGTCTTTCTTTGTGGTTTTTCCTTTTTGGAACTCTGGGAGACCTACAAGGGTCTCAGGGTCCCTATTGAGTATCGTTATACTCACATCTGCATAGGTTATGCCCGCACCTTGTTGTGTTTTATACATACAACATACAATGTTGATCGAGGCTGAGGGAGCCAGGACTGGACGGTGCCTGAAGGTGGACTATTTGGCATGACATGACATGGGGACTACTAATCATGAGCTATACCTAAACTTCAGGTAGGATCCTCAGTGGATGATCTAGGATCTGTTTTAAAATTTTTTAGTTGTACTTGTAATTTTTAGTTGGGCTTGTATTCTGTCCCCTTTACTTTCAACACTCTTTTTACTATAGTAGTTTTATCCGTGGTTGCTTCTTGTTGTCTTCTTAGACTGTGTGTTTGTACAGGTTAGAAGTGAAATGCCTTCCCGTTTTAGGGATACACCTTTCCAGTGCTAGTCGCTATCCCCTGGCCTATGGAAGGTGGGCTTGGGGTAGTCATGGCAAGGGCCCCGAGGGACAGGTCATGACAAACTGGTATCAAAGGAGTCAGTTATACCAAAGAACGAGAAATATGGCCTTTTTGATGTGGCAATAGTGTTAAGAGTTATGAGTGTGGTTTTCATTTTGGGGAATCTAGTATTGGTACGGCGGCCGACGTATCCATACACCAGGACCCTAAATTCTGATTTCTAACTGAGTGCACGAAAACAATGATTGCGTGTGTTTTTAAAAAGTTTTATTTTTCTTATGATATCTTTGAGTCACCTCACCTGGTATAACTTATTGACCGTGGAACACCTACTTTATTTCAGAATTCCGCCATGTAGATAGCCATCTAGGATTCCCAAGAGGGTACATGATGATGTCCCACCGAGCGATGAGTCCTCGGTGCAGGGCCCTCTTATGATGTTAGTACCTTTGGGTGGTGTACCAGTAGCACCACTACCCATTGGGAAGCCATTTCCACCAGCCCCACTAGTATAGGGTGCATGTCGACTGAGCACATTGCACGAGTTTCAGTGGAAGAGGCCTCTAAGGTTCTGAGGTGAGATAGATTCGTAGGCAACTGAGGATTGGATAGAATCTGTGACCATAGTTTTCACTTAGTTGGGACACCAGCTGATCTGATGGTGATCCTATCTGCCAGTATCTTCCAAGGAGAAGCTGGGAGAAGGTGGAGTCTGACACACTAGATACACGACGAGGCAACCCTCACCTAGGAAAACTTCGAGGGTCTTTCAGGGTAGAGTTTTTCTCAAAGACTCTACACTCAATGTGTATACAAGAGTTGCTGCACTTACAGTAGGGCAACATGATTGTGGCCCAGTACTCGGCGAGGTTCAATGATCTCTTCCGCTAATCCACTGACATGGTATGAGACCCTTTATTTAAGTCATGGACCTTTGACCAGGGTCGCTAATGGGAGATCAGAGCATTGATGATATCACTCAGCACTTTGATGTAGGATGGGGTACTAGAGAGAGCACTTTTGGTGGAGAGCTTCTTCGCCGAGCAGGCACCGACAGTGAGAACCACCACCAGGCGTCAGATAGTAGAGTCATCTACAGCAGGTAGTAGATGGATGATGTAGGGGCCCAAGGGGGCTAGACCTTCTGGTGGATGACCTTAGGATATAGGGTCAGTGGTGCGGGGCTCACAGGACAGAGGAGGAAATATTAGGATCAAGTAGTGCTACTCATGCGGTGGATAGGTTCACATGGCTCACGACTGCCTGACCCGCTATACGGACGACCAACAGATGGTCTAGGTACAATTGAGGCAGTTGAATATATTTGACTGGGGATTTATATTGGCAGTAGGTGGATGTGACAGATGAGATGGCTATGCAGCAGGCGGTGGGTGGCGATTTGAGGTTCTACCGCCACCACCTCCAGGTGGTCCACCCCGACCACTGGGAGTAAGTGGACAGGGAAGATCTCTTCTCTATGTGGCTAAGGCCTAAAAAAATATCACTCTGGAGATTATTTGAGGTATGATATGTGTTTAATCCACCTTAGCTGCAGTACTTATAGACACAGGATTCAGTCACTCTTTTATTTACACAGCTCTCATTTGGAGCTTGGAGATTCTGGTGGAGTCGTTGGCTCGATCCTTACTACTAAAGACTCCTATGGGAGGGGAATCAACGATTCCACACTAGTGTCGAAAGTGTGAGATTACTCTAGTATGTGAGATCTTCAGCTGGGATCTTCTAGTAGCGGCGTCGAGGCCCTACGACATCATCTTGGGTATGGACTGGTTATCCATAGTCCATGCCCATATTGATTTTATTAGGCGCAAATTTCAGCGTGTCCACAAGGATGGGACCAATTTTTACTACACCAGCAAGAACGTAACCTTTACAGCACATTATTTACTTACTCAGAAGAGGGTTCAGTCGATCACACATCAGTTGGCTAGCCTTACCCTTGAAGCAGTTGATTTTGAGAGTCCCAGTTATCCTGTAGTGGTGGACCAGTATGCTGATTTCTTTCATGATGATGTTCCAAGACTACCTCCTCATAGTGAGGTGAAATTTTACATTGACCTATACCCTAGGACGACACTGATATCTACACCAGCATATCGGATGGCTCCCATGGAGCATCTTTAGTTACGGGTATAGTTGGAGGACTTGCAGAGGAAAGGGTTCATAAGGATTAGTGTTTCTTCACGATCAGCCCTGATTTTTTTTCTAAGAGGGTAGATGGGAGTTTGAGACTTTGTGTGGACTACTAGTGCCTAAAGTAGGTGACCATGAAGAACAATTATCCACTTCTGAGGATTGATGATATTTTCGATCAGCTAATGGGAGCTCGATGGTTTTTGAAGATAGATCTCAGATCAGGATATCATCATCTTAGGGTATGAGATGAGGATGTGTAGAAGACAGACTTCAGATGTTGGTATGGACACTATGAGTTCTTGATTATTCCATTCGGCATGACCAATTCCCTAGCAGTTTTCATGGGACTCATGAACAGGATATTTTAGCCACACCTCGATCACTTTTTGGTGGTCTTTATCGATAACATATTGATATACTCGGCATCAGAGGATGAACATTACTATCATCTTCAGATAGTTCTGGATACACTCTGAGAGCACCAGATTTATGGTAAGCTCTCGAAGTGCCAGTTCTGGATATGAGAGGTCCACTTTCTGGGACACGTTATCTCAGAGGCTGAATTTGCAGCGGATCCAGTGAAGATAGAGGCAGTGCTTGGTTGGGAGCAATCTGGGAGTGTGACCGAGGAGAGGAGTTTCCTAGGGTTGGATGGATACTACCATATATTTGTGCCTGACTTTTCTAGAGTTTTGGAACCCTTGTCAGCAATGATGAAGAAGGGACAACCCTTTGTATGGATGGAGAGATGCCAGCAGAGTTTTCAGGAGCTGAGGTAGAGACTGACGAGTGCCCCCATCTTGAGGCTACCAAGGGTGTTGGGTGTGTCATCTAATGTGACGCATCAAGGACTAGAATTGGGTGTGTCCTAATGCAAGAGAGATAAGTGATCACCTATGACTCAAAATATTTAAAGAAACATGAGTAGAACTATGCTACCCACGACCTAGAGTTAGCAGTAGTGGTCTTTGCCCTGAAGATGTGGCGACATTACTTGATGGGTGAACGTTTTACAGTCTGCTCTTATCACAAGAGTCTCAGGTATAAATTCTCTCAAAAGGACCTGAACCTGAGATAATGTCAATGGATGGTGTTCCTCCAGGACTATGACTTTGAGATAGTCTATAATCTTGGGAAGAGGAACATGGTAGAATATGCACTCAGCCAGAGGTATGGTTTGTAGTTGCTGAGTGAGGAGACAGAGAAGCTAGCCGCGTTGCATATATCCTTCATGGATAAAGATGGAATAACTTACCTTCAGTCTATTACTATCACTCCCCCACTAATTTAGTGATTTCGGGAGGCACGACTTGGGGACATTGACCGTGAGGCTAAATGTTCTCAGATATCCTAAAAACATACATTTGAAGGATATTATGAAGGTGGAGAGCACGTCATCCTCTTTAGAGGACGTACCATGGTACCAGTGGCTCTACGGGAGGATATGTTGAGGGAGTTCCATACGTCTGGCGATACATCCTGGTGTGGTAAAGATGTACCAGGACCTCTAACATTAGAACTAGTGGCTAGGGATAAATAATTTAGTGGCAGAGTTTGTTTTTTGATGTCTCACTTGTCAGTAAGTGAAGGATAAGCATTAGGTTCTAGCAGGCTTAGCGCAACCACTAGAGGTGCTAGA
This sequence comes from Viscum album, assembly GCA_963277665.1. NCBI lineage: Eukaryota > Viridiplantae > Streptophyta > Magnoliopsida > Santalales > Viscaceae > Viscum > Viscum album. Next base: position 1,407,949,918 of record OY728130.1, read on the forward strand.
GTGGAAGTGGGATGGAATATCCATGTAATTTTTGATAGGCCTTCCATGTTCATTTAGGGGACATGATCCCATCTGAGTGATTTCTGACCGACTCACCATGTCGGCCCATTTCCTACCTATCTGAGAGTAGGGATTAGTAGTGGGCCTGTGACACCTCTACATATAGGAGATTATGCAACTTCATGGGGTGCCATCAACAATCGTCCCTGACTGTGACCCACTCTTTACATCCCAGTTGTGGAAGGGATTATAGGAGGTGTTTGGGACTCTACTGCATTTGAGCACTATCTTTCATCCGAAGACAGGTGGTTAGACGGAGCGGACCATTCAGACACTGGAGGACATGCTACGTACTTGCATCCTAGATTTTGGCCGCAGTTGGGAGAATCACTTTCCCTTGGTGGGTTTCTCATACAACAACATCAATCACTCCACCATAGGTATGTCACCATTCGAGGACCTATACGGTCGACCTTGAATATCACCTTTATGCTGGAAAAACTCAGGGGAGTCAACATTTATGGGTCCAGAGTTAGTACGGGCTACCACTGAGAAGGTGCAGATCATCCAGGAGAGGATGCAGACTGCATAGAGTAGAAAGAAGTCTTATGATGATAGGAGGTAGAGACCTTTATATTTTGAGGAGGGAGACCATGTCTTCTTATGGGTCTCACCTTGATGAGTTTTACATAGATTTGGCTGAGGTAGAAAGTTATCACCAAGGTTTATCATACCGTTTCTGATACTTTGAAGTATAGGTGAAGTGGTATACCGCTTGGCACTTCCACCGTAGTTGGAGAGGGTGCACAATGTCTTCTATGTATCCTAACTGAAGAGATACGTGCATGACCCATATCACATCATCAACCATGGAGAAGTGGATCTTGATGATGGGGTGGCATTTACAGAGGTTATAGTAGAGATTTAGGATTGATATAAGTGAGTCCTTCATGGATGATCGATACCTCTGGTGCGCGTTTTCTGGCAACACAAGAACCTCCAGAAGAGCACTTGGGAGCGGGAGGCTTAGATTCGTGCTCAATACCCCCATTTGTTTTCTTAGTCTATATTGTGGTTTTAGAGGACTAAAGGCCCTAAGGTGGAGAGAATTTAAAGACCTGAGTTTTCCATGTAATTTTTTTTAAATTATATGTAATTATTATGAGTCTACAAAAATTAACGGTGTGTGATTCTGAGGACCAGTTCACCTAGAATGAATTTTTGAACTTTTTTTAAGGTAAGTTTAGTAGACGCACAAGCAGGATTTTCAAACTTTTGAATTGATGCTCAAATTAAAAATTCTATGGAACCGTTGAATACGTAGCACTGGGATTCGCTTAAGGGAGACTTCGCTTCAACCACAGTAGGTGGGGAGAAAAATATAGATTTTGGGACTTTTAAAAGAATAATAAAATAAATGAGTCATTTTATTTTCTCTCATATCTTTTCCTCCAACAGATAAGCGGCAGTGGTGGGACCAATGATCTATCAAGACATTAAATGGGTTGACTATTAAAATCCTTTATAATAGCATCGTTGGAAATTAGGAAGGTTCTTATTAAATGAACCCCCATAAATTCCACAAGCTTTACTCCCCCTCCTATTTATATAGAGCTTGGGGAGGGGTATCAGAAAAACTTCATCAAGTGATGAAGTTCTGATAAAGTCTCATCATACCAACCACTTAGAGGACAGGACCGGTTTTGGTGAGTGGTGACAAGTGAAACCGAACCCAAAAACTTAAGAATGATGATTAAGCGACATCGTTGGCGGCTTGTTGCAGGGGTGAAGAATACTGAATCTTCCTCAATCGTGGGCGTTCTCCAAAGATCTTGAGGTAGGGTTTTAATCTTATTTTTTCCAAGATTTGATGAATCATTCTTTCTACCCTCTTGATATCAAGCTAATGCAGAGGGTGCAGGCCAAACGAACAAGGCCCGGACCCTCCGCCCTTGTTGTAATTTTGGTGTGTTCTTCACAAGCATTATCTTCAGATTGGACAAGACCCGTGACAGCAGATGATGGTGGATGCTGGTACCATACGACCATGATTGAGACAGTGTGATGTCTCACGTCATAGGAGGAGGTCACGACACTAAGTTGTGGCAGTCAGTAGAGCGGCCGACACTGGTGGGGTGCAGTGGTGATGCAGCGCGCCATCGCGTGCTGTCAGCGGAAAAGGGTCGCAGCTTCTCAGCTAAGGCAGAGTCAAACAGGGCAGCCAGCATTGGTCGGCCATAGGAGGAGGTAGATACATGTAATGAAGCGCTACTGGAGAAGCTACGGATCTGATGCCGCAGTGGCGGGACCCGCAGCGGGTCCTGCGGGTGACCCGGCAGCGCCAAAGGGCACTGTCGCTTTGCCTTCCGAAAGGGGAACCCCCCCCCCCCCCCATGAAAGATCGGGTGGTCCCCCTATCCAGCATGCTAAGAGGGCCAGGCCGCGCATTCCCAGTGGGCTGCACTCCACCACAGGCTGGTTCGTGCGAGCCCAGCGGGCCGTGCGAGCCCAGCAAGTCGTTCATCCACAGGTCGGGCCGCACGAGCCCAATGGGCCGCGCCCTTGTGGGATGATCTAGTCTGTGGTCTAGCGGTCTGAGACCACTATGGCCCAAATCAATCAGGTCAGACCCGGACCGGGTCGGGTTGACCCGAACCGGGTTGGTCCAACTCGGACCGGACTCAGAACCAACTAGGCCCAGTTTCACTTAAAAGTCCATAACTTGAGAACCCAACATCCATTTGACGAACTGTCTATGGATCTGAGACCCTTAGAGAAAGACGGTCCTTTTTGTATACTCCAAAAGAGTTTTGGAGACAGTTTGAGTATGTCTGGGTTGGATCAAACTCGAATCCAACCGGGCCCTATGAACTAAAACGCTTATAACTCACAGACCGAGCGTTCGATTGACGCACCGCCTCTCATGCTGGAACCCTTAAAACATGGAGGTTCTTTAAGTTAATCATTTTTAGCTTATTAGTGGTTGAGGTATGACCAATATCTCAAGGGTTAGATTCTACGGAGCTCAAGTGCACAGGGTGCGAGGAATCTTGTGGGTGGATGTAATGTGAAGAAATAACATCAATCCTAATTAGGTCACCATATATTGATCTTCTGTGGGTCAACATCTATCAGATCTTATGTGGGTCAGTGCTCAGAGATCCTGTGTGGGTCAGTGCCTCCCAATCCTGTGTGGGTCAGATCCAGTGTGGGTTAGTGGGGGTTATTACCTATCAATCCTGTGTGGGTTAGCAGCAGTGCCTCTTAACAGAATAAGATGATTTAGCTTATGAATAATCATCTATAATTAATTACTTAAGTTATAATGGTGTGAGATGATCCTTATACCTTCATTGTTTTACCTTCATGGTGTTATCTTCCTGGTGATACATGTGTGGTACTTCTATCTCTGTGGTGTTACCTATGTGGTACTTCAACCTTTATGGTGTTACCTTCATGGTGTTATCTTCGTGGTGATACCTGTGTGGTACTTCTATCTTTGTGGTGTTACCTATGTGATACTTCTACCTTCATGGTGTTACCTTTGTGGTGTAATCTTCATGGGGTTACCTATGCGTTACTTCTATCTTCGTGGTGTTACCTATGCGGTACTTCTACCTTAGTGGTATTACCTTCGTGGTTTTATCTTCATGGTGTTACCTATGTGGTACTTCTAACTTCATGGTGTTACAATTTTGGAATTATTACCTCATGTATAAGATGAGTATATCTTTATAACTTAGGTATATGTATGGTCATATACCTAAGTATATTTGATGTCTATCACTTCGTGCTTTAAGTTGAGGTCCTGATTTGTGACATTTTCTTTGTGGAACTCTGGGAGACCTACGGTGGTCTTGGGGTACCTACTAAGTATCATTATACTCACCCCTTCACGGGATACACTCGTACCTTGTTGTGTTTTTTGCAGATGACATGTTGCGTTGATCGAGGGTAAGGGAGTCAGGACTGGAAGGTGCCTGGAGGTGGACCATTTGGCATGACATGATGCGAGGACTACTGATCGTGAGTTATACCTACCCTTTAGGTAGGATCCTTGGGGAACGATCCAGGACCTATTTTACACTTTTTCAGTTGGGCTTGTATTTTTTCCCATTTTCATTCATCACAATTTTTACTACAGCAGTCTACTTCATGGTTGCTTCTTATTGTGTTCTTGGACTGTGTGTTTGTATAGGTCAAAAGGGAAATGCCTTCCTGTTTTAGGGATACACCTTTCTGGTGCTAGTCGCCAGCCCCTGGCCTATGGAAGGCAGACTTGGGGTAGTCATAGCATGGGCCCCGAGGGACGGGTCGTGACATATGTATGTTTTGTTGTTATAGTTTTTGGGATTCTGGTGTGTTAGTGAATCATGATTAAGAATTTATGATCTAATTTCATATATATATCTATTTATTTCTATGTGTGGTAGTTAATTAAATTAAATTCCTTTCTCTATGATTTTTTCATATACCATGTTGACATTTAGATTGCATGAATTTGAGCATGATTGTTTTTCTATTGTACATATATGACTATGACTAGTATGTAAGTATAGAGAACTATGAATGAGCCTTGGGTTGTTCTAGGAGGGTTAATCATTATCATTGTCGATATCCTCCTAGGATGGGAATTCCTATAGAAATACCTTGTGTGTATGATGATAAATTGTTGCGAGTGGGTACCCTAGACCCAATACCTTTATACACTTTTATTTCCATCACATGTATGTAGTTTGATTTATCTATGATTTTATATTACTATAATAGTGTTGATGTTATTACCCCCTCTCACCAGAGTTTTCATGATAATGAGAGATAAATAATGACCCCTAAGTACTACCTTAAGTAAACCCAGGGATAGTGACTATCACCGAGGGTATAAAAAATGTCATAGTATAGGAGGAATTACCATCTATAAATGAAACAAGATAATAATATTAGATAAAAATAACAAAAACAATATATTAGATAACATAAAATAAACCCAAAACCATCTCATAATGCATGAATAAAGTAAAACTGATACATATAAAAGTCTCCAATATATACCAAAACACATGTCTACAGAAGAGACTTAATAACAACTCTATCCTAGCTAGTAATGTCCAATTAAATCTCCAAATTTCTTCTATAAACAATAAAATAGTTTATATATGTAGGGTGAGCATAACATATATACTCAGTAGGGATATAATCAAGGTCTCGAGTTCACATGTGAAAACAACATGCTAATGCGCCAATGAAAAAACAACATAACCAAAAAGCACCTAAACTAGTCAAATATCCATCCCTACCTCACTATTGATCACTCAACAACTCATGCATCAAATATAATAATATAACATAAAGATTATAATAATAAATTTTCCCCACTTTCACTTCCCCATTGATTTTCCACTCTCATGCCCCAACATCGAATGTCATGTGATCTCATCCCTTCCAGACACAACACATCACATCACATTGCATAAAATCTCACCAAAGACACATAGTCCATCTCTAATGTGATTTGGGACACATCCCTACCTACCCTACCCTCACAAGTTCTAGAATCTGGTTCTAGAATCAGGTATCATCGTAGTAAATCTCACTTGAATAAGCCTAGGTCATCACATCACACCTCTACTGAATGCACTTGGTCTAACACATCACATCTCAACCACATAGATGAAGAAGTAGGGTATTATGAATTTTAATTACATCAAACTAATGCCCACATACTACCACACATGACTCCCACCACATATCACTTCTCATTACAATGATATCACATAACCTCAACTGAAAACCCTAGGGCCATCATTGCATAAGTCGCCTAAAGACACATGTGATATCACTACTGAAGGAAGATTCGGGAAGAGGGGGTATCCATTCATCTGTATCACCACCATCCTATATTTTTGTGAAAAACCCATAACCTAAAACCTCTAATCATTATTAAGGTTATCCAACTTGGGTGGGGTGTGTATAGAAATAACATAAAGATACGTGATATTTGGATTGTACACAATTCCCAACCAATGGGTTCACCACAACTACACTATCACACACCACATCACCACAACTATATCACACACCAACCATCACCACCACTGTCACCACTATATACAACACATCATGCCACCATACAACATTTACCCATTTTAGTTACAGGTTCAACCACTTTTATTCCTTATCCCATTCATTAATTCATTTAATTTAATCCATTTACCTCATAATTGTTTCCAAACCATATCATTTATTTACCAGCCTATTTTGTTTCATTTCAGCATCAAAATTTATTCTATGGATAACCGAGAAACTATCATAACAATTCCACACAGTGTCTAGACTAACTCACACAACCATTTCCACAACACCACACTTCCATCATTGTTTTCACACCACATCACCCAAATTATCTCACTACAACAACTACATGTCCCATCCACCACATACCATCACTACTGCACAACCACAACCAGCACTCAACATTAAATTTGCACCAAAAAACATCACTTCACATCCTATCCAAATACAACACCATAACTACATCGCACAATAACACCACACATCATCACTAGTGTTCATCAAAACACACTGCTACCTATGTCACATCCATATAAACTAACCACCACATCACATCATAGCCACAAACATCACATATCCTAGATGGTCACCACCATCACCACACAACAACCCAAACCATGTAGGGAAACACATAAAGCACAAGAATAAATGATAATATCACGAACTGACTTCCCAATTTATTCAGGGGGTTTATCACATTAATTATTTATTTAGAATGGGTATTATCACACAACCTAAAATCCAAGGGAAAACAATTTATTAATAAAATTTACATTATTTATCTTTTATTAAAGGTTCGATCACACAAAAACACAACAAGGGTCATCACAACATAACAACTATAGAAAAACCATGGATCCCAACAGCCTTCATTTTTAGTATTGGAAACAAGAATGCATATATCATCAATAACATATAACAAGCCATAAAATCATGTGATATATCCACCCATACCCATCAATTCAATTATTCCAAATTATTATTTGATAATTCCAACTCTTAATACCCTCTAAAAGGTAATAAAAATAATAAAAATATCATACATAACACTTAAATAGGTGATAATGAGGTTCTACTACCTTAAATAAGCCTTCCAATATCGCAAAGCATAGTATGGAAAAGAATAAATTGCTCGAAAACCACAACCACACTACAAGATCATGGATTAACCTAGACCGTATCAAGGGGTTATCATAAATTCATCCCAAACACACCCCAAATCAATGTAGCAACATCACAGTGAAACCCCATGAGAAAAGGAAGGGAATAATAAGGAATAGAGGAGAACATACCTCAACCACAAATTAAAAACCATAGGAACCTGAGGATCAAATAGAGGGAAGATGGTATGGAAGATCTCTCAAAGGCACCTAGGGTTCCTCTAAAAATGAGAGGGAGAAAGGGAAAAATGAGATGGTTCACCTAAGGGTTATCCCTATTTAAAACCTATAATACAAACCTTTCGCATCATGAAACTATAATTCAAAATGTGAAAGGGGAAAATTATAGGTTGTAAATAGGGTTGGAATTCAGCCAAACCCTCTCATAATCACTTGATCCCTCTATTTTTTGGAGGAACCTTAGTCACCTTTAGGATATCTTCCAGTTTTTCTTCCCTCACTTTGATCCTCAGGTTCTAATAGTCATTCTTTGGGGATTGAGGTATGTTCTCTTCTATTCCATGATGTTTCCTTCTGTTCTTCTCCCGAGGGTTCACTATGGTGTTGTTTCATTGGTTCAAGGTGTGTTTAGGATATGTTTTTTACAATACCTTGATGTGGTGTAGGTTGATTCATGATCTCGTGGTGTGGTTGTGGTTTTTGAGTAGTTTCTTCTTCACCATGTGATGCACTGTGATATTATAAATCTTTATTGAGGTAGTATATCCTCGTTCTCACATTTTTAAATTCTATGTGTTAGCTTTTAATAATATTTATTACCTTTGGGTGGATATTATTGGTCAACATAATCAAATAATAAATTGTTATAATTTAATTGATGGGTATGGGGGGAGATATCACATCCTTTTCTACTTTGTTATATTTTTTTGAAGATATATACATGCTTGTTTCCAATACTAAAAATGATGTTTGTTAGGAGAATGGTTTCACTGTATTTGGTATGATATGATGGACCCTACTATGATTTTGTGTGATATCACCATAAATAAAAGGCGAAAGAACATATATTTGGATAAAAAATGGTTTCCCATGGATTTTGGGGTGTGTGATAATACCCATGATAATTAATTAATTAATGTGACAAAGCCCCTAAATAATTGTGGAAGATAGTTTCTGATGTTGTTATATATTCTTAGGTTTTTTGTGTTTCCTTATGTGGTTTGGGATGTTTGTTAGTGATGTTGGAAACTTTATGGGTTGTGTGATGTATGGGGATGTGATGTAATGTGGTGTTGGTTGGTATGGATGTGAGTGGTTCGTCATGTTGTGCAGTGGTTGTGGTGTGTAGTGGTGATGATGTGTGGTGTTGTTGTGTGATATGGTTATAGTGTACGGTTTCTTTGGGATTTGTGATGATTTTGTGTGGTGTGTAGTGGATGATTCATAGTGGTTGTAGTCATGTGGTAGTGAAGGTGTGTGGTGGATGAGACATGTGGTTGTTGTGCCAATATGGCTTGGGCGATGTATTGTTGCGATGATGATGGATGTGTGGTGTTGTAGAGATGGTTGCATGAGTTGGGCCAGATGTTTTGTGGAATTTTTTTGATAGTTTCATGGTTATCCATGAAATAAATTTTGATGATGAAACAAAACAAAATAGGCTGTTAAATAAATGAGATGGGCTGGAAATAGTTATGTTGTAAATGGATTAAAGGAAATTAATAAATGAAAGGGATAATGAATAAAAGTAGTGGAACCTATAACTAAAGGTGGGGAATGTTGTGTGGTTATGTATGGTGGTGTGATGTGTTTTATATAGTGGTTAAAGTAGTTATAATGGTTGGTGTGTGGTATAGGGGTGTTGATGTGGTCTGCTCTAGTGTAGTTGTTTTGAAACCATAGGTTGGGTATTATGTTTTATATATATATCATGTATCTTTATGGTATTTCTATACACACACCACTCAAGTTGGATAAACATACCAATGCTCATAGGTTTTGTGTTTTGAGTATTTTCCCTATCATTCAGGATGATGGTGATACAGATGGATGGATACCCCCTCTTCCCCGCTCTTCCTTCAGTAGTGACGGCCTAGGTGTCTTTAGTCAACTTGTACAGTGATGAACCATGTGTTTTCAAGTGAGGTGATTTGATATGGCTGTGATGATATGTGATATGTGGGGGGGAGGGGATCATGAATGGTATGATGTGGGAATTAGGTTTATGTAATTCATGTTTATAATACCCTACTACTCTAGTTATTTGGTTGAGATGTGTTTTGTTGGCTATGGTTTCTTCAGACAAGGTATGATGTGGTGACCCAGGTGTTTTCGGGTGAGATGTAATGCAATGATACCTAATTCTAGAACCAGATGCTAGAAATTTCTAGGGTGGGTTAGGTAGGGATGTGTCTTGACCCACATAAAAGATGTACCAGGTTTCTTTGGTTGATATTTGATGTGATTTGATATTCATAAAAGGGATTAGAGCACATGACATTCGACGTTGGGGTGTGAGAGTAGAAAATCAAATGGGAAGCAGTAGTGGGGTGAATTTATTGTAATGATCTCAATACTATATTATTATATTGGATTCATGATTTGGTGAGTGAGTCATTGTGAGGTTGGTATGGTTATTTGACCTATTTAGGCACTTTTTGGTTCCTTCGTTTGTTCACTAGTGCATTAGCATGTTGTTTTCACATCTACACTTGAGACCTTGGTTATGTCCCTACTGAGTAAAACTGTTATACTCACCATACATATATGAAATATTTTCAAGTTTCTAAGAGGAATTTGGGGATCGATCTAGACATTGATAATTGGGTTGGTGTTGTTGTTGAGCCATTGTTATAGACTTTTCATTTTGGTATATATTAGAAACTTTTATATGTATCAATTTTACTTTATTTAGGCACTATGTGGATTTTTTTGGATTATTTTATAATATCTGATGGAGTTTTTTGGTGTTTTTTTATCCTATAGTTTGATTCTATTTCATTTATATAGGGTAATTCCACCCATATCGTGAGAGTTTTTGTACCCTTGGAGCTAGTCACCAACCCAGGGTCTACTGGAGGTTGGACTTGGAGGTCATTATCTCTCACCCTTCACTAAAAAATATTTTGTGGTAGAGGTTTGGGACAATTTATACTTATATTTCCTATATATTCATGGTAATTTTCTTAGATTACATGTTATATCAAAAGATTATAGCATTCCCTATACTATAATGAGAAACTCAATAGACTAATACAATAATCTTAAATATATATCCTATGGTCTAGAAACATCATGCTGACTAGATACAGATGATGTATGACTATATGGTGTTAAGGGATCATAAGAATTGAGACTTATTCTCATTAATTTTTCACTTGGTGATCTCAAGTAAATGAGATCATGAGGACTAACCCACCAATAGAAACACCGAATTTTTTAGGTTTCATTAGTAGTTTTGATCTGCGAATATGTGTATTGGTCTCATGACATGATATTATTATCAATGTGTACCATTTTATTATATACTTTTATGTAAGATGAAAAGCATGGAATTAAAATCATGGTGAGGTAGCTTGCATTGGGTGCATTATTGGTGGTATGACATTGATTGAATGATCAAGATACAATTTTTTGCATTATAAAGGAAGTGATTTCTTAGGCTTAGTTGATTATGATGGTAGTTACTTTTACTAAATCCATAGTCATTGTAGAATAAGGTAAGTTCATATAGTATGTTCAACGAGTAATTAAGCATAAAAGGATTATGACACAAAGTGTGTATCTGAATTTATGAGATATCACAAGACAAAGATATTATATTACACAACTTGTTTTTGTAAGAGGACATCATTGTTATGACAATGCCTTATCTCCTTAGAGGTATTAATGGGTTGCTGACTCTGCTCCTAGTCTATGAGTAATACTAACTACTATCGAGATAAGGTCCTAGAGGGTTAAACACATAGCATAGTGAAAAGTCTACCTTATTCTTATGAATAGTATTTTAGGACATAGTGGGGCCCACCATGGGGAACCGCCACCAGCTGACCCTGGATGGTCCAGTTTGAGGCCTTCCTGATCTTCCTGAAACCCCTTTTAGGGGTTTTTGGAGCACCCAGGGCCTGAAAAATCATAAGAAAGTTAAAAAATTAAGAAAAAATTATAGGCATGTTTAAAAACAATCAAGGACCGTGTGAATTATAATTTATGAATTAAAATTATTCTAAGTTATTTTAATTTATTTTAATTTCCCTTCAATAAAATTTATTACAAATTTAATTTTATTATTCATTTATTCTATGTGTCAATTGATCTTGATCACTAACCAACCAATGTATGTTTGGAATTTTATTTATTTAATTTAATTATTCCAATATGTGTCATGTTTGTAATAATTAATTAAAAATGAAATTCTATGTATCTTATTTCTTTATTATTAAATGTATAATGGTATGTGTGTCCAAAATTAAAGTTATTAATTTATATTTTCCATTCCCAAGTTCATCTTGCATGTGTGCAAGTATACATGTATTATGATAAAGCTGAAAGTAGATGTGGACCATGACATTATTTGGTGAAGTTCAAAACAAGATGTGGATATATTGGGAAGGGGTGAGATCAGTGACATGAGTCAGAAAAGACTCAGGTATTCAACCCCTAGGGTCATAGTTGATCCATTTATGATCAACAGATCAACAAATAATAAATTTTTAGGATCATTCATGTTATTTATTTATTTATGAATGGTTTATTATTATTTTTTGAATGTGCATATTTACAAGATCACATAGAATAATGAATGATCATGCCTAAATAAAAGAAATCAAGATATGATTAATGTTTTATATTTAATAAATTATTTAGTTTTTAATGAGATAACATAATAGGAGAATATTAAATATAAAATGATTTCATTATTTTAGAACTAATAAAAACCCCTCAAATACCATGAATCTAATGCATCACATCAGATCATCACATACCATATATTCATATAGTGACTAAGTAGTTTTCAAGAGACCCCAAAGCCTGTATGTCATGTATTATACCTTAATCCATCACAAATAATACACATCATACATATAATAATCCATAAGATACTATATATGGAGGTACATGCATGTGAAATAATGAAAATAAATTATATCCCTCAACAGAAATATATGAGAAAAGATAACCATTGTGCATACTAGCACATAATACTAGTAGGGGAAGAGAGCGGGGTTAAAGGTGGTTGTCATCCATATATTCATCACCAAATTGGATGTTGGGGAAAACAACCTCTCATAGTCCACTTGTTATTAATCTCCCTATTGAAATGGGTGGGGTAGAATATGAAATCAAAAAATATACATGATATAATATAGCTTACTACTAAACTATGAGAATTAGCCTAGTATTAGGCTCAACTTCATTTATTGACTCCCAGACACTCAGCTACCATTACTAAGAACTGGATATCCTATAAGAACATAATAATTAAAAATAAATTCATATATTTCTTTATTTTCATTAAAAACTTCACTTTATGTTAATAAATTTATTATCCATTAATTAACATTATTCCATTCACATTTCCTTAACCACCAAGTAAAGTCCTTGCTCTCCAAGCATAATCCAACTGATTCCACAGTTTTAAATGATTATCAACATTTAAATTGTCACATCCATGATTTTTTTGAGGTAATTTATATTTATTTCTGGTATACCTTTTTCTTTGGGTTACCTTTGTTCTTTTAGAGAAAAGGGTAAAATTTTGGTTGGACAGTGTGTAGAGCAAGGATGGCACATGGTTAGTAGTAATTTTGTACCCCTTCCCAAGTAACCATGCAGTAAGTGGCCAGTTTGAGGAAGTAGCTACCACATGGCCAACGCACGGTTAGTTAGACCATGTGTGGTAACCATTTTATAGGTTATACTTGGATTATAAAGGTAACACAGTCACCATATAGTTTTTCAAACCATGTGGCATGTCTAGGTCATTAAAAATTGGATTTCAGGTTTCTCTCTCCCTGATTTTTAAGCCCTAAGCCCTCTATTTTTTACCCCACTCCGGATTATTCTCCCTAGGAACCTCCCCCCAACCCTATTCCTCTTTAAGATCTTTAATTTATTATCGGATTTGGTGAAATTACTCTATTCTTCAAGTAAGTCTCTTTCTCCCTTGTTTTCTTCCTCTAATCTGGGGTTTTCTTTCCTTTTATTTGGGGATTCTCTTCTCTAGGGGGTAGGGCGCCATTTTTTTGTTAGATCTTGAATACTTAGGTTTAATATTAATTTATAGGGTTTGATCTTGATTCCTTGTGGTGTGGTTGAGGTGCGGTTGGAGTTTCTCACTGGATTTTAGTAATTTCTACACCCATGTTAGGTGATTCCATGCTTAAACATTATTTGATGAATTTATTATGATTTATTGATTATTTTGATGTGTTCTATGACTTATATGTGTTGTATGAAAGGACTTTTTGAAAGTATTTGATATGAATTTGGTTTGAAAATGGTTGTTTTTCAATATTAAATTGGGTGTATTTCTTGTGTAAAGTCTTATTGTTCTCATTGAGGGTGTTTTATAAATTGTGAAAGTGTATTATTAAATTGTAAAAGTGATGAGAATCATGTTTTGAAATGGTTTTGGTGTGTTTTTAATTTTAAAATAGGATCTTGGGTGTGAAATTGATGGAATAATGTGTGTGTTTCATTTTTTGGCTTGAATGATATAAAAATGATGTGTTATGTGACATGTAGAGCATACTTGAGCCCAAAGGGAAACCTGGGTAACTAGGTGGGTAGGATAGGTCTAGTATTCTAGATGATTTGGAAGTGGTTCATCCGGATTTTTTTTAACAGTATTGACGCTACAACACTAACTAAACACTGTGATGTTTGGAGACCATTAGTCCCATAGGGTTTCCCCTCCTAGTGGCTCGTGCATGATAAATTTGTGATCACGGTTTCTATACCACCCTCCACTGAGATACAATGTAAAAAGTGTCCCATTGTTAGATAGTGCATAGAGGGTTCTCCCGTTGCTATATCTCTATGTGGATATCACACTTACCATTGGCATACCATATTGAATATACCATGAAATATGTTACATGCACTTTTCCAAAAAAATTCCTTAACCGGGCTAAAAAAGTTCACGGTTAGACTTTTCATTTTTCATCGAGGTCAGTGATAGTAGCCAAGGCATCATCCCAAAGGGACTCGACCGAATCCCAACACTAATCCCAAGTAGGGGTGTAGGGGCGCAACCCCTGAAATATGAAGCAATTATTTTGGCTATGTCTCTAAAGAGGCACCCAATATACCTATGCGCAAACACCTACATGCCACCATGTTAGATCTGATTAAAATAATTATTTTTGATAAGTCCTCAAAGTGTCTCCCTAGTCTATCCAAAACACTGTTGTCATGCAAGGTACTTATGAACCACAATTCTGGTGTGCAATCCATTTGTGCGCCCATTCTCCTTTCTCCCAGGTTTCTATTTTTTCGTATAAATAGACCCTTGGGGCCTTCATTTGGATGGAAAAATTTCTATGAAGCCTAATTGCTACTCTGGTCACCCTAGTGCTTTTCCCAAGTCTTCCAAAACCTTCAAGGTAGTTATTTAACACATGGAGGAGAATAATTGAAGGAGGATCATAGGAATTAAATCCTTTTAGTGTTTGAAATCCATAACACTTGCGCACCTAAAACACCCAACCTCCCAAAATCATAAACACTTTCAAACCACCCATTCCTCTCAAAGTAACTTGAGTACCCCACTTCTGGGAATACCTATGAATACTCTTGAAGGGTTGAGTCAAGTATAACCCAAGTATTAATATCTAGGTTGTTCATTACTTAAGTGAACATCAGGTCTCCCAAGCCTACTTGTGTTCCCATACTTGTGTGCCAGATACTTACTTGGGCACCCTTCTTTGATTCACCTAATCCCTTCAGTCTACAAGCCATCAAGTCTTCTTCAAATCCATTCATAGAAAGGATTATTCTTCATTGGCTCCCTTTTCTCAAAGGGGTTATGTTGAAACCTCCACCAAAACATCATAACTTATCAAATATTTGGGAAATTCACATCATAGTGTCTCTTATTTGGCTTTGTATATCCGCAGTAAAAGGTTTCCCGCATTTGTTTTACAATGGGGTTAGGATTCATGGAGTGTCTGTGGGTTTGTATATCCGTAGTCACATGAACCTTTCTCCCAGGAATAGTGTTTGGGAGTTCCCAGTTTGTAGGATTAGGGTTTGGGTTCTGTCCTCCCCTTTTTGTCTCTAAAACTAGGAACCTTAGGTCTTTGGTAGGGAAGGTATGGTTCACACCTACGTTTACTTTTGAACAAAGGAGAAGTCTCCCTCCCCTACCAGGACAAAATTTAGGGCATCTATCCTAGTGTAAGCCCCTAGCCTTTCAAGTAGGAGGTTGCAGTATTTCTTTTATATACTTCATTTCCCTTCACTTCTTCCTTACATTGGACCCTTGTCTACTATAAAGATAACCAAGGGAAGGCTCATCGCCTCACCCTCTTCCCCGGTCGCATCACCCTCATCCACCGTCACCACCGTAGGTGCACCCTATTCCACCAACAGAGGAGGAAAAGTGTGGGAACCTTTGTTGAATCTTTCACATCATCTTTTTTCTCACACCAAGCATGACTCACGTGGTATTAGGGATTCATGATGATTACAACATTTTCACAAACACCCATGGTGAATGAACTACGAGAACTATGATTCCCATCATAATTGGGATAAGTAAGAAGCCTTCTTAGGGGGCGATCTCACTGGATATCCTCATTAGGAATCCAACCCTAATTACCTTAATTTGGGCATCCTCCTTAGGAGTAAACCCAAATTAAGCCCCCAAATCACCAAGGAATACTTTTTAGGTAGTAATCCCAAAATCATTTCTCTCAAAGGACTACACTCTCCTATGAGACATATTGAACTACGTGGGCTTTGATTCCCATCCAAATGAGATACGTAGGAAGTCTCTCTAAGGTTCAAACCCAACACATAAAATCAACCATGTTCTTCCAAGTCCATATTCCCAACATGGTATAATATAACTTGGAAACCCATATTCTTTCCAAGTTACTTAGGATGCTTAGGCATAAGTCCCACACCAAACCTTGACTAAGAACTTTTATCTTAGATGTCCTTACAACATGAAATTAAACTATACGGTTAGGTCCATATCACATGACCTTAAAATGTATGATGTATCCCATTAAGTGTCACTAAACTACGAGGTTTCTGATTTCTTTCACAAGGATACATAGGTAGCCCATTTATGGGTACGATCCCAACATCAAAACAAACTTTGTCTCCCTAGATGATGATAAATTCTAGAGTTCCCCACTGAGTGGATTAAAAACTAGTATCATCATAATGATGATTAAAAGAATCTCTAAATAGTATATGAGAGGATACCATTGATGGATAATCTCTAATACATATGGATGTCTCCATTAATGAAGAACCTAGAATACATATGGATGATTCTAAATTTCACACATGCTAATAATTGATTGAAAATTCCCAGGTAAACCTATGTTATACTTTGTGAATTAATAAGTATTCATGAAAATATCTCAAATATATAAAGAGAGTCTCGGATTAGAAAATAATTATCCCCAAAAGGGTCTGATGAGTCTGACCTCCCATCCTCTCGACCAATGCATGTTCTTAAGTATCATAAGTTTAAACTCAACGAATGTCTGCCTTTGGAAAGTAGGTCCCTTTTGGATAAAGAACTATTGGATGTTTTCAGTTACATGAATAAATCCAATGGAAACCACCTGGAAATAGTTATTCTTAACCAGAACACACGTTATGAGGAACTACAAAACAAAAATGGTGAACCCAACATGAATCCTTAACCAAGTTAATAGTTTTACCCACCTGTCAGGCCCCTATCAATTGATGAAGGAAGGCCAGACAAAGAAATAAATCACGCATGTATCCATCTAAAATATGTTGTTTTAATGGATTTTATTATTGTTTTCAAGTTTTCTTAGAACTCCATTCACTCCAAATGGCTTCCTTCAAGTTTTCATCTATAAATTCCCTGACCGCTGCTCAATATGGATCCTTATCTGCTGGAAGGATGTCATTGCCAACTCAACAACTTCAACACCCGGTCTCCAATGTACTGGTAATGGAATACCATCAACACGGTATTATCCCAACCTAGGAGTCTACTCAATAGGATCTTCAAGTTAACAACAACCCTCGGTCGTCTGGTTAGCGATGACTGGTGGTCAAAACGCAGATGGTTCCAACAACTGTCTTCAATCGTTTCGGGTCCTTATCACCAGAACACAACAACCAGTCCCTCCCATACTATAGGGATGTGAATCAAGAGGTCACTCATGGCCTTAATTCAAAGATGTAGGGGTCCTTCCCAAGGACTCCCGCCAACAATCTCCACCAATAGAATCATACAGTAGTGAACCCCCAACATAATAGAGGTGTCGCCTTCAGTTGTTTGGCCTAGATCCCTCAGACCCAAGAGTGAAAGATGAACTTATGGGGATAAAGTTCAGTCAATAGGGAGTAGGTTCTTTCTTTTACCCCTCTAGAGAAGTCTAACAACCTAATTTGATGGAAAACAACGAGCGGGAATAAACACCTTTCCATCCTAATTATGCTAGCTAGCAGACTCATCTGGAAGCAACCCACTAATCCCACCAGTTAAATTAGGTGGAGTACTATGAACATGCACATATAGCTATTTAAAAACTATTATCCAGTCAGCAGGCTTGTCTAATTGCATTTAAGGAAGGCCACTAATCAAATATGGTGGAAATTGGTAAATGAAAACATAAACCTAATTACACTCACCAATTCTGCCAACAGTCTCGTTTGTTAGCATTGAAAGGATTCTGTCAACCATGCTTGATGTAAAATATCCAGCAGGCACATACACCTGCTAGCATTCATCAATCTTACCAACAGTCTCATTTGGATTCACTTTGAGAATTCAGTCAGAAATATCTGACGACAAACTTGGGTCAGACTCAACTCTCTTCCCTCATACATGAGTATTGTCAGTACCCATTGACGGGAAAGGCAGGACAAGAGCATGCACATAAACCTACTCTAGATACAGAATGGATGTATATTCCCATTCTGGATGCTGAAGTTACCAAACATATTTCAGCAATGGTGAAAGGGATGACACAAATTTTTTCCCATATTTTGGAAGCATGCTAGAATATCATAAAATCAACTTCAACAGTACCAAGGGAACAAACACATAACTCTATCCCCACACCTGGGATGACACATCAGCATGTCATCCCACAACAAATAAATAACTCTATTATGGTCCAAGAGAGTTATGGGGAATAATCCCCCATATCATATGGACAACTAGATCGGTAACATACACCCTTTCCAATTAGAGGTAATCAGCCCATTCTGATGAACACTCCAAGGCAGACACATACACCTGCCCATGATAAACACTTCTCCTAGCAAGTGGTCCATGAGTATTTTCAATATCTTTCTCTTGAAAAAAGATTTTATCAGTAAGTAGTGGAGATGACAGAGTTGAAAAGACTCAATACAGAGTTACATAAAAGCAGAATTTCTGCTAGACATACTCCCCAAGAATATCCTCAACTTTCACATACGGTAGGAACTCCTCAGTAAAGAATATTTTTTTGTAACTAAAGATGTAGATAATGAATTCCCTCCATTGGGTACACATACAGGGAAAGATCAAACACATCCTTATAGGCATGTCCCCATGGTTTATATAAGACAAATACCAGCAGCACCACCACTAGTGGTTTTTCCAGTTGTTGTACCAGTTAAAGCTTTAGCTATTGTACCTGTACAGGTCCTAGATCATCTAGATATTCTCCAAATTCTTATGAACACAATTGAGGCATTAAAAACTCGATTAGAAGCTATAGAATAACGGCATGATCTAGTATAGCTGGAAAAGAGCGCTTACCCGGAATGGGTGGATCTGATCCCTACCCCACCAAACTTTAGGAATATTGTATTCCCAATATTTAATGGTTAGGGAGATCCGGAACAACACTTAACACATTTTGTATCTCTTTGTGATCCCATTATGGGGAATCCTCAACAATAAGAAGTAGTAAAGCTTAGATGCTTTGTGAAATCATTACAGGGACCATCTTTTTTCTGGTATAAAAGTTTTCAATCTCGATCAACTACTGGATGGGAAGATATATATCGGAAATTAATTCTTCAATTCAGATCAACGCTGAAAGAGACAACATTTTTTTATCTTACAAATTGAAAAAAAGGAAAATGAAGGAGTTTTTTATTTAATTTCTCAATGGAAATGATTAACATATTATTTAAATCTGGCACTCCCTCAGGAAGAGTTTCTACCAATTTGTGTGGAAAATCTATGTGATGAGTTACGTACACCACTGATCCCTATGAAATACACTGGAGGGTTTTGATAACATGATTTAGTTTTCTAGCAGGTGGAGTATTCAATTGTGGAAACTAAAGATAAATCTCATGCAATTCCATCAGCTCTGGGAAGGATAATAGGGAAAGCATAGGTTGCTATATTCAACCTCAAGAAAGAACTTGTACCTGCTTCCACTTCAAAGCCTTCATCATATCGAAGGGATCTACCTCCCGAGCATTAGCGGCAACCACCGACTCATTAAGATGATCAAAAGGATAAAAGGCAGAGACAATTTTAGGAGTTAAAGAACAATGTTTATTCTTTTCAGAATGAACAGATTTTCGGTTACTTCATCTCAGCTTTGGAAAATAATTTGGTTCAGTTTCCGAGGAAAAAGAAACCAAACAAATAAGGAGATGAATATATTCTGAATTATTTTCCCTTTCACCAAATGTTAGGGAATCCCATTCAGGAGTGTTTTGTTTAAATACCTCCTAAAAAATGGTAGACTCTGGAAAAGTGAAACTAAAAAGTTCATTATCCCAAGTAGCATGTGTTACTACTACTAATCCAGAGGAAGAAGGCAAACAGAAAGAAGTCAAAAGTAAAAAATGCGTCGAAATATGATGATCAGATGATCAAGAAAATGATCAATTGAACTCATTCCATTCTAAAAAAACAGTTGAAATAACTAATTGTGTCTTCTACCACTCCCTTCATAGCAAGACCACCTTCATCAAAAGATCAGTCTTCCCAAGGTCAATCCTCAAAGAAGCGACATGATCAGAAGGATAAAGAGCAGTCAGAAGAGGATGGGATTGTGTCAAGGACAAAGTTTTCCTTGAATTTGGAATATTTCATTATACCTATTTCAAAATAATGGGAACTTCCCCACCAAACGGTACAACTAGAACTGACTTTTCAAGCAGAATCTTCATTAGATGAAGAATTGATCTTTGATTCCATCAATGTTATCCACTTAATGGATCCCTATGAAAATGATGATTATGGTTATGATGATCTTGAATTATCTGTACCTAACTGGGGATCTAGAGGAAGTATCCAAGGTCGAGCATATAGGGGAAGACTTGGGTATGCTAAAAGACACTATTTTAAGTCTACCCCTAATCAAACCGTATATGTGCCAGAAACTCGTGAGAACAAGGAAGTTCTCCTACACATTACAGGATCGATCCTAACAATATTATTTTGGAGGACCGATTAGAGGTTACACCATCATTATCTCAGCAAGTATATCGATCTAGTTATTCTAATATACAAAAACTAGAAGTATTTCCAGCTTCTTCTCTAACATAGGGTACATCTACATCAGGAGAATCAACTTCCAAGGTACCTGCAAAACCGCATCTCCATGCTGGAAAATGTAGACCTGTATACCAAAAGTACGATGTTTTGAAATAGCTATCCTAAGTAATATACAAGTTGTTTATTTTGGATGCCTTGAATCTTTCAAAATATCTTTGGGAAGCACTTATTGAGACTTTGTCAAGTCCTCAAAAGTTTGGAATAGAAGTTGATGCTGCTGAGGTCTACTGTATAGGGAATGATCTTACAGAATGTTATGCAATTATATCTTTTACAAATGATGATGAATATGATGTTGTACATAGACACATTAGGCCCTTATATCTATTTGGAAGGGTTAATGATATAGACATCTGATGAGCCTTCATTGATAATGGCTTAGGAGTCAACCTCATTCCTATTCATAAACTTCGTCAATTAGGCCTCACTGAATCTGACTTATCTCCTTCCACTTTAATGTTTCATGGTTATGATAATAATGAAAAAGAACCTCTGGGAGAGAATACACTCAGAACTCAGTTTGGAGATCTTTTTTCTAATTCATATTTTATGTTTGTCCTTCAGGACACAACCTTTAACATTCTACTTGGAAGGCCTTGGCTATATCAACATGCAACCATTCCTTCATCATAACACAAATGTCTAAAGTACTATTTCAATGGTCAAATTAGGGCATTTTATAGTGATAATTATCCATTCAAAACATGTGAATCTTAGTATATTGAGGCATAATTTTATCACACAAAGGGAACAAGGTCTGTGAAAAAAGAGGTAACCAGAATCAATGCTCCGAATAGCCTAGAAAAGATCCCAGAAAACCCATTCAAACATTTGAGTATAGATTATGTGATACCTATAAATAAAATTGAAAGGAAACCCCAAATCTGAGCACTCATCCAATGACTTCCATAATGTAAATTATAGAAATCGAGCCTGATAGCATGGTAGAAATTGTTGATTTACCAAGAAGTGATGAAAGCTTAAATGGATATGTCTTCATTTCATCCACCAAACTTCAGCAAGTTTTTTCTTCACCAATCAGGCTAAAATAATTTTCCACAATACTATAGGAAGATAAGTATGTTGATTACCAACCCATTATCTCCTCTTTATTACTCCAAGAAGACCCTTCATCATTAGTAGGGTTAGAAATGATGGCCACTTCTTTAGGATATTCAAATACTAACTCCTACCCTATCTTGGAAAGTTTTGCTTCATCACCTACTATAAAAATAGAAATAGAAGAAGTGACACGTAAGGAAGAAGAAGAATAATATCTTAGGGATTCTCCTCCATCCTTTGAGGAAGGTTTCCCCACCACTGTGGATGATCTCAGAGAAATAAATTTGGGTACAGAATAAGATCCACGCCTCAATCTAATTAGTGTGGCCATGACTTCTAAAGAGCAAGAGATGTATACTTCATTTCTAAAGAAACATCGATATATATATTTTCTTGGAACTATACATAAAATTACAGGCCTTAATATTGATGTATCCACTCATAATTTGGGTTTTTCAGAAGAACATCGAGAATTCAAGTAGGTAGTAAGAAGAACACACCCGACTCATGCCTCTAAAATTGAAGCTTAAGTTGATAATATCATCAAGGATAACTTTTTCAGGGAAGTGAAATACCCCAAATGGTTGGACAAAATTGTCCCAGTGAAAAATAATAATGGGAAAATCAAAGTTTTCATTGATTTTAGATATCTTAACTAGCATTGTCCCAAAGATGACTTTCCAGTTCCGATCACAGATCTTTTAATTGATGCAACAATTATCTATGAAGCTCTTTCTTTCATGGATGGTTACTCTGGGTACAATCAAAACTGAATGGCCCTAGAGGATGAATAATATTTATTCTTTTGAGACCCTCAAAGTGTGTTTTTCTATCGGGCAATGCCATTTGGATTAAATAATGCAGGTTCAACGTATCAACATTCCACACACCATATCTTCAAACCCTTCATAGGAAAATTTTTCAAATGTTATGTGGATGATCTGTTAGTTAAATCCATAAAATTTTCCAATCACCTGACTAATTTTGAGATTATATTCAATAAACTTTAGTAACATAGTTTAAAGATTATTCCCTTGAAATTTTCTTTTAGGGTAACCTCAAGAAAATTCCTAGGTTTCCTTGTATGCCATCAGGGAATCAAAGTTGATCCTGAGAAGAAAAAAATAAATCCTTGTAATGTAACCTCATCAAAATTTGAAATAATTAAGAGGAATTAAAGGAAACTTGGCCTATATTAGGTTCTTTATTGCCAATTTGTAAGGAAAGTGTTTACCCTTCACTAGATTAATGAAGAATGGAGTCACCTATCAATGAACTGAAGATTGCTAAGAGGCAATTGATAACCTCAAGAAATATCTCTTGATTCCACCAGTATTAATTCCACATATTAAAGTAATTTTACTTATTATCTATGTGACATCTTTAGAGTGGTCATTGGGTTCTTTCCTTGCCCAAAATAATGATGTTGGGAATGAAAACACCCTTTACTATCTCAGTCGAACTATGATTGACATAGAGGCTTGATATTCAAGTATTGAGAAGTGATACCTGGAATTAATCTTTATAGTTTAGAAATTAAATCACTACATGTAACATCACAAGGTCCAATTGGTGTCTCGCAATAACCTGTTCAAATTTATCCTCAGTTTTCCTATGCTTACAGGGCATTTTTAATGGTGGGTATTTATTTTTTAATAGTTTGATATCTAGTTTGTGTCTCATAAAAAAATAAAAGGCCAAGATCTGGCCAATTTTCTTGCTAAACACCCATTTGAAGAAGATACATCATTGAATAATGAACTTACTAATGAAGAGGTCTTCTCTATTAAATATAATCCCCAAACATGGGAAATATACTTTGATGGTTCCTCTAGAAGTCTAACAGGGAAAAGAATGGAAAACCCTAAACTCAACAAAGTTGGGTTGGGAATTTTACTTATCTCCCCAAAAAAAATGGTTTCTATATTCTTTCCTAATTTCAGAAGGTGGTAACAAGAATGAGGCAAAATATCAATATCTCATCACAGGCCTAGAATTAGAGCTCCAGGTACAAGTGAACCACCTAAAAGTGAAAGGTGATTTCAGAGTTGGTAATCAAACAAATAAATGTGGATTATTATATTAGAAAAGAATATTTAATCCCTTTGTGTGATTACACCAGAGGGTTAATGGTAGAATTTCCCTCAGTGCCAACATTATCTTATGTCTCGTGATCACAAAAATGCCTAAGATGATGCACTGTCTAATGCAGCTATAGCCCTAGAAGAAATCTGGATGAGAAAATCATCAGTATTTTCCACCATCATGTAGTTTCACCTTTCGTTCAAACTAAAATAGAAGAAATTAATGAAACTATCCATATTTCGGATCCATATGGTTATACAATGGGATAGATGGAACCCATTATGGAATACCTTCAAAATGGACTGATTCCACCAGATAGAGCTGAAAATGACAGATCTGATGATGAGTGGAAAATTTTACTCTTTATGATAGTCCAGATCACCAGAAGATCCTATATAAATGAGTCTTTAATGAAATCTTCTTCAGGTGTATGGACGGAGAATAAACTATAGTTGTCATGAAAGAAGTACATGCAGGAGCTTATGGTGCTCACTAGTTTGGGAATAGGCTTTCTAATCAAATCTGAATGCTTGGATACATCTGGCCTCCAATAATGTAGGATTGCACAAATTTCACCAAGAAATGGCATCCCTAACAAGTGCATGCCAAATTTATTCATAAACCCCCAGAGTTGTTACATATAGCTAAATACTCCTGGCCATTTTCCACACGGGCAATGGATGTAGTAGGACCTTATCCTCTAGTTATAGCTAAGTAGTTCAAGTATATTCTTATTACTAATGATTTATTCTTCAAATGGGCTGAGGAAATACCTATCAAGGAATTCTGAGTCAAAATCATTGTTATATTTTTTAAAACTAACATCATCACCAGATTTGGTGTCCCTCATACAATATAGATAGATAACAACACCAATTTCTATTCTATTGAGGTAAAAAAGTTATATCAGGAGCACAATATCAAATCCAACCATTCATCTCTCTATCATGCATTGGTCAATGGACAGATAGAGGCTTTCAATAAGAACCTATCAAATATACTCCATAATATGGTGGATAAAGATAAGAAATCTTGTCCTGATAAACTTTCACATGCTTTATGGGCTTATCGGACTACTACCCATACTGCCACTCAAGAAACTCCATACTCATTAGTGTACAACACATAAGTACCTTTTCCAATTGAAATTCAATTGTCTTTACTCTGAGTTGAAATCTGTGATCGGTTACCTACAGATGAAAAGTCTCAAAAATGATTTGATGAGCTAGAATGATTAAACGAAAAGATATTACATACTTTGCATCATTTAGAAGTCTATCAGAACAGAATAACATGATCTTTTAACAAGAAAGTTTGCCTCTTCTCATTTCTTTAAAGATAATTGGTATTGATCCTTAGGACTCCAATGATACCAAGAAAGAAGCCTCCAAAGCTTGATCCAAAGTAAAAAGGACCTTATTCCAAACATAAGGTCTACTCAAATGGAGATTATTCCCTAATCCCAATGGATGGAGATCTTATTACAACTCCAACCAATGTAATATTCTTGAAGAATTAATTTTTATAACTACAAGTATTTCATTTCCTCACTACATGACTCTAAAATACACTACACAAAGTCCTAGTTACAATACATTAAACTACATAACAACCATAAGTTTCTATGTTGCATGATGGAAAAATGCATAGCATCTTTTTCCTTGTCATACGACGTTAAACTGAATGACATCATTTTTCCTCGTTACACGAAATTAAACTGTACGGTTAACGTCTTCTATATTTTACGTTAATATATTCCATATGAAATAACATTGATTTCATTCCTACTCCTTAGTGGCACATGAGTTCCATTTCTCCCTATGTCTAAATCAGATCTTCACATGGGCCTCATTTCAAGAACTACATGTGGCTTGATTCTCATTTTTAATTAGATATATACAGATGCCTAGATCTCCAATCTTGGGCCCAACCACAACCAAAAAAAATTTATTTTCCTTTTCTACTCCTATATATGAACCAAATATATACAGAGTTCTCTTTCAATATAAATGGTTTGATCTTCATACCATTTTGTGTTTTAAGTTTAAACTATTCTTCCAGAATGTGTTTAAAGCCCTCATATCCCATATAAAACTCAATTGGTGTGGGAAATGATTGTTTAAATAACTACATTTGTCTTAATTTTCATCCATATGAGATACATAGAGATGCCTAGATCCCCAATATTAGGCCCATACATGATAAAAAAAATTTATTCTCTATGAATGAATCAAACCTGCATAGAAAATGTCCAAAGAACTACATATGGCTTGATTATCATCCACATGAGATACGTAGTGACACCTGGGTTTAATTACCTATTTCAGCCACAATATTACCTTTTTACATTGAAATCACTTCATGTCCTCACTAGATGACTCTAAACTGCACAGCACAAAGTCCTAGTTGCATTACATTAAAATGAAAAGAACCTAAAGAACTATGTATGGCTTGATTCTCATCCCATTGAGATACTTAGTAAAAACCATTCTCTATCTCCTAGTCCCAGTCACAAGATACTTTTTTTATCTTCATTCCACATATCATTAACAATCTATATAAGAGTCTTCATTTTGGGTTCTCTCCTTAGAGATCCCACTAAGGAAACAAGAATTTCCCCCTTTACATATGAGTCAGATCTATGTAATGAACTTCAAAATCATGGCCAATATTGATTCAAATATTTCTCTTGTACATTGAGAATTATCCCCTTTCATATTTCACACTCTTAATATTGAGTATTTTCATATCTTCATAATCTTTATTTTGGTTTTTGGTGGAAAAATTTCTTATATATGATAACTCTTTTTCCTACCACAATCCATTTATTTTATTTTATTGAAAAATCACTTTTAAGGTAAGTGGGAACCTACAAAACCATTTCTTCACATAAATTCACACCCTCACAAATAGACATTATAAAATTCAAAATTCAAAATAGAAAAATAGAACCAAGTCACCGTGTCATCCACCGTCACACACCAGTTTCAAAATTCAAACCATCACCGAAAATCATGCAAGTCTCGTGAGCGATCAAGGTGCATCGACTGCATTGATGAAGGAAACGTCCAGTCTTTACTTCATCACCATCATCCCATCACCTTGCCATCATCACTAGTATCCATCTCCAAAATCCGCAACAAACAAACCCAAAACAATTCATCACACCGAAAAAACATCAAGGCCAGAGACAACTGATCACAACTCTGGAAGCGCCATGAATTACTTATAACATTGAACCAAAAATCCCAAAACCATGTAGTTTCGATTGTGCTAGATCTAAATAAGAGAGTCGAATAGAAACTTGGGGCCAGAGCAGGTTGAGAAGCCAAGGTGCTTCAACACACAACTGTTGTCGGTCCCAATGAAACTTCTTGAAAATAGTCATCGTCGAAACAAATGGGAACCAGATCTCCATCACCATAGAAATAGAAACTTAAAAACCCAAAAACCATAGAAATAGAGAAATAGAGAAATAAAATTTCATAAAAAAAAACACCAGCTCTAGTAGAACCTTGAATCCCTTCAAATGTTGAACCAAAAATCCCAAAACCAGGTAGTTACCTCTGTCACCAGATCCAACTATGATATATGTATAGGAACTTGGGGTCAGAGTAGGTTGAGTGGACAAGGACCTCTTCAGCAAAAAACTAATGTCAGGCCCATGAAACCATCTTGAAAATAGATTTCGTCATCATATAATTGAATTGAAACTCCATCGAAGACGAGTGGAAAAAGTAGGAAAAAGGAGGAAGAAGGAGAAAAAATTTCAAAGGGATGAGGGGAGGAGAGATCCGGGAGAAAAAGGGGGAAGCTCACCGGAATAATCTGATCAAGGGGAAGAGAGGAAGGGAAGATGAAGTGGGATGCCAGTGGAATCTCACTGTGAGAGGGATTCAAGACGAAGGGAGTGGTGGCACTGGGAAACCCTTGCGTGAGGGTAGAGTGAACCTAGAGACTCGAGAGCCATCCTCATTCATTGGGTTATGACCAAGAACTATTTTTACTGACTATGTAGTACATTCCCTTAGGTGGCCTTGCATAAGTTGCCTATATAATGGGCCTATCAGTCAAAAGATGTTACTATTTGACTATGTGGCACATGCCCCGGTTGAACCTGCATAATACAACCCTCATAACAGGTTTGTCAAAAAATGGTAACTTTGTTCTTGGTTCAAATTTCTTTTGTCCCCTTCAAACTTTTATAAAAATATACAAGAATCTGTATCTTAAAGCAGTCCTCCATGTATATTTTTTCCATTACCTTTCTCCTAATCTGAAATTCTTCAAGACCATGGTTTAAACATTTCCCTATCTATATGTTCAAAATAGTATGAAATGACCTTGGATCATTTGACCACATATCATCTATTATTTCCATTTTTTGGTCCTAGTTATATGAACTAAAACTACAAACACCATACTCCCAATGTTTGGGTTGGACCTTCATAGAAATCTTATTCCTCTGATTCTTTGGAAATCATGATTGGAAATACTATTTCTGTATTAAGGTACCTTTCTCCACAAACCAAACTCTGTGTTGTGGAAAATCTGAATCTCCATAAACATTCTTAGGCTTTTAACAGTATAATTTTGGATTTTTGAGAACTCTTTTTCCTGACTATGTAGTGCATGCCCCTTGGGGGCCTTGCATAGGTTGCCTACATAACAGGCCTATTAGTCAAAAGATGAAAATATTTTTCTATGAATCATATTCCCTAGTTGGACTTGCATAATAAAACCCCCATAATTGGTTCATAAGATAATGGTAACTTCATTCTTAGAAAATACTTCCTATAAAAAAAATTAGCCCTTTTCCTATATCATTCTTCAGATCCAAAAAATCCCAAATCACAATTTACTATTTTCACTTGCATAATTGAACATGGTATTATGTTTCAAAACAAATTATCAATAAATTGGAGAGTCACAAACCTTTTGTCAGAGCTAAATACCTTAAATTAAACCCACCCAATGTCCTCACTACATGACTTAAAACTACACAGTACAATGTCCTCACTACATGACTTAAAACAACACAGTATAATGTCCTCACTGAATGACTCAAAACTACATAGCATGATATCAGAAAGACCCATTTTTTATAAATTTTAATCATTCCTCATACACCAATTTTATGTAAGAAGTGGTTTTCCTATTCATGACATATGTTGGTATAGATAACCCTTTATTCTTAAAATCCATTTCCTTGGAAGAACTACCCACTGTAGTCTTGAGTCACCCAAATATTATTTTCCCTTGTCTATAAACAATAAAATTTTAAATTCCTGAGAGCTCTTTTGCTTGACTATGCAGTACATGCCCCCAAAGGCATTTCATAAAATCCGCCTACATAACAGGCTTGTAAGTTAAAAGGATTTTGGGCTATGTAGTATATTCCCTAGTTGGTCCTATATAATACATCCCCCATAATGGGTTCGTCAAATAATGGAAACCTCATTCTTGGAAAATACCTCATTTATGTTTATACAAGTTTTAGATTTGATGACCATAAAAATCATGAGTCAAGATTCCCCTTTGAAGTATTTAATTAATATTAGAGAAATTATTAGCCACTGAGCCTTGTTTGGGATCTAATTTCAAAATTTATGGTCAAAGTTGTTTGACCTTAAACATTATCCCTTTCTAGTCCAACATGCATGAACCTAAACTTCCAACAACAAGAGATATGGTACTCACCATATTACAAACCCATAAAGGGAACTCTTGACAAAATTCGAGTCCCAACTCACTAAATGTACATTTTTGTATGGTTTAGGTAATATTGAATAACAAAAATTAAAAATATTAAAATTTTATGGGTTTTTTAGTATAACCTCAGTAAAATTAAAACTATTCTCCATACGACCCATGGATTAGAAAAAAATTAGAGCATACTTCCAAACATTATATGGCTCCAAATCTATCCAAATGATGTTGGAATGCATCAAAGTGCTCTACTTTTACCTTAGACCAAAAATATTTTCATTCCAAAATAATAAAATTCTAAGGGGGGGATTCTATAGACACCATGAAATGTGTTCCATGCAATTTTCTGCAAAATGACTCAATCGGGCTTGAAACGTTCATGGTGTGACTCTATTTTTTATGGGGGTCAATGAAGGTAGTGAGGGCACCAACCTGAAGGGATGAGATCAAATCCTGGCACTGATCCCAAATAGGGGTGTGGTGGTGCATCCCCGCAGTATGGAGCAATTATTTTGGATATGTCTACAAAGAGGTGCCCAAGATACCTAAGTGCAAACACCTATGCACCACCATGATGGAGCTGATTGAAATAATTATTTTGGCTAAGTCATCAAAGTGTCACCCCAGTCTAGGAATAACACCATTGGTATGCAAGGTACTTACACACCACAATTCTGGCATGCAATACACTTGTGTTCCTAATCTCCTTTCACCCAGGGTCCTATTTTTTTCTATAATAGACCCTTGGGGCCTTTATTTGGATAGAAGAATTTCCCTAAAACCTAATTGCTGATCTGGTCGCCCTAGTGCTTTTCCCAAGTCTTCCTAAACCTTCAAGGTAGTTCTTTAACACCTAGAGTAGAGAAATTGAAGGAGGATAATAGGACTTAAGTCCTTTTAGTGTTTGGAATCCATAACACTTGCACGCCTAAAATGCCCAACCTCCCTAAATTAGAAACACTTGTGCACCACCCATTCCTCTCAATGGAACTTGAGCGCCCCACTTATGGGAATACCTGTGAATACTCTTGAAGGATTTATTCAAGTCTCACCCAAGTATTAACATTCAAGTTGTTCATCACTTAAGTGAATATCAAGTCACCCAAGCCTACTTGAACACCCATACTTGTGCGCTAGATACTTACTTGGGCACCCTTCTTTGATTCACATACTCCCTCCAGTCTACAAGCCATCAATTCTTCTTCAAAGCCATTCATGGAAAGGTTTCTTCTTTATTGGATCCCTTTTCTGAAAGGGGTTATTTTGAAACCTCCACAAAAAACTCTTGAATTATTAAACATTTGGGAAAGGCAAATCAGCATGTCTTCTATTTGGGTTTGTATATCCACAGTCATAGGTTTCCCATGACTGTTTCACAATGGGGTTAGGATTCATGGAGTGTCTGTGGGTTCATTTATCCATAGTCACATGGAAATTTATCTTAGAAATAATGTTTGGTAGTTTCCAATTTTGAGGATTAGGGTTTGGGTTTTGTCCTCCCCTTTTCATATCTAAAACCCAAAACATCAGGTCTCTGGTATGGAAGGTATGACTCACACATAATTTTCATTTTGAACAAATGAGAAGTCTCCCTCCTCTACCAGGACCGATTTTAGGACAGCCATCCAGGTGTAAGCCCTTAACCTTTCAAGTATGAAGTTGCAGTATTTATCCTCTCTAATTCCTTCACCTTCACTCCTTCCTTACATCAGAACCTTTTCCAATATAAAGAGAATAGAGGGAAGGCTCGTCGCCTCACCCTCTTCCCCGGTCACCTCACCCTCATCCACCACCGCTGCCATAGGCATGTCTTCTTCCACTAGTAGAGGAGGAAAAGTGTGGGTGCATTTGTTGAATCTTTTACATCCTCTTTTTTCTCACACCAATCATGAATCAAGTGGGATTAGATATTCGTGATGATTAAAACATTTTCACAAACACCCATGGTGAATGAACTATGAGAACTCTAATTCCCATTATAATTGGGATACGTAGGAAGCCTTCTCAGGGCCTGAGCTCACTGGATATCCTCTTCAGTAATCGAACCCTAATTCCCTTAATCCAAGCATCCTCAATAAGAGTAAACTTGAATTAATCCCCCAAATCACCAAGGCATCCTATTCAGGAAGTAAGCCCAAAATCATTTCTCTTAAAGGACTACACTCTCCTATGAGACTTATTGAACTATGTGGGATTTGATTCCCATAAAAATGGGATACATATGAAACCTATCTGAGGTTCAAACCCAATACTTCAAATCAACCCTGTTCTTCATGGGCCATATTCCCAATAGGTTCTAATACAACTTGGAATCCCATATTCTTTCCAATTTCCTTGGGCTTCTTAGGCATAAGTCCCACACCAAACCTTGATTAAGCACCTTTGAATTAGATCTCCTTACCACATGACATTAAACTGTATGGTTAGGTCCTTATCACATGACCTTAAAAGGTACAATGTGTCCCATTAAGTGACATCAAACTATGCTGGTTCTGATTCCTTTCACAAGTATTCATAGGTATCCCATTTATGGGTATGATCCCAACATCAAAACAAACTTTCATCTCCCTAGATGATGATAAATTCCATAGTGCCCCACTGAGTTGTGTAAAATCCAGTATCATCGTAATGATGATTAAAAGAATCTATAAATAGTATATGAGAGGATAAAATTTATGGAGAACCTTGAATACATATGGATGTCTCAATTAATGAAGAACCTTGAATATATAAGGATGATTCTAAATTTCACACATACTGATAATTGATTGAAAATTCCAAGAAAAACCTATGTTATACTTGGCAATTAATAAGGATTCATGAAAATATCTCAAATATATAAAGAGAGTCCCAAAGTAGAAAATAATTCCCCCCAATGGGTGTGATGATTATGACCTCCCATCCTCTTGACCAATGTATGTTCTTAAGTATCATAAATTTAAACTCAACAAGTGTCTGCCTTTGGAAAGTACGTCCCTTTTGGATAAATAATTGTGGGATGTTTCTAGTTCCATGAATAAGTCCAATGGAAACCACCTAGAAATATTGATTCTTAACCATAACACACATTCCAAGGAACTACAAATCATGTAAACTTTTTGGTTATTTCAAAATAAAGAATGTTTTCTTTAAAAGTGGGTTTCCATAAAAATTTTCTAGTCTTTATTTATAAAAGCTATAATTTTATTTATATTATATTGTTTAAAGCATGGAATATTTTTTGGGTGGAATCCTACTAGGCTTTGGATCACACCCTTCTTACATTTTTGGGTGTACGTATACTTGGTTATGTTTGACACAGGTAAATGAAAGACATTTTAGAGATGGAAGTTTGGGTTGCTAGAGGTCTTCCTTGTGAGGTGTTGTTGGTGGTGGCTTTAGTACGATGCTCCTATTTTTATATGGTGGTTTTTGGATGTTGTTTTCTCCATTATGGTAAAAAAAAATTGTGTTTTTTTCTAGTGTTGTAAACCCTAATCTATAAAATCATTTATACCATGTTTGGTTGTTTATTATTAGTTTCATTTTATTTATTTTGATGGTTGTTATGATAAATAATTTGGGTAAAATAATTCCCTTTTTTTATTAATGATACTCGAGAACTTGTTTCCAGATCATGGGAATCAGTAATACCCTTCGGTCATGCCAAGGACTGGGTCAGGTGCTAGTTCAGATGATGACCTAGCTTGGTTCATGAAAAAATGGTATCATAGTAGGTTATATCTTTTGGGTTGTGTTATTTGGGATGAGTCGGGATAGACTGGAGATAGGAAATTTAGGTCTTGAGGATCTGGTTGTGAGTAGGGTGCATGGCTAGCACACCTCGTGACAGACCTTGAGTCACCATGGGATGTTGGTATTTTTGTGTGACTTCTCCTCTAGGTGAGATGTACAGGCTGCAGACTATACGTGGAAATTGGGTGGGGGTGAAGTGTTCTGATCATTACTTTGTTATCATGAGTTTTTCTTATTTTTATTTGTTGTAATTTCTAAAAAATTTCATATTTGTTGTAATGATGATTTTTCTTGTGATTGGTTATTTTTGTAGCAACATGCCTCCCT
The DNA here is from genome assembly GCA_963277665.1 of Viscum album. Lineage (NCBI taxonomy): Eukaryota > Viridiplantae > Streptophyta > Magnoliopsida > Santalales > Viscaceae > Viscum > Viscum album. The sequence goes on from OY728130.1 coordinate 1,407,983,764, forward strand.
GAAGAATTACTTTGCAACCACGGGAAGAAGACAGAGAGAGTTCTCTCTGATTGCTTGATTAGATACTAGTGGAAGTTTTCATCTGGGTTGTTTAGGATTTGGGATAGTGTTAGGAACAAAAGGGGCCTAGATACCCTGAGAGGGGAGGGGGGTGAATCAGGGTATGGATATTATTTTTTAAAATTCTTCCCCACTAGATCCTGACCTCTCTATTATTAGGGTAACTTTTTTTGCACTTGTGTGTTTATGACGATCACTTCTTTTTGTCTTTATCTGATGATGATGATTTAAATGTGATGTAAGGAAGCAAGAAGGTATACACATAGATTTTTAATTGGTTCACCCTCACCGGGCTACGTCCAAGGAGCATACAACGACAATGTGCCACTATACCAAATCCACTAAAGCATAATGCCAATAATGTTCAGGCTAGATCACTTCTATGCCCAGGCTCACTGCCTTTACAATTTTTAGGGTTAGCTCACTACTTCCCAAGGGTCACTCCCTATTTCTCTCTCTCTGGATCACTATTAGTAGAAATAATAGCCTTCTTCCTCTTCCTTTTCTCACTGCAATTGGAAGGGATCCACTCACAGTTTATAGACCTATAAGTCTTTTCATTACCACTAATTAATGCATCCTCCACTATATGTAGATTCTCTATTTATGTCCAAATTTCATCCACTAATGAATACCCCTTTTTCCCCGAACACTAGGCAAATTCCTTTGGAAATACCTTCACAAAGAACCCTACTTCACGAGGCTCCCAATTTCATAAAGCTCAAACAAGACTTTGTAAAGATCCTGTCTTTTTGTGAATATTACACCTTCGCAGAGCTCAGGACTTCATGGAGCTCAAGTCATCATAGAGTGACTTACCTCGCGAAGCTCACTGATCCAACACAGAGTACCCAACTTTTGTGGAGCACCCAACTTTCACAGAGCACCCAACTTTCACGGAGCTAGAATATCCACAGTGAATCTCCTTCCTTTCGCGAAGCACACTGCCTTCATGAACTACATTCGCGAGCCGAGAGAAAAATATTTTATTTGAAAACTCTCTACTTATCTCGAGGGGGTCAAGATCTATTTATAGGTGATTCCACTGACCCTTGAACCTTCCATGCGAAGTCAATTCCATGTCAACTCAAATCACTAAGCTTCGAAGTTCCCGTAGAAATTATCTAAAAATAGAGAAGCACCATGAAAATTTTTTGATCACAGAGCATTCTGTCAATACCTTCATTCCTTCACCACAAAGCTTCACTCGCATTTCCCTTCACCACTGCAATGATCTTTAACGCTTCTATTAGCGATGCTCCACTTGCAATGCCACCTTGTATCTGCTCTTTTAATACTCCCTCCAGATCTTCCATTCTTTTTCATGGTTCTTTGTCAACATGGATTGTCAAAAACCTCTCTGTAACTTGAAAATTCACCATGGAAACCTGCATTTTCAACAAACACAACCAACCCCAAAAATGCTGCAATGTTATCTTGAGGGATTTTTTCCCAATAATCTCCCCCTTTGGGTTTGTTGACAAGTATTCTCATAACGATTCTTTGAACTTTGATAACTCTCTGAAGCTCCTTTCATCCTCAACCATCCTTCCCCTCTTGCGAGTTAGATAGAAACCATAGATTCACTGACCACATACTATAATCCCACATGAGCAATGATCATCATGATAAATAAGAGTAAATGAAAAGATCATCAATGAATCACTTTATTTCTGCCACCAACTATTGACACCCAGATGATACCAATTTCCAAACTGATACCAATTGTTGATACCACACTGATACCAATTAGTGAAAGCTTGAAACCTTCTCACACCATTCCAACATCATTGTTCTACTTTTATCACGATCCTCAACTGTCGCGATATTTATTCTTTTATCGATCACTTATAGCATCGTCAGATTTAAAACTCTCCCCCTTTCTCATTTATCTCCCTATCTCATTGCTCCACCTATCAGCTTCTCCCCGAGTCTTTGAATAAGACATTTATCCCTTACTCCAATAGTTTCTCCCCCTATAGGAGTCACTATATCACTATTTATCCCCCTTTATCAATGAACCCAAAGGTCACTCCTTTGTGGTCTGCAACATTAGATGGATCAAAGATTAGAACATTAGGGGAAAACACACCATACCTCAGGGAGAGGGGGTGTTCCCACAACCACACTTTTTCAAGTACGGGGACTCAACTGAACTCCCAGAGCTAGTCGATACCTCTCAAAAGCATCCTTGGGTAAACCCTTTGTTAGGATGTCTGCAACCTATAGTTTTGTAGGAACATACTCCAACGTCACAATTCCTTGATCAAACTTCTCCTTGATGAAATGATATTTTATCTCAATGAACTTTTTCCTTGAGTGATGGACTAGATTTTTTATGAGATTTATAGAACTTGATTTATCACACTGGATTTTGATCATAGATTTCACTTCAACGCCCATATCATCAAGCTACTACTTCATCCACAATAACTGTGTTCATGCTTGAGTGGGGGAAATATACTCAAATTCTTTAGTGCTCAATGAAATTAAATATTGCTTCTTGTTAGTTAAGAAATACACAATTCACCAAGATAGAAAGCAACTCCTGACGTTGATTTCCTATCATCCGCTAATCCGGCCCAATATGAATCATTATATCCTAGTAATTCGGAATGAGATTTGTCACTATATATAAAGTTGAAATCCACCGTTCCCTTGATATACCGAAGTATTATTTTTCACTACAAGAATCTGGCTTTTCTTGGGATTAATCTGATATCTCACTGCTTGGAAGGTCTAAAATACAATGCTATGACTTGTCGTAGTTAATTATAGTAAACTTTCAATGATTTTCATGTATTATGTGATATTAACTACTTTTCCATCCTCATATTTGGACAGTTTCATTCGGGTAGCAACCAGATTATTCATCTCCTTGGAATTTTCCATTCCAAATCTTCTCAAAACTGCCTTGGTGTATTTGGATTGAGAAATGAATGTTCCATTCCTTTCTTGTGTCACCTGTAGAACAAGGAAAAACGTTATCTCTCCAATAATTGACATTTCAAACTCACTTTACATGAATTTAGAGAACTGTATGCACTGAGCTTCATCTGATCCGCCAAATATTATGTCGTCGACATAAACCAAGACTATCATCCTTTTATTACTGTTGTTGTTGAAATATAGATTGTAATCAACTCCCCCACACTGAAAACCAAGCTTCTTCAAGTACTGATCAAGCCTTGAGTACCATGCTCTTGGTGCTTATTTCAGCCCATACAATGCCTTCTTCAGTCTTCAAACCTTGTTCTCATCCTCATTAATGAGAAAACCATCTGACTGCTCAATATACACCTATTCCTCCAGAACCCCATTCAAAAAATGCATATTTGACGACCATCTAGAAAACATTGAACTTCTGTTGCACTGCAATGGATAGGAATATTTGATTGTCTCTAGTCTCACAATCGGTGAAAATGTATCATCAACATCTATTCCCTCTATCTAAGAGTATCCTTTACATAGTATTCGTTATTTGTTCCGAATCACTATTCCATATTTATTCATCTTATTGTGAAAGACCCATTTAGTCCTGATCACATTCTTATCAGCTGGTCTCGAAACAATCTCTCATGTATTATTCCTCTCAATCTGATCTAGATATTAATTAATAGACTGAACCCAGTTTTCATCTTCATTTGCATTAGCAAATCATTTAGGCTCTACCTGCGATAGGAAAGATGTCTGTTATAGTGATTTCATTCTTATTGTCTGAACTGGAGCTGATTGATCACCAATAATATTCTGCTTGTCAATTTCATCTCAACTCCTTGTCTTCTTCAAAAATATAGACTTGACTTATTCTTGTTAATCATTTATATATTCTTATAAAATCTCATCTACCACTTTTACTCCTCTTGAGTATCTTTCATTTGATTAGGAGATAGAGATATCCCCCTATGTTGTGCAACTCTTGCTGCTATTGGGATCAATGTTTTTACCCACCATCATTCTCTTTATCCTGCATCATTTATTCTCATCTAGAACTGGGCATTGAGCCATCAACAAAACCACCAAGCCTAATGATTTGAATCAGTTGAAACTTTGGAGCTTATCAGCTCATCCCTTCACATATTTAGATGCCACATCCCCTTGGATCTTATCTCCCTAAAAATAGAAACACATGAATCATCAGTTAACAAAAAAAATTACATAGGGAAAGGGGATAATTATGGAATCCTCAATAGGAGGATTGTGGTTGATCCTGATGGGTCAACCCATTGATTATTTATTTCAAAGAATCACAATACTTCCTTGCTTCTTCTAGCTGCCTAGCCAAATTGAACTACTCTAGCCATATGACTAAGCATTCATTACCCACATGCTGAGTCTTTCTATGATATGTATATTCTGCAGGCCTGGCCTTTCTCACCATTTGGGGTTTAAACCCACTAGTACACATTTACTTCTTTTATGTTCCACCAAAATTACATTTCCCTTTATTCCTTCTCTGGGTAGGAATCTCTCTACTTGTCATCTTCTCTTTCTTCTTCCACCATTGCAGGGGTCTTTCTCTTTACTCCACTTCTCGCTGCGGAACTCGACATGCAAATTTTTCAATGCATTCTTTGGCCATATTTATTTTATAAATTATTTGATTCATGACAAATTTTCTTGTGGCAGTTGAGTCTTCCCTTCACTTTACATTATTCTTAATCACACTTGGGTCATCTACTCCCTTTTTCATCCAGGATTTCTCACATCCATTCCAGGGGTGTTTTTGTGGGTGTAACAGAGGGTGATTGATACACCTTTTGTTGAGCACCTTGTGATTCCCCTAGGACTGTAAACCTATTGTTCATATTACCACTTTGTTTTACAATGAAATATTTCTCATTATACATCACTAGAGTTAAGAATCTAATTTTGTACTCCTTTTCCTTTATCACTTTCTTCTTGCTGAAATGTCTTGCCAAATGCCCATGATCATAACATATAAAACATATTCTATTAAAGTCATACATCATTTCATCATTTCTCGACCGCGATATTGATGCAGTTTGAGTTCCTATTCTGATATTGAGCTCCTGAGATTCCTGACACATACTCATGGTGTGTCCCATTCTTCTACGATAGAAGCACCTAATAAATTCTTTCCTCTGAGAGACTCTTCTTTCTGATTTCTCATAACACTTCTTATTATTTTCAGATTTAGTAATGTTTCTATTTTCACAGCCTAAAATATATTCCAAAGCCTCTGAATAGAATATTGATGTGTGGCCATGAATCCCACAGAAATAGCACATGTCATCACAACTTCTTGTAACTGTCCTCTTAGGCCTATCTCCAGCACCGACAAGATTTTCTCCACTTCTGGAACTATTCACAGCTCACATTCTATCATGCATGGGAGGGGATTCATCAAATCCAATCCCAGTTTTTCCCAAACTATATGGTCTTTGAGCTGATAAAATATGTTGTTGTTCCTTTTTAGAAATAGAATATTTGTTCTTCATTTTATCATCACTTGTTGAAGAAAAATCGAATAGTAAGTGTAGTGCATCCTTCAACTTAGGTTTTCCTTTGTCTTTTGATATCTCCATTTCTTTCTTGGATGATTATATCTCTCCATATAATTTTTTAATCTTATTATCTCTTGATTCAAGTTGAGCATTGAGTTCTTTTCTGAGATTCTTCCCACTGCTCATCTCATCTTCCAGTTCTTGTGTGAGATTTTCTACCATGTCACTTTTCTCCTCCACTTTCAATTTTTCTTCATCAATAGAATCAGAACAACATGCATTCTCTTGTTGTACCCTTTGATTCTTCTGAACTAGTTCAGATAGTTGTTTAGAAAGATCATCATTTCTAGATTTTAAATTTTGAATCTCATCTGATTTCAGATTCTTTCCCTTGACATCAGATTTTGATTTTTCTACCTTTGCAGATCTCTTTAACAGTTCTTCATCTTGAGAATCATTCTTCTCCCTTAGATAAATAGCTACATTAATAAGCCTTTGATTAAAACCTCTTAGCTTTTAGATCTCAGTTTCCAATGCTTGGATCTGAATATCTTTAGATTTAATTTCATTAGTGAATTTCTGATCCAATTCTTTCTCTTTGTGGACAACTTCCACTTTTCGACTTCTGGTAGTTTCTTCATCATTAGTAGTCCCAACATCACTTGTCATTTCATGTTCTTCATCCATTCCTTCAACATCATTGAATGAGTAATTATTTTTACTATATGATTCATCAAAACCATTCTTCTATTCACTACATGATTCTTTTAACTGAATTACACTCTTTCTATTGACACTTCCACATTGGGGAATTTCGAAAGACATATGCTTCTTCTTTGAAGTTCTTCTCTTTGTCATGACGCACTAAGATATGAATAGATTGAATCTTTAACCACACAAATTGATTATCCTAATTTAGATCAAACAAGCCTGATAAATGAAACCTTCCCTCTGATACCAATTGTTAGGACTAAAAGGGGCCTAGATACCCTGAGGGGGGGGGGGTGAATCAGGGCATGGATATTCTTTTTCAAAATTCTTTCTGCCCCACTGGATCTTGACCTCTCTATTATTAGGGTCACTTTGTTTGCACTTGTGTGTTTATGATGATCAATAATTTTTGTCTTTATCTGATGATGATGCTTTAAATACAATGCAAGGAAGCAAGAAGGTAGACACAAAGATTTTTACTTAGTTCACCTTAACTGGTTTATGTCCAAAGAGCATAAAACAGCGATGTGCTTCTCTACCAAATCCACTAAATATCACTACCAATAATGTTTGGTCTAGATCACTTGTATGCCTAGGCTCACTGACTTTACAATGTTTAGGGTTTGATCACTGCTTCCCAAGGGTCACTCCCTATTTCTCTCTCTCTAGCTCACTGCTGGTAGAAAGAATAACCTTCTTCCTCTTCCTTTTCTCACTGCACTTGGAAGGGATCCACTCACAGTTTATAGATATGTAGGTCTCTTCATTACCACAAATGAATGCATCCTTCACTGTATGTAGATTCCCTATTGATGTCTAAATTTCATCCTTTAATGAATACCCCCTTTCCCCTAATCACTGGGTAGTTATTTTGGAAATATCTTTGTAAAAAACCCTACTTCGTGAGGCTCCCAATTTCGCGAAGCTCAAACGAGCCTTCATGAAGCTCCTACCTTTTCGTGAAACTCAGGCCTTCGCAGAACTCAGGCCATCACAGAGCTCAAGTCTTTGTAGAGAGACTTCCCTCTTGAATCTCACTAAGACAATGCGGAGCACCCAACATTCACAGATCTAGAATAGCTGTCGCGAAGATCCTTTCTTTCACGAAGCACGCTGCCTTCACGAACTACCTTTGCGAGTTGAGAGAAAAATATTTTCTTTGAAAACTATCTACTTCTCTCGAGGGGGTCGAGGTCTATTTATAGGTGATTCCACCAAACCTCAAACCTTTCATGTGAAGTCAACGCCACGTCAGCTCAAATCATGAAGGTCTGAAGTTCCCACAGAAATTCTCTTAAAATCATGAAACACCATGGAAATTTTTCGATCGTGAAGCATTCCATCAATACCTTCATGTCTTCACCAAGAATATCCACTTGAAATGCTCTTCACTTCCACAATGCTCTTCAATGGTTCTGTTCGTGAAGATCGTCATAATCGCGAAGAATCACAATCAATTCCTTGACACTCCTGAGGAAGTTGGGGTGAAATGTGCATCATTCTTACTAAAAGGCCCCAATCAAAGGTGGTGGGAATCAGTGTTTCAAATAGGGAAGCATGGTAAGATGACTTGGAAAGTCCTTAAGGTTGTCTTCAATGACCAGTATTTCCCTAAGGTCCTGGCCTATTATAGATCCCGGGAGTTTATGGATCTTATTTAGGGGGAACAACTGATAATGGAGTACGCTAAATGCTTTGATGATCTAGTTTGGTATGCACTTGAAATAGTTTATAATGAGAATATAAAGGATCATAGGTTCAAAATGGGTTTTCATACATAGATGTATTTTTAGGTTTTCCAGTTTAATCTAAAGACCAATGCTAAATTATCTAATCGAGATTGTATGTTAGAGATCAACAGAAAAGGATGGTCTAGTACCTCTAGGGTTATGTTAGTTATGAGTAGTGACAGTTCATCTAAGAAGAAGAGGAAGCAGGATGAGCAAGTTAAAAAGGTATGTGTTAGTTTGGGACACCGTTCACAGATGTCTTTATATGTGGCTTTCGATGTAGGGTCGATTTTTTTCCACTAGTGTGGGAGTGTAGGGGACACTCGACATGCGTATACATCCACTCCCAAACCTCATCATTGATGTGAAGATATGGGACACCTACATCTTTTTTGCAAGGTGATGCACCCATACCAGACTGGGGTGGGATCTGTACCTTCCTAGGGAATTTTATCCCAGTCAGAGTCGTCCAGGATAGTGGGATCTCATTTTGGTGGTCATGGTGGTAGGAACGGATCTTATTATAATCAATTAATTTCAAGGAAAATCCACTAGTCAGTGGTCATGTTCAGGATCAATCAGAGACTAGACATCTTCATGTTGTGGATCAAGAACCGGTGGGATTGAATGTAAGGTCCTTGCCATATTTAGGTTCCATTCTGATTTCATCTTTTATAGAAGTTGTTTTATTTGATACTGTTTCTTTTATTTCTTTTATCTTTTCCCATATTGTGAATTTTTTGAACTTTCCAATCGATCTTATGTTCTTTTCGATGGATTTGGTAACATCGTTGGGTAGAAAGAAGGATTAGGGACTCATATTCCCTATTGTGCACTCTCTGTGTCAAGGGTTGAGATGGAATGGGATTTCTTAGTCTTGGATATGAACCTTTTTGATGTAATCCTCGGAATAGATTGGATGGTGAAATTACAAGTGGATATTGATTGTTATATGTGTTGGGTAAGTTTCATTGCACCTGATGGGAGTTCTCAGGTTTTTCTTGGTGAGTGGAATCCTCGGTCGGGTCATGTTGGACCTCCACTCCCAAAGTTGGGTACTCTTTTTTTCAGTTATGATCACTCATGTTGGAATAAGATGGCGGTATTCTTGAGGGAGGATTACCTATGGTAGTGAATGAGTTACCAGAGTTATTTCATAATTTCTTTTTAGGTTTACCCCCAAAGTGACATATGGAGTTCTTGATTGATTTGGAACTAGGGACACAACCTGTATCTATTCCCTCATATCTTATAGACCCCACCAAGTTGAGGGAATTAAATATATAGATGGATTATTTGGAATCCAAAGGTTTCATTCGCTTGAGCATCTCTCTTTAGGCCACCCCAGTATTACTTGCAAAGAACGTCGATGGATCTCTCCGATTGTGTATCAATTACTAGAAGCTTAATAAGGTAACCATCAAGAAAAATTATCCTTTACCTCGAATTGATGACTTATTCGATTATTTGAAAGGGAAAATTTGGTTCTATAAGATAGACTTGTTTTCTGGTTAACACCAAGTCAAGTTAAAGGAGTAAAATATTCCAAAAATGGCTTTCCGAAGAAGGTACATAGACTTTGAGTACTTGGTCATGCCTTTTATATTAATGAATGCTCCAGCAGTCTTCATGGATCTTATGAATATAGTTTTCCACTAGTATATGAGATCCTTTTTTTTGGTATTACTGGATGAAATCTTATTTTATTATAGATCTGAGGAAGAGAATGGGCATCATTTTCAGATCATGTTGGGCCATGTGATCTCATAATAATGGGTTTTAGTAGACGCTGATAAGATCAATGTAGTTATGTATTGGGAATAGCCAAAGAATGTGTTTGAGATCAGGAGTTTTCTTGGCCTAGCTGGTTATTACAGGTGGTTTGTTCAGGACATCTCTTGGCTCGCTTCTTCCATGACATTTCTCACCCAGAATAGAGATAAGTTTGAATGGATCCCGGCATGTCAGGCATCCTCTGAGGAATTGAATCAGTGGTTGAATATCATACCTATTTTGATCTTTCCAGAATCAGTAAAGTGATAAGTGGTTTATTTCAATGCTTCAGGTATGTTCTTTGAATATTTTCTTATACAAGATGATCATGTGGTGTCATATGGATCTCACCAACTCTGGCCACATGAAAAGAACTACCCAACCCATGACTTGGAGTTAGCAATGGCGATGCATTCCCTGAAAATGTGGCGTCATTATCTTTTTGTGGAGAAATTTTTGGTCCATTCTGATCATAAAATCTTAGCATACATCTTCTCCCAAAATAATTTAAACTTGAGTTAGTATCATTATATTGAGTATTTGCAGGGGTTCGACTTAGATATCATCTATACCCCTGGAAAGGGTAATACCATGGCTAATGCATTGATAAGAAAAGTGTTGGTGTAGGCATTGAGGATGTATAGTGATGAGTGGACCTTAATGGGTATTTTTTTAAGCTGCACTTGGAAACAAAATAGTACAATAGAGGTGTGTTCTTGGCTAGTGTTATGTTAGATCCTTCTCTTCTAAATCTAATTCAACTGAGATGATTAGTGATGAGTTGTTCCAGTATTATACACAGTTTATTCATAGTGGGGAGACATTTTGAGGTTGTTCATTGTCTCCTGATGTAATCTTGTGATTTAAGGTCTATTTTTTGGTGTCGTTGTCTCTGAGTAAGGCGGTGATGCAGGATATCAACTATTCTTAGTGGTTCATTCAACCTAGAGCTATCGAGATGTACTATAATGTCCTTCGGCGGTTTTGGTGGCCATGTATGAGGTGAGATATTTCTGAATTTTTATTGAGATGTTATACATATCAGCAAGTAAAATCAGAGCAACAAATGCCCTATGGATTACTTCAACCATTACCCATTCTTACATAGAAGTGGGATGAGGTCACCATGGATTTTATTATAGTATTTCCTCACACACCTCGAAGAAGGAACACCATTTGGGTGGTAATTGAATGTTTGACCAAATTAACCCATTTCATCCTGATAAAAGATTTAATAAAGGTGGATGAGCTAGGTCGATTATATGTTTGGGAGATAGTGAGGCTTCATGGTGTGTTGTTGGTAATTATTTCTGATAGAGACCCATGTTTTACCTCTCAATTATATGAAGTTTTTTAAAAGTAATTGTGATCACAAATAAAAATGTGTATGGAATACCATCCTCAAAAGGATGTTCAGACTGAGTGGGAAAACCATATTCTGGAAGACATGATTTAGGAATGTGTCTTGGATTTTATAGGATCTTAGGATATCCATTTGGGATTGTTTAAGTTTTCTTATAATAATAGCTACTAGTCCTCTATTTTAATGGATCCTTTTGAGGTGCTCTATGGTCAGCTATGTCTGTCACCTTTGTGTTGGGATCAGGTGGGTGAGACCTCACTTTGGGGACCAAGTTTAGTGAAAGATACTTCTGAGAAGGTTAAGTTGATCATACAGTGATTATTGATAGCTCATATTCACCACAAATTTTATCCCGATCAGAGACACTGAGATCATGAGTTCTCTATGGGTGACCAGGTGTTCTTAAAGGTGGAACCTCATTTGGGCCATCGTTATTAGGGAAAGTAAGGTAAGCTAACACCAAGGTATGTCAGACCTTTTGGGATCACCAAGAAGATTGTAAAGGTGTCATAATGGATATATTTTTCCTCTTAGTTAACATAAATTCACAACATATTTTATGTCTCCTAATTGAAAAAGTATAATAAAAAATTGTATCATGTGTTAAATTGGAAAGAATTGGAAATAGAGCCCAAGTTATCCATGTTTTAATGGCCAGTTACGGTAGTGGATAACCAAGAGAAAGTGATTAGTGGGAATTTATTCCATTGGTTTGTGTCTTTTGGCAGCATTGGGAGTGAAATTCATGGGATTAATAAGAATACCTATTCTTATTTTCTGATCAATATTCTAGTTGAATTTCTAGGGATGAAAAGTTTTCATGGTGGGGAGAATAGTCACATTCATGATTTTATTTTGATGTATTTTTATATTTATTTCCATTATACCTTTATTATTTGGGATTTCCTTTTAGTTTTTGGAGAAAAGTGTAAAATTTTGGGTGGATAGTGTGTGGTGCATGGTTGGTGCACAGTTAGTAGTAACCATGTTCTCCTTCCTAGGTAATCATACAGTAGGTGATCTGTTTTAGGCATAAGATACCTCATGTCTAGTGCATGGTTAGTTTTATAGTGTGGGGTAACCATGTGGTATGTTATTATTGGATAGTGGAGGTAGCATGATCGATGCACGGTTTTTCAAACTGTATGGCCTGTCCTGGTCATTAAAAATTGGATTTTGGGTTTCTCTCTCCCCGATATTTTATCCCTAAGCCCTCTTTTTTTCATCCCACTCTGGATTCTTATCCCTAGGAACCTCCACCCAATCCTATTACTCCTTTTTATATTCAATTTCTTATTGTATTCGGGGTGATTATTCCTCGATTCTTCAACTAAGTCACCTTCTCCCTTGTTTTCGTCCTCCAATCTAGTGCTTTAATTCCTTTTCTTTGGGGATTATCTTATCTAGCATGTAAGGCACCATTTTTAGGGTTGTATCTTGAATATTTGGGTTTAATATTAATTTCTAGGGTTCGATCTTTCTTCCTTATGGTCTGGTTGAGGTGCGGTTGGAGTTTTGCACCAGATTTCGGGAAGTACTACACCCAACATAGGTGATTTTATTCTTAAAATTTATTTAACAAATTCATTATTATTTCTTGATTATTTTAATGTGTTCTATGAATTATATATGTGGTTTGAAAGGATTATTTGAAATTATTTGATATCCATTCATTTGAAAATGGTTTTCTCATATGAAATTGGGTGTATTTTTTTGTTTAAAGCCTTATTGTGCTCCTTGAGGGTGCTTTATAAATTGTTCAAGTGTCTTATTAAATTGTGAAAGTGATGTGAATCATGTTTGGAAATGGTTTTGGTATGATTTTTATTTTAAAAGAGTATTTTTGGGTGTTCAAGTGATGTAATAATGTGTTTGTTGCATTGTTTGGCTTGAATGATATAAAAAAGATGTGTTATGTGACATGTGTAACATACTTGAGCACAAAGGGAAACATGGGTAACTAGGTGGGAAGAATAGGACTAGTATACTAGATTATTTGGAATTGGTTCATCCAAATTTCATCTATAAGGATTGACATTAAAATACTAACTAAACATTGTGATAGTTGGAGACCACTAGGCCCATGGGGTTTACCCTCATAGTGGATTGTGCATGAGAAATATGTGATCTTGGTTTCTATACCACCCCTCACCAAGATACGATGTACCTAGTGTCCCATTTCTAGCTAGTGCCTTGAGGGTTCTCCCATGAGTAGTGATCTATGTGGATATCTCACTTATCGTCAGCATACAATATACTTAGTTTTTATTTCAAAATAAAGTATGTTTTCTTTAAAAATGTGTATCCATAAAATTTTTCTAGATTTATTTATAAAACCCGGAAGTTTATTTATCTTATAATGTTCATAGTATGGAATATTTTTTGGGTGGAATCCTAATGGTATTTGGATCATAGCCTACTTATACCTTTAGGTGTAAGTAGACTTGGTTATGTTTAACATAGGTAAAAGAAAGGTGTTTGGAGATGATGGTTCAGGTTGCTTTAGGTCTTCCTTATGAGGTGTTGGTGGTGGTGTCTTGAGGATAATGATCCTCTTTTCATATGGTGGTTTTGGGGATATTTTTGTTCTCCGTTGCTGTAACCCTTTTTCTGGGGGGGGGGGTTGTCTAGTATTGTAAACCCAAATCTAGAAATTTTTTTATACCATGTTTGGTTATTTATTTTTAGTTTCCGTTTATTTATTTTGATAGTTGGTTGTGATAAAGAAGTCGGGTAAAATCATTCCATTGTTTTATTAATGATACCTAGGAACTTGTAGCCTGCCCATGGGGATCAGGAATGCCCTTTGGGCTATGCCATAGGCTGGGTCGGGTGTCAGTTCAGATGATTACCTGGCTTGGTTCATGACATAAATTCCATCCAAGAACCAACCCCATGGTTTAAAACATTTACTAAAAATTATCATTCCATAATTATAGGTACTCTAGGAAAAATCCTAAGCTACCATAAAAGAGTTTCGTAAAAAAAACAAATTCCTCAAGTATTTGGGAAAGGAATACAAATAAACAAGCAACACGTCTATACTTACTTTTAAGAAAAACATTACTAGGAAAGCATCTATAATTCATCACAATAATGAGAAATTCTAACTTCAACCCATTCCATCAATCATGCTGTTATCCCCAACATCATTATGTATATTACCATACATATCTCCATCATAAGTGTCAACAAGTACCATACACTTGAGCCTCCCCATCCATATATCATCAACCAATAGTTATCTTAGGCCCACATCATGTCTCATAGCAAGGTTCACATCTAGTAAAAACATAGAATGCAACAAATAGAAAACAAATTCAATAGGTAATCTAAGCCCTGAAAACAATTCATCCAACCTTTATAAGGAAATGGGCATGCTCAACCCCAAACACTTATCTTTATCAAACAACCAGTTTTATTATCATACTGGATTTACTGATTCATTTATCATAGGTTACAACCATAGGCAACTTAAGACATCAGATATTAAGAGTTGTAAATTATTTAGTCATGTTCCAATCATAACTATCAGTTTCAAAAAACATTAAGGAAGAAAAATTCATTTAAACGTATCATTATATTCATTATTTATAAACAACCATATTTAACCACAAAACCCATTATTAATTCATTCATTACCATTTTCATACCATTAACCAAACTAACTAAAGTCATTTCAAACATTTTTACCCAATTATTCCATTACTACCTGGGCATCTAGCACAAAACAACCATTATTGTCTCATCTTCCACATAACACAACCACACATCACCACCCCACAACATGACCACATACCAACCACACATCACCTCATACTTCATCACAAACACATGTCACCAGCCCACAATATGGCCTCATAACAACCACACATTTTCCTATACAACATCAAAACCACAAATCACCACCCTATAACATGGCCACATTATAACCACACATTGCACAAACATAACATTTTTCAAATTTAGAGAAAATGGGGAATTCCTCACATTACACTTTTTTATTTAAGGGAATTCTCACACAAACCAAAAATCCATGGGAATCCATTTTATTATCTGAATATAAGTTCTTATCTAATTTATATTTTGGAGTGATATCACAAAAAGACATAATAAGGTTTACATATCACAACAACTATAATGAAAGAAAAAGATCCTAGTAACCATGATTTTTAATAGGGTGTCAAGATGATCAATTCACAATATCATGATAATAATATCAAAGCTAAAAAAACATGGGGATTAGAACCATTTACCCTTAAATTTCAATTAACTGGTTAATTTTTCTTGATTTGACCATCACAACCCATTCCCCATAGATAAACAAAAGTAAGAACCACCTTCATGATTAAAAAAAGTGATAAAGATAGATTCCATACCTCAAAGAAGCTTTGAAAGCTCACTGCACAACATAGGGTGAATAATAAATTCTTGAAAACCACAACCGCACATGAGAAACCATGTATCAACCAACACTACACCCAAGGATCGTCAAAACATGGCTTAAATGACCCCCAAACTAAAACCAAAATGCCACAATGGATTTTCCCAGAAGAGGAATGAAAAGAAAACCATGGGGAAGAGAGGATAACATGACTTGATCACCAAAACTAAACCACCAGAACTCATAGATCAAAGTAGGACATGACGAGATAAAAGATCTTCTGAAGGATCTTAGGGTTCCTCCAAAATTAAGATAAGGGAGGGTAGTCGAATAACTGAAGGTTTTAATGAACAAAAGATATAAAAAACTAAAATCTTCCCCTTTCAAAGAATTAATTTCATTCATGATGTGAGTTCCGTAGGGTCTTAAGGATTAAAAAATGTGAATCCAGCACATGGCATGAAAACATCATATATTTGGGTTTTGCTTAAAATTAATTCACCTTGAGTCAAATTAATTACACATCATGGATTTTAATTTCACATCATAAATGAATATCATTAATTTCCTCCACCATCACATACAAGTAGTAAAACCAACTAGATACATATTCCATGAACTTCCAAATAATGATGGAAATCTGGTTCATGTCATGAACCACATGTTATAGCACTGTTGCATATCTAACGTCCACTAAACCCTCTGGGGATTCCTCCAAACACTCTATACCCACCAAAATTTTAAAATTAATGGGCTGATAAGGCACGTACCATTACATAAAATACCTCTTAAATAATTCTTATCCTTAAGAATCAAAAACCAAACTCAGGGAAATAAAGGAGTCTGAACAACCACCTCGTGAGATACCAATCAAGTATCTCACCATATAAAAAAATCTATCATCAACCAAAATCAACAAATCAAAACACCCACTAACATCCCAATGAATTACATCACCACACAACCACATCACCACATCTCATCGGACACAACACCACAAAATCTGGTACTATCCATGAACCACTGCTTATCTACACATACACATCACCACAAAACCATATCAAACTCTACACAACCCAAGCCAGCAACCACTACAACAATCACACAATAATCCCCACACACACAAATTAGGGAATTCAATCCTCCATATCAATATACTATCCACTTTTGAAAGTACTAACTCTCCCTCATGATTCTAATTGCATAAAATTATAATGAACCCTGATTAGGATTCTAGTCTTCCCCTATTAATATGTTAGGATCTTTATCACATATCATGTAATAAGTAAATAACACATCTTGTAAAACAAATAGATCCAAATATCACATCATAAAAACTAAACAAAGTTAAAACAAACTCAAAGATACTCTGGGTACTGTGAATGCATCTGCATTTCATGTTACCAAGTACTCTTTTCCAGGACACCATATCTCCACAACATGTGATCCAAGGTAATGGTTTTTCTATGAAAAACCCTATCTCGATGATCTTGGATATCCACTATCTGCTCCATGAATGTCACGTCATCCTCGATATTCAACTCTCCCCAGTCAATGACATGGGAGTCATTATGAATGTACTGAAGGATTTGAGAGACATGGAATACATCATAGATCCTCTCTAGCCATGGTGGAAACACCAACAAATATTCCACCTTTCTAACTCACCTCAACACCTCAAAGGGATTAACATAACCTAAGAGATAGATTTCCCCTTCCAAACCTTCATTGCACATGTCAAGGGAAGACTCTTAAGAAAACATGGTCTATAAATTTGAACTCCAAGTTCCTCCTCCTATAATCAACATAAAACTGCTTCAAGTCTTGCACTGCTTTAATCCTCTCATGAACAAGATAAACCTTATATGTCTTTCTCTACACCACATTGGGACCAATAACTACTGACTCATAAACCTCTATCCATTACAACAGAGAATAACATGGAAGATTATATAAAGACTCAAATGGGGCCATTTTAATGGATGAATGATATATTTTATTGTATGAAAAATCAACCAAAGGCAAGTGTCATTCCCACGATTCACCAAAGTCTAAGATGCATGACTGTAACATATTCTCCATTGTATGGATAGTCTGATCTATCTTCTTGTCTACCTGAGGGTGGAAAGTAGTGCTAAGATGAAACTGAGTTCCAAATCATGCTATAATCCCCACCAGAATCACAAAGTAAAATATTTATCACGAACTAAGATAATAGACCTTGGAACTCCATGCAACTGTACCACCTCTAAAGGAACCCGGTGCACAGTGGAAGTGTAAAAAATGAACAATTTAAAATTTTATAGGTCTAGATTCATTTTAAAGACACTAAATATAAAAAAACCCTTGATTTTATTTCTTAAAGGATCACATGAAATTCAATTTAAGCATGAAAAATAAAATTTAATGAAATAATAAATGTTACCTTGTTCATTTGAATTTACCATTTTGATTCACTCATTATCAACATGTAGTGGCTAAAAGGAACCAATATAGGAATCCTATATATTTTACATACATTCAACACAACTCTTAAATCATTGATATATATTTCTATAGTTCTAAAATAGTAAATTTAATAACTTTATGATTTACCTTTAATCACATGAAGAACATGGACTCAATCGAGAAAGTGGGATTGATTCGACCTTGTTCTTCCTTCAGAATCTCTATATAAGAACTTAGTAGGATATGAGAGGTGATATTCTATCACTAAATTATTCCAAATTTTGGAGCTCACTATTAAAGAGGCTAAAATGATATTTTATACATTTCTTATACTTTCAAAAATTTCACTTTGGTCAATGGAAAGTAATATCCTTTGTTTTAGACATTCACATACATATATGAATTAATAAATTTTTCATAAATATCACAAATATTTTTTCACTCACTTGTAACACTATAAAATATTATGTTACAAAATATGAACTATTAAATGTTCCCATAATATCCCCAAATAATTTAATGAACCTTGAACATCCTATATTCATTATAAAAAATATATTTTCTTATATTTTCTTTTATGATCAAACAAATTGTAGATACCTTGAAAAATAAATTCAGTCATCATTATTATAAACTTGAATAATATAATTGAATTATTTTTACTTGTGATCGATTATACTCTAATGTTCATTAGCCCCATACATGGGCCCCACTTCATCCTAAACTCCTATCCATTAGAGTAGGTAGAACTTTTGGATACACTTAGTGTGTGGATCCTCTAGGTCCTTATCTTGATAGCTATGAATCTAACCCACAATCCAAGAGTGGAGTCTTGAAAACCATAATGGCCCCTAAGGAGATAAAGAATTTCATAGCTATAACTACCTCCTATGAAAAAATCTATGTAATATAATCTCTTTGTCTCATGATATCTCACAAAGTAGGATGCACAATTATGTCATCATCCTTTTTCTACTTTAAATATTTTGTGATCTTACTATACGGACTTACCTTCTTGTACCATAACCATTGATTTAATGAAGGTACTGCCATCCTGTTCAAACTGGGCCTATGAGATATCTCTTCCTCAACTCAAAAATGATAAATTATATCTTGATAATTCATCCAATGACATACCACCAATGGTGCACCCAACACAAGCTACCTCATCATGAAATCAATGTCGTGGTTTTTTCCTTGCATCAAAGTACATTATCAAATGGTAAACATTGATAAATATCTCAAATCTAGAGACTAATACACATGTTTGTAAATAAAAAAAACCAATGAAACCTAAAAAAATATAGTGTTCTTATTGGTGGTTCTATCCCCATGATCTCATCTACTCTAGATCTTCATGTTTGAACTTCATTGTCATGACCCACCTCCTCAGTACATGAACCTTGTCATCTGACCCCATGGGTCTCCTGTAATACCTTAGTTGCCTTCCCAGCACACCATAGGCTATTACTCATTAGGTTCACTTATCAGGCTAATGACTGTCCCCATAGGCCAACACATGTTCTTTTAGTGTGTTTTTCCCTCACTCACACACACCCTGGGAAGCTTCCCAGAAGGTCACCCATCCTGATTACTACTTCAGGTCAAGCATGCTTAACTATGGAGTTCTAATCAGGTAGGCTCCCGAAAAGAAAAGTGCACCTTATTGACATGGGTAGTAACATTTAGCCTTTTAAGTCTCACTTTTCCAGGGGTGTTACATTATCCACCCCTTTAAAGCACAACACCCTCATTGTGGACCCTAACCCTCAAACCTAGGTAGTGCCTAAGCACTTTCGGCTGGGTATTGGCTTTGATACCATTTTTTCACGACCCACCTCCTCGGGACATGAACCTTGTCATCTGACCCCATGGGTCTCCTGTAATACCTTGGTTGCCTTCCCAGTACACCATAGGTTATTACTCACTAGGGTCGCTTATCAGGCTAATGAATGTCCCCACAGGCCAACACATGTTCTTTCAGTGTGTTTTTTCCTCACTCACACACACCCTGAGAAACTTCCTAGAAGGTCACCCATCTTGATTACTACTTCAGGCCAAGCATTCTTAACTATGGAGTTCTAATCAGGTAGGCTCCCGAAAATAAAGGTGCACCTTGTTGACATAGGTAGTAACATTTAGCCTTTTAAGTATCACATTTCCATGGGTGTTACATTCATGATAAGACGTATCAATGATTTTGAGCCCCCATCACTTAATAGTAAAACATCATCTGTTTCCCGTCGGTATGATGTATCTATACCATATTACATAAATATTTAAGATTACCATCATAGTATCTTGAGTTTCTCATTATAGATGGGAACTGATATGAACTTCTAATATTAAATGTAACCTAAGGACATTACCATGTAAATAGTGGATGCAACAATTGTCACACCCGTCTCTTTTCTATTATTTATTTTATTAATTTTTCTTTGCATCGGGTATTCCTATTTGAATTCCGACTTAAAATTTTGAGCTCTTATTTTAAAACACGTTTTTTGGCCTTGACTGCATCCAGCACACCGCGGTCGAAGCCACGCGGCCTCGCCTGGGTTGCTGCGCGACCTTGCCCGGTTCACCGCACGCCCTTCCCGATGGTCAACTAATGAAGTGAAATGAATTAAGAATGGATTTAATACTAATAATAATATTAATGTCACTTGAGAATATTATTATTACTACCTTGGATAATAATTTAATTGAGAGTATTATTTTTATAAATAACATTTTATTAAGTTGATTATTGTATAGGTTATTATTTAGTTTATTAAGTTTGTTATTATCTTATTGTTATTATTATTATTATGTTCACCATGTTTATTAATATAAGTTATACTATTGTTAAGTTATTATTATTAACATTTTATTAAATTTTTTAAGTTTATTATGTTTATTAATATCATGTTATGGTTATTATAGTTATTATTATGATGATTATTATTAATAATATCATTATTCTTGTTAATTTATTTATTAATATTATTATTATTATTATCAGTATTATTTTTTATATTATTATTAAAAATTGATATGATTAATATATTTAAGTTGATATTTTGTTTGGGTCTTTATTTTTTTTCTTTCGCTTATTTCTTTTTCTTTTCCCTTATTTTTTTCTTATTTCCTTCTGTTTTTTTCTTCCCTCTTTACCCCTTTCTCTCTATCCTATTGGATTCCCCTCTCCCCTTATTTGGTGTCACGCCACAATACCCCTCCAAACCCTACGACCTATCTTCTTCGCTGCACCTCCCAGCTAGCCTCCTTGCATCACCCGCATCCCCCCGGCTGGACCCTCCTACCCAACTCGCTGCGCCCCCTCTTCTCCTCTCTACTCGCCTCACACTGCACCCCTACCCCATGCGCATCCCATGGCCAGCCGCACGCCCTCCCATTTCAATGGTCAAACCTCCTAGAGACTCTTAAGTTGGAACCACCCTTGCCCCTCACATGTCGTCCGCGATTACCTCCCTCCTCCCTATCATCCTCGACCAGCCACTATGACACCCCTTCTTCCCTTGGCCGACCATCATCCAAAGAGAACCTTCTTCCCTTGGCCAACCACCATTCAACGATCCAACCCATCATGCTACCCTGACCACCTAGCCAGCCTTGTCATGCTACTTACCATCTAGCTATTAACCTTACTGGCTCTGAATTCCCCACCGACACCTTTCCCTTCTTCTGTATGAGCTTCCCCCTTCATTTGAATCTCTTTTCCTTCATTTTTTTGAGTTCTTGGTTGTTTAGTGGGTGTGGGTTCATTTTAGGGGTCGAATTTGAATCTTTTCTTTATTAAAATTCTGTTTTTAGGCTTTAAATCAAGTTTTTTGTGATACTAATTGGTTGTGATTGGAGTTCCACACCCATGTTTGAAAGTTTCAACACCCTGGTAGGTGGTTCCACATTTAACCGTTGTTTAATGAATTATTTTTCTTAAATTAATTTAGCATATTATTTAATTAGTTTGTTTGATGCGAATAATGTTTTTAATTTAATTTGGTATGTGTGTGTGATATAGGTGTGTTTTATGTAAAAATTAATGTTGAACATTTTATTAGTAGATTATAAATTATACAAATTGTGCTCTGGTTTAGCATCAATTTGTGTCAAGTCATAGAGGAACTTTTGACTGCATTTTTAGTATTTTTGAGCCATGCGGCATATTCTGAAAATTATTTCACAAATTTTATGGTGAATTAGTTTGTTAATTTAATTAATTTAGCACAATTTTTAAGTATTTTACATGCTAAGAAAGTGATTTTGACTGAGTTTTATTGTGCATTTGTTTTGTTAATCGAGTGTTTATGTGACGTTAATGTGTTTTTTTGTGAAAACCTACATTGAGCTATTTATCAGTGTTCTCAAGATTGTGTACTTAGTTGTTTGAATGTGAAAGATCTGCATTGTTTGTTTTGGGTTTGGCATCAAAGTGCGTTTTGTTATAAAAGAGGTTTTGAGTGTGTTCTGGTGTTTAAAATCGCGCGACACATTTTTGAAATTGTTCAATAAATTTTCTTGGGGGTTTTCTAAGTGTAAAATTGTTTTCTTTAAAATTGAGAGTAGTTTAATTGATGGTGTAAGCAATGAAGATTAGGTTCTAAAACGATTTTGGGTGTTCACTTAATTCAAAAATGGGTATTTTGAGTTTGTTTTCATGTGTAAAGCTCGGTGATACTCTCCTATAATTTTCTTATGAAAATTTTAAAAGGATTTATCAAATTATATCAATGGTGTGAAACATGTTTGGATAATTTTTTGGTGTGTATAATATTTAAAAATGACATTTGGGTGTGCAAATAATGGTTTAGTGTGTGTAAGTACTCTATTTGGATTTTATACATAAATGTGACCTGTGAAATGATTATGAATTTTACAAATGGAATTGATGGTGTAAATGGTATCTTGTCATGTGTGGTGTTTTTCTTGAATTGTTTATGTGATGTGCACCTATTAAGATATTAAAATTTGTTTGAGCACAAAGCGGGAATCCTAGGTAGCTAGGAAGGTGAACTGAGACTAGTGGGCTAGTGTTCCAGAGGTGACTCGACCTGGTTTCACTGGCAGGACTGATGATTGAAACACTAACTAAACATATGAATGACTAAGGTTCATTGTTTCTAATCCATGTTTTCTGAGGTTCATGGTTTCTAAGCCACATTTTCTGAGGGTCATGGTTTCTAAGCCACACTTCACCAAGACACGAAGATCAAGGGACCCAAGCTAGCTAACACCCATGAGATATCTCCTATATTTGGTTCTCCTTGGTTAACTTATGCTCATTGGTGTGACACATTGGTTATTTTAAAAAGTAATTGTGTGTGGGTTTTAATTTAATTTTTTTCATTTGAAACAGTTTTCTTTAATCGTGTTTTATTAAAAAGTGTTCAAGTATTTAATTCTTATCTTTAATTTAAGTTGTTGTCTTTAAATTTATTTTCATTTAAATCACTTTTCATTAAAATTTGTTTCATTAAATACTGTTTAGGCATTTATTTCCCTTTTATCTATTTTACTGGAAAATGTATTCTTCATTTAAATGGTTATGTGTGGAATATTCTCTCTAAGGCATCCTAATGGGCTCTTGGCTCACACCCTACATACACCTTTGGGTGTATGTAGGCCTTTTTCTTTGTGTGTCATAGTTTGAGGCATTGTTCTTTGTGATGGTGGTTTGGGTTGTCGATGGTTTTTCCCATGCAGGTCTAATGATGGTGGTTTGAGGAGGTGGCTCCCCATGTTGCATGAAGTTGAAGATAGATGTGTTAGTTTTCTTTCATTGCAGTCTTCTTAGAGTATTAGTTTTACTTTTTTGTCGTATCTCTTGGGTTGTTGGATCCATTTGTATATCTTTAAATATGAAATGTGTTAAAGTTCTGTTTGGTTATATAAAATCATCTTCTTTCCATTAAAGTAGTTAGTTATATTTATGTCTCTTTTTTTGGGTAAATCATTCCCTTGTACTATTTTGATACCCAGGAACTTGTGTTAGCCCGTGGGGATCGAGAATGCCCTTTCAGCCAAGTTACGGATCGGGTCGGTGCCGGGTCGGATGGCGAATCGGCCTGGTTTGTGAAAAAATGGTATCAGAGGAGGTTTGTTCTCTTGAGTCGTGTTCTTTTTGGACAGATTAAATGTAGAAAAAATTTAGTGGTGTCGTAACTCGACATTTTATCTACGAGTAAGGTGCCTAGATATCACACCTCATAGAGGAACTCGAGTTACCAAAATAAAGTTTAGGTTTGTCTAAATATTTGGTCCGTGTGGTTATTCTTGTTTAGGGGAAATGAAAAATGAGTAGGGTCAGTGCTCCCAGAGAGCTCACAGGGTCTGGAAAGCCATGTGGATCTAGGGATTCTCTCCTAGAATACCCTTTGTGTCAATGGAATGATTTTCATATGGCTTCCAACCATATGTCCCAGTCACCCGCTGACACTAGTTCCCTCTTGAATCGTTCCTCCTCTCTTTGTTTTGGATTCCTGGAAATATGGTTTTTAAGTAAAAATGATTTGGTCTTAATTTTTTTTTGAAATAAAGCACTTTAAAAATTAAATGATGTGTAAGGTTTGAAAATTGTGGGTTGAATTTTTGGTTTTAAAAAATAGAAAGGTCTGATTTTGATTCTTGGTGTTCTCATGGGAAACCACATGCATGAGTTTATATGGAAATAGAAATGGTTAATGGAATGATTTGATGAGTGCATGGATGGACATGAGGTGGGTGCCAGTGTGGCATGGGAACATGCATGCGTGAGGCCCATGGTACACCATTGGTGTTTGTTCAACCCACCATCTTTGTTTATTTTCAAAATGTTTGTTTAAGAAAAAGAATTTGGTGTTTTAGTAATCGGTAATTGTGTGATGTGTCCTTGTGTTTTGGGAAGTGTTGGATGTGAGGCGTTTCGAGCCTAGAATCATTTTTTACAAATTTTTGACTTGATTTTGAATTCTTATTTGTAAGTTGGTGTGAAATAATGTGGTTAGTGAATTATTCTAAAAATTTCTTTGGGAATCCCTTGCAGTGGTTCCCCCTGCACGTTTAGTGATTCTCTTATAGTATGTCTTGGTCATTAGACCAATTTCATTGGGTCCATGGTTTTCTTTCTTTACTAGTGAACGCCCCCCCCCTAAAGCATTAACATGTGATTGAAGTGTAGCCATGTGTAATTCGTCATTGGCCAACCCTCAAGTTGATTAAAGCAAGGAATCTCCCTTTTGAGTGATCATGATAAGTATATTCCTTTTTCTTTTTGGTTAAGCGGATCTTCTCATCGTGGGATGACCGACGCGAGGGAAATTGATAGGAGTTTTGGTCTATTTGAGTTGTATGAGTCTTCGGGTATGAATTTTGACACCATTCCATTGGAAGGTTCCCCCTAGAAACGATGAAAGGAATTCTAGTGGGGAAGGGTGAAGGCGGTTCAGAGTTATCAATGTTGAATAGTGTCTTGAAGGGATTTGTAGTACTTTCATTGGTCGCAAGAGTCATGTTTGGTGATGTCTTGCAGTGTGAGTTCTCTTTGAAGAGAAAGGGTAGATTTCGTAGAATCCTTCAGGAATCCTTGTTTTCATAGGAGTGTGTCCTCTCAGAGAGTTATAAATTTTCTATTCAAAGGGGAGTGTTTGTCGTGCATCTTTCCTTCTTATGTTTCATGGTTAAGGTGAAGAGATTATGCATGAGAATCATCTAAACCTCTGTTCTGGTGGATGTTCTGTGAGGTATTAGTTGTATTTCATGGTGTGTTTTGTTTTTTGGTGTTGTCTCGATTGCGGTGTGGTTCCGTGTGACACCAAAAGGAGAATCTCAGTTCGGGAGTCTTCTATACCTGACTACGAGGAAGGAGATGCTTAAAACATCAGGGCACCAGCCATAGGCCTTGGAGTGAATTTGGCATGTGGTCAGGAACCCTGAGAGTGTATGGGACCCCAAATCTATTTCTGTCATTAATGTTGGGTTAAAGGCTATTTAAATCGTTTCTTGTAGCTGTTCCATTCCGAATGACCCTTCTGGGTGCGTGAGGTTTTCTATGGCTATGAGGAGGCTTAGTCACCTCATACCTTAATGTCCCAGTGGATGCGACCCACCATATGTAATCCCTTTTTCTAGTCCTTATGAGGTATGTTTGGGGAAATCAATCTCAATTTTGATTAGTTCTCATCCAGGAATGTGGATATGCTGGTTTGTCTTGGGTCATTCTTTTGACACCCCAGTAGTCGGGCCCCTCCCTCCCCGCCCATTGTGGTGGGGTGTTTGGTCACTAACATGAAATTTTGAAGTTTTATATCTTATGTTAGTTCCAATGGTGGGGAGTTTGTTCGGGCCTCCCCGTGTTGGTTTTCCAATCTCCTCTTAGTAATTGGTAAGTTTCTAATGGTGGGGAGCCCCTTCAGGTTTTCCCATGTTGACCTTTTGATTCTGTTCCTAAAGATGGCTAGGTTGTGAGGAATAAGAGTGTTCCTTGGATGCGTTTTTTCTTGTTTGTTTGTTCCAGTAAACTGGTGTGGTTTTTTTAATAGTGCTTGAGGTATTTCAGCTTGTGAA
This sequence comes from Viscum album, assembly GCA_963277665.1. Taxonomy (NCBI): domain Eukaryota; kingdom Viridiplantae; phylum Streptophyta; class Magnoliopsida; order Santalales; family Viscaceae; genus Viscum; species Viscum album. The sequence goes on from OY728130.1 coordinate 1,408,010,245, forward strand.
GTTAGTTTCCGTGGGTGTGAGGGATCCTTTTCTTAAACAATCAACTAGAGGTGTTCCAAGTCTTTGGGGTGGGCAACACAAATCAGAAATTTATTTTATGAGTTTCTTGAGGTTTTAATTTAAGTCCCTTTCTATGAGCGCGATGTGTACCTCATTTTGCTTGATTCTTGTGCAGATCCTCTTTGAACCTTAAGGGGGTTTCATTTTCTACTTTGGGGTTCAATATTAGTTGTGGATTTATGTGGACAGAAAGTGTTATGTTGGGGAGAATTGTCACAACTGTCTCTTTTCCATTATTTATTTTATTAATTTTCCTGGGCATCAGGTTGTCTAGGTTGAAGTCTGACTTAAAATTTTGAGTTCTTATTTTAAAATGTGTTTTTTCCCTTGACTGTGTCCAGCGCACCGCTGTCAAAGCCACATGGCCTCACTTGGGTCACCACATGACCTCTCCCGGTTCACCACACGCCCTTCCTGATGGTCAACTAATGAAATAAAATGAATTAAGAATGGATTTAATAATAATAATAATAATAATAATAATAATAATAATAATAATGTCACTTGAGAATATTATTTTTACTACCTTGGATAATAATTTAATTGAGAGTATTATTTTTATAAATAGCATTTTATTAAGTTGGTTATTGTATAGTTTATTATTTAGTTTATTAAGTTTGTTATTATCTTATTGTTATTATTATTGTTATGTTAACCATTTTTATTAATATAAGGTCTATTATTAATAACTTTTTTAATAAATTTTTTAAGTTTATTATGTTTATTAATATCATGTTATGGTTATTATAATTATTATTATGATTATTATTATTAATATTTTTATTATTCTTGTGAATTTATTTATCGATATTATTATTATCATTATCAGTTTTATTGTTTATATTATTATTAAAAATTTGTATGGCTAATATATTTAAGTTGATATTTTTTAGGGACTTTATTTCTTTTTTTTCTCTCTTATTTCCTTTTCTTTTCCCCTATTTTTTTTCTTATTTCCTTTTTTCTTTTTTTCTTCCCTCTTCCCCTATTTATCTCTATCCCATCGGATTCCCCTCTACCCTTATTTGGTGTCGCACCTTAATACCCCCCCAAACCCTACTGCTTATCTTCTTTACTACACATCCTGGCCAACCTCCTTACGTAGCCCACATCCCCCCCAGTCAGCCCCTCCTACCCAGCTCGTCGTGCCCCCTCTTTTCCCCTCTACTCCCCTCACACTACTCCCCTACCCTATGTGCATCCCATGTCCTGTCGCACACCCTCTAATTTCAGTAGTCAGACCTCCTGGAGACTCTTCAGTTGACTCCACCCTTTCCCTTGCACTCCGTCTTCCACGACCTCCCTCCTCCCTATTATCCTCGACCAACCACTATGCCACCCCTTCTTCCCTTGGTCAACTATCATCCGATGAGCACCTTCTTCCCTTGGCTGACCACCATTCAACGTTCCAACCCATCACGCTACCCCAGCCACCCAACCAGCATCGTCATGCTACTTACCTTCCATCCATCAGCCTCGCCGGCTTTAACTTCCCCACCGGTGCCTTTCCCTCCTTCCGTGTGAGCTACCCCCTTCAGTTGAATCTATTTTCCTTCATTTTTTTAGTTCTTGGTTGTTCAACAGGTGTGGGTTCATTTTAGGGTTTAAATTTGAATCTTTTATATATTCAAATTCTATTTTTAGGGTTTAGATCAAGTTGGTTGTGATGATAATTGGTTGCGATTGGAGTTATGCACCCAAGTTTGGAAGTTTCAACACCGAGGTAGGTGGTTCCGCATTTAACCATTCTTTGATGAATTATTTTTCTTCTTAAACTAATTTAGAATATTATTTAATTAGTTTGTTTGATGGGAATAATGTTTTTAATTTAAGTTGATATGTTTATGTGATATAGGTGTGTTTTATGTGAAAATTAATGTTGAACTGTTTATTAGTATATTATATATTATACAAATTATGCTATGGTTTAGCGTCAATTTGCATCGAGTCATAGAGGAAATTTTGACTACATTTTTAGTATTTTTGAGTCATGCATCATATTCTGAAAATTGTTTCATAAATTTTATGGTAAATTAGTTTGTTAATTTAATTAATTTAGCACAATTGTTAAGTAGTTTACATGCTACGAAAGTGATTTTGACTGATTTTTATTGTGCATTTGTTTTGTTAATCGAGTGTTTATGTGATGTTAATGTGTTTTTTTGTGAAAAACTACATTGAGATATTTATCAGTGTTCTCAAGATTATTCATTTAGTTGTTTAAATGTTAAAGAGATGTAGTGTGTGTTTTGGGTGTGGCATCAAAGTGAATTTTTTCATAAAAGAGATTTTGAGTGTGTTCTGGTGTTTAAAATCGTGCAACACATTTTTGAAATTGTTCAATAAATTTTCTTGGTGGATGTATAAGTGTAAAATTGTTTTTTTTAATTTATAGTGGTTTAATTGATGGTGTAAGTGATGTAGATTAGGTTCTAAAAAGATTTTGGGTGTGCTCTTAATTCAAAATGGGGATTTTGAGTGTGTTTTCACATGTAAAGCTCAGTGATACTCTCTTAGAATTGTCTTATGAAAATTTTCAAAGGTTTTATCAAATTATATAAATGGTGAAAAACTTGTTTAAATAAGGTTTTGGTGCACGTAATATTTCAAAATGACATTTGAGTGTGAAAATGATGGTTCGGTGCGTGTAAGTACTTTGTTTGGCTTTTATGAATAAATGTGTCTTGTGACATGATCTTGAATTTTAAAAATGGAATTGATGGTGTAAATGTTATCGTTTCATGTGTGGTGTATTTCTTGGCTTGTTTATGTGATGTGAACCTATTAAGATCTTGAAATATTTTTGAGCACAAAGCGGAAAGCCTGGGTAGCTAGGAAGGTGAACTAGGACTAGTGGGCTAGTGTTCCGGAGGTGACTCGACCTGGTTTCACTGGTAGGACTGATGATTACAACACTAACTAAAAATATTAATGGCTGAGGGTCTTGGTTTCTAAGCCATTTTTTAGAGGTTCATGATTTCTAATCCACAGTTCACCAAGACACGAAGATCTAGGGACCCAAGCTAGTTAACACCCATGAGGCCTCTCCTATATTTGGTGCTCCTTAGTTAATTTACACTCATCGGTGCAACACTTTTGTTATTTTAAAAAGTAAGTGTGTGTGGGTTTTAATTTAATTTGTTTCATTTGAAATAGCTTTCTTTAATTCTGTTTCCTTTAAAAGTGTTCAAGTATTTAATTCTTCTCTTTAATTTAAGTTGTTGTCTTTAAATTTGTTTTCATTTAAAGCACCTATCATTCAAAATTGTTTTATTAAATAATGTTTAAGAATTTATTTACCTTTTATCTATTTTACTGGAAAATGTATTCGTCATTTAAATGGTTATCTATGGAATCTTCTCCCAATGGTATCCTACTAGGCTCTTGGATCACACCCTACATACACCTTTGGGTGTATGTAGGCATTTTTTTGTGTGTCACAGGTTGAGGAATCGTGCTTAGTGACGGTGGTTTGGGTTTTTGATGGTTTTTCCGATGCAGGTCTAACAATGGTGGTTTGAGGAGGTGGCTTCTCATGTTTCATGAAGGTGCAGATAGATGTGTTAGTTTTCTTTCATTGTAGTCTTATTAGAGTATTAGTTTTCCTTTGTTGTCATCTCTCTTGGGTTGTTGGTCCCAATTTTATATCTTTAAATATTAAATGTGTTAAAGGTTTTTTTGGTTGTATAAAATCAGATTCTTTCCATTAAAGTAGTTGGTTATTTTTATGTCTCTTCTTTCGGGCCATGTCGCAGATCGAGTCGGTGCTATATCGGATGGAGACTCGGCCTAGTTTGTAAAAGCAATATAAACACTATTATGATAAGAATAAACACACACACACACACACACATATATTTATATAAAATTTTATACATTTAATGGTAATAAAATTATATAAAGGAGTTGGTTCTAGGGCACCCACTCACCACACTCTCGCTTGTACTAGAGCCAACTGGTAACACTTATCAACCCATTGTCTCTCACATTAGTACAATTATTCTGCTGAGATATGCCTTTAATTATGGGTTCTACCACATTATCCTCTTTAGAAACTTTTTTAACTATGACTTTACCTATCTAAGTAAAATACAACAAGAGATGAAACTTCTGAAGTATATGCTTTGTCCTCTGGTGTAACCTGGGCTCTTGAAAGCACCACTACTGCAGTATTATCATAGTATAATGTAATTGGGTCTACACTACTAGGTATAATTAAAATCTCTAAAACAATGATGTGTATCCAAACTACTTCCTTATATTCATCAAAATCCACTATATACTCGGTCTTTGCTATAGAATCAACAATCACTGAATCCTTCCAACTCCTTCAACTCACTGCACCACCATTCAAGAAAAAGACATAGTCTGTTTAGGATTTCATATCACCGTGATATGTTTGGAAGATAGAATCAGTTTATACCCTCAAAACTATCTCCTCATATCCTCCATAAACAATGAGTATATCCTTTATACACTTAAAGTATATTAGGATTATTTTATCAGCTACCCAATACAACTCTCCTGGATTAGATTGAACTCCACCAACCATTCTTAAAGTAAAGGAAACATAAAACCTAGTAAATAGCATGGAATATATGATAGATCCCACTTCTGAATCATAAGGGAGTCTACTCATTATTTCAATATCCTCTTATGTTTGTGGAAAAATCTACTCTGATAGATTAATGACATGTGACACTAGAAAAAATACTCTACTGGAGTATTCCATATTGTACCTTATCAATATATTTAATTTGAATTATCCTACGAATATTCTGATATCTATATAGATAGATCTTATCCCTAGAATATAGGCTGCTTCACCTAAGTCTTTCATGGAAAAGAATTAATTTACGCAAGTATTCACTGATTGTAATACTTTTAATTTTTTTCATATTAATAATATTCCATCAAAATATAATACTAGTAAAATTATGGAACTTACACTAACCTTATTATAGTCATATTTATCACTTTCATTCTTAATTAAACCAAATTCTCTTTTGACCTCATCAAAGAAAACATTTCATGATCATGATGTTGACTTCATTCCATAAATGGATCTCTACAGTTTTTACACTTTATTGGTACTATTTTTCATAATAAACCCTTTTATATGTGTCATATATATTTATTCAACTAACTTCCCATTTAGAAAAGAAGTTTTTCCATCCATTTTCTAAATTTCATAATCCTGGAATTTTTGTGTTGAAAGTAATATTCGGATGGATTTTATCATTATAACTTGAGAGAAGGTTTTGACATAGTCTGTTCCTTGGAATTTCCTAAAACCCTTCACTACATTCATGCCTTATAGGTTTTTACTTGAATATACATAACCATATTTTTCTCAAATACCCATTTACACTCAATAGTCTTTAAATCTAAGGGTGTGTCTACCCAAATTAAAACTTGATTTTGGTATATAGACTCCATTTCAGAATGCAATGATTCTTTATATTTAGCAACATCCTTTCCATATACTATTTTCTTTATAAGGAATAGGTTCACCATTCTCTATGAGTAATGTGTCACCTGACTCAGCGATAAGAAAACCACATATCTTTGGTTCTCTATCCTATCTAGTAGACCTACATAGTACTTGTGTTTGAGTAAAATATTTATCTCCCACTGTCTCTTGTGGAGATTATTCCCAAAACAACTCTTGTGCATTTAGAGCATCAACTTCATCAAAGTCAATATTTCTCCCACTATTTTCATTTTAAATATATTCCCTTTCTATAAATATAGCATATCTTTCTATAGTCACATTTCTATAAGAAGGGTTATATGGGTAATATCATTTATTCTTCTTCAGATAACCTTTAAAGATGAACTTCTTGCTCTGATATGCTAATTTTTCACTGGGTATAGTCTTGAAATAATCATCATATCCTCATACACTTATGTGTGATAGACTATATTTCTTTCTATACCACAACTCATATAGAATCCCATTAGGTACTTTAGTTGGTACTTGGTTTAGTATATATGTCACGGTCTTTAGTTCATATTTCCAAAACGATAATGGTAGAGTTTTATAACTCATCATCAATCTGACCATGTCAAGAAGGGTTTGATTCCTTCTTTTACTAACACTATTACACTGAGGTGTATAAGGAGCAGTGAGCTACGAAATTATACCACACTCCTTTAAATGATCTATGAAAACTTGGTTAAGATATTCTCCACCACATTTTGTGTGGAGTTTTTTCATCTTCTTGCCAAGTTGATTCTCTACTTCATTCTGATATTCCTTAAACATGCTAATGGAGTATTACTTATACCTCATTAAGTATAAATATCCATATCTACTATAGTCATCAGTGAATTTAATGAATTAATAAAAACCACTCCTTATCTCTACTGAAAATAGACCACATACATTAGTATGAACCAATTCTAATAGTTATTTATCTCTTTCACTTTTCCCACTGAAAGGTCCTTTGGCCATTTTACCTTGTAAGTAAGCATGAAATACATCCAAGGGTTTTAAATCTATATAGTCTAAATACCATTCTTTATGTAATTTTCATAAACATTTATCGATTGCATGACCTAGCTTGAAGTTCCATAGGCAGGTCGGATTTGATTCATTCTTACTAGATTTTTCATGGATTACCAATGCTGGATTTTCTAGTTCAAGTATATGCAACACATTTTTAAGATATTCCATACTATAACATATGTTATACTTATACATAAGAGAAAATATATTTCCAAACTTGAAATAAAATCCCATAATGTCTAAACTTGGCACTGAGATTGTGTTTCTACTAATAGATGGTATATAATAACAATTATTTAGTATAACAACCATCCCACTAAGAAAATTAATATGATAATCTCCCACTTCTAATTATGCTAGTATTTCACCATTTTTTTATCAGATATCTACTTCACCTTTTTCAATTTTTTTGAATCTACTTGGTTCTTGTATTTGAATACAAAAGTTAGAGCAGCATGCAGTATCCAATGCCCAAATTGTAAAAATAGATAGATTACATTCAATGATAAAAGTACCTGAAACAAAATCATCAATCTTATTCTTCTTCCCAGCTATGCAATTATTATTTTAGTATCCTTTCTTACCACATGAAAAGTAGACTGCCTCCTTCTCATTACACTCCCTCTATATTTTTGGTTTCTTGGGAAGGCAGTTCATTGGTGTCTTTGACTTCGACTTATCCCTTGTCACTTTATCCTTTAATATCTTCCTCTTGTTCACCATAAGGACTAAAGAATTAGAATTGTTCATATCCTTATATTATTGAAAAAATAAAGACAAAAAATCTTAAAGAAATTTATTCATGTTATTCATATTATAATTAATAATGAAAGTCAAGAAACTATGATGTAAAGAGGCAATAATGAGATCAATTTCTAGATGTTGGTTCAATTTGAACCCAAGGGGCTCATGTATCTCAATATACCTAATCATATTGAGTTCATTAGGTCCCACTTGATTTCCTTCAGATATCATGTATCTATACATATCACTTTATATCTTATATATTTCATATTGAGCTCTCTCCTAGTATAACTCATAGAGATATAAAAACATTTGGAAAACATCTTTATTCTCATCGATTTTTCTTAACTCATTGGACATAGATGACAATGTGAAACACAAAACATCTAGTGAAACATCCATATTATTCTTATATTTATCTTTATCTTCCTTTCTTTAACCCTAATGGGGCTTAAGAGGAAGTGGTTATTCCAACACATAAAGATTTCTCTCTTGGAGAAATAATACATACAAGCACGTTTACCACTCCTTAATGTCATAGTTGGTCGGGATATTCACTTTATCAAATATTGATCATAGTGAAATTGATCTAGTGGTATTGGAAATTTCCATTTTTATCTACAAAAAATAAACTTAAAATATTAGTAATTTATCTTGATTACTAGTAGAAATTTTAAAATTATTAATTTTAAATGTATCTGGCTATTTTATCAAATCCTTATAGCCTTGAACAACTAGATTCAAAATACTCAGTCACATGAGTATTCTAGTTTATTTGGTACTTAAACCTCTCTTAATATCTTAATATATGGAATCACCACTACTTTGATAATATAAGGTATGATTTTGACTATCCAACCACATTAACACATGTATTCTTGATCTTTTGAGTTGAGTCTCATGTCCTATAAATAATTTCTTTTCATTTCTAAAAACTTTTCCACTAAAGTTAAAAAATCTAGCTATTGATAATAATTTTCTTCAAAATTTAGCTAAGTTGACCCGCTACTCTCATAATAACTCATTGATAGTAAGTGGTACCCTCAACTAGGGATGATGAGAACCTTGTATGATCGGTTATGTAGAAATTAAAATGATGGATGGAATTTAATGACTTAATAAATTCTTTGATGGATTTGGTAATTTAATCCCAATGAATGAAATAATTTTCTATTTAGCAAGATTTTCTATGTGATCACACTCAAAACATAACTAGAATTTTAAATAAAAATTATTCACCACACATGTTCATTTTATCTTTTCATGCTTGTTTATTGTTATATTATCTGATTTTCTATAAGAAATACACATTCACAAAATAATAAACAATGCATATAATAAAATAAATAAATAAATAATTATGTGATCATGATCTGTTAACTATTAGTTAATCCATCGACCGATTAATATATTAATCGATACCCTAAATGAATTTCCTAAGTCAATACCTGACTTGAATTCCAGTGCCCTTAGCTCCTATGTAGTTAACCTGTTTGGATTACACTATCTCTCAACTCAAACCATGTCATCATGAAATCCTCTGATCTTTAAAATGTATACTCACATGCAGGTAAGGATAACTCAGTGTGAAAAATTACATTTTATCACTTAAATGTAGAAACACATGACCATATAAAAATTGAATATGGAGGGGTGATGCATAGATAATCAAAATAAAATAATTATTACATTTTAAAAATATTAAATGAAATAATTAAAATAAAATAAATAATAAACCAAACATGAATGGCTTGGTCTCAACTAATGATCATTCAAAGGGAAATTATATTTCATAAAAAAATTAAATTTTTTAAATTTCAACTCAAGGCTATTTTTATTACTTTAACTTGTATTAAAATAATTTTAATTAATTTTTGATATATCCCACAACACCTGAAATAAATTTATTAAATCCTAGATAATTAAATTTAATTTCTGAAAGTTTTTCATAAATTGTCATGTCTATTTTGAACTAAATTAAATCCCAAGAAATTTATTTTAGGGCTAGTGATGTGTCAGGCTGGTCAAACCCGGATTATACCAGTTTGGCCTAAGTCTAGTTGGGAATCCATTTAAAGGATATATATATATATTAAAAAAGAAATATTTTTTCTTTTAATTAAATAATATTTCATGTTAATCTTTTTCTTTTTAATTAAAAAATCTTCCAAGTGAAGCTTTGTCCATTTTTTATTGTTGGAAAATTAATTAATCTTCAAAAGAAATATTTTATTTTCAATAGACTACCCCAACTGACTTCTAGTATATCTAAATAACACACAATGTACTCACATCATGCTCTAAAAAAACTCTATCACACTAATATCCATTAAAGTGATGCAAAAAAATAAAACATTAATTTTTTTCACAAATTTTAAGCAATACCCATCGATCTTCGATAGACCATATCTTGGAAATACGCACTTAGATCGACACACCGTCAATTTAATTAGTACTATATAAAACCCCTATTTTTTAATTATAGAAAATTTAATTTAAATTTTCAAATTTTCATATAAAATAATTACATGTTTTCTATAATAAAAATTGAAGAGACCCGAGGCACAATGAAAGCATAAAAAAATAATTTTAAAAAAATGGGTTTGGATCTATGTTAAAAACATTTAATCCACAAAACTCCTTGAATTTATTTTCTAAATAACCGTGTGTAATTCAATTTAAACACAAGAAACAAAATTGAATGAAATCATAAATGGCACCTTTTTCATTTAAAGTCGTTGGTTTTATAGGCTCATCATTGACGTGTCGTGGATAAAAGGCCCCAAGCTTGGAATCCTATAAATAGTAAACATGTGTAACACAACTCTTGGATCATTGATACATGTTTACTAGGTTATAGAATATAAAATCAAATACCATTATGAAGTCCCTTTGATCATGTGAAAAATAGGGAATCAATCATGAAATCGGGATCAATCTAATGTTATTATTCCTTTATAATCTCTCTCTAAGGACTTGATAGGATATGAGAGGAGAGATTATCTCACTAAATTATTCCAAATGGAAGGGTTCACAATTAAATAGCCTAAAATTATCTTTTATACCTTGTTTATACTTTCCAAAATTTCACTTTGGTCCCTAGAAAGTAATAACCTTTATTTTAGACCTTTTCACACACATATGACTTAATAAACTTGTCATAAATGTCCAAAATATTTTATCACTGACCTATAATTCTATAAAATGTTATGTGATAAAATATGAACCATTAAATCTTCCCATAAGCTCCCTAAATAATTTATTGAACCTTGAACATCCTATGTTCATTCAAAAAATTATATTTTCTCATATTCACTTTTATGATCAAAAAACGTGTGAATACCTTGAGAAATAAATTTAATCAACATTATTACAAACTTGAATAATATAATTGAATTATTTTTACTTTTGAATGATCATACTTGTTGGATGATTTTTGTATGCTTGATGTTCTTTCTAATTATGTTCTATGAAGTGTGTGAGTGGTGTAAAACATGTTTTCATATGATTTTGGTGTGATTATGGGTTTGAAAGAGGTTTTTCCTATAGAAAATGGTTATTTTTTATGTGTGTTTATATTTTTTGGTGTGTGTATGTGAAATAGGTGGTATATGTTACATGTGAAATAGAATCAAGAACAAAGGGAATCCTTGGTATCTAGGTGGGTAGACCAGGACTAGTATGCTAGTTGGATCAGAAAGGTCATGTCCCAGTTCCCTCTAGAAGGATTGATTCTACAACACTAACTAAACTACGATGCTGATTTAAGACTACTATAACTTTGTATGGATTCCTCTCCAGTGGATTGTGCTCGAGGATTGTTTAGGTAATGTTTTATAAACCATATCATCGAGGTATAAGTTTCCTAGGGTCCCAATAATACTAGTACCTTTAGGGATTACCCATAGTGATCATGTGATGTTATTTTTACCATCCTCATACAGTGGATGATATTTTTTATCTTAATTTTAAATCATTTTTTACTTAAAATTTTTTCTTTTAAAGTTATTCCCTTAATTTTTTTTTCTTAAAACTATTTATCTCTTTTTCATGAAAACTTTCATGTTGATTTGTCTTATAATTTTGTAGAATGGAATCTATTTGGGTGGTATCTTATTGGGAATTGCCTCACATCCTAAATACTCCCTTAGGCATTTTTAGACTTTGTCATGTTTGACCTAGGTAATGGCAAGGTATTCTGTGGTGGTGATAGTGGATCTGGTTGCTAGTATTCTTCTTCTTGTAGATGTTGTTGGAGGTGGCATGAGTGTATTGTCCATCTTATTGCATGAAGTTTGAGTTTTTTAGTTGGTTATCCTCCCCATTTTTTTATTTTGGGTTTTGGTTAAAAGTGTAAAATTTTTAACTTATGATAATTTTATTTCTTTTTGTTATAGTTATTTTTTATGACATGATATAAATTTTTGAGTTATTTTGTGTTGCTTCATATGGTATAATTCATTTCCAAACATGATGTTTGATTCCTAGGCACTAGTTTCCAACCCGTGGGGATTGATAATGCCCTTAGAGCCTTTCCATGGGTTGGTTCATGTGTTAGGTTGGATGGAATCCTAGATCAGTTTGTGAAAAAATGGTATCATACGAGGTTTCTACCGTTCTATGTGTCATGATCTTTGGTAGAGTCTAGATAGATAGGATCTAGGACTTTCGGGGATTGATGTTCTAGTTGGGAGTGAGGTGTCTAGAAAAAACACCTTGTGATAAACCTTAGGTCACCATGGGATGTTTTATATTTGGATTTAATCATCTTTTAAGTGAGATGTATAGGCTGTAGACTATGAATGGACACCAAGTTGGGGTGGAGTGGTCAGACTTGTCATTATACTTTCCTTGTATTTGGTTTGATTTATAAATATTTTTAAAAGTTGTTTTACTGAAAATTCTCATATTTGGTGTTTTTATGTTTTTCCTTATGTTTTTATTTTATTTTAGTAGTAATATGACACCTCAAATACTTCTTGTGTAGCCATGAGAAGAATCCGAAGAGAGTTCTCCCTCAGCAGCTGATCAGTGACTAGTGGAAGTGATGGTTCGGGCTATCCATGCATTGGATCAAGGATCTGGTTCTAGTCATGCTTGTGTTAGGGAAGCTGAACCGGGTCTAGAAAAAAAAATATCAAGAGTTCCTCAAGAACAAGAATCCTTCCTTTTGGGGTAGCATGGATCCCAATGAAGTAGTGGATTGGATTAAAATGATCAAAAGAATGTTTTTTTGTTTCTTTACACTCTTGAGGTAGTAAAGGTGAAGTGTTCTTTGTTCTTATTATATGGTCCCAGTTAGAGGTGGTGGTATGCAGTGTTTCAGGCTAGGAATCATGAGCATATGGGTTGTAAGGGCTTCATGTTTGTCTTCAATGAGTAATATTTCCCTGAGACATTGGATTTTTGTAAGAATCAAGATTTTTTGGATCTCCATCAGGGGGGAATGGACTGTGATGGAGTATGCAAAATGTTTCATAGATTTGGTTTATTTCACACCCTAGGTTGTTTCCAATGATCATATGAAGACTCAATGGTTTGATAAGGGGTTGTATCCAGATATTTGATCCCAAGTTTTCTTGTTTAAGTTGAATATGTATTCTGAAGTGCTCAATCAAGCTTTGATGGTAGAGATCAATTGGAGTGAAAATGATGGCTTTTATAGGGAAGTTTTAGTAGTGGGTTAGGGTAGTTTTGGTTTGTATAAAAATAATATAAAGTTGTATGAGAAATAGAAGAGGGGTTTGTAGTTCAGGCCATCCTTCCTGACCTCCTTTATCTACAACTTCATATGTTAGATCAGTTATGTGCCATCAGTGTGGGAAGCTGGGGCATGCACGATCATCATGTATAACCCCACCTATATCCTACTATTTATGTGGACATATGGGGAAATTTTAGTGGTTTTTTATAGATACACATCCATACCAGAGTGATGTAGCTTCTGTAGCCTCTAGGGTAATGACAAACTTGTCATAACTGTCAAGAACAGGGGGTTCTTGATTTGGAAATCGTGGAAATAGAGCTAGATCTTCTTCTAGGAAAAGTTAGCTTAAGGAAGATCCATAAGTCATTAGTCACTCTTAGTCTTAGGTAGAGATAATTATTCTTCATGTTATGGATAAAATTCTAGTAAAATTAGATGTGGTGCCTACAAGAGTTCAAGGTACGATTATTATTTCATCAGACATAGTTGTCACTTTGTTTGACATGGGTTCTTCTAATTTCTTTATTTCCACTCATCTTGTAAATTTTTTGAACTTACCAACTAATAATATATTGTATGTGATGGAGTTTCTGACACTACTTGGTAAGAAGCGAGAGTAGGGTTTTAGGTTTCTTTTCTATTCTCTCACTCTGTTAGGGGTCAAGCTAGAATGGGATTTCCTAGTTTTGGAAATGGAATTCTTTGATGTGATTCTCAATATGGATTGATTAAGAACAAGTATCATTTCCCTGTATTGATAAACCTTTTGATCATCTTAAGGTTGAAAGGTGGTTTTCCAAAATTGATCGGCATTCTGGGTATCACCCTATAAAATTTATAGATGCATATGTCCCTAAAACAACCTTATGAAGTAGGTATGACCACTTTGAGTATTTTTCATGACTTTCGGGTTGAAAAAATCTCCAGTGGTCTTTATAGTGCTAGTAAATAGGGTATTATAACAATACCTCAACTCTTTCATTATTGTGTTTGTGGATTACATCATGGTCTATTTAGAAATTGTGGAGGAGAATGAGTGGAACATTAGGATTGTGTTGGGAACTATTCGAGATCATCATCTTTATAATATTCTCTCTAAGTTTACCTTCTGGATCAAGGAGGTGAAGTTTCTTAGTTATGTGATCTTAGAATGAGGGGATTTAGTGGACCCTGAAAAGATCAGTGTGATGATTTTACGGGAGTATCTAAGGAATGTATTTGCGATTAGAATATTTTTAGGCTTGGAAGGGTATTGTAGGAGGTTTTTATGATATTTATATTAGATTTCTTTTCCCATGACGACACTTACCCCAAAAGGGGTAAGGTTTGAATGGATACCATAATGAAAATATTACTTTGAGGATCTTAAGAAACATTTGACCAAGACCCCTATTTTTATTTTTCCAGAATATAGAAAGGGATATGTGGTCTTCTATGATGGCTCAGGTATGAGTATTTGGTGTGTGTTGATGTAGGATAGCCATGTGGTGGTGTATAGTTCTCACCAACTCTGGCCACATGAAAAAAATTACCCAACCCATGACCTGAAATTATAAGTAGTGATGCATTCCTTGATGATGTAGAAACATTAAATATTTGGGAAGAATTTTTTAGTCTACTCAAATCAAAAGATATTAGCCTATATTTTCTCTTAGAAGGATCTGAATTTGAGGCAGTGTCATTGGTTCGTGTACCTTTAGGGGTTTGATTTTGATATCACATATACCCCATGTAAAGGTAATGTGGTAGTAGATTCCTTGATCAGAAAGGTGTTGGTGAAAGATTTGAAAGAGTCCAGCTATGAGTGGAATTTTATGGGACATTTTTCCTAGATGCATCTAGAAGACAAGGAGAATAGTGAAGGTGCATTCTTGGCTGGGGTTCAGCTGACTACCTCCCTTTTAGAGTTTATTTGGGAATAGAATCTTGAATATGAGTTATGGCAATGTTGTATGCAGTTCTTAAATGGTGGGGAGGTTCCTTGTAGGTGGTCATTGTCTCCCGAGGGAGTTTTCTACTTTAAAGTCTATTCCATGGTGTTGTCTTTATTGTGGAAGGTGGTGATGAAGGATAGCCACTAGTCTCAGTGGGATGTTCATATTAGGACCACCAAGATGTTTTATTATGTTTTTCATTGGTTCTGGTGGTTGGGTATGAGACAAGATATAGCTGACTTTGTATCCAGGACTTATACATGTCAGCAGGTTAATGAAAAAATGAGAAGCCCATAGTTTTTCCTTATCTTCTACCAATTCCTTCCTAGAAGTGGGATGAGGTTTTCTTGTACTTCATAAATGTCTTACCTCATACATCCTGGGGGAAGGAATGCGATTTGGGTGGTGATTGACCATCTGGACAAATCATCCCATTTCATTCTGATTAAGGACTCATCCAAAGTGGATGAGTTAGGATGATTGTATGTTCATGATGTAGTGAGGCTTCACAACATTCTGTCGATGATTATTTCAGACAGGGAACCCTGTTTTACCTCCTAGTTTTGGGATTTCCTTCAAAATGAAATGTGATTGCATGTCAATTTGAGTATGGTATACCACCGTCAAATGGATGGACAGATGGAGCGGGATAATCATATCTTGGAAGACATGCTCTTGGAATGTGTATTGGATTTTTAAGTCTCATAGGATAGCCACTTGGGGTTTCTGGAGTTTTTGTATAATAATATTTACCAATCCTCAATAAGAATGGAACCCTTTGAGGTGGTTTATAGTTGATTATGTCAGTCGCCTCTATGTTAGATAGAGGTAGGTGAGACCTCATTGTTGTGACCAAGCCCTTTTCAAGAGATTTATGATAAATTTCAGCTAATTAGGAAGAATTTTATGACAACACAATGTATCTATAACTCTTATGCCAATCAGTGATTCCGATCCTTGGAATTCTCTATTGTTGATTAGGTGTTTCTGAAGGTGGCCCCTCATTTGGGTCACCATCACTTTGTTAAGCAAGGTAAGTTAATGTTGAGGTATGTCAGACCTTTTGAGGTTACTGAGATAGTTGGTAAGGTGTAATACTAGTTATCCTTATCATCCCAGTTGATATCAATTCATGATTTGTTATGTGTCTTATGGCTAAAGAAGTTTAATCTGGACCCATATCATGTACTGAATTGGGAAGAGTTAGAGTTGGTATCAGATTTATCTGTGTTTGATCGACCAGTGAATATTGTGTGTTTACAGGATAAAGATATTTGGGGGAATTCCATACCATTGGTATGGGTTCTTTGGTATCATGGGAATGATGAGCATGATACATGAGAGAAGAAGTCTTGGGTTAAGGAGAGGTAGTCGTTTTTGGTCTCTGATAATAATTTGGAATGAATTTCTGAGGGACAAAAGTTTTCACGATGGAGATAATTTTCATATCCATGATTTTATTTTGAGGTTTTATTTTTTTATTTTTGGTCTTATGTTTATCTCTTTGATTTTCCTAGTTTTTTTGTGAGAAATTTTTATTTTTGGACCTTCAGCAGGTGGTTCACAATTAATAAAAATTGTGCGCTAGCCCAGATGACATCGTACACCCAGAATAATGTCACTGTCTATAATGTAAAACCTACTACATGGGTGTGCAGCCTCCCCTAGAAATCATGCGTCCTTATTTCCATTTGGATAGAGGGGCATGAACAGTTGTCACATAGTTTGGGAAATCATGCGGCCAAACCATGCGGCCTTCCCAGAACATAAAAATATGGTATTCCCTATTCTAACCTTCCCATTTTTTTAACCCAAATCCACACTAACTCACCTCAATTAGGGATATATATCCCTAGGAATGCACCCCCTCCCTATTGGCTCCCTTGGACCCCAATTACTTGGTGGATTTAACCTTGGATCTTCAAAGAATCATCAAGTAAGCCCATCCTCTCTTGTTTCCTTCCTTCTTCTTAGGTTCTTATTCCTTCTCTCTTCTATTCTTCTTTATCTAATAGATTGGTTGACCTAATGATGGTTCAATCTTGAATTTTTGGGTTAAATATTGATGGTTTTGGTATGATATTTCCTCTACAGGGTCTCCTTGTGGTGTGGTTGTGGTTTTCCACTTGATTCTAGAACTTTACAAGATTATGGTAGGTGATTCCATGCCTTAGAATTGTTGGATGATTTTGGTATGCTTTATTTGGTTTCTAAATGTGTTCTATAAATTGTGTGAGTTATGCCAAACATGTTTTCAAATATGTTTGGTCTGTGTGTGGATTTTAAAGAGGTTTTTCCTATGAAAAATGGTGGGTTTTCATGTGTGTTCGTTTTTTTGACATGTGTATCTGAAAGACGTGGTTTTGTGACATAATAAATGGAATCAAGTACAAAGGGAATTATAGGTATCTAGGTAGGTGGACTGGGACTAGTGCACTAGTTAGATCGGTGGAGCTGAGGCCTGATTACCTCTATCAATATTGATTCTACAATACTAAATAAACTATGATAATGATCTAAGACCACTAGAACTTTGGATGGATTCCTCTATAGTGGATCATGCATGAGGATATTGTGGGTCATGGTTTATATTACATATCACTGAGGTACGAGGTTCTTAGGGACCCACTAATTATAGTGTCTTTAGGGATTACACATGGTGCTCATGTGATGTTATGATTACCATTGGCATATAGTGGATGATACTTTTCATCTTAATTTCAAAGCATGGTTTACTTAAAATGTTTTCATGAAAGATATTCCCTTAATTTTTTATTAAAACAATCCCTATCTTTTTTATAAAAACTTTCATGTTGATTTGACTTGTAATGTTATAGCATAGAATCTATCTGGACGGTATCCTACTGGGCATTATCTCACACCCTACATATGACCTCAGGTGTATGTATACCTTTTTATGTTTGGCCTAAGTAAAGTCAAGGTGTTCTGTGGTGGTGGTGGTGGATCTGATTGGTAGTGTTCCTCTTCTTTTAGGTTTTTTTGAGGTGTCATGAGGGTGTTGGCCCTCTAGTTTAATAGAGGTTGAGTTTTGTATTTGGTTCCCCTCCCCATTTTAGTATTTTGTTTTTTGGTTAAAATTGAAATTTTTTCAACTTGAAATAAGTATATTTCTTTTGGTTATAGTTATTTTTCATGGTACGATGTATCTTTTTTGAGTTATTTTTTGTTCTTTCATATAGGTGAATTTGTTCTCAAATGTGATGTTTGATGCCTAGGAACTAGTTTCCAGCCTATAGGTATCATGAATTCCATTTATACCATACCATGGGTTGAGTCAGGTTTTAGGTTGGATGGAATCCCAAACCATTTTGTGATAGAAACCTCTACCAATCATAGTGTCCAATGATTCCCTTGACAACTCATCTATCAAATAAAGAAGAGGATATACACATATACTTCCAACCTAAAAACCCCAATCAACAACAAAAAACACATGATGTCAATACACATTCAAGAACTTGGATCTTTTGTATAACCAGTCAATAATATCATGGACATAATACAACCATTAAATGTCAAGGATGAAATCATATGACAATGTATAAAGTAAGAAAATATCTCCATGTGTCTGATGTGGCCCCATCATCAGTCTACACTCCCATCACACATCAAATACGTTGCTTTGGAATTTGACTTTCAAAGTCAACACTAGGGAAATGGGAATCCTCTCTACATATAGTCCCAAATCATCAACTAGGATAGTCGGAAAAAAGGATTATGAAGCTATATGATCAAACAAATCATAAATAAGTGTGTATGAAAAACTGATAATACATTGAATGATCTCTACACCCTCTGGTGTTGTTTCCTCCATTTCCTAAAACTGAGCAAACATTGAATGATATCGAGGTACCTAAACATGAGGAACGTCCTGATATTGTACTCTACCTACTCTATCTCCCATTAGTAGAGCATAAGACTATTGTCCTTGCTACTAAAATAGTCTCACCAGAAGCTACTGATGTGGTTGGAACTAAACCTAACTAGCTAAACCAAACTAAGCTTAGAGATCCACTAGGAACTAGTTATGGAAATGACCACAAACCCCATAGTCAAAATAAACTATCCTAGATTCTCTAAGAAATAAAAGAAACCACTATCCCTAGAAGGTTGGAAAGGATATTAACGAGGTTCTCTCTCTACTGGTTAAAACCACGAAGGCCCTAGAACTAATAAGCTTCCACTGAAAACTCTATTACTCAAGGAACTATTCTGGATCCCCTCTCATTGTAAACTACCTTGTGAGTGCATACACTTGATCATCTATTCCTTCTTCTAAACCTCTAAATAGGTTGTAAATATAAAAGGAGTAACAACATACTATATCAAAGGATGGAGTGCCTACTCAAGATAAATCACACAAGACTTCTTATCAAGAAAAAGGTATGAGGAAAACACATAAACTTCTTGAACTTGATACCAAACCCCTATATTGAAAAACATACCATTTTAAGATAAAGAGGCTCCTGCCTATTCTCTTCCTTTATAGTATATGAATGTAAATTTTCCCAAAACTCTTTCTAAAATTAGACCCATAAAACATATGCCTCTTTCTTCTGATC
Source organism: Viscum album (assembly GCA_963277665.1). Classification (NCBI taxonomy): domain Eukaryota; kingdom Viridiplantae; phylum Streptophyta; class Magnoliopsida; order Santalales; family Viscaceae; genus Viscum; species Viscum album. Next base: position 1,408,029,784 of record OY728130.1, read on the forward strand.
AATATACAAGTTCCACCACAAATGTGTGGCTCCCCACATCTGAATAATTACTAAAGGGACCCAGTACTCCACCAAGGATTAGATCAAACTATGGTTAATACCAAGCTCATCTAACTATATCTATATCTCTATATCAAAAAGGATTCTCTCATACTTCCCTAAAGTATGTCGCTGAAAATAATTTAACATCATCTACCACTGATCATAATCCTCAACTAGATAAACCCACTAGAATTTAGCTGGATTATCTTTCCAAACCTCCACTTTCTAAACAACATAAGAATGATAACTAGGATCCACAACTGAAAGGGAAAATAAGGATTTCCTAATCTCGATAGTATATAATTCTATTAATATTTATTCTATTAATTTTAATTATATTTAACTTTATAGAACCAAATACACCCAATATACACCCAAATAAAACAAGAACATAATTTATCATGATGCATGTACCTATCCTTGGTATCTACCCTACAAAAAGTTTCACCTCACTTTCTCTTTAAATAATCTCATAGTCCATGCACTAGATTATGGGGGCCCTAAAATCATGTGTCCTAGTTGGTGTTCCTAGACTATGTCTTGCACCAAGATCAATTTCCACCATTTCCATGCCAACCCACGCAATACTCACTATGAATAACTCCAAACTACATTCTATCTCTCAACCTTCAGCTATGATACCACTTTTTCATGACTCCCTCCAACCAAATATACCATAATAAAGGGAGAGAGATAATGAACCCCCCCCCCCCCCGAGTCCCATCTTCAAAAGGGATCGGGTTGGAAACTAGCACTGAGCATATAAAAATATCATAAAATAGGATGCATTGCCCTCTATAATAATACATGATCGGGAGATATGATGAATCAACTACAAGAAACTCCATTACATAACATAAAAAATCTAAAAACTATGCCACAATGTATGTATAATTAAAATAGCTACAGATAAAAGTCTATAAAGTAAATACCCAAAATAAAAGTTAGATAAATTACACAACAACACTCTAAGATTATTAGATAGTGATGTCTAGTAAAATATTCATAATCCTCTTGGAAACCTAAAAATCAATTTTGTATATGTACGTTGAGAATACAAGTATAATTAGTAGGAAAACCAAAGTCCCTCATGCACATGTGAAAGAAGTATACTAACACACCTACAATAAAATACCAGAACCAACAACACCTAAATAGATCAACTAACCAATCCCATACTCACCATGGTCAAATCACCAAATAATGAAATCCAAGTATAATAACATAATATGAATCATATTGATAAAGGGTACCCTGTACTACTTTCCCACTAATTTTACACTCTCACATCCCAAAGTTGTATTTCCTGGTACTCCCATATCTTATGTATAACATATACCACCAGCCCAAATCTTGGTCACATCACATCACACCTATAGAAACCTGAGTCACTTCCCCAAAGCACGATCACATCACACCTCACCCACAAACATTTGGTCCATCACACCACATCCACTGCCATAACTATAGCAGTAAAGTATCATGAACATGAATAATATCAAACTCATTCCCTCATCCTACCATATATGACTCCTACCATAAACCTCCCCATAGCATAGTCACAAAAAATATCACCCACATAAACTTGGGCCATTAAATAGTTCACTATCAGACCTCCAACCATCACAACTAGTGCATATATACTCTCTTGGAAGAGATTATGGGAAAGTTTGGGTAGCCATCCATTCATATTCATCACCAAAATATTGGGAAAATCACCCCATATATATATATATATATATATATATATATATATGAGTGTTGGAACTTGGATATTGATGTGGGTGGGGTAAATATAAAAATTACAAGGAATATACAAAGTATATATATATATATAGCCACACACAAGCCCATCCAATGGGTCCACAACAATCACTAACCATCACACAATGTCACCACTTTTTCTACCACCACTAAATGTAGAAAACCACTTAAAAAACACAAGCCACAAGTAAATTCCCACTTTTCATTAAAATAAAAGACAATTTCATTTAGAAAACTCATTCCTTTCATTGTTTATGAACAAAAACATTTAACTACACAAATCATTATTAATTTGATCATTAACCATTTAAATTCCATTAACCAAACCAACGCAAGCCATTTCTGACATTATTATCCAGTTATTCCATCACTACTTGGGTATCTAGAACAACATAACCATTATCCTCTCATTTTCCACATAACATACCACACATCTCCATCCCTCAACACAACCTCATACCAACCACAGATCACACCATAATGATTTAAAAAACACATCCCATCCCCATAGCATGGCCACATACCAACCACACATCACCTGATACTATATCACAACCACACATTACCACCACACAACATGGACTCATACCAACCACAAATCACACAGACATAATATTTTTTAGGTTTAGAAAAAAGGGGATTTCATCACATTACAATTCTTTATTTAAGGAAATTCTTACAAAAACCAAAAAACTTGGGGAAACCATTTTATTAGTAGAATATAAGTGGTTATCCAATTTCTATTTTGGGGTGATATAACAACAAAATGAAACAAGGTTTCTATTTTTAGGAATCTCTGATTCCTCACTTTTATGTATCATGTGGGAGGGTATTACTCTTTTTTATAAATGGGGTGGTTTGTAACCACCTAATCAATATAAATTAATTAGTTAATTGAAATTGAAGTGGAAAGGGGTTTGATCCACATGTTTTTAATTATTTGATATTATTATATTGATATTTTGAATTCCAAAGGGTCATGTGGATTAAAATATGTTAATCTGGTATAAGGTATGAAACCCACATATCTTTGTTTTTCATAAAAATTTAGGTTTCCTCAGATTGAATTAATTACATTTCATGAATTCCACTTTCATGATAGAATTTGCCTCACAGATTTTCTCCACCACCACACACAAGTCGTGAAACCAACCATCTACATAATCCATAAACTTCCAAATCATGACATGAATCTATTTCACATCGTTAACCATCTTCGGCGACACTCCTAAAGTTCCAACCTCTACTGAACCCTTCAAGATTTCCTCAAAAAACTTTCCAACCACCAAAACTGGCAAAGTAATGAACTGAGAAGGCATGGACCATTAGAAAACAAATATTAAACACTCAAGATCAACCACATTATTTTATTTAATTTATTCATGGCATATTATTGTTTGGTTAGTTTATAAGTTTTCACAATCAAATAAAATAATAAAAAATTAATAAATATATTAAAAAAAATCAAGCTATGATGAATATTTTTCTATTTTTTTCAAAGTCAGGTTGTGACTGACATCACATAATATGTTTATATCAGATAGAAAATGATTTTATTTTTTGAGAAATAATTGAAACCATCGAAGAAATATATAGTCATAATACCGTACATCATTTTAATTTGAAAAAATAGGTATAATAGGGTGGTCATCGACTATAATTGAGGGTGCCTCATACTACTAGGGAGTTCTTATTAAAGAAATAAATAAACTTAACTAAAAATGGAATAAAATAAGCAGTCGTAGCTAGATAATTTTCACTTTAGAGAAAAATAGTTGAGTAAATCAAGATTATGATTTCTATAATTTGGGTCTTTACTAAACAGCTCATAAATCCATGAGTTTATATGGTTGGCTAGTCAAACAGCTACCTAGAAGCTCTCTAAGTAGTGGAATAGCCATACCTTGTACTAAGAGGAGAGGTTTCAGGGATCGTTTCCACTATAATACTCAAGTGACTGGGTATTCTGAACCTAGTAATGAGACATACTAGGGTTTTATAAAATTTTTGGAGACATTTAATGGTTTAATTAATCATTATTAAAAATAAAATTACTTATCTTCTAATAATTTATTTGATATAATAATGGAAATAATACTACATATACAATACAATCCATATTTTACAAATAACAGGCCTTAACCAGCATGAAGTTTCAAGAGTAGTATAGGCTCTTGTGAAAAGTACTATGATATAGTAAATTCTATGTACTAGAGTCCCAACTACCTGTTAAGAAACATTAATAAGCGAGGATGTGAAATATTCTTGCAAGAGACACTTGTATGATGCATTTGATGTTAACATAATAATGTTTTCATCAATGTCTAATGATTTGTGGATACATCATTTGTACATGAATAATTTCTCATTTTGTCTCATCTATGAGAAGCTTGTGAGGAGAAATTGAAGAAAGATATTAATGAGATGATGATTTCACTAAATACATGTCAACTGAAAGATGGATCATAAACTTTCAATACATCCCTTTATTATATCATTTTCACCAAAATACTACATTTTTTTTAGGGTTAAAAATAATAATAGTATGTGGAAATGCTTCATTACCTTTTGGGTAAGGTTCTCTAAGTTAGTATAAACTTAAAGAAAGATTAATCTTTAGTTATTATGGTGACCAAGTTGAAAGACAAGGAAAAAATTCCCATGTCAAGTGTGATGCCAAAGAAACCTTCACAACACCCTTCAAATAACTAAGGTTAATTGTCATACAAGAGGTTATTTACTTTATATGTCATGTGATAAGTCTATAGAAGCTTAAATGAAATGAATTAAAGTAGAAGAAAGTAATGGATTTCACTTAACATATATAAATCATTGTATTTGATGTTTATTTCATACTTATTGGGTTTTGAATACAATATTTCTATCACATAAGCATATTTAAATATAGTAACCAAGTAATTATAAAAATGTTACATGAAGTTGAATTCTATAAGTGACTAATAAAGGGTGATCCCTAATTCAATGGTGAGAAATACGTAACATCTAATTTCCAATTTTATTGATTATAGTTAAAATTTTGTTAAGTATTTTCAAAAATATTATCTCATGTGTCCTTTAGAAACAAAGATACATTATTCCATTTTTATAATTGATATTTTTTTTGGTGTGTAATAATTAACTAATAGTTCATTAATGATTGAATCATTGGTAGTTACTGATGAATATAAAATGTAAGACTAAGTTATACCCATTCATGGGAAGATAATTCTTTGTCTAGTGAAACTATAAGTAGTTATCAAGGATATACCCATTATAGTATTTAAAATCTTTAGAGTTAAATATCTTAGGTATTATCAATATGTTGACCTATCTAGTTTTGGAAAAATAAACCTTTATAAATAAGTGTTGGCCACAAAGATTCTAGAATTAGTTCATCTAGAGAGTATGAGTAATTCCAAGAAAAATATAGTGGTAAATATACTTCATAAGACTCATTTAAGTGTTTTTAAGGAATGTAAAAGTGAAATATGTATTATTAATGATTAGAATATATGATTTTATTTAGGCCCATGTACCGAAGAATATCTTGACCAAACATTCACTGATCATGAAATATAGAGTGGATTTATTCCTAAAATCACATTTCCTTATACACATAAAAGATATTTTGTTAGTAAGGAGGATCTATGATTAGTATTACATACAAAAATTGATTAATAAAATGTAACATGGATTAATTCCTAAACACTCATTTCCTTATATGCATCAGATTCATCATCTATGTAAAAGGAACATCAATGTTGAGATTCATATGCATTGTAGAAACTTCCATTGTTTTTCAATATATTATTTGAAAATAGAGATGTTATCCCATAACCATAATCCAAATATAATGAAAAATGGATATCATATGATCTATAGTGTGATATAAATCAGTTATGTTATAAGAAAATGTGATTGTATTCAAAGAGTTTGTTATGAATATAAATAAACTTGCATAAAAAACACAATGTGCATATATAGTAATTATTTTAAAGTATTCCTAGGATGTTAAATAAATCCCTAAGATAGAAAAGTTATAGTAAAGTGATATACTATATTTTTATAAAAAGGTGAACATCTTTATTTGAGATGATGGGGAAATATTGACTTTGATTTAATCAATTTCATTGATACACAAGTGGTTTTCATAGGAAAAGGTTCCACAATATCTTATGGAAAATAATTTTCCAGAGAAATATATTGTCTAGGAAGGATAAAACCATGGTAATGGTTGTATATTTACTGTGGTGGGTGATAATTTATTCATTAATAATAATTAATCCTACAAGTAATCAGTATATGGAAATTAGATCAGATTTAAAAGTTAAATTAAAGTTCAATAATGGATTCCATGTCTTTAAGAACATGTGTTTAGTATTTTGAATATTTCAAATAATAATATTATGGTTTGAATTCAATATAAATAATATATGAATATTCATGTTTCGATCAATATGGTATGATTAATGGATGAAAGGTTTAAATATTTTTGTTTAGACATTTTCTATGATAAAATATTTACACCTATTATCATGATCAATCTATTTGAATTATGCTTATCATAGTTACTTTATATGGTAATTATATTGGACATTGGATGTCAAGACCACCAATCATGGAAGGTGTCTATACAATGAAACCATAAAGGTTTGGTTAAAACATATAATTTCAATAAGGGTTGGAAGTTACTAAAATCTAGTTTTGGATTGAAATAAGAAACAAGATCATAGAATATTAATTTGGAATTAATTTTTTCCATATGTTTACAAGAGGTTAGTGGGAGTGTCATAATTTTTCATGAAAAAATATATTTGATGACATATGGAAAATAGATATTGGTATTGTAGTTAGTTAAGACTAAAATCAAATTATCTCTCTATAGATTGACTTAAAGTAGTAAGCTACTTTTTAGGGGAAATGATCTACAAATGTTGATTTAATGGGTTTCTTAGACCAACTAAAAGTATATATATTGACATGGTATTTAAAATAGAAGTTTAAAAAATTCAAGAGAGAATTTTTATCAATGTCACGTGGAATAAATCTCTCCAATAAGACTTGTATGAGACATAATAGAATATTAATATGGGGAGTATATTTACATAAGCATCAAAAATGGATCAATAACATTTTTCCATGCTATATAATATATATGATATTTCCAAAATATACTTTATGTTTGGTAAATATCATTTGTATCCAAGAAAACTATATAGGAAGCAGTCAAAGCTATCTAATTTTACTTTAGAGAGCAAAAGGGACATGTTCATAGTACTTAGAGAGGAAGGTGCACTAGTTTTAAGGGAACACAAACTAGTCTTCCTTTAGATCAATATGAACTTATATCAAAGTTGGGAAAAGGTAATGAGAAAGATAATCTCATTAAATCCAGTGGTAGCCATATCTATAAATACCTAGTGTTTTGCAACTTATGTTGAAGTTAAAGAAGTGGTGTAAAATATGAAATGATTTGTTCCAGTTCTTGAAATCGAACTTAGTAAGTAAAATTTTAACATAATATAAATTATGATAATCCTACTATCTTTACAATAAAAAAATTTATATTTTGATAGTGGAAAAAAATAATATACTTGGGGATATCATCTCTTGAGGAGTCTTACCCAAGAAGGTTAAGTCGTAGATAACAGAGTGTCCACACAATAGATACATGGAAAGAATAATGGCTAAATCCATACCTTAGCAAAAGTATGATCTTATCATGCGTGATCTAATAGGTATAGTTATCACGTTGGATATACTGAAAGTTAGAGTGTTTTAACAATGGGTTTGCTAGACCCAAATTGAATAGTATGTTTTGATTTCCATTTAATGTGTATAGTGAGTAATGCATGATGTACACTTACCATAATAATGATTATTCACCTACTATTTAAATTGTAATTTCTATATATTATTTACCATATCAAAATGTTATAGTAGTTCCCATTCTATAATGGGAACCTCAAGATACTATGATAGTAATCTTAAACATATGTTCTATATTCTTGATATATTATGATGACTGAACATAAATAATGTCTGACTATCAATTTTTGGGGGCTTATAAACATTAAAACTTATTCTCTTGAAGTTTTCACATGGTGATCTCGAGTAGATGAGATCATGAAGACTGGCCCACTAATAATAACACCACATGTTTCAAGTTTCATTGTTTATTCCTAACTAAGAACAAGTGTAATGGTATCAGGACTTGAGAATATTATCAGTGTATACTATTTGATCACGTACATTGATGAAAGGAAAAAATGATGACATTATTATCATAGTACAGTAGCTTTCATTGGATGTGTCATTGAATGTATAACATTGAATGAATAATCAAGATAAAATTTGTCCCTTATAATAGAAAGAGATATCTCAGACCTAATTGATCTGGATGGTAGTATATTCACTAAATCCATGTTCATGGTAGAAGAAGGTAAGTTTGTCTAGTTAATTCAATGAATAATAAATCAAGAAAGGATGATGGCACAAAGTGTGTATATTTCTTTATGAGATATCATGAGATAAAGAGATTATATCACATGGTATGTGTTCGTAGGAAAGGTTGTTATTTCTATGAATTTTACTTATCACTTTAGGGGTCTTTATGGGTTTCTAGACTTTGGTCCTATTAGGTGAATTTATTCACTACTCTAGATAAAATGGCCTATAGAGTCACCCACTTAGTGTATTTAAAAGTCTGGTCTATTTTGATGAATATGATTTTATGCATGGTGGGCCCCACCATGGGGTCTGAGTGATGTCCAAGAATATACGATCATTGAGTAATAAATCAATTAATTATTATTTGAGTATAGAATAATTGGATTTGAATTTTTTTTATTCAATTTATTTACAGTTATTAAATTAAATACATGGAAAATATTGTACAAATGAATATTATTTTAATATTCAAGGTTTTTTTAAATTTTTTTGAATGACTAATCAATTTAATTGCTGAATTTTATCATGTAATATATTAATTATATTATAATAAAGCGATAAAAATATAAATTATATTTATGACTTTGTAAAATTAACAATATTTAATTTAAGGCATATTTAGTGGGTTGGGGTTCGGGGATCCTTTTCGGGTAATTTTATAACTCACTGGATAAAGGTGAAGAAGGATCAAATTGATAGAACTATTTATCATATGATTATCAAGATCCTATCTACCCTATACTTTATTCTTAGAGAGATAATATGATGATCCGGGCAATCAATCCATATTCTCTTACATGGATTGAAGGATCATCACTTTGGTGATCATTGAGATGTTGAAGTCTTCATAGGATCTTTACACTAGCACCCAAAATTCAACGATCGATGCTCTTGCATACTTTTGAAGCATTATTGGATGATCTAGAGGGATACATATTTGGTTTCTTCAAGTAATAGTCACCAAAAATGAGCAGTTTCAAGTGCATCTTCGAATCAAATGAGGTAATTTCTTGATTTAATTTTTATGATTAAATTAATTCGTGTCAGATCCTTGGGTTGTAATCAGGAATCATTTAATAGGGTGATGAAATTTTGACATCGATGTCAGCATTAAAATTTTAAATTTTGATTTTTTGGGCTTCTGTTGTGTGCCTAGTACCAACAAAATGATGCATGATTTTTTTCAAGGTCTCTACTTGATAACCAGTATCACTTTTCTTAGTAGTCTCAGTAAACTTAAAGGTTTGTGTATAAGATCTCAGGGGGGACTAAATATTTATGTCTCAACCAATCTACCTTATTTAAACTTATTTGAAATTATTCACCTAGAAAACCATGCAGTAATCACATATTCCTACCTCCAAAAACTATCCTATCCCTCAACCTAAACCTTTGATACCACTCTTTCTTGAACCTCTCTCCCCAAATATACCCTTCCTAGGTTGGTAATGAGAAAACTGAGATAATGAAAACTTAATTCCACCTCTAGTAGGCCACGAGTTGGAAATAATCACTGGGGGTATATCATACACATATATGCAAGGAATTACCCTCTAATATATAAGAAATGAGAGATAATATAGAAACACAAAACATCTCCTTCTCAAGATAAAAGTAAAGAAAGATCTCAAGTACATGCATGTAATGTCATACAACCAAAAAAATGGAAAAAAGAATCTATAATTAACAAAAAAAATATTCCTTTAAAGTGACAAAAAAATCACAAACAGATCCTAAACAACCCATTGTTGTAATAGTGGGTTCCCTATACCCAACTTAAATAGTAATTTTTTATTACCATATCATGTATACAGTGAGTTATGCATGATATTCACCTACCATAATAGTGTTGATATTTTTGTGTCCACTATTTTAATTGTAATTTTCAAATATTTTTTATCATATCAAAAGGTTATATTTTTTATTAGGATATAATGAGAACCTCAGGATACTATGACATTAATCTTAAACATATGTCATATGATAAAGATACAACATTATGACAACCCTAGTTTTTATTAAAAATTAATTAATGATTTATTATATAATAATACACATAATAAAACCAAGAAGATTGATAATTCTAGTGTATTTGAGTAATTAGGTACATTATATAACAACTTAAAACATGGGGTACATCGAAGTTATTGAAAACTTCCTTAACATGCTCATAATTTTCCGTCATTCTTAAAACTGCATGGGATAACCTGGTGACATACATAAGAAAGGGGTGAGATATAAAGCCCAATAAGTTAATAAACAAATCATAACATAAAGATAGTATTACATGTTAGATAATAGGAATTTTAATGGGACATAAAAGGGGTGGGAATCATAAACATGAACAATAAGGCATGATGTAGCTTGATAACATAAAGGCAACACAGGAATGTGGAAACAACTTTAAACATGAAATCATAAGCATAAGTCATGGTTAAACCCCAAGACATCATAATATAATGTTATTATTATAACCTCCCACATACCATACATGGAATATCACAAGACTAAAACATTACCCAGTGAATTGAAGCATTGTCTGAGTTCACCCATCATAGTCATATCATGTACATGCATAAGTGTGACACATAGATCATATAACATAATAACACATTTAATCAAATTTAATCCCATGATTAAGTATTGTGGGTTGCATCAATGTAAGTCCAAAATAAATTAAGTATTTTCACAACTAGTTGAATACCCTTGAGTGCAAATGGGTATCGGTATACACCTTGAAAATGTTCAACATAGAAAATTGCAGTGAAATTTCGGTAGCATAACATCAGTACATAGAGATCCATAAAATAGTTAAATTATATATAAAGGTGCCTATAATAACTTTTAAGTAAAAATTAAAGAATTATGGATATGGAATAACATAATTAAACCTAAAAATATGAAAATTAATAGGCATAATACAAGGAGGGTTCTTAAATAAAAACTTAGCACGGAAAATCACAAGGTGATTTCGACAGCTTAACAGGGGTACATAATGAATCATAGGATGTCCTAATGATATTTAGAGGGGTAAATAATCACATGAAAATAATAATTTCAGTAATAGGTATGTGGAAAATCATATCCCATCAATATTAATTTTAATACAAAAAATATTACATAAATAAGGTGCTTGAATAATGAGGTGAAAGAGAGAATCTCTTGCTAAATTTTGGCATAGTAACAACATAGGTAAATTCTATAATGATAGGGGATAAATGATATATCATTGTTAGTAAATAAATTATAAATTAGTTTTAACTTTATAAATTCAATACAACATAAAAAATTGAGATTCAAAAGGCTAATTACAAAGAAGGTGCTTGAATGGAAAAGAATAGAGGGAAATCCCTTACAAAATTTTGAAATAGTAACATATTAGGTAAATGTTATAATGATAGGTTATAAATTATCTCTATTTATCAGTACATAAATTAGATTGTATATGGTTCTTTATCAAGTCAATAAAAGATAACCAACTGATGCAGATTTTGGGGAGGGGCAGTTCAAGTGCAGTTTGGTTGGGCCTTCGGGTTATGTACTGGACCTTGTAACTCTGGGACTACAAGTCATGTAAGGGTTTCATATCAACCCAATTAAAAAATTTATTGTACAAAATAAATAAAAAATCAAGGCCTTCAGACCATTCAGGAAAAGAAGGTTCTTAAATTAAAATAAAGATAGAGAGAGAGGTCCCTTACCTTGAGAGGGTGATTCCAAAAGCTTGGGAGGAGTTTCTTGAGGGCTTGGGGTCAACTTAGTAATACTCTAGAGAGATAAGTTAATAGTAATTATTTTATCCAAGGATTTTTATTAAATATTAATGGGATATTTGGTGGGTTTATATAGGAAAATATAGGGTAGTTATTTATTATTTCCCAAACTTAGGTTTTAGACTCTATATAATAATGTAATCAAATACACAAAAATTACCAAGATTTTTACCCATGATTTATTCCAAATAGTATTTTTTTTGATAATTTTATAATTTCAAGGTCCTAAATCATTAAAATATTACACTTGGTGATGTGTAAGTGAGTCATATTCATAAAGAAATGATTTTAAAACCTTAAAAATATAATATAGTTTTTGTAGGATTCATAAAGGATTTATAAAATTAATAAAATATCGTAAAAATAAAATTATTTTAAATTTTAAAAATATGTTTGGTCATGGATACCATTTATATAATTTATTACATCAATTTTGGGTCATTATGATGTCATCATACACACCGTATATTTACATTGTATTTAATTTCTACTTGAAATTTTGACCATCTCAGAAAATTATGAAAAAATTAAACATTAAACAATTTTGATGTAATGATTCCAAAAAATATATTTATTTTATCAAAATAATTTTTCAAAACATTATAAATTTTAATTTAAAAAAATAATTTATATTTATTGAGAAATTCTTGTTTTTTGTCAATAAGAGATTTTGAACCCTTAAAACAATTTCATTTGACTTCATAAAAATTATATTACCATTTAAATTTAATAAAAATTATTTGGTAGTATTATATTATTAAAATATCACTTATTTTTAAAATTCATATAAAAAATTAATATCTTAATTGAAATTTATTATTACACATAAATATAATTTCAGTTTTATCATATCAAAATCTAATTCTTTATCAAAATAATTTCTTAATTATTTATAAAGAAACAAAAAATATAATCATTATTATATTTAAATGTAAATATAAATATTCATACTATTATATATAATTTTTTTCTACTCCTGGTTAAATTATTTTTTACACTTAATTAAATTATTTTCCTTTTACCGTGGTAATAAATATTTATTACTTTTACTATTTAAATTTTCTAAAAAGTATGTTGAAATTATTTCCTAATATTAATTATGATTATTCAAATTATGTAATTAATTTTATATAAATAAATTTATATATGTGGTATAATTTAATTTAAAATAAAACTCACAAGTGTGATGGATAACATCTTTTCCTAAAAATGTATTTTTTTCAAGGAGAAGATTATTTTACTTTAACTCTATAACTAGTAATCATCATTGTATGAATTTAAATTCATAATTATTGATATATGATCCATAAATTTTATTTAAATAAATACTTATTAAGTATTTTATTTAATTAATTAAAATGAGGAAACATTATTCATTTCAAAACAGTTTTATGAAAAATGTGTTTTTAAGCCTAAAAATGAACTTATACTAAAATCTAGTATAAATATGATTTAAATATAATAAATTGGGTTAAATATAAATAAATAATAATTATGTTACATAAAACTAAAATTAAAATAATAATGTTTATTTTAAATTTCTTAATTTGTCAAAAGAAATGTCATTTTTACAAAAGAAATGGTATTTTTCACTATTCACTGAAAATAAATATTTTCCAAAAAAATCCCAAAATTTAACCCTAAGTTAATTTTAATATGATTATTTCAAAAAATGATGATAATTTCATTAAATATATTTCCTGATTTTTTTATAAATTAATTATAATATTTTTTCACAAAAATAAATAAAAAATATTTTTGGAGAAAATGTATTTTTTGAAGAATAAAATAAAATTACTAAAATTTGAGTGATTATTTACTAATAATTTATAAATATATTTATTTTGAGTATTAATTATATATATATTATAATTTAGTTAATTCTATTCATATCAATAGATTTAATGGCTGGATTGAAACAGTCGTATTTAGAAAATCATTGTTTGTTTAGGTTTGATCTTACATATCACATATGCTATCAAACGTAGTTTTCTATTTTAAAAACTTGGACCATTACATTCTTACCACCTTTAATAAATTTTTTCCTTGCAATTTGATCTTGAAATTGGTAAGTAATGTTTGGAAAATTGAAAACCCACACTGTAAAAAGGGACAATAAAACATCCACTTGAAAATAAAGAAATGAAAGTATGAAGGTAATAACACAACTAGGTTTCTAAGTTTTATAACATTATTGGGAAGTGAAAATATAGATATGGAATAATAAAAACAAACTCCCAAGAACTAATAGAGAGTAATAGAGTTCATGGTTAGGAGAATGTCAATGACCACAAAACCATAAATTAGTAATGGATGAAAATAACATCAATTCATAATATGAAAACATTTTTTTAATATTATTTTTATACAGTTAAGGAATTATGATACCATATATAATAGGAACATAAAAAAATATACTTTCTTGATAGGAATAATTTCATCCTTTAATAAATTTCTTCTACAATCTCATATTTTTTCCAAATGATTAGTACCCAAGATGAATTATTTATGCCTGAAGCACTAGAATAAGATTATAATAAATCACATAATCCACCAAATAATAACAAGATATTAATCCTGTATTTATTAAATCCAAAATGGTTAGTATAAATTAAGATAATACTGAAAATAAATAAACTTTATTACATTAATCTCCAGAATTTAACAAAAATAATCCCAAAGGTTTAACATAGATCATTCCTTAAATAAATACCCCTATATCCCAAATAACACCAATAGACTCAACATTAAATAATGATTTAACATAAAAGGATTTCTCATACACTTTAGGTTACACCTCCAAAAATATAATATCATTCTTCCCAAATAATCCTTTATATTAAACCTAATGGGTATATATACTTCAACACAATAAAACATCTACTAAAAATATCATTAATCACCTGAAAATAAAAAAATATATATTTGATCCTACAATATGCTTCCCAACATATCCTTAATAATTCTTATCTCTCATCACATAAATCTCCAAAAGTGGTATCAATGATTTTGAACATAATATTATACATATAAATATCATCCCAAAACTCTTTAGGTTTATACCAATATCAAAAAAATATTAAGGGTTATCAATCCATCAATCATGTATTTTACAAAATATAACCTTACCACTAAATCAATTTTATAGGTTATCAGTAGCATTCAATATATTATTCAAATCCTCAAAGAAAAACAAATTTATAACAATCCTTATATGTTTCATGATTCTTATATCTTACAACATAATTCTCAAAATACTATTACATAAACACTTCTATCCTTACACATTAATTATTTCCATAGAATAGGTCCTTCATTAGTCTATTATTTAATCCTTGGATAAAGGAATTGAACAATCCCCATATTCTTCACACATAACACATTAAAAAAAGGGTGTTTTAAGATGTAATTTATTCCCTTCCATAATAATCTTCATTTTTTATGACAACTAGATACTTTATGCCCTATTTTTTCACACTAATAAACCCTTTAAGTTCCTTTGTGGAATTTCCATTGGTGCCACTTTTTACATTTTTGACATGAAATAAATTGAATCTTTTTTCTATTATCACCTTTATTAGATAAACTTCTTTGAGACTTTATCCTCCTTTTATTTGATATCATTGAAAATTCAACTATGTTCTAGTTGTTAATTTTGATTTTTGATAGATGGTTTGATATAATCACAAGATTTATTAATTGAGAACCCATAATGTTAGGTATCTCATTTGGGAATTCATCACATTTCCCATCACATTAGTTCTGGACTCTGTTCCTATGATTTCCATCCATTGACTAAAATAAAGGGAAAATTATATATGGGAACTTTTAAACTATTAAACACACAAATGGGATGCCAATAACCTTAAAGAGATGACTTATAAATGAAATTTATTTAGATAAATTATAAATTTCAAGGTTTTAATATAAGTTGTCTAGGATCTATTTCTTAACATAGACTCTTAAGGGAATTTTCCCCCTTAATAATAGTTCACAATGAGTATTTGAATTTACTAAATCATATCCCTCAGGAGTGTCAAAATAGGTTTACATTAAGGCCCATTTTCATACACTAGTTCTCTATTGAGTATAGATCAATACGATGTTTTGGGGGTTGTCACTCCTAGCTACATCTATTCCAGATTTACATCCATTTATAGAACCCATATTGTGATGTATTTTCTTAGAAACCACTTACTCTATACTTTACCAAAACATAAGAATGTTTTCTTATACTTAGTGTTTTCCTTAAGGATTACACTATAGTTTTCTAATAGTAATCCCAAAAATAACTATAATTACCTCTTATACCAATTATGAAAACCCTAGTTTTCATTACACATTAATTCATGATTTATTACATAAGAATAGACTTAATACAGCCCAAAATATCTAGAAGTCTGGTACCATTGGGTAATTAGGTACATTATATACTAACTTAAAACTGGGGTCCATTTATATAATTGAAAACTCCTTAACATTCTCACAATTTTCCATCATTAATAAAACTATATGGGATAACCTAGCGATATACATAAGAAAGGGGTGAGATATAAAGACATGTCAGGGAATAAATAAATCATAACATGAAGAAAGTATTACATGCAAGACAATAGGTATTTCAATGTGACATAAAGGGGGTGAGAATCATAAAAATGAACAATGAGGTATGATTTATCATGATAACATAAAATAAATTTAATGTATTGGTTTTATTGTGTAAGACTTTGGAATATTTTTAGGAATATTTCTAGATCCAGTTACTAAGAGGTGTGATATTCTGAGGACTGGAGTTCCCAGAATTACTTTTTGAAATATATTAAATATATTAAATATTTAAAGAAAAAAAAATTCCTGAAAAGGTGGAGTAAATATTAAATAGAGTCTCAAATCAGAAATATGAGGTTTTCATTAAGTCCATAATGTGAGATTCACCCTAGGTGTGATATGAAATTTGTCGGCACCAAGCATTTAGTTAAAGTTAAGTTGCGAGAGAATAAATAAAATGAATTAATTAAATTATTTATTTTATTTTTATTCACAAAGATACTTGAAATCCTCTTTAAATAAATAGTTATGAGTACATCTTTTGTTGTCAACTAAACACTATAGACCTATAGTACTTTTGGAGGAGAGCATTCTTGGAAGAAGACATCAGGTCAAATTAGATTGAGGATCATGCGCCAATGTAGTTTGAGAATATCACCAATGACAATGATGCTAATTTTTTCGTCATTATTGATTGATCCATATCTAGGTAAAATGTTTTCTTTTTTGGATTTATCCCCTTTTATTATCCCATGAAAAATGAAAATAAATGAACTAAGGATCGGTTTGAGGAGCGATTGTTTGGTGGGTATGTGTTTATTTTTAGGATTTGGGGATGATTGTTATTTGATTGTTTGTTTATTTATAAACCTATTTGTTATTCTTTCTTAAAAAAATTTATTTAAGATTAAATGAAAAAAGGCCAAGGTCTATTCCTCACTTTTATGGTTTATGATTTTCTCTTCCCATTCTACTTGCATTTATCATTGGAATTTATTTTAGCCCATGATTCGATGAATACTCAGTGAACAATCTTTTAACATTCAATATTTGGAATAATGGATCATTAACATGGGTCAGGTATTGATATTAGAAAACATGATTTCATTATTTGACCGTGGAAGTAGATTCATGGATGGATCAAAGTTGTTCTTCCTATTTTGGGAATGTGGTACTGACGAGGTGTGATGGTGGTTGATTCCCGAGTGGTGAGTATAACCGAAATTGCTAGAATCCATCCAATGATGGTAAGGGGGTTTAGTTAACCCTATATATGCAATGTGAAGTGTGATTCTTGGAAGAATATATAGGTGTTTACGATTCATATGAACATGTAAACATTCTAGAATTTATGGGAAATTCATGACTACACAACATGTAGTCCCATGAGAACACACCGTGTAGTCCCTTCTATTCAGTGCTTGGGTTTTATCATATAGATAAGGATGAAAGATCATGTGACCTTGTCACACACTATGTGACCCATGTTGGTGGATCGATGTGTATCTCATAAGTTACATGGGAACAGACAGACCAAGGTACACAGACATGGCCAAACTACCTTGCTAGGTGTACATAGGTTAGTACATGGCGACAACCAGACTACATTTCCAAGTGTTCATAGGTTGTTAAATGGAAACAACTAGAGTAGATAGACATTCTATAATGTAAAAAGGCATGGTAATAATGGAACTTAGATTTATAGGGTGACTTCTAAACACCTTTTACCCTTTAGACACATCGTGTGTTGAGAAAAAGTGAATTCCATGTGACAACGAGACATGGGTGGTTCCAAGTTAAGTGATGCATAATTTTTACCCCCAAGGACACATCATGTACTTATCCAAGGATAGGTTATATTCCTCTTTATTATTATCTTATACTCATTGAGAGATTGTGTGAGCTTCCTTAGACTAGTATAGATCATGTGTGTTCTCTTGTTCCATAACCTGAGGGTAAGTATTGAATATCATTTTACCCATAGGATGGATATCCCTTCAGTGAGACTTCTTATATAGAGTTGTTTGAATCCTTTTGTAAATCTTGGAGTGATATCCTCTATCATCATCATTATTTATGTGGATTTCTTGGTATATTCATGACCAAAACTACATGGGTGTCAATCCTCTACTTAGAGGGTTATTCCAAATTGAGTTATTGGTATACCCCATGGACTTGGGTGTGATCCTCGTTGGTGTATTATTCTCTTCATACTTCTGGTTTATACTTCTTATGGAAATACATGATGATTAGTTTATCTCGGCCAGATGTCATCAATGTTATCTAACTCATGGAGAATGTTCTCTCAGTTCAGTTCCATCAAGGATGGCGGGACTCATTGAGTTAAATCTCTTGGATGGGCATTATCATGAAGCATACATAGTGGTTCTATGGCTGGAATTAGTTATGATCATGTGGGATGTGGAATATTTCTAATTATATATGGATGTATATTTTTATGTCTCACATTATAATTATCATATCCTGTGATGAGATGACCACTCTTGATGTTTTTTGTTGGTTTATTTAGGGGTGTCTAATAGGGTATTGTTATACTCACCCTTGTATGGTATCTTCCTACATGTGTCATGTCTTATGTAGATACAAGACCTTTTTTGGAGTCCTGGGTGGACTAGGAGCATGTGGAGATAGTTTGGGCTAGATAAACATAGGTGTATATCAGCATTTTATTTTATAGTAGCCCCCTATGTATAAGATGGTGGGACTTTACTTTCCAATTTTGTGTGGGATTGTATTTGGCCTCATTTTACACTTTCCATTGCTTTTTTTATACTCTGATTGTGGTATTATAGATGTATACATGCATTATTATTAATTTTTTTACATTTCAGCATTGTATGGTATTAGATATGGGTGTGTTGATATAGGTACATAGGAAAATTCCTCCCATGTGTGTGACATGACTTCTTGGTGTTAGTCGCCAACCCCTATCCTACTTGAGGTAGGCTTGGGGTCATTGCATCTTGGGCCCCATCAGGTTGGGTCATGACAGACAACATGAGAATGTGGAAACAGCTTTAAACATGACATCATAAGAATAAGTAAAGGTTAACAACCATGTCATCATAACATAATGTGCTTAGAAAAACCTCTCGTAAACCATAAATGGAATATCATGAGACTAAAACATTACTCAATGCATTAGAGCACTATCTGGGTGCACCCATCATAATCATATTAAGTACAAGCATAAGTGTTCCACATAGATCATATAACATAAGAACAAATTTCATCACATTTAATCCCATTATTAAAGATTATGTGTTATATAAATGGAATTACCTAATCAATAAAGTATAGGTACAACTAGGTGAATACCTTTGAGTGGAAATGGGTAAGGGTATACACCGTGCAAATGTTTAGTATGGAAAATCGCAGTAACATTTCAGCAACATAACATTAGTACATAGAGATTCATAAAATGGTTCAATGAGAGAGAAATGAATGTATAATCAAATTTAAGTAAAAATTAAATAATGAGGGATATGTAATAACATAATAAAAAATGAAAATTATATAATTAATAAACATAAGATAATGAGGGTGATTTAATAAAAACATGTCATGAAAAATCACATCGTATTTTCAGCAGCATAAAAAGGGTACATAATGAATCATTGGATGGTTTAATGAGAGGAGATAAATGATCTCTAATTTTAAGGAAATTAATTTCAAATTAGAGAGATATTTATATATTCAATACAACATAACAAATTGATATTTAAAAGGTTAAATAAAAAGGTTCTTGAATTGAAAATAAGGGAGAGAGAGAGAGAGGCCCCTTACCTTGAGAGGGTGATTCCAAAAGCTTGGGAGGAGCTTTTTAAGATATTGGGGGAACCTTGGGAGGACTCGAGATGTGTGAGGTAAGATTAAGGATGTGATTAAAGTTTTATTAGTGAATAGGAAAGGGATATTGGGTGGGTTTATATAGGAAAAGAGAGGGGAGTTATTTATTATTTCCCAAACTTATATTTTGAAATCTATATAATAAAGTAATCAAAACCACAAACCTTAACATATTTTTTTCCCATGGTTTCTAAAAAAGGGGATTGGTTTTATTAATTTTATAAGGAAAATATCTGAACACAATAAAATATTACCTTTGGTGATGTGGAAGTGAGACATGTTCATAAAGAAATTATTTTAAAAACTTAAAATATAATATAGGTTTTGTAGGATTCATAAAGGATTTCTAAAATTAATAAAATAACCTTAAAATCACATTATTTTAAAGGTGAAACATATATTTGGTCCTAAAACCATTTATATCATTTATTATATCACTTTTAGGTCATTATGATATCATAATACACATTGTATATTAATACTGTATTTAATTTTTACCCAAAATTTCGACTCTCTGAGGAAGTTATGAAAAATTCACTATTGTATAATTTCAAAATGATGATTCCAAAAATAATATTTATTTTATAAAAATAATTTTATAAATATGTGAATTTTAACTTTTAAAACCATAATTGACATTTCTTGAGAAATGTTTGTTTTTTATCAATAGCAGTTTCCAAACCCTTATTACAATTAAATTTCACTTCATAAAAATTATATTATCATTTAAATTTAATAAAAATTATTTAATAGTATTATTTTAATAAGACATAATTTATTTTTAAAATTTATGAATTCATTAAAAAGTAATTTCTTAATTGAAATTACTTATTAAAAAAAATACATTTTTTGTTTTATCATATCAAAATCTATTTTTATCAAAATCATTTCTTAATTATTTATAAAGAACCAAAAAATATAATCATTATTATATTTAAATGTAAATATATATATTCGTACTATTATGGTTTCTTTATTTCTAGTCCTTGTTAAAAAAAATTTACCCTTAATTAACTTATTTTCCGTTTATCATGGTAATAAATATTTACTAGAGTAACTATTCGTATTTTCTAAAAATCAAGTTGAAATTGTTACTTAATATTAATTATGTTTATTAAAAATATATAATAATTTTTTTTCAAAATAAATTAATAAATATGGAATAATTTGATTTAAAATAAAACCTACAAGCTTAATGGAAAATATTTTTTCCGAAAAATGCATTTTTCAAGGAAAAGATTATTTTACTTTAACTCTATAAATGGTAATATTCACTATATAAATTTGAATTAATAATGATATATCTATATATATATAATATACATTTAATTTAAGTAATTATCTGTTAGGGGTTATTTTTAATTAATTAAAAAGGATAACATTATGTATTTTAAAATAGTTTTTAGAAAAATGTGTTTTCAAGCCTTAAAACGAACTTATACTAAAATTTGGTATAAAGATTATTTTACTATACTTAATTGGATTAAATATAACTAAATAATTATTATTTTACATTAAAATAAAATTAAAGTAATAATGGTTCTTTTAAATCACTTAATTTATCAAAATAAATGACAGTTTTATAAAAGGATTGATATTTTCACTATTCACTAAAATTAAATATTTTTTGAAAAAACCAAAAAATTCACCCTAAGTTAATTATGATATGATGGTTTAAAAAAATGATGTTAATTTTATAAAATAAATATTCTAATTTCTTTTGAAATTAATTATTATATTTTTTTCACAAGAAGAAATAAAAATAATTTTTGAAGAAAATATATTTTTTTAAGAATAAAATAACATTACTAAAAATTCAGTGACCATTTATTGATAATTTATAAATATATTTATGTTGAGTATAAAATTTATATATATATATATTTCATAATTTAGTTAATCCTATTCATATCTATGAATTTAATGGATAGGTTAAAATGGTCATATAAAAATAATCGATGTTTGTTTAGGTTTGGTGTTGTGTATCACATATGCTATCAAATATAGTTTTATCTTTTAAAAACTTAGGGAGTTATAATCATATTAATTGGACACAAATTATTTATGACTATAATTTTATGGGGCTTATAACCATTGAGACTTATTCTCATAAATTTCTCACTTAGTGATCTTGAATAGATGAGATCATGAGGATTGGACTGCTAATAGGAACACCACATGTTTCAGGTGTCATCGATAGTTCCTATCTATGAACACCTTTAATGGTCTCCTAAAGTTTTATTATTATCAGGGAATAATATTTCATTATGTACTTTGATTTATGGAAAAAACTATGGAATTGAAGCCGTAGTGAGGTATCTTTCATTGGGTGCATCATTAGTAGTATAATACTGATTGAATAATCAAGATAAAATTTGCCAATTTCAAAAGAAAGTGATATCTCAAGACCAATTAATTAGGATGGCAGTACCTTCAATAAATCCATGGTCATGGTATAAGAAGGTAAGTCCATCCAGTTAGTTCAATGAATAATAAATCAATAAAGGATGATGACACGATGTGTATGTCCTTCTTTATGAGATATCACATGACAAAGAGATTATATTACACGAAATGTGTTTGTAGGAAGGTTTTCATTACTATGACTATTTATTATCTCTTTAGGGGACTTTATGAGTTTTTATACTCCACTCATAGTATGTGAATAACATTCACTGTTATCGAGATAAGGTCCTAGAGGGTCACACACAATAGCGTATTCAAAAAATTCCTTATATTGATGAATATGAGTTTAGGACATAGTGGGATCCACAACAGGGTCTGAGATATGTCTGAGGATAAATTATTTCCAATGAAAAAAAATCATATTAATTGAGTTTGGAATAATGAGCATTAATTTTTTTTAAATTATTTACAATTGTTAAAGTAAATACATGGGAGAATATCATTCGAATGAATAATATTTTAATATTAAAGGTTCCTTTAATATTTTTAGGAATATCGAGTCTATATAATGAATAATATTTATCATGTAATATATTTATTATATTATAGGTAAGTGATAAAAATATAAATAACATTTATAACCCATTTAGTTGGTCATAAGATTTCTTTTATGACTTAAGTTGCGAGTAAAAAATATTTGGGTGCTAGGGATCCAATTTTGAGTATTTTATTGACTCACTATATAATGGAGGAGAGGATCTAAAACCATGTAAAATTCACTGCTCAATGGGTGAGAGATTCTATCTCATATCTTCCAATTCATAGATAGAGACACTCTCATTCCAAGTGCTTGATCACATTTCTTATTCACAGATCAATGAAACGGATCCGTGATGATCATCAGGATGTCAATGATATCACTGTATTTCCACTCCAGCACCCAAAATTCAAGGATTGATGCTACCATATATTTTCAAAGAATGTGTGGTTGATTTTTAGGTATTCATCTTTGGATACTTCAAGCGCTAAACTTCTACAACAATGATATGTCATGCGTGACTTCAGATCGAAATAGGTATTTCTTTATTTTTATTTTTTTGTTTAAATTTATTTGGGTGAAGATCCTCAGGTTGTAACTGGGTAGTGCTTCACCAATGAAGATATAGTTTTGTCTATCATCAGTGAAATTGTTCTAAATTTTTTATTTTTCATGTTTTTACTATGTGTCTAGTACCAACAATTTTCATCAAAGTAAGCGCATGGTGTTTTAAGCCAAAAAAAAATTAAACTTGTAATAAATTCATATAGGTGTTATCATCATCCCTAGTTGAGGGTTCCTCCTCCTATTGGGGAGTTCTTATGAAGGTGATGAGTTGGTTTAACTATATATATCAATAAAAAAGTATTCAAAGATATCTTATTGCATATTTAGAGGAAAAGTGTTGAGTAAATCATGTTTACGATTTTAGAATATGGGACTTCACTCAATAGATCAAGGAGTTGTGAGTTAATACGGTTGGATAATCATATGACTACCTTGAAAATCTCTGAGTAGTGGCATGGCCAAAGATTAGACTATAAGGAGAGGTTTCAAGGATTATTTAAACTATAATAATCAAGTGACATAGTATTCTAAATCTAGTAGTGAGGGATATTATAGTTTGGTGTAATAGTGGCATACTTTTAATGATTTAATTAATTGGTAATGTCTTATTTGTAATCAAGATAAAAGTACTAATATATTAGATTTTTTTTAATGGAAAGTAATACTACATACATTCTATGATTAATTATGGATAAAGAAAATGTCCAAACTAGAATAATTTTGAAAGAGTAGTACACGCAATTGTGCATCATACTATGATATAGGAAATACAAGGTGTTGGAGTCCCCAATACCTGTTGATCCATATCATGAAGAGAGGGTGTGAAAGATATTTACAGGAGGCTCATGTATGACACATTTGATATTTACATCATAATGTTATCTTCAACATCCAATGTGAGTTGTGGATATAACATCAGGATGTGCATGGTTCTACATGTTGTCTCATCTCCAAGAAGCATTCAAGGATAAAGTGAAGTGAGATATGAATTGGTTGACGTTTACATTGGATATATGTAATTGAAAGAAGAATCATGATCTTTCAAGACATCCCTTTGTTACATCATTCTCACCCAATTACTCAAGTTTCTTTTAAGATCATAAAACAAAAATTGTGGAGATAATTCTTCATTGCCTTTGGTGTAAGGTTCACTAAGTAAATAAGAACTTAAATAAATTTTAATAATTAGTTCTTATGGTTAATAGTTTGAAAGGAAATTCATTAAGGCTAATGGAAAGTGTGATTCTAAAGGAACCTTCACAGCATCCTTCAAAGAATAGAGGTTGATTCTCATAAAAGAGATTATTTTATTTTTATGTCATAAGATAATACTATGGAAGTTTAAATGTAATGAACTAAATTTGAGAAGCAAGTATTTGCTTCTTCTTCAGGTATATTCATAAATTATAAGAAATGTTTTTGTTATAATTCTTAGGTATTGAATAAAAAATTCCAATATCATATGTGTATTAAAATACGTAAACCAGGTAAGAAAATAAACATTACATGAAGTAAGGGAAATTATCTAAGTGGATAAGAAATGGTGATTTCTAATTCAGTAGTGAGAAGTGTACAACTTCCAATTTCCAAGATTAATGATACTAATTGAAATTTTATTGAGTATAACCAAAACAATTGTCCCAAGTATCCATTTTACACAAGGATACATTATTCCATTATTGAAATGAATGTTGTTTTTGGTGTTTTATACTCAAATAATTATTCATTATTTCCTGAATCATTGTCAATAACTGATAAATATAAAAGGTAAGACTCTATTATACCCATTTGTGGTAAGATAATTTTTTATCTAGTAAAACTAAAATTAATCATCAATGATATACCAAGTATGGTATTTATAATCTATATAGATAAATACCTTTGGTATTATCAACGTTATACTTATTTAGTTTTAGAAAAATAAACCTTTAGAAATAAAGGTAAGTCACAAATCTTAAGAAATTAGTTCAGCTAGAGAATGTGAACTATTCCAAGGTTAAGATAGTGGTAAATATATACTTCATATAATTCCTTTAAGAGTGATAAGGAATGAAAAAGTGAAGTAGTGAATTTTTATTGTTAGAATATATCAGTTGAATTAGGTCCATATTCCAAAGAATATATTGACCAAGAATACATTGATCACAAAATGTAGAGTGGATTTATTCCTAAACTCGCTTTTATTTATTCAAATCAAAGTCGTGATGTTAGTAAAAAGATGATTGATGGTGAGTATTACAAGTAAAATTTGATTAATAAAATATAGCATGGGGAAATTCTTAAATGAGCATTTCCTTACACACATCAATTTAATGATGTATGTAAAAGGGGAATCAATGCTAAGATCAATATGCATTATCAAAACTTCAATTATTTTTAATACATACTTCATAAATAGTGGTGATATATCATAACGATATGCAAAATGTAATGAAAAATGGATATCATATAAGTCATAGTATGATATAAATCCATTATTTTATAACAACATATTTTTGGATGACAAGAGTTTGTTATGAATATAAAAAAACTTGCATTAAGAAAAATACAATGTGTATCTAAAGTAAGTATCCTAAATTTTCCTGAGGATATTACAGAATTCCTTAATATAGAAAAGTGATATTTATGTTATAAACTATATTTATATAAAAGGGTGTGCATCTATATTCAAGATAGTCAAAGAAAGATTGACTTGGGATTATGCAATGCTATAAATTCAAAAGTAATTGTAATTGGAACAAGTTCTATAAAATCTTATGGAAAAGGTATGTTCCAAATACATATACTGCATAGTAATGTTAAAACCATGGTAATGGTTTTACATTCACCATGGCTAGTGATACACTATTAATTGAGAATAATGAATCTGAAAAGTAAACGATATATGGAAATTAGCAAAAATTGACAAGATCAATTAAAATTTAATATTGGATTCCATGTATTAAAGTATAGGGGCTTATTATTTTGAGTACTATGGTGGGTATTCAAGTGATACTATGCATGGGTGGTATAATAATGGTAATAATAAGGTTTTATTAGAAATACCAAGTCTTCATGCCTAAATCCATTAGATATTTACATATCATAGCTAATTTCTATGATCTCTAAATTAGTAATTGGATTTCAAGACCACCAATCATGAATGGTGTCTATACGACGTCACTAGAAAGGGTTGGTGACACCATAAAATTACAATTTGGGTTGAAAGTCACTAAAATATAGTTTTAGATTAAAGTAAACAAAAAGATGATAAAATATTAATTTTAAATGAATTTTTTCCATGTATCAATATGATGTTAGTGGGAGCATCGCAGTTTACCAAAGAAAATATGTTTAACAACATATATAAATAGTTATTGGTCTTATATTTAGTTAAGAGAAAAAAGAAAGTAACTCTATAGATTTTGAATTAATTAAGAATCCTAAGTTATAGGGAAAAATATCTATTGATGTAGATCAAATGGGTTTCTTAAATCAATTCAAATCATATATACTAAAAAGTTATTGAGAAATACAAGTTGGAACAATTTGATAGAGAATTGTTACCAGTGCCACGTGGAATAAACCTCTCTAAAAAGAAATTAATGGGGTATGGGAGGAGATTAAAAAGGTAAATAGAATTAAATAAGCGCTAATAATAGATCAATAACATATTACATACTATGTATGAGAAATGATATTGAAAACCTATACTTTATGGTAGGAAAATATTAGTTTTGTCTAGGAGAACTGCATAAGAAGTAGTCAAAACTATCTGGTTGTACTTGAATGAGTATAAGGTATGTGTTTCTAGAAATTGGAGAGGAAGGGATACTAGTTATAAGGGGACAAAAAATAATTGTCCTTTAGATAAAGATGATATAATATCATAGTCAGGAAAAGTTAATGAGCAAGACAAGATTTTTTAACCCAATGGTAGTCATATCTACAAATACTGAATGTGTTGTGGCTTCTAATGTAGCTTAAGGAGCGGTGTATAATAAAAAATGTTTTTTTATAGTACTTAAAATCACAATTAGTAATTAAATTTTTTTATCATAATATATATTATGATAATCCTATTACTAGTACTATCCAATATGTCAAGTTTTTCTGGTGGACAAAGGGAATATACTTGAGGATATAATCTCTTGAGGAGTCTTACACAAGGAGGTGAAGTCACATATAACAGATTATCCATGCAATGGAGATATGTAAGGCCTAATGGATAAATCTATAACTTAGTAGAAACATGATCTTATCATGTGAGATATAAAAAGTTTAGTTATAAAGTTAGATCTAGTTCAAGTTGGAGTGTTGTAATAGTGGGTTACCTAGACCCAACTTAAACAATACTTTTCTTTTACCATATCATGTATATAGTGAGTTATTCATGATATAGACTTACCATAATAGTGTTTATATTCCATCGTCCACTATTTTATTGGTAATGTGCATAGATTATTTTTAGTATCAAATGGTTATAGCAGTTCCAAGGATATAACGAGAACATCGAGATACATTGATATTAATCTTAAACATATGACCTATAGTCTAAATACATCATACTGAGTACACATAGATAATGTATGACTATTTGGTGCTAGAGCTCATAAGAATTTAGACTTCTTCACATAAAGTTTGCACTTGGTGATCTCAATTAGATAAGTTCATGTGGACTAAACTTCTAATAGGAATAAAACATGTTCCAAGTGTCCTTGGTAGTTCCAATATGTGAACATGTTTAATGGTCTCCTGACTTGATATTATTATCAGTGTGTACTATTTGATCACATAATTTGATTCAAGGTAAAAACTATGGAATTTAAGACATATCAAGATATATTACATTGGTTGAATCATTAGTAGTATGAAATTGATTGAATAATCACGATTAAAATTTTATCTTTTGAAAGAAATTGATATGTTAGGCCTAGTTGATTAGTATGGTTATACCTTCACTAAATACATTTCCATGGTAGAAGAAGGTAATTACATCCAGTTAGGTCAACAAATAAAAAAGTAATAAAGGATGGTGACATGAAGTATGTGTCCTACTTTATGAGATATCGTGAAGCAAAAAAAATATTACATGGTGTGTTTTAATAAGAAGGTTGTTGTTTCTATGACTATTCCTTATCTCTTTAGGGGACTTGATGAGTTTCTAGAATATGCTCTTGGTCTATGAATAGTATTCACTACTATCACAATAAGGGCCTAGAGGGTCACACATAATAGCGTATTCGAAATTCTTCCCAATTTTGTTGAATATGAGTTTAGGACATGGTGGGCCCCACCATGGGGTTTGGGATATGTCAGAGGATAAAAGATAACCAAGGAATAAATAAATTCATATTATTCAAGTTTATAATAATAATTATTTAATTTATTTATTAAAATTTTTTACAAGTATCGAAGTAAATACATGGGGAAATTTATTCAAATGAATATTATTTTAATATTAAAGGGTTGTTTAATATTTGTAGGAATATCAAGTCGAGTTAATGGCTCATATTTATCAAGTAATATATTTATTATATTATTGGAAAGTGATAAAAATATAAATATTGTTTATGGCCCAATTAGTTGGTCATAAGATATTGTTTATGACTTATATAGAAAGTAATAAATATTCAAGGGTAAGGGACCCAGTTATGGGTATTTTATTAAATCACTATATAAAGTAGGTGAGTCTATCAACCCATTTACTATTAACTACTCAAATAGTTAGATATTTTATCTCCCCTCTCATGATTCCTAAAAATATATTCTCTCTTTCCAAGTTCTCAATCACAGTTCCTCTTTGTGTATTGGTGGAACATAGTAGTAGTGATCATCAGGACATCAAATGAGTCACCGAACTTCTGTATTTGCACCAAGAATTTGATTATTGATGCTTCTGTAGACTTTTGAAGTATTTTCTGAGGATCAAGAAGGATTCAGATTCAATTCCTTTGAGCAGAAATCATCGAATAGAAGTAGATTTCATTCACAACTTCATATCAAAAGTAGTATTTTTTTTATTTTGTGCTTAAATTGCTTCATGTAAAGATCATCAGTTTGTAACCAGGAAGTGCTTCACTAGCAACGA
Source organism: Viscum album (assembly GCA_963277665.1). Lineage (NCBI taxonomy): Eukaryota > Viridiplantae > Streptophyta > Magnoliopsida > Santalales > Viscaceae > Viscum > Viscum album. Next base: position 1,408,059,812 of record OY728130.1, read on the forward strand.
CATGGTTTATTTGGTCAAGGGTGATTTTTTTTAAACTCCTTATTTTTTGGGCTTCTGATGTGTGCCTGATACTAATACCGACAAGATAGTAATTCCAGGACAATCACCAGCCTACTCATGTTAACCTAAAAAATAGTTTATATATCCATAGGTTAGTCATAACATGTATAAATTTTAGGATACACCTCGGAGTTTCTCATGCAAGAGATAAAGAAACCATGCAAAATCCAAATGAACAACAAGTGAAGATAACTCATAACCTAAAAAATCACGCTAAGTTATCATCCTCACCATGATTATATATCACCAAGTATCACATATAAGAGATAAAATAATATAATATTGAAATAAGGTAATCTTCCAGCACTTCCTCACTAGTTTTTTTCTTTACCCCAATGTCTAAAGTTGTGATAAATATCTCTCTAAAATTAAGGCATCCCAAAGACACTTGGGATAATGTATTAAACCAAGTACCTCATGCTTCACATCATCTCATCACATACCATGCACATCATGAATCACATCATCTTATCACATACCACATCTCTGGAGAGTAACTAAATAGTTTCTGAGATCTAGTGCAACCAATATGATATGTATTATACCTCAATATATAATAGATCATATGTTTCATACCTATAATAATTCGTAGGATAATATATCAGGAGGTATATGTGTGTGAAATAACCAAAATACAATACAATACCCTACACACATATATGGGGAAAGATAACAACTATGCATACCAACACACAACAATATCAGTATAAGAGAGAGGGGTCAAAGGGGGTAGTTAGCAATCTATTACTCATCAACCTAGATATTAGGCAATACACTGTCCCAGAGTCCCCTGGGTGTCAATCACTCTATTGACATGGTTTGAGTATCATATGAAATTAAAAATAATATAGATATAATATATCTCACAACCACACTATGGGAATTAACCCAGTCTTATCCTCAACTGCAACTATTGTCTCTCAGACACCTGACTACCACTGCAAAGAACTAGGTATCCAATAAGTACACAATCACTCAAAAATACTTTCATATATTTTTTATTTCGTTTAAACATTTCTCTTTACATTAATTAATTAATTAGCCATTAATTTACATTATTCCATTCATGTTTAATTATCCACCAATTGAATCTCATCCCTCTATGCATAATCCAACTAATTCCATGGTTCAACAATATTATCAAAATTTTCATTCAATTAAAGTACCAAACCCATGCATTAAAACTTTTATTAATAATTATCATTACATAATTTCAAGTACTTTGGGAAACATCTAGGATACCATAAAAGAGATCCATAACCAAGCCTAATGAATTGCTTCAAGACATGGGGAAAGGAATATAGGTAAACATGAAACCTGGTCATCTAACCATTTAATTATAACATTAAAACGAAAGTATCTAGATTTCAACACAACAATGGATCATCCTAGATTCAACCCTTTTTCTCAATATTTGTGTCGTCTCCAAAATCATCATGCATATCACCATTCATCTCTTCATCGCTGCTATTAACTACTACCACAAACTCAGGCCTCCCCATCCCTATCTCTTCAACCAATAGATATCACAATCTCAAATCATGTCACATAGAAAGGACCAAATATAGAGCAAACACACAATAAAAAAATAACAAACAAAGTCTACGGGGCATCTAGGCCCTAAAATAAAGAATTCGGTCTTTACAAAAAATTAGTCTGTTCAGCCCCAAAAAATTATCCTTATCAAACCAACAGTTTGATTACCATATTGGATTAACTGATTCATTTATCACAATTTATATCCACAAGAAAACTAAGTCATTAGATATTAAGTGCTATAAATTATTTAAACATTCTTTCAAGAATAACTTCCAGTTTCAACAAACTTTAAGGAAGAGAAATTCCATTATCAGGCCTCTTTATTATTATCAACAACAAGAATTTCCAACTTCATATTATTTATTAAATTCCATTAAAATATGTAAGAATAATTTTAATTAAACATGCATTAATAATTACTTTCATTTACATGAAATCATATAAAGAATGGTTTATTTAAACATGCCTCTTTAATTATTTATCCAACAACCTTACCAGTTTTATGTTATTTAAAAATTTTCTAAAATTAAATATGATAAATTAATCATAAAAACATATTGAATAAATCATAAATGTAACATCCCAAGTAAGTAATGAATAATAGATATTTTTATCTATGTCTATTAATGATTAAGATAGTGTTTTAGAGGCTTAAAATGAAAATAAATCCAATCTTAAGCATGGAATACACTAATATTCTTAAAAGATTGTTTTACTGCCTTATGATGGAAAACCCTTTTTAAATCTATCTTTTGAAAATTTTATAAACTATTTTTGTCAAAATAAACTTATTATTTATGATTGGGACATCAAAATTTACTTTGTGTGAATTTTTGGTATTTTTCTGACAATGTTCATTTTTTAACGAATAGTGAAAAATACTGCATTTTACATCAAAACTACTTTTTAATCTAATTTATTTATATGATTAGATTATCTTTTTAATTGGTATTAATGTGTAATATGAATATATGTTTACCATTTAATCCAATGGTGGTCATTGGAATCAATTTCACTTTGAAATTGGACTTAAACTAGTGTCAATCTTTTGATACTTATTGTTTCATAAAAACACGCTATTTGCTCTGACAGTGGGAATTAATTAATGTGACTTATATGTATTGAATTTTGTAAAATAGAATTCATTTTTGAATTCGGAATATCAAATATATCATAGGGTGAATTTTTGGTAATTTTCTGAACAACTTTAATTTTTGATGAATAGTGAAACCATTAAGTGGTACTTATAAAAACTGATTTTTCATTTAAATGAAATTTTACCATCTTTCTGTTTTGAATTTCAAAAATCCGACATACATGGTTGTCATTAAGAAGTAAAATTTGGTTCAATGAGATTAAAATAATTTTTTTTGTGAATAGTAACTTATTAAGTTTTTAATCACGATTAGTGGTAATTAGGGTAGTTTAAGGTATAAATAATGCTTTAATAATATGAAATGACCTAGACAAATGTTCCAACCTTATTGGTTGTGTCATGGCTGACCAAGAAAATCCATGGGTCAACTTGGGGACCCCATGGATCCACTTTGGTTGGGAAATGACATAAATAACTTTTTATTTAATGTAAAAGTAAAAATGACACAAACATAATATGTTTTACGAAAATAATTTTTACATGGGGTTATAAAGATCAGATTTTTGATTATAAAAAGTCATTGGAAATATAAAAAGATTTCATACATCATAGTAGTATTTTTATAATTTTTAGACTTTATATAAATTAAATTATTTATGACATCATGATGATGCAGTAATGACCTCATTATTTAACGATTTAAATAAAATGGAAAGATAATGAAAAATCTAAAACCTACACATGTCCAAAACCAATTGGATGAGTGGATTTCGAAGCCTTATCACCTTATCCACGAATTATATCAATGTGGGACCTTTTAAAACCGAAACACATTTTCAAATAAAGTAATATTTCTTTACTTTCCAAAAGTGCCCCTCTTCTCCTCTTATAAAAGGCCCCCACCTCTACCTCATTTCACACACTCCTCAAGCCTTTGGCTCGGCCAACACCTGCCCATTTACTCTCTCCAAATCTCTCTCCTCATCCTAGAGGATTCCCTTTGGGCATAATCCTTTCAAAGGAAGCCTTTAGGCTCAAATCAAAAGGAGTTACACTTTTAAAGGTAATTCATTCTCTCATGTTCATTTGTTTTATTTTGTTTCTCCAACCCCATAAACTCTTTTTATTTACTTATTTTGTAACAACAACAGTATCTTCAATATACTAGGATGTTGTTATAATATTTATTTGAGCTACACTCTCACACAACTACATCAAATGGTTAAAGAACATACGGTTTCCGTGGATGGTGAAATTATGCCTCCCGAAACGATGATTGTTCAATACTCATTTAACACCTTCAAAGGTGTCCATTATAATGTCACTATTTTTATATATGATATATAATATGTTTATGGTTTCCTTAAGCTTATGTGTTTTTCATTTTGGGCATACCTTTATGGTTTCCATTATGGGTAAACACGATATCTTCATTTTAGGAAGTGCGGACTACCGCCCCCTGAAAGTGATTTGATTCGTTAATACCATATGTGGGATGTGTAAAGGATAAAGTTAATGATATTATATATGTTATTATACTGGAATTATAATATACTCTTATATCATTATGATTCCATTCCAGAAAATACGAAATAGAAATGGAAGTAGCGTTCATGCGTACGTACGGCTTACCGTCTCCATGAACGGTGCATTTCATTTCTTACCTCTAAATGTGATGTAATATTATAAATACATGTATATGATGAATATATATGATATATATGTTATCCAAATCATTAATATCATTCTGTATATAACGAACCTTTGACCAAATTAACAACATGTAAGTGTAAGAAGTCTATTTTTGACTTAAGAACCAAATACCGACAAAATGAACATTATTAACTTAAATGATTACATGATGTTCATAACATGGTATAAAAGGAATAATGAACTTGAAAAAGGTTCATAAGCAAGTAGAGATTAACTCAAGTTTATTATTCAGGACATTAAAGAACGATCGAGTCAAGTCGGACCCGAGGTATGGGACTTCGTCTCAATCTCCTTTTGTTGAGGCATATTTTATTTTATACACAACTTTCTTTTATACGGTGTATAAACCCCTTTGACTTTTACGTTTATTCAAAAGGAATCTTTTTTATATGAAGTGTTTACTAAATAAAAAAAGGGAATGTTTTTGTCGTACGTATGCGGCGACAACGACTTCTCCGCCGTCGTGACCATTATTTGAGTTTCGGCTTCCTCTACAAGCCATACCTTCTTTTTAAAAGAAAAATAAATACCATGTTTTACTTTTCTTTTATTTTGGTATTGAAAATGGTTTTCACAATGTTTTTGTGTTGTATTGATATCTTGTGATTGAAATGTGGAAATGTTATGTTTCCTTTATGCATGTTTTATGTGATACGATTATGTTATGGTTCTTCGGCATTATTATGAAGACGGGTGGTTCCGTGATAAACTAAGGGCGGGTGAGCCCGATATAGCTCTCCAATGCATTGGGTAACACGAAGGAGTGAAATGTTAAGGTTTCTCCAAAGAGATTTTAGGGAATATACTGTGATGGGTATTCCAAACGTAACCAAGAGGGTTACTCCCTACGTAAGAATGTTATGAATGCCTCAAGTTACCTTTATGTCTTATGATTTATATGATTTATTCATGATTTGATGAGGTATGTTAAAGTGCTTATGTTTTATGGGTAAAGTATGATTTCATTCTTATGTATATATGTACCCATGTTTCCTTTCCATGTTTTTATAACCCATACTGATCTTTTTATGCTCATCCCAAGTTTTTTTGAAATGATTTTCACAGGTCAAGGGAAGGTACATGATATGATGATGGTGTCAAGGAAGTGTCAATAAAGAATCCATGTTTTATTTTAAATGTGTTTCCATTGATGGGAATGAAGAATACTATCTTTATGTAACCACTTTGTTTATATGTGGAATGTAATGCAAGTTTTATGATCTAATTCTCTAAAACTCTAAACCCGAAAAGATCCTCAATGTGTAATCTTGTAATAACTCAAGATTAAGTAAGGTTTAAGGCTGGGGCCTTATAGTTGGTATCAGAGGTCGGTTTAGATAACTTTAGGAGTTAGAATTCTATTAAAATATTATCCAAAAATATTTTTTTTGAAATGATATAGCATTTAAAGATTACCATGTTGCTTCATCTAAGACATGTTTGTTCAGAATGGTTTTCCGCAGAGGAAACAGGGAAGCAGTGCTAGGAAGGCATACAGAAGGAAATAACCTTCAAAATCAGCATCCTGAGATGGTCAGAATTGGAACTGAACATTTTGTTGCAGTAATGGCGCAGTTGACTCAGGCTATAAATGGTGGTGGTATCCATGCACAAGATCAGCCAGATCAACTGCAGAGGAACATGTCGGTGGTGGAACATTTCATGAGGCAACATACACCATCATTCAGAGGATCATCTAACCATGTGCTAGCTGAAGGGTGGATTAAAGCACTGGAGAAGATTTTCGATGTCATGGGGTGTTCAGACAATCAAAAGGTTAGTCTTGCTATTTACCGTTTGGAGGGTGAAGCAGATCAGTGGTGGTCTATGGTTAAAAATATCAGGGACGCCGATGAGATTGATGCTCTTGACTGGGATGAATTCAAAGGTATGTTTCTTGAGAAGTATTTTCCTAAGGCTGTTTGACTTAGGATGGAAAAGCAATTCTTGGAATTGAGGCAAGAGGAAGACTCAGTGGCTGCCTATGAAGAAAGGTTCACTCGATTGGAAAGGTATGCTCCAAATTTTATCCGAGACCTTGATAGTAAAATCAATCGTTTTTACTCAGGATTAAAGCCAAAATATCGAAGGGCATTAGCTTCTTGTGAGTTTAAAAGTTATGAAAAGCTTGTTCGATGTGCTGAGAAGGTGGAAATGGAGTTTTTCGATGACCAAGTGTTCTATAACAACCAGCAGAAGAAGAGACCGAGGTGGCAGGAGAAAGGTAAGAATTCTTCAAAAAAGTCTGATGGTAAGAGAACTAAGTTTCCAGTTTGTGATAAATGTGGAAATAGGCATGCTGGGGAATGTCTTCTGAATTCTGGAAAGTGCTACCGATGTGGTAATATGGGACATAAGGTTCATGATTGCACTGAAAAGGATCAAGGTGAAGGTAAGAACAAATTTGATTTATAGTTAGTGAAATGTTATAAGTGCAATGAGATGGGTCACTATGCAAAAGAGTGTCCGGCAAAGAGCTTGAGTGATGGGAAGCAGTTAGACTACAAGCAGAAAGGGGTGGTGAAATCCTTTGCAACTACTTCAGTAGATGTCGGGCCATCAAATGAAGTTGTATCAAGTACTTTGCTTGTTTTTTCAGATTATGCTAGTGTGTTGTTTGATTCGAGGTCTACACATTCTTTCATCTCTGAAACCTTTTCTAGTAAAATGGGAATACCATCTCAAGAAATGACTCCTGAACTTTTGGTAAAAAAACCTGGGATAAATGTTGAGGCAAAAAGAATTTATAAGAATCTTCCTATCCTTATCTGTGGAAAGAACCTACTTACAAACCTTATTGTTCTACCTCTAGTAGAGTTTGATGTTATCCTGGGTATGGATTGGCTCTCTATTTACCATGCTAAGATTGACTGTAGAGCTAAAGAAGTTTCTTTTCAGAAAGACTTTCATTTTGTTTACAGGAATGAACCCTTACTTTTGATAACATATCAAGAGGCCGAGAAACTTGTAAAAGATGGAAATGAATGTTACCTTGCACACATTGTTGAAAATAAAGGAACTGTTCAGATTAATGATGTACCAGTGGTAAATGAGTATCCTGATGTTTTTCCTGATGAGTTGCCTGGAATAATACCAGATCGGGAAGTTGAGTTTACTGTTGACTTAGTTCCTGATGCTAAGCCAATTTCAAAACCCCCTTATCGAATGGCACAAATTGAACTTTTAGAGTTGAAGGAGCAATTGCAAGATTTATTTGAAAAAGGTTTCATTGGACCTAGCACATCACCATGGGGTGCTCCTGTTTTATTTGTTAAAAAGAAATATGGTTCTATGAGACTTTGCATTGATTATAGAGCCTTGAATAATATCACTGTTAAGAACAAATATCCTTTGCCTCATATTGATGATTTGTTTGATCATCTCCAGGGAGCACATTTTTTTTCAAAGATTGACCTGAGATCGGGGTACCATCAGCTGAAGGTAAAGGAGGAAGATATTCCGAAAACCGCGTTCCGTACGAGATATGGCCATTATAAATTTGTAGTAATTCCTTTTGGGCTAACCAATGCACCTGATGTATTCATGGACTTAATGAATAGAATTTTCCATGAGTTCTTGGATAAGTTTGTGGTGGTTTTCATTGATGATATTTTGGTGTTTTCTAAAAGTAAAGAGGAGCATGAAAGACATTTAAGGGTTATCTTGCAAACCTTAAAAGAAAAGAAATTTTATGGGAAATTCAGCAAGTGTGAGTTTTGGTTGCAACAAATTTCTTTCCTTGGTCACATTGTTTCTAAAGATGGAATAACTGTTGATCCTGCAAAAACAAAAGTTGTGGAAGAATGGCCAAGACCCACAAATGTAACCGAGATTCGTAGCTTCCTTGGTTTGGCGGGCTATTACCGAAGGTTTGTTAGAAATTTTTCACGGTTATCTAGTCCAATGACTAAGCTAACTCGGAAGGGTGTTAAGTTTATCTGGACAAAAGAATGTGATGATTGTTTTCAGGAATTGAAAAGAAGATTGGTGAATGCTCCAGTTTTGGCACTACCTTCCAGGAATGGTGAGTTTGTTATATACAGTGATGCTTCATTGAAAGGACTTGGTTGCGTCCTAATGCAGAATGATCAGGTAATTGCTTATGCTTCATGACAGTTGAAAACTCATGAGGTAAATTACCCTACACATGATTTGGAATTAGCTGCTGTTGTTTTTGCTTTAAAAATTTGGAGGCATCATTTGTATGGAGTAAAGTGTGAAATATATACCGATCACAAAAGTTTAAAGTATATATTCACTCAGAAAGAGTTAAACATGAGACAGAGGAGATGGCTAGAATTAATCAAGGATTATGATTGTACAATTCATTACCATCCGGGAAAAGCAAATAAAGTGGCTGATGCTTTGAGTCAAAAAAGTAATGCTTCATTAACAATGTTGCGTTTGGAACGTGATCCTTTGGTTAAGGATTTGATGAACTTTGGCATAGAAGTTGTTGGTGCAGGAAGTCCTTCTGTTTTGTTTCAGGTATCAGTGAGATCATCTCTATCAGATAGAATCAAGCAAGCACAGAAGCAAGATAGTGAGTTGCAGAAAAAGGTAGAGCTGGTTCAGAAAGGTAAGTTGCCTGAATTCAACATTGATAATGATTGTGTTTTGAGATTTGGGAAAATATTGTGTGTGCCTTGTGATTCACAGTTGAAGAGAGAGTTGTTATGTGAAGCTCATAGTTCTCCGTTTTCAGTTCATCCGGGCAGTACTAAGATGTATAGAGATCTGCGGGAGTATTACTGGTGGGATGGAATGAAAAGAGACATTGCTGATTTTACTGTGAAGATTTTGACATGTCAACAGGTTAAAGCAGAGCGGAAGTTACCGAAAGGGATGCTTCAGCCTTTACCAGTTCCAGAGTGGAAATGGGAGAATATATCCATGGACTTTGTTGTTGGATTACTGAAGACATCTCGAGGTAATAATGCAATCTGGGTTATTGTTGATCGCTTGACCAAATCTGCTCATTTCCTTGCTATACAAGATACTTTCTCTCTTGATCAACTTTCCCATTTGTATCTTAAAGAAATAGTCAGGTTACATGGAGTTCCTCTCTCCATTGTATCGGATCGTGATCCCAGGTTTACTTCTAACTTTTGGAAAGGCCTTCAGAAGTCGATGGGTACTGAATTAAATTTTAGTACAGCTTTTCATCCTCAATCAGATGGGCAGTCAGAACGAACAATTCAGACATTGGAGGATATGCTACGAGCTTGTTCTATGGATTATCAGGGAAGTTGGGACCAACATCTTTCTTTGGTTGAATTTTCATATAATAACAGTTTTCTTTCCAGTATACAGATGGCACCATTTCAGGCATTATATGGGAAGCGGTGTCGAACTCCAGCTTTCTGGGATGAAGTGGGTGAAAGGAAGTTGATGGGACCAGAATTGGTAGAAGAGATGGCAGAAAAAGTTCAGCTGATTCAGAAACACATGAGAACAGCTCAGAGCAGGCAGAAGAGTTATGCGGATAACCGGAGGAAGGATCTATCTTTCGAGGTAGGTGATCATGTTTTTCTCAAGGTTTCTCCTTGGAAAAGTGTGATGAGATTTGGTAAGAAAGGAAAGCTGAGTCCAAGGTTTATTGGACCATACGAAATTCTAGAGAGAGTTGGATCAGTTGCATACCGAGTGGCTTTACCTCTGATTTTATCTCAGGTACACAATGTTTTTCACGTTTCGATGTTGAGAAAGTATATGCCAGATCCATCTCATGTTTTGAGTCCAGAGGTAGTTCATCTGGAAGAGAAACTATCTTATGAGGAACAACCGGTCCAAATTCTTGACCATAGGGAGAAAGTGTTACGGAATAAGGTGATTCACCAGGTAAAGGTTTTGTGTAAAAACCACATGATTGAAGAGGCAACATGGGAATCTGAAAATGCAATGAGGGATAAGTACCCCCATTTATTCGATAAGTAAATAAATTGTGGGGACGCAATAGTCTAAAGGGGGGAAGGATGTAACATCCCAAGTAAGTAATGAATAATAGATATTTTTATATATGTCCATTAATGATTAAGATAGTGTTTTAGAGGCTTAAAATGAAAATAAATCCAATCTTAAGCATGGAATACACTAATATTCTTAAAAGATTGTTTTACTGCCTTATGATGGAAATCCCTTTTTAAATCTATCTTTTGAAAATTTTATAAACTATGTTTTTCAAAATAAACTTATTCTTTATGATTGGGACATCAAAATTTACTTTGTGTGAATTTTTGTTATTTTTCTGACAATGTTCATTTTTTAACGAATAGTGAAAAATACTGCATTTTACATCAAAACTACTTTTTAATCTAATTTATTTATATGATTAGATTATATTTTGAATTTTTCTTAATGTGTAATATGAATATATGTTTACCATTTAATCCAATGGTGGTCATTGGAATCAATTTCACTTTGAAATTGGACTTAAACTAGTGTTAATCTTTTGATACTTATTGTTTCATAAAAACATGTTATTTGCTCTGACAGCGGGAATTAATTATTAAATTAATTAATGTGACTTATATGTATTGAATTTTGTAAAATAGACTTCATTTTTGAATTCGGAATATCAAATATAGCATAGGGTGAATTTTTGGTAATTTTCTGAACAACTTCAATTTTTGATGAATAGTGAAACCACTAAGTGGTACTTATAAAAACTGATTTTTCGTTTAAATGAAATTTTGCCATCTTTCTGTTTTGAATTTCAAAAATCCGACATACATGGTTGTCATTAATAATTAAAATGTGGTTCAATGAGATTAAAATAATTTTTTTTTGTGAATAGTAACTTATTAAGTTTTTAATCGCGATTAGTGGTAATTATGGTAGTTTAAGGTATAAATAATACTTTAATAATATGAAATGACCTAGAAACATGTTCCAACCTTATTGGTTGTGTCATGTCCGACCAAGACAAGCCATGGGTCAACTTGGGTACCCCATGGATCCACTTTGGTTGGGAAATGACATAAATAACTTTTTATTTAATGTAAAAGTAAAAATGACACAAACATAATATGTTTTACGAAAACAATTTTTACATGGGGTTATAAAGATCAGATTTTTGATTATAAATAGTCATTGGAAATATAAAAATATTTCCTACATCATAGTAGTTTTTTTATAATTTTTAGACTTTATATAAATTAAATTATTTATGACATCATGATGATGCAGCGATGACCTCATTATTTAACGATTTAAATAAAATGGAAAGATAATGAAAAATCTAAAACCTACACATGTCCAAAACCAATTGGATGAGTGGATTTCGAAGACTTATCACCTTATCCACGAATTATATCAATGTGGGACCTTTTAAAACTGAAACACATTTTCAAATAAAGTAATATTTCTTTACTTTCCAAAAGTGCCCATCCTCTCCTCTTATAAAAGGCCCCCACCTCTACCTCATTTCACACACTCCTCAAGCCTTTGGCTTGGCCAAACCCTGACCATTTACTCTCTCCACATCCCTCTACTCATCCTAGAGGATTACCTTTGGGCATAATCCTTTCAAAGGAAGCCTTTAGGCTCAAATCAAAATGAGTTACACTTTTAAAGGTAATTCATTCTCTCGTGTTCATCTGTTTTATTTTGTTTCTCCAACCCCTAAACTCTTTTTATTTACTTATTTTGTAACAACACCAGTATCTTCAATATACTAGGATGTTGTTATAATATTTATTTGAGCTACACTCTCACACAACTACATCAAATGGTTAAATAACATACGGTTTCCGTGGATGGCGAAATTCTGCCTCCCGAAACGATGATTGTTCAATACTCATTTAACACCTTCAAAGGTGGCCATTATGATGTCACTATTTTTATATATGATATATAATATGTTTATTTTTTCCTTAATCTTCTGTTTTTTTTCATTTTGGGCATACCTTTATGGTTTCCATTATGGGTAAACACGATATCTTCATTTTAGGAAGTGCGGACTACCGCCCCCTGAAAGTGATTTGATTCGTTAATACCATATGTGGGATGTGTAAAGGATAAAGTTAATGATATTATATATGTTATTATACTAGAATTATAATATACTCTTATATCATTATGATTCCATTCCAGAAAATATGAAATAGAAATGGAAGTAGCGTTCATGCGTACGTACGGCTTACCGTCTCCATGAACGGTGCATTTCATTTCTTACCTCTAAATGTGATGTAATATTATAAATACATGTATATGATGAATATATATGATATATATGTTATCCAAATCATTAATATCATTCTGGATATAACGAACCTTTGACCAAATTAACAACATGTAAGTGTAAGAAGTCTATTTTTGACTTAAGAACCAAATACCGACAAAATGAACATTATTAACTTAAATGATTACATGATGTTCATAACATGGTATAAAAGGAATAATGAACTTGAAAAAGGTTCATAAGCAAGTAGAGATTAACTCAAGTTTATTATTCAGGACATTAAAGAACGATCGAGTCAAGTCGGACCCGAGGTATGGGACTTCGTCTCAATCTCCTTTCGTTGAGGCATATTTTATTTTATACACAACTTTCTTTTATACGGTGTATAAACCCCTTTGACTTTTACGTTTATTCAAAAGGAATCTTTTTTATACAAAGCTTTTACTAAACGACAAAATGGAATGTTTTTGTCGTACGTATGCGGCGACAACGACTTCTCCGCCGTCATGACTGTTATTTGAGTTTCGGCTTCCTCTACAAGCCATACCTTCTTTTTAAAAGAAAAATAAATACCATGTTTTACTTTTCTTTTATTTTGGTATTGAAAATGGTTTTCACAATCTTTTTTTGTTGTATTGATATCTTGTGATTGAAATGTGGAAATGTTATGTTTCCTTTATGCATGTTTTATGTGATACGATTATGTTATGGTTCGTGGGCATTATTATGAAGACGGGTGGTTCTGTGATAAACTAAGGGAGGGTGAGCCCGATATAGCTCTCTAATGCATTGGGTAACGCGAAGGAGTGAAACGTTAAGGTTTCTCCGAAGAGATTTTAGGGAATATACTGTGATGGGTATTCCAAACGTAACCAAGAGGGTTACTCCCTACGTAATAATGTTATGAATGCCTCAAGTTACCTTTATGTCTTATGATTTCAATGATTTATTCATGATTTGATGAGGTATGTTAAAGTGCTTATGTTTTATGGGTAAAGTATGATTTCATTCTTATTTATATATGTACCCATGTTTCCTTTCCATGTTTTTATAACCCATTCTGAGCTTTTTATGCTCATCCCAAGTTTTTTTGAAATGATTTTCACAGGTCAAGGGAAGGTACATGATATGATGATAGTGTCAAGGAAGTGTCAAGAAAGAATCCATGTTTTATTTTAAATGTGTTTCCATTGATGGGAATGAAGAATACTATCTTTATGTAACCACTTTGTTTATATGTGGAATGTAATGCAAGTTTTATGATCTAATTCTCTAAAACTCTAAACCCGAAAAGATCCTCAATGTGTAATCTTGTAATAACTCAAGATTAAGTAAGGTTTAAGGCTGGGGCCTTATAATAAAAATATATAGCATAATATCTAACAAATCAAGAGGCAAATCATTATCACAGTGGAAAAAACATGAGATCACTACAACCATAAACCATTTATTTTCATTAATCTGGTTTAATATTTATTATGGTAAATTCCACCATTACCCAAAGAGATAAATTAGGATAACTTTATGATTTCACATAAAATAATATGATAATAAACTAATCTTCTACCACAAGGATTCTAATGTTCTTAAATATTTAATGGAACAATAACACAGATAATCTATCACCTCTACAACATGGAAACTATATCCCTCCAAGAACTTCCTACCATAACCATTCAGAAAACCATAAAAATAACTCCATAAGAAAAAAGGATATCAATTTCAATAGAATGGGAAGATGGAATGGGATGAATATGACCGACCAGAGAAGAAACCATAAGAAAAATAGAAAAAAAATTACCTTAGATCACCATTGGCTAAAAATAAGAAGATAGGGATCAATACCTTTCAAAAGGGATTCAATAATTTGGTACTAAGAATGAAATGGGAGCCTGAAAAATCGAGAATTTAAAATTTAATATTGTTATTGACATAGTAACATCATCTATAGTAAAAGAAATTCCCTATTACTATCCAAGGATGACACAAGAATGAATTAACCACAAAAAATTAAATCAAAAAACACCTCAATTGATTTGATGATGCATTCATAAACTGTTCATTGTTGATGAACATTTCTCAAAGGGACTGATGCTAGATCCTTTTAGATCATCCAATCACACTTTGAAAACATTTATAAGCATCGATCGTCGAAATCTGAGTACTAGCACAGAGATATGATGATGCCTTCGATGTCCCAACAATTATTGATACTTCCTTCAATCGAATAAATAGACCTCAAAAAAATTTCTTGGATCAAGATATTATCTCTCTAATAAGTGTGAGATAGGAGATAGAGGATCTCAATATCATTTGATTAATAGTACCTCACATTAAGGACCCTTCCTCCTTATATATAAAGGTCTCAAATACTTTTAGGTGGCTCCCAAACCCCCAAATATGTATTAACCAATAATTAATCTATAAAAGTCTTCTTATGACTGACTTAATAAGTCATAAATATCATTTGCATTTTTATCACTTACTTGTAATATAATAAATATATTATATGATAAAATCAAGTCATTAAATCAATTATTTTTTGTTGCAAATATTAAAAGGACATTAAATATTAAAATAATATTCATTCATATAATATTTTTCCATGTATTTAATATAATTTTTTAAATAAATTTAATAAATAAATTCAATACCAATTATTCTTAACTTGAATAATATGATTTTATTTATTCTTGGTGATAGTATATTATCATACATCTCTCAAACCCCATGGTGGTTCCCACCAAATCGTATAATCCTATTCATTAGAATAGGATAGACTATGGAATGTGCTAGGTGTGTGACCCTCTTGGACCTTATCTCAATAGTAGTGAATATTATACACAGTCCAGGAGTGAAGTATAGAAACCCATTAAGGCCCCTAAATTAACAAGTTATATTCATAACAATGACAAACTTTCCTAAAAACACATACTATATAATATAATATCTTTGTCTCATGATATCTCATAAAGCATAATGCACACTTTATGTCATCATCCTTTGTTTCTTTATTGTTCATTGACCATACTGGATATGGGATTACTTTCTTCTACCATGGTCATGGATTTAGTGAAGGTACAACCATCCTGATCAACTAGGCCTAAGATATTAATTTCTTTTGAAAGTGATATATTCTATCCTTATTATTCAATTCATGCCATACCACCAATGATGCACCCAATGCACGCTACCTCACCATGACATAAATGTCATAGTTTTTTCCTTACATCAAAGTACATAATCAAATAGTATTCAATAATAATAATCTAAAGTTAGGATCCCATTATATGTGCTCAGAGATATGAACTACCAATGACACCTAAAACATGTGGTGTTTCTATTGGTGGGTCTATCCTCATGATATTATCTACTCGAGATCACCAAGTGAAAACTTCATGAGAAGAATTATCAATGCTTATGAGAACCCAACACCTGATGATCATACATCATATGTGTCTAATTATCATGATGTATCTAGACCATGGGACATATTTTTAAGATTAATTTAATAATATCTCAAGGTTCTCATTATAGCATGGGAACTACTATAACCATTTGATAAGATAAATAATCTATGGAAATTGATATATATATATATATATAGTGTACATAGAAATATCAACGCTATTATGGTAGGAATAAATTATGTATAACTCACTATATACATGACATGGTAATCAAAAAGTACTATTTAAGTTGGATCTAGGGAACTCACTATTACAACACTCTCTCTTGCACTAGATACAACTTTTTAGCTATCCTTGTTAGCACTCACATGATAATATTATGCTTATATTGAGTAATGTATTTAGTTGTTTGGATTTCCACATCTCAATTGTGTGGCTATTACGCTATCTATGGATTCACCACTTTGTGAAAGTCTCTTTAAGAGATGATATCCCTAAGTTTTTTTTCCCACTATATAAACTTGACATCTTGTCTAGTACTGGTTGTAGGATTATAAAAATTTATATTATGATAAAACTTTTCTTACTAGGTGTGATTCTAAGAACTGGAATAAATTATTGTGTATTTTACACCACTTAATCATTTTTATTAAAATTCATAATGTACTCTTTATTTTTAGATATGGATACCACTATCATGAATGAGATTTTATTGTTCATTACCTTATCCTGACTACAATATAATATCATATCGATCTAAAGGAATACTAGTCTATATCTCTTAAAAAACTAGTTTCTTTTCCTCTCCAAGTACCAATAACATATATCTTGCCCTCTCTTAATTATAATTGGATATTTTTTTACTACTTCACATGTATTTATCCTAGATATAACCTATATTTTCCTACCATAAATTATATATTGACAATATCATATCTATTACATAGAATGACATGTTATTGATCCATCGCATAAGAATATAAAATTCTACTCACCACATTAATCTACTCTTATGTATCATACATGTCTTATTAGAGATATTTATGATAGGTTACATTGGTAACAATTCTCACTTTAATTTTTCTAACTTGTATTTTTTAATACTATGTTAATATATGTACTTTGAATTGGTCTAAGAAACCCATTAGGTCTACCTGAGTTGATCTCTTTCCCTATAAAGTAGATTTATACTTTAAGTTAATCTTTATAGAGTTTCTTTCTTTCAGCTATTAAATAACAACAATATCAGTGACTATTTTATATATGTTATCAAACAATATTTATTTAAAAATGGATTCACTCCCACTAATCACTTATAGACACATGAAAAGAGTTCATTCCAAATGAATATTCTATTATTTGTTTCATACTTCAATCTAAAACTGAATTTTAGTAACTTTCACCACTCATTGGAATTCTATAGTGTCACAAAATCTTTATGGTTGTATCATATAGGCACTATCCAAGGTCTTAACAACCAATTCCCAATATAATGATCATATAAAGTTTCTGTGATAATTATAATTCTAATGGATTTAGGCATGATGACACAGTATAACCAATTGAGCCTTATTGGTACTAGTCTTGTACCAACCATGTAATTTTTCTCTTGAATACCACTATAGTATTAAGATTTGAAACATTAAAAATACTATTCACCTTTACATTGATATATCAAATCCATTATTAAATTTTAATTGATATTTTCAATCTTATCTTGTTGAAATTTACTACTTACTTATAGGATCCATTATTCTCAATGAATAATGTATCACCATTTGTGGTGTATCTATAAAATTTAACATGGTTTTATCCTTGATATATAGTATGTGTCTCTAGAACATTCCTTTTTCCAAAACATCTTGTGAAATTTTTTATTTTGAAAACTATGTGTGCATCTCCAACATTGACTAAACCTGATTCAATCTTGCTCCCACTATCTCAAATAGAGATGTGCACCATTTTATAGAAAAACAGTCTAATACTTTACAAACTTTTATATCTTATGGGTTTTATAAATATCCTAAAAAACTTTTTGAAAATTACTTTATATGCAAATTGTGTTTTGTTTGATGTAATTTTGTTTATATCCTTAAAAACACATTGCATCTAAACACATGTTATTATGATATGATGGATTTATATCAAACTATGACTCAAATTATGTCAAGTTTTCATAATATATTGCATATGGTTATGGGAAAACATTTCTATTTGTGAAATTTGTGTCAAAAAAATAATGTAAGTATCTTCAATTCTTATGTGTGTAGACTTTGATGCTTTTTTTACTCACACCGTAACTATAAATACCTGGACTCCAATAGCCCAGATCCAGTGGTTAATTTATTAAATTAGCACTAGATGAAAAACATCATCCCAAAGTATTGAATGGTTTAATTATCTTGATAAACATGATACATAAATTCTTCCCATTCTATATTGGAAAATAAAAAATAAAACATAGTGAGAGTAATTATTCTACATCCTTGAACTGATTCAAATATTTCTTCTTCCTATCCTAAGGAAAGGTAACAAAATACGGGTGAGATCAGATTCTTAGTAAGGGTTATGTACAATAGAATTTATCATATAATAAATAATTCATAATAAATATGTAAAGGTAAATAATTGAAAACATATGTCATTTAATCAATAACTTGAGAACAATAAAAAATATGGAAGGAATAAATGATGATTAAATAATGTAATATAACTAAACACATGATTTTGAAACTTATACATATATATCATAACTATTCAAATAATCACATGGAAATAAATAAATATTCTCATATTTATAAAATACATAATTTAGGACATCATAAACTTACATTTAATCCATTCTATCAAGACATCTTACATAAATGGGTAAGGCCTCGGCCAAATACTCAAGCTAGTTGGTCTCATGAGACCGACCGATGCATTGGGGGTTTATAACAGGCCTCACCCATCACTTACTAAGCATAATGTATTCATATTAATAATGGGGTGAATATAAATTCAATACCTAATCAACATAAACATTCGTGTTGAAAAACTAGAATACGAAATGTTAATATTTCCACTAATCAAAATGATCATAAACCATCCATAGAAATAATAAGGATGGAATCACTAAAACATATCCTCAGTGAAATAAAAGTTTATTTAGGTTTATTAATATAAATACCATAGAAATTTCATTAAAAAATTCTTGATAAAAATAGCCTTTTACTATGAAAATCACTTTTGAAAACTAAAAATGCCCTGAATATTTAGAAAACATTTTTCTTTGAAAAAAAATTGAAACTTGTAATGTAAGCTTCAAAAATTTGAGCATTCATAATATAGGGAAATTATATTCCTTCCATGTAAGTTAATAATCAATCCTTTTACACTTTTTTTAAAAAATAAAAAAGTTCCTTGATTACATTCTTTTAGGCATTTTAGGGAAAATATGGACATGTAAGAAAAAGATTCTTGACCATCCTTAAAAACATTATTTCAGTATATTGGGTACAAAAATAGAGGAAAATGAAATTAAAAATTATAATTTATGGGAATAACTAGATAAGAATAAAATATATTGGGGTTAATATAGAAATATTAAATAATTCCCCCAATGGAGACAAAGATATAAATAATCTCTAATAATGATTATATATTTAAATAAACTCTTAATACTTTGGTAAATTTTTAATCATAACCCCCATTAAATAAATAACTTCAAATGGAACTTTAAATACCATTAATATAAATGGAATCATGATATATCATATCAAATGTTAATTATATACACCACATGAAGGAATCAAGTGGTGAATGCGACATATGTCTCACTAAAACAAAAGTGAGATGAGAAACCCTTACAATGATTGTATAATTGAATTGAGAATTAATAAATTAAGTTATTATGTGTAAAAAAATTAAACACACACAAAAAAAGTGGGTGTAAAGGATAATACAATTCATAAATCACTTCACACATAACCATGGAATAAAATAATCAATAATGTAGATGTATAACCTAATGAATGGAAATTGAGTTAAGAAACCCCTTACCACTTAGTAACATTCATGTCAAATCCCCTTGATTGAAATAATTTTAATTGAAACATAAAATACCATGAATTATAAAGGATTAATTATATAATATATTAAATGGTGATATATATAGATCATAAAATAAATTGGTGCATAACATTAAAATATGCTTTAATGAAAGGAAATTGAGATGGAATACCTTACCTCAGGTCTAAATCATCATGTATATTATTTATCTTCCTAAATAATAAACTCTAGTTAATAAATTACTTTCTTAATAACAATTTCCAGGTTTATTATTAATATTATTTTATTTATTACCTTTTTATATTTAATTATTTAATTAATTAAGTTTGTATCAGAGGTTTTATAGATATTTGTCTCATATATCAAAAATGAATTCGGTATGCTGGATATGGTCAAAGTGATCATTGTTATACCATATTAATAATATTAATAATTAAATAATTATTATTTTTATATATCAATTATACTTTTAAAACCAATAAATAAATATGGTTGAGAAAAATTAACTACATTATAATCATGGAGACGGTATGTCATACGTATGCATGAGTAACATTTCCATTTTTCAATGATCATTATGTAAAGAAAGTAAGTATTATTTTATATTTAATTATTTATAATTATATCATAAATACCATATTATTTCATTAAAATTACTTATATATATAATCCATGTGATGTGGTGATGAAAAACTAATCACATTGCTTCGTGGAGGTGGTAGTCCACATGTATGCATGAACAACGTTATCATTTTCAATGAATGGAAAGGTTAGAAAATAGATGATATATTAATTTTAAAGGATTATAATTATTTCATTAATATAATATAAATACATTAAATATATCATTATAACCATCTGTGCGATGTGGTGATGGAAAACAAATCACATCAGTTCGTGAGTTGGTGGTCCTCCATAGACACAACCAATGATTTCATTTTCCATTTGATGGAAGATGATATGGATATATAGAATTAAATTAACATAAAAACATATTAGTATATGTATGATATTGGTGTTATTACTTTATCATGTTTTAGGAAAATTTAAATGAGGTAGAAGAAGAAATAAAACTGAAACATTTAGTTAAAAGTTATACCGCTTATTCAGACATCCTCCATTGATTTACACCTTATGCCCTCTATGGTTTCTATTATGTGAAAAATAATACCTATAAAATGTGGGAAGGTATGTTAATAATGTATTTTTAAAGGAATTTACCAAACTAGATGTATATTTAAGTGTGGATATTAGAGGAGAGGAGATTCCCTTTTACAAGTGAGGGAAAGACATTCTTGGAATTTCTTAAAGTATTAAATTAATTTAAATTAATTTTCAGGTTCAAATGGATCCAAATTGATCAAAGTAAAATATAATATGAGTATGAGTTGAAATTATCTCATGAAATAAAATTTTTACTGGTTTAGGTTATGTTTTCACCCTTATTTATTTATTTTAATCCTCTATTAACCCTTCTGATGATTATCATGATAATAAAGTTTTTTTACTCATTAGGGGTCAAGATAGTTACTATAAAAGAACAAGTGGCCCATAAATGTAACATGGTTGATATTTTAAACCATATCCCATTCACTTTTCCAAATATAATATTTTCAGAAGTTTTAAATCATCTAATAAAAATTGTTTATTATAAAATATCATTAATGTCATTTTTGGAAATATATAAAATATTATAATATAATATGTGTCAAACTCAGGTAAAATTGTTCAAAAATGACATATATTAGATTATAAGGAATCTATGTTCTTAATATAATCATTTAATTAAAATTTTATAGGTTTAGATATCATTTTAAACCTCATTATTTGGTTTAACCCCTTTGTTATCCAATTTTTTCTTTAACTGTAGTAAAACATTTTTCAATATTAAAGGGTTGTAGTTTTAATTATAAGGTGACCATAATAAAACAAACTAGGTTAACTCAACTTGTCACCTGATCTGGACCACTACACATCCTAAAGTACATTCCTGATCACCACAAGGTGGCAATAAGCACTGGGCATAACCAATTATCACTTGGGAACAATTTCTCCATAGTTAAACCAACATGACTCATTCATAAAATGGGACAGCCACACTGATATCATCAGAGTCAACAAAAATAGATAAGGAGATACCATAAACCAAAACATACATCATAGTACAAACATTCCATAACATATACATGGTATCTCACAATAAACAACTCAAACTCAAAAGAGAAAGTACAATGTCAAACAATATCCAAGTACAACTCAATGGGTATAAAATAAAAAAAACCAACTCCACATGAGTCCATCCCTATGAGACTAAATCTCCTACACAAAACACTGTATGGTGGTAATTTAGAATATCCACCCTAGAACATGGTCCCATTTCCTTTACCCATGTACTAAAAAATGAAATCTTCAAACACCCATAAAGATCCCAAGAAGGGTGTGATCCAGGAATCTTAGTAGGATACCACCATGAATCTATTTAAGAAGTTTTCCTATGCAAACCAATAAACTAGTTTAAAATCATTTTAAAAATTAAATCACTTAAAAACAAAACAATTTCAAGTAAACCTTTAAAACCTATTTGGTTTTTCTTTTTCAAAACAAAATGTGGTTTTCCAATACAATTTAAAAACATAGATAAAATAAATAAACAAGGCCACAAGTCATAATAAGTTTAAAATAACCAAGAATTCACAATAAAGGTAATAGTAAACATCAATATACACTATTGGAAAATGAACTTATGCCCATGGTTTTGGTTAAAACCATGGGTATAGGTCACCTCTATACCTACAGTTTTCCAAAAACCATGGGTATAGGATAAAAATTCCAACCTATATCCAAGGTTTGTCAAAAACCATGCATATAGGGTTCATTTCAATACTTATACCCATGGTTCTCAAAAAACCCATGGGTATAGGTCACAACTATAACCATGATTCTTTGAAAACCTTGGGTATAGGTGTTGTTTATAAACCTATACCCATGGTTCTTAAAAATCATGGGTATAGGGTGGACCTATACTGCATTTTTTTGAGAATTGTGGGTATAGCTTTCCCACGTAAGTGCGGGAAAAAAATTCCATGAGGAAAAAAAACTATGATAAAACCTATACCCATGGTTTTCCACCTATAGAAACGGTTTATAAAAATATATATAAGTAAATATATATTTATATATGCATAATTCTATGTGGGGTATTGGTTAGGCACATCGACTGTGAAGAGGCAGTCTAGGGTACGAATACGGTGTCAATATTTTTTTTTAAATTCTATAGCCACAGTTTGAGAACTGTGGCTATAGGGTTATTGACACAATGTATAATTTTACATACACCTATTCCCATGGTTCATAACCATGGGTATAGCATTTTTAAACTGTGGGTATATCTTAGAGGTATAATGACAGCTTAAGCTCCCATGGTTCTCTGAACCGTGGGTATAGTCTATTCCTATGGTTTTGTAGGCTATACCCACAGTTCCAAATCATGGGTATAGGGTCATTTTCTAGTAGTGATCATATAACCATATAAATGTAGAATGAATGAATGGTCACAAGATATATCATCACATAAAAATAGAACTAATCAAATACATAAAGCTTATAAACCAATACGGAATTAGTAATGTGCACCTAGGGGTTCTAAACATTAGGACTATCATGAGTTATTAAACAAGTATACTAGCTATCTAAGCAATGCGGAATCTCTCGCGGTCTTCCCTAGGCCCAAATTTAATAGCTCACATGGTCTCCTAATAATCAACATGGATGATCACATAGTCTTTCTACCCAAAGTCTCTCTCAGTCCCTTGGAAACCAAAATGGAAGTTCTCACAAACTTTCTCCCCAAAGGCTCTCATGATCCCTCAGATAATCCCTCACTCATGCCCTAATTAACCCATGTGCTACTCCATGCCAACACAATCACCAACAAGTTCCAATAAAAAAATCCATAACTCAATCCAATTTCATAAAAATCATTTCTGTTTTATCGAAACATATTTTCCAAGGTAAAACCATTTCTAAAACCACTTTATAAATCCTTTTAAAACTAAAAAATCTCTTTAAGACATTTTATAAAAAAATATAGCGGGCATACAAGCCACACCCATTTGGAAACCCCCACTTTAAGAACCAAAATTACCAATCCAATCCATGAAATACATCAAACAGGGAATACACACCAACAATAAGTTTTTAAAATAGAATTTTAAAAAACAAATTCAATTATAAATTAAATGGTATTATTTGGAAAATGACCTTAAATTGATACACCTACCTCAAATTCAATCCAAAAATCATCGCCCTTGATGAAAACCACTCGTAGGAGGTAGAACCAAGCCTCACACACCTAATACATAATAAATAAAACCAAATCTCCTGTTACATAGCCTATATTTGTCCATCACCACCCCTAGGGTTCTAAACTTCCATAAAAATGGAAGAACAAGGCTTAAAGAGGGGAAAATAAGAAATCATGAAGAGATCAACTTACCTCAAGCCAACACACCTTGAATCCAATAAAAAATCACCAAGGAGGGGGATAATTCCACCACCAAGGGAGGATGTTTTCTCATGATGGGGGGGGGGAAGTCCTAAAAACATAAAAACATGATAGGGTAATTTTGTTTGTTTTTCAGTTTTTAATGAGTTAGAAAAGGTTTCACAGTTTAGTTGAACTATTAGAAAACTTGTGTGCCAACTGTGTGGGCACCATTTTCCACCCAAAACATGTTGTATGGTTTTCCTCTAGGATGTCACACAGTTTTAAAAATTGTGCTCTAACCATGTGAAACCACACTATCAAAAATACATCACCCCTCACATAGTTACCATACAGTTTAGATAAATCATTCGCTACTTGTGCTCCCTTGTCTATCTCCCCCAAAACTCCCGGTTTTTGACCCCCTGAAACCCAAGAACTCCAAGAAATCACTCATAGATCAATAAAACTCAAAATTAGGTGTACCAATGACCCAAAATGTGTAAAAAAAATCCCCAACATGTAACTTTATACCCCTATAAAGTCACTGAGATTATCTAGAAGAAAATATGTGAGATCGTGGAACCCTTATCCAAAATTTCTACTCTAATGTCTCATGGATATCACCACTATTCTACAAGAGAAAATATACCAATGGGATCACCTTCTTATGGAGCACCTTGTTCTAAATATCCATGATATAAATAGGCTACTCCACGATAATAACATCATGATCTAATTCAAAATATTCCCACTCAAACACATGAGATGGGTATGAGTGATATTTATTCATTTAGGAAACTTTGAAGACTTCATGAATCGAGGTCATCCATGGTGGAAACTCTAACCAATATAATACCTTCCTCAGACTCTCTACAATACTAAATGGCTAGATATAACCCATTTCCAATATAAGGACCCGAATTTATTACATACATAATCTTGAATTTAGTCAATAAAAAACTTCCTTTTACATTGAGGATCTTTTCAAGTTTAGATCCTTAGAGAATTGAGACATAATAAATTCATAACATTACACATTGTTATAGAGTGGATACCATAAAAATTGTTTCCATTTTTTCAAAATATAAAACATTAAAACTTAAAACATGATTCTTTGAAAATTCTTCAAGATTTAACATGGATTACTTCTTTGTCTTACACATCCATTAACCTATGAAAATCATTTAAAACTTGGGATGAGTATAGAAAACTAAGTAATGGATATAAAAAGAAGGAAAGAACACATTAGTCAAAGAATACTTGTAACGTATGAAATCATTTTCAAAAAACATACTTAACACCTATATATATACACTTACTTTGTGAAACATGATATTTATACAATATATAAGAACATAAGTAGAACCATAAATGTATCTTGGGTAATTACTTACATAATCTTGTAACCCTCTCGGCTACCTTATAATTTGTAACCCTCATGGCTACCTTGCTATTTGTGTAACCATCACAATTACTCTTGGAGTAACCATATGACTGACCTTCAAATTACACATACCCAATGAATTGGAGGGATATATAGGTCCCACCCTTCATCATAAACAATTCCCAAGAACCATAAAATAATCATAAAACATGAATAATTTTATAAAAACATTGATTTTGAATTTTTTAAAATAGATTTGTAAAAGAGGATTTTAAAAGGAAATCCCCTTATAAATATCATATAATTGAAGTGAGACTTAATAGAGTGGATGAAATATATATATAGTCTGTAAATATAAATAATTAAACATAGTATAATCAGGATCCATCACACAAACAATTTAAATACCACATAAATAATGAATAATAAGGTTAACCCAAAGGATAGAAATTGGGTTAAGAATTCCCTTACCTCAATCTTTTCTTACTTAAAACTTGTTTAAACTTCATGTATAATGTTTAAAAGAGTGTTATTAGTATTTTATAGAAAAATTTTCATGTTTATAACATCTTATATGATCATTTTATAACCTCATTTCACCACTTAATTGTTAGTATTTTGTTTCTTGCACTGCTTTGGGTGAGTTCCTTACATGATTTCCATGATTGGTTCTTGATGGATGTTCTTGTCGATTGGAATTGAAACTATAGAATTGGAATGAAAAGGTATTTAAAAATTTCCAGTACCATAATTTATACCATTTATAATTTTGATGTTTTTTATGAGTATGATTCATAAGTTAAAACGTTAACGATGTTTGTTTAGATAATTTTAGTGGTTCTTTGATAATAATGATCCCATTTTGTCTTTTAAATTAAAACCATGAGTAAAAAAATAATTATAGAAAAATCGATGAGACATAATGCATATATTATAACTTGGTTTGACCATAAAAATGGTTTCATGACCAGACTTTAAATAATTAATGGAAATTCAAATCACATCGTCCACGATGTCGGTAATTTGTCACATCACAGACAATGTTTTTTATTCCTTGAATAAGTGGGAGAGGAGAATAATAATGATGATGAATTTTCCACGAACATGAGAACATATAGAATACACATGATATTGGGAGATTTAATTCTTCTTGGGTAAGAATAGATGAAGAAAGAATAAGAAATAAAGGAACTCAAAATAAAAGAATAATTGAGAAATCCCTTACAAAAATTCGGCAGCATAATGGCTATGTAACATGGTTTTAGAAAATATTAAAAAGAGAGAAGACAAGGTTCACCCATACATAAATGAATCATAATATATAATAGATCAATAATAAATAAGTAAATAAGAACATGGTATGGAAAATTGAAAGTTATACCACATAAAAGAGAACTTAAATGGAAAAAGAAAGAAATTGATAATTTTCATACCTTGTAGAGTAACTCCTAGAAATTGAAGGTTGGGACCTTGGGGGATTGAGGAAAACTTGGGAGGGCTACTAGGGAGGTAATGAGGCCAGATATTCGTTGATTGGGAATTTTTAATGAAGTTAATGAATGAATGGATTGGTATTTATAGAAAAATTGAGGGATTATTTTAATAATTTCCAAGGGACACCTCATTAGTGGTATTTGAAAAACCATGGGCTTTAACATGGTATTTTACCATGTTATAATCCAATTGGGATACCTCATAACGTATTTTACTATAAACAAGTTGACCAGATTTATTATATCATTAATGATGTCATTAACAAACTGAAACTCAAAACTGTATTTTTTTACTATTCACCAAAAAATAAACTGTTTCAGAAAAATCCTAAAAATTCACCCTAACAATTTATCAAAGTGTATAATTCAAAAAATGAAGTCCATTTTTTGAAAATAATTTTTTAAATAATTTTAATTTAATTTTTAAATAAAATCATACTTAATTCAAAAATTAATTATTTAAAAACTATAACTGCTTTTATATCACATTGAAAAATTAATCAATATGTCATTATATTAAAGCATTAAGAAATTAAAATAATAATACAATTTACTATTTATTAGGGTCATATTACTATTCATATTACTATTCATAAGGGTATGTTACTATTCATCAAAAAAACAAGTTGGTTCCAATAGATTCCAAATAACATACTGAACACAATTGTAGATGACCATTTTTTGAAATTCAAAACATAGAAGCAGAAAAATTATGTTTAAAGGCTACTTATAAATATCGACATTATACAAGATTTCAAGAATTTCAACTTATTTTTAGAAAACCTTGGGGTGTTACATTATCCTCACCTTCTGGAAATTACATCCTCACAATTTTATTTACTTATTAAATAAGTGAGGGTACCTTTCCCTCATAAAATTTTCATACTCCCATGTTGGTTCTTCAACTATGTGGTTTCTCTACAAAACTGTTACCTAGTGGATTACCTTATTCTACAATACATGTTCCCTTAGATCAAGAATCTGAACTAGTTTCTCTTCATAAGAAAGGTTCTCTTCCAGCTGAATTGCTTCTGGGCTCAAGACATGTGATGAATCTGACACATACTTTCTCAACATAGAAACATGAAAAACATTGTGTACCTGAGAGAAACTTGGAGGCAGAGCTACTCGGTATGCAAATGGTCCAGCTTTTTCTAAGATTTCAAAAGGACTGATGAATCATGGACTTAGCTTTTCTTTCTTACCAAAATGCATCACACTCTTCCAAGGAGATATTTTAAGGAAAATATGGTCACCTACCGCGAAAGAGAAGTCTTTCCTTCTATCAACTGCATAACTTTTCTGTCTGCTCTGAGCTGTCCTCATGTGCTACTAGATCATCTTCTATTTTTCAGACACTTCTTCTACTAATTTTGGCCCCATAAACATTCTTTCACTGGATTCATCCCAAAATGCTGGAGTCCGACACCGCTTCCCATACAAAGCCTCAAAAGGTTCCATCTGAATACTAGAATGAAAACTGTTATTATAAGAAAACTCAACTAAAGAAATATGTTGATCCCAAATTCCCTAGTAGTCCATTGAACAAGCTCAAAGCAT
Source organism: Viscum album (assembly GCA_963277665.1). Lineage (NCBI taxonomy): Eukaryota > Viridiplantae > Streptophyta > Magnoliopsida > Santalales > Viscaceae > Viscum > Viscum album. The sequence goes on from OY728130.1 coordinate 1,408,088,785, forward strand.
ATCCTCTAATATCTGAATTGTTTGTTCTGACTGTCCATCTGATTGAGGTTGAAAAGTTGTACTGAAATTTAATTATGTTCCCAATGACTTCTGAAGTCCCTTCCAAAAGTTATATGTGAACTTGGGATCCTGATCAGATATAATGGAAAGAGGAACTCCTTGTAACCCGACAATATCCTGAGGTACATTTGAGAAAGCTAATCCAAATACATTGTATCTCGAATAGAAAGAAAATGTGCAGATTTTGTCAGCTGATCAAAAATAACCCAAATCACATTGCTACCTCGAGAAGTATTTGGTATTCCCACCACAAAGTCCATGGATACATTATCCAATTTCCACTCTGGCACTAAAAAAGGCTTAATTATCCCCTTCTTTAATTTCCACTCTGATTTAACCTGTTGACATGTCAAACATTTCATGGTAAAATATCCAATATCTCTTTTCATTCCATCCCACCAGTAATACTTCTGAAGGTCTCTGTACATCTTAGTACTACCAAGATGAACCGAAAATAGAGAACTATGAGCTTCACACAACAAATCTTTCTTCAACTGAGAATCATTGAGAATGCACAACCTTTTTCAAAATCTTAAAACACAAACTTTATCAAGGTTAAATTATATAAACTTGCCCACTTTAACCAATTATACCTTTTTCTTAGCTTATGGTCTTCCTTCTGTGCTCTCTTAATTCTATCTGACAACAAAGACTGCACTAAAACCTGAAACAAAACAGATGTATTCCCTACACTAACTTCTAAGTCAAAATTCATCAAATCGTTAAACAATGGATCATGTTCCAAATGTAACATGGTTAATGATGCATGATGTTTTTTAATCAAATCATCCGCCACTTTGTTTTATTTTCTAGGATGGCAATTGAACATGAAATCATAATCCTTTATCAGTTCTATCCATCTCCTCTGCCTCATGTTTAATTTCTTCTGAGTGAATATATACTTCAAACTTTGATGGTTAGTATATATTTGACATTTGGATATGTATAAATGATTCCATCAAATTTTCAATGAAAAAACTACAACTACCAATACCAAATCATGTGTGGGATAATTAAACTCATGAGGTTTAAGTTGTCTTGAAGCATAAGCAATTACCTGATCATTCTGCATCAAAACACAACCAAGTCCCTTCAAAGAAGCATCATTGTAGATGACGAAATCACCATTTAGGTAAGGCAATTTCAAAACCGGATCATTTACCAATATTTTCTTCAGTTCTTGAAAACAAATATCATATTCTTCTTTCCAAAAAAATTTAACCCCTTTCTATGTTAACTTATTTATTGGGTTAGATAACTGAGAAAAGTTCTTAACAAAACGTCGGTAATAACCTGCTAATCCAAGAAAACTATGAATCTCTATAAAATTTGTGGGTATTGGCCATTCATCAACCCCTTTTTCTTTGGCAAGATCAACTATTATTCCATCTTTATTTACAATGTTCCCACAAAAATAAATCTATTGCAACCAAAAATCACACTTGCTGAATTTTCCATACAGTTTCTTTTCTTTTAAGGTTTGTAGAACAACCCTTAGTTGTTTTTCATGCTCCTCTTTATTTTTAGAAAATACCATAATTTCATCAATAAACACAAACACAAACTTATCCAAGAACTCATGAAATACTCTATTCATAAGATTCATGAATATAACAGATACATTAGTTAACCCAAAGGGCATAACAATAAATTCATAATGCCCATATCTAGTACAAAAGGATTTTTTTGGGATGTCATCCTCCTTTATGCTCAGTTGATGGTATCCAGATCTCAAGTCAATTTTGAAAAAGTACTGAGCTCCCTGAAGCTGATCAAACAAGTCATCGATATGAGGCAAAGGATACTTGTTTTTAACAGTGATGTTATTCAAAGCTCTTAATCAATTCAAAGTCTCATGGAACCGTCTTTATTTTTAACAAACAAAAAAGGGGCTCACTGTGGTGAAGTGCTAGGCCGAATGAAGCATTTATTAAGAAAATCCTACAACTGATTTTTCAATTCAAGAAGTTCTATTTGATCCATACGATATGGGGGTTTTTAAATTGGATTAGCATCAAGAACTAAGTCAATTGTGAATTCGACTTCTCGATTAGGTATGACACTGGGTAACTTATCAGGATAAACATCAAGGTATTCATTTACCACAGGCTCATCATCAATCTGAATAGTTCTCTCATTTTCAAAAATATGAGCAAGATAACTTTCATTTCCATCTTTCAATATTTTCTCAGCTTCTTGATATGTTATCAATTGTATGGGTTCATTATTGTATATAAACTAAAACTCTTTCTAACAAACAACTTTTTTAGCTCTATAGTCAATCTTAGCATGATAAACAGAAAGCCAATCCATTACTAGAATAACTTTAAACTCAACAAAGGGTAAAACAACAAGGTTTGTAGGTAAAGTATTTCCACAGACCACAATAGAAAGATTCTTATAATTCCATTTTTCTATATTATTTACCCCTGGTGTTTTAACAACAAGTTTTGGTCTCATTTGTTGAGCTGATATATCTAATTTACCCAAAAATTTCTCAGAGATGAAGGAATGTGTAGAACCCGTATCAAACAAAACTTTAGAAAAATATGAGTGAACAAACAAAGTACCTGATACAACTTCATTGGACGGACCGACATCTACTAACCTAGTCACAAAGGATCTCACTACACCTTTCTTCTTATAGTTTGGCTTCTTTGCATCATTCAAATCACTCTATAGGAAAGCATTTTCATAATTAACCATCTCACCACATTTAAAACACTTTACAATTTGCTTATCAGGATTAATCTTAGGATCATTTTCATTAAAATCTCGGGCCATATGTCCAAACTTACCACATTTAAACACTTATCGGTTTTTCTAAGACATTCCCCAGGGTGTTTCTTGCCACACTTTTCACAAAATGGAAACTAGATTTTCTTACCATCAGATTTCTTTAGTAGATTATCACACATTGTTTACCACCTAGACCTCTTCTTCTACTTATTTCCAAAATTCACGTGATCATCAGCAAACTCCATCTCTACTCTCTCGTCACATCAGACAAGTTTCTCATAACTTTTGAATTCATGGGAGACCAACGCTCTTCAATACATTGGATTCAGTCTTGAGTAAAAGCGGTTGATTTTTATATCAAGATCCTGAATAATATTTGGAGAATACCTCACTAGTTGGGTGAATTTCACTTCATACATAGCCACTGAATCCTTCTCCTTCTGCTTCAATTCAATAAATTACTTCTCTATCCTAATTCGCACCACCTTAAGAAAATATTTTTCAAGGAAAATAATTTTAAATTCATCCCACTCAAAGGTATCAATATCCTCTTTATCCCTGATATTCTTTACCATTCACCACCACTGATCACCTTCACCTTCAAAATGATAAATGGAAAGACATACCTTTTTATTATCTGAATAACCCATTACATCAAATATCTTTTCAAGGGAATTAATCCATCCTTTAGCCGCTACTGGGTCAGAAGATCCATTTAAAGTAGGAGGGTGTTGTCTCATAAAATTTTCCACTATTTTCATGTTCTGTTGTGGTACCTATGTTTGATCTCTTGCATGGATTCCACCACCATTTATTGCTTTTGTTAGCTGAGCCACTACTATCACAAACTGCTCGGTTCAAATCCCTACCATTTCGGGCTGGTTCCTCCCCTCTTCAGCTTCCCTGTTTCATCTGTGGACAACCATTCTGAACAAACATATCTTAGAATAATAAAAATGGTAATCTTTAAATTCTATAATATTTCAAATTAATCATAGAGTAAAAATCATTTATGGTATTCTTTTAACATCATCCAAACCCCTAAAGTTATCTAAACTATCCTCTGATACCAACTATAAGAACCCGGAATTATTACATAAATAATCATGAATTTAGTCTAGAAAAAACTTCCGTTTACATTGAGGATATTTTTAAGTTTAGATATTTAGTGAATTGTGACATAATACATTCATAACATTTCACATTGTTACATAGTGGATACCATAAAAACAGTTTCAATTTTTTCAAAATATTAAACATTAAAACTTAAAACATTATTCCTTGAAAATTATTCAACATTTTACATGGATTACTTACTTTTCATACACAAAAATTAACCTGTGAAAATAATTTAAAACTTGGGATGATCACCACAAACTTAGTAAGGGATATAAAAATAATGAAAGAACACATTATTCCATGAATACTTGTAACGTATGAAATCATTTTCAAAAGACATACTTAACGCCTGTATATATATACTTACTTTGTGAAATATAAGATTCCCAAAATAAATAAGAACATAAGTATAACCATAAAGGTATCTTGTATAATTACTTACATAATCTTGTAACCCTCTCGACTACCTTATAATTTGTAACCCTCACGACTACCTTACTATTTGTGTAACCATCGCTGTTACACTTGGAGTAACCATACGGCCGACCTCCAGCTTACACATACTCAATGAATTGGAGGGATATATAGGTCCCACCATTAATCATAAACAATTTTCACAAACCATAACATAATCATACAACATTAATAATTTCATAAAAACAATGCTTTTGAATTTTGTAAAATAGATTTGTAAAAAAGTATTTTAAAAAGAAAGCCCCTTATAAATATCATATAATTGAAGTGATTCTTAATATTGTGGATGTAATATGTATATAATCTATAAATAAAAATAATTAAACATAGTATAATTATAATTCATCACCCAAAAAATTTAAATACCACATAAATAATGAAGAATAAGGTTAACCCAAAGGATGGAAATCGGGTTAAGAATTCCCTTACCTCAGGCTTGTCTTACTTTAAACTTATTTAAACTTTATGTATAATGGTTAAAAGAGTGTTATTAATATTTTATAGAAACTTTTTTATTTTTATAACATATTATATGATCATTTAATAACCTCATTTCACCCCTTAATTGTTAGTATTTTGTTCCTTGCACTGTTTTGGGTGAGTTCCTTACATGATTTCCATGATTGGTTCATGATGGATGTTCTTGTCAATTGGAATTAAAACTCCAAAAATGGAATGGAAAGGTATTTACATATTTCAAGTACTATAATTTATACAATTTATCATTTTGATTTTTTATATGAGGATGATTCATAAGTTAAAACATTAATGATGTTCGTTTAGATCATTTTAGTGGTTCTTTGATAATAACGACCTCATTTTGTCTTATAAATTAAAAACATGAGTAAAAAAATAATTATAGAACCATGGATGAGACATAATAAATATATCATAACTTGGTTCAACCATAAAAATTGTTTCATTACTATACATAAAGTAATTAATGGAAATTGAAATCACATCATCCATGATGTCGGTAATTCGACACATCACAGACAATGTTTTTTATTCCTAGAATAAGTTGGAGAGGAGAAGAATAATGATGATGAATTTTACATGAACATGAGAACATACAGAATATATATGATTTTTGGATATTTAATTCCTTTTGGGTAATAAAAGGTGAAGAAAGAATAAGAAAATAAAGGAACTCAAAATAAAAGAATAATTGAGAAATCCCTTACAAATATTTGTCAGCCTAATGGCTATGTAACATGGTTTTATAAAATATTAAAAGGAGATGGGAAAATGGAAACCCATACAAAAATGAATAAAAATAAATAATAGATCAATAATAATAAATAAATAAGAACATGGTATGGAAACTTGAAAGTTATACCACATAAAAGAGAACTTGAATGGAAAAAGAAAGAAATTGAGAATTTTTTTACCTTGTAGCGTAACTCCTAGAACTTAAAGGTTGGGACCTTGGGGGATTGAGGAAACCTTGGGAGGGATACTAGGGAGGTAAGGAGGATAGATCTTCATTTATGAGGAATTTGGAATGAAGTTAATGAAGGAATTGGTTGGTATTTATATCAAAATTGAGGGATTATTTTAATAATTTCCAAGGGACACCTCATTAGTGGTATTTGCAAAACCATGAGCTTTCCCATGGTATTTTCCCATGGTATAATACACTTGGTACACCTCATAACTTATTTTACTTTACACAAGTCTACCATATTTATTACATCATTAATGACTTAACACACCGAAACTCAAAACTGTATTTTTTACTATTCATCGAAAAATAAACTATTTTAGAAAAATCACCAAAAATTCACCCTAACCATTTATCAAAGTATATAATTTAAAAATGAATTCCATTTTTTGAAAATAAATTTCTAAATATTTTTAATTTAATTTTTAAATAAAATCTTACTTAATTCAAAAATTAATTATTTAAAAACTATAACTGCTTTTATATCACATTGAAAAATTAACCAAGATGTCATTATCATAAAGATTTAAGAAAATGAAGTAATAATACAATTTACTATTTATTAGGGTCATATTACTATTCATATTACTATTCATAAGGGTATGTTACAATTCACCAAAAAACACGTTGGTTCCAATAGACTCCAAATAACATACTGAACATAATTGTAGATGACCATTTTTTGAAATTCAAAACATAGAAGAAGTAAAATTATGTTAAAAGGATACTTATAAATATCTACATTAAACAATATTTCAAGCATTTCAACTTATTTTTAGAAAACCTTGGGGTATTACAACCAACTTCTTCTTCTTTCCCAAATAATGGTAATCCAACTGAATTGATACTTATAGAAACTCCTGATCACCAACCTAAAACTAAAAAGGACAATTATGATGGTCATAATATGAGTTATAGAGAATATAAGATGATATTAACTATTTTAGAATCAGTTTTACTATCTCATTCATCTTCTAGATGAGGTTTGCAATAACAAAGGAACATTCACCTACCTCAACCTAGCACAAAGGGGATTGGCATGGCCACCCATACAATGCATTAATGGGTATATCCTTATTAAGGCCTTCAGAATTTTGTTATAATAAGACTCGGCCAATGGAAGGTGACTTTACCAAAAACCCTTGTAATTAATAATAAATTCCCACAATAGATCTTCAAGAATATGGAAGGTCCATTCAGACTGGTCATCCATCTATGGGTGATACGTAATGCCTAACCTCAGTTGAGTTCCCAAAGCCTCCTAGAGTCCCATACAAAAAAGAGATGTGAAATGGGAATCTCGGCCTGAAATTACATTTGAGGGAACCCCATGAATATAAATAATCTCTCAAATAGATAGGTTTTTTAGGTCCTTTACCTTCACTGACTCTCTAATAGGAAGAAAGTGGGATGATTTCATCAGACGATCGAGAATCATCCACATGGAATCTTTCTCACTTGTAGTATGAGTTATTCAAATCCCAAAATCTTGAGAGATGTCATTCCAAATTCACACAGTCATAGTAAGTAGATGAAACAACTTGGATGGTCTCTGGTGCTCTGCTTTGATCCTCTAGAAGATCAAGCACCTAGAAAAAAATTATGTTATTGTACATCTCATCCTGGGCCACCAATAACATGTTATCAAGTAATAAAACAACTTGGTCACCTTAGGGTAAATAGACCAACCAGAATTATGTGCCTCATGCACCACATCCTACCTTAGGAACAAAAGAACAACCAGCTACTTTTGGAAGATAAGAAAACCATCAGGAGACTGAGACCAATCACCTAAGGTCTCCCCACCATTTAGACACTACAAATCTACTATCACTTGGGGTTAGATGCCTAATCATTCCTAACTTGATCAATGAGAGAGGGATTAACCTAAACATTGGTCAATAATGCCATCCCCCCATCATCTTGACCATCTAGCCTCAGATCAGTAAACTAACACATCAGACCCCAATCATCTACTGATTCTCAAACAGCCTGTACTGGAAGCTTCCTGCTCAATGCATCAGTAAAAACATTACACTTTCTGGGAATATATTAAATTTTAAAATCAAAAGTATAAAGGTATTCCATCTATAATTTTGTCTCAAGTTCAAGTCCCTTGAGTTGAAAATGTACTTCAGGTTTTTATGATCTAAATACACTGTGAAATGATCCCTAAAGAGGCAGTTTTACCACATCTTCAGTGCATGCATCACAGATACTAGTTCTAGGTCATGGGTGGGATTATTACACTCATTTGGGCATATATTTCATGATCCATTGTCCACCACATGGTCATACAACATTACCACACACCCCAAGACCACACAAGAAGCATCACAATACAGGACATGAGTGCTTCCAAGTGCAAGAAGAATCAAAACATGTACAGATGTCAAATGAATCTACAACTAATCAAAAGCACTATGTCACTTCTAATCCCACTCAAACTTTACCCCTTTCCTATTCAAATTCATCAAGGGAGAATCTATCTTGGAGGAGCCTGGAAAAAAATGTCTATAATATCAAGCCAAGCCCAAAAAACTTTGAATCTCAAACACATTCTTAGGCTACTCCCAAGACATGACTGCTTGAGCTTTCTCAAGATCTACTGAAAATCCTACCTAAAAAATCACATGTCCCAGAAACATTAATTCTTAAAGACAAAATTTGAACTTTTTAAACTTTTCATATAGATAATGATCTATCAAAACTCCCAAAACAACCTACATATGGTTAGGGTTTTCCTCATTCATCTTGGAATATACAAATATATCATCTAAAAACATGACTATGAAGGAGCCCAGAAAGTAATGAAAGATATGATTCATTAACTATATAAATACTTAGTAGAATTGGTAAGCCCAAATGTTATAACCAAATACTCAAAGTGTCCATATCGATTTCAAAAAGTTCTCTTTGAAACATCCTCTTTCTGGAACCTCTAATGGAGGTTCCCAAATCTTAGGTCTATATTTGGAAACCAAGGGGACCCTCTGAGTTGGTGAAATAGATTATCAATTCTAGGTAGTGGGTATTTATTCTTTACTATCACCTGGTTCAACATACAATATTCAATGCAAATTTAGAGGCTACCATTCACCTTCTTTTAAAATAGAACTAGTGAATCCCATAGTGACATGCTAGGATAGATAAAACCCTTTCCCTTAAGATCCTATAGTTAAAATTTCATCTTTACTGGAGCCATATGGTATGAAAAAATTGAGATGTGGCTCATCCTATGCAGTCTATCAATAGTAAACTTGACCTCTCACTAGGGTGAAAATCTTGAAAAATAATTTGGAAACACGTCTAGTTACCTATCCAAATCCACTAAAATTTTACCCACTAAACCCTTCTCAACTACCTTAAAGAATAACTTGGACCACTGACATAAGACCAACCCCAATTATAAAGAAAATGGCCCTTCCCTCCCTGAACATGGATCCCACTCACCTTAAAAGATGTGAGGTCTCCCATCAGGCGTAAGGATCTGAAAACTACAATGATAACAGTTGAACAATTCATTAAATTTGATCAACCAATTCATGAAAATAATAAGGTCAAAAACATCTAGTTTAAAAATAAGGAAGTCCCATATGACTTCTACATTAGCTACCTCAATAAATCACTCAGGGAAATTGAAACCTTGTTCCATATTCCTACCCAACAGGGTTAGCATATCCATAACATATGGAATCAACTCATCCCAATAACCCAAGGTATCAATTATCTTAATTTAAATAAAATAATGGGATGAATGTATGTTAAATAAAACTAATATCATATAATAATCAATAAACACCATACCTCTAATAGTGGTTGGGCCAGAATTTGAGTCCTCTAGAATGATCTCCACTGCATGCAGTTTCCCTAGATCAGACCCATCTCAAGTCTTTTTCCCATGTTAAGAATCCAATTTACTATGAGGAAGAGATCCTCCACCATTATAATAATATAAATGAACCTAATATCCCTTTTTAAAATTGTATCCAATACCAATCCTCTAAAAATAAAACTTATAGAAGAACTGGATATTCCATTACTAGCCACACTAGTGGTACATCCTCGAAGCCGCTAGTCACTTCATCATGGTGTGTCCTTCCTTCCCACATTGATAACATAAAACTATTCTATACCTAGTAGGATCCACAAAATCTAAACCTATAGTCTACTAGACACTCTTGACACTACCTCTTTGATACTCATCTCACTTCTACTTCTTCCCTGAATAATAACTATAGATACCACCCACAAAAGGAACACTATTGAGACCTATCATACATGTAAACTTCAAATATACCATAGATTCCTTCTCAAACACATCTGAATAGGTCAGTAAACATATAATATTAATTATATATATGATATATGGCCTCAACCCCATCTCAAAATGTTGATCCTTAAGGTAATCATTCATGAGGATATCCAAATAGACATGAACCAACTTAGTAAATATGAAGGCATACTCCATCACTGAATGATCACCCTAATCTTAATTTAGGAACTCATGGTCCTTCACTACTCTCAATATCTTTAATTAGAACTATTGATTGAATGCTAATTTGATATTGGTCCATGTGAGATCCTCATGTTTTCCTGAAAGCACCACGGACTCCCTCTATTTTTTACTTGGTCATTCTAGAACATACATGGAAAATACCACATTAGAGGTATTAGGGGTCTTCAAAAACATTAATATCTTCTCAATACAATATAAAAAGTCCTCAGGCTCATTGGGTCCCTTATCACCAGGGAACACCAATTAATTTTTCCTTAAAAACTCTTGAGCATGGTCCATGATCCATGTCTGATCTCAGCCACCCACTTGACCCAAGGCTTGGATCACATGAATTACTGAATCCACCAAATCCAAATCAATGGTAGGGTTTACCTTTAGGGTAATCTCCACTAAAAACTATCTATTCCTATATGAGGTCCTTCTGGGAGGCATTTTATACAAGAAACAAAACACAAGATTCACCAAGAAAAATTCAAACATAAACATCATTAAAGATCTTAAAAAACCCTCAAGATGGGTATCAATAAATAGTACCAACATCAAAATTAACTATAGATAAGAAAAGAACCAATAAATATAAAATTTAAAGCATTTAACACACTACATGGTTTGGTATCACGGTTTAGAAAACCATGTGCCAACCATGTGGGTGTCACAAGAGTTAGAGGCAAGGCTGCATAGGCTACACAAGGTCTTTAATAACCATTCACACTAACCGTTCACCTCCTATAGACCTCTCAGTTTCACCCTCGTAACTCAAAACAGAACCTAGTCCCACTCTAGGACTTTCCACCAACTAATAAATACCTTTAAGCATCATGAAAACAACCCATAATCAGGTTCAAAACATAATCTAAATCTCGATCCACCCATGGAAACTCAATGTTCGACATCAAGAAGAGCTGGCTAGGCACTCCCATATTCCTAGATCTCAAGTCCCGATGGACATAGATCCCATATACAATTTAATCCCAAATAAAAACCTCATTGATTCAATTTTCTAATGAACCAAACTGGGTTGACCCAACTCATCACCTGAGTCATCCCGCTACATGACTTGAAGTGTGTTCTCAATCACCATAGGCTGGTGACAAGAACCGAGCATAACTAATTATCACTTGGTAAGGATTTCTCCACAGGTAAATCGACATGAATCATATATAAAATGGGATAGCTACACCAATATCATCAAATCCAACAGCAAGAGATAAATAGATACCATAAACCAAAACATACATCACAGTAAAAATATTCCATAACATATACATGGTAACTCCCAATAAACAAATAAAACTAAAAAAAGAGTGTAATGCCAAAAAAATCCCAATTAGAACCCAATGTGTACAAAATAACAAAAATGACACCACATGATCCCATTCCTGTGAGACCACATCTCCTCCAGAAAACACCAGAAAATTGTAATCAAGAAGAGACAACCTGGAACATGCTTCCCTTACCTTTACCTATGTCCTGCAAAATGAAATATACAAACACCAAAAAAGGGACCAAGAAGGGTGTGAGGCATGAATCCTAGTAGGATACAACCATGAATCTATTTATGGATTTTACCCATGAAAACCAATAAACTTGTTTGGAAACATTTTCAAAACTAAATAAGTTGAAAAAAAACCAATTTCAAGTAAACCTTTAAAATCCCTTTGGGTTTCCATTTTCAAAACAAAATATTGTTTTCCAAAACAATTTACAAACATCGCTCAAATAAATAAATAAGTCCAAAAGGCACAACAAGCTCAACATAAAAAATAAGGCATAATAAAGGTGAGTCTAAACATAAGCTTCATGTAACCATATAAATAGAGAATTAATAAATGGTCATAACACATATCATCAAATCAAAATGAAACTAATCAAATGTATAAATCATATGAACCAATATTTCGTGATTAATGTTCACCTAGGGGATCTAACCATAAGACCTATAATGAGTGAGTAAACAAGTATTCTATCTAGCTAAGCAAGGCAGAAGCTCTCATGGTCTTCCATAAGCCCAACCCCAAGAGCTCACATGGTCTCTTAGTAATCAATATGGAAGTTTACACTATATTCATACCCAAAGGCTCTCTCAGTACCTTGGAATCCAAAATAGAATCTCTCATGGTCTTCCTCCATGAAAGATCTCATAGTCCCTCAAACAATCCCTTACTCATACCCTAGTTAACCCATTTGCTACTCCATGCCAAAAAAATCACTAACAAGTTCCAATCAAACAAAATCCATAACAGAATCAAATTTCATAACAAACATGCACATTTTATCAAAACACCTTTTCCTTCTAAAACCACTTTAGAAATCCATTTAAAACTAAAAATCCTCTTTGAGAAATTTTATTAAACACTTGGTGGGTATAAAAGACACATCCATTTGGAAAACCACATTATAAGAACCAAAATTTTCAATCTAATCCATGAAATAAACCAAACATGGAAATCACACCAAGAATAAGTCATTAAAATGGAAATTTAAACAAAACAAACAAAAGGTGAAGATAAATTCAATGGTATTCCATGGAAAAGGTCCTTAAATAGAAGCACCTACCTCGTATTTGGTCCAAATATCATTGCCATTGATGAATACCACCTATAAGAGTTAGAACCAAGCCTCACACACCTAATCCATAAAAAATATAACAAAACCCCCCATTACATACCCTATATTCATCCAACACCACCCCTAGAGTTCCACACTTCCACAAAAGTAGAAGAACAAGGCTTGAGGATGGAAAAAGGAGAAGAAATCGTGAATAAATCAACTTAAATCAGTCCAACACACATTTAATCCAAGATAAAACCACCAAGGAAGGAGGGGTAGAGCTCCACTGCCAAGGGAGGAGGGCTACGCACAATGGGGGAGAAGAAAGAGTCCAAAAAACATAAAAACCTGATAGGGGAATTTTGGTAATTTTTTAATTTTTAATGAGATAGTCAGGATCTCACTATTTGTTTGCATGATTAGGCAAACCATGCACCAACTGTGTGGATTCCACTATCTACCCAAAATAGGCTGCACATTTTTCCTTTGGGGCACCGAATGGTTTGGAAATCCATACCTAAACCATGTGAATCCACTCTATCAAAACTTTATTACCCCTTACATGGTCACTACATAGTTTAGAAAAACCATTATCTACCTATGTGACCTAGAATATCTCCCACAAAACTCCAGGTTTCAACCCCCAGCACCTGGGAACTCCAAGAATTCACTCAAAGAAAAATAAAACTCAAAATTAGACGTATCAGTGACTCAGTGGGTGTCAAAGTGACAATTAGATTATAAATAGCCAAGGGATGAAATTTTTGACCACTAATAATCCTTAAATGTCATATTTCAATATTTTTAAAATTTTAAATAATTTAATAAAATATGTTTGACATACAATATCATTTATGTGATTTTTACTCTATTCACTTAAGTTGACTTTGAAAACTGCATGATAGAAAAGGAATTCAAATATAATGCTTTCACATATCACTGACATTTTATATTTACCTAAAAAATCATGGAACACAATAATTCATTTAAGTTATACTACTTTTAATATTTTTAAAATAATTTATTTTATTTTTCTATTAATTAAAAAAATGGTATGTCGCAATTGCGTATGCATTTAAGGTAATTATTTCATCACTAAAAATTAGAAATAAACTACCATGGTAAAATAAAATCATTTATATTTCAAATATCAATTTTTTAACCAAACATACTTTTTTATTATCCCTATTTCAAAAAATTAAAGATAATAAAATAATGTGAATGATATTTTTTACTTTTCTTTATATAAAATATTATAAAGGTAAAAATAATGGTCAAATGACCAAAAAAAATCATATTTTAAATTTTTAGATGATTATGAAAAAATTATACTCATCTAATAAAATTAATTCAATTATTAAGTTTAATTTTTTATCTCTTATCATATTATTTTTACCCTTAATTAACCAATTTTACATTTACCATGGTTACAGAATTTACTGACTTATTCATAATGAATAAACATAAAAGGGGAAAATTTACCAAATTTGGACATATTGATTCAAAATATTGAATCTATTTTTCAGTATTTAATTCACAAAATTATCATAATATAATTTAAAATTATTTCTGCAAAACAAAATGAAAAACAGTTTTTTAGAAAAAATGACTTTTTAATTATAAAAATGTTTTTATACCAAATTCAATTTTAAAATTTATTCCAAATAATATAATTGGATTGTTTTAAATCAAAATGGAATAATTAAATATTAAAAATAATCCAAAATAAAATATTAATTTTAAAATACACTGAAAGAAAATATAGTTTTCAGTAAAAATCGGTATTTTTCACTATTCACTGGAAAATCAATCTTTTTAGAAAAATAAAAAAAATCACTATAAGATAATTTTGAAATAATTATTTGAAAAATGATAACATTTTATCAAATAAAATTTCTATAATTTAAATAAATTAATTCTAAATTTTCTCATAAAAAAATAAATATCAATTTTGAAGAAAATGTATTTTTGAAGAATAAAATGACTTCACTAAAAATTGAGTGATTATTTCCTAAGAATTAATAAATAAATTTGTATTGATTAATACCATTATATATATTTCATAATTTACTTAGTCTTATTCATTACCACCAATTAAATTTCTAGGTTTTATATTTAAATAATAATATTTCATGGTATGTTTAAGCATAGTGTTACATGTCATATACACTATCGAGAATGGTGTTCTTTTAAAATATTAGGGTTTTATGGTGGATCTTGATGTTTATAAGGAATTTTTTTAGGAATTATTCCATGCTACATTTTATTGATCAATATTGGCATGTAAGACTCATCATTGATATCTCTTATCAATATCATAGATTTTATGTGTATAAGGAAATGTGAGTTTAGTAATAAATATACTCTACATTTCATGATCGATGAAAACTTGATCAAGATAATATGTGTCACACAATCTTGAAGAAAATAATATCTTCTAACCATTAATATTTAATACCTCACTTTTTTCATTCCTTAAAATGATTAAATGAATCTTATGAAGTATATTTACCACTAGATTAAACTCGGAATAGTTCACTCTCTCTATCTGAACTAATTTCAAAAGATTTTTGGATTAAATTTATTTATAAAGGTTTATTTGTCCAAAACCAGATAATTAATTGTGTTTATAATACCTATGGTATGTATCTCCAAAGAGTATAAATACCATACTTGGTATATCCTTGACAACTAATTTTAGTTTTGTAGACAAAGAATTATCTTTCAATAACTAGGTATTAGAGTATTGAATTTTATATTCCTCATGAATTTCCAATGATTCAAGTATTAATTAACTAATTTTTGTGTATTAAATAACTTAAATAACAATAATTCATAAATTTTTTGGTATTATTCAACACACAATTATATTTTTACAAGAACCATTCACTTAGAAAAAAATTATGTACTTTTCACCATAGATATAGGTATCATCCTTTATCAGATTCTTAGATAACACACCTTGACTTCTAGTAAAGTTTAATGACTTCCTAGGTTCCTATATTTAAAAAAAAATATGTAAGGAAACAATGTATCTAATACTCAATTAGTATAAATGAAATATTTTTTTAATGATGAATATACTTGAAGTGGAAGCTCATGATTTCTTTTACTTCAATTCATTTTAGTTTCTTTTATAATTAAATATCTTTCCATATGTGAATAAAATAGCCTCATGTTCAATTCCCTCCCTCTTTATCTTTAGTTTCTTGGAAATACACTACAAAGGTTACTTTGGGTGTGTACTTGTAATTATCCTTTTCACCTAGTCTTTCTTATTTTTCGCTATATGTATTACGGACTTATCTTCTTAGATAACCTTTTCCAAAAGACATCAATGTGGTTTCTCCAAAATATTAATTTGATAAATCTAAATAAAAATAGATAAACTGGGTGGTAAGGTTGATAGAATGAGATGAACTAAAAGTTCTTGATACGACTTGAATCACAATTCTTCTAGTACTTCAATGTACTTTATCATCTAGAGTACATATGAACCAGCTTGAGCTCCATCTATCAATCTATAGATGATCAATTTGATCATTATGTCATCAATTTATTACATCACTTTCTCCTCACAAACTTCTTAGAGAAGAGACAACATCGTATATACATCCATGTCCTTATGTTACATTTGAAAATATTTAAACATTGATGTTAACATTATGATATAAACATAAAATGTGTCATTCATGAATCTCTTTTAAGCATATTTCTTATCCTCGCTAGATTTATAGGGAGGCAATCAGGTATTTGGGACTCTATAATATATAATTTCCTTTCATATTATAGTACTATGCACAATCACCTATACCACTATTAAAAATTTGTGATGGTGAGGACATGTTCATTGTCCAATATGGATCAGAGTTGATTTATGGTATTACTTTCTATTTTATAAAAAAATATTCATAATTATATTAATACCTTTTATATTTATTACCAATTATAAAGTTCTAATTAATTAAATAATTATATGTCTCCAGTTATTTTATTAAACCCAAGTATCCGTCACTACTAGACTCAAAAAACCCAGTCACTAGAGTATTATAGTGGAATGGATCTTGGAAAGATATCCCCATGGTCCAATATATGGATATCCACTACTTAAAAACTTTTAAGATGGTAATCTTAGTGGACAACCACATTTACATGAATCTCCTTGAACTATTGAGTGAAGTCTCAGATTCTAAAAATCATAAAATTGATTTACTCAATGCTTTACCTATAAAGATGCAACAATCTAGCTATGGATACTTGTCTGTTGTCATATTTAGTTAAGTCAATCCATATCTCTTATAAGAACCCCCCAATATTAGGAGGCACCCTAAACTATGGATAACGAGCACCTCGTACACTCAGTTTTCTTTTAAATTCAAACGATGGAAGGCATTATGACTAAATATTTATTTGATAGATTTTATTATTTATCAAAGAATGAAAATCATTTTATGTTAGATATTCATGTTCTATGTCATCTCACTTCTAACTTTATTATGCAATAAATAGAAAAAATTCATCACATCTTAATTTACTTTAATTTATGAATTAATAATTTATTATTTTATGTATTCGCATATACTTTCATATTCACAAAAATAATAAATGATACATAAATTAAATAAAAAATGTAAATGGTCTTGAAAATTTGGTATTGGTTAATCCATTTATTCTCAATTGATCAACCATGACCTAGGGGTATAAAACCCGAGTCATGACTAACTTGTATCATAGATCGTACCACAATATAATGTATCCACATGTCATCTGGAATACTACCTCATATTAGTGTGGTTTTCATCTTATAAAATTCTCATGATAGTAACTAAATACCCAAGAAAGTGAAAATTACATAAAGAATCATATTGATGAAGGTGGGGGCCCTTATACATATTTGGAAGGAAAAAATGATGCATAGGCCTTCAAAATAAATTTAATTATTTCATGCATCAGATGAAATTACAATAAATAATTAAATAAATTAGATCCATACATACATTGATTAGTCGATGCTCAAGATCGGTTATGTCATGAACCCATCCCATAAAATATGTTGTAATGAAGGGAGATAGATAATGACCCCTGAGTCTCACCTCTAACAGGACCTAGGTTGGTTATTACCACTGAGGGTATAAAAAATCTCACTATATGGGAAGAATTACCCTCTATAAATGAAACAGGATCAGGAGATAGGATAAACCACCACCAAAACACTCTAATAGATAATATTAAATAAATCCAAAACCATCCCATAATGAAATAATAAAGTAAAATAATACATATAAGAGTATCCAAATATACCAAAAGATAATTCTACGATAGTGTCATGTGGTAGATCAAACCCCAAGCTAGTACTGCCCAACTCAATCTCCAAAGTCCTCCTAGAAACTTGAAAAACAATATATATACATTGGGTGAGCATTACGTGTATACTTAGTAAAGACATAAGCATGGTCTCAAGTGCACATGTAAAAACATCATGCTAATGCACCTATAAACAAACACCAGAACCAACAAGCACCAATATAGGTCAACTAACCAGAACCCAACATCATTATGAATCACTCACCAGATCATGCATCTAATAAAATAATATAACATTGAGATCATAAGAAATCAAGGTTCCCAACTTCTTATTCCCCACTGATTTTTCACTCTCATTCCCCAATTTCAAATATATTATTCTCCCATCCCTTCCACACGCATCACATCACAACCACATATCATCACATTTCGTCTGAATACATCTAAACTATCTATTATGTGGGTTGGGATGCATCTCTATCTACCCCACCCTTGCAAGGTCTATCATCCTATGCTAAAATCAAGCATCCATGCAATACATCTCAATCGAATACATCGGGGTCATCTTATCTCATCTCATCACATAAACACAACATTAGGGTATCATGAATGTGAAGTAAATTAACCTTGTGCTCTCCTCCTACCATGCATGACCCCCCAGTACAAATTGCATCTCATCAAAACCTCATCACATCACATCTCTCCCAAAAAAAATTGGGAAATCACTACACATCTCTCCTGAAGACACATGGGAAATCACTGCTGAAGGAAGATTGGAGAAGAGGAGGTATCCATCCATTCATGTCACCACCATCCTAGGTGTTGGGGAAAACACCTAGGACCTAGAACCTCTAATTGTTGGTAAGATAATCTTACTCGAGTGGTCAATGTATAGAAATAGAATAAATATACATGATATATAGATAGAACACAATACCAAACCTATAGGTTCTTAATAACTGCACTAACGCACACCACATCACCACTACCATACCACACACAAACCACTGCAACTGCTTCCACCACTATACGTAACACATTAGACCACCAAACATAACCACACAACATTTACCATTTCCAGTTACAAGTTACACCGATTTTATTAATTTAGAAATTCTATTTCATATTACATAACCCGTTATTTCATTCAATTCATTTAATCCATTTACCACACATCCATTTATATCCCATATTTATTATTTACCAGCCTAATTTGTTTTGTTTTGTCACCATAAATTATTCCATGTATAACTAAACAACTAACACAACCACACCATTCCACAACTGGCTCATATCACATAACCATCACCTAAACACCTCGCATCCACAATCAACTTCACACCACATCACCCAAGCCATCTCACCACATCAATTAAAAATTGTACATCTCAGCCACATCTCACAACACAACTGTTGCACACAACAACCACATATCACCACCTCACATCACCACCAAACATCATTATCACCACTAAGTTACACATCACTACACACCACAAACACATCACAACTACCCACACCTCATCCATACAAACTAACTACCACATCATAGCCTGATGCATCACACAACCCAGTTGGTTTCCACCATCACTGCACAACAACCTAAATTGCATAGGACAACACAACAACCACAGTCACACACAACAACACATATATTGT
Source organism: Viscum album (assembly GCA_963277665.1). NCBI lineage: Eukaryota > Viridiplantae > Streptophyta > Magnoliopsida > Santalales > Viscaceae > Viscum > Viscum album. The sequence continues at coordinate 1,408,108,653 of OY728130.1, forward strand.
CTTCCACATTTATTCAAGGGATTTTATCACATTACTTCTTTATTTAGCATGGGTATTATCACCCAAATCAGGTTTCCATGGGAAACTAATTTATTATCCAAATATACATTCTTTATCCTTTTATTCAGGGTATGATCACACAACAACACAGAATGGGTATCAATACACATAAACTATAGTGTAAACAATGCTTCCAACTACTGTTATTTTAATTAAGAAAATAACATGTCATAATAACATCAACAACATATATCAAAGTATCAAATCATGCAGTATCTTTCCTGTACCCATAAATTTTAAATATTCCAATTAAATTATCTTATTATAAAAACCCTTAATATCCACCCAAAGGTAATAAAAACCATCAAATCCCTAAACATAACATGTAAATAAGGAGATAATGAGGATCCCCTACCTCAAATAATATTTCTAATCTCGATGTGCACCATAGGGTGAAGAAGAAACTGCCCAAAAACTAAATTCACACCACAAGATCATGGATCAACCTACACCACATCAAGGGGTTTTTAAAACATAGACCACACTCACCCAAACTAAAGAAACATAATCATAGATAATCCCCTAAATAATAACACAAATAAAACAATGGAGAAGATAGAAGAACATACCTCAATCACTAAAAAACCACCACTAAAACCTGGGGATCAAAGAGAGGGAAGATGGGCTAGAAGATGTCTTGAAGGCACATAGGGTTCCTCTAAAAACAAGAGGGAGAAAGTGAAAAATGAGAGAATTTGGTCAAATTAAAACCCTATTTAAAACTAAGAATATACCCCTTTCACATTGTGAATTATAGTTTCACAACGTGAATTTCATTGGGGCAGTGGTTTATATGTTATGAAACCAATACATGGTGTGAAAAATCCATATCTTTGGTTTCCACCAAAAATTAAGTCTCCTTATATCGATTTAATTACATTTTATGAATTACTCTATCAAAATATGAATCCATTTCATGGACTCCCCTTATTCCACATACAATCCATGAATTCTCTAGACATACAAGCCATGAATGACCAACTCATGATGTGAATAAAGTTCATGTCGTGAACCACTCACTACAATTCTTCTATAAATATAGCCTCCCCTGGACCTCCTCAAACATATGAAACACATCCAACACTCCATACTAGAAAAGTAATGGGTTGGAAAGCCATGGAACGTCACATTAGATAACTCTCAAATGATTCTCCTCCCAAAGAATCAAAACTAAACCCAAATAAAAGGAAGGGGTCTGAACAACCATCTTATGAGATACCTATCAGGGATCTAGTCACAACTAAAATTCTACTACCAACCAAACACAACAACTAAAACACCCACAAAACACCTCACACAACCACTTCACCACTAAACCACATTATCACCTCCCATCAGACACAAAACCACATCATCCGACACCACCCACAAACTGCCACATTTCCACAAAACCACACCAACCTCCACACATACCAAACCAAACACCACCAAAACCATCACATAGAACTATCCCAAGCAAAAAAATCAGGGAATTTTATCTTCCATGTAAATATATTGTCCACTTTAGGAGCCACTGACTCACTCACATAGTTTTAATTGCATCAAATTATAACACATCCAAATTAGAATTCAGGTCCTATATTTCATATGCTTTAAGATTTACCACATATCAAAAATTCAAAATCATGGGAACCAACACATATAATAAAATAGAAAGATCTAAACATCACATCAAATAGAAAAATGTGGAAAATAAAAAAAAACTCCTATGGGTGCTAGGTACACATCTATGTCTCTCACTCCCAAGTACTTTCTTCCATGCCATGATGCCTCCAAAACACATGAATCAAGGTAATGGTTCACCCATAAATAACCCTCTCTTGATGGTCCTAGATCTCTACTATCCACGCCACAAATTTCATTTCATCCTCAATTTCTAAATCTCCCCAATCAGTGACGTGGGAGTCATCATGAAGATACTAATGAAATAGAGAAATGTGAAAGATGTTGTGGATCCTAACTAATCTCATGTGTTAAAATAAGGATACCAATTAGATATGATGGTCTTGGGTACCCCATTAATCCTAACCACATCATCCATATATTGCCTCACCAAAACATTTATGGTACTCAACTCACAGATTTCTAGAAAATGAGTTGAATTCATCAATCGGTCCACTATCAACCAAACCATATCACAACCTCCCTGAGATTAGGGTAACCCTATGAAAAATTCTATTGATATGTGATAAAATTTACACTTAGGAATATCTAGAGACTATAGCAAACCACCCAGAAAACAATTCTCTACTTTCACCTACTGACAAACTAGGCATCTCACAAAAAACTCTACCACCCACCTTATCATCCCTATACACTAAAGGTGCCTCCTCAAACCATGATACATATTGGTCACACCATTATGTATTGTTAAAGTAGAGATGTGAAACTCATAGAAAACTCCATCACATATCGCATGCAGAACAAACAATCTATTCTAGAACAACATCAAATTTTGGTCATCCTCTAACCATCCCTCGGGGAAATCACTATGGCCAACACGGTCACACATCACCAATACCTCCGAGTCTCCCCGTTGATACTCCTCCACCAACTGTATAAAATATGAATCTATAATAAACTAATTGATACATTCATATCTACTTCTCTCCCTAATGTTAACAAGAATTACTATAAGCTCTCCCATTCCATTCCAAACATTAATATACTCCTAAACCACATCCCCTTGAGACTTCTGACTCAACAAACTAGAACCCACACTCCCCTTTACTGGGTTGTGATGGATATCAAAATCATAATCCTGAAAAAACTCCATCCAATTTCACTAGCATAGATTCATATCCCACTAAGATAAAACATATTTTAGGATCTTGTGGTCTGTGAAAATCACAAAGCGCTCACCAATGAGGTAGTTCCACCACAACTTTAGGGAAACATAACCACTATAAATACCAGAAAATGGGTGGAACATTCAGGGGGACATAAATTCCTATACTCATAAGAGACAAATTCTCGTTACTACATTAACATGCATCACAATCCCAGACAGGATGTATCATATAAAACCTCAAACAACATGCCCTCCTCAGAAAACTAAAACATTATGGCACTGACCAACTTCTCCTTTAGATAACCAAAGGCTTCCTAGTACTAATCATTCCAAAAAATATTCAAGTCCTTACTGGTCAACACTATCATTGGGGTAGAAACTCAAGAGAAATCAGGTACAAACCTCTTATAATAACCAATGATACCAAGAAAAATATAAACCTATGATATGTTCTTGGGTGTTTTACTATAATAAACTTCCTCGATATTCTATGGGTCTACTACCACACCCTACTAAGACACCACATATCCAAGGAAATGCACCTCTCACATCCAGAACTCACACTTGGACAACTTTACATCGATCTGGTGGTGTTGAAGTACTTGTAAAACAACTTTATAATTCTTAACATGCTTCTCCTCTGGCCTCGAGTGGTTTAAGATATCATCAATGAATATGACAACTAAGAATTATAGGAACTCATAGAACATAGATTTCATAAGCCCCATAAACATGACTGTTGAATTAATAACACCAAAAAACATGAATAAAAACTTAAAGTGTCTATACCTACACCTGAAGGAAATATTTGGGATACCCTCATCCTTCTCCCTCAATTGGTGTTATCCAGATTGCAAATCAACCTTAAAAAACCAACAATCTCCTCTCAGGTGGTAGAAAAGACCACCAATCCTTAGAAAAGGGTAACGGTTCTTGGTCTTCACCTGATTCAACCTCTTGTATTCTATAAAAAACCTTATACTATCATCCACCTTCTTGGAGAACAACATTGGACCACCCAAAGGAGATAAACTCGGTCAGATGAAACCTCTCTACATTATATCGTTCACCTGCAATGTAAAGACCCGACCCTAGTTTCCCAAAGTTGGTGCTTTATTATATTACATTAGCATGATTACAAGAAAGTATCATCCAGAATGAATTAATAGTTTAGTATATTTGTAAACAATATACATATATAAGTTTAGAATTACATCATGAAATGAAAAATGACACTAAATTATACCATTAGAAACATCCATGCCTCCTAGATTATGTATGCAAGTCACTCATAACTTACTTCTTAATATCATGGAAAAATGAAAAATAAGAAAGGGGTGAGCTCAAATGCTCAGTAAGAGTAATAAATATAGTGGAAGATAACATAAACATAAAAATTAGGCATGGTGAATAATTAGAAACACATGCTTTTACAAATAATAAACTTGAACACATTATGGAAGGAATATGAGATGGGTAAACAATTCCATAATAAAACATAATCATGGGTATTATACTAGTCGAATAACCACATAAAATTTCAATTAATAGATTCATAATGAGGGAAGTGAATATTATGGACATTCTGAACCATACTGTCAAGGCCTCATCCAAGAATTCTAAAAATGACTAAGGCCGCATCCAAAACCATATCTCAAAATGGGTAAGGCCTCGGCCAAGTCCGCGTCTATTTGTCCCATGAGACATAACGATGCATTGAGGGGATATAGAAGGCCCCACCCATCACATAATAAGTCCAATTAATTCCTAATATGATTAGGTATAAACATAAACAACATATACATTCATATTTAAACTCACATATGAAATGTAAATAACTTTCCCCAAACATTAAGCTTAAACACTAACTATTCAGAGTAAATTTGGTGAACGGTTTTAGGATAACACATCCAAAATAAAAATAATATTAAACCATTAAAAAATATTGTAGATGATATTATAAAATATTAGTCCCATTTATACATAATAATCAATAAGAGTGTTGAAACAAATGAAAATAGTCTTATAAAATCATTGAGTAATTCTTGAGATAAATACTCTTTTATTTTAAAAAGTATAGTTCTTTTGGAAAAGTCTTTGTATAAAATCATAACTAAAGTAAGATAGTATTTTAATAATAAAATGATTTATTTTATAAAGATAATGGTTGCTAAAAACATAATATAGAGTTCCCTAGAAAATAGGTAAGAATTTGAGAAATTCTCTTGAATCGGGCTTGTATTTCGGAAATAATTTTTAAAGTTCCTTTTAAAACGTGTAACTACCCCTAAGATAAGGAAGGATTATGGTTTGTAAAAAAATATAGAATATTCACATAGAATTTATGAGGATTAAATAATAATACATAATAATATAGTTTAAGTAATTATACAATAAAAGTAACTTCGATGAAAATGGAGGTTTGGGTGGAAAACCCTTACCTTAAGTCCAGATGTGTTCTTCTCTTGAACTTAAGGTCATGGAATATGAAATTAGAATTATTAATAATTTTAATTCATAAACTATTATAAATTTATTTATTTTATCATGATTTTATTAAGTTCATTATTTCCTTATTGATTAGTTATAATATTGAATTATGTCATTCTCGAGTGTTTGTTTTCTTGATTTTCATAATCGGTTCACTTGTTTTTATGTAATGGAGTTCACATGGAATGGATGTAAATCTCCAGAATTTAATTGACATATTATTTATGAAAATAAATAGTTTTAAATTTTTATTTATATCATTTGTTTACAAGGCATTAAAATGAATCATTAGATGAAATATTAATGACAATCACTTAGATAATTTAAGCGGTATTTTGATTATTAGGAACTAGATTTGTCATATGATTTAATATTATGTACATATACTAGTTCCTGAATATTAAATAGGTTATAATAAATATATTATAGAATTTTTAAACCATAAAAATTATTTCATGACCATTAATGAAGGATAAATTGAAGAACGGAACTTCTTCATCCACAAAGGTTGTAAATTAGAACCTCACTGATGATGATTTCGTTTATAAAATAAAAGAGAGAGAGAGTAAGAATATTGATGATGGTTCTTCCATTAACATGAAATAATTACAGTATATAGATGATAATGGAGTTATAATGGTCATTTGTATAGAGTAGGTGAGGATAATATAACAATAGAAAGGAACTCGAAAGGAAAATGAAAGAAATAAAATGTGAATTTACCTCTTGAATCTACCTCCTTGATAATCTCTTTAAGGGAAGGGGTTTTGGTATTTTGGAAAAAAACAAGATCTCATAGAAGTGGGGAGTGAATAGGTAAGGTTATTTGTGAATAAATTTGAGTATCTTCAAGGCTTAGAGGAGTGAATAGAAGAGGGAGCGATGAGGGGTTTTATAGTGGAGGAGAGGAGTGAATTTTGAATATTTTACTCATTATTTTATTATTTCCCTCAAGACAACCAATAGTGTTGTTTCATATAAACTCTAATATTAATAAGTATATATGAGTTCGAACCAAGTGTCTTTAAATCACTCATGATGTCATAAATAGTGTATTTAACTGATAATTTGTATATACGGTATTTTACCGTATTTCACTACTCATAAAAAATTCATGTATTTTAGAAAAATCACAAAAAATTAACCTAACAATTTTTCGATGTGTAGATTTCAAAAATGAACTCCATTTTTTAAAAATAATTTTCTAAATATGATTAATTTAATTTTTAAATAAAATCATAGTTTATTCGAAAAATATCAATTTTAAAACTATAATTCATTTTATATTACATTGAAAATTAATAAAGATCTCATTATCTTGTAACCTTAAGAAAATAAAATATTATTATTATTATTTACTACTCATAAAGGTCATATTAATATTAATATTACTATTCATAAGGGTATGTAAATATTCACTAAAAAATCATGTTGGTTCTATCAGACTCCAAATAACTTACTTATCACAACTCTAGATGATCGTTTTTCAAAATTCAAAACAGAGGCAAAGTTGTGCTTAACGAATAGATTATAAATGTTTTATTTTTTAGAGACTTGTTGTTTCATGAATTCAATATTTATTTTGAAAACCTTTTGGTGTTACATTCTCCCCTCCTTACAAAAAATTTTGTCCTCGAAATTCACAGAATGTTACCTCACAAAAAGATTTGGGTTGGTCTTCCTCATAAGCTCCTTAGGCTCCCATGTTTCCTCTTCAATTTTATGATTTATCTAAATTATCTTTACTAGACGAGTCATATGATTCTTCAACATTTGTTCTTTAGTGTCCAGAATCTGGATAGGCTCTTCACAGTAAGATAGGTCAGGTTCCAACTCTATACCTTCAGAAGTGAGGACATGTGTTGGTTCTGGAATGTACTTTCCCAGTAATGAGACAGAGAACACATTGTGTAATTTGGAAAGGCTAGGTGGAAGAGCCAAACGATATGAAAAATTTCCAATTATCACCATAATTTCAAAAGTCCCAATTAACCTAGGGCTCAGTTTCCCTTTCTTTCCAAATATTATAACACCCTTCCATGAAGATACTTCCAAGAAAATGTGATCTCCCACTTGAAATTACAAATCCTTCCTTCTATTATCAGCATATCACTTTTTTATTATTTGTGTTATTTTGATATGAACTTGAATATTCTTTACCTTCTCTATTGTTTCCTCCATAATCTATGGACCCACAAGCCTCCTTTCTCCAACTTCATCTCAACAAGTTGATGTACGACATCTCTTTCCGTACAATGCTTCATATGGAGCAATTTGAATATTTTAATGGAAACTATTTTTATAGGTAAACTACACTAAAGGTAATTATTGATCCCACATACCTTTTAATTCAATTGAACATGATCTCAACATGTCCTCTAAAGTTTGGATCTTCCTCTCTGATTGCCAATCAGTTTTTGGGTGGTAAGAAGTACTCAATCGATGTTCACTATCCAATGATTTATAAAGACTTTTCCAGAATTTTGATATAAATTGTGGGTCACGATCAGAAAAAATTGAGATAGGTTCAACATAAAATCTCACAACTTTATTGATATATAGTCTTGCTAGCCGCTCTAGTGGGAAATACTCTCTTATAGTGAGAAAATGTGCAGATTTCATAAGTTGATCTAAAATTACCCATATCGCATCATTATTCCTTGGATTTTTGGGTAATCTAGTGAAACAATATATGGTGATGTCATCCCATTTCTACATAAGATTAGGTAGAGGTTTCATGACTCCTTTTGGATGTTTCCTTTCAGCCTTCACTTGTTGAAAGACTAAACATCTTGATACGTAATCAGAAATTTCCCTCTTCTTGTTATCCCATCGGAAATTTTCCTTCAAATATCTATACATCATAGTGTTACCTAGATGTATAGAGAAATTATAACTATGGGAATCATCCAATAACTCCCTTTCTAACTCTAGTATATCTGGAACACAAAGCATCTTCCCAAATTTCATAATTCCATCTTCACAAACGAAGTCATCCAACTTCCCCTCTTTCACAACATTAATTTTTTTTTTGCAGGTTCTCATCATCAGGATGAGAACTTTTAATCCTTTCTAATAAATATGGTTGGGTAACCAAATGAAAAAGTAGTGATGTTTTACCTTCATTGATAATTCCCATATCCATCCTCACTAGATCCACGTACAAAGGATCCTTATCAATCCTTATTTTTTGAGAACCCCATTATCCTTTCTACTCAATGCATCAGCTACTATGTTTTCCTTTCTTGGGTGGTAGTGTATAGTACAATCATAATCTTTGAGTAGTTTGAGCCATATCCATTGCCTCGTGTTGAGTTCTTTATAAGAGAAGATATAATTCAGACTCTTGTGATCCGTATATATCTAACATTTTTTTCCATAGAGATAATGTCTCTATATCTTCAGAGTAAAGATTACCACTTCTAACTCAATATCATTTGTGGGATAGTTTTGTTCATGAATTTTTAACTTCCATGATGCATAGGAAATAACTCTATCATTCTTCATAAGTACAAAACCAAGTCCTTTCTTTGATACATCGCTATAGATCACAAACCCATCATTACCTGATGGTAGGGTTTGGATCGGAGCATTAACTAATATCCTCTTAAATTCTTTGAAAAAGTCCTCACATTATTTTGTCTATAAAAACTTAACCCTTTTACGTGTAAGCTTGGTCATCGGGTTGGCTAAACGGGCGAAGTTCTGAACAAAATTCCAATAATAACCTACTAAACCAATAAAACTACGTACCTCAGTTATGTTTGTTGGAGTATGACATTCTTGCACAACCTTTTTCTTCACAAGATCAATAAATATTCCATATTTAGAGACAATGTGGCCTATAAAGGAAACTGATTGAAGCCAAAATTCAAACTTTCTAAACTTCCGATATAATTCATTTCTTCTAAGAGTCTTCTGAATAGTGCACAAGTTATTTTCATGATCTTCATCGCTTTTAGATTATATCAAGATATCACCAATAAACACCACCATAGAGTCATTAAGATATTCCTTGAAAACTCTATTCATTATATCCATGAAAACAAAGGGGGAATTAGTCAATCAAAAAGGAATTATTGTAAACTCATAATTTCCATACCTGGTTCGAAATGTTGTTTTGGGAATGTCTTCCTTCCTCACAAACAAATGATGATATCCGGATCAAAGGTCAATCTTTGAAAAATATTTATCTCCGTGAAGTTGAACAAATAAATCATCAGTGTGAGGTAAGGTATACTTGTTCTTTATTGTTATAGCATTGATATCCCTATAGTAAATGCACAATCTCATAGATCCATACTTCTTATTAACGAAAAGAATAGAGGCTCCCCATGGAGATACACTAGGGAAAATAAATAATTTATCATTCAATTCCTCTAGTTGTTTCTTCAGTTCCACCAATTCCACAGTGGCCATTCTACAATGGGTCTTTGATATGGTCCTTTAACTATGAATTAATTCAATGGAAAACTCAATTTCCCACTCTGGAGGATGACTAGGTAAATCCTCCATAAATATGTCAACATATTCTTGCACAATAGGTACATCCTCTATTTAAACATTATTTTCCTCACACATAGTTATTTAATTCCATTCCTCCCCAATAATTGAAATTAGTAGAGCTACTAGGGGTGGATCAAGATGAGAATTAGAGGGTGATGTGTCTTCCCTAAAGATAATGGATTCCACATCGTCCTCAAAAATTGTAATCTCCTTCATCTTGCAATAAATTTTCGCATCATGGTTTGAAATCCAATACATACCAATGATTATATCAAAGTAAATCATGAGTATGAAAATAAAATCAACAGATAGATGACGTTTATACACCATAATGGGGACTACATGACACAACTTTGTTGCAATGATACATCCCTTATGAGTTTTTACTGACAACTCCCTTAATAAATAAAATTGAAAATATCTAATTTTCTTAGAAAACTATGAAGATATGAAATAATGCAATGATCTAGAATTAAATAAAGAATTGTCTAAGCTTGAGGAAATGATTAAAGTACATGGCACCACATCATTAGGAACTTCAATATCATTAGTTGTGATTGTATAATCTTGTCCATGCTCCCTTAGACCTTTTTGTGGAATGTTTCCTTGATGATTTGGACAATCATTAGCATAGTGTCCCATATAATAAAAATTATAGCATTTAACATTAATAGATTCTTTCTTCCCCTTACAATCACTAGCAAGATGGACTTTCTGTCCACATTTGAAGCATACTCCTTTTTCTTTTAAATAGGAACCAGTGTGTTTCCTTCCATAATTATCACAAGGTTGAAATTAAACTCTTCCATTCTTCCCCATTTCCTTATTTCCTTATCCATAGTTTTCAGAAACCCTTTTCATCTCTTACTTTCCCTTAAAATCATAAGACTTAGATAATTTCTTTTCTGTCTTGATAGCACATGAAACTATATCCTCATATGATAAAAAAATTGAGAGACCAGTACCCATCGGAGGAATGGATTTAGGCCATCAAAAAATTGATCAAATTTTTCCCTTGGATTACTTATGTAGTCTATAGCATGCCTTAATAACCTTGTGAAGTTAGCTTCATACTTTTCAACATTCTCATATTCATTTTTCCTCAAATACAAAAACTACCTTTCCATATCCACTCATTGTTCATGAGAAAAGTAGTTCTCTAGGAATATTTCCTTAAAGGCCCTCCATTACATCTCTTATATCTCTTCCTCCTCCTTTTTGTTAAGGATTCATGACCATCATTGATATGAATCTCCCGATAGATGATAAACTTCCATGATCGCCTTATTTCTTTCATTACATCCCAAGGTGAGAAATATATTCTCTAGGGAACTTATCCACTACTTGGCTACAAATGGGTTTGTAATCCCATTAAATGATGGAGGTTGTTGTCACATAAAGTGATCTAACAAAGCTCCTCTATGTGGTGGATCTGAATGCTCCATACGGGTAAGGTTATTGTTCATAACCTGAGTAAGTTGTCCAAGTATAGTTATAAGCTACTCTGCACTAGTCACAGCACCAGATCCAACATTGTTATCTTGAATTGGAGGGAAATCCCAACATGGGATATACGTGTTCATGCGGTTTCCATTTCTTCTACTAAGATCCATTTCTAGATAATGTCATATACTAGATTAGGTTATCAATCATAATTTATAATCTTAACTTATAAAAATACTTTTCATAAATTGAAATCCTCTGTATGGATAACCCCATAATCACAAAAATGGTTTCTTTGAGGAAACATTTACATTTAAATCCTTCATAATGGATTGTAAACAAAATATAAATTATCCTAAGAATATACCATGGGAGTGTCAAACCATGTTTGTAGTAAGGTTTTTTGTCATGTACTAGGATACCCCAGGTCAAGCCTAAAACTCCTTATTGAATTTTTCACTCCTAGGTATATCTGCTCTAGAACCACATTCACTTGTAGTATCCAAACAGGGATGTATTTGCTAAAAAGATTCACATAATATATTTCTTACCAAAATACCAGGATGTTCTTGTATGTTTATACTCAAATTCTATCTTAGGGATTTTTTCCCTAATATAGGTTTTTTAAATCTAGTTTCCAAGTTGTCTACTAAAATTCCTTTGATACCAACTATAAAGACCCCGACCCCAGTTTCCAAGAGCCAGTGCCTTATTACATTACATTTTCATGATTACAAGAAAGTCACGTCTTGAAGGAATGAATATTTTAGTATATTTGGAAACAAGATACATATATAAGTTCATCATTGCATCATAAAATAAAAAAAAATTATTCCATTAGAAACATCCATGCCTCCTAGATTATTACTGAAAGTCACTCATAACTTACTTCTTCATATATTGGGAAAATAAAACATAAGAAAGGGGTTAGCTCAAATTCTCAGTAAGAGTATGCAATACAGTGGAACTTAACATAAACATAAACATTAGTCATGGTGAATAATTTAAAACACATGACGTTAAAAATAATAAACTTGAACACATTGTGGCAGGAATACGAGCTGAGTAAAAAATATCAAAATAAAACATAATCATAAGTATTATACTAGTTGAATAACTACATGAACTTTCAATTACTAGCTTAACAATGATGAAATTGAATATTATAGACATTCTAAAACATACCATCAAGGCCTCATCCAAGATGTCCAAAAATGATTAAGGCCTTCGCCAAAACTATATCTCAAATTGGGCAAGGCCTCGGTCAAGTCCATGTCTATTTGTCCCATGAGACCTACTGATACATCGAGGGGATATATTGGGCCTCAACCATCACATAATAAGCCCAATGAATTCCTCATATGAGCACAGATAAACATAAACAACATATACATTCATATTGAAACTCATATATTAAATGTAAATAACTTTCCCCAAACATTAAGCTTAGACACTAACCATTTGAAGTAAATTTGGTGAATGGTTTTAGGATAGAACATACCCAATAAAACTAATCATAAATCATTCAAAAAAATATTTTATATGATATCATAAAATATTATTCCCATTTATACATAATAATCAATAAGAGTGGTGAAACAAATGAAAATACTTTTATAAAATCATTGAGTAATTATTGAGATAAATACTCTTTTATTTTGAAAAGAATAGTTATTTTGGAAAAGTCTTTGTATAAAACCAGAACTGAAGTAAGATTGTATTTTAATATTAAAATTATTTATTTTATAAAGATAATGGTTTCTAAAAATATATTATATATTTCTCTTGAAAACAGGTAAGAATTTGAGAAATTCCCTTGAATCGGGCTTGTATTTCAAAAATAATTTTGAAATTTCCTTTTAAAACGTGTAAATCCCCCTAAGATAAGAAATAATTATAGTTGGTAAACATATATATAACAATAAAAAATAATTTATGAGGATTACATAATAATACATAACAATTTCATTGAGTTAATTAGATAATAAAAGTAACCTGAATGAAAATGGAGGTTCGGGTAGAAAACCCTTACCTTAAGTCTGAATGTGTTCTGATCTTGAACTTAAGGTCATGGAATATGAAATTATACTTATTATCAACTTAATTCAAAACCTATTAGACATTTATTTATTTTATCATGATTTTATTAATTCCATTATGTCCTTATTGATTAGTTATAAGATTGAATTATGTTGTTCTGAAGTGTTCGTTTTCTTGATTTTCATAATCGATTCACTTGTTTTTATGTAATGAAGTTCATGTGGAATGGATGTAAATCTATAGAATTGAATTTAAATATTATTTATGAACATACATAGGAGTTAATGGTAATTTATATTATTTGTTTACATGGAATTATGATGAGTCATTACATGAAATATTAATGATGATCACTTAGATTATTTAAGAGGTATTTTGATTATTAGGAACTAGTTTGGTCATATGATTTAATATTATGTACATATACTGGTTACTGAATATTAAATAGGTTATAATACATATATTATAGTATTTTTTTACCATAAAAGTGGTTTCGTGACCAGTAATGAAGGAGAAATTGAAGAACAGAACTCTGTCTTCTACGAAGGTTGTAAATTTGAACCTCACGGATGATGATTTTGTTTATAAAATAAAAGAGAGAGAGTAAGAATATTGATAATGGTTCTTATATTAACATGATATAATTATATTATATAGATGATACTAGAGTTATCATGGTCATTTGGATAGAATATGTGAGGATAATATTACAATAGAAAGGAACTCAAAATGAAAATGAAAGAAATAAAATGTGAATTTACCTCTTGAATCCACCTCCCTAAGAATCTCTTTAAGGGAAGGATTTTGGTATTTTGGAAAGACCAAGAGCTCCTGGATGTGGGTAGTGACTAGGTAATGGAATTATGGTAGAACTTTTAGGAGATTAAATTCTTTGATTAGTGAAAATAAGATGGAGTGATGGGGGGTTTTATAGTGGAGGAGAGGAGTGAATTTTGAATATTTTACTCGTTATTTTATTATTTCCCTCAAGACAACCGATAGTGTTTTTTCATGTGACCCCTAATAGTAATAATTTCATTTTATTTTAAACTAAGTGTCCTTACATCACTCATTATGTCATAAATAGTGTATTTAACTGATAATTTGTATATATGATATTTTAACATATTTCACTATTCATCAAAAATCCAAATATTTTAGAAAAATAAAAAAAAAAATACCCTAACCATTTTTCAAAATTTATAATTAAAAAATGAAATCCATATTTTAAAAATTATTTTCTAAATATGATTAATTTAATTTTTAAATAAAATCATAGTTCATTCAAATAATAATAATTTTAAAACTATAATTTGTTTTATATTACATTGAAAATTTAATGAAGATATCATTATCTTGTAACCTTAAAAAAATAAAATAATATTATTATTTACTATTCATAAGATTCATATTACTATTCATAAGTGTATGTTACTATTCACTAAAAAATCAAGTTGGTTCTATCAGACTCCAAATGACTTACTGATCACAACTCTAGATAACCATTTTTCGAAATTCAAAACATAGTAGAGGAAAAGTTGTGTTTGATAGCTAGAATATTCACAAATAATTTATTAGGAGTAAATAATAATACATAATAATATAGTTGAAGTAATTAGACAATAAAAGTAACTTCGATGAAAATGGAGGTTCGAGTGGAAAACCCTTACCTTAAGTCCATATGTGTTCTTCTCTTGAACTTAAGGTCCTGGAATATGAAATTAGACTTATTAATAATTTTAATTCAGAAACTATTATACATTTATTTATTTTATCATGATTTTATTAAGTCCATTATTTCCTTATTTATTAGTTATAAGATTGAATTATGTCGTTCTGGAGTGTTTGTTTTCTTGATTTTCATAATCGATTCACTTATTTTTATGTAATGGAGTTCATGTGGAATGGATGTAAATCTCTAGAATTTAATTTACATATTATTTATTAAAATAAATAGTTTTAAATGTTTATTTATATCATTTGGTTACAATTCATTAGAATGAATCATTAGATGAAATATTAATGACAATCACTTAGATTATTCAAGCTGTATTTTGATTATTAGGAACTAGTTTAGTCATATGATTTAATATTGTGTACATATACGGGTTCCTGAATATTAAATAGGTTATAATAAATATATTATAGAATTTTTAAACCAAAAAAAAAATTTCATTACCATTAATGAAGGATAAATTTAAGAACGGAACTTCTTCATCCAAAAAGGTAGTAAATTGGAACCTCACCGACGATGATTTCATTTATAAAATAAAAGAGAGAGAGAGAGAGAGAGTAAGAATATTGATGACGGTTCTTCCATTAACATTAAATAATTACATTATATATATGATAATGGAGTTATAATGGTCATTTGAACAGATTAGGTGAGGATAAGATAACAATAGAAAGGAACTCGAAATGAAAATGAAAGAAATAAAATGTGAATTTACCTCTTGAATCTACCTCCTTGAGAATCTCTTTAAGGGAAGGGGTTTTGGTATTTTGGAAATAACAATATCTCATAGAAGTGGGGATTAAATAGGTAAGGTTATTTGTGAAGAAATTTGAGTATATTCAAGTCTTAGAGGATTGAAGAGAAGAGGGAGTGATGAGGGGTTTTATAGTGGAGGAGAGGAGTGAATTTTGAATATTTTACTCATTATTTTATTATTTCCCTCAAGAAAACCAATAGTGTTGTTTCATATGAACCCTAATATTAATAAGTACATTTGATTTCAAACCAAGTGTCTTTAAATCACTCTTGATTTCATAAATAGTATATTTAACTGATAATTTGTATATGCGGTATTTTACCGTATTTCACTATTCATCAAAAATTCATGTATTTTAGAAAAATCCCAAAAAATCACCCCAACCATTTTTCAACGTGTAGAATTAAAAAATGAACTCCATTTTTTTAAAAAAAAATTCTAAATATGATTAATTTAATTTTTAAATAAAATCATAGTTTATTCAAAAAATATCAATTTTAAACTATAATTCATTTTATATTACATTGAAAATTAATAAAGATCTCATTATCTTGTAACCTTAAGAAAATAAAATATTATTATTATTATTATTTACAACTCATAAAGGTCATATTACTATTCATATTACTATTCATAAGGGTATGTTACTATTCACCAAAAAATCAAGTTGGTTCTATCAGAATCCAAATGACTTACTGATCACAACTCTAGATGACCATTTTTCAAAATTCAAAACAGAGGAAAATTTGTGCTTAATGAATAGATTATAAAATTTCTTCTTTTTTAGAGACTTGGTGTTTCATGAATTTAATATTTATTTTCAAAACATTTGGGTGTTACATTCTCCCCTCCTTACAAAAAATTTTGTCCTCAAAATTCATAGAATGTTACCTCACAAAAATATTTGGGTAGGTATTCCTCATAAGCTCCTCAGGGTCCCATGTTTCCTCTTTAATTTTATGATTTCTCTAAAGTATCTTTACTATATCAGTCATCTGATTCTTCAACATTTTTTCTTTAGTGTCTAAAATCTGGATAGGCTCTTCACAGTAAGACAGGTCAGGTTCCAACTCTATACCTTCAAAAGTGAGAAAATGTGTTGGTTCTGGAATGCACTTTCTTAGTAATGAGACATAGAACACATTTTGTACTTTGGAAAGGCTAGGTGTAATAGCCAAACGATATGAAAAATTTCCAATTCTCACCATAATTTCAAAAGTCCTAATTAACCTAGGGCTCAGTTTCCCTTTCTTTCCAAATCTTATAACGCCATTCCATGAAGATAATTTCAAGAAAACGTGATCTCCCACTTGAAATTACATATCCTTACTTCGATTATCAGTATAAAACTTTTGTCTTATTTGTGTTATTTTTATATGACCTTGAATATTCTTTAGCTTCTCTATTGTTTCCTCCATAAGCTCTGAACCCACAAGCCTCCTTTCTCCAACTTCTTCCCAACAAGTTGATGTACGACATCTCTTTCCATACAATGCTTCATATGGAGAAATTTGAATACATTAATGGAAACTATTTTTGTAGGTAAACTACACTAAAGGTAATTATTGATCCCACATACCTTGTAATTCAAGTGAACATGATATCAACATTTCCTCTAAAATTTGGATCATCCTCTCTGATTGCCCATCAGTTTGTGGGTGGTAAGAAGTACTCAATCGATGTTCAGTATCAAATGATTTATGAAGACTTTTCCAGAATTTTGATGTAAATTATGGGTCACAATCAGACACAATTGAGATAGGTTCTACATAAAATCTCACAAATTTATTGATATATAGTCTTGCTAGGCGCTCCAGTGGAAAATCCTCTCTTATAGCGAGGAAATGTGAATATTTCATAAGTTGATCTACAATTACCCATATCGCATCATTCTTCCATGGATTTTTGGGTAATCCAGTGAAAAAATATATGGTGATTTCATCCCATTTCTACATAAGAAATGGTAGAGGTTTCATGACTCCTTTTGGATGTTTCCTTTCAGCCTTCACTGGTTGAAAGACTAAACATCTTGATACGTAATCAGAAATTTCCCTCTTCTTGTTATCCCACCAGAAATTTTCCTTCAAATATCTATACATCATAGTGTTACCTGGATGTATAGATAAATTATAACTATGGGAATCATCCAATAACTCTATTTCTAGCTCTAGTATAGCTGGAACACAAAGCCTCTTCCCAAATTTTAGAATTCCATCTTCACATACGAAGTCATCCATCATCCCCTCTTTCACAGCATTAATTTTCTTTTGCAGGTTCTCATCATCAGAATGAGAACTTTTAATCGTTTATAGTAAATATAGTTGGGTAACCAAATGAAAAAGTAGTGATTTTTCACCTTCATTTATAATTCCCATATCTATCCTCACTAGTTCCACATACAAAGGATCCTTATCAATCCTCATTTTTTGAGAACCCCATTATCCTTTCTACTCAATGCATCAGCTACCCTATTTGTCTTTCTTGGGTGGTAGTGTATAGTACAATCATAATCTTTGAGTAGTTCGATCCATCTCCATTGCCTCATGTTGAGTTCTTTATAAGAGAATATATACTTTAGACTCTTGTGATCCGTATATATCTAACATTTTTTTCCATAGAGATAATGTCTCCATATCTTCGAAGCAAACATTACCACTTCTAACTCAATATCATGTGTAGGATAGTTTTGTTCATGAATTTTTAACTGCCTTGATGCATAGGCAATAACTCTATCATTCTTTATAAGTACACAACCAAGTCCTTTCTTTAATACATCGCTATAGATCACAAACCCATTATTCCCCGATAGTAGGGTTTGGATCAGATCATTCACTAATCTCCTCTTAAATTCTTTGAAATAGTCCTCACATTATTTTGTCTATACAAACTTAACCCTTTTACGTGTAAGCTTGGTCATTGGGTTGGCTAAATGGGCGAAGTTCTGAACGAAAGTACAATAATAACCTACTAAACCAATAAAATTGCATACCTCAGTTATGTTTGTTGGAGTAGGCCATTCTTGCACAACCTTTTTCTTCATAATATCAATAAATATTCCATATTTAGAGACAATGTGTCCTAGAAAGAAAACCGACTGAAGCCAAAATTCACACTTGCTAAACTTCCCATTTAATTCATTTCTTCTAAGAGTCTTCTGAATAGTGCACAAGTGATTTTCATGATCTTCGTCTCTTTTAGATTATATCAAGATATCACCAATAAACACCACCATAGAGTCATTAAGATATTCCTTGAAAACTCTTTTCATTATATCCAGGAAAACAAAGGGGGCATTAGTCAATCCAAAAGGAATTATTGTAAAGTCATAATTCCCATACCTGGTGGTTCAAAAAAAAATTTTTGGAATGTCTTGCTTCCTCACAAACAAATGATGATATCCAGATCAAAGGTCAATCTTTGAAAAATATTGAGCTCCATGAAGTTGAACAAATAAGTCATCAATTTGAGGTAAGGGATACTTGTTCTTTATTGTTATAGCATTGATCTCCCTATAGTCAATGCACAAACTCATAGATCCATATTTCTTCTTAACAAAAAATAGGGGCCCCCCATGGAGATACACTAGGGTGAATAAATAATTTATCACTCAATTCATCTAGTTGTTTCTTCAGTTACACCAATTCCATAGTGTCCATTCTATAATGGGTCTTTGATATGGGCCTTTAACTATGAATTAATTCAATGGAAAACTCAATTTCCCACTATGGAGGATGACTTGGTAAATCTTCCAGAAAGATGTCAACATATTCTTGAATAATAGGTACATCCTATATTTAAAAATTATTTTCCTCACACATAGTTATTGAATTCCATTCCTCCCTAATAATTGAATTTAGTAGAGATACTAGGGGTGTATATAGATGAGAATCATAGGGTGATGTTTCTTCCCTAAAGATAATGGATTCCATATCGTCCTCAAAAATTGTAATCTCCTTCCTCTAGCAAAAAAATTTCCGCATCATGGTTTTAAATCCAATACATACCAAGGATTATATCAAAGTAAATCATGAGTATGAAAATAAAATGAATAGATATATGAAATTTATACGCCATAATGGGGACTACCTGACACAACTTTGTTGCAATGATACATCCCTTATGAGTTTTGACTCACAACTCCCTTAATAAATCAAATTGTAAATATATAATTTTCTTAGAAAACTATGAAGATATGAAATAATGCAATGGTCCAGAATCAAATAAATAATTGCATAAGTTTGAGGAAATGATTAAATTACTTGGAACCACATCATTAGGAACTTCAATATCAGTAGTTGTGATTGTATAATCTTGTCCATGCTCCCTTGTACTTTTTTGTGTCATGTTTCCTTGATGCTTTGGAGAATCATTAGCATAGTGTCCCATATCCTGAAAATTATAGCATTGAACATTAATATCTTCTTTAGTCCCCTTACAATCACTAGCAAGATGGAATTTCTGTCCACATTTGAAGCATACTCCTTTTCTTTTTAAATAGAAACCAGTGTGTTTCCTTCCATAATTATCACAAGGTTGAAATTAAACTCTTCCATTCTTCCCCATTTCCTTATTTCCTTATCCATAGTTTTTAGAAACCCTTTTCTTCTCTTTCTTTCCCTTAAAGTCATAAGACTTAGAGAATTTCATTTCTGTCTTTATAGCACATGAAACTATATCCTAATATGATAAAAAAAATTAGGAGACCAGTGCCCGTCAGAGGAATGGATTTAGGCCATCAAAAATTGATCAATTTTTTCCCTTAGATTACTTATGTAGTCCATAGCATGCCTTAATAACCTTGTGAAGTTAGCTTCATACTTTTCAACATTCTCATCTTCCTTTTGCCTCAAATTCAGAAACTGCCTTTCCATATCCACTCATTGTTCCTGAGGAAAGTAGTTCTCTAGGAAGATTTCCTTAAAGTCCCTCCATTCCATCTCTTATATCTCTTCCTCCTCCTTTTTGTTAAGGATTAATTACCATCATTGATATGAATCTCCCGATAGATGATAAACTGCCATGATGGCCTTATTTCTTTCATTACATCCCAAAGTGAGAAATATATTCTCTAGGGAACTTATCCACTACTTATCTACAAATTGGTTTGTAGTCCCATTAAATGATGGAGGTTCTTCTCACATAAAGCGATCTAACAAAGCTCCTCTATGTGGTGGATCTAAATGATCCATACGGGTAAGGTTATTGTTTATAACCTGAGTAAGTTGTCCCAGTATAGTTATAAGCTACTCTTCACTAGTCACAGCACCAGATCCAACATTGTTATCTTTCATTGGAGGGAAATCCCAACATGGGATATGTGTGTTCATGTGGTTTCCATTTCTTCTACTAAGATCCATTTATAGATAATGTCATATACTAGATTAGGTTATCAATCATAATTTATAATCTTAACTTAGAAAAATACTTATCATAAATTGAAATCCTATGCATGGATAACCCCATAATCACAAAATTGGTTTCTTTGAGGAAACATTTACATTTAAATCCTTCATAATGGATTGTAAAGAAAATATGAATTATCCTAAGAATATACCATGGGAGTGTCAAACCAAGTTTGCAGTAAGTTTTTTTGTCATGTACTAGGATACCCCAGGTCAAGCCCGAAACTCCTTGTTGAATTTTTCACTCCTAGGTATATTTGTTCTAAAACCACGTTCACTTGTAGTATCCAAACAGGGATGTATTTGCTAAAAAGATTCACATAATATATTCCTTACCAAAATTCCAGGATGTTATTGTATTTTTATCCTAAAATAATATCTTAGGTATTTGTTCCCTAATCTATGTTTTTTAAATATAGTTTCCAAGTTTTATACTAAACTTCCCTTGATACCAACTATAAAGACCCGACCCCAGTTTCCCAGAGTCAGTGCCTTATTACATTACATTGGCATGATTACAAGAAAGTCACATCCTGATGGAATGAATAGTTTAGTAGATTTGGAAATAAGATACATATATAAGTTCATCATTGCATCATAAAATAAAAACAAAACTAAATTATTCCATTAGAAACATCCATGCCTCCTAGATTATGCATGAAAGTCACTCATAACTTACTTCTTCATATCTTGGGAAAATAAAACATAGGAAAGGGGTGAGCTTGAATTATCATTAAGAGTAAGAAATACAGTGTAACTTAACAAAAACATAAACATTAGTCATGGTGAATAATTTAAAACACATGACTTTAAAAACAATAAACTTAAACACATTGTGGTAGGAATGCGAGCTGAGTAAAACATATCAAAATAAAACATAATCATAAGTATTATACTAGTCGAATAACCACATGAACATTCAATTACTAGCTTAATAATGATGAAATTGAATATTACAGACATTCTAAAACATACCATAATGGCCTCATCCAAGATGTCCAAAAATGATTAAGGCCTTGGCCAAAACCATATCTCAAATTGGGCAAGGTCTCGGTCAAGTCCATGTCTATTTGTCCCATGAGACCTACCTATGCATCGAGGGGCTACAGTGGTCCCCACCCATCACATAATAATTCCAATGCATTCCTCATATTAGCACATATAAACATAAACAACATATACATTCATATTGAAACTCACATATGAAATGTAAATAACTTTCCCCAAACATTAAGCTTAAACACTAACCATTTCAAGTAAATTTGGTGAAGGGTTTTAGGATAGAACATCCCCAATAAAACTAATCATAAATCATTCAAAAAATATATTTTATATTATATCATAAAATAGTATTCCCATTTATACATAATAATCAATAAGAGTGCTGAAATAAATGAAAATACTTTTATAAAATCATTGAGTAATTATTGAGATAAATACTCTTTTATTTTAAAAATAATAGTTATTTTGGAAAAGTCTTTGTATAAAACCAGAACTGAAGTAAGATTTTATTTTAATATTAAAATTATTTATTTTATAAATATAATGGTTTCTAAAAATATATTATATATTTCTCTTGATAATAGATAAGAATTTGAGAAATTCCCTTTAATCGGGCTTGTATTTCGAAAATAATTTTGAAAGTTCCTTTTAAAACCTGTAACTCCACCTAAGATAAGAAATGATTATAGTTGGTAAACATATATATAACAATCAAAAATAATTTATGAGTATTACATAATAATACATAACAATTTCATTGAGGTAATTATATAATTAAAGTAACCTGAATGAAAATGGAGGTTCGGGTAGAAAACCCTTACCTTAAGTCTGAATGTGTTCTGATCTTGAACTTAAGGTCCAGGAATATGAAAATAGACTTATTAATAACTTAATTAATAACCTATTAGACATTTATTTAGTTTATCATGATTTTATTAATTCCATTATGTCCTTATTGATTAGTTATAATATTGAATTATGTTGTTTTCAAGTGTTCGTTTTCTTGCTTTTCATAATCGATTCACTTGTTTTTATGTAATGAAGTTCATGTGGAATGAATGTAAATCTCTAGAATTGAATTTAAATATTATTTATGAACATCCATAGGTGTTAATGGTCATTTATATTATTTGTTTACATGGAATTATGATGAGTCATTAGATGAAATATTAATGACGATCATTTAGATTATTTAAGCGGTATTTTGATTATTAGGAACTAGTTTGGTCATATGATTTAATATTATGTACATATACTGGTTACTAGATATTAAATAGGTTATAATACATATATTATAGTATTTATCGACCATAAAAATAGGTTCATGACCAGTAATGAATGATAAATTGAAGAACTGAACTCTGTATTCTACGAAGGTTGTAAATTGGAACCTCACGGACGATGATTTTGTTTATAAAATAAAAGAGAGAGAGTAAGAATATTGATAATGGTTCTTCCATTAACATGATATAATTATATTATATAGATAATAATGGAGTTATCGTGGTCATTTGGATAGAATAGGTGAGGATAAGATAACAATAAAAAGGAACTCGAAATGAAAATGAAAGAAATAAAATGTGAATTTACCTCTTGAATCCACCTCCTTAAGAATCTCTTTAAGGGAATGATTTTGGTCTTTTGGAAAGACCAAGAGCTCCTGGATGTGGGTAGTGACTAAGGAATGGAATTAGGTTAGAACTTTTAGGAGATTCAATTCTTTGATTAGTGAAAATAAGATGGAGTGATGGGGGTTTTATAGTGGAGGAGAGGAGTGAATTTTGAATATTTTACTCGTTATTTTATTATTTCCCTCAAGACAACCGATAGTGTTGTTTCATGTGACCTCTAATAGTAATAATTGTATTTTATTTCAAACCAAGTGTCCTTACATCACTCATTATGTCATAAATAGTGTATTTAACTGATAATTTGTATATACGATATTTTACCATATTTCACTATTCATCAAAAATTCAAATATTTTATAAAAATCAAAAAAAAATTACCCTAACCATTTTTCAAAATTTATAATTAAAAAATTAAATCCATATTTTAAAAATAATTTTATAAATATGATTAATTTAATTTTTAAATAAAATCATAGTTTATTTGGAAAATAAAAATTTTAAAACTATAATTTGTTTTATATTACATTGAAAAATTAATGAAGATATCATTATCTTGTAACCTTAAAAAAATAAAATAATATTATTATTTACTATTCATAAGATTCATATTACTATTCATAAGTGTATGTTACTATTTCCCCAAAAAAAAAGTTGGTTCTATCACTCCAAATGACTTACTGATCACAACTCTAGATGACCGTTTTTTAAAATTCAAAACATAGTAGAGGAAAAGTTGTGTTTGACAGCTAGATTATGAAAATTTGTGTTTGACAGCGAGATTATAATAATAAGTCTCCCACTGGATGGTGCCACCCCATCACAGGTCTTCATCCCCATCACACATCAAACAAAGAAGATTGACCTCCAATTGTGTGGATAACACCTGGAGAACTATAAGCCTCTCCACATTCAGTCCTAAAGCACATAACAAAATAATAGAAAAAAAGGAGTGTGAAGCTCCCCAATTAAATAGATCACACATAAGGGTAGACAAAAATCTAATCATACCTCCAACAACTCCCATCTCTTTTGGTACTACCACCTCTAGCATGTGCATCTCACCATGCCCATTTCCTATACCCCTCTATTTTCGTCCTCAAAACCCATGATATATCCTAGGGCCCTATGGGTAGAGACCATCACAAGGCTTCCCTCATCCAACTCCACCTTATCATGTCTACTGAACAAGACCGATGGTCCCTGCTATTGAAACTGCCTTGGATGAAACTGTTGCTGCTTCTAAAAAGGGGCATGAACACCCACCTAAAACCAGCCTCCCTGAGTGGTCAAGAACTGATCTTGGTGGTTCCCATGCCCTCTATAGACATAACAAAAAAATTAAACCCTTTTCAGGTTCAAGGGAGGCACCTACCTCAGAAGAATAGAAGGAGGTATACCGTATCTGATTTTACACTGACTGGAACCCTGACTGCCTAAACGCCCATAACCCACTACCTGAAGCCTTGCTCCTCAATATGGATTGTTGACCACTCTCTCGAGGGTAAATTCCTTGGGAAATATTCTATTCAATAATTTTATATTTTTTATTCACCTCAATATACATTAGGAGTGTAAACGGTGTGACTGCATACCTAATCATTGGGCGCAAAAACTCCTCCAAACACCACACTCTGGACTCATGATCTAGAAAAAACATCTCGAGAAAAGTGCAGGAGGTCCTTGAACTTGATCCCAATATCTCACACACTCAAAATCCTCTGATGAAGGGAGATCATCTCTTGAATCTTAGTAGACCTCATCATCGATGATAGGAACTCTTCCCATACCTCCCTCTAAAATTCTGACAACAACACATATGCCTTCTTAAGGTCACCAAGAAATATCATCCACCATTGAAGCATAGATCCCCACATCTAACTCACTACTAATGACACCCAAGACTCATACCAAGCTCAGATCATACCGAAATTGATCTCGATCTCCTCAATCCAATACGTTGTCTCTATATTAGATATGCTCCCCTCATACTTTCCCAAACCTAGCTACTAAAAGGCATGTAAATCCATCTGAAAACCCGCATCCTTATTTATCAGTTTAACCCTATGAATATCAAATGTATTAGCCTACTGAACCTCAACTACCTTATCTAATCATAAATAGTGAATAAGATCCATTACTAAAAACAAGGAGAACATCCAAATCTCAATAGCATGGAATTTAAAATAAACTTATTTATTTCATTTTAATTTCCCATAATAACCCAATTTAGACATGAATACAATTAATCAGGATGCATGTACCTCTCCATGGTCTCCACCCTAAAACAGGTCCACCTAACTTGGTCATTTAATAAGATCAAAGTTCATTCACTAGATCACAGGGGGGGCCTAAAATATTATGTCCTTGTCAATCTCTCTGGCCTATGTCACACACCAAGGTCAAATAGAACTGATGCCCAACCAACCCATGCAAACTTTACTATAAAAAACTCTATAATTCATCTTATCTCTCAACCATCATCTCTGATACCACTATGTCATGACCTCCTCCCATAAAAGATGTCGTAATGAAGCGAGAGTGATAATGAACCCCATTTCCTGCCACCAATAGGCCCCAAGTTGGTGACTAGAACTGAATTTATAAAAAATATCAATTTATAGGAGTCATTACCCTCTATAAATGAAACATTATCAAGAGATAGGATAAAAACCACAAAAAACTCCAACATACAATATAAAATAAACCATCCCACAATGCATGAATAAAGTAAACTGATACATATAAGAGTATCCAAATATACTAAAAGAAAATTTTGTGATAATAAAACAATAGAAGATCCAAACCCAAGCTAGTAATATCCATATCAGTCCCTAAATCCTCCTAGAAACCTGAAAAATAGTTTATATGCATAGGGTGATCATAACAAGTATAATTAGAAGGGATATAACCAAGGTCTCAACTACACATATGAAAAAAAACTTTCTAAAGAACTAGTGAATAAATAGAAGAACCAATAAGCACATATACATGTCAACTAACTTGAACCTAGCATCACCATGTATCACTCACTAGATCATGCATCCAATATAATATTATAACATCCAGATCATAAAAAAGCAAGGCACCTTGTTATCGCTTCCCTATTGATTTTTTTCTCTCATGACCCAATTTCAAATGTCGTCTTCTCTCATCCCTTCCAAACACATCAATTAATTTCCATATCTTGTCACATCTCACCCAAATACACCTGGTCTATCTCTGATGTGGGTTTGGATTCATCTTTACCAACCCCACCCACGCAAGGTCTAGCATCCTATGCTATCATCAAGAATCACTACACCACATCACACTTGAAGACACCTGGGTCATCACATCTCATATCATCATATAAATAGAGCATTAGGGTATCATGAAAATGAAATAAATCAACCTCATTCCCTACTCCTTTCATGTATGAACCTCACCACAAATAACATATCATCACAACCACATAACATAACATTTCTCTTAAAAACACCCGGGCCATTACTGTATATCTTGACTGAAGATACATGGTCTATCACTACTAAAGGAAGAGTGGGAAAGATGAGTTAGCCAACCATTCGTGTCATCACCATCCTAGATGTTTGGGAAAACACTTTAAACCTAAAACCTATAAGCATTGGTAAGGTTATCCAACTCATGTGGGGTGCATATATAAATGACATAAAGATACATGATATATAGATATCACACAATAACTACCTAAGGGTTCATAAAAACTACACTAGCGCACACCACATAACCACTATCGTACCATACACCAACCATCACAACTGATGCTATCACTACATGCAACACATCACACCACCACACATAACCATATAACATTTCCCACTTCCAACTATAGGTTCAACCACTTTTATTTATTTATCCATTTCATTTCACATTACACAACCCATTATATCATTTAATTAATTTAATCCATTTACCACACATTCATTTCTATCCCATATTTATTATTTACCTACATATTTCATTTCATTTTATCACCATAAATTATTTCATGGATAACAGGGAAACTAACATAACCATGCTAAACCACAATTGGCCCATCTCACTTAATTGTTCCTATAACACCTCACATCCACCATCATTTCAATGCCACATTGACCAATCCATATCACCAAATAAACCACACATCACACATCCCAACAACATATTAAAACACAACCACCACCCACAACAATTGTACATCGCCACCTCAGCTCACCACCACACATCATCACCACTACACACCACACCATTGTACACCACAACCACATCATAACTCCCCACACCTCATCCATTCCAACCAACCATCTCATCACAACCCCACATGTCACACATCCCAACTTGTTACCGCAATCACCAAACAATATTCCAAACCACATAGAGAAACACAACAAACACAAGAACACACTTCCCAACTTCAACATCTATTCCAAGGAATTTATTAAATTACTTCTTTATTTAGCATGGGTATTATCCCACAAACCAGGTTTCCATGGGAATAAAATTTATTAGTCAAATATAAATTATTTATGCTTTTATTTAGGGTGTTATCACACAACAAAACAACAATGGTATCAACACACATCAACTACATCATAAACATGGCTTCCAATAGTCACCCCTTTGATCTGTTAAAGACGTTCTTGGATCGGCTTCTCAGTGGGAGACTATCTCTCTCTAGCATGTGTAAGAAGATAGAATATCTCATTTTATTTGCATAAATAGTGTTTAGAATGATCTTCTCCTCCTGATTATATAGTGGGAGGCCCAAATACCCAAAAAGGTTTCCTTGGCCCCCAAAAATAAAACACCCACTACATAAGTAGTAAATTAAAAATCATGAAGAACTAACGTCATCATTAACATGATTTATATTTCATCACATCCTTGTAATATATAATAAATATATTATATGATAAAACCCATGTCATTAACATGAATCGTAATTCCTACAATATTAAAAAAACCTTGAATATTAAACTAATATAATATTTTTCTTGTATTCACTTAAATACTATGTAAATAATTTTAATAAATAAATTCAACACAATTATTATATACTCAAATTATAATGAATTTATTTATTTTTTGGTGATCGTTAATACTTGGAAAACTCTCAGACCCCATGGTGGGTCCTACTATGTCTTAAATACCTATTCACCGAAATAAGGTATATTCTTGAATATGGTATTATGTGTGACCCTCTAGGACCTTATCTCAATTATAGTGAATACTATTCATAGACAAAGAGTGAATTATAGCAACCCATCATGACCCCTAAAGAGATAAGAAAAAAATCATAGCAATGATAACCATCCTACAAACATGCACTGTGTAATATAATCTCTTTGTCTTTATATATCTCAAAAAAAATAAGATGAAAACTTATGTCATCATCCATATATCACTTTATTATTGATTGATCTAACTGGAAAGACTTACCTTGCCTTGGTTAAGGATTTATGAAGGTACTACCATCCTGACCAACTAGGCCTGAGATATTGCTTCCTCAACTTGAAAATAAAAAATTATATCTTGATCATTAAACTAATGGAATACCACAAATAATGCACCCAACATAAGAAACCTCACCATGAATTCATTTTTATGGTTTTTTCCTTCCATTAAAGTACACAATAAAATGTCTTACATTGATAATGATCTCAAGTCGGGATACTAATACACATGTTCATCAAAAGAAACAACCAATGAAACCTTAAACATGTGGTGTTCCTATTTGAGGTTCTATCTTCATGATCTCACCTACCATATATCACAAAGTATGAACTTCATGAGAAGAAGTCTAAATGATTATGATTCCTCAACACCTGATAGTCATAAATTAACTATATCAAGTTAGTATGATGTATCTATACCATAGAAAATTTGTTTAAGATTAATGTCATAGTATCTCAAGGTTCTGATTATAGCTTGGGAACTGTTATAACATTTTGATGCAATAATTAATCTATAGAAATTACCATTTAAATAGTGGATATAGAAATATCAACACTATTATGGTAATTATAAATCATGTATAACACATTGTATACATGGTATGGTAATATAAAATTACTGAAAAATATGGGTGTTGGGCACCCTCTTTTACAATAAGGTTGGCCCTTACTATCCACCCAAATGTAAGAAAAAACATGAAATTTCCACACATAGTTTGTAAATAGGGATAGAATGAGTATCCCCTACCTTAAAGATTCTTTATAATGTTACTGTGCACCATAGGGTGAAGAAGATTCTACCTAGAAACCATAATTGTACCACAAGATCATGGATCAACCTACACCACATCAAGGGGTTTTCAGAACACAAACCATACTTGCACAAAAAAAAAGAAACATTGTTTTATAGAATCCACTAGAAAAAGAATTTAAATAAAACCATGGGGAATAGAGTATAACATGCCTCAATCTACAAAAAACAATTATTGGAACTCGAGGATCAAAGTAAGGGAAGACGGGCTAGAAGATC
Source organism: Viscum album (assembly GCA_963277665.1). NCBI lineage: Eukaryota > Viridiplantae > Streptophyta > Magnoliopsida > Santalales > Viscaceae > Viscum > Viscum album. The sequence continues at coordinate 1,408,138,990 of OY728130.1, forward strand.
TCCCAAATGAACCTAGGGTTCCTCTAAAAATGAGAGTGAGAAAGTGAAAAATGAGAGGGTTTGGACAACCAGCAACCCTATTTAAAACCTATAATATACACCTTTTACATTTTGAATTATATTTTCATAACATGAATTCCACGGGGCCCATGGTTTATAAGTCATAAAAACAATACAAGGTGTGAAACCCCCATATCTTTAGTTTCCACTAAAAATTAATTCACCTCTTCTTGATTTAATTATGTGACATGAATTACCCATTCAGGACATGAATCCATTTCATGGACCCTACATTATCCTGTATACAAGCTGTGAATTTTTTGGCCAAACAAGCTGTGAATGAACAACTCAGGACATGAATAAAGCACACATCATGAGCCAATTCCTTTTTTCCTCCTATAGATCCATCCTCCACCAGACCTCCTCAAAACTCTAAAACACCTCCAATACCCAAAACCAGAAAAGTAATAGGTTGGGAAGGAATAGACTATTTAAAGTCATCACACAAAACAAATGTGTATTAAAAAAATAAATTCATGATAAATTTATGTCAAGGGAATTAAATGAATTAAAATAATTTAATTTAATTTTAATTAAAAAAAATATTGTATGGTCCCAAATTTTAATTTAATTATATTCCAAAAAACATAACTTAATTAAATATATTTTTTTTAAATATATATTTTTTTAAACTTTTTTTCATGGGCCCTAGATATCCTATAAAACCACTAAAAGTGGTTTTTGAGCCTATACTTGAGCCAAAATGGACTTGGCAGGATTGGTGTTGGGTGGAAATGTTTGAATGGTGTAGCCCAATCTAGTTGGATGAAGTTGAATTGAATTATAGTGGCCCAGATTGTATAAAAAAATGCATCTCTGTAGTTTGATCTTCACAGTGTGGTTGTTAGGGGTTGTAGGGGGAAACACGCCCCTAATCTAGCGGCTGGGGTCTGAAGGCCCTGGGTTAAATCTTGGGAACTGTAGAAATTTTGACTCACTATAGCATTACTGACCAATGACACTAATATGTAATTGTAATAGTGTGGACTTTGACATGGCACTACAGTAGAACTTCCCAAGTGACATCAACAAATAGCTATGGCATCTCAAACTTTTATAGATAATGGTATTATAGCTCCATGTACTTTTGGCCACTAGCATTGTAGTATTGGGAACCTGGGTGGCTACGTCACTATAGAAAACTAGACTTACTATACGGTTGGTGGAATAGTTCATCATCTTTTTTATTATCTTATTCAACCTAGGGTTTCTATATTCATGAAACTCTAAAATTCTCCTTGTAATTATGATCATGAACTAGTGAATTTTTCTACCACTCTATGAGCATAACAATCTTTTCCCAAACCATTTAAATTTTTGTTTCTTGTGATATTCTTCTAATTCTTTTGATTTGTCCCTTTTACTCTTATTTTCTTCATCTTCAACCCATTCTATCATTATTACTCTGGATTCTTCCAAAAAAAATTGGTATTGGAGCCTGAGTTTAGAAGATCAAGTTCAGTTTTCTTGAATTAAATAATGGTTGTGGAGGAAGTTAAGGTAAATATTGACTGCTTTGATGGGACATACTTCAGTTACTAAAGGATGCATTTTGAATACTACCTTTACCAAAAGAAATTTTATTTTCCTATTATAGGTGTAAAAAAATGGATATAGAGAAAATGGATTGGGTGATACTAGATCGATAGGTTCTAGGATTTGTGTTCCTTATGTGGGAACAAAATGTGGCATTCAACATCAAAGAGGAGAATACGATGAATGCACTGATGAAGGATCTCGATAATATATACGAGAAGCCTTCTATATTAAACAAGGAATATATTTTGTGATGATTATTCAATATGAAAATGATTGAAGGGATAATTTTAGTAGATAACATAAACTAATTCAACACCATTACAAGTAAATTAACATCAGTGGTAATTATGCTTGATGGTGAGGTATGTGAACTGGTTTTACTATCTTTATTAAATAATATGTTAAAAGTAATGGTAATATATGTGAGTAGTTATTCTTGGAATACAAATCTATTTCTGAAGTATGTGCAAGTACTAATCCTCAATAAGGATATTTGAAGAAGAGAATCGAGCAGATTATCTAGTTATACTTTAAAAGTAGAAGATAGAGGAAGATTTGTGCAATAATATAATCACAGATGAAAATAAAAATCAAGAGGAAATAGTTGATATAGGGAAAAGGGGATCATTCCTACCTAAGGACACATCAAGAATTAGTATAGATAAAAATGGAGGGCACCTAAAACCAAAACAGAAAACATGGCAACTGAAGGAATGGATGATGTGTTGCTACTGATAATGGATAGCCTTATGGATTCTTGTATTTTATACTCAGGGGTATATTTCCATTCTATATTATAGAAGGGTTTCCAAGAAAATTATGTTTCTATAAATTTTTTCAAGGTACATCTTAATGATGATGAACCCTTAAAGATCATGGGGAAGGGTGATGCATGTATCAAGAAAAATAGTGGGAGTTTTCTGGTTCTGGAAAATGTGAGTTATATCCCTATTTTAAGAAAAATTATCATTCCTACTAGGAATATTTATGATGTAGGTTTTAGTAAAATGTTCATTGGGGTGCATATAAGATCACCAAGGGATCTATATTCATAGATCATGGAGAAAAGAATGTTACCCTGTATAATATGAAAAAAAACTTACATGGACATATTTTCATCAATAAATTCTTTTAACAATTAAAAAATATGACACTATAGGTTAGGCCACATGAGTGAGAATGAAATTAAGGGGTTAGAAACAAAAGGAATGTTTCTAATTTTAATCTGGTGAAAGTTGGATTATGTAAATATTTTATCCTTGGAAAGTAGAAGAAGGTATCCTTTGAAAAAAGAGGAAAAACACCAAATGTTGGTAATCTAAAGTTGGTACACACTATTATATGGGTTCGATCACCAGTACATTCCCATATAGAGTCATAATATTATGTGAAATTTATCTATGAACCAATAAATAAGGCATGTGTTTATTTTTTTGAAAAGATAATTTGATGTATTTAAGGTGTTTTATAAGTGAAAAACCATTATGGGGAATGAGTTAGGAAAAAGATAAAATTTTTAAGATCTAAAAAAGATGGATAGTATAGAAAAAATGAGTTTAGGGAATTCTATGAAAATAATGGAATTTAGTGGGATAATACTCCTCTAAGTACACCGTAGTAGAATAGTGTAGCTGAAAGGATGAATAGAACACTAAATGAACATTCTAAGATCATGAGGCTACACTCGGGGTTACCCAAGAATTTCTAGGTAGAGGTAGTAAACATGAAAACATATATTAGGAATAGGAGTCCATTTGTACAAATGTAATAATTTTAACATGAGGATCTCTATTCTATAAAGGAGTTAAGACTCTCACATTTATGAGTATTTGGTTTTTTGGTATATGTACATGTAGATTCTGATGTAAGGTACAATCTTTATGCTAATTTTAAATCATGTTTCTTTATTGGATATAGTGTTGAGGAGTTTATCTATTTATTTTGGAAAGATAAAAACAAGAAAATTATCAAAATCTGAAATGTGATACTTAATAAAGGTGTCATGTACAAGGACTGTCATCTAGATGAAGTTGATAGTGGGAATAGAAAATCAGAGCACTGTGAGAAAGTGTATCTTGAAGGGGTACCTAAGAATATGACACTAGAACCAGTGGATCCTACCTCTAAAGATGATTTATAGATATTAAAAAGGGTGAGAATCCCTATTCATTGGTATTCATCATCCTTACATTATATTTTATTGGCTGAAAATAGAGAACCATAATGTTTTAAAGAAGAAATATAGGTGAAGGAGTTGAAAAGGTTGAAGTTAGCTATGAAGGAGGATATGTCTTCATTACGTGACAATAATACTTGGTAGTTGAAACCTATTCCTCAAGGATAGAAGGAATTTCAAGAAAAATGGGTGTACCATGTTAAGAAAGAATATGATGTTAAGAGGAGTTACAAGGAAAGGTTATTGGTGAAAGGTTTTCAATAGAAGGAAGGTGTATACTTCATTGAAATTTTCTCACCTGTAGTAAATCTTACCACCATCCAAGTGGTTCTCGGTATTCTTGAATCAGGAGAAATATACAATGAGAAGCTTGATGTCAATAATGTTTTCCTTCATGGAGATCTATAGGATGACATTTATATATAGTAGCCAGATCGGTATGTTGAGTTAGGGAAGGAAGACCTGGTGTGCAAACTTTAAAATATTTTTATGTGGGTTGAATAATACACTCAAGCAGTGGAAAAAAAGTTTGATGAATTCATGACTAAAAATGCATAAAAATAGTGTGTCATGGATCAATGATGTTACTTTAAGTTTTTTGGTGATGTATATATTATAATGATTCTATATGTAGATGATACACTCATTATAAAATCATGTATGCAAAGGATTGATGAGAAAAAGGGTATCTGGATGAGGATCTTGAGATGAAAAGATCTTGGATAATATGGAAATATTTTGGGGATGAAGAACTAGAGAGACCTTGCAATAAGAACCATGATGTCATCACAAGTTGGATATGTTGGAAAGATTATGAATAGATTCAGTATACTAGAAGAAAATATTGTTTTTGTTCCCCTGTAAAATCATTTGAAATTATCAAAGTAGTCACTAAATATGGAGGAAGAGTTTGAGTACATGGAAAAGGTTCTATACGCATCACCTATTGAAAGTTGGATGTATTCAATAGTCTTTAATCAACCTAACATTTCTCATCTAGTGGGAGTTGTGAGAAATTATATTTATAACCCTAGAAAGAATAATTGGGATGTTATGTAGTGTATATTGTGGTATCTAAATGGAATAAATGAAGTGTCTCTATGTTTTAGGAAAACAAAATCATTGTAGGGTTATTCGGATGCTGACCTTGGAGGTGATGTCGAAAGAAGGAGTACCACATTTTATGTATTTACCTATGGAGGAACTGAAGTAAGTTGGACATATGAGTTGCAGTAGGTGGTGAAATTATCCACCATAGAGTCATAATACATTATTGTAACAGAAGATGGAAATAAGATGGTTTGGATAAAGAATGTTTTAGATGATCTGGGTAGAAATCAAGAGGAAAATGTATTTCACTTTGATAATTAGAGTGTTATAAATCCTGCCAATAAGCTAGTATTTTATTCTTGGATGAAGAATACTTAGTTGAAGTACCACTTTATTAGATTCTTAATATAGGATGGGTTGAAAACATTATGAAATATTCATATAACCAATAATCTATATTACACGTTGATGAAGCCTATGGTAATATAGAAGTTGAGGCACTATTGAGGATGAGAGGAAGAATATAGGAGAACACTATGGGAGCATAAAAGGGTGAAGAACTAGTATTTTATAAATTGTCATCTTGAAAATAGAGCTATTAATGGAAGAAAATACTTGTGAATAAATATGAGGATAATCTCATGTTATGTAAGTTTTAAAAGTTAGTAGCATTGAATTGGGTCAACATAACGGATCAAGATCCAAGTGGGATATTTTTGGAATGGTGTAGCCCTGGTCCATTTTGGATGAAGTTAGGCTGAATTCTTACAGACCAAAATATACACCAGATAATAAATTAGTTGTTTGAACTTCATAGTGAGGTTGTTAGGGGTTTCATAGAGAAATTTACCCCTACTCTATGGGTTTGAGGGCTGAAGTCCTTGGGATTTTTTTTGGAAAATGTAGCAATTATGACTCACTGTAGCAGTGATGACCTACAACACTGACATGGCACTCAAGTAGTATGGAATTTGATATAGTGTTATAGAAAACTGACTAGGAGACACTGAAAGAGCATTATTGCATCTCTAATTTTTAGATATAGTGTTACTATAGCTCTACAGAATTTTTGACCACTGAAATTAGAGCAGTGTGGACTTGGTTGGTAGTAGCATTGTAGCATAGTAGAAATACTATGTAGTTGGTGGAAAAGTGCATAATATTTTTTATTATCTCATTAGAACTAGGTTTTATATGTGTCTGAAACTTTGAAATTATTCTTGTAACTGTGTTCCTAAATTAGTGAAGTTTTCTACCTCGTTATGTACATAGAGATTAATTCTCAAACCATGTAAATCTATATGTATTTCAATCTTCTTCTCATTTTTTCCCTTTTTACTCTTATTTTCTTAATCTTCAAACCATTTGGTTATTGTGAATCCTTATAATTCTACAACAGTATAGCAGAATTCTGAAAAAATGGTAATTTAAAATTTTAATGATGTGATCGACGTCATAACATCGTCACTGACATAAAATTTTATCGGTTATAGCCTAAGGATCATGTATTAATGAATTAAACCAAAAATATATATTAAAAAATAACTCATTTGATTTAATAAGACATTATACAACTGTTCATCACAGGTAACCATTTCCCAAAGTAACCAAATATAGATCCCTCTAAATTATTTACATGCATTTCAAAAATATGTGGGAGAATCGATCGTTGAAATCAACTTTCTATCATGGAGATCTGATGATGCCTTAAAAATCATGATGATCATCGCTATATCAATCCTTTGATCTAAGAAAGAGAACTTGGATCAATTTATCAGATCAAGAACTTATCTCTCTAAGAAGCAGGTGAGACAAGATCACAAAATCATAGGATGGATTGTACATCACATAAGATACTCCTCCTCATTATATAGTACGGTTCCAAATACCTGGAAATGGCTCCCTAGCCCTCGGATATGTAATACCTACTAAATAATAAATAAATGACTTTATATGACTGACTTAATGAGTCAAAAATATCATTTATATTTTTATCAATTACTTATAATATAATAAATATATTATGTGATAAAAGAGATCAATTAACTCAACTCGTCATTACTATAAATATTAAATGAACCTTGAATATTAAAATAATATTTATTCGTATATTATTTTTTCATGTATCTAATTTAATACTTGTATATGATTTTAATAAAAAGATTCAATACAAATTATTCTTAACTTTAATAATATGAATTTATTTATTCTTGGTAATTTTATATTCTCATACATCTCCCTAACCCCATGGTAGGTTCCACCATTCCCTATACTTATATTCATTAAAATAAGGTAGAATGTTGAATACAGTAAGTGTATGACCCTCTACACCCTTATCTCAATAGTAGTGAATACTATTTACATACCATGAGAAGATTCTAGCAACTCATCAAGACCCCTAAAGTGATAAGGTACGCTCATAAAAATGATAACATTTCCTATGAACACATGTTGTTTAATATAATATCTTTATATTGTGATATATCATAAAGAAGGACACACACTTCATGTCATCATCCTTTATTTGTTTAGTGTTCATCGACCTTACTGTATAGACATACCTTCTTATACCATATTCATGTATTTATTGAAGGTACTACCATCCTAATCAACAAGGCCCAAGATGTCACTTCCTTCCAGAAGTGACAAATTATGCCTTCATTATTCAATCAATGACATACCACCAATGATGTATGTGACACCCTAAGGCTCACGATTATGTTTAATTTTAAGTTTTATTTATATTTTGATGCATACTTTGAGTTACCGGGTGTTGGGAGTGGGAATATAGAGTTTTTTTGAAGATAAACCATGCTACACAGTTAGTGCATGGTCTGTTTATCCGTGCAGAAAATCATGCAAGGGTGCAAAAAAAATTAATAGAGGGATTTTTTAAGGTTTGAGCATGGTTTTTCAAACCATATGACACCCAATAGTAACCATGAAACTCAATTTTTTGGGAGATAACATCACCGAACGATTTTCCTAATAGTGTATCCAAATCATGTGTTATGTACAGGTCACTTAAAAGTGGATATTTACTTTTTTACCCCAAATGACATTTTAGGTTTTGGAGGGCTCATTTTCCTCCCCCATCATGTACTAAATTTCTCCCTTGGTGGTGGAGTTCCTTACCCTCTTACTTGGTAGTTTTTTCTTGGTTATCTTGGTGTTTGTATTGAGTTAAGTCATTTTCTCCATGGTTCCTTATTCCTTTCCCCCACTTCATGCATGTTCCTATATTTTCATCAAGATGTGTAACTATAGTAGTGGTGTTTGATAAATCTAGGTTATGTGATGGTGGTTTTGGTTTTTTTATTGTGGATTAGGTTTTGAGGCTTTATTCTTCCTCTTCTTAATGGTCATCATCAAGGACAATGATATTTGGACCAAATTCAATGTAATTTTATCTATTTAAGGGTGTTTTCTATGTAATAACTTTAAATTTATAATCTCCCTTATTTTTTGTTGTCTAAATTTATTTTTGAAATGATTTATTATTGGTTTTTATTTCATGGTTTATGTGATTCATGGATTTATTTGGAAATTTGGATGCTTAAAGGGGGTTTTCAAAGTGGTTTTGGATTATATGCACACTAATTGATTGTTAAAATGATTTAAAGGGTTTTTTGTTGATTTAAAATGACTTATAATGTGGTTTTAGAAATGGTTTTACCTTGTGAATGTGTTTTTATAAAATGGGATTCTTTTTTTATGAAATGGATTGTGTTATAGCTTGTTTGATATAGGCACTTTTTTGTGATCATGTTGGCATGGAGTAGTACATGGGTTAATCAGGGTGTGAGTGAGAGGTTTGTTCAAGGGATTGTGTGACCCTTTGAAGGTAATACTACGTGATCTTCCACTTTGGTTTATCTGAGTGGATGCGTAAGACTTATAAGGGAGGATCGTGCAAGCTTCCAATTTGGTTTCTAAGGGACCATGATAGCCTTTGGGTGGAAAGACCATGATAGCTTATATACTGGGCTCGAGGAAGACCAAGATAGATTCCATTTTTCTTATCCATATAGAATACTTGTTTACTCACTCATGATAGGATTGATCATTAGAATCCTGGGTTCACATTACTCATACCAGATTGGTTTATAAGCTTTATGCATTGGTTAGTTCCATTTATATGAGATGATATAAATTATGCTCATTTTTCATTGATGTTATCACATTTTGTAGATGTTTTTCTCACCCTTGATTATTCTTTGGTTGTGATTTTTAGCATGTTATTACTTGTGTCTATGTTTATCTATTTGATCCATATTCAAAACTATTTTGGAAAACCAGTTTAGTTTAAAATGGAAAAACCAAATGGATTTCAAATTTTTATTTCAAAATGGTATTTTTCAAATTTTTTTAGTTTTTAAAATGTTTTCAAAATAGTTTATTAGTTTACATGTGTAAATCTATGAAATAGATTCATGGTGGTATCCTACAAGGATTCATGTTTTACACCTAAATCGGGCCTTTGAGAATTTGTAGATTTTATTTTGTAGGATACATGTAAGGGAAAGGGCACCCTTTACCATGATGGATTTTCTTGATTACCATCATCCAATGTTTTATAGAGGAGATGTGGTCTCACTGGGATTGTCTCTTGTGGATTATTTTTTGGTATTTTTTATCTATTGGGATGTATGTTAGTCATTATTTAGCTTTGTCCCCTTTCTTTTTAGTTTTTTTGTCACAAATCAGGTCGAGTCGCCATCTGACCCAGTTCCCAACTTGGTCCACGACAAGGCCCGAGGGGAATTCCCTATCCCCATGGGCTAGCACAAGTTCCTGAGTATCAGAAATAGTACATGGGAACGATTTACCTGAAATATTAAACACAAAACAACTAACAAGATAAATAAACTAAAACCGAAAACAGACAACCAAACGGGCCCTTAACACATTTCAAATTTAATGGTTTATAACTTGAACCAACATCCAAAAAGAAATGACAAAAAAGGAAAACTAAAACTCTAACTCAAACCTCTAAGAAGAAAGAGAGGCCAGACACCCATGCCACCAACACCAACCTGCATAAGAAGACCGTCAGCAACTTGAACCACCATAACTAAGTACGATGCCTTAACCTGGAATACACAAAGAGAAATTTTTACAAACACCCAAAGGTGTATGTAGGGTGTGAGCCAAAATCCCAGTAGGATACCACCCAATAAAAAGTATCCATGACAAAACATCAAGAGATAATTTAATATGATTATTCAAAATAATACTTTTAAAACTATTTCTAAGGAAAATATTTACAAGATAAAATTCAAAAAGGAATACTTGGAGAAAAAACATTTTACAAACACAATTTTAAAGTGGAAGAGAAAAATTCATAAAGTACGCACATTCACCCAAGTGGTCCTATATATGCTGACAGAGGGCACTACGTCAGGAATAGTAGAGCACTACGGGTGGATCCCCTAAGGTAGCTAGAACGTGTGGGATGCTAGAGACATCGTACCTCGGTGTAAACGTGGCATAGTAACCACAATGATCTATGTTCTCGTGCATGAGCTGCTAGTAGAGAAACACATCCATAACCTAGTGGTTTCCAATCATCACAAAATTTTAGTAAGAGTTGTAACGTCAATCCTTCTAGACGATACCGAGACGAACCACTTATGTATCATCTAGTGTACTAGTCCTAATCCAACCCCTAGGTACCCAGGGTTTTCCCTTGTACTCAATCAGGTTCCATATTCACATAATACACACACACCACCAATTTCACAATCAATATCAAGCATGCCAAATAAGTTACCAATTTCATGGACAAAACAATTTTTCATCTCATGCACATAAAAATCCTTTTTCAAATACATTTTTAATACATACCAAAAGTGCATAAAAAGGAAAGGATACCAGAAAAAACTCAAAACATGTTCCACAATGATTATTCAATTTAATAATAATTTTCACAATTTATAAAACATTATTAAATAACACAACAAGGTCTTACACCACAAATATACCCAGTTCCATTTAGAAAAGACATTTCCAAACTCGTTTCTTAATAAATTCTTCTTAAAACTATTTTCCTATCACTCATAAAACACTACCATGTGATTCATTGCGAGTTTACACTAAAAACCACTTGATTCCATATATAAACATCACTTTAAAACCAAATACACACGGTAACCATATCAAAACATGTTTTCCATGTTTTAAACAATTTTCAATTCAATTTAAAAAGTGAGAAACAATTCAAACACACCCAAAGTGATTCATTTTTATTGGAAAATATCCATTTAAATATACACACACCTCAAATACCTTGAAAATGCATTTCACGCCCACCAAACAAACCCAAAAACCTTTCCAACCATGTTTCGCATTTCAAACACCACTTAAATAAAAAAATTCTCAATTTATAAAACATCTCACATGCATACCATAAGGACTCACTTCAAAACATGCAAATTTCACATGAAAAAACCATTTTAAAATAAATTTCACATTCCAAACCTTCTAAAACCCCATTCGCACCCCATAAAAAAATTGATTAAACGCTTCTATAAATTACTATAACAAGACCAAAATTAAAGACATGAACATTTCTAAAAAATGAAATTTCATCACACACACATGTCAAAATATTTATAAAGCACATTTTGAAGCTTCCAAACAACTCATAAAACCTATTTTTTGAAACATTGTATTAAAGCGCACATCAAAACATAGCAATTTCCTTTATTAAAAACCCATTCCCAATCAATAAGCACCCAAACCCCTTCAAAAAAACCCAAATAACCACATAATAAAAACCAAGAACACATTTATAAACTTAAAAAAAACTTATTAAATTTATCTAGAGATGTTAAGGCATGGAACCACCTACCTCAGTTGAAAAAATATCCAAGGTACAGTGAAAAACTTAAATTGCATGCCAAATGCACCGCAAGAGAACCAAAAAGGACCCTAATTCAATAATTCGAAGAAAAAAATAATTCAATATCAAACCCTAAATGAACCTCATACCTGCTAAAAAGAATAAAAACTCAAAGAAAAAAAGGGGACCTAACCGGATAAGGGGGGTTGCGCACTTAGAAGGATGGAGAGGCGTCGGTGGGGGAGCTGAAGTTGTAACACCCTGACCCTAGTTTTCCAGAGCTGATGCATTATTTTAATAAATTGGCATGATTACAAGGAATTAAGTCCCAAAGGACCAATCATTTTAGCAGTCTTAGAAAATAGATTACATACATGAATGTTATATTACACTTTCTAACATAAAACACAACATATATAATCCTTTTATAACACCATTATTCCCCTAGCTTAACCCAACATATCAAACATAATACACTTCTTCAAATCCTAGGAAAATAAAACATAAGAAAGGGGTGAGCTCACATGGATATTATACTAATCTAATAATCACATGTAATAACTCATTTCATAACGAGGGAATGTATAATGTTGGACATAATAACTACTATGTCAAGGCCTTTTGCCAAGACTATTCACAAATATTCGGTCAAGGCCTTGTGCCAAGACACTGGTTTGTCTCATGAGACCTACCAATGCATCGATGGGTTATAGCTGGCCCTTCCCTTCACTTACTAAGTCCAATGCATTCCTTATAGGAAAATGGTGAAACATAACATAAGCATTCATATTAAAACTAGCATAAGAAATGTTAATACTTTAACCATAAACCACAAATGGTATAAAAATAGCACATCCACAGTCAAACATATCATAACTCATTCAATACAATATGAAATATTGTATTATAATAAATCAACCTTAATCAAGAATAATATCCAATAGTTGAAAATAATCATTAAAACTCTTTGAGATAAATATCCCTTTTCATGAAATTGTTTAAAAGGCACACAATTTATAAAGGAATTCATTTAAAATAGGTTTTTGAATCAAAGTGTCCCATACCAATTTGATTTTTTTAAAGTAATTAACATTTTAAAACAATCATGTTCATATAAATAAATCCTTAAAATCATTTTTAAAAGATGAACATTAATTAAAAAATATTTAGAAAAATAAATCTTTGAAACAATTAAAATGATGATTTAGTTAAATATACCTTTACATAAAACATTAAAAGATTATTTTTGAAAAAAAAATTATGAAACATGGACATGAATGATAAATATGTCCCAGTAAATACTTACACATAAACAATCTCAGATAATAATTAGATTGGGGAATTAACCCTTACCTTGTACGTTCCTTTAGTATAAGGTATGTTTAACCTCCTGTATAATGACCATAGTATGTTATTAAATTATACCAATACCATATTCATATTTATTATATCATTTATGATTTATTTATGACTTTATACTACCCATTTAATAATAATTTTCATATTAAAGTATCATTTTGGGTAATAATCACTTTCTTTATCGTACGTGTCTTAACTTGTTATTCTTGATCGTATCACTTAGATCATGATTTAAATAATTAAAAAAATATAAAACATAATTTATATATCATATATATTAAGAATATAAATATTTATAATAGATATATACATGAAATGGAAACACCATTCATGAAGACAGTAGTCTGTACATACGCATGAACGTTGTTTTCGTTTTCTTATCGTATAGTATGGAAGTAAGTAAATGACATATATTTATCTAAATAAATATATATTATTCTAGTAGAAATATTATTTCATATATCTTGTACTTAATAAATATATATATTTTTATAAAAAATCTTGAATGGTGATCGTTGAAGATGAATCTCGTAGCGTCAAGGAGACGACAATCTGTACATACGCACGAGCGACAATATCATTATATTAATGGTGAAACAATGTTTAATTGGATGGTATATTATATATAAATAATAATTACCATTTTATATTCATTATTTAAATTAATTATACTCATTATTATACCCATCCAAATAATGTAGTGTTGAATAACAAACTACACCACGACGTGGAGACGGTAAGTCGTACGTACGCACGCATGGTGACTTTGTCATTCATAGGATGGATAGAATGATGAATATGGTTGTACCATATTTATAATAACATCTCTGAATGTATAAGGTATGGGAGTTATTATTTTATTATGGTAAAAACAAAGAAATAGGAAGTAGAAGAAGAAAATAATTTTGAAAGATGTGATAAAATAATTACATCTTCTTTGGGTGTTTCCTTTTGATTTGAACAAAAGGGCTACTTAGGCTGGATTTATGCTCAAGGTAAGGCCTCTAGGTTGAATTGAGAGAAGTTTTGAGGAGATTTGGGTAGGTTTTGGACAATAAAAATGGCTTTGGAGGTGTGAATTAAAAAGAAAGGGTGGTGCCCTTTTATAAGAGAGGTGAGGGGCACTTTAGGAAAAATGTTGAAATATTAATTTATTATAAAATAATTTTTGGTTTATAATAGATCAAAATTGATTTATTTAGAATATAAGATTATTATGGGTCAAAATATTCTCAAAAAATAGGTTTTAGAAATGTTTAGGTCATTATATTAACCTTATCTTTTAGATTTAACCCCTAGTTAAATAGTTTAACTCTTACCATGTCTTCTTGTATTTTTATACTACAAGGTTAATATAGTTACTATAAGTTTTCCAAACAAGCCTAAAGTGGATCATTTATAAAATATTAACACTATAAAAGTTAATTGTAAGAATGTTATATTTTTTATGACTTTTATAGTATTTAATAAATTAGTATTTATTTTAAAATATCATTTATGTCAATTTTGTTACTATTTAATACTTGATTTTTATAAAAGTCATAACAACTTTATTCCTTCAAAAAAAATACATTGAATAAATATTAACATGTCATAGTCACCTAGAAAATTAGTGTATGAAATCAAAAGTTTCAAATCACATTTATTTTAATATTTATAATATTGTTTATTTTAATCTTTCATTAATAAGGTAATTACTGCATCATCATTGTGTCCTAAATAAGTTTAATTATTTAATGTCTAAAAATTATAAATAAAATAGCATGATTTGGGAAATATTTTTATCTTTCTAATTAATATTTTTATTCAAATTTATCTTATGTATAACCTTATATTAAAAATGGTTTAGTTATTAAAATTTGAATTAACACTTTTAACCCTCCTTTAAATAAAATATAATAAATGTCTTAATCTAACCCAAGTGGATCAAAAAGGATCATATTTTTGTCCCAAGGTTGATTTTGGTCCAAAAAAACTTATCCAATAGAATTAGGACATGTGTTGGGGTAATTTTATATTATTATAATATAATTTTTACCTTTAATTACTCTATTTACTTTTAATTGTGGTAAATAAAATTCAAAAGTTATTATTCACCAAAAATTATTTTCTTCCTATTGAACCACATTTTACTTACTGATGAAAACCATGTCTGTTGGATTTTTGAAATTGAATTCACAGAAGTAGTAAAATTACATTTTATGCAAATTTGGAAATGTGCCTAGAAGGTGGGTAAAAGATATTAAAAGGTTCAATAAAATTATATATATCTAATCTTATTATAAAATGACTCAAATGAATTACATTGGACTAATATATGTATTATGTATCTATTTTTACTTTAAGATAAATTTTAATTAAAAATAATTATTTAAATGAAAAATTCGGTTTTTATGTACTATGCAGTATTTTTCACTATTCATCAAAAAATGAATGTTTTCATAAAACTACCAAAAATTCACTCTAAGATAATTTTGATATTCTGAATTAAAAAATGAGACCTATTTTACCAAATTCAATTTTTATGAGTGTCTAAAATTAATTTTATTATTGTTCACAAAAGGACATAAAAAGTAGTTCTTTTAAGAAAATAGTTTTTATAAATATATAACTATTTTAACAAAACTTATACATTTTATTATAAATATGTTTTATTTATATGAAAACATTATAAATAACATTTAAAATTTATTTTTTACTATTCATATTATAATATTTAATTGATAAATAAATATAACAATTAAATAATTATAATAAAAATGTGTTGTTTTGCAGAAACTCAATCTTGTGTATAACGCAATCCAAGTCGGTGTTGCATGAAACATAAGCTATTAAACTACTTTAAAAAGATATCATACTATGAAATATTGAGGTGTTATAGAAGCGGTGTTGTCCAGCGAGGGAGGAGGACCACCGGACTCGGTCGCAGCTAGTAGGGGGAGGTATTGGACGTGGGGTGCACGAGGGGGGTAGGGAAGTCACCAGTCAAGGCATGCGCATGAGCAGGGGAGGCGCATCAGAACATCATCACGTCGATAGGGGGGTTCATGTCGAAGAGGGGAGGAAGGTGGAGGGGAGGTCGCCACCAACCATGGTTAGGGTTTTGGGAGTTGGGGCGCGACATGAGAGAATAGAGGGAGAGATGGGGTGTGATGGGTTGGAGAGAAAGGAAGCAATAGGGAAGAAAAAAATAAGAGGAAAAAATGAAATAAAGACCCTAAAAATGAATCAACTTAAATATATTAATAATAATAATTAGTAATAATAATATAAACAATAATACTGATAATAATAATAATAATAATTAACATATTAATAATATTAATAATATTAATAATAACAATAATAAGAATTATAATAAAAAAATTACCATTTCTTTTATTATTAAAATAATTATTTAAACTTTGTTTGTTTGTTTGTTTCTTATCTTACTTCAACCTCATTTATTTCATTTTACTTCATTTATTTGTTCTGAACATTGGGCAGGTTGTACGGGGAACCGAGTGAGGTTGCACGGTGACCCAGGCAAAGTCGTGTGGCTTTGACCGCGCCCTTCCTGTGCGTTGAACGCTGTCACGGAAAAAACATGCGTTTTTAAATAAGAACTCAATGATTTAAGTTGGGCTTCACCCCAAACTACCTGATGCCCAGAAAATTAATAAAATGAATAATTTAAAAGAGGTGGGTGTGAAAATTCTCCCCACCATAGAGTTTTTAGTTCCAAAAAATCCATAACTAAGGCTGAACCCTAAAGAAGAAACTAATACCCCCCCAGGTTCAAAGATGATCCCTATGAAAAATAAGTGAAAAAAAAAAGAAAACACACAGTGCTTAGAGAAAGTGACTCAAATGAAAACCTCTATGAACCTGTAAAAAGAATTTTTGCTAAGTGCCACCCACCCCAAAGAGCTAGAACACCTCCAGTTGATTGATTAAGGAAAGGAACTCTCACACCCAAGGAAACTAAATTCGCAAACTGAAACACCTCAAGAACCATTAAATAGAAACCACACAATTTGATTGGAATGAACAAACAAGATCAAACCACATCCAAAGAACACTCTTATCACCTACCACCAAGTTGTATCTAGTAACAAAACCAAAAGGACAACATGAGGAAGCCTGAAGGGGATCCCCACCATTAGAAACCTACCAATGCCTGAGACGAGACTAGAAAACCAACACGGGGAGGCCCAATTAAACTCCCCACCATTATGAAAAAGGCTAAAACTGATTAATTCTAGAGAAATTTGTGCAAGACACACCATGGGTCTCCCCACCATTAGAACTGATAGAAGATACAGAACATTGAAATTTTATGGTGACCAAACACCCCACCACAAGGGGTAGGGAGGGTAGGGGCCAAAACTATCAGGGCTTCAAATCCACAGCCGAAGACAAACAAACATCTTCACATCCCTAGATAAGAACTAATCAAAATTAAGATCTATTTACCAAAACATACCCCATAAGGACCACTCAAATAGATTACATTCGGTGGGACCCAACCACTATGACTTTAGGGTAACAATATGACCACACCTCCTCATAGCCACAGGAAACCCCACACACCTAAATGGGTCATTCGGAACAGAACAGTTATAAGAAACAATTTAAACTAACTTCACCTTCAATACCAACAACAGAAATAAGGTCGGGGTCCCATTCACTTCTGGGGTTCCTGACCATGTGCCAGCTTCAATCCAAGGCCTATGATTGGAGCCCTGATGTTCGAATCATCTCCTACCTCATAGTCGGGAATTGAGGACTCCCAAAAAAAGCTCCTTCATTCCTGGTGCCGCAAGAAACCATACTGAAATCGAGACAACACCATCAGACACAACACACTATGACATCTAGCTAATCCCTCATGGAACATCCACCAAAACAAGGGTTTGGATGATGCACATGTGTTACCTATTCACCTTCACCAAGAATCTTCAGAAGGAAAGATGGACGATAAACACTCCCCTTTGAACAGAAAAATTATAACTCCCCAAGAGGAGGACACACTCCTATGAAAATAGGGATTCCTGGAGGGTTCTATGAAATCCACCCTTGCACTTCAAAGAGAACTCACACTGTAAGGCATCACCAAACATGACCCTTGTGGATGATGAAATCACTACAAGCCTTTCAATACATCGGTCAACACCAATAATTCAAAACCACCTTCACCCTTCCCCATTGGAATTCCTTTCACCATTTCCAGGGGTACTTCAGACACAACAGTGTCAAACTTCATACCCAATGACTCAAACAACTCAAAGAGACCAAAAATCCCTTCAACTCCTCTCACATCTTTTATCTCACTGTGAGAGGATCCGATTAATTGAAAAGGAAAAGGGATAGACTTAGCACTATCACTCAAAAGTGGGAGTCCTTACTTTAATCAACTAGAGGGTCGGCCAATGGTAAATTTCCCATGGCCACACTCCAATTGCATGATAACGCTTTTTTGGGGCATACACTAGTCAAGAAAGAAAACCATTGACCCAATAAAACTAATCTAATGGCCAATTCATACCACTAGAGAACACTAAACGTGTAGGGGGAACCACTGCAAGGGCTTCCTAAAGAAATTTTCAAAAGAATCCACTAACCACACACTTTCACACCAACTTACCAATAAGAATTCAAACTCAAGACACAAATCAGTTAAAAAGGATTCTCAGCTCAAAACACCTCACATACAACATTTCCAAAATACAAGGACACACCATGCAATCACCAGTTATTAAAATACCAAATTTTCTTTTAACACAACTTTTTGAAAATAAACAAATTTGGTGGTTTGAAAAAACACCAATGGTTTCCCATAGGCCTCACATATACATGTTCCCGTGTCACCTTGGGCACCCACCTCATGTCTATACAGGCACCCATCAACTCATACAATTGACCATTTCCCTTTCCATATACACCCATGCATGTGGTTTCCCATGAGAACACCAAGTATCAAAACCAGACCTTTCCATTTTTCAAAACCAAAACATTCAACCCAAACTTTTCAAACCTTACAC
Source organism: Viscum album (assembly GCA_963277665.1). Classification (NCBI taxonomy): domain Eukaryota; kingdom Viridiplantae; phylum Streptophyta; class Magnoliopsida; order Santalales; family Viscaceae; genus Viscum; species Viscum album. Next base: position 1,408,158,041 of record OY728130.1, read on the forward strand.
ATCAGTTTCTTTTTAAATTTCTTCATTTCAAAACATTTTCCAATACCAACTCATTTTTACTTAACAACCACATTTCCACAATTCCAAAATAAAGAGACAAGGAATGATGAAATAGTAAACTAGTGTCAGCAGGTGAATAAGACATATGGTTGGTGGCCATACGCCAATCACACCACCTTCAAGGAGAGTATTCTAAAAAAACATCTCCAAATCCACATGGCTTTCTAGGCCCTACGATCTCACTAAGACCACTGACCCTACTCCCTTTTCATTTCTCCCTAAACTAGATTAACCACAATGACCAAAGAATCAGAAAAACCTCAACTTTCCATAGTAACCTCAGACCCTCCATGAGGTGTGCTGGCCAGGAACCTTACTTGTAGCGAGGACGTCGAGTCCTGACAATCCTAGCTTTTTTCTATCATGACTCTTTCTAAAAGAACACGACCTAAGAGATTGAACCTCCTCTAATACCATTTTGTCACGAATCAGGTTGGGTCTCCATATGACCTGGTGCTTAACCTGGTATGAAGCAAGGCCCAAGGGGTGTTCCAAATCCCCATGGGCTGGCACAAGTGATCGGGTATCAAAAATAGTACATGGGAATGATTTACCCGAAATAGTAAACACAAAACAACTAACAAGATAAATAAACTAAAACTGAAAACATACAACCAAACAGGCCTTTAACACATTTCAGATTTAATGTTTTATAACATGAACCAACATTAAAAAGGAAACAAAAACAAATGAAAACTAAAAATCTAACTCAAACCTCCAAGCAACAAGATAGGCCACACCCCCAGGCCACCAACACCAACCTACATGAGAAGACCATCAGCAATTCAAACCAACATCACTAAGCACGAGGTCTCAACCTGAAATACACAAAAAACAAAGTATATATACACCCAAAGGTGTATGTAGGGTGTGATCCAAAATATCAGTAGGATACCACTCAATAAAAAGGATACATGACACAACATCAAGAGATAATTTAATATGATTATTCAAAATTATACTTTTAAAACGCTTTCTAAGGAAAAATTTATAAGCTAAAATTCAAAAAGGAATACTTGGAGAAAAAAATATTTTACAAACACTATTTTACAAACAATATTTTAAAGTGGAAGATAAAAATTCATAAAGTACACACACACGCCCAAGTGGTCCTCTGTATGTTGATGGAGGGCACCACGTCATAAATAGTAGAGCACTGTGGGTAGATCTCCTAAGGTAGCTAGCACGCGTAGGATGCTAGAGACATCATACCTTGGTGTAAATGTGGCATAGTAACCAAAATGATCTACGTTCTCATGCAAAATCCACTAGTAGAAAAACACATCCATAACCTAGTGGTCTCTAATCATCACAAAATTTTAGTTAGAGTTGTAACGTCAATCTTTCTAGATGAGACCGGAACGAACTACTTATGTATCATCTAGTGTACTAGTCCTAATCTGCCCTTAGGTTCCCGAGATTTTCCCTTATGCTCAATCAAGTTCCACATTAACATAATACACACACACCACCACTTTCACAACCAATGTCAATCATTCCAAAGAAGTTACCAATTTCATGAAAAAAACATTTTTTCATCTCATACACACAAAAATCAATTTTTAAATACATTTTTAAAACATACCAAAAGTACACAACAGGGAAATCATACCATAAACAACTCAAAACATGTTTGACACCCATTAATCAATTTAATAATCATTTTCACAATTTATAAAACATTATTAAATAACATAACATGGTCTTACACCAAAAATATACCCATTTCCATGTAGAATAGTCATTTCCAAACCTCTTTCTTATTAAATTCTTCTTAAAACTAGTTTTCCACAACTCATAAAACACTACCATGTGAGGCATAGTGTGTTTACACAAAAAACACTTGATTTCATATAGAAACATCACTTTTAAACGAAATAAACACGGTAACCATATCAAAATATGTTTTCCATTTTTTAAACAATTTGTAATTCAATTTCAAAAGTGCGCAACAAGGAAAAAATACCCAAAGTGATTCGTTTTCCTTTGAAAATCTCAATTTAAATATACACACACATCAAAGACCTTAAATATGCATTTTTCACCTACAAAAAAACCCAAAAACCTTTCCAACCATGTTTCACATCCCAAACACCACTTAAATAAACAATTGATCAATTTATAAAACATATCACATGCATATCATAAGGCCGCACTTCAAAACACACAAATTTCACATGAAAAAACCATTTTAAAATCAATTACACTTTCCAACCCTTATAAAACCTCATTCACACCCCATAAAAAATTTATTAAATGCTTCTAGAAATTACCATAATAAGATAAAAAATGAAATACATGACCATTTCTAAAAAAAATGCAATTTTATCACACACGCATGTCAAAATATTTATAAAGCGCATTTCACACCTTCCAAAAAAACTCTTCAAACCCATTTTTTGAAACATTGCATTAAATAAAACGTCAAAACATAGCAATATCCTTTATTAAAAATCCATTCCCAATCAATAATCACCCAAAACCATTCAAAAACACCCAATGCACCACACAATAAAAACGAAGAACTTGTTTATAAACTTAAACAAACTTATTAAATTTATCTAGAGATGTTAAGTCATGGAACCACCTACCTTGGTTGAATAAATATCCAAGGTATGGTGTAAAACTTCAATCACATACCAAATAAAATGCAATCGAACAAAAAAGAACCTTAATTCAATAATTAGAACAAAAATGATTCAATATCGATCCCTAAACAAACCTCATACCTACTGAAAAGAACAAAAAAATAAAAGAAAAAAAAGGGGAATTAACCAGATAAGGTGGGGTTGCACACGCAGGAGGGTGAGGTGCCAGTGGGGGAGTTAAATCAGCATCATCTAGTAAGGGAGGAGGAGTGTCGGACTTAGCCATGTCCAGCAGGGGTAGGTACTGGATGCGGGTCACGTGAGGGAGGCAGGGCAGTCGTCGGTCGAGGAATGCGCGTGAGTAGGGGAGTTGCGTCAGAACAACGTCACGTCGGTAGGGGGGTTTGCGCCAAAGAGGGTAGGAAGGTGGAGGGGAGATTTTTTCTAGCCATAGTTAGGGTTTTGGGAGTTGGGGCATGATATGAGAGAAGAGAGGGAGAGATGGGGTGTGACGGGTTGGAGAGAAAGGGAACAAGAGGAAAGGAAAAAAAATAAGAGGAAAAAATGAAATAAAGACCCTAATAAATGAATAAACTTAAATATATTAATAATACTAATTATTAATGATAATATAAAAAATATTACTAATAATAATAATAATAATTAACATATTAATAATTTTAATAATAATAATAACAATAATAAGAATTATAATAAAAAAATTAAAATTTCTATTATTATTAAAATAATTCCTTAAACTTTGTTTGTTTATTTATTTATTTATTTATTATCTTAATTCAACCTCATTTATTTCATTTTACTTCATTTATTTGTTCAGAACATCGAGCAGGTCATGCAGGGAACTGGTCAAGGTCGTGCGGTGACCTAGGTGAAGTTGTGCAGCTTTGACCGCACCCTTCCCATATGCTAAACGTTGTCAAGGTAAAAAAACATACATTTTTAGATAAGAACTCAAATATTTAATTTAGGATTTAACCCAAACTACCTAATTCCTAGAAAATTAAAAAAATAAATAATTTAAAAGAGGTGGGTGTGACAGGTTTTGACTTGAGATACCATGTATATGTCCAGTTATGGAATGTTTGTATATGATGCATGTTGTTGATTATGGTATATTCTTGTCGTGTGATATTGTTTAATTTAATTTTTTTGGCATATCTTCCCTTATTATAGATGGGTTGTAGTGGTTTACCAATGGAAAAATTGTTCCCAAGTGATGGTTGGTTATGCCTGGTGATTTTCTTTAGCCCATGGTGATTGGGAACACACTTCAAGCCATGTGGCAGGCCAATTTGGGTGACAAGTTGAGTCGACCTAGGATGGTTCAATACAAAATAATATTAGAGCTGTTTTTTATTTGGAATTTATTAGTATACTAGATTTAGTACCATTAGTACTTAAGAGGTAGGAATATGGGAGTTCATGTATAACTCTTCTTCATGTCAAACATCAAGTTTCCATGGGTGGTCTAGGGTTGTGGTTATGATTTGATCTTGTTTGTGGGTTATTTTTATAAATTTTTAAGGTAGTTCCTGATCATTGGAAATTTTTAGAGTAATCCTAGGGCCGTTTTGAGTTTTAGGGCTAAAATAGGGAGGTTTGGAGGGCATTAACACTTAGTGCACATGGTTTGTAGAAAACATGTGCAGCTCAGGTGGCCTTACCTCAAACTCCAATAGAACCCACATGGTTGGTTCATTATTTTAAAAACCATGTTTCCATATCATGTAGTGTGGGAAATGATTGAAATTTTTTATGTTTCTCTCCATTTTCATTTGGAGTTTCATATGGTGATTTTTTTTTCGATACCCATGTGGAGGGATTCTTTTTTCTCTTCATCATGGTATTGAGGTTGAATTGTGCTTAATGGAGCTTATGTTTTGTGTCTTGTAGAAAAATCATCCCATAAAGACCTCATTTAGGCACAGATAGGGTTCAACGAATAATACCCTACAAGTGAAACTTCCTCTTGATCTGGCTTTGGTGGAGTCAGTGATTTGTATGATTCAGACCTTAGGTCAAGTGGTTGATCATGAGAAAACATAGATGGTGGACCATGATTCATAGTTCACTAAGAAAAATCCACCAATGTTCTATGGTAATAAGGAACCCAATGATCCCAAGGAGTGGTTGGGTTATATCAAGTAGTTATTTGAGTTCTTAAAGACCCCTGATACCTCTAAGCTGAGGTTTTACACATATTTTCTTAAAGGACAGAGTAGAAAGTTGTGGGAATCAATGGTGCTTTTGGGGAAGCGTGAGTATCTCAGATGGAACAATTTTAAATTGGTGTTTAATTGGAATTTTGGTGATTCATATGATTCTAACCTTTGGTCAAGTGGGTGGTCATGAGAAAACACAAATGGTGAACCATGCCCAGAAGTTCACTCAGTAGAATACACTAGTGTTTCGTGGTGACAAGGGACCTAATGAGCCCAAGGAGTGGTTGGATCATATAAAGTGGATATTTGAGTTCTTGAAAACCCCTAATACCTTTATGGTTGTACTTTTCAGTATGTACAAGAAGGACTAAGTAGAAAGTGGTGGTAATTGATGGCGCTTTCATGGAATTATGAGGATCTTAGGTGGACCACTATTGAAGTGGTGTTTAATCAGAAGTTCTATCCAGAGACCTTAAGAGATCTGAAGGCCCACAAGTTCTTAATGATGGAGTAGGGTGATCATTCAATGATTTATTATTATTATAATTTTACTAAGTTATTTCATTTTTCTCCAAATCTCCTCATGAATGATTACATCAAGTCTTGTAATTTTGAGATGGGCTTGAGGCCAAAGTTCAGATTTATGATCATTATTATCTGTTTATTGACCTGTTTAGTGGTGTTTGACAAGGTAGATATGGAATAGGGGGATTTTACTATCAAGAAAAGTATCAGTGGTGTTCTTTTTGTTGGAAAAAACCAAAGTTATTCTTTAGGGAAGAATAAAACATGGGGTGATTCTCTTCAGGGTAGTGGCGGGAGTGTCCAATAGTCATCGGGGTTAGCTACTATGAATTCTACTGGGCATGGACCAATTTTATATTATTAGTATGGGAAGGAAGGAAACATTAGGCCTAATTTATTAGATACTCTGAGGATGTTCCATCATTGTGGGAATTCATGATGTATCCAGTGCTTCTGTCAATTGGCTTTGTGATGGAGTAGTGTAGGCTCTGCATTTTTAGAGGGATCTATGGTGAAATCAGAGGCTTACAAGGGAGGGGGATCGTGTCCTAGTGGTAAGGGAAATTCCCACCAAGGAAAGAAGATATAGGATAGGTCTAATCCAAGTCATATTCATACAGTATAGATTTTCCTAGAAGACTCTGATTATGGGCTAACCATCATTAGAGGTACAATGTTTATTAAATCTTCCATGGAATCCATTTTTTTACAATATAACATAAAATTATTTCATTTCACTTAATATGATTTATGTTTTGGGTATAATAGATGAATTTATTCCTTATGTCATGGATTTTCTAACACTTTTGGGTAGGAAGAAGTATAAAGGTTTCAAGTTCCCTGAGTGTCGTGTTGTAGTAGCGAATGTGGAAGTCATATGGTACTTTCTTCAAGTAACTAATTGTTTTTTATCATCTTAGGGTTCATTTTTTTACTCTTGATGGGAGCACTCACATATTTTAGGGACATTGGGATATGTGATAAAGGAGGGTAGGACTAGTTGTGTTAGAGTTGGGTTGATCTTGTGCTAGCTATCCAGGTTGTTTCTTGAGGCTTTTGAGCAATATGTAGTAGGTGAGATTCTATTGTTCATGGATAGGTACCCATACATATTTCCAATTCCAATACGCGGGAGGACTATGCTAACCACCTTGAGTTTATTTTGGGTGCTTTGAGAGATAACCATTTGTATTTCAATTTGCCTAAGTTCCATTTTTTGATCTAGGAAGTGAGGTTTTTGGGCCATGTGATTTTTGAGGTAGGATTTTCAGTGGATTTAGAGAAATTTTTAGAATTAATGTATTGGTAGGATCCTAAGAATTTGTTTAATATCTATAGCTTTATAGTATTATATGGATATTATAGATGTTTTATGAGATACTTAGGCTAGCTTCTCCCTTAATGTATTTGACCATAAAAGGGGTGAATTTTGAGTCGGATGAGAATTTATAGAGTTATTTTGACTAATTTTAGACTCTTCTGACATCCACACCTATTTTGATTCTTCCTTTTCCTAGGATAGATTATGTTGTGTATTGTGATGCTTCCAGTGTGGGTTTGGGATGTGTGATGATGCATAAAAACCATGTGGTGGCCTATGAATCATGGAAGCTATGACCACATGAGAAAAATTACCACACCCAAGACCTGTAATTAGTAGCTATTGTAAATACACTAAAGATGTGGAGACATTTCCTCTTCAGGGAGAGTTTTACAATGTCTTTGGATCATATAATTCTAAAGTAAATTTTCACCCATAGGTACTTGAACCTAAAGTAGAGACATTGGGTAGAGTATCTCCAAGATTTTGATTTATATATTTCTTATACACCTAGGAGGGGAAACATGGTTGTCGATACTTTGAGTTGGAATCTTCTAGTATAGACAGTTCAGGAATCAATGGATGAGTGGGGTCTGATGGGTTTTTTTCTGATATGATTCTAGATGTGAAAGATGATGGAGGTAAGATATTCTAGGCTATTTTGAAGATTAAAACCTCTCTCATTGATTGGGTGAGTATTGAGTAGTCATCTAACTCTAAGTGTGAGTAGATTAGAAATGTTTTTAATAGCAGGAAAACCTCAAGTTAGTGGTCTCAATCTCATGATGGTTCTCTCCATTTTCAGAAGTTTATGGTTGTTCCATTGAGACCAAGGTAGATGTTTATGTGTGAGGTTAATCACACCAATTTGGTCATTCCCCCCATGGGGGACAATATTTTTTATACCTTTATAGGTTGGTATTGGTGGTTCAGGATGAGACAAGCAGTGGTGGACTTCGTTTCTAGATGCTTGACCTGTTAGAGGATTAAAATTGAGCATTAGAGGTCAGGTGGGTAAATATATCTACTTACCATTCCTTTTTTAAAGTGGTATGAGAAATTTATGGATTTCATGATTGGTGTACCTCTTACGTTGAGTTGGATAGATTCCATATGGGTGATTTTCGATCATCTGATGAAATCATCCCACTTTCTTTCCTGTTAGGAAGTCAAATAAGGTAGAAGACCTTAAATGCCTATATGTTTTATAGGTATTTTGGACTCATGGAGTGACATCAGAGATAGTGTCAGATTGAGATGATTTTTTTACTTCCCAATTATGGAAGGGACTTCAAGAGTCTTTGGGAACCCATTTTAAATTGATAAATGTATATCATCGGCATATGGATGGCCAACCTGAGTGGACCATCCATACTCTTGAAGATATTTTAAGGGCATGTGTGCTTTATTTTGGTGGTTTGTGGGAAATGAAAATTCCATTGGATGAGTTTACTTATAAAAAATATACCAAGATTTAATCAACATGGCCCTATTTGAGTCGTTATATAGTAAGTCATGTTGATCCCCTTTTTGTTGGGATGAGGTAGGTGAGCATTCCTTAGTTGGACCGAACCTCAACCAAGAAACAACCAAGATAGTACAGCTAATTCATAAATGGTTAGTGAAAAATCAAAGTCGTCATAAGTATTATTCTGGCCTTATTCATCATTTATTAGACTTTTAGGTTGGTGATCAGGTATTTATGTGGGTATCAGTTCATCTAGGGCACCATCATTTGGGAAAGTAGGGGAAATCAGTGTTGTGTTATTTCAAGTCATTTCATTTTTTGGAGCATCTTAGGAAGGTAGCCTATCATTTAGAACTTCCACTATAGATGAACTTGATCTATGAAATATTTCATGGATACTAGTTTATGGGATATCATCCAGACCTATCTCATGAATTGGAGTGGGAGGATTTATAGTTATAGCATGATTATAGGGTTGTGGATCATCCTATTCATAGCATGGATCATCAGAGAAAGGTGTTTTGTGGTAAGTTGATACTATTATTCTGTGTACTTTGGAAATTTGGTATTAATATTCATGATACATGGTAATGGTAAGGTTTTTTGAGGGAGTTTTGGCCTCACATGTTTTCTTCTAGTGAAGCCTGATGAATTTCTACAGGAACAAAGTATCATGATAGGGAGTTTTTGACACCTGTTAGGTCACTAGTACATTAAATTTTGTGTTTTATTTATCTTTTGATTCATACTTGTATTTATTGGGTCCTGATAATGGTAAAAATGAGTTTTTTGGAAGACATACTAAGGCGCATGGTTTGTATAACCATGTGAGGGTGCTTCATTATTTGACAGTGAGGATTTTCAAAGTTTGAGAATAGTTTTTCAAACTATGTGGCACTCAGGAGTAACTGTGTGGCTCATTTATGGGGGAGATATTATCCCCGCATGTTTGGTGTATTTTTTTCCTAACCATGTATCCAAACCATACATCCTATCCAGATCACTTAAAAATTGTCTATTTACCTTTCCACCCATGCTGGGTATTTAGGTTTTGGGGGATTTTTTTCCTCCCCTATCATGTTTAGCCCTTCTCCCTTGGTGATGGAGCTTCTTACCCTATTCATTGGTGGTTTTCTCTTGGATATATTGGTGTTTTGATTAAGGTAATTTATTTTATCCTTGGTTCCTTCTTCATTTCCCCCTCTTCTTTCTTGTTTTACCATTTTCATGGACATGTGTAACCCTAGTAGGGGTGTTAGTAGAATCTATGGTATGTGATGGGGGTTTTGGTTTGTTTCCTTGTGTCTTAGGTGTGTGATTATTTTTTTTACCTCTTATGAGTTTTCATCGTCAATGGTGATGATACGTGGACCAAAAATGGGGTAGGTGTCTTTATTTAAGGGTGTTTTCCATGGAATAACTTTAAATTTCTAATCGCCTTTGGTTTTTGTTGTCTAAATTGCCTTTGAAATTATTTATTCTTAGTGTGTATTCAATGTTTGATGTGATTCATGTATTTTTTTTTGGTAATTTGGGTGTTTAAAGGTGTTTTTCCAAAGTTGTGTGGATTGTATGCACACTAAGTGTTTTTTAAAATGGATCAAAGGGTTTTTATGGATTTAAAAGAATTTATAAAGTGCTTTTAGAATTGGTTTCACCTTGTAAAAGGTTTTTTGATAAAATGGGAATGTTTTTTATGAAATGGATTATGTTATAACATGTTTGGTATGGGTATTTTTTTATCATTTTGTTGACATGGAGTAGCACATAGGTTAACCGAGGTGTGAGAGAAGGGTTTTTTTGAGGGACCATGTGAGCCTTCTGAGGGAAGTTCATGTGAGATTCCACTTTGGTTTGTCTAAGTTATCATGTGATCCATCATATAGAGGACCGTTCGAGCCTACAATTTGGTTTACAAGGGACTGTGATAGCCTTTGTGTGGAAAAACCATGAGAGCTTCCATGTTGGGCTTAGGGAAGTCCATGAGAGCTTCCAATTTGGTTAGCCATCTAGAATACTTTTTTACTCACTCATGATAGGCCTAATGGTAAGATACCTAGGTGCACATTACTCATGTTAGATTGGTTTATATTATTTATTCATTGGTTAGTTCCATTTTTATGTGATGAGATATATTATGCCAATTTTTCATTGATGTTCTTGCATGTTGTTGGAGTTGTGCTCACCATTTATTGTGATTTGGTTGTGATATTGATCATGTTATGCCTTGTGGATATGTTTATCCATTTTATCCATGTTAGAAATTGTTTTGGAAAATTGTTTTTGTTTTAAATGGAAAAATCAAATGGATTTCAAATGTGTATTTGAAAATGGTTTGTTTTCAAATTGGTTTAGTTTTGAAAATGTTTTCAAACTAGTTTACTAGTTTTCATTTGTAAAATACTTAAATAGATTAATGGTAGTATCCTACTGGGATTCAAGCATCATACCATACTTGGGCCTTTAGGAGTTTTCATATTTCATTTTGAAGTACATGGGTAAGGGAATGGGAACTATGTTCTAGGGTGGATCTTCTTAATTAGTGTTGTCTAGTGTTTTGTGGATGTGATGTGGTATCACTGGTATTGGATCATGTGGATTCATTGTTGGTACTTATTTTTATATTTCCCCTTTCTTTTTATTTTTGGGTTTTGACTTGATATACCATGTATATTTCTAGTTATGTAATGTTTTTATATAATCAATGTGAGTTGTGTATAAAATTATGGCTCCTGAGTCTCCCAACACTCTTTCCCACTCCCTTTTACCCTCCTAAGTCTTCATAATCTTCCTTTGGTGGTGAAAGTGATCCTTCAATTTACTCGGACCATGATTCCCCTTCCTCTGTGTCTCCCTCCATGGCTTTGGTCAATGGCATCATTCTCATTTCCACTGGCCTATTTGCCTAACTCATCACGTCGAACCCCATTTTAGTCTGGTGTGATAGATATTTATAGTGGTTTGTGATGGTGTTATAGATGGATTTTGGTTTCATTGCATCATTTTTTATATGGGTTTTGGGTTTTTTGTTTCTTATCTGGTTTGGACTTTTTTGTTTCTTTATGTTGCTCTTACTACTTTACCCACCACACGCGACCCCATATCTAGTCAGACGTGATGGTGATTCAGTAGTTTGGGATCATTCTGAGAGAAGCTTATAGGGTCTCTCTCTTCATGCATCTCAACATCAGTTCAGCCTTCTCTACTCTCTTATGCTCTCTTTCCGTCTTTCCTAGAGTGTGTAACCCCATCCTGGTTAGGAACGGTGGATAATATAATGGTTTGGTCTTGAGATAGAGATAACAGTTGGTTGTGCCATTATTTTTGTCCCTTCCTTTTATTTTATTTATTATTATTTTTTTGAAATGGTTTTCTATCCATCATCTTTCAATGGTGGGGGTGATTTTCAATGACTAGTTCAATGATGGTGGCTGATATTTTTTGGGCATGGGGCTATTTTACCAGTGATGATAGGTTTAGTAGTGATGTTTCTCTCATTTCAGTTGGTTTATTTTTTGCATCTCTTATTCTTGATGGTCCATTGAAAGTGGCTCACAGTGTTTAAACCTTGACATTGAATACATAAACTCAATGAATATGATTTATACAATTATTTTTCTTCCTGTTGGTATGGTTTTCATTTGATTTCAGTTTTTGTTTTTTCTGGATATTTGATGGTTGAGATCCTAGATTTGGATGCGGGGAATAGAGCTCTAATGTTCATCCAGGAAGTCATTCTTCATGGATCTATTTTTCTTATAGTTTGACATTTCTGGAAGTGATGGAGAATGTACTAGGGATGATGACAGTCAAGGAACACATGGGTTACATCAACCTTGGGCACAAGGAAATATCTCAATTTTCACCTGCCAGCTCATCCAGTTTTTGAAATTTTGAAATTTTGAAATTTGGATTTTTGGAATTTTTTTTCTGATTCCCTAATTTTTGAAGGAAGGTGGTAATTTGTTGTGGTGTTTGATTTGGTATTTTGTACGGTTCCCACTTATCCTAAATTAGTTTTTCTTAAAAATGAATTTGGATGGTATATGATGTATGTTATTTTTTATGGTATCTTATTGTCTTGCGATGTTGTTGAATATGATATTGTTGGTGTGGATGCCCCTTTTTATGAATGGGTTATTCTATTTTACCCATGGAGAAACTATTCCCAAGTTATGGTTGGTTATGATCAATGATTATTTCTATCCCATGGCAATCGGGAACATGCTTCAGGCCTGTGGCAGGTCGTCTTGGGTGATGAGTTTAATTAAACCATGATTGTTTGCTACAATACACCCAACACAAGCTACCCCACCATGAAATAAATGTCACATTTTTTACCTTGTATCAAATTACATGATCAAATAGTATACATTGATAATAATATATATCCAAGATACAATTACACAAGTTCGCGGATAGGAACTACCAATGACACCTAAATCATGTGATGTTTCTATTGGTGGATCAGTCCTCATAATCTCATCTACTCGAGATCACCAAGCATGAACTTTATGAGAAGAATCTAAATTCTTATGATCCACTAGCACTTTATGGTTATACATCATCTATTTCTAGTCATCATGATGTATATAGACCATAATACATATGTTTAAGATTAATTTCATAGTATCTTGAGATTCTTATTATATATTAGGAACTACTATAACCTTTTGATATGATAAATCATATACAGACATTACCATATATATAGTGGATGTAGGAATATCACTACTATTATGGTATGAATATATCATTTATAACTCATTGTATACATGACATGGTAATCAAAAAGTAATTTTTAATTTGGTTCAAGGTCACCAACTATTACAACACAAAACGCCTCGAAGAAGCACCTCAAGATGATTAGGGTTGGGATAAAATTAGAGGTTTTGAGAAAAATTGAGGGTGAAAGAGGTTTTATAGTTATTCTACCAGAAATAATTTCACACTGTGAATGGTTCATTCACATCATGAATGTTCTGAGTTTAATACCTACCAAAAATGCATCTCCTAGATCCAAAAAAACATGGGATTAATTCACATCATAAAACAAAAATTCACATTATGAGTTTTTTGAGACAATTTCACAAAATCTAACCCCTCATATCTTTACATTGTGAACTAATGGTACACTTTGTGAATCACATCCTATGAAATTCTCTTCTCATGCTTTAAATTATTATTTATTCTGTGAACCGAACTCTTACATCGTGAACTACAATTCACAATGTGAAATTCTCCTGCAACCATATTTTATTTCCCAAACTCCCCAGATCCTACTATAGGACTTATATATACACCATGAACCTCAGATACATGCAAAAGAATGGGATAGAAGGATATAAGACCTTACAACTGATCTCGTTATTTCCTATTTACCACATAGATCTTTAACTTTTATTGTTAATTGTAACATGAATACTATGACAACGTCGCTTCCAGATATTTTGGCTTTAGTTCACAAAAATGATAAGGACATAAAGAATTCCAACTCTTCATTACTTCTGCTAAAAAAGAGTGGGAAGGTAAAGATAAACCTAATCCATGGGAACCAATGCACAAACCTTCCATGAAACCAAATACATAAAGGGAGATAAATGACCAGGAGGTTGTTTATTTTTCATGTGGAAGGAAAGTCCCCTGGAAGAATAATTTAATGGTTGGGAAGAAGAAGAAAAGTGATGATTCTACCTAAAGAATTTTTTTCATTGAATGTAATATGTATTTATCTACAAGTTGGGTATTGGATACAGTATGTGTCTCACACATTTGTATTTATATACAGGAACCAAGTAGATTTAAGAAAATTGCAAAGGGTTATATAGATCTCCGAGTTTCAAATGGTGTAAGACTTACAGTATTGGCAGTGAGAGATTATTATATAACTTTTCCTAGTGGTTTAATTCTTGTATTAAAAAATATTATTATGTACCTTCAGTTTCTAGAAGAATAATCTTAGTGTCGAGTTTGGACATGGTGGGGTTTTATTTCATGTTTTTAAATAAGTTTTGTCTCTTTTACAAGGATAACATATGTTATGGTATGTAGAATGTTAAAAATGGATCATATATACTTGAACATAAAAACCCTATATTAGAAATCAAGGATAAAAAAAGTGAATAAAACTCATATAATACTCACCTATGGCACTTTAGGCTCAGTCATGTAAATGAGAAACATTTACATAAATTACATCAAAAAATGTATTTAGATTCTACTAAGTTAAAACCTATGGATGTGTATCACACTTGTTTGTAAGGGAAAATGACCAAATCACCCTTCAATGGGAAAGTATAAAGTTCCATAGAACTAATGGAGTTAATTTATACTAATGTATGTGGTTTATTTCCAATAGAGGTGAGGTTTGGGTTTTCATAATTCATTACTTTTACCGATGAATATACTAAGTATGGATATATGTACTTAATAAGTTATAAATGAGATTCCTTCCAGATGATTAAGAAATATCATAATGAAGTAGAACACCATCATGGTGAGAAGATTAAGGCACTCCACTCAGAATAAAGTGGAGAGCATTTTAACCAATCTTTCATTAATCACTTAAGGATTTTGTGATAATATATCAACTCACTCATCTATATACACCTTAGTGGAATGGTGTTAATGAAAGGTGGAATTGAACCTTACTTGACATGGTAAGATCGATGATGATTCATTCAACTCTAACATTATCCTTTTAGGGACATGTACTATAGAATACGACATATACACTCAATCAAGTACCAAATAAAATAGAAGATGGAATTACATGTGAGATATGGTTTATAAAGAAACCCAATATGTCACACATATGCGTGTGGGGATATGAGGATCTTTTCAAGACTATACCTAGGGGTAAACTAGTATCTCAAAGAAAAAAAAACATCTTTATAAGTTATCCAAATAAAAATAAACTATATTACCTATACAACCCTTCAAATAGAAAAGTGGTTATAGTAAGAAATGTCATATTTATAGAAAGGGAACACATTTAAAATGGAGATAGTGTGATAAATATTGTATTTGATGAAGTTGATTCTCCAAATGCATAAGAGTTAGTATGGGAACAATCTCCACAAGAGACAATTGGAGATGAAGATATTATCAAGACAAAAGTATTGCATTAGTCTTCTATAGAGGTTAGAGAAATAGAGAGATATGTTTTTCTTATCACCAAGTAGGGTGACATGTTACTTATAGAGAATGATCAACCACTAACCTATGAGTAAGTAGTAGATGGAAAGGGTGCTACTAAATGGAAATAATTCATGCATTTTGATATGGATTCTATTTATCAAAATCAAGTATTGATTTGGGTATACCCTCTCACTGATATAGAACACATTTGGTGAAAATGGGTATTCAATAAAAAGTTATATATGGATGGTAATGTAAATAACTATAAAGAATGACTCATTGTGAAGTATTTTAGGCAACATAAAGGCATGGACTACGAAAAAAACCTTCTCACTATTTGTGATGTTGAAATCCATCAAATATTACTTTTAATAATATCCCTCCATGATTTTAAAATTTTCATAATGGAATTAAAAATTTCTTTTCTAAATGGTAAGTTGTTTGAATATGTTTAGATGACTCAATTTGAAGGGTTCATTAGGTCAAAGAGTGAAAATAAAGAATGAAAGCTATATAAATCCATTTATGGGTTGTAGAAGACATCACAGTCATGGAATGTTCATTTTGATAAGGTTGTAAAATAATTTCCTTTCATTAAGAACAAAAGTGATTCATGTATCTATAAAAATATTAGTGGATATGTCATCACTTTCCTAGTATTATATGTTGATGACATATTAATTATGGGAAATGAATTTAAAGTATTAAAAATGGTTAAGACTTGGTTAAATGGATGATTATCCATGAAATACTTTGGTGAATCAGCCTGTATTCCAAGGATCTAGATCTTTTGAGATATATCTCAGAGCCTTCTTGGGATAATTCAAATTACATATATTAAAAAGCTACTCAAAAGGTACAATATGGAAAAATACAAGATATTATCATTGACAATGTCACATGGTATCAATCTCTCTAAGAAAATGTGTCCAAAAACATGAGAGGATATTGAAAAGAAGATAATAATCCTTTATGCTTCAGTAGTAGGATTCATCATGTATAGCATGATATATACTAGTTTTCATGCCAATTTTTCTTAAAGAAGGGTACAAACACTACTAGAAATTTAGGCTATATCCATGGTTTGAAATCGTGGATATAGGTTATAGACATGGTTCAATGAACCGTGGATAGTATGGGAATGTCCTATAGCCATGGTTTCAAAATGTGGATAAAGTCTTGTAGCCATGGTTTGAAACCATGTCAGAAGCTTAAGACACAAAAATCATATATCCATGGTTTGAAAATGTGGCTAAAGCCCATTCCATTTAATAAAAAACACCCCCCACTCCCCTTACAAGAGCCCACCCCCTTTAAATTCACATCCCCCCCCCACCACCACTCCCCCTATAACCCCCCTTCCCTCCTACAAAGCCCCCCTTCCTGGACAGACCCCCCTCCCCCTGCAGACCCCCCTTGCACCCCCTGTAGACCCCCTCCCTCCCCCCTCTCTTGGACACCCTTCCCCCTCCCTCCTGGACCCCCCCCTCCTGGACACCCCCACCCTCTCTCATGGACACCCCCTCCCTCCTAGATCCCTCTCGCCCACTCATGGACACCCCCCCCCCCTCTCCTAGACACACCCACCTCCTCCTAGACACCCTCCCCCTCTCTCCTAGAAACCCCTCCCCTACCTCCTGGACACCCTCCTAGACACCCCGCCCCCCCTCCTGGACACCCCCACCCACCCATCCTCCCTCCTGGACACCCTCCTTCCCTCCTGGACACCCCTCCCTCCTGGACACCCTCCTTCCCTCCTGGACACCCCTCCCTCCTAGAAACCCCTCCCCCTCACTCCTGGACCCCCACCCTCCCTCATAGACACCCATTTTCTCCTGAACACCCCCCTAGACACCCTCATGGACACCCCTTCCCTCCCCCTTCCACCCCCACCCCCACCCCCTCCCCCGAAACACCCCTACCTCCTCCCTCCTGGACACCCCCTAGATCCCCCCACCCTCCCTCCCTCTTGGACACCCCCTACTAGACACCCCCTCATGGACACCCCCTCCTGGACACCCCCTTCCTCCTAGACACCCCCTCCCCCTTGTACCCCACCTGAACCCTCCCCCTTTCACCCCACCTACACCCTCCCCCTGCCCCTGCACACCCCCTTGCCCCCCCACCCCCTTGCACCCCCACCCCTCCCCCTTTCACACCCCATTCCCCCTCCCTCTTGGACCCCCCCCCCCCACCCTCCCTCCTAGTCACCCTCCTATAACAGCCTATGAATTCCAAAAAAAATGATCCACCTTCATATTCAGATCCTCTCATTCCATAACAAAACAAAGTTCCTATAGAAATGAGAGGAAGTCTCGAGGTGTAACACCCAACTCATCATCTGCCCAAGTTGGGTTCAGTGGTTTGGGTCATGTTAGAATGGTATCAATGTAGTCTGAGTCTTAGGTATGTAGTTTAGAGTTTATGTTTATATTAGGATTGGTTTGGGAAACTGAATGTAATGATGTTAAGGGGTTAATTATTGGTTTATCAGAACAGAGGACCCAATAATGTTTTGATGGCCAATGTATCCATTCACACCCCCTTGAGCCCTGACCCCAACACCCCCCCCCCCACTTGCACACCCCCTCCCCCTGCCCCCAGCACACCCCCTACCCCCTACCCCCAGTACACCCCTTACCCCCCCCCCCCACCTGCACACACCCTCCCCCTACCCCCGGCACACCCCCTGCCCCCTACCCCCCCCCCCCCACCTGCACACCCCCTCCCCCTACCCCCAACACACCCCCTGACCCTACACCCCACCTGCACACCCCCTCCCTATTCCCACCCCATTCGCCCCCCTGAACACCCCATGCACCCCCTGCACCCTCCCCCTATCCCTTACAAAAGAACTCATCACACCACCTTTCCCCCTACCCTTAACACCCCATGCACCCCCTCCACCCCCAACCCCTGCACACCCCATTCACCCTTTTCACACCCCCCTGCACACCCCATGCACCCTTCCCCTTACCTTGCAAAAAAAACTATCACACTCGTTAAGGACTTAAAACCTAAGTGGAAGGTTCTCTGCAAGTTTTTTCAAACTAGGATATCCAAAAGAGTATGAGAGATGGATAAAGTCCTTTTTAGGATATGTATGTGTTATATATTTTGATTAATAATATGATGTTCAACCTACCAGGGTAAATGATTTGTTTCATGGATCACTGCTACAAAAGTAAAACTAATATGAATTACTATCCTTATGGTAGGATAATATCAATAGTTTTAAAGAATATGGAATTTGATTTGAATGAGGGAGAGGTAGTGAGATTCTATAATATTAATACCCTATATTCAATTATTTTTAAGACCATTGGGTACTTCTAGGACACCAAATCAAATCCCTTGAAGCTAGTTAGTTGGGAAGGAGTGGCTCAGGAGGATCCCTCATATTCAAAAAGTTGTTTCTGAAGTAATTTTCAAAGAGATTAAGGATGTGAATGGTCTAGTTAAATATTTGAAGGATGTGTATACTACCAAGTCTGAGTTCAATGATCTTGGTGTTATGGTTGTATCTCAAAGTTACATTTTCCAAAATCTTCTAATGGTGAAATTAGACATGTCTCAAGATGTTATTGATGAGGTTAAGTCTTTCAGGACTGAAATGAAGGGAATCCTACACACTTTATAAATTTTTTTATTAAGCTAGCTTGAGTTCATCAAAAGTTTTCAACCCTATATAACTTTCACCCCCCCACCTAGACACACTCTTAGAACACCCCCCCCCCCCTCCTGAACACCCCCCACCCTCCCTCCCTCCTGGACACCCTCTCCCCCTTAGACACCCCCTCTTAGACCCCCCCCCCCTTCTGGACACCCCCTCCCCCTTGCACCCCACCTTCACCCTCCCCCCTTTCACCCCACCTACACCCTCCCACCCCTTGTACCCCCTACACCCTACACCCACCCCTCAAACTCCCCCCCCAACTTACTGAGAAGTAATTTGAGAATATTTTAACAATATAATTTTAGTGTTATCAGATAAAGGTTATTGAAAAAACCTTTAATCTAGAAAGTTAAGAAGAAACATCAGTGGTTGGCACTCCATTAGCCAGATTACTTGAGAGTTTCCAATCAAACAGACCATTAGTATATGGATAAATTTAAGGAATAAAAGTACCAGAAATTATGTTATAGATTAAACACCCATGCACTAAGAAGGTAAAAAATCATAAAAGTTTGATATTTGTGTAGTAAGAATAGAAAAAAATAACCATAGTCAAGACCACTAGGCCAAAATCTTTAGAAGTACAGTCAAGAATTTTTTCTGGAATTGAATCATATCCATTCATCAACAAAAAACATTCATTGATGTTGACCATATATACTTACAATGACACAAACCAATATCATGCTGAAACAGATCATCAATTTTATACCACTGGTTTAACATCATTAGGATCATCAATATATTCACTATCAACCCAATATTCATGCTGCTAATGATAGTAATGAAATGGATTAAAATCAGTAAAAAAATATAAAAATATAACCATCTTAAATCAATGTAAACTAGTAATACAAAATAAGAAAATAAAAAATATAACATGAAGTACCTTAAATTTTAATTATATTTACATAAGGTTCAATAGTTAATCCTAAGGATATTTCAAAGAATATGATATATCTTTATCTATTTTACATGAAACTCTATTATAGGACATCCACAAATCTCCTAGATAAATTAAACATTGGTAGGATTTTAGAACATTTGAAAACAAAGGCCTCTTAAGACTATACCTACCTCATTAATTACATACCAAGGTCTTACATTTCAAAGAATATGGTGGGAAGAAATGTGATTTCCTCTTAATACAACCACCCATTTTACAAGTCTCAATTTTATTCCCCTTTATACTACTATAATCCCTCTCACAATTTCCATGTATATTTGAAATATGAACCTTTCCCCCACCCCCCTCCCCCCTGAACCCCCTACCCTTGAACCCCCATACCCCTTCCCCCTACACACCCTCTTGCACACCCTTCCCCTTTAACCCACTGCCCCCTCCCCCCTGTACTCCCCCTTGCACCACCCCTTCCGCCTGCACACCCCCCTTTCACCCCTCCCCCTATCCTTACCCACCGTCCATTTCTGGCTACTCAAGAACCTATAACACACCAAAATTATTCCTTAAACATGATCAAAGGCTATGTAAAATATATAAAGATTCATAAAATATCATTTATGTGTCACAATCCTACCCCTATTTTAACATATTATCTTTGAGAAGTATCCCCTTAGGCATGCTCGAACAACATGGGCCACTTCATGCACACCAAAATTGAGTAAAGAAAACTTAATGAATATATAGTAATATGGGTTCAAGTGAATTGGTAATTGGATAAATTTAATTAAAAGATAAAAAAGAGTGACCCTTAAGTTTAAGAGGTCAATATCCAAATAAGGTGGTGAGATATTTAAGGTAAAGTGTTTAAATTGGTTTTGACTGGCTTACCCTGATCCCCCCTCTCAAGTTATATCTAATGTTAAGACTATAATAGGACCTAACACATTTGATCACTCAAATCTTGATAACCATAAAAAATACAATGTCTAGACAATCAATTTCTAATATGTTCAGTCAGATTCAAACTACTCTTTCATCTACAGTAAACCTCAATCACTGTGAAACAGCATACAGTGATTCAAGAAACCAAAAAATCAGGAATGGTTCAATTTTACCACTCCATTAAATTTCAGGGGATAGTTTAGAACTAGAATATCTATACCCAATGATGACAATAATCATCCTCATGGTTATACAAAGAGACACACTCTATACTTTCTTATAATACCTTTATAGGAGAATTAATTTAAATATCACAATCCATGGTTCCAAACCATATATGATTTATACCTCCAAAATTAATATCATTTAGAACTAAGGGATTAACTAAAATCAATTAAATAAGATCAAACTATAACAATATATTTCTTAAAAATCCCAATGTTTTAAAAAGAAGTATGACAACTCATTTCAAAAATAAAATAACATTGAAAATAATCTAACTTTCTTAAATAATACAAAATCCATTTCATAGGGTAAAATTAAAACTTTCCAAGTATAGAGTTTTAAAAAATATTAACACCAGATTTGATAATCATGAACTTATTTAAAATAAAATATCACTCAAACTTCATAAAGTTCTCCTCTATTTTCAAAACACCTCATGAGTTTCATCATAAGACCAAAAAAATTCATGATATCCCATTTCGTTTTAAATCATTTCCCAAATTATATAACATAATCAAACACTTTCAAAGAATCATGTGAAAATAAAAACAAATCATAAAATCTGTTTTTTTAATCCAAAACATCCATGAGTCCCATTTTAAAATTAATCACTGAAAAGGTTTTAAATTAAAACACTTCATGAAATGTATTTTCATTTTAAATCATTTTACAATTTCTTTTTAAACCTTACTACTCTTAAAAATATTATACATGATATTCAAAATACTTTACAAATAATCCCCCAAAACTAGTTTTGGAATCAAAATTTTTTAATAAATGTAATTTTGTACAAAAAAATTGAAGCACCAAACATAAGCAAAACATAATGTGGAACAACATACAAAATCCATTACAATATCACAAACAAATCACTAAAACCACCTTTGATCCATCTCCTAGGGTGTAAATTTCTTTAGTATCCATTAGAAGTCAAAATAGGTTTACAAAATAAATCCAAAATTAATGCAAAGTTGTGCATGACTTGGCCACATTGTTTAATTAACCATACACCAATCATACAATAGCATCTGAAAAATTTCTGAGACCATATTAATAGGATCCATATATTTTTTCAGACCATGTGAGATGATGATGATACTTTGGTTCCTTTCTACTTACATCCCAAATCTTAAATAAATCCTTCAAATTAGCTAATATAACTCAATGGGGATCTAATCATAATTATCAAAATACTTAAAACTGGAATCCAAATCAAATATTGAAATAACAACTACCCATGGAAACTCATGTTTTATTATGAAAAGTGGTTATCAATAAACTACTCATGACCTACCTATTAAGTCTCGATGATGATCATATCTTCTTTATAAAAATACGCACTCTAAATAATAAGAGGATTCTCTAATACCATTTTGTAATGAACTAGCCCAGATTGACCTGACATGTTACCCAACCCGGATCTCCACAAGGCCAAAAGAATGTATCTGATTGTTGTTGGATGGTGAAAAGTGTCAGGGTATCAAAGTATACCCATTTTTAATGGTTTCACCCTCCGAATATTAATAACCACATCAAGGACTCCACCCACAAATCCAACATGATTCATCTATGCATCAGTCACTCATGCACAAAATAAATTGTTTCAATATAAACAAAACAATCAAACATAGTGTAATATTTTAAAAATAATAAAAGTTCATAAATAGAATCATCACATAATAAAGTAATAAGAAGAATACCAAGTATACAATAAACTAAAAGAAATATCTGGGCTAACAAGGATTATATATAAACATCCAAAAATATTACCAAACCTGGATCACTACTAATTACCTCTTTATGACCCACAATCCCTCATACCATTCTATACAATCTATCATCAGACCAACTCAAACATTAACCAAGGTAAAAGAACATAATCTGGGCTCTTGAAAGTAAATATGAAATTTTCATACACCCATTGGTGTATGCACGGTGTGAACCAAATTGTTCCTAGTAGGATTTCACTAAGGTGTTTTGATAATTTTTTTGAAAAGGCATTTTATTAATGATAGTTTAAAATATAATTATTGAATAGGTTTTTCACATGAGGGTGTAAATAAAAATTGTAACATGCCATAACTTCTTTTATAAAACAACTTCCATTTTCATTTTAAAAGTAAATTCTTTCAAACTAAGGAAAAAATAAGTTTCAAATCCATTAAAAGAGAACTAATCCTTTTTTCATTTTTCCAAATTCATATCTCAAAACCGCACTTTAAGTCAAACATTATTCTTTTCTTTAAAAATATACTTTCAAAACTATTTTTTAATTCAGTTTGAATATAAACAAAAATCATAACTGAGATGGAATATAGAAACATAATAAGAAATAACTTATGTAATAGTGGGGATAAAAATAAGGCATGGGATGATATCCTCTAATAAATATTCAATGAATTATAGACATCATGGGAAACTCATTAGGCTCTAGAATGGGTGATATTAGACCTAGATCATTATATTACTCATTAGGAACCTATGTGAAATTAGATCATCTCATTCAGCTTCCCCTTTCAGGTCTCTCCACATATAAAATATACCCCTGGTAGTGTACTAATATCCTAGGGAACTATCCAGCTAACATACGCTCAGTTAGAATCACATGCCACTAGACCTTCCATTATTTACCTAAGTTCCCATGATAAATCAATATAGTAGAGGTGGAAATCAAAATAATCATTTAACCATTTAAAAACAAACTTTATCACCTTCGTTATAACTATTCTATGTGATACCACACTTAAAATCATTTTTAACACTAACTACCTTTTCATTCAAGTCAGTTTAAAATCCATTAAACCAATTTTATTTCAAAAAATCTTTGAAAATCATACCAATACCCAAATGGGTTCAAATACCTTTTTTTATAGAAATTATTTTAAAATAATCCATATAGGCATTCCCACAAATTCTTTTCATTTCAAAAAATTAATTAAATTTTATAAAACCTTTATTCCAAGAGATAAAAACATTTATAACACTTTAAACCCACTATATCTATTAAATGTTGATTTACTTTGATAAAAAAGTTATAGAAAACACCAATCACAAAATGACATGCTAATTAAAGTAAATACACAAAAAATACCTACCTCAATACAAGAATAACTATTTGTGCATGAAATATTAAAAGTGGGAATTCAGGAAATGTCAACAAAATCATATAGATTTTATACAACATAGCTATGAATAACTAATAACAAAATAATGAACACGTAATTTTTCATAATAAGAAGGAGGATGATCACTGGGAGGGGGTTGGCCACATCGAAGGAGGTGGAAATTCCACCTAGGAGTAGCATCGGTATGGGAGGTGAGGTGTCCCACATTTGGGGGCAGCGTCAGGGGAGGAAGATCAGAGATGAGAGCTCGTGGTGGGGTTGCCTCATTCAATGGAAGTGAGAAGTACCGTCGTGAGGGTCACCATCATGAGGGGAACTATCGTGAGGGGCACAGTTGGTGGAGGAGGATTGAGGAGAGGAGATGTCATGATGGTCGCCATTGGGGAATGAGGTCCACGTGCAGAGGGTATCGGGGAGGAGGGCACCACTGTGGGAGAGGTCGAGGGTTCGGAGGGTTGCGGATCGAGGGAGGATGGTGGAGGAGCCCGACGTGTTTTGGAAAAAAATAAAGGGAAAATTTTATCCACGACCCTGTGATTCAATCATGGATATAAACAAGTTATAGCCACAGACCTATAAAACTATAGCTATAGGTCCATAGTTATAGCCTAAATTTCTAGTAGTGAGATATCAAGCCAATACAGGGGAGCTACATTGGGTAGTTTTAAAAACTATTCCAAATTACTTGGTACATACAAAGGATATATTCCTGGTGTATAAGGATATAAGGAACTAGTAGTGAGGGGATACATTGATTCTAGTTTCTAGATAGATCATGATGATCTGAAATTGTATCTTGACTATGTATTTTTCCTAAAAGGTGGTGAGGTGAGCTGGAGAAGCTTGATGAAACCTATGGTCGCTGATTTTATAGAAAAATACGAGTATATAGTGGCTTCTAATACTGCTAAAAATTAAATTTTTATATGCATCATTTTCAAAAATATTAGTGTTGTACCTAGCATTACAGACCATATTCTAGTTTATTATGTTAACACTGTTGTAGTGGTACTTTCCAAGGATCCTAAGTCACATTAGAGAAAAAATTATATACTTTAGAAGTTTCATCTCTTGAGAGATCTTACTAAGAGATGTGAAGTAAAAATTAACAGAGTATCCAGAAATTATAATGTAGTAGACCCCCTGACTAAATTCAAACCTCAACAGAATCATGATTCTCATGTCAGATCTATTAGGTTGAGAGTTCTTACCTGTTGGATCTAGTGAAAGTGAGAGTTTTTTTAGTGAATTTCCTAAAACTAACTCATTTATATACTTTGGTTACCCTCAAATGTATGAAGTTAGATTTATACATGTTTTTATCTTACCAAAATAGTTTTGATACTTTTTCACCCACTATATTCATGGTAATTTCCTTAGATTATATGTCATGTCAAAATTTTATAGTAGTTCTCGAGCTATAATGAGAACCTCAAGATACCAAGACATTAATCTTAAATATATGTCATATGGTCTAGACACATCATATTAATAGGACATAGATGGTGTATGACTATTAAGTGATGGGGGATAATAAAAATTGATACTTATTATCATAAAGTTTGAAATTAGAAATCTCGAGTAGATGGGATCATGAGGACTGACTTTCCAATGGGAACACAACATGTTTCAAGAGTCATTGGTACTTCATATATGAAAACATGTGTATTGGTATCCTTGGTTGAGGTTATTATCAATGTCTATCATTTGATTACGTACTTTGATACATGATGAAAACCAATCCATTTATATCATAGTGAGGTAGCTTGAATTGGGTGTGTCATTGGTGGTATGACATTGATTGAATAATCAAATATATTTTTCCACTTTCGAATGGAAGTGATATCTTGGGCCCAGTTGATCAGGATAACAGTACCTTTTACTAAATTCATGGCCATGGTAGAATAAGGTAATTTCATCCAGTAAGGTCAATGAATAATAAATCATGAAAGGATGATGGCATAAATTGTGTGTACTAATTTATGAGATATAATGAGACAAAGAGATTATATTACACGATGTGTTTTCATAAGAGGTTTTCATTGCAATGACTATGCCTTGTCTCATTAGGGGCCTTGATTGGTTGCTAGTCTCTACTCATGGTTTGTGATTAGTACTCACTGATATCGAGATAAGGTCCTAGAGTGTCAAACACTTAGCGTATTCATAATTTTGGCCTATTATTATAAATAAAAGTTTAAGATATGGTGGACCCCACCATGGGGTCTGGGTGATGTCTGAGTTTGAAAAATCGCCATGAAATAAATAAATTTGTATTATTCAAGTTTAGAAAAATTGGTATTGAATTTATTTATTAATAGTATTCATAAGTTATATAATGAATCCATGAAAAAAATTAATAAGTAAATATTATTTTAATATTCACGGTTCGTTTAATATTTACGGTAATAACGACTCGAGTTAATGACTTAATTTTATCACTTAATATATTTATTATATTATAAGTGAAAAAAAATATAAATGGTTTTTATGGATATTAATAGGACATAATATTTTGTTTATGGATTATTTAGTAAGTAATATATATTTGAGGACCATGGAGCCATTTTCAAGTATTTTAACTTTTCTATTTAATAAATAAGAAGTTCTAATTTAGGTGACTATTCATAAAATAAAATTTGAGAGATTCTCTATCATTACTTTTTAATCCTAGTGTGAGAATTTACCCATTCCAAGAACTGATCCAAGTTAGTCTTTTCGGATCATAGGAACGATGTAACAATAATCATTGTGACATTTACGACATCATCAATTCTTTGTGACATCACTTGGATATCTATGGTCAACATACCTGTAAGATTTTAAAGCATTTATGGAGAATATAGAGGGATTCAGAGTAATTTCCTTCAAGAAATGATAACCAGTGATGATTAATACTCACTAAAAACAATAAATCGAATGAGGAAATGATCTGATTTATTTTTAATTCTTAAATCCTTTCATGTGGGTTCCTTTTGTTGATTATCGGGCTGCACATCATCAGATGCGATGTTACAATGTTGAACTATTGATAAAAAATTTAAAACCATGATCTTTTTGTTTTATTGTGCGCCTCGGTACCAACATAAATTTCTTGAGTTGATATCTAAAGTAATTTTTTATAGGAATTCTAAGTGTACATTTGGAATTGAGATAATTTAACCTAGAATAAATATAAGGGGAATATCTGGGGAAGTGGGTTAAAACACCCCCACAAGGTATAATTCTCTTATTCAACCACCAAATATATGAGAGGATGTAGCTGATCATGCTCATGTACCTACTCTATTAATTCAGATAGTAGAACCAACACATCTAGGAGTATTTTGAATTGTGTATGTTCAAGGTAGAGGAGTTCCCATGATAATGCTCAATTATGCCCAATATTTCTAGATCCATCATCCTCTATCCTTCTAATTAATTGTAGGCCCTAGGGATTTTGTGTACAGGATTGAAATCTTCATGGGTATCTTTGATTTAGTGGAGACCTCAGAGGATCTGTGGGTAAAGCTGACTATTTCCATGCTTTTATGACCCACCAAGAGGTGGTGGGGTGTTATGAACCAGGAAAGAAGACATGAGGTACTTTCATGGGAGGCCTTTAAGAATATTTTCTTTGATGTTTTATTCTTTGATGCATTTAATTTGGATCACATATCATATTTTATGGATCTTTTTCAAGGGATGATTTCAATTTCTACTTACTCATCTCATTTAAAATATTTTCTTCACTTAGCTCCACTCTTGGATGTGAATGAGGCCCAGAAATCTAGAAATTTTGATATTGGACTTTGTTTAGAACTAAGGTTTAAGTTGGGAGATTTGACCTGAAGATATATACATAGGTTCTTCACAGAGAATTGAAGATTGAGAAAGGTCTTGAGGATAATTGAGTCGAAGGTCTTCATCCATCACTTAGTGGATTGGATTTTAAACCTTCTGGTGTTTTAATGGGTGCCTCTTTTGGTAGTAAGAAGAGGAAGGATGGTGAGTTGTAGCATGGAAGTGGTAGAGAATTAGAGTAAAGAAAGGTTTATTTAGTCCCCTCTATGTGAGGAGGAGGTCCCCAGTGTTTCAACTGCAGAAAGAGTGGATACTATCACAAAATTTGTCCAAGACCTCAAAGAATGTTTCATCGGTGTGGAAAGATGGGTAATCTTCAACAATTTTGTTCAAGGGTGATGTAAAAAAGTTCTTATAGGGGTATAGGGAAGACGCAGACTATGACCCTGAGATTTGGTCAGGGTTCTTAGTAGCAGATTTTGATCCCACAAACATTGGCAACCCATGAAAGTTACATGCCTCAGTGGAAGACACGTGGAACTGCGAAATGTAGAATTTATGCAATGGAATAGGTACCTGTTGAAATTGAGGGACTATCGATCGTTCTAGGTATCATCTTGATCAAATCTATCCTATATTCTAGAGTTTTTTTATAAAGGATATTCATATTCATTTATATATTCTCAATTTTTTACCAGAATTTACTCATTATTCAAGTTTTCTTTTGAATTATTATCACTTGACACTCCTTTGGGGAAGAAATTGGATCATCTATAGAGTTTAATGTAATGTCTAGTTGTGGATTTTTTTTATGGGAATCTGTCAAATTTCAGGATTCTTGAGATAATTATCTTTGATGTGATCTTTAGCATGGATTAGTTAATCATTTATTAGTTGTAAATTAACTATTATAGAAGGCATGTATCTTTCACTAGACCTAAAGAGAAGAATTTTATTTTTATTGGTTAATGGGATATTGGAGAAATTAGAATAATATCATACCATAGCCATATTGATTTTATCATGGAAAATGTAGCCAGAATAGTTCATGCAGTGGACCAGGTAGTTGGTCCCTCCTATTTTCATCCTATAGTGGACCTTTACCAGGATGTCTACCCTAAAAACTTCTCCAGATTTCCTCATGATAGATGAGTTGATTTTTACACATGTCAGGGTTCAACCTATATTGATTCCTCTATATTTTATGTCATTGTCCAAGATTAAGGAACTTAATGTGATCCTCAAGAATTTGGAGAGGAAGGATTTTATTAGGCCAAGAACATCTCCCTTGGGTGATCCAGTATTGTTCATGAATAAGGAGGATGGTATTATTCAGTTTTGTGTGGAATACAAGAAGATAAACCAAGTTACCATAAAAAATATATACTCATTTCTAAGGATTGATGACTTGTTTGATCATTTTTAGGGTTCTCAGTGGTTCTCCAAGATTGAACTACCATCAAGTTATCACTCGCTTTGGTTTAAAGAGGAGGATATTCATAAGACAACATTTAGAAGTAGATATATACTGTATAAATATCTTATCAAGACTTTCAATTTGAAAAATGAATCATCAGTGTTCATAAATCTCATGAATATGATCTTATATCCATATATTGACTCTTTCATTGAGGTTTCTATTGATAATATCCCCATATACTCCCAAACCTCATAGATACATGCTAGACACCTAGCGAGTGTTGAATACACTTCAATTGTATCAACTCTATGTTATTCTTTCAAAGTTTCACTTTTGTATTCAGGGGGTATGATTTCTTAGGAATGTAATATCTTAGGCGATAATTTATATGGATCTAAATAAAGTGGAAGTGATGATGTCTTTGGAACACCTGAGAAATGTGTTCAAGAACAAGATATTCCTTTAGTTTGTAGAATGCTACCAATAGTTCATCCATGAATTTTCTTGATTGGAATCACCTATGACTAAACTTACCAATAAGGGAGTGAATTCCAAGTGAAAAAACTAGTGTGAATAGGCCTTTATATAATTGAAGAGGTGATTGAAGACAACTCTAGTCCTGATAATGTCAGATACTATGATTGGATATGCGGTTTACTACGATACATTAGGTATTGGTTTAGGGGTTTTGATGATGCTAATGGATTAGTTAGTAGCCTATGGGTCTCTCTAGATACAACTCCATGAGTGGAACTACCCTATTAATGACTTAGATTTCGAATTTTTGGTCCATGACCTAAAGTGTTGGCATCATTATCTCTTCAATGAGAGATTTTTCATATACATGGACTACAATAGATTTTGGTTTATCTTTTCTCAATGAAACCTGAATCTCCAATATAGGCATTGGATGGAGTATCTGTATATATTTGACATTGAAATGTCTTATGATCTGAGTAAAAGTGATGTTATTATAGACTATCTCGATAGGAAAATTCAATAGCATGTAAAGAGACTTTCAAATAAATAATGGCAGTTGATGATATTCTTGGATGAATGGTTACTAGATGCATTTAAGGATTGATGGGAGATGGAATGTGCTACCTTGGTAACCATTTCAACATTGGTGGACTGGGTAAAATCTGTCTAGAAGTGGGATCTTAAATTCTTATTGATGCGGGAATGATTGGAAGGAAGTGACACAGTTCTGGGATGGTCGATGGATAGTGATGATGTAATCTATGTTCATGGGATAGTAGTGGTTCTTGATTCAATAATGGGGGAGTTGATAAGGGACTCTCATGCCTATTAGTGAGTAGTTAACTTGGGTTCAATGAAGACATATCAGGATATCAGGTGACACTTTTGGCAGTTGAGAATGAAAATAGATATTGAGGGATTCATCTCTCATTGTTTGACCTGTTATAGGATAAAGGCGTAGCATCAATAACCATGAGGGTTACTTTATCCACTTATCATGATTTTTTAGAAGTGGGATGAGGTGAAAATTTAATTTTTGGTTAGGTTACCCAGGACACTAGGATGTTGAGATGTTGTTTGGATGATAGTTAATCGACTGAGGAAAGTGACACAATTATTGTTGATCCAAGAAACTCACTTGGTAGATGAGTTGGGAAATATTTATGTCTAGAAGATTTTATGATTTCATGGAGTGACTTCAAATATCATATCAAATAGGTATTCATGTTTTATGACATGATTTTAGTAGGGTTTGCAGAAAAATTTAGGAAATTAGTTAAAACTAAGTATGGTGTATCATCCATGGACATATGGATAGTAGGAAAGGATGATACATATCTTAGAGGATAAGATTTGGGAATGCATCTTAGACTTTAGTAGAGCATGTAATGATCATTTGGAATTAGTAGAGTTCATGTAAAATAATATTTTCTAGTATTTTATTTGGATGACACCTTTTTGGGGCTCTTTATGTTCGGTTGTGTTTCTCTCCACTCAAGTATCACTAATACTTTTATAGAGTCTTATCTTTTCTTACATCTATGAAATATGTATTTATTATTAATATTCAATTCTAATAAGACCTGAAAGGTTTCATATTTAGTACTTTGGATAAGGATTAAGTTTTGGACAAAGTGTTTGTTCAAAAACAAATAATTATTTATAAAACTGTATCCAAAAAAGTTTGGATGGATTCACAAAGAGATGTGAAGATTTTTGTAAAAGTCCTTATTGTATTTTAGTATAAGTGAGAGATTGTTGGATATGAACTAAAATGGGTACCACCACATCATGGTGGTTCTTGTGGATGTCATGGTTGTCGGCCTCAATTCCATCATTTTTCATGAATGGGATGTGTGATACTTATACATTCCTCATTGCTTGGTTTTCATCATTCATAATATATTATGAATGGATTAATCGTGGTATGCATTTTCATTGAATGGGTTCAATGAAAAAATTACAACAGGAGTAACATATGTCGATATTTTTCATATGGAAAATGCATTTCATTTGATGAAATGAATCAAGGATGATTATATAAGGGATATGATCCCTCTTGTTGGGGTATTCCAATTACATAAAATACAGGTGAAGCTCTCTTCTCCCTGAAACACAGTTTATTGGTCACTGAGAAGGATCTAGAACCCCTTCTCCATTTTGGGATCCTTGATAAATATTATGAGATCTAAAGTTTTTTTTAATCCCCTTAGAGGTAGAAATAATTTGTTTGTTTCTTTAGTGATCATCATCAAATGTGCTCCATACAATAAGAAGATGGAGGGAGAAAAAGTGATATTACAAGTACTCTATAATTATTTTTGGTATGGTTTGTTTTTATATTAGTTTTTCATGTTGATTCATTGAATATAGATAGATAAATATATGGTTTTATGATCAAATTTCCATTTGGGACTTCAACTTCTATTGTTGTGATTGCATAATATTAGTCTTTCTCCCTTGGCCTCTTCTGAGGTAGGGTCCCTTGACATTTGGGGTATTTATTTGAATAGTGTATCATCTCATTATAATTTAAGAATTAGATATTTATGGATTATTTGTTTATCTTGACTTTTTGATCATGATGACCCATATCTCCACACTTGTAACAAAATCTCATTCCCTTTAATAAAGTATCGGAATGTTTCTTCCCACGATTATTTCTTGTAGGAAATTATACTCTTCCATTATTCTCATTTTACAAATTCCTCTAAACATGGTGCTCAGTCACCCTCTTCTATTTATTTACTATAAAATTAAAATAATTTTATAAACCCTTATCAGTATTGATGGAACTTTTCACTATTTCCTTACAAGATGAAAATGTTTAAGAGACTAATTCTCTTCAAAGGTTTGGATTCAACCCATCAAAAAAAGTGATCAGTCTTGCTTCCAGTGTTGGATACATAATCTATAGCATGTCATGTTAACCTTGTAAATTTAGACTCATAATCATTAATATATTCCTCTTTCTTTTGTCATAAATTCAAGAATTTTCTTTCATGTCATCTTGTTTCTCATGTGGAAAGTACTTTTCAAAGTTTAACACATTAAAGGAATTTCATCCCATATTCTCTATCTCACCTTCCTTATTAGTGTTTTGAATCAAATACCATAATTTATCAACATTTCAATTAAGAAAATATACATTCATGATAACCTTCCCTCCTAAATTTCATCCTAAAGTAAGGAATATCTTCTCTAGGGACTTGATACATTGTTCAGCTACTAATGGATTCATGGTTCCATTGACAGTTTAAGGTTATGGTGTAACATCATGTTACCTTGTTTCAATAATTTCTTGACCTTTTTTGATATCCTTTTTGTTGGGTCCTGTTTCGGGGTGTTTTGGGTTAAATTTAGAGAATTTTGAAATCCCTTTGGGTTGTGCACGGTTAGGGAAAACCATGAAGTTTTCCCAGCAAACTGTGCGCCCTATTGGGAGCCACTGGAAGGGGGAAAATAGTTTTTCCAAACCATACACACACCCCTATAATGTTTTAACCCCATGGATATTGAAAATTTGAACTTCCAAAGTATCTAATAACAATTGAGAAGGGGGTTGAATGGGTTGTTCACTTTTTACAAGTTTCAAAACTTTTAGAAACTTAACCCCTGCGACATGTTAAGATTTATTTCATTATCAAATTTTAGTAAATACTTATGCATGAAAAAGTAGAAAAACAATTAAATCACACAATATTTATAAGTTTTTTCCTCATTGTGAGAATCTACATCCTTTTCATAGCCACTCTTATGAGTCTATGGAAATTCACTATTATGAAGAAGTGAATACAACTTGTGCCAACTCCCATTAGACACCTTATATCTACCTATATGAAATATTATACTAACTACCATCAATTTACAATGTTTGTTTATAAAACAATTGAGTTGAAAAAAATAATAAAGTCTTCGTTGAAACTTCACCAAAATTGCTCATTCGTAATCCTTAGTTCAATTTGGCTGGATCTGATTTTCTCAATCTGATGAAATCAATATGATTCTCCCTTTCTCAATCTGTACTTCTCAAATTCTGCTCAGATACTCAGTCTGATGGAGTCCTCATTATGATGGATTATTCATTATGATCAAGTGTATCCAATGATAACTCCACTTAGAAACATTGAAAAGTCTCAAACCTCCTTAGTAATTACTCATTGAAAAACTTTGTCCTGATTTTTGAAACTGATACAACCATTACGATTCTTTCATTTCATCAAAAGTTTTATCATGATAGTTTTCATGATTTGTTAAAACTTCATTTCTAGAAAAGCATCATCTGATTTTTTTTATAAATTTTGAGAACTTTCTAACTCTTAACTTAGCATCCTTCTTTTATAACTCTTCATAAATAATTTGACTTCTTCACTTAGAAACTTCTGACTTTCTAACTCCGCGACTTATTTCTTTCTCAGATTACAGCAAAAGAAATATTCCAGCAATCAACAATTTATGCCTCTGATTATTTTGGATATAATTCTTCTCAGTCTGATCCACTGAGTCTGGAAAAACAGCTTTCTCAAAAAAAAATCTCCCCTTTTACCTTTGAGTTCAAACTTTCACCAACTGTAAAATTTCTTACAAAGTGAATTATGATGGAATGGGTCCAATCCTGAATAAAAAAAACATTATTTTACAAAGAAGTCTAGTTGTCAAAAAATACAAACATTTTTTAAAACAAAACACCGCAAAGGTTCTTAAATATTTCCTTTTGGATTTGTTGACAGCCCTTGTTAATAAATTTTTAAAAACTCTCAAAAAATTTCCACAACTCAACTTTTGTAAACAAATCAATTTTTTTACTTTTATCAAAACATAGCCTTTCTCAAAAGAGAGTGTCATAAAACCAAACTATTTGATAAAGTAATGTTTTAAAGAAATTCCATCCCTTGGTGACAAGTAAATTTTACAGCCATGTAAAGATAAAATTTGCTCACTTTATCTTCTCCTATCTCACTTTTCTCACTTTTCTTTTTATATCCCCCATTTTATGATAAAAATAGCTTTAGATTCATAAAATAAAGAAAAGTAAAAAATTATTACAAAGTACACATTTATTACTTTATCCCCCCTGTCAACATAATCCAAATCATAGTGGGGGTATTCCTTATGAGGTTTAGGAGGCCATGGGAGGAGGTTGAACATGAAGTTACAGCCTCAATTCCACAAACCTTTCTTTCATACTTGATTTTGTAAAGATATAAACAATATGATGCTTTGTTGAAATGTATTCCAGGAAAACATCTCCAGTAGTAATTTTCTATTTTATAAAGTGAAACTTTATATCAATGTGTTTGGATCTTGAATGTTGAACATGTTTTTTAGAAATATCAATTGAACTCTGATTATCACAAAAGATATTCAATGTTTTAGAAACTTTTACTTTAAAATATTCCAACTAAACTTTCATCCATAACATTTGATTACAACCTTGAGTAGCTGAAACATATTCAGATTCAGTTATTCTCAAAGTTACTGAACTTTGTTTCTTACTATGCCAACTCACACAACATTCAGCCAAGAAAAACATTCCTCTTGAGGTTTATTTTCTATCATTACAATTTCCATACCAATTGGTATCAGTAAACACATCAAAACTTCATCTCACTATTTATTTTGTATAACAACCCATATAGATTTGTTCTTTTGAAATATCTCAGAATTATTCTTCTGCCAACATATGTGATTCTTTCAAATTACTTTGATACCTAGAACACAAAGTCACACCATAAACAATATCAGGCCTTGATGTTGTAAGATAAAGTAAACTTCATATCAGCTTTTGAAAATATTTCTAATTCACACTTTTTACAAATTTATCTTTACTCAACTTCATGCTCACTGAAATAGGAGTAGAATATTATTTTGATTATACCATTCCAAACTGCTTTAACAATTCCCTATCATGCTTTTATTGAGAAAAAAAAAATTATTTTTCTTTTTATTGAACGTGTAATCCAAGGAAGAAATTTAATTCTCCCAACATTGATATTTCAAAATTCTTCTTCATTTATTCAGAATTTTTTTTACAAACATCTACTTTATCCCTAAAAAAATATTTCATCTACATAAACCATTATAATTAGAGTTTTGGAGTCAGCATATTTCACATATAAGTTGTTATCAACTTTTCCTTTAGAAAATTTAAATATTTTAAAAAAAAATCAAGTTTAGAATACCATGAATTTGGAGTTTATTTATCCTATACAAAGATTTATTCAATTTATAAACGTTGTTTTCATCCTCATCAAGTAGAAACCCACAAGGTTTTCCAATGTAAACTTCTTCATTAATCTCACCATTTAAGAATGCTAACTTTACATATATATGATAAACTTTTTAATTACAATGTGTAGCCACTAAAATAAACATTATAATTGTTTATAATATTGAAATTGGGGAAAAAGTTTCTTCAAAAGACACACCTTACACCTATTCATATCCTTTACAAACAAGCCTAATTTTTTTCTGGAAACTTCTCCAAGTTCATTTAACTTGTTTCTGTAAACCCACTAGATTTCGATAAAATTTTTACTCGATGGATGTGAAACAAGTTATCATGTTTCATTCTTCTCAATTTGATCCAACTTATCATTCATAGTATCCACCCATTATTTGTATTCAATAGCTTCTAAAACTGATTCTGGTTTAAATTTTGAGATAAGTGAAGTCTGATTTTCTAATCTCAAATTTCTTCTTATCTGAATTGGAGCCTTCTAATTTCCAATAATGTTTTCAAAATCCACATGTTCTTGTTAAGTAGAAAATTTCAATGTTTATTTCCCAACTAAACATTCCTCATCATAAGAATTTTCTGAATCTTGATAAGGATGTTTTGACTTACTTTTACTATTATTGGAAATATCTAGTTTATCCTCCTCAAAATTCTCAACAAATTTTGTTAATAAATTTTTATTTTCAATTAATTTCACACCATATAAGTCCACCAACTTTTTTAAATGTTTGTTCAAAAATTTGAAACTTCTTCCATTTAGTAAATAACCCATAAAATTTCATTCCTCAATTCATCATCAAACTTTCCCAGATATGGATATTTTATTTTGAGAAAACATGGAATTCCAAAAACTTTGAAGTATTTCAATGAATTTTTTTCATTTTACCACATTTTATAAGGATTCATGTAGGTTTTTGGTCTCAAAAAGAATCTATTTTGAACATGTACAACAGTACTAACAAATTCTCTCTAATAAAATTTTGAAATTTTTTATTCTGCTAACATACTTCTTCCCATTTCCACCAAACTTCTATTATTTATTTATTTTATTCCATTTTTTGGAGTATAGGGAGAATTATATTGATGTTTCATACCATGATTTTTTAGATAAGTTTAAAAAGTATTGCATTTGAATTTTGTACCATTATTTATACTCGACCTTTTTATAAAAACCCTCATTTCTTTCTCAATATCTTTTCTAAAGAATTTAAAATTTTCAATAGCCTCTGACTTGTGCTTCATAAACATTATGTTTTTCATCTGAGTTAAATCATCAATAAAAGTGATAAAGTATAAATCTTATTTTTTTGATTAATGTCTCATCATCCCACATAAATCAGAATGAATAAGATCGAGTGGTTTGGTATATTGAATCTCAACTCTTTTATGATTTTTGTTATCTATCTTCCATTTTTGACAAGTTACACAAACATATTCTTTTATTATTTTAAATTATTTCAAGTTTCGAATGGAATCAAATTTAGAAAGCTTCTTTATACTTTTATATAAACTTTTCCCAAGTCTTAGGTTCCATAATTTTTTTCTATCTTCAGCACTCAAGTGATAGGAGTTATTGAATTCTCCTATTTGCAAGAGATTCCCACTGGTTCTTTCTCCTTTTATAATAAATTTTCCATATTTTATGATTTTGATGATATAAAAATATTTTCTAAAAAAACTTCTTTTATATAATCAAAAAGTTGACTTGAACTAAGTAAGTTATGTTTTATCCCATCAACAAATAAAACATCCTTAGATTTCAAATTTTCCGCTTCAATATCAGGCATTCTGATTCTTTTGATTTTTAAGGAACAATCATTACCAAAGGTAACTACTCCACCATCATTACTTTTAACATGTTTCAAGATTTTTATATCACCTATCATATGTGAAGAAAAATCACTATCAAGTATCCATGGTTTGTTCCTTTTACTTTCTTTCAAAGTTATCTCAACAATAAAAGCTCTTTCCTCAGCATTTATTTATTCAGCTTATTTTTCTTTTCTAACATAAGAAACTTATTCTAGAAGGAGTGTCATATATATTTCAGTATGATGACCAACCTAATCACATCTTCCACAAACTTCTTCTAGACATTGAAATTGATTTTTTTTTTGGAAATTTTCTAACATCTTTAGAATTTACCTTTTCATCTTTCTGTAAGTTAGGAAAGTTACTCATTTTATTTTCACTATTTCTTATACATTTCTCAAAACTTCTTCTGAGTAGATATAAGTTGTGCCATAAATTATAAGATATTTTCCCATAAATTTTTTAACACCAACAATAACCATCGAATATTGGTTTTCTATTCAAGAAATATTTTTCCCTATAGAAACTTTATTAAGGTCGGTAGCTTCTTTCAACTCGAACATACTCAAGACATGGCCCATATTTTTTTGAGTGAGTTTTCTAATTTTGTAGATTTGATAGGTTTCTCACATACTTTCTCCACCCAAGCTTTCCCAACACTGTCTGCAAAACCTAAAATGTTAAAATAATCAAATGAAACAATAATTTTGGTGAGTGAATATTTCACCTGATTCTCATATTGAGCCTTCTCATCAACTTTAGAAGTCTCTGCTTTTACTTCTAAAGCTTTGTTGAAATTTTCATTCATATTCCTCAAGGTAATTTTGGACTCAAGAAGTTTTGATTGAAACTTTTTAACTTATTCTCTTTATCTTCTAGCTTCTTACTAATATCTTCAACCACCTTTCCTTGTTCAGCAATTCAAAGTTTGTAACTTAATATCTCCTCGATGTATTCTTCCTCCTACTTGATGGAATCTTTTATTCTATTAGAAACTTCTTCACAATATTTCTTTATTACTATAATTTCTTTATTGAGAGTTTTTTTTCTCAAGACATTCAATAAGTTTTGTTTTGAGTTGATACTCTCTATAAGATTCTTCACCAACTTCTTCACTATATGAGAAATCTTTTGTTTTCTAAAATTTTGCAATGAAGGTTATGAATTTTTCTAAACTTTTATCTTCAAAATATATTTTTTATTTGATTTCAATTCAGCTTTCTTACTCAACATACTTATTTTTTTTCTAGTAAACTAATTATTGTATTTTCTGGATAACTTTTCTTATTTGTCATTTTCATTCCACTTCTTCCATTAAGGTTTTTCATCAGAATGATCTCGATATTATACAACTTTATTGTTGGGGAAATTCATTGAAAAGTGTCTGATTCCAACACACTCAAAATATTTGAGAGGATGTTTACCTATATATTTTCCTTTTCCTCTCTAATAGTTTTTATAGATAAGAGACAAGATCTTATTATTCGATTCATCTTCTTCCTTATCCTTAGACTCATAAGGTTTATCTTCTTCAACATCTTGTATTTTTATCTTTTTCATAGTCTCAAAATCCATTTCATCTTTCATATTCTTTTTAAACATTGTAGATTTCCTCATTTCATAAGCAATAAGAAATTTATGCAATTCATCAAGAGATAAATCTTCATTATATTATAAAGAGGAAATTTTATAATCAAACCTATCTAAAAATATTCTCATAAGTTTCTTCACAATTATAGAATATTCCAGGATATCTCTAAATCCTCTGATATTGCAAACAATTTCATTTACCCTAGTTAAGTATTCATCAATAGTTTCTTCATCACTCATTATGATTTCTTCATACTTAATACGCAGAATTTATATCTTTTCTTACTTTACATTATTATTACCTTTGAAAATACTTTTCATCTTGTCCCAAAAATGTTTTGAAGTATTGAGACCCATGAACTTCTAATAAACATTCTATGATAATGACATAAGGATTTAATTTTGAGACTTTCAATAAAATTCAATATTTCTATTATCAATAAACATTATAGGATCATCTTTCTTAATAAGTAGAAAACCAATAGTAACATCATCAACAACTTCTAGGCCAAGAGATGGGAGATAAGGAATCATCCTATTTTTCCATCCATAATAATTTTTTCCATCAAATGTAGGAATTCCTCCACTATTGAAATAATTGATATTATCCATGATAAGGATTAAACAAAGGAACATTTCCTCTAATACCAATTGAAGTTACAAATGATCAAATAACAACTGAGAAGGGGGTTTGAATTAGTTGTTCACTTTTTACAAGTTTCAAAACTTTTAGAAACTTAATTCCTGTAACCTATTAAGATTTATTTCCTTATAATGTTTTATTAAATAATCATGCATTAAAAATTATAAAATAAAGTAAAGAAATAATATTTACAAGGTTCTTCCTCAGTGTGAGAACCTACATCCTTTCTATAGTCACTCTCATGAGTCTATAGAAATTTACTTTTATGAAGAAGTGAATAAAACTTGTCCAAATCCCATTAGAGACCTTTTATATCCCAATAAGAAATATTATAATGACTTCTATTAGATTACAATGTTTTACTATAAAAAATTTGAGCCAAACAAAAGAATAAAGACTTTTTTGAAACTGGTCAACAGTTTTTCAGTCTGAATCCCCAGTCTAATTTGGCTGGATCTGATTTTCTCAATCTAATGAAGTCAATACGATTCTCCCTTAATCAATATGCACTTTTAAAACTTTTCTCAAATACTCATTCTGATCTTCCTCATTATTATTGACTCTATACAATGGACTCGATATGATGAACCCATTCTCAATCTACAAAACTCAAACTCTGCTCAAATGCTCAATATGATTTTATTCAGTCTGATCGACTCAATCTGATTGACTCAATGAAATATTCTCAATACGATCATTCTCAATCTGGTAAATAAACATTAATTTTTCAGATCCTCCTCATGAGATCTCTGGATAGAAATAACTTTCCCTTGATTTCTTCAGCACTTATCTTTTTACACTTATGTGAAAAATTAACAATGAAAAAATGATCTAAGAAAGTATTTATAGGTGACTCAGAAAAAAAAGTATGAAACTTAAAAAAATTTCCCACTTATTAGTATTTCAAAAACTCTGAATATCACTCACATTTAAACTTCAACTTTGACTTCTTCAATCCTCCTTATATTTCTCTGAGATTTATACAAAATTTAATTTCAATTTTAACCTCTTAAACTCTTCATAAAACTTCTATAATCTTATTTTTGAGACTTCTTCATAATCAACTAATTATGAATTTGTTTCCTTCTCATCTCATTATGAATATATTTTCTTCTCAACTCATTATGAATCTATTTTTTCTCATCTCATTATGAATTTGTTTCCTTATTAGCTCATTAAAAATCGGTTTCCTTCTCATCTCATTATGATCTATTTCTTTCTAAGCTCATTAGAATTTCTGTTTCTTTCTCAGCTTATTATGATATTCCTTTCTTTGTCAGCTTATTATGATGGAATTTTATTTATTATGGAAATTCCATTACAATGATTTTTCCACAATGATGTAAAGTATTCAATAATGAATCCACTTGGCAACTTTTAACTTCTTCAAACTTCATCAGCTTCATAAATTATTCTTCTCTATTAAAGATTCTTCCTCCGATGGATATTTCATAATGATGGAAACCCCATTACGATGGATTCCTCATTACGATCAAGTGTATCTAATGATAACTCCACTCAGCTACATTGAAAAGTCTCAGAACTCCTCAGCTATTACTCATTAACAAACTTTTTCTTGATTTATGGAACTAATAAAACCATTATGATTCCTCTATTTCATCAAAATATTTTATCATGATATTTTTCATGATTTTTATATCTTCATGATTAGAAAATCATCATCTGATTTTGTTTTATCAATTTTGAGAACTTTCTAACTCCTGACATCACATTCTTCATTCAAAACTCTTCATCACTAATCTACTTCTCCACTAAATAACGTCTAACTTTCTAACTCAGAAACTTCTTTCTTTCTATAATTATGACAAATAAAAAGTTCCAGTAATCAAAAATTTATGCCTCCGATTCTTTTGGATATGATGTTTCTCAGTTCGATCCACTGAGTCTGGAAAAACAACTTTCTTAAAAACAAAACTTTTATCCCCCTTTAACTTTGAGTTCAAACTTTCATCAACTGTCAGCTTTCTCAAAATTATTATTACGATAGAATGGGTCTGATCCTAAATAAAAAAACATTATTTTACAAAGAATGTTAGTTGTCAACCGTGTGACCCTACCCAGAAAACCATGTGTGTTGTTTTTTATTCCTCTGAAAATTAATTTAAAAATACCTACCCCCCCCCCTTAAGATGCTTAGTCCCACCATTCTACCTAACACATTTCTTTGTCTCTTGTAATTTCTCAAGAGGTTAAATTGACTCCTCCAAACCCTTTTCTTAACAAATCAAAGTGGCATTGATCTCGTTCGATCTCTTTCAGACGTGTAAATCTACACTCTAGTGTTTTCTTCCAACCTATCTTTCTCTTCTCCTTGGATTTGGATAGATCATCATGTAATTGATGGATGTAAACTTCATTGTGGTTGATCTTGATTCTAGGTTGTGTTCCTAGATCTTATGTTCCTTTTTTCTTCATTGGCAAGTCTCGTTGTAGGTGTTGATTTCTAGATCTTTTATTAAAGTTAGGTGGTTCCATAATTATTTTCCCTACGATTGAAACCTTGAATTTCTTGATTAAATTGAAATGATTTTTTAATTTATTTAAAAATGTGGATTTGATATGATTTGATCTTTGATTTGAAATGGGCATGGAAATTAAGAAAACCCCCAATTTCAATGGAATTGAAATTATGGGGTGGATTTATGAAAAATGATGGCTTTATTTGGAAATCATTTTGATGAAATGATTTGATGTTGTTCTTGAGAAAATGGATTAAATTTAAAACTTATTTGAAATAGCATGAAATTATGAAAACCTATGGTTTGGTTTTCAAAAGAGAAATGAATGTTGAAAACTGAAATTGGGATATTATATTTTGAAATGATTTGAAATGATTTATTGATTAAAGTACATGGGAGCTTGGGTTGTTAGTAGGTGTTTGGTAAAATTATACTAGGATCTTGATCCCCTTGAACTGAATTTACATTGACAACACTAACTAAACCAAGTTGCCTCAGGATTCTTGTGATGAGTTCCCCTATCAGGGTGTAGTTTGATTTATTGTAATGGGTTCCCCTATTAGGGTTTTGATTGTATATGAACACTATTTTTATGTCATGGTCACTGATGAGATGTGTGAGTATCCCATATCTAGTAAATAATGTATTTTCGGGCATTTTTCCATAGTGCTATGAGTTATTTGATTTGATATACATGCCATTGATTTTTTGAACTGTATTATTCATGCCAACTGATTTATATAATTTTTTTATATAAAATGTTCATTTAAGCCTTTTTGAAAGCGGTTTTGACATATCATCCATCTTTTTGAATGAAAGCATGTTTTGGATTAAAATATTCAAATGTAATTTCATGCATTGTTTTATTTAAACTGATAGCATAAATGGTAAATTTTTATGTGATTGATTATGAAACACTTGGTGGGACCCTAATGGGATTTATAGCTCACACCCTACTTTTTCCTTCAGGTATTTATAGGATTTCTTATGTCAAGTCTGAGAAATGGGAAAGCACCACTTAGAGGTGGTGGATGTTCTTGATCCTTTGGACCATGGAGTGATAACGATGACCAATGGAGTTTTTTTCCACTTGTTACATAATATATTTTGAGAATTTCATTTGATTGATGTTGTTATATTGGGATGATGTTCCTTTTGTGTGTTTATCTTTCTTTTGGTTACTTTTATAC
Organism: Viscum album; assembly: GCA_963277665.1. Taxonomy (NCBI): domain Eukaryota; kingdom Viridiplantae; phylum Streptophyta; class Magnoliopsida; order Santalales; family Viscaceae; genus Viscum; species Viscum album. Next base: position 1,408,201,834 of record OY728130.1, read on the forward strand.
CTATTTTTCTACTACTACCTCCCATTGGTAGTGTTGATCATGATAACTTGTATCTTTTATCTTTAACTATTTTGTGGAAAAAATTTTCCCACTTGATCTTGTATGATGCCAAGTGCTAGTCGCCAACCCATGGGGATCGGGAATTCCCTTCAGGATATGATAGTTTCGGCTCGGGTATTAGTGTACTAGGGTATCTGGGCTGGTTCATGAAAAAGTAGTATCATAGGTGTAGGTTAAGCATCTTTCCTTGATGCTAGTATGCGGTTTGGGATGTCTTGATGAGACTTAGAAGGTAATTGTGAGTGAGTACCTACCCATTTCTCATCGTAATGAGCCTTAAGTCACCATGGGTGTTTGGGAAAAGTGTCTTTGATGAATGTTTTGATATGGTTCTAGTCTTTTCCATACTTTTAATTTGGTCATGTTGAAATCCAATTCTTGAAATTTCATCTGATGGGATTGATATTCATATTTCTCTTATTCGAGTTGCTGATCTGAGTAATCTTATAATGTCTTAAATGTTTTTGTTGATGTTATGTAGCATCATACCTCTAATAAGACCTTATAATAGGACCTGGGAAGAATTTTTTGGTGAACCAAATCAAGTGGATCCTACTATGGACCAGAATCTTGTTGAGATTGTTGTGTGTGTTTTCCAAGCTCTAGGAAAGGCACCTGCACCTATTCTTGTTTTGGCTCCAGCTGCGTAACCTCAAAGGGATGAATCTTGGAATTTTTCTCAAGATTTTATTCTCTAGAAAACATCTAATTTATAAGGAACTAAATATCCTCAAGAGGATGAGGATTAGTTGAATGAGATAGTGAAACTTTTTTATTTTTTGGAAACACCTTAAGCTATTAAGTTTAAGTGTGCTACCTTTAAGATAGAAGGGATTCTTGAGAGATCATGGGATTATATGGTAACAACTAAGATTCATGAGGGTTTGGAGTGGAAGGAATTTATAGTTCCTTTAACTAATAATTTCTATCCATAATCTATGGTACTAGATAAGGCTATGGAGTTGTTCAACCTCTAATCAGATGAAAATATCATGACACATTATGCAAATTGCTTTGTCGAGCTTATACAATTTTTACCAAATATTTTATTATATGATAAGATAAAGTCTCGACTTTTTGAGATGGGTCTTCAACATAATATTCATTCATAGTTTTTTTATTGAATCTCACTTCATATGATGACGTACTAGATAGGGCGTTGATGGTTGAGATTGACCTGGCTGGTAAGACAGGGTTGAAAGGAGTCCCTTTTTCTCCTAGTGGATGTTCTATATGTTAATTTAAAGGAAATAGAAAGTGTGATGAGTCTTGTAGTGGTTCTATGTAGACGATTTCCTCTAGACCTCATGTCATTCCTCATAGAGGGCCTTTGACTTGCTTCCAATGTGGCAAAGTTGGGCATTCGAGATGTGTTTTCACTAAGGTTACAAATATCTATAGTTCTTATGGTTGTTTAAGATACCTATATAAATTATTATAATTATTTTATACTCTGTGTAGTGGAATGAGCTCATCATCACCTAAAATCACTATAGTGCAATTAGATGCTTTGTCAATAAAGGGGTTCCAACCACAAACATTCAGAATGAAAAAAAATTATATAGTTAAACAGTCTCTAGAGGAAGATGATACAAGTCCAGTGACTATGAGAGGTACCATAATTATAGCTTCATCCTTGGTCATTTCATTATTTTATATTGGTTAAATTTAATCATTTACATCGATATATATTTTAAAATTTCTAAATCTTCCTACAAATATTTTACCTTATGTGATGGATATTACTATTCCCCTCATAATGAAGAGAGAGAAGGGTCTTTGTTGTTCTTCTTGTGTCTTCTCATTATCAGAGTTTGATATTACCTAGATTTTTTTTTCTTGACATAAAATCATTTTATGTCATTATTATGGTGGAATGAATCATTAATAATAAGTTCTAAATTGACTATTATCTTAGGTGGGTCTCCTTTACTACACCTGATGGATTTTGTTGTGTCCTTTAGGAAGAATGGGACCAGTGTTCGAGTAGAGACGGACCATATTTTATGGAGTTGTGGAAAGTAATATAATTGTTTTATTTTTATCATGAGAGAGAGTATTTGAGTGGTGATATCCCTCCAGTTGTCATCAAGTTTTCTGACGTGTTTCCTTCTGATCTCTCTAGTTTTCCACCAGTAAAAGAGGTAGAGTTTTCTGTTGATTTAGTGTTTGGTACTCAAAAAATGTCTTTTCCTTATTACCATATGGATCCATCTCAACTGAAAGAGTTAAAAATCAGTTTTAAGATCTTTTAGAGAAATTATTTATATTCTTAAGTGCATCTCCTTCAGCAGCGCCTATTCTTTTTTCTAAGAAATCTGATGGAACACTTCACCTATATGTTGATTACCAGAAACTCAATTGAGTTATGGTAAAGAAAAGGTATTTATTACCATAGATTGATTATATTTTTTACTAGTTTAAATGGGAGTAGTGGTTCTTGAATATTGATCCATGATCTAGTTATCACAAGTTGAGAATAATATAATTTGACATTCAGAAGACCTCCTTCTAGAGCAGGTATGGCCATTATGAGTATCTTTTCATTACATTTGGTCTAACCAATGCTCATTCAATATTTATAGTATTTATGAAGAGATTATTCCATGATTATCTTGACACATTTGTGGTGGTATTTATGGATGACATTTTGGTTTACTCTCAGTCAGAGGAGGATCATGTGTGCCATCTGAGAGTAGTTTTAGAAATGTTAAGAAATCACTGACTCTATGCCCAGATATCAAAATGTGGTTTCTGGATTTAGGAATTGAATTTATTGGTAAATATGGTGTTGTAACATGTAATTTCATTTTATCATGGTTATGTTAAAGTTTCTATGACATGGTATAAACTACAAAATTCTTTTTAGAATCGTAGATTCTTGGGTTTAGTATGGTACTATCATCAGTTTGTTAAGGATTTCTCAAATTTGTATTATCTAGTGACCTTTCTCACTCAAAATGGGTTTAATTATTCTTGGTATGATAAATTATGAGGTTATTTTGTTTATATAAAATGAATTTTTAATTCTATGTTGGTGTTGACTCTTCCAGAGGCTGGGCAAGTCTATGTGGTCTTTTGTGATGCGTCGGGTTAATTTTTTGGGTTGCATTACTATGAAAGGTGATCACATGGTAGCCCATGGTTCTTAATATATTAGGATACATGAGAATAATTATCCAACCCATGACCTTTAACTCACAGTCATGATGCATGAGCTTAAGAATTTTCAGCGTTACCTTTTAGAAGAAGGATTTTCATTTTTTCCAACAACAAAATATTGATTTATATATTCTCTCAAAAATATTTGAACCTCCATCATAGGTATCAGGTGGAGTACCTATAATATTTTTATTTCAACATTAACTAACCCCTAAGTAAATTTAATGTTGTTACTGATGCTTTGATCATGAAACTTATCACCCAGATTGTGAACGAATCATTAGAAGAGTGGAACTTGATGGATCTTTTTACACAGTTGCATTTGGAAGTCTCAAGAGTCCAAGGTTGTTCTATAAATTTTACAGTTGACCTAAACTCTTCTCGAGATGATTATTTAGTATTATTAACTTGATGATGAGTTCTATTGAATTAGGGACTCTCTTTATGGTGGGGAGACTATCAGTGGGTGGATTTTTTCTTATGAGGGAATACTATTTTTTGGAATAGTTTTATTGTGCCTTTGCCTATAAAAAAATCTATTATGGTGGATTTACATAATTCCTATTGGTAGGTTCACTCGGGTACCACAAATATGTTTTATGATATTTGATGGTGAATTTGGTGGCCATGTATGATATGGGACATTGCTGACTTTGTTTCACGTTGTTATACTTTCCAATAAGTCAAGGATGATGACCAGAGACCTACAAGTTAACATCATCCACTTTTATTTCTAACTTATAAGTGGGATGAGATCTCTATAGACTTTTTGGTTGGGTTTCCATGTACCTGTCAAGGAAATAATATGATATGGGTTTTGATAGGCTAAAGAAATCAGCTCACTTCTTACCCATTTTTTATACAACCAAATTTGAGGAGTTGGGAAATCTATATGTGAAAGAGATTATTCATTTTCATAAAGTTCCATATGCTATAGTCTCTCATAGATATCCCTATTTTTCCTCTTTTTGTGTGAGGTCCTTAGGAGGAAATGAGATCTCAGGTTCTTTTGAGTACGAAATATCATCCACAGATGGATGGCAAGACGAATAGGGCTATACAAATTCTTTAGGACATGCTTCTTCCCTGCTTCCTCGATTTTGGTGGAGCTTGGGATGTCCATTTAGAGCTGGTTGAGTTTTCCTATAACAATAATTATCATTTTTCAATTCAAATGGATCATTTTGAGGCCTTTATGGTCTTCCTTTTAAATATCAATTGCCTTTGTCAAAGACTGGTAAAATTTCCTTGATTGGACCAAGTTTGTTTCAGGTGATGATGATAAATATTTAGTTGATTTGTCAAAGAATTTTGATGGTCTGAATTCGATATAAATCTTATGTTGACTGTTGTAGGTGAACTTTGGATTTTTCAATTGGTGTCCAGGTGTTTTGGATATTTTCACCTCATTTGGGTCACTTATGACTTGGGGGGGTAGGGAAGTTTGTTCCTCGCTTTGTGGGACCTTTTGAGGTTGTTGAGAAGGTGGGTAAAGGGGATTATCATTTATCAATTCCTTTGTATTTGACATCGATACATAATTTGTTCCATGTATCATAGCTTCAGAAGTATCTTTCTATCCCATATCATGTATTGGGATGGGAGGATCTTGATATTGAGCCTGATTTATCCATGACTAAGTATTCAGTCATGATTTTTGATTTTATGAAAAAGGTACTTCATGGTTGGAAAATACCTTTGGTTTTTGTGTTGTTACAACATAGTTCTAATTCTCATGAGACATAGGGGCCTGAGGTGCTGATGAGAGAGTAGTGTCCTCATATATTTGAAATTGAATGTTCTTGACAGGATTTATGGGGATATAAAGTTTTTTATGATGAGGAGTTTATAACATCATGTTACCTTATTCAAGTATTACTTGACCCTTGTTTTGATATCTTTTTGGATGGGACTTTTTTTGGTGTTTTGGGTGAAATTTTGAGAATTTTGGAAGCCCTTTGGGTTGTGCATAATTGGATCATAGTTAAGGAAAACTGTGCAGTTTGTCCTAGAAAACCATGGGCCTTATTGAGAGCCACTGGAATAGGGCACATAGTTTGTACAAATCATGAAGCCAACCCACAAAACCATGCACCCCATGGTTGGTGGGAAATGTATGGTTGGAACATGATTAGTTTAACTATGCAGTAAAACCATGCACCCCAAACAGAAGATCGGTAGGGGTCTACTGTTAGGGCACATTATTTGTCTAACTGTGCAACCCTGCATAGAAAATTGCACACATGGTTTTTAGTTCCTTCAAAAATTAATTTAAAAATATTTAACCCCTATTTAAGATTCCTAATCCCCCCATTTGACCCTAAAGTGTTTTTTTTTACTCTTGGAAGATTTTAAGAGATGAAATTGACTCTTCTAAACCCTTTTCTTGGTGGATCTAAGTGGAATTGATCTCATTCGATCTCCTCTGGGTAATTGGATCTCCTTTCATGTTTTTTCTTCTGATATCTCCTTCTATTATCCTTAGATTTGGATAAATCATCATGTAATTGATGTATCTAAACTTATTTTTGTTGGATATTGATTCTAGGTTATGTTCCTAGATCTTCCACACCTTCATTATTTATTGGAAAGTCTCGTTGTGGGTGTTGATTTCTGGATCTTTGATTAAGGGTAGGTGGTTTCATAATTTTTTCCCTACAATTGAAACCTTGAATTTCTTGATTAAATTGAAATGAGTTTTAAATTGATTTAAAAACATGGATTTGAGATGATTTGATATTTTATTTTGGATGGGTATAGAAATTGATAAAACTCAAAATTTTAATGGAATTGAAATTGTGGGGTGGATTTATGAAAAATGATGGCTTGATTTGGAAACCATTTTGTTGAAATGATTTGATGTTGATATTGAAAAAATGACTTAAATTGAAATGTGATTTGAAATGGCATGAAATTATTAAAACCTATGATTTGGTTTTTGAGAAGAAAAAGGTATGTTGAAAACTAAAATTGTGAAATTATATTTTGAAATGATTGATTGGTTGGTTGATTTATTGATTGAAGCACATGGGAACCTAGGTAGTTAGTCATTGGTTGGGACAATCATGTTAGGATCTTGATACCCTAGCACTAGATTTAAGATGACAACACTAACTAAACCAAGTGTGATTAGGATGCTTGTGATGAGTTCCCCTATCAGGGTTTAGTTTGATTACCTATAATAGGTTCCCCTATTGGGGTGTTGATTGGGTAACACACTACTTATGATCTGTGATCACTGATGAGATGTGTGAGGATCCTATAGCTAGTAACTAATATATCATAGGGTTTTTTACCATGGTTGTATGAGTTATTTGATTTTATATACATTCCACTGATTTTTTGAACTATTATATTCATGCCAACTAATTTATATAAACTGTTTTATATAAATGGTTCATTTAAGCATATTTTAAAGTTTTTTTCACATATCTGACATATTTTTGAATGATAGCATGTTTTGGTTTTAAATATGAAAATTTAATGCCCTGCCTTTTTTATTTAAACTGATAGCATAAATTTTAAATTGTTGTGTGATTGATTATGGAACACTTGGTGAAACCCTACTAGGCTTTATGGCTCACACTCTACCTTTACCTTCGATTGTTTGTATTCTTTATTATTCCAAGTTCAAGAAAATAGAAACCACCACTTGAAGTTGGGGGATGTTCTTGATCCTTTGGACCATCGAGTGATGATGGTGATCAGTGGAGTTGTATTCCACTTATTACATAGGATATTTAGAGACTTTTTTCTGGTTTATGTTGTTATATTGGGATGATGTTCCTTTGGGATGTTTATCTTTCTATTGGGTATTGTTATACCTATTTCTTTTTGGTACTGTATCCCCTTGGGAGTGTGGAGTATGCTCCCTTGTATATTTTATTTTCTACTATTTTTGTGGAAAATTTCTTCCCTCTTATATGATTTCGGTCACTAATCCATGGGGATTGAAAATTCCCTTTGGGCTATGTCAGTGTTGGCTTAGGTATAAGGGTGTTATGGTATCTAGGCTAGTTTCTGATATATATCCTCATAAAGTAATCAAACATTGTTACACCATACTGTAGATAAATAGGTTGTTATGTCTAAGAAAGGTTATTAGTGAAAACCTAAGTCAACTTCCATAATATAGTTATAATCTACTCCACTCCAACACCAGCCTCATTAACTTGCTCTGGAGGGTAATCCCTATATTGATTACGTGTATTGAAATAATTTTTATTTCTTCCATTAGGCATCATTTTTAATCAATGACATATACTTAATTAGTTCATGAATAAAACTATGAATTATAAAACACATTATATAATTTACATGCATTTATTACAAATTAATGTCATGTAATCTATAAATATTTCTATAATATAACAAGATTTTATCATAATTTTTGTGTTATCTAACTATGTTTTTCTAAATCTAGTTCTCAATGTTTCTACTAAAATATCTATAATACTAACTATAACACTTCGACTTTAGTAACTTGGGGACAGTGATTATTTTATCATATTGTAAAAAAATACATAGATCAAAATATACAAGATTAAAAAAATTTAATAGTCTTAAGAAACTAGATACATAAATGAATATTACATTACATTAAAAACCTAGGATATATCAACTAAATACATGAAAATTTATTATTTCTCCTTGAAAATCCATAAGCCATACATAATAATCTGCATGGATTCCTAGTGAAGTGAGAAACAATATAAAGAGATGGACATAGATGCTCAGTAAGGGGTAGCATACAATGTAATCTATTATACATAATCTTAGAAACAATAATTTGATAGGAATAATTAAATTCCATAACAAATGGATTTGTGAGCATTATATATCCATGGAATACATATAAATAAATAAATGAATGGATAAGAATATTTGATTGCATGGTGATGGAATACATGATACCAAAAATCATAAACATACCATTAAGGTCTCATGTCAAGACATCATACATAAATAAGTATTATACCAAATACTCAAGCTAGTTTGTCTCATGAAAACTATGGATGCATTGAGAGACTATATAATTTCAAGGATTACTTGTCACATAATAAGTTCAATGCATCCATTATATGAATAGAATGTCTAAATAATACATATCATAATGTTCCATAAGTAACCTCTTAAATAGTAATAGATAATTAGTCAATAATTTTACATATAGAAATAATAGATATATAGAATATCAAAATTTCCCTATTCAATGGAAAAATATGGCTATCCAGGTGAATATCCCATAATAAACTTAGAAATAATAAGGTATTCACATTGTAAGGGAAAGTAACTTTACTAGAGGAATGATAACATGGTAGTAGTGAAGATTAATTTTCTAACACCCTGAGATTATAAAAAATAAAACCATGTTTGATAATGTATATGACACGCAACACCGAGCAAAAATGAACTATGAAATATTATTATTTAAATATGATTGTTATAACCTAGTTGTTAAATAGGAAGGTATAAATAGGATTATATACTTTATGAAACAGATTTAAAGTTCTTACTCTATATAAATGTATTGATAAATTTTTAGTAAATAATCACTCAATTTTTAGAAAATTCATTTTATTCTTTAAAAATATGTTTTCTTCAAAAATGGTTTTTATTTCATTTTTGTGAGAAAATATTATAATTAATTTTTTAAACTTTTAGAAATTTTATTTTATAGAAAAATATATAATTTTTTAAATAAACATATCAAAATTATATTATGGTGAAATTTTGAGATTTTTTGAAAAGCCTAATTTTCAATGAATAGTAAAAATGCTAATTTTTTTAAAAACTGTATTTTCTTTTACAGTATTTACAAATTCAAATTGTATTTTGGATTAGTTTTAAAATTTTATTAGTTCATTTTGATTAAACATAACCCAATTATAGTCTTTGGAATTAATTTTATAATTAAATTTGGCATGAAAACATTTTTATTCTTAAAAAGCATTTTTTTGAAAAAAAAATGTTTTCTACTGTGTTTTGCGTTTTAATTTTTAATTGATTTCTACCACTTCTATAAATTGAATCATGAAAAATGGATTACATATTTTTAATTATGATTTAAAAATTTGGTAAATAGTTTCCTTTTATTTTTTCATTATAGATAGTAACTATAGTAAATAATTGTCACCACAATAAGGATAAATCAGATAATTAAGGTTAAAAATAATATGATAAGGACTTTAAAATTACCCTAAAACTTGACTTTATCCTATTTGATGATTTTAGTTTAGTCATTAAAATCCAAGTTTTAATAATATGGAAAATTTGTACCATATTTCTTTGATTTTTACCTTTATATTATTTTATGTACGGAAAATTCAAAAGTATCATTCTTTTTGTTTTATTATCTCTAAATTTTTGATAAAGGGATAAATAGAGGATATGTTCGGTTATAAATGTTTATTTGAAATATAAATTATTTTTTTATTATGGTAATTTATTTTTAATTTTTTGTGATGAAATAATTACCTTAAATACTTGTGTAATGCCGACACAATGTTTATTTAATTGATTTAAAAATAGAATAAATGATTAAAAAAATATTAAAAGTAATATAATTTGAATTAATTATTATGTTACATTAATTTTTTAGATAAATATAACATGTTAGGGATGTGTTAAAGAATTATATTTGAATTCCTCTCTTATATTTTTGTTTTCAAAGTCAAATTAAATGAATAATGTCAAGAATGATATTAATGATATTTTATGTTAAATAATATTATATTAAATTATTTGAAAGTCATAAAAATATTTCAAGAGGAAAATTAAGATGATAAATGGTTGAAAATTTCATAACTTGGCCGTTTATGATCCAATTTTCACCTCATAAGTAAAATTATTACCCTTTTATATTGAAAAGTCATTGCCATTATTAAGGTTAAAATTGATTAACCATGGAGTTGAACCAAAAAGATAAAGTTCAAAATGATATCAAAACCTGTCAAAATTTGATTTAATAGTTATATTAAGACCATATTTTCATTATAATAGAATACATGTAATTTTTAGAACCATTTAACATGAATTAGACACACATTATATTATAATATTACATGTAATTCCAAAAATTACATAAATTGTATTTTATAATAAATAATGTTTTATTAAAATATTTAAAATTCCTAAAATTTTTATTTTTAGAAAATTTACTTGTATATGGTATAGAATATAAATAGTGATCCATTTATGGGATAATTTTTATTTTATAATAACTATCTTGACCCCTAAAGAGAAAAAAAATTATTATCAAGGTAATCGTCAAAAAGGATTAACACAGGTTAAAACAAAAAAAATAATGGTTAAAAAATCACCTAAACTTGTCCAAATTTTATTTTATGAGATTATTTAGACTCATAATCGTCCTATATTTTAATTATATCAATTTGGATACTTTTTTTAGTGAAAATTAATTTATATTAATTTAATATTTTAAGTAATTCCAAGAGTGTCTCTCCCCTCACTTATAAAAGGGATCCTACTCTCCTCTTTTATTCACACTTGAAAAGTATTTTAGTTCATCCAATCCCTGTGAAAATATATTCCTAACACCCCAAACCATGTTCTATAGGTCTTATTTTGGGAAAAAAATATAACCTTATAGGGCTTAAGGTATAAAGCAAAGGAGATTGTCTAAAGAATAGGTATAGTTTTAAACCAAATGATTTAAATTATTTCTTATTCCACCTCCTTCAAATATCCTTCAACCATGATGATATAAAAACTTTGGTATATCCCATATATTTATATTTTATTATGATAATTGAATTACCTATATCCATCTCCTTCATTCATCAAATGGGAAACGAGATCATCATTTTTGTAAATGTGGACTACCATCTCGCGAACCGATGTAATTCCTTTTCCATCATTACCACCCACGACTGGTTATAATGATGGATTTAATGAATATATATTATATTAATGACATATTTATTATTCTATAATGATAATATATCATCTAATTTTGTACCTTCTCATCGATCAAAAAATGATAGCATTGTTCGTGTATACATGTGGATTACCACCTCCACGAAGCAATGTGATTTGTTTTTCATAACCATATCACATGACTGCTATATTTAAGTGTATTTAAAGAAATAATATGATATTTATGATATAATAATTATAATTTTAAGATAAAATAATACTTATCCTCATTCAATCGTGATCATTGAAAAATGGAAACGTTATTCATGTGTATGTATGACCTACCATCTCTAAGATTGTAACATAGTTCATTTTTTATAATCAATTTTCATGATTAGTTTTTAAAATATAATTGATGTATAAAAATCATAATTTTTTCATAATTATTATTTTAGATATGGTGTAATAATGACCCTTTTGACCATATTCAACCTACCAAATTCATTTTTGGACATATCGGCTGAATATCATCAAAACGTCTTATATGAACTTAAATGATTAAGAAATTGAATACAACATGGTAAAATAAGTTTATTATTTATAAAGATAAATAATTCATGTGATGAGTAGGGCTTGAGGTGAGATATCTCTCCAAACCACCCTTTTTCTTTGGGTTATGACCTTTCTCTCTCTAACTCACTTTCTTTCTCTCTTTAATGTTATGAAATGCTTCTAAAATCTGTATATATGTCACTCATATATATAACTAGCTTATTATTCTTTAATTTGATGAGGTAATACATTTAATAAGTTCTTTTCTCAAATACAACCTATTTCTTTCCATGGGTAATTCTTAGGATCATGCCTTATGATTGATTTCCTTTTTTTCCACATGTAATCATGAACATGTTATAATGGGTGAACCCAGATAGCACTCCAATGTATTGGGTAAAGTTTTTGTCTCATGAGATGTTATGTATGGGATGAGGGATTAAACCTAATCCATGATGGGACTCTTTCCACCATGTGATATTGTCTTGGAATTTAGTCTTGACTTAAGCTTATATCATATTTTGTGTTACTTACACATTTCATATATTTTTATGATCTTATAATAACATGTTCTTTATGTTATGCTACCATATGATTACTCATGAGCCTTATCTTTTATGATATCTTGTTATAACTTTGAATCACATGTTATTATACCTTATAATGTTTATTCCATTATTTATCTTTTTATGCTCATCCAATGTTTTAAAATGTTTTTCATAGGGTTTTAAGGATGAGTGGGGACAGGGATGGGGTCAAGATGAAAATTTTGATGATATTTCATGAAAATAAGACTTATTACATCATATGATTTTTTTTCTATGATATAAATTGATACTAGGTATAAGTTTACACTTTTTAATGTAATATTTATTTATACAAGGGTGATGGATTAATTCTCTAAAATTCTAAACCATAAATATCCTTGAATGTAATAAAATAAATTCTTGATTTAAAACTAAATATTATATAATGTTTAAGGTTGGGTCCTAATAGTTAGTATCATAGGAAAGTTTTATATAAATTTGGATATTAGGATTAGAGAAATTTGGTGAAAACCTCAAGGATAATCATAAATATAGGATAACATCGAAAAGTTTTGGTAAGATAGAGATTATATGGTTTTCCAAGTAATACATCTCTATCTGGATACTACAAGTGGGTATGGATTTAGAAAAGATGCATCTAGTGGTAATAACCTCAAAAAGAGTTGGTCGATTATATTTCATCCATCATTATGCTGCACAGTGAGTGTGCCCTTTGTAACATTATGACCTGAACCACCAGGTGAGATCCAGAATTTCATAGGACCTCATGCGCATCTTCCCATATGTCAGAGATTGTCAACTAGTAGTGAGGGTCTCAAGTGGAACCGTGGGGAGACTATACCCTTTGTAACATGTCATAGGATCGATAATAAATAATTTAACAATATAAATAAATAATCAAAGTACATGAATAATCAAAAAGGTGACATACATGATAAAAAATGAAACACAACAACGATCCAACTACTAGATAAAGCTAGCAATAAAAGCAGCAGCAGAAGTCTCACCCAAATTTCATCCAGAAATGATTGCATCCTCTTGCTCCATCTACTCAACCATCCACTATAGGGCCTTTTCCTTTCACCGGGTCTTTGGTCATGAAGTCTACAAGCGCACCGAAATGCCTGAGTAGGGTGTGAGTATAAGATTCATAAGGACACCACCAATGGCTATTAACAATAATGAATAAAATATAAAAGTGTATTTCATGAATATAAACAAGGTATGGATGTAAAAATTATATATCTCACAAGTACTAACCATATGTCGGGTTCTTAGGGACTGACTCTGCCTGATTCGTCACCATGCCTCGAGAAACATACCTACTTCGGTACAATGTCGGTACAAACTTCACCAACCATGTCTGACACACCAGCTCCTCAATGGGGTTAAAATACTAGGTTCATGTCCTGGGGAAGGATGGGTCGTGACAAATGGTATCAGTGCCAATACCCAGCAGAAAGTGCAAATCCACTACCTGGGTTTGAGGCTTGGGGTCTACAACAAGGGTATTATTCTTTAAAGGGGTGGAGGGTGTCACATCTCTAGAAAAGTGACACTTAAAAAGATAAATTTTACTGCATGTGTCAACAAGTTTCACCTTTATTTTCAGGAGCCTACCTGATTAGAACTCCATAGTTAAGCATGTTTTTCTTAGAGTAGTGATTAGGATGGTTGATCTTATGAAAAATTTCCCAAGGTGTGTGTGAGTGAGGAAAAAATACATTGAAAGAACATGTGTTGTCCAGAGAAACCCTAGTGATTCCTAGCTTGTTGTGTGCTAGGAAGAACATGTGTTAGCCTGGGGAAGGTCAGGTCATGACACCCTTACTATGTACCTGATTTGACACTCTTGGGAGATATGGTTGGGTTAATTCACATTTTCTTTATGAACCATAAAAACTTATTTGAATAGATGATGATCATAGATAACCTAGGTTTAAGGTTTCATATATTTAAAAGAATTTTTCATAATTTAGGCACCCTATAAATAATTTTTCAGGATTGTGATTATTGTTTCTTACACCATGATTTTTGGTTTTAGTCAATGTCCAGAACCAGGAGTAATGATGTTAACACTAAATGTGATGGGCAATGTAGTAATTATGAGAAACCAAATGGGATAATGAATAAAGGTAAAGATATTGTGATTATTCCTAATGATTTATCAAAATATATTATTACCAAAATGTACTTTAACTAATTCTCAGACTCACCAAAGAAGATACAGATGGAGTCCGCTAAGAAATTGGGTGGTAGCGACCATGGAGGAAGGAAGGATAAATTTACTCCATATCAAAAATGTGTAAAGAGACACCTAGGAGAATGTATTAAAGTAACAATAAAGTTTTTTATGTTTGGAAATAAAGATCATAGAGCAATGAATTGATGAGAAAAAATGAGGAGTTTAGTGGAGAGAAATCAATTTCATTCTAGAGATCCATTTATAGTTCGTTGTCTTAAATATGGGAAATTTGGGATTTATCTGATTTAATTCCCTTTTCTAAAGGTTAACTCCTAGAACAAGTAATGACCTATGTTATACCAACTATTTAAGTGAAAGGATTGAAGTTTTTATGTATTGGGATTCGAGATTTATGTTTTAGAATTATTTTTATCAATGGTGTTTTAGTTATAAGAATCATGAAACATATAAATATTGTTCCATAATAGTTTTTCAATAAGGTTTTGAAAACATATGTTTAATATTACTGATAACCAAGAAAATGATTTAGTGTTAAGGTGATATTTTTGGAAAACACACAATTAAGGGAAAGATAACCCTTAATATATGTTTTTTTTTGAGTTAATAATGTTTATTTGGGATAAATAAATGATTTAAAATGATGAAGTAAATGGGATAGTACCATTAACCTTGCAATTGGTTAGTGATTTGAGGACAAAGTGATTTAGGTCATATTTGATGAAGTTTATTACATTTTTGGATTTATGGAATATATTCAATAGTCTGTGACTAATAAGGACTATTTTAATTTTTGGAAGCATATATGTATTTATATGAGGTTAACTTAAGATTTATAGATACCAACATTATATTAAAATTTTAAGGTTGATCATATTTTTAAAGTCATATATACCACTTTTTTCATTTTAAGTGATGAGATTTTGAGGTGATTTGAAATTTTTACTAGATTTTAGGAAAAATACTCTAGTGAGGTTTAAATAACCATTTGGGTTAGTATATGATTTGATGTTAAATTAATTGTATTTTGAGATATAGATAATCTTGATGGTTGAAAAGTGATTCATTGAAAAGATGATATTTTTAGAGATATTTATAGTCAAGCTAAGGATTGTCATTCAGGTTAGTTTCTAAATTTTATTCATAATATTTTGATGAATTTCGCTACATTATAAGATTATATAGTGATTTATCATGGTGATTTATTATATTTTTGGAGATTCTTATTCGGGTCGATATATATGTAAACTATAGGTTTAACATGTGATTTAAAATGAAATATTATTTGGGAAGAATACAATTAATTTTTTTATGAATGTAGGATGAAAGGTATGAGATCACCTTTGAGGATAAAACATTCTTTAAAGTTGTGTTTATTAAGGTTATTTGGGATGTAAGTTTATTTTTGAAATGATCTAAGTATAACCTTTGTTATTATTATGGAAATTTTTCGATTTAAATGTATTATTTTATAATATGAGGGTTTATACATTTTGGATATTATCTTACCTTGTGCTAGTCATTAATTTTTGGTTCATATTTAAAGATGTTAGTAATATCTTGATATCATTTTTTGGATTATGAAGTTTATTTTATTGTTTTATACATAGAAAATATTCATCTTTAATACTCATTATTTAGAGAAAAATATGATATTGTGGTGGAAATTGATTAATGGATGAAAATATACTTGTCAAGTAAGTATATGTCATTATGTTATTAGCCTAGATGGTAAAGTAATTTCTAAACTCTAGGAAAAAGATCTTGAAACAAAAAATTTATCCTATTACCTTCATTTCCAAAGAATCGATGGTCTTTTTCACATATATTTGGTTTATGGTTTTGAGGTCATTAACTTTCTCATGATCATTCACTTTATTTTGATCAATGATCTTTGTCACTCTCCATCATTATTTAGAAATTACATTTCTCCTCTATGTCTATATTCTCACTTCCCATCAATGTTATCCTATTTGGAAACCAAATTATGAGTTATTCTAAATGACCTTTGTATTTCCTTTTCCCTCTTTTCAATAGGAAATTTTATAAACCCTTTTTAAAATGTGGGATTTCAACAAAGTTATATTCAAATGTCAAACCATTGATTATTGATATCAAGTTCAAATTGTGAATATGCAATTTATTAACGAGTGATAATGAAACAAATTGAGATTTTAAAAAGAAAACTATGTTTGATAACATACATGGCATGAAACATCAAGCCTAAACAAACCATGAAATATTATTATTTAAATATGATTGTTATAATCTAGATGTCAAATTGACGGGTATGAATATGATTAATTGATTTATGAAATATATATATAAAGGTTATACTAAATAAAAATGTATTGATAAATTCTTAGTAAATAATCACTCAATTTTTTTTAAAGCTATTTTATTTTTCAAAAATATGTTTTCTTCAAAAATGGTTTTTATTACATTTTTATGAGAAAATATTATAATTAATTTCTTAAAATTTTAGAAAAATTATTTGATAAAAAATATATCATTTTTGAAATCATCATATGAAAAATATCTTATAATAAAATTTTGATATTTTACTAAAAATTTACATTTTTCAATAGATAGTGAAAATATTGATTCTATTGAAAACTACATTTTCTTTTAAAGTGATTACAAAGTAAAATTATATTTTGGATTAGTTTTAAAATTTTAGTAGTTCATTTTGATTAAAAATAATCCAATTTTAGTCTTTGGAATGAATTTTATACTTGAATTTGGTATAGAAACATATTTATACTTAAAAAGACATTTTTCTGAAAAACAGTTTTTCATTGTGTTTTGTGTTTTAATATTAAATTAATTTATATCACTTCAAAAAATTGAATCTAGAAAACTTGATTCCAAATTTGTAATAATTAAGTCCAAATTTGGTAAATAGGTCCCTTTTATTTTTTCATTAGGAATAGTAATCATAGTAAATAATTGTCATCGCAGTAAGGGTAAATTAGGTAATTAAGGTTAAAAATAATATGATAAGAACTTAAAAATAATAATAACACTTACCTATATTATTTTTTTTATTAGAGTTCATCCATTTCCATCCAAGTTTCTAAAATATGGAAACTTGGTGATATATTTCTTTAATTTTGACCTTTATATTATTTTATGTAAAGAAAAGTCAAAAAATTCATCCTCTTTGTTTTATTATCTCTAAATTTTTGACATAGGGATAAACAGAGGATATGTTCAGTTATAATGGTTATTTGAAATATAAATTATTTTTTATCATGATAATTTATTACTAATTTTTAGTGATGAAATAATTACCATAAATGCTTACATAATATCGACGCAACATTTAGTTAATTAATAGAAAAATAAAATAAATGTTTTAAAAAAAATATTAAAAGTAATATAATTTTAATGAATTATCACATTCCATTAATTTTGTAGATAAATATAACATTTTAGGGATGTGTGAAAATATTATATTCAAATTCCTTAGGTGTCTTATTATTTTCAAAGTCAAATTAAATGAATAATATCAAAAATGAAATTAATGATATTTTGCGTTAAATAATATTTTATTAAATTATTTGAGTCATAAAAATCTTGAAAGAGTACAATTAGTATGATAAATGTTTGAAATTTTCATACTTTGGTCGTTTATGAACCAATTGTCACCTCATAAGTAAAATTATTTCCATTTAATATTGAAAAGTCAATGTGACGGTTAAGGTTAAAATTAGTTAAAGGAGTTAAACAAAAAAGATAAGGTTTAAAATGATATAATAACCTCTCAAAATTTGATTGAAAAATTATATTAAGACCGAATATTCCTTATCCTTAAATCCATGTAATTTTGGAACCATTTGACATGAGTTAGACATGAAATATATTACAATATTACATGTAATTCCAAAAAATAAAATAAATGATATTTTATAATAAATTATGTTTTATTAAATGATTTAAAATTCCTAAAAATACTATAATTGTCCAAGTGATTGGGATATGGTTTAAAATATCAATCATATTCTATTTATAGACCCATTTTCCTTTTATGGTAACTATCTTGACCCAAGAGTAAAAAACTTTTTTATCGTGAAAATCATCAAAAGGGGTTAACACGAGTTAAAAAAAGATAAGGGTTAAAACATCACATAAACTTGTCCAAATTTTATTGGATGAGATTATTTCGACTCATCCTCATCCTATTTTCGAATTATATCACTTTGGAGCCTTTTATCCATGAAAATTAATTTATATTAATTTAATATTTTAAGTAATTTCAAGAGTGTCTCTCCCCTCACTTATAAAAGGGCACATGCTCTCCTCTTTTCTTCACACTTCAAAAGCCTTTTAGTTCTGTAAATACCTACCCAAATCCATTCCTAAAATCCCTACCCATGTTATAGAGGTTCTGTTTTGGGTAGAATACCAATATTATAGGGTTTAAGGTGTAAAGAAAAAGAGATTGTATGAAAAAGAGGTATAACTTTTAACCATATGTTTTAGTTTTATTTCTTCTTCCACCTCCTTCAAATCTTTGTTAACCATGATGATATAATAACATAAGTATCTCTCATATACTGATATGTTGTTATGTTAATAATATAACATATATTCATCTCCTTCATATATTAAATGGGAAACAAATTCGTTGTTCATGTATACAGTGGACTACCACCTTGCGAACCAATGTAATTCGTTTTCCATCACCAGCACTCAATGATGGTTATAATGATGTATTTAATGTATTTATATGATTTTAATGACATATTTTTTATTCTTTAATGATAAGATATCATCTAATTTCTTACCTTTCCACCAATCAAAAAATGATAATATCATTCATGCGTATGTGTGGATTATCGCCTCCATGAAGCGATGTAATTCATTTTCATAACCACATCACATGTCCACTATATATAAGTTTATTTAAAGAAATAATAAGATTTTTATGATATAATCATAGTTATGGAACTATAAAATAATAATTACCCTCTTTCCATCATGATCATTGAAAAATGAAAATGTTGCTCGTTCGTATGTACGATCTACCATCTTCATGATTGTAACGTAGTTAATTTTTCATAACCATATTTCATGATTGGTTTTAAAATTATACTTTATGTATAAAATTTATAATTAGATCATTATTATTATTCTAAAGTTGATGGAATAATGACCTCGTTGACTATAGTCAACTTACCAAATTCATTTTGGACATATAAGTTGAATATCGTTAAAATGTCTGATATTAACTTAAATGATTAAGTAATTAAATATAACATGGAAATAGATGAAATAAAAGGAATAATAAAATTGAAAAATATTCTTAACTAAATAAATAATTAACATAATTTTATTATTCAGGAAGATAAAAAGCACACGTGACGAGTCATTCTTGATGCAAGGGATCTCTCCGACCCCCCCAGTTATGACCTTTCTCTCTCTAACACACTTTTTTCTCTCTTTAATGTTATGGAATGATTATAAAATATATATATATGTCTCTCAAATATATATCTAGCCTATTTTACCTTCCTTTGATGGGTTAATACATGTTATAAGTTCTTTTCTCAAATGAAACTCATTTCTTTCCATGGGTAATTCTTATGATTATGTCTAATGGTTAATTTATTTTTTGTGGGACACATAATCATGAACATGTTATGATGGTAGCATCCAAATAGTGCTTCAATGCATTGGGTAAAGTTTTTTTCATGATACTTTATGTATGGTATTAGTGAGTAAACCTAATCCATGGTAGGACACTATCCACCATGTGAGGTTGTCTTGGCAGTTGGCCTTGGCATATTCTTATGTCATGTTTTGTGTTTCTGCCACATTTCATATATTTTCATAATCATATGATACCATGTTCTTTATGTTATGATACCGCGTGATTTCTCATGAGTCTTCTCTTTTATGATATTTTTTTATCCCTTTGACTCACATATTATGCTTCCTTATAATGTTTATTTCCTTACTGGGATTTTTGTACTCATCCCATGTTTAAAAAAAACATGATGTTTTAAAGATGAGTAAGGATAAGGATGATATTGAGATGAAAATTGTCATGATATTTCATGAAAATAAAACTTATCACATCATAAAAGTTTTGTTTTGTGGGGAAAATGGATACTAAGTGGAAGTTTCAACTTTGTGATGTAATATTTATTCATGTAAGAGTGATAGCCTAATTCTCTAAATCTCTAAATCATAAAGATCCTCAAATGTAAGAAAAATAATTCTTGACTTAAAACTCAAGATTATGTAATGTTTAAGGTTGGTTCCTTATAACTTCATGGTACATGGATATCAATAGTAAATAATCTTTCATTGTGGTTCATAAAGAGTTTTTGAATCATCCAAAGCATATCCCCATGAGTGTCAAACTAGGTGTGAATTTAGTCTCATTTATTTTGCATTGAGTAAAGATCAAGTTAATACTTGACCAACCTTCTTAGGGGTTATTACCTTTAGGAGCATTTGAGCTAGAACTTTCATCCACTTGTTTGTATCCCAACAGGAATTTTATTTCTATGGGAATGTTTAAGCATTATAACAACTTATGAAGGTAGTATAATGAGAGGGAATGTTGATCTCTTTACAAATAGGTTGATTACATCTACCACCGTGGAACACGAACCAAGGAAGAAAAGCACAGTAAACATATAGGCCCTGGGACTTGATCTCTCATTGATAATATAATAAGTAATTTATACCAATGAAGTATAATAACATTTCACATTGAAAAGAAAAGGAATTTGAAGGATTGAAAAAATAATGAAGAGGTTAGGAACCCTTACCTTACAAAGTAGCGTCTTAAATCTTGTGAAGAACACCATAGAACATTAGAAATTCCTTAGAGAGACCCTTGAGAGGGAAAATGAGAGAGAATTTATACTCAATGGATTTGGAATTGAGATTAATTAAAGAATGAGTGGGTATTTATAGCAAATGAGGGAAGATTTGTTTATTAATTTCAAATTATGGGTCATGGGCCCTAGATTATAAAAAATAGAAAACTATTGGTCTTTTCATGGTTTTATCCCATGGTATTTGAAATATAGAGCCTAGATTTTTACTTTTAAAAGTTTAAGAGTTGAACCCCCTTTAAAATATATTATTTTGGATGTGGATAAAAATTTTATTCATAATGAATTGCTTTTAAATTTTTAAATATACTTTAGGTTTTAGAAGATTCATTATAAGTTTGAAAAATAGTTTTATTACTTTAAAATACATTATTTTAATGAATAGATCATTTTTGGTCGATAAACCTTTATATTATTTATTACATCATTTGAAGTCATTATGATGTCATTATAGTTACCTTATATTCATATTGTATTTTACTTTTTATCCAAAAAATGTCTGCCTCAGGAAATTATGAAAAAAATGATTGTTGGCTAATTTGAATGTGTTGATTCCAAATTAATGGTCCCTTTTATGAAAAAATAATTCTCTATGTGAAATTTAATTATTAAAAATAAGATGCTTTTGTATTTCAAAATCATGAATTTGGTGCCTAAAATTCGAAAACCCTTGTTCTAGTAAATCTTATTTTATTCCAAGACATGTGTGTGTAATCATATCACTATTCATTGATTAATATAAATTTTTAATAATTATTAATTAAATGATTAGTGTATTTTATTGGACACTTGAATAAATAATAGTTACATTACTACAGTTGAATCACGGATCTTACAATTAAGTTGCACGGTTACTACTAACCATGTGTTAACTGTACAAGTCTCATTGCTTCCCCTTTTTTCCAAACTTTAAGAAAAATCACTCTAAAACTAAGAAACAAGGTTCAAATTTAATAAATAATAAATTTCATGCATGAAAATACATCATTGGTATGATAGGTGAAATTGGATGACCATGGGCCGGAGCATTGAAAGGTTGTGGATTCGAGTGTGAGGCATGATAAGGACTATCTAAGATAAGGTAAGTGTGGCTTGAAAGGAGCAACACGCAAGTGATGTTGGTGGTTGTTGGTGTGGTTCTCGAGAAGCAGTATGAGGAAGGCCATATGGTGAGGAGCGCATCATTGGTTGTTGAAGGGTGTGATCCTCATTGTGGGTGAATTTTGGTAAACATTAGAGGTGACATTCAGGTAAGTTGGGAATGAGTATCGATCAGTGTTTTGTGTTGGTACTCAAGTATGAGCAGGTGATCCATATTCAATCATTGAGTTTAGTAATGGACCGAGTGTGGGCCTTAGGAATTAGTTGTTTCGGTTTAGTGGGATGATGATAAGTATACTCCTATAGTCGAGAGTATCTTATCAGTCGTAGGTGTATGACTTGCATGATGGAAGGGTTGTGGAAGTTGTAGGATCGGTCGACTGATGATCAAGATGGCTCTGGAAGGCTGGTGTGCATGTAGATTTGATTTCAATCAGGTCTTAGTAAATACCAGATTTATTCGAGAGGTCGGCGTGTATGTAGATTTGATTTCAATCAAGTTCCTTAGTAAATACCAGATTTGGGATTTTGATGTGGTGTTAGATGAAATCTGTATATCAGGATAAAGCAAAGGATGGAATTTGGCATGATCTGAGAGTGAGTCAGATCAAAGGTGCATCAGTGATCGCAAGAAGAGCATGTCGACAAATTTGGTTGGTTGAGGATCGAACTATGGAATTACACTGAGTGTCAGGTTTAGACTTCAATGTGGGTGTTTGGACGATTTCGGGGTGCCTCCGATAGTTAAGGCATCGTGATCAGGTGGTGTGATGTCGTGTCAGTGACCGAAGTCAAGTGTTTTTTAGAAGAGTTTTCAAGGGGATAATCGACCTGTGTTTTGCATGGAATTGGATGTGATGGTATGAAAACTACATTGGGTATGATGTTTCATATGAAATTATTTGTTTCAAGGATCAGATCGGGGCTTTTGGGGAAAATACTATACATCTAGGCTTGGAGATTGGATGGTGGAAAAGCATCTGATTCAGTTCAAAATTGAGGAGCAACATAGAATTATGATTGATGGATTCAAAATCGAGATACGTTTTTTAGTGCTTATCAGGGACAATAAGCCTTATGTTGGGGAGTTTACAATTACCTGCGTCGTTATGGACTGTTAAATTGTAAAGTAATTTGAATTTTTGATTCTGGGGTAGGTGTGATTGGAGTATTAGGATTCATATCAAAATTCTAAGTATTATAACCTCTCTAGGAGGTGTTTATGGGTGTGGTTGGAGGCTTAGGAGGTGGTCTGGGTGATCAGAGGAGTGGCGGAGTAGGATCAGAGTGGCCCAGCTTTTGAAATTACAACAGGGGGCACCAGGTACCCAATATGGAGGCATCGGATACCTGGTGTCCTATCTGGGGTCCAGTACCCCATGGACCTCCACCGACTACCTAGTTGAGGTATATTTCATGGTTGGTAAAGCTTGGATGAGGTTGGGTACCCGATGGGGCCTAGAACCTTTTTTAAGGGAACGATGATAATTTCACCACCAAACCCCCTAGGGTTTTCAGAGGGGGGATCAGGAATGACCATTTTTTACCGGTCATTCCCCCCTATTTCCCTCTCTCCCCCTTGAGTTCCCTCATGATATGTGGTGGTTCTGATGGAGTTTTTTGCAACAATTTAAGGTGGGATCCCTCTTATCCTCCCTCCTTTTCTCTTCTTCCATGGTTGTTGATTTGTGATGTCTCTAAGGTGGGGTTTGACTGACAATTCCACCAAATCATGGTGGAATCATCTTGATTAAAGGGGCTTTTGAGTGCAGTGTGTAGAGGAGGTCACAAAATTAGATGTTATGTTATTCTCCATTTAGCTTTAGGTAAGCCACTTGGTGGATTTCTTCTAGTATTTCAAATTAATTGGATGTGTGTGTTGACTGATAGGGCTTTATCCATAAAGGTGTTGTGGGTGAGTCATGGACCTTTCGTGTGTCATCGGTTGTGGTTCCAATAGCAGAAGTTGTATAGTGAGTTTTATGTGATTATGATGCGTTAGTTTAATTGTGTAATTAATTATAATTGTTATCCATAATTGTTAAATTAATTATAAATTTTTATAATTAATTTATATGGACTTGGATTGAGATTGGAACTCATATGTTGTCGTGACTCGGTTCGGGATTAGCCAAGGCTTGAGGAGGGTAACTTCTTTATATAGGTAGGTGGTCCATATAATACTTAACAATATGCTTGTTTATACATGTTTGTGCATGCCAACTTGAGAATAAGGGTTTAGGTAAAATTGATGGGGACTGAGAGCACCCTAAGTAGAGAAGTTAGGTGGCCTAATGCCTCCAAAGCGGGATCAAGTGCTCCTTTGTACGTTGAGTATTTTGGTATCACCGGGCAGTTTTCTGCTAAGGGAGCATGGATATCAGTTTAGTTTACAAGAGATCTGAAATAGGTCTCAGGGCCCATGATGAACAGTGGATAATTTGGGTTGGATTTCTTAAGGCTATAATGGTAACCATCAAGGGATTGGGCCTATAAATGATAGATGAAACAGTCGTGCACTTGACACACGATTGAGAATACCCCATTGAGGCTGGATTGGGGTTTCGGTGTGTGCTATGAGCGGGATAAGTCCTTTGGGGCTAGATACGGTGTCGGGTAGGGTTTCATCCAGGTGATGGGCTTAAGAGCTCTCTTAAGAGAGATGCGAGACATAACTCGAGTGTGGGTTGTACAAATTACTTGATGGCTTGGCATTGGTTTGACAAGGGGCTTGAAGCGAGTTTAGCTCGGGATGGTTCCTGGGTAATAAACCAAGTTTTCGATATGATAATTAAAAGGGGGGGATAGGTCAAGTAGGGTTTGAGGTCTGTGGGTTCATTGTGTGGTGGCGAGCGTTGATTGGTATAGATGAGTAGTTGTTAGATTGGGTCTGGGAAAACTAATGGATGCCCTTACAAGTGAGATAAGGATGTTTATGGATTAAGCATGATGAACTTGTGTGTTCAATTTTGGGAGATTAGCTTATGAGACTAGGTGCATGATGAGGTGTGTTTCGAGGTGTGGGGCTAGGTTGCAAGTGATTAGTGCTAGGTTGTGAGATACGTTGTTGTTTGTTTATGGCTTAAGAGGTCAGTCGAGGGCTAGTGTCAGGTCATGAGCTAGGGTGTGTGTATGGGATATGTTATGTCTTTCTTGTTGTTATGTGCATGTTGCATGACAAGACTCGATCCTAGAACCGCCATTAGTGAGAGGAAGTTGGCAGGGGCACCTTGAGTGAAAGGGTATGGGATTAGTTTGTGACTGTGCGACCCACCTTGAGTGAGAGGGGAGCGGTCAGTGTGATGTGACACGAGACTTGATGCTTGACCTCACCCTGAGTGAGAGGATTCTTGTATTGACCACCCTTTTGAGAGGGTAATGGTCCAATATGCGATTATGGGACCATATTATGGGTGAGCAGATAGAGGTCAGAACTTAGTACGATGCGGCTAAGGTTCAGTATGGGCCCTACCTTGAGTGGGAGCGTAGTGGTCGGAACATGGTATGACATCCTACCATGAATCTTCATGTATGGACCAAGATTTTGGCACGAGGTAACTTCTTCCAACGTGGGTCGAGCCAAGTAGGGTTAGGTGTCATGGTGACCTGATTATCACATGATGACCCAACATGCATGCTTGTATGTTGTGTATTCTATTTATTTACCGTCATCATGCATACACATGTATATGATAACTGTAACACCCCAAGGTTTGAAAATAAATATAGAATGAAATTTTATAATATAGCCATTAAAACACAACTTTGCCTCTTCTATATTTTGAATTTTGAAAAATGGTCATCGAGAGTTGTGTGCAGTAAGTCATTTGGAGTCCGATAGAACAAACTTGATTTTTTAGTAAATAGTAACATACCCTTATGAATAGTAATATGATCCTAATGAATAGTTAATTTTATTATTATTATATTTTCTTAAGGCTATAAGATAATAACATCTTGGTTAATTTTTCATTGTGATAAAGAAGTAGTTATAGAATTAAAACTGTTAATTATTGAATTAAGTATGATTTTATTTAAAAGTTAAATTAATAATATTTAGAAAATTATTTTTCAAAAATGGACTTAACTTTTTAATTCTACAGGTCAAAAAATGGTAGGGGTGAATTTTTTGGATTTTTCTGAAATTCTAGAATTTTTGATAAATAGTAAAATACGATAAATGAAAAATACTTGATTTACTACATCATAGGTGATGCAAGGATGATGTAATCCCACTTGGTTAGAACTCACATGTCATTATTACTATTAGGGGTCACATGAAACAATATTATTGGTTGTATTGAGGGAAATAATAAAATAATGAATTAAATATTCAAAAATTACTCCTCTCCTGCACTATAAAAACCCCCCACCACTACCTCTTCTCTTCACACCTCTAGGACTTGAATCTCCTCAAAGTTCTTCCCAATTACCCTTCCCTAGTCACTACCCACGACCAGGAATCTCTTAGTATTTCCAAAAGACCAAAACCCCTTCTCTTAAGGAGTTTCTCAAGGAGGTTATTTCAAGAGGTAAAGCACCCTTCTTTCTCATTTGGTTTTATTTCAATTTATCTACTTTTGTAATCCTCTCCTCAACTCATCTATCCAAATGATCATGATAACTCTAGTAACATATATATTCTGGATTTATATCATGTGAATGGAATAACCATCATAAATATTTTTACTCCCTCCCTTTTATTTTATAAACAAAATCGATGTCCATGAAGTTCCGATTTATAAACCTTCGTGGACGACGAAGTTTCGTTCTTCAATTTCTTCTTCATTATTGGTCATGAAACCATATTAATGGTTGAAACATACTATAATATATGTGTTATAACCTAATTAATATTTAGGAACCATAATATGTACATATAATTAAGTTATATGACAAAACTAGTTCATAATTTTCCAAATACTGCCGAATAATCGAAGTGGTGATCATATAATGGTTCATCCTCATTCCATGTAACCAAATGATGGAAATGACCATTATCAATTCTTTATGTTCATTAATAATATATAATTCCAATCCTGGAGATTTATAATCATTCCACATGAACTTCATTAAATAAAAACAAGTGAACCGAATATGAAAATAAAGGAAAGGAACACTCCAGAACGACGGAATTCAATACAATAACTTGTCAATAAAGACATAAATGAGCTAACCAGAATTATGGTAAACTAAATACATGTATAATAGGTTCTGAAATAAGTAATTAAAAAGTATAATTTCATATTCCAAGAGCTTAAGTACAAGAGAGGAACACGTTTGGAGTTAAGGTGAGGGTTTTTCCACCCGAACTTCCATTTTCATTCGGGATACTTTCATTGTCTAAATACCTCAATGAAATTCTTATGTATTGGTATGTAATCCTCATATATTCTGTTTGAGTATCATATATATGTTTAAAAATGAGAATCCTTCCTTATTTTATGGATAGTTACACGTTTTAAAAGGAACTTTCAAAATTGTTTCCAAAATATAAGCCTGGTTCAAGGGAATTTCTCAAATTCTTACATATTTTCAAGGGCACTCTATAATATGTTTTTGGAAACCATTATCTTTATAAAATCACTCATTTTATTATGAAAATACTATCTTACTTTACTTCTGGTTTTATACAAATATTTTCCAAAAGAACTCTTCTTTTCAAAATAAAGGAGTATTTATCTCCAGAATTGCTTAATGATTTTATAAGAGTGTTTTCATCTAATTCAACACTCTTGTTGATTCCATGGTATTATTGGGTTTAATTATTTATGAAGTCATCTACCATATTTGATTTAATGGTTTATGAATACCTCTATTGTGGTTGATGTATCCTAAAACCATTCACCATATTATTCTAAATGGTTAGTGTTTTATGTTTAATGATTGGGGAAAGATAGTTACATTTCATATGATAGTTTCAATATGAATGTATATGTTGTTTATGTTGATCCCCACTCATATGAGGAATTCATTGGACTTATTATGTGACGTTTGGGGCCCACTATAGCCCCTCGATGCATCGGTAGGTCTCATGAGACAAATAGACGTGGAATTGCCCGAGGCTTTTCCCAATGTGATATGGATTTTGGCCGAGACCTTAATCACTAGATGTCTTAGTCGAGACCATGACAAAATGATTCAGAATGTCCGGAATATGCACTTCCCTCATTATAAAGCTAGTAATTGAAAGTTCATGTGGTTATTCGACTAGTAGAATACCCATGGTTATGTTTTATTATGGCATTATTTACTCAGTTCATTTTTCTGCCATAATGTGTTCATATTTATTATTAAAGGCATGTGTTTTCAATTATTCACCATGTATAATGTTTATATTATCTTCCACTGTATTGTTTACTCTTACTAGGCGTTTGAGATCACCCCTTTCTTATGTTTCATTTTCTCAGGATATGAAGAAGTAATTTATGAATGACTTGCAAGCATAATCTAGGAGACGTGATGTTTCTAGTGGAATAAAATAGTGTTTTTGTTTCCCTTCATGTTGTAATGATAAACTTATGTATGTAACTTGTTTCCAAAAATACTAAACTGCTCGGTCTTTCGAGATTCGTATTCCTTGTATGTATGCCAACGTAATCAAATAAGGCACCGACTCTGGGCAACTGGGTTCGGGTCCTTACAGTTGGTATCAGAGGAAGTTTAGTAGAATACTTGGAAACTAGATTTAGAAAACGTAGAATTCAGGAAGAGTCCCTAAGTTAGTCTTTGAGGATATACATACAATAACGTCCTGTTATTTTGGTGAGGAATAGATTATGTGGATCATTCAAGCAATACATCTCTGTCTGTATACGAGTAGGTAGAGGTGGCTCTAGTACAGATGTATCTAGGGGTAAAACCCAAAAACATCGTTTTGATCTAGACTCGAATGGGAACTGGTGCACGACATGGGCCTTGCTGCACTCTTGGTTACGACACTCCCAGGGGATATGGTTAGGATAATTCACATTTTCTTTACAAACCATTATGAAGGAGTTTAATGTAAATATTCCTCAAAGAAATCATTTTTGTGAATATGGGATTAGCCATGCGTAGGATCTCAATTTTTTTGAGTATTTTTAAGTTAAGATTATACATTATGATTCATAACCTAATATAGTGTATGTCATTATTTAGATATGGCGCCTAGTGGAAGGAATGGAAATCGCATGAATGCACGTGTCCCCTGTAGGGATTTTCCTCCGACGCAAGACAATGATGTTGGCTCTGGTGTTGTGACTGGTGCTAAACAACTCATAACTATACTGGGAAAACTTACTCAAGTTATGAATAATAACTTTACCCATATGGAGCATCCGGATCCACCACGTGGAGGAACCATGCTAGATCGCTTTATGCAACAACAACCTCCATCATTCAACGGGACTACAAACCCGTTTGTAGCAGAGCAGTGGATATATTCCCTTGAGAAGATATTTCTCGCTTTGGGATGTAATGATAGAGAGAAGGTTGTCATGGCAGTATATCGTCTATCAGGAGATGCAGATCAGTGGTGGTCATTAATCCAAAACACAAAGGAGGAGGAAGAGATAGAAGAGATGGAATGGAGGTATTTTAAGGAAATATTATTAGAAAAATATTTCCCTCGTGAGCAGCGAGCAGATATGGAGAGACAATTCTTGAATCTGAGGCATAAGGAAGATGAGAATGTTGCAAGGTATGAAGCTAACTTCACAAGATTAGTAAGACATGTTGTAGACTACATACGAAATCCAAGAAGCAAAATTGATCGATTCTTTGATGGCCTAAAGCCATTCCTTTGGCGGGCACTGGTCTCTCAAAGTTTTTCATCATATGAGGATATAGTTTCATGTGTCATCAAGACAGAAAAAGAATTCTCTAAGTCTTATGAATTTAAGGGAAAGCAAGAAAAGAAGAGGGCTTCTAAAAACCATGGGAAAGGAAATAAGGAAACGGGGAAGAAGGGAAGAGTTGAATTTCCACCATGTGACAATTGTGGAAGGAAACACCCTGGTGCATGCTTAAAAGGAAAAGGAGTATGCTAAAAATGTGGTCAGAAAGGCCATCTTGCTGGTGATTGCAAAGGGAAGAAGGAAACCAACGATATTCAATGTTATAGTTTTCGAGAGATGGGACACTATGCTAATGATTGTCCAAAACGTCAAGGAAATATGCAACAGAAAAGGGCAAGGGATCAGGGACAAGCTTATGCAATCACAACTGCAGAGGTTGAAGTTCTTAATGACATGGTGGCAGGTGCTTTAATTGTTTCCTCAAGTTTAGTCAATGCTTTATTTGATTCTTGATCATCGCATTGTTTCATATCTTCCCAGTTCTCTAAAAAAATTAGATATTTCCAAAAAAAATTAACAAGGGAGTTGTCAGTCAAAACACCTAAGGAAAGTATCATTGCTACAAAGTTCTGTCAATCAGTTCCCATTAGGGCGTATAAATGTTCTTTATATGTTGATCTCATCGTCATACCCATGATTGAATTTGATATAATCCTCGATATGGATTGGATTTCAGACCATGATGTAAAAATTTATTGTAAGAAGAATGAGATTACGATTTTTGATGACAATGATAAATAACACCTTATCTTTAGAGCAGAATCATCACCACCTGATTCTTATCTAGATCCACCCCCAGTAGCTCAACTAAATTCAATTATTGGGGAGGAAGAGAATGAAATAATTGTGGGTGAGGAAAGAAATGTTCAAATAGAGGATGTACCTATTGTGAGAGAATATGTCGATGTGTTTCTAGAAGATTTACCTGGACATCCTCCAGAACGAGAAATTGAGTTTTCCATTGATTTAATTCCTGGTTCAAGGCCCATATCGAAGACCCCTTATAGAATGGTCATTGTGGAATTAGT
Organism: Viscum album; assembly: GCA_963277665.1. Classification (NCBI taxonomy): domain Eukaryota; kingdom Viridiplantae; phylum Streptophyta; class Magnoliopsida; order Santalales; family Viscaceae; genus Viscum; species Viscum album. The sequence continues at coordinate 1,408,233,058 of OY728130.1, forward strand.
GGAACTAAAGAAGAAACTAGAGGAATTGAGTAATATGGGATTTATTCGACCTAGTGTTTCTCCATGGGGATCCCTTGTCCTCTTTGTCAAGAAGAAAGATGGATCCATGAGGCTTTGCATTGATTACAGGGAAATCAATGCTATTACAATAAAGAATAAGTATCCCCTTTCTCGCATTGATGATTTATTTGACCAACTGCATGGAGCTCAATACTTTTCAAAGATTGACCTTCGATTTGGATATCATCATTTGAGTGTGAAGAAGGAAGACATTCCAAAAACATCATTTCAAACCAGGTACGAGCATTACGATTTTACAGTAATGCCTTTTGGATTGACTAATGAACTCTCTATCTTCATGGATCTAATGAACAGAGTTTTCAAAGAATATATCGATGATTTTGTAGTGGTATTTATTGATGATATCTTGGTATACTCCAAAAGCTACGAAGATCATGAAAATCACTTGCGCATTATCCTGAAGACTCTTAGAAGACATAAATTATATGGGAAGTTTAGCAAGTGTGAGTTCTGGCTTAAGGAGATTTCTTTTCTTGGCCATATTATCTCTAAGGATGTAATCCTAGTTGATCCTGTAAAGACAAAGGCAATCCAATATTGGCCCACGCCAACAAACATAATTGAGGTATGCAGTTTTATTGGCTTAGCAGGTTATTATCGGCGTTTCATACAGAATTTTGTCCGACTGGCTAACCCGCTAACGAAGCTCACACGTAAAGGGGTTAAATTTATTTGGACAAAAGATTGTGAAGAATGTTTCTAAGAACTGAAGAGAAGATTAGTCAATGCTCCTATATTGACTCTACCATCGGGGAATGACGGGTTTGTTATTTATAGTGATGCTTCAAAGAAATGACTTGGTTGTGTCCTTATGCAAAATGATAGGGTTATTGCTTATGCATCACGACAACTAAAAATTCATGAGAAAAACTATCCTACTCATGATCTTGAGTTAGCTGCTGTAATCTTTGCTTTGAAGATATGGAGACATTATCTCTATGGTGAAAAATGTGAGATTTATACTGATCACGAGATTTTGAAGTATATTTTCTCACAGAAAGAACTCAACATGAGGCAAAGGAGATGGCTTGAACTACTCAAGGATTATGATTTCACGATACACTACCACCCGGGGAAGGCAAATAAGGTGGAAGATGCTTTGAGAAGAAAGGATCATGGAGTTTTGAACAAGATGAGAGTTGAAAGGGATCCTATTTTCATAGATCTAGTAAAGATGGATATGAGAATAACCATGGAAAGTGAAACATCAATACTTTTTCAAATGGTTGCCAAACCATCTTTACTAGAAAGAATAAAAAGTTCTCAGGTTGATGATGAGGAGTTTCAAAAGAATATTAAAGCTGTGAATTATGGGAGATTGAGTGACTTCATATATGAAGATGGAATTTTGAAATTTGGGAAGAGACTTTGCGTTCCTGATATACCTGATCTAAAAAGGGAATTGTTGGATGATGATCATAGTTCCAATTTCTCTATACACCCGGATAGCACTAAGATGTATAGATATTTGAAGGAACATTTTTGGTGGGACAATATGAAGAGGGAGATTGCTGATTTTGTGTCAAGATGTATGGTTTGTCAACAAGTGAAAGCTGGAAGGCAACAGCCTGGAGGAGTATTGCAACCTCTTCCCATACCTGATTAGAAATGGGATAATATCACGATGGAATTTTTCATGGGACTACCAAAGACTCCTAGAAGGAACAATGCAATATGGGTCATTGTTGATCGTCTTACCAAGTCAGCACATTTTCTTGCTATAAGAGAACATCTACCACTTGAACATCTAGCAAAACTATATATTAATGAAGTTGTGAGACTTCATGGAGTACCTCTATCGATTGTTTCTGATCGTGATCCACGTTTTACATCAAGATTCTGGAAAAGTCTTTAGAAGACCCTAGATACTGATCTTCGTTTGAGCACTGTCTACCACCCACAAACTGGTGGACAATCAGAACGAACTATTCAAACATTGGAAGACATGTTGAGGTCTTGTTCACTTGATTTTCAAGGCATATGGGATCAGTATTTACCTCTCGTAGAATTTTCCTACAACAATAGCTTTCATTCAAGTATACAGATGGCACCCTATGAAGCATTATATGGGAGGCGATGTCATACACCAACTTGCTGGGATGATTTTGGTGAAAGAAAGCTCGTGGGCCCAGAACTTGTTGAAGAAACAATGGAAAAGGTAAAGATTATCCAGAACCATATCAAAATAGCTCAAAGTAGGCAAAAAAGCTATGCTGATAACCGAAGGAAGGATTTGGAATTTCAAGAAGGTGATCACGTTTTCTTAAAGGTATCTCCATGGAAGGGTATTATACGATTCGGTAAGAATGGAAAGTTAAGTCTCAGGTACATCGGACCTTTGGAAATTCTGGACTGAATTGGAGTCGTAGCTTACCGTTTGGCAATGTCGCCAAGTCTCTCCAAGGTTCACAATGTGTTCCATGTGTCAATGTTAAGAAAGTACATGCCAGACCCAACACATGTACTCACTTATAATGAAGTGGAACTTGAGCCTGATCTATCTTGCTGTGAGGAGCCTATCAAGATTCTTGATACTAGAGAACAAGTATTGAGAAATCGGATGACTCGTCTGGTGAAAGTTCTATGGAGGAACCATAAGATGGAGGAAGCAACATGGGAGCCTGAGGAGCTTATGTTAAAGACATACTCGGATCTTTTTAGGTATATTATGTGAATTTTGAGGATGAAATTTTTGTAAGGAGGGGAGAATGTAACACCCCAAGGTTTTGAAAATAAATATAGAATGAAATTTTATAATATATCCATTAAAACACAACTTTGCCTCTTCTATGTTTTGAATTTCGAAAAATGGTCATTTAGAGTTGTGTTCAGTAAGTCATTTGGAGTCCGATAGAACAAACTTGATTTTTTAGTAAATAGTAACATACCCTTATGAATAGTAATATGAATAGTAATATGACCCTAATGAATAGTAAATTTTATTATTATTTTATTTTATTAAGGCTAGAAGATAATAACATCTTGGTTAATTTTTCATTGTGATAAAGAAGTAGTTGTAGAATTAAAACTGTTAATTTTTTAATTAAGTATGCTTTTATTTAAAAGTTAAATTAATAATATTTAGAAAATTATTTTTCAAAAATGGACTTCACTTTTGAATTCTACACGTCGAAAAATGGTAGGAGTGAATTTTTGGGATTTTTCTGAAATTCTAGAATTTTTTATGAATAGTAAAATACGATAAATACTAAATACTTGATTTACTGCATCATAGGTGATGCAAGGATGATGTAAGCCCACTTGGTTTGAAATCACATGTCATTATTACTATTAGGGGTCACATGAAACAATACTATTGGTTGTCTTGAGGGAAATAATAAAATAATGAATTAAATATTCAAAAATTACTCCTCTCCTCTACTATAAAAACCTCACACCACTACCTCTTCTCTTCACACCTCTAAGCCTTGAAGCTCCTCAAAGTTCTGCCTAATTACCCTTCCCTAGTCACTCCCTACGACCAGGAATCTTTTAGTCTTACCAAAAGACCAAAACCCCTTCTCTTAAGGAGTTTCTCAATAAGGTTATTTCAAGAGGTAAAGCACTCTTCTTTCTCATTTGGATTTATTTCAATTTATCTACTTTTGTAATCCTCTCTTCACCTCCTTTGTCCAAATGATCATGATAACTCCAGTAACATCTATATACTGGATTTATATCATGTGAATGGAAGAACCATCATAAATATTCTTACTCCCTTCCTTTTATTTTATAAACAAAATCGACGTCCATGAGGTTCCGATTTATAAACCTTTGTGGACGACGAAGTTTCGTTCTTCAATTTCTTCTTCATTACTGGTCATGAAACCATATTCATGGTTGAACCAAAGTATAATATATGTATTATAACCATATTAATATTCAGGAACCATAATATGTACATATAATTAAGTTATATGACAAAACTAGTTTATAATTTTTCAAATACCGCCGAATAATCGAAGTGGTGATCATCTAATGGTTCATCCTCATTCCATGTAACCAAATGATGGAAATGACCATTATCAATTCTTTATGTTCATTAATAATATATAATTCCAATCCTGTAGATTTATAACCATTCCACATGAATTTCATTAAATAAAAACAAGTGAACCGAATATGAAAATAAAGGAAACGAACACTCCAGAACGACGGAATTCAATACAATAACTTGTCAATAAAGACATAAATGAACTAACCAGAATTATAGTAAACTAAATACATGTATAATAGGTTCTGAAATAAGTTATTAACAAGTATCATTTCATATTCCAAGAGCTTAAGTACAAGAGAGGAACACATTTGGAGTTAAGGTAAGGGTTTTTTCCACCCGAACTTCCATTTTCATTCGGGATACTTTCATTGTCTAAATACCTCAATGAAATTCTTATGTATTGTTATGTACTCCTCATATATTCTGTGTGAGTATCATATATATGTTTACAAACCAGAATCCTTCCTTATTTTATGGATAGTTACACGTTTTAAAAGGAACTTTCAAAATTGTTTCCAAAATACAAGTCCGGTTTAAGGGAATTTCTCAAATTCTTACCTATTTTCAAGGGCACTCTATAATTTGTTTTTGGAAACCATTATCTTTATAAAATCACTCATTTTATTATGAAAATACTATCTTACTTCACTTCTGGTTTTATACAAATATTTTCCAAAAGAACTCTTCTTTTCAAAATAAAAGAGTATTTATCTCCAGAATTGCTTAATGATTTTATAAGAATGTTTTCATCTAATTCAACACTCTTGTTGATTCCATGGTATTATTGGGTTTAATCATTTATGAAATCATCTACCATATTTGATTTAATGGTTTATGACTAACTCTATTGTGGATGATGTATCCTAAAACCATTCACCATATTATTCTGAATGGTTAGTGTTTTATGTTTAATGATTGGGGAAAGATAGTTACATTTCATATGATAGTTTCAATATGAATGTATATGTTGTTTATGTTGATCCCCGCTCATATGAGGAATGCATTGGACTTATTATGTGACGGGGGGGCCCGCTATAGCCCCTCGATGCATCAGTAGTTCTCATGAGACAAATAGACGTGGAATTGGCCGAGACATTTCCCAATGTGATATGGATTTTGGCCGAGGCCTTAATCACTGGATGTCTTGGCCGAGGCCATGACAAAATGATTCAGAATATCCGGCATATGCACTTCCCTCATTATGAAGCTAGTAATTGAAAGTTCATGTGGTTATTCGACTAGTAGAATACTCATGGTTATGTTTTATTGTGGCATTATTTACTCAGTTCATTTTCCTGTCATAATGTGTTCATATTTATTATTAAAGGCATGTGTTTTCAATTATTCACAATGTCTAATGTTTATATTATCTTCCGTTGTATTGCTTACTCTTACTGAGCGTTTGAGCTCACCCCTTTCTTATGTTTCATTTTCTCAGGATATGAAGAAGTAATTTATGAATGACTTGCAAGCATAATCTAGGAGACGTAATGTTTCTAGTGGAATAAAATAGTGTTTTTGTTTCTCTTCATGTTGTAATGATAAACTTATGTATGTAACTTGTTTCCAATAATACTAAACTGCTCGGTCTTTCGAGATTCGTATTCCTTGTATGTATGCCAACGTAATCAAATAAGGCACCGACTCTGGGCAACTGGGATCGGGTCCTTACAATAACATATATTAGGGGCACTTGATGAGACCTTACTAAGATGTATTTTTTCACACCTTGCACGGACACTCTCATAGACCTTATGTTTGATGTGCAAGACTAGGCACATGTTGCATAGTGGATGAGGATGGAGCAGCTCAACTGGATTTGGAGATAGGAAGGGGGTGATACTCAGGATGATAGTAGAGTATCCTCGTGTTTTTATTCTTTTGTTTATCTATTTATATGATCGACTCAATGAGCGATATGACTAGGACGCTATTGAGTGATTTTAGTCAGGGTGTTACAACTTCACCTCATTCTCGTCGATCTTCACCATCTATAGGTCCAAGAATAACAAGGGTTGTTGCGTAATTACTCAACCAACACCCCTTCTTTCTACTCATCTCCTATGGGCATTGATGTTGGCAAGCATATTGGTTCTCATCATATAGCTTTAAAATACAAGTCATTTGATCTTAGTTGCATAAACTTAAAAGACACGATAATGGTCTGCTTAACATGCCCTTAAACTGCATAGAGTGATCCTCATCTGGCCTAAAACTACCTGATATTCATCCTTTTTGTATGATGTTAAACTGTATGATACGGCAGCTTATATGACATTAAACAATAAAACTTGTTATCGGGGATGGGTTTCACGCCCACTTGTTCGACCTTAAATTACAAGCCTCGTTTTCCAAGGATGAGTGTCAAGCCTTGTCAAGGGTTCGAGCACGATCTAGAAATCTTTTTCGATTTTCTCATCCTAGACATAGTGATATTTGATATTATACTTGGAACGGACTAGTAGATGAGTTTCAAGCTAAGTGTCATCACTCCCAAAGAAATCTCAAAGATACATGGGTGAAAGGGGCTTGAGAGTGATTCAAATGTGACTAATGGTAAGGCGAGCTAGTTCTATTTCATCCTAGTTGACCACTCTTATGCTCCAATTTGCAGAGGTAATTGGAAAGGTGGCGTACCCAACTGTTATTTGTCCAGGACATGAAGAAAAAAATAAGTTCAACATATTAAATGGTCATTTTAAAATTCAGCATAATCAAACTAAATTTGAACTCTTTGCTGTAAATACATGGTGTGATACTGACATATGAATTTATAGTGTTTTGAAACTATCTGTAGGATCTTCATACAAAGCCACATACATTATTAGCAGCTAAAATATGAATTTGACAAGAATAAAGAAAATGTACAATTAGAATGAATTTTAAGACTTTGATGATGTTAACAAAATAAAAGTTGTAGTGAAAACCAGTAAAACACAGTTAAAACATGTAAAAGAAACAACCCTATTAAATTTCCAGATAATCATATAATTATTGGTCATCGATACATCATGTAACCTTTATGAATTTGACAATTAATTAGTATGATTCTAACTATTGGTCATACGTGAGTTTCACTTACATGTGAGTATTCAAACACTCAAAGATGCTAAATCACTTATTACGCAAACTAAATATAATACAGAAGCATGGCCTAAATTGTATTATTTCGATCAAATACAACGCACAACATCGCAGTCGCGCTCCAGCACACCCAATTGCTAACAAGAGCCAAAAAAAAAAAGTCAAAAAAATACTCGCCCATTTTCGCTCCAAACGAACGTGATTCCAGAATTTCTCAACAATACAATGCGCAGAGCATCCTTATTTTTGTCCACCCCCAAGCTTCAATACACCATGGAGCTTCTTCCCCGATCCGGTTCCCAGGCTTTCATTATAGAGACAGGCCCCCCCAGCATTATCCTCCAAACTTGCCGACTTCATCAAAATTTCAGCAACCCATCCTCCTAATATAAATATTCAACAACTAAACTTGTAATCAACACCATGATAACCAGTAAACCAAAACACAAGATGGGGGTATCAAACCATTGGGTATGAGAAACGAAACAAGCAAACTTCCAACCACGACTTGAATCCAAAACCTTTTATCAAGCAAATTCAGTCCACTACCAATTGGTCGGGTTTTTTAACATGGTTTTATGCAATTTCAGGAACACCCACTTTGCTCCCCAATGGTTTTGAGATGATTGACAACTCAATCGTCGCAATGGACTTAATTTTAGCCTCCATTTGGTGACACTTAAAGATAACTGCCTATAGCACTGATCATTTAGGATTGCTGCTTCTGTATAGCATTTCCAGATTGCTTAGTAAAAAAGTGTTTTTATGCCACTGATCCATTCTTCTGAGATTTGAAGTGTGAGCAGTTTTTTATAAACATAACAAAGACCACTTGTTTTTTCAACAGCTGATCCTAAGTGCACTTATCAGTACGTGGTGTCCACGCAACCTTGGTGACAAGAGCTATTGTGACAGAAACTCCGCTGAATACGAAAGCAATATTTCTTGGATTGGAATGTGGGATTGTGCGCCACAAATCTAAGGTAAAGAAAAATGATGCTCTTATGATATAAAATATGATAAAAAGTGCCGCGTTTAATTTTATTTTTCCACAAATGGCTTTTGTTAGTATTTAAGTATTTAGAATAGGGTATTGACTAGATCTATCAAATCCTCCATTTTCTTCTAGTTTGCATTTGGTATTTCGTATCTATCTTGAGTTTTGTATCTCATATATGTTTCTATGATTAGTGTTTCGTCCTCATTCTAGGAGAAATGATTATGGGCCTACTCTTTCTACAATATTCATTAATAATAAAAGAGTTGAACTACATGTACATTTAGAAATATATTATAAAAGATGATGTCTTTAATGAATCCAGCAATATTTAATTAATTTCATTAATCCTAGTAAAACAATAATTTTTTTATACTTCCTTAACCGGACATCATAAACTATATGAAAGTAGAAAAGGCACCTGATAAATTATTATAATATTGCAAGAGGAGATCCTGCGCTTTTGAAGTAAGATGCAAGGTCTACATCCAGGTCTTCATACAAGTTAACAAATGGGTGTGCCTGGAATTCACAGGAGGCAGATTGAAAGGGCATTTAGATAAAAAGCCCTGTAAAAATGAATTAAAACAAAGGAAAAGTGTACCATAAGCTCAGAAGCTGAGAGTCTGCAATTTGGGTCTTTCTGTACGCTGAAATAATTCAAAAAAATAACAAATTAAGTAACAGATAATCTAACCAACTCAAAACACCATAAAAAAATAAACATATTTAAATTGTAGGCTGGTTCTCAGACATAGTTTTCAAATCGCGCCGTCGCGGCCGCGATCGCGCCGTCCCGGTGCGGAGGGGCGCCCAGCCGCTTCAGGCGGGCTGATCGCGGGCGGTACGCGATCGCGCTGCGCCACCCGCTATCGCGGCTGTCGTGCTTCCGCCGAGATCCCAGTTGGCGCGATCGCAACTTCTTCTGGCGTCGGTTTTTTTTTTTTTTTTGCTCCGTAACTGGTCCAACCCAGCTCGCCTAATAAAACCCTTATTGTTTCCTCCTCCCAGTGCAGCGACGCCGCCCCCCTTTTCTGTACACCGCTTGTTTCCTCCTCCCAGTGCAGTGACGCCGCCCCCCTTGCTGTACACACCCATTTTTTTTTTCAGGCCCTGTCACTGCTGTGCGGCTCCTTCACTGCTCCTCTTCCAGGCGGGGCTCCTCTTCCAGGCACGGCTCCTCTTCCTCCTGTCCTTGTTGTGCGCAACAACCACCTTTTTTTTCCAAGCGCAACTCCTCTTCTAGGCGTTGCTCCTCTTCCTTCCTCCTGTCACCGCTGCTCGCTCAGCCACCTTTTTTTTCTGTGATCCAAACATCTATTTTTTGTTTGTTATTTGGGTCAAACAAGTATCTTAAACCCTTTTTTCTACTATTTTTGTCTTGCCTTCTCTACAGCTATTATGGCTTCATCTATTGCACCAACTGATGCTACAACGGTACAATCTTTTCCACCATTGGCTAAGCCTCAAGGAAAAAATTTATATATTTCTTGGCAGTGGAATTTTTTAAGAGACATCAACAATAAAAAGAAAGTCACATGTGACTTTTGCATGATGGTAACCAATGGTGGCATTACTCGAGCCAAAGAACATCAAATGGGATTGCTGAGAAATGTTCAGAAGTGTAGGAAGACTCCTCAAGAAGTGAAAGACAAGCTTCTTGCAGCGCAAACAAAGAAAAAAACTGACAAATCGGCATATATGAATGATATTCATGATATTGATGAGGATATGGAGGAAGAGCTTGAAGAAATCCATGATGTTGAGAGAGGAACAAAACGAAGCTATGCATCAAGTGCCTCATCATGTCCCAACAAAGTGAAAAATGTGAAAGTGTCACTTGATGCAATGTTCATGGAAGATCCGGCAAGAGTAGTCAAGGATGCAAAGCAAACAAAAATTAAAGATGCTTATAGCAAGCAATTAAGAGATCGAGAGTATCGAGTTCCTCTTCTTAAAAAGGAGTTAGAGTATACAAAGGAAATGTTGAAGGGCCACGAAATTGAACGAGAAAACTATGGTTGCTCAATCATGTCCGATGGTTGGACGGACAAGAAAGGAAGAACCTTGATCGATTTCTTGGTAAGTTGTCCAACCGGTTCAATGTTTGTAAAAAGTGTTGATGCATCAAGTTATATGAAAACGGAAGAAGCAGTTTTTAAATTATTAGTAGATTTTGTGGATGAGATCGGAGAATCAAAGGTTATGTAAGTAGTTACGGACAATGGAATCAATTTCAAGTTAGTCGGTAATAAAAAACTTTTGTTTTTTTATTTTTTAAAAGTGGTTCCATTTCATTTTAATATTATCAATTCAGTTAACAACTTAAACATTTAATTGTTTGTTATTGATTTTGTATGATTTTAGACAAGTTGTTGATGGCTAACAGGCAACACTTATTTTGGACTCCATGCGCCGCACATTGTCTTGATTTAATTTTGGAAAACATTGACAAGCTTAGTAGGGTGAAGAGGGTTATAGAAAGAGACATTAAGCTTGTGACTTTTATCTACAACCACTCATTAACATTGAACATTATGAGGAGGTTCACTAACAAAACTGAGTTGGTGAGATATAGAGTAACTCGGTTTGCTACAACCTTTATAACTTTACAAAGGTTGTATTTGCAAAAAAATAATCTCATAAAGATGTTCACTTCTGAAGAGTGGTTGAGATCCAAAAATTCAAAAGAAACAAAAGGAAAGCATGTTGTCGACACTGTATTGATGCCATCATTTTGTAATGATGTTGTTTATAGCCTCAAGGCTATGGAACCTCTTGTAGAAGTTCTTAGATTGGTTGATAATGAGAAAAAACTCACAATGGGTTTCATTTATGAGGCTATGGACAGGGCAAAAGAGACAATTCAAAAGCTTTTCAAGAATGATGAAACCAATATATTTGAGATAATTGATGAAAGATGTAATTCTCAATTGCATCATCCATTGCATGTGGCGGGTTATTATTTGAATCCTCAATTTTTCTATGGAAATCCAAGTATTGAAAGAGATGCGGAGGTGATGAAAGACTTATATGATTGTATAGAGAGATTGTCTCCTATCCCTGATGAGGAGGACAGGGCTTGTTTAAAATTGGCAACATATAGAAGTGCACAAGGCCTCTTTGGTGGGAAAGGTTGCATGCGACAACGGAGTACAATAGTTCCTGGTAAGAGTTTATTTTTGTCTTGATTATTTAATTATATTACATGATCCTTAATCTTAGATCATTACAAAACAATGCTAATGAATAATAATTGCAGCTGAATGGAGGAAGAATTATGGAGGAACAACATCTTTGATGACAATTGTCATCAAAGTTTTGAGCTTGACATGTAGCTCATCGGGATGCGAGGGGAATTGGAGTGCCGAGCATGTAAGTAACTTGGTATCAATTCTAAACTCGCTTTCAAGTTTCATTTAAGCTTAAACTTCATTAGTGATACAAATATTATTTTAATTTTCATAAAACAGGTTCATTCTAAAAAGAGAAGTTGGCTAGAGCATCAAAGGTTGCAAGACTTAGTGTTCATCAAATACAACCAAACTTTGAAGGACCGGTTTGATTCCAGAGATGTCACTGATCCCATTGTCCTAAAGAATGTTGATGATGATAGTAGTGAGTGGTTTTTAGGGCAAATGAATGGTGATGAAGATAGTGGTGAAGATGAATTGGTGTTTGAGGATGACAACACCATGACTTGAAGATTAGTTGAGGAAGCAACAGGGGTCGGTGAACCTTTTCATTATACAAGGAGGAAAACAAAAGGAGGAGCTACCCATGATTCAAGTTCAAGCTCTAAAGGAAAAACAAGGATGGTTATTAAAGAAGAAGAAGACGATAAACATAAATCATATAATGATGATAATGATGATAGGGAAGCAAATGAAGAGGAGATTTATAAAAGCGATGATAGTGAAAGTGAAGGTGAAGAAGAAATGAAAGATCTTGAAAATGAAGAAGATGATTGAATAGAACTTTGAATGTTCTCATGGTTGTTAATGAATAATTGGATGGGACATGTGTTTGATGTATTATGATGAATTTTGAATGTTTTTAAGTATGAATTTGAATGTGTTTTTACTTTTTATGTTTTGTGTTTAATTTTTCAACATATATGTTTGTAAAATTCTATAATTTAACTGTCCCGCGATTGGATAAAAAAGCGGCCGCGACGCAATCCGCGTCGCCGCTATCCCACTATGGGGCCCCAGCGCGTCGCGCCACGATCCGAGATTGAAAACTATGTTCTCAGATGATCAATGCTTCCATGATTGGAAAAGGAGAATCGTTATAAAGACTAAAATGCAATGTCCTTTATAACATCCAAAATCAATTTGCCTCAAAACAGTGCATTCACCCCAAAAGAGAATAAATCAAAACATTTTTTTCATATCACTAACAAAATACCAAGTCATGTGGTGAAACTAAATGCTAAACATAAAGAAGCTACAGAAAGTGTAAATCACCATGCAGAAATAAATGAACAAAATTCTGGAGAAAATTGTCCAGAAGGTGCACGAGGTGTTGGTTGCTCAACAACAGCTACCATGAGCTCAAAAAAAGAGTCCCATCCCTTCCCAGGATCTGGCGGGGAATATGGAAACTGGCCTGTCGCACACTCGAGCAAAACCAACCCCAAACTCCAAATGTCACTTTTCTTGTCATGGGGAACTCCTTTAATTCTTTCAGGCTGTGTAACAAGGGTCAACATTAGCAACACATTAAAAAGGCTGCAAATTGATGGGAGATATTTCATGAAGTGGAAAATGAAAATAATTACTCACAGACATGTAGTTGTAAGTGCCAACAAAGGTATCTGCTTGCCCAGAGGTACTTGTGAGTATTGCACTAACTCCAAAATCTGTTATCTTGACTTCTCCCCGATGATTAATTAACAAATTAGAAGGTTTTAAATCTCTGTGGATAATGTGCTTTTCTTGATGAAGGTATAGCAAACCTTTGAGCACCTAGGGGAATGGAGAAAAGGCATTCTTTATAATGAACCTTGCAATTTTCTAGAATGATTAGTTGGGGGAAACGACATGGTCTAAAGAATCAACTGCACCTTCTTACAAATGGCAGCAAGATATGGCTCTGGAATGGATTTGACCTTCTTAAGCAAATCAAGAAGGGATCCACCATCCATGTACTCCAATATAATAGAAAAGGCGCCATTATCATAAAACGACTGATAGCAAATAACTACATACGGGCAAAGTGAAGATTGGTTAATTTGAAGTTCCCGCTCTATGTTCCTGCGGTCAGATTCCTGAATATTCATCTGAATGACCTGAATGTTCAAGAGTATCTCAGAAGTTATCCTCCCAGAAAATGGTTAAACGCATAAACATACATGGTATCTCTTGAATTTTTGGAAGAAAGAACAAGCTATGTACAATAAATGATCAAGCTTTCTAGCAATCTAAAGAGAAGTTGACAGACCAGGCCCTGTGATGAGAAACGAAATACTAAATATGGAAGAAAATGAACAATTCCATGCCAAAATGCAATACAGAAGGCTCCCAGAAATGTTCTCCACCTGGAATTTGTATATCGTTCTAAAATCGAGACATGCATTTTACCAATACATAAGCCCTTGAATGTCTTTCACATTATAAATACAATAGATGGGGAAGGAATTATTATAAAGCATTAAGCCATAAATATGATAAAAAATACCATATTATCAGAAGAACAAACATTTTTTAAATATTGCTAAGATGTTATATAGACTTTCATGATTAGCTATAATATCATTTATTTACTTTATTAGGTAGTTTCCTATAGGGGGTTTGTTTACTTAAATAGGTCGTCGCCTTTAACAGATTTGCTAAACTTGCATTGTCAAAAAATATAGTTTCACATGTACAATTTTGAAAATGCAACATAGAGGCATGTTTACATTAAACAAGACATTAGAATGGGTTTATGGCTCAAATGTTAGGTTAATTGAAACCCTAGCCACCACCATGGCCAACAACCCAGAATCCTAGTTGTCACTGTCACCGAAGATGACAAGATCCTGAAACTTCAACTAACTTATCTTCTGCAATTGTGAATCATGTGATCAGCCTCAAAAACATTGGTCTTCTCCTCGGTGGTGTCATGACCTTTTCTTTGCTGCCTGTCATTGGTGTCATCTTTTGTTATCGAATTGAGTAACCAAGATTGGGGTCATTGTCATCATTGAATCAGTCAAGGAACCACAGACACTTGGCCTAGTTTGGCATGTGTAGCTTGTTCATCATTATCTTTCGACACAATCCAACACCAAAGGCCGTCTATCGGCCCAGAGAACACTGATCAGCCCGTATGTTTGATGTTGATCTTGCTTGGCCGAGATGACGCTGATCGACTCTTACGTTTTCCTTTTAAGTGAGCCGAGAATGGGATGGAGCCCTTGATTATCTTTCAGGCATTAAAATTTCCATTTTGGTTTGCTAATTGTGTTAATTCAGGAATGATCACGTCAAATTAATTTTGAGAGGTGAAATATGTTGAACGGTTTGAATTTGTTGTTGGTTGACTATGAGGCATCCTAAGGGGGAGAGGGAATCAATGTGTGACACCCTTATCCAATTTAAATCTATTTTTACCAATCAACCTTTACTGCCCATGCAGATCTTGACTCGCTATTAATTTGGGCCACACTTTATGCTCTTTGTTATAATCTAATTGTTCTTGTTTACTTCGTCATATGCATGCACGCAACTTACCCACATGTACTGAATATGAAATGGAGCACATGCTATATTTACTTGGTTCGCCAATGTGAGCATGTCCAGGGGGTGTAGTTGTTGGATCGGATTACACCAAATATACACAAGAGGGGGGTGAATTGTGTATTTTCAAAAAAAATTGCGTGATTGTGTTCTTCCTTTTAACTTAATCAGATAAAATAATGCAGCGGAAATTTAAATAGCAGAAACACAAGATGTATAGTGGTTCGGGGAACAGAAGGCCCCTAGTCCACTCTACTCCACGAGCTTGGTGATTTTCACTATCTGGTCCTCGTTTCAACAGACCGGTTCACAACTGAGTACAGGCAGTTGACACATTTACAATCCAAGGCAAAACAAAACCTTCTGGTTCACTTACAGAACCTACACAGCTTAGTACGAGAAGCTGATTGCTCAAGATAAAAAAGATTTTCAGAAAGAACTTTTCCAGTTGATCTTCACAATTGCAACAGAATGCAATTGACAGCAGATGGATCGTCGTCTCTAGAAATATTGATTTTCAAGTCGAAGCGGTTCTGAGCCGATCCAGTTGCAGTAGATATAGAGATATAATTCACAACTTCAGCAGTAGTAGATCCACAGTAGATATTCAATATAGAACAAGTGAATCTTCTATCGAGTTCCTTCTTAAAATAAACAGAGCTTTGACGCTCCTTTTGAATCAACAGAACTGAGTGCTTTTTGCAGTCTCTGTTTTCCACCTTTTTGAATAATAGATTGATCACCACCCTCTTCTGTGTCTGGTGTTTCAGAGAAAACATATATAATAAAGTCAAGCATATCCCCACACATTTAGATCCATAAAAGTCGCCTTTTGATTCGCGATATTCAAAAATTTGAATTTACAGAGCAGTCGTAACATCCCTGAAGACTCGGCATAAAAAGCTCCATTTAATTCGATCTTTAATCCATTGATAAAACGGCTTTGAATCAGTCAAAGTCGTATTTTAAAATCGACTTTAAATCCGGCTTAAAATCCGCCTAACAATCAGCTTGCTGACCGTTGCATAAAAATATCATCTGTCAAACTTTCTGACACCAAACGTAAGGTTGATGACGTGGCCTCCAAGCGTAGGGTTAACAACGTAAGATTGAACACAAACGTAGGGTTCATGTTACTTTCTTCAAACGTAGGGTTGATCATAAACGTAGGGTTGATCATCCATACTTTTTCCTTCAACTTTCAAACGTACGATAAAAGATCCATACTTTTACTTGATCCATACTTTTTCCTTCAACTTTCAAACATACGGTAAAAGATCCATACTTTTCCAAGAATGTATGGTTGTTTACAAAAGTAAGGTTGATGAACCATACTTTTGAGAAACAAACATAACGTTTAGTACTTACGTACGGTTCTCCTTTCATACTTTGTCAATAACCCAAATGTAAGGTTCTTCTTCCATACTTTGCCGATAACGTATGGTTGATTAACCATACTTTTCTCTTATCTCAAAAAGTATACACGTTTTTCATCCTTACGCTACGTTTATCCACGTAGGGTGTGAACCGTGATTCTAGGACACGCTAAAGCAGATTCCGAATAAGTAGCGCATGAACAGTGTTTCCAGAACACGCTAAAATACGAATACTTTAACAATAAATTCCCGTAATTTCAAGAGTAAAATAAAATGATAAATTCCTGCAAAATGCTAAATAAAATCATTAGAAAATAATTAAGGGTATTTGTGAGCATCAAAATTAACATTAAGAGATAGTATTATTTTCAATAATCTCCCCCTTTAAATAACATTATTATGTATTGTCGAAAACAATACTTTGCTCAACAGTAGTGAGTTCACTAATCACACACCAGTAATACTAGGTCACGTTGATGCAGTACAAGTTTAGGACGGCTCATCGCTTCAAAGGATCACTCCCTAAGTGTGGCTCACTGCCTCGCTGTTGACAGGCTCACGGCCCGTACAAAGATAAGCTCTAATGGCCTTTACAATTTGGCACAACCCTAACAAGTGTGAAAAAGAATATCAACAAATTGCGTGCACCATAACTTGGATGGGTGTCGTTGGTTCTTTCATGGGGAGTGCTCCTGCCTCTTCTTTGACAATAATCAGATCTACAACTTGTATTTACTCTCTCTAATCAGCTTTTCTTGGATTTTTAAAATAAAGGTCCAATTTTGAGGGTTAATTGAGAACCCAGGCTTTTGTGAGTGGCTCAAACTTTTTTGGGTGGCTGAACGCTGTTCAGATCCCAATACAGAAAAACCCAAAACAGAAAAACCCATGCCCAGGAAGAAAGAGAGCCAACACCCAAGGCCCAGCAAAAGTGTTCCTGAATCTTCCACAATGCTCCATTACTGCCTTCACCTTCTGTCAGCAGACGAGTCTTGCATTCTTAACAGGCTTCCCATAAGGGTCTCTATTGGACTCTCTTTCTCTCAAATATTAAATGACAGATCATGACTCATCCCTTGTTCCCAGGGCTACCAAAGCCACTCCCAATATTCACTTCTCGGTGCCACGTGCATGGTTCCCTCCAAAATCGTTCATTCGAATTTCCATAACTTCCATACAATTTTGGGAAGTATTTGCATGAATGAAATTGTCCTCAAATTGCATTAAAGTGGCATCTTACATTTAAGACACTTCACGAATCAGACAATTATGGTCAATCAACACCGGCATGGCAGATCTCCCTTTACAAAAATATCAGGCATGGTTAATTGTCCTGAACCAAAATGACAAGCATGATTGATGCAACACCCCTGGAAAAATGAGACTTAAAAGATTAAATGTTACTACTCGTTTCAACAAGGTGCGTCTTTCATTTCAGGAGTTTAGTTGATTAAGAACTCCATAGTTAAACGTGTTTGACTTGGAGTAGTGTCATGATGGGTGATCTTATGAGGAGTTACCCATGGTGTGTGTGAGTAGGGACAAAACACGCTGAAAGAACATGTGTTGGTCTGTAGGAGCAGTCGTTAGTCTGATAAGTGACTTCGGTGGGTGATAGTTTGTGGTGTTGGGAAGACAACCAATGTATTACAGGAGACCCGTGGGGTTAAATGACCAGGTTCATAGCCTGGGAAGGTCAGGTCGTGACAATCAATCACATTCCTTCGCAATTTTCCAGCTAGATCAGTTGCAATAGGTAGAACTACACTTTCTGCTCAATGCACATTGTTTCTGCATTCAATAGATTTCCTGTCATGTTCAACACATATCGTATCTACATCTGATAGAACCTCCTGATCTGTTCAACACATCTTGATCTGTCAGGTAGAACTACAAATCTGTTCAGCGAATATTGTTATCGTATCCAATAGAAATTCGAATCTACTCTACACAACTCAATAATTTGTTGATTTTCACAATGCATTCAGTAGACTTCAATGATGTGTCCAGTATACTGTAAACTTCACCAACACAATTCCAAAACACTGCCACTGCCTTAAAACACTCTTCCAGCATACATACTCCTAATTCTACAGGGAATATTTTCTTTTTGTGGTACAGCACAGAACATATGTTTTGTAGGGGATATTTCATCAAGGGGCACAATATGCACCCTCTTTTTATCAAAGGATAGTTTGTGGATTCCATTAAGGTCTGATACCAAATCTGATACCAATTGAAACAAAAATGGAGTCCATTAAGGTACGATACGATACCAAAGAGATGGAGACAAACTCTAATACTATTTGAAGAAAAACAAGTTGTCAGCAGATTTTCATTTCATGCTTACACAAACAGCTCTCTATCCTTCAGCAAATTTTTCTCCTAGCAACAAATTTTCCTTTTTTTCTTGTTTCTTCCCCTTCCTACATTTTCCCCATCTAGATAGAAAGAACTAAGTTCTCACCCTTTGAATAAAAAACATGACATAGAATTTATGTTTTCATCTCCCCCTTTGAAAATGATAGCGCAAGGGATGCCCCAGCAACTTGGAAGGTCTATTCCAGGCGTGGGAAGAAGGTTGCACCCACGGTGGACCCGCCAGCACAGATGGTAGTGGACCCTCCAGCATCACTATCTCCTAACCAATCAGTTGGAGTGGTCCCCCCCCCTACTAGCTCAACTGCTTAACAAACTGGGTGGAGGATTCTAGGGAATAACAAAATGGACCCCACAGAGGAGTTAGGAAATTCCCTTGTGGACTCCTGGTTATAAATAGAAGGGGTGTGTAGTGGGAAAAGGGAGGGAGAGGATTAGGGAATTCAGCCAAGGGCTTGGGTAGGGGTTTCTCCTGAAGTGTCATCTATCCTTCTGTCCCTTAATTTTATGCTCTGCTTGTAACCCTTGTTGCTATTTAATTCCAGATTGTGTTGTCTCTTGTCCTTAATCTTTATCAATTTGGTCTGATCTGCCGGATCAATTCCACCCCCCCCCCATGGAGACCCACACACATACGCATATGGATACTGTGGAGCAGGTCTTACAGCCTTGGAAACAGCCATCACTGACCTGTCTGTTGCTTCCGACAAAGAACGCCAAGAGTAGGCAGCTTTCCGGACTTCCCTGTCCCATCTAATCCGTCGCCCGGAGAGGACGCCTCAAGGGGATCCTAGGCTTCCATCAGATTCTAATGTTTGCCCGGAACTAGCTTCAACAACCACCGGTAACAAAGAATTTTCTGCGGACAACCCAAGAATTGTCCCCGGACCTCCAGCCAATTTACTTCTTCCCCTGCCAATTTCGACAGGTTGATCTGCCTCTCTTTGATGGCACTGACCCACGAGGCTGGTTAACACGAGCAGAACTTTATTTCCGCATCAACAACACTCCAGTGGATTCAATAGTCCTTCTGGATCAACTGTTCATGGAGGACTCTGCAATTCATTGGTTCACAATCTTGGGAGAGGCTCTTCCTCACGTCAGTTGGACAACATTTCAAGAAGAGCTCATGCAGCGATTTAGCAGGCTCGAAATTCAAAATCCCTATGAGGAACTCACTCCTCTCCAGCAAGTCGGGTCCATCCAAAACTACATTGAACAATTTGAATACCTGACCTCCCTACTACCGCATCAGCCGGAACAACAATATGATGGATATTTTCTTCATGGTTTGCATGAGGATATCCGCAGCTGGGTACGAATTCATAATCCCGACACGCGGCTCCAAGCCATGCGTCTGGCACGCCATGTGGAGCTGGCCATTTCCAATGGTGTCAACTCCCAATATCGCACTGGCAGTACGCATCCAGCTGTACCCCGCAGCACTAGTAACCGGCAACTAACTTTCCGTCCCCCACTACAACCTCAGCGGGGTTATTCTACACACCCGGATAGGCGCTCAGGTTTCAGCCCGAAGGGCGCCCAGCCCACCCCATCTGCTGGTCAGGGATTTCGCCATCTGTCTAATCAGGAATGGGAGGACCGTCGCAAGAAGGGGTTGTGTTTTCGTTGTGGCCTCCCTTTTAATCTCATGCATAAGTGTCTTGATGCTAAGGTACGAGTGGTCCTTTTAGGGGGAGGATGACTCCCCTCCTAATAATGATGATAGGGGGGCAACGGGTGCTTTAGAACATAAAGGTAATGATGGGGCCGCTGAAGTTGAGTGTCAAGTATTGGACCATTTTGGAGCAAGCACCTATTTCCACAACCTAAGTGGCGACTAGTTAACATCGATGAAGGTCGTTGGCAACCTCGCTGGCATTCCTATTCTGATCCTTTTGGATAGTGGGGCCACCCATAATTTTATATCTCTAACACTTAAATCCTTGCTGGAATTTGTGGCCCCCGGCACTTTCAATCACCCGATAAAATTATGTGATGGCCACAAATTGTGGACTCAAGGATTCTACCCACAGTTACCTTTGGTTATTGGTCCCTACTTTTGCCATATTGATGCTCATGTTCTTGACATTAGTGGTCTGGATTGAATCATCGGCATTGCTTGGCTACGAACTCTTGGCAACGTCAATATCAATTGGAAAACGATGACTATGCAATTTACCCATGGCAGCCAAACGTATACCCTCCAGAGTACAGCCTCCAAAGGCCTTTCCTCTTTGTAGCAGCTTACTGCACACCCGATCAGCAACCTCTATTCTCTGTCAGTTGAGCCCAGCCATGCGTCTTTGACTTCCAGGCAGGACCACTGGCTTCAAACGCTTCTTTCTCGGCTCAATATAATCTTCATTGAGTCATGCGGTCTGCCTCCCCGACAGTCGATTGATCACAAGATCCCTTTATTTCCTGATCAATGTCCTCAGTCCGCCCATATCAATACCCTCACTCACAGAAAACTGAGATTGATAAAACAAATCCAGCACCTCCTCCAGTAGGGGTATATTCAGCCCAATAACAACACATATTTAAGCCCAGTTCTGCTAGTGAAAAAAAGGGATGACACTTGGCGGATGTGCATTGATTATCGAGCTTTAAACAAAGCAATGGTGCCTAATAAATTCCCCATTCCAGTGGTAGATGAGTTAGTAGAGGAGTTGCATGGGGCAATTTTTTCTCCAAACTGGATCTTATCTTCGGCTACCACCAGATCCGGATGCATGACGTGGGCATCCACAAGACAGCTTTTCGAACTCATAATGGGCACTACGAATACTTGGTGATACCTTTTGGCCTCACCAACACTCCTACCTTTCAAGCTACTATGAATGATCTTTTTCGCCCCATACTCCTCCACTTTGTGCTAATATTTTTTTGATGATATTTTGATTTACAGTCAGAGCTAGGATTCTCACATCTTTCATTTGGAGCAAGTTCTACAGTTACTTCATGCCAACCATTTCTTCGTCAACCGTGGCAAATGCACCTTTGCACAGCAATCCATGGCATATCTGGGTCACATTATCTACCACGATGGCGTAGTTATGGACCCCGCCAAAATTCAAGCAGTGTTGGATTGGCCTACTCCGAAGAATGTGAAGGGCGTTCGTGGTTTCCTCAACCTCACCGGTTATTACCGGAAATTCATTCAACATTATGGCAAGATCGCCTAGCCTCTAACGGTTCTCACAAGGAAAGCTGGCTTTCACCGGACTCTTGAGGCACAACAAGCTTTTACCCTCCTCCAGCGGGCTGTTACAACAGCGCCAGTCCTTGCCCTTCTAGATTTTTTCCATCCTTTTGAAATCGAATGTGACGCCTCTGGCTGCGGGATAGGTGATGTCCTCATGCAGAATAGTAACCCCATTGCTTTTTTTAGCAAGGGGCTGACCGATTCTACCCTTTCGATGTCGGCCTATGAGAAAAAAATAATGGTTCTTGCCATTCAACACTGGCACACATACCCATTGGGGGCAATCTTTTACAATTTACTCTGATCAACACAACCTCAAATTTTTATTAGATCAACGAATTGCCACAGCAAATCAACAGTGTTGGTTAGCTAAACTGTTGGGCTACCGTTTTGCAATCAAATACAAGCAGGGCCGCACCAACTCCGGTGCAGATGCCCTTTCTCACCGGGCTGAACCCTTAGACTGCTACTTTTTTCAGTCTCTTCCGTTGTGGCAAGAGGGTCAAGATTTAACAGCTTCAGTCCGTGTTGATCCCTACCTAGCTACTATGTTGCACCGCCTTCAGACGGCCTCCAACCCTCCTCCCGGTTTCTCCCTTTCTCATGGCACTCAATTGTATAAAGGCCAGCTCGTTATTCCGGCATCTTTCGTCTAGATCCCAAGGTTGTTGGCAGAATTCCGTTCATTTCCATCAGGTGGCCACTTCGAGTTTTATCGAACCTATCGCAAATTGGCTGCCAATTTGTATTGGGTAGGCATGCGCCAGCAGATTTTACAGTTTGTCTGTCAATGCCCCGCTTGCCAACGCTTTAAATACTCTACATTGTCCCCTACTGGACTTCTCCAACCCTTACCTATTCCGTAAAAAACTTGGGAGGAACTTTCCATGGATTTCATTACCAGCCTCCCTCGGTCGAAGGGCTTCGACGTCATCTTTGTGGTGGTTGACAGATTATCAAAATATGCTCATTTTATTGCATTAAAACACTCGTTTACTGCACGTACATTGGCTGAAATTTTTGCTTGGGAAGTGGTCAGACTTCATGGAATCCTCAAGTCCATCATTAGTGACTGTGATCCTTTGTTCCTCAGTCATTTTTGGACTGAACTGTTCTGCTTACAAAGTACCACCCTCAGATTCAGTTCAGCATATCACCCCCAAACAGATGGTCAAATGGGAGTGGTTAACCGTTGTTTGGAGACCTACCTTCGCTGTTTCGTGGGTGATCAACCTACACATTGGTCTTTTGGGTTACCCTGGGTTGAGCTGCATTATAACTCCACTTGGCATTCTTCTATCCAATCTACCCCTTTCGAGGTAGTGTATGGTCGTTCACCCCCAACAGTCCTTCCCTTCTTACCCAGTGAGGTTCACATCGAGGCAGTCACCACAACCTTACAAGATTGGGATGAGGCACTAGCTCAGCTGAAACGCCATTTGCTTCGAGCTCAAAACTTTATGAAGCTTTAGGCAGATTGCTCTCGCCGCAACATCTCCGTTACCATCGGCGATATGGTATATGTGAACCTTCGTACTCATCGCCAATAGTCCCTTGCACGTCGCATTCACCAGAAACTTGCCCCCAAATTTCTTGGCCTTTCCCTATTCTCCGGCAGGTTGGTTCGGTGGCCTATAAACTCGCCCATCCTCCAGGCACCCGTATTCACCCGGTTTTTCATGTTTCAAAACTCAAAAAATTCATTGGTTCTCATCCGCCCCTCCCCACCCTTCCCACTGGTCTTACGGGCGATAATGCGGCAGCACCTGAACCCACGACAATCCTCGGCCACCTCACCACTTCGGTTGCCTCTGGCTCGGTCCCTCAATGGCTTATTCAGTGGAAAGGCCAACCTGCTGACGACGCCACATGAGAAGATGCATTGTTGTCAAAGGCGCGCGGTGCAATAAGGCGCAAAGGCCGTTTGGGGATGCGGCGTGAGGCGCAACTAAGGCGCATGCGCACATAATTAATTATATACAGTTTTCAATAATATTTTAAATTTTAAAAAACTTAAATTCAATAATAAAAATACAAATTAAAATACATACCGATATTTTTTAAGAGGTGCTGCTATGAGTGATGTTACAACAATGTTTTTATAATCTGCTGTGTTTTGCCTTGCAAAAAAAAAAGTCTGATGTGTTTTTTTATTAATATATTAAATTTTCTATTTAATTGAAATTAGGACTTCCCCGATTTCCATCGTTGTGCATTGCGATTTCCACCTCCTACCCCGATCTCCGCCTTTTCGCCTCCTAACCCGATCTACGCTACAACGATTTATCTGTCGCGCACTCAAAACCCCTGTCGCCGCCAACATCATCCGCTTCTCCGCCTGCTAGCGTTGTCGCCTCCCAACAAGGACGATGAGGGTGAGGTGCGCCTTTACTGCGCCTGGCGCCTGAGCACCTTAAGGAATGGCGGGTGAGGCGTGCGCCTTTGGCGCGCCTCAGCGAAGTCGCCTCGCCGCACCCCTTGCCAAGGCGCGCGCCTCAGCGCGCCTTTGACAACAATGGGAAGATGACTATGTTCTCTGAAACCAGTTTCCATCTTTCAATCTTGAGGACAAGACTGTTCACTCAGGGGAGCGAGTGATAGCGCAAGGGATGCCCCAGCAACTTGGAAGATTTATTCCAGGCGTGGGAAGAAGGTTGCACCCACGGTGGACCCGCCATCATAGCTGGCAGTGGACCCTCCAGCAGCACTATCACCTAACCAATCGGTTAAAGTGGTCCCCCGGCTCAAATGCTTAACAAACTGGGTGGAGGATTCCAGGGAATAACAGGATAGACCCCACAGAGGAGTCAGGAAATTCCCCTGTGGACTGCTAGTTATAAATAGGAGGGGGTGCGTAGTGGGAAAAGGGGGGGAGAGGATTAAGGAATTCGGCCAAGGGCTTGGGCAGGGGTTTCTCCTCAAGTGTCATATATCCTTCTGTCCCTTAATTTTTTGCTCTGCTTGTAAGCAATAAGGGCAGGGGTTTCTCCTTAAGTGTCATTTATCCTTCTATCCCTTAATTTTCTGCACTGCTTGTAACCCTTATTGCTGTTTAATTCCAGAAAGTGTTGCCTCATGTCCTTAATCTTTATTAGACAACAAATCCAAGACATTGACAAACAGTTGGGGGAGGGGTACCTCAATCTTCTGGAGGAGGTTGAATAGACAACTTGAACCTTGGATTCCCAAACTACTCACTTGATAATGACTTTGTGAAAATATCAACAACTTGCTCCTTTGTAGACAGACTTAATTTTCAATCCACCGTTTGCAACTTTCTCCTTGATATAATGACATTTAATATTAATATGGTTTGATCTAAAGTGTTTGGTAATGTTCTTTGAGAGATTTATAGCACTTTAATCATCACATGCAATAAAAAATGGTACTAACACCTCCACCTCCATATCCCCCAAGTTAATGCTTCATCGACGTCATTTGAGGCAAGATTGAATGGTGGTCGCAAATTCAGCCTATGCATTGTCAACATAAGACTCCTTATGATTACTTTGAAATCTTCCACAAAGAATGAAACCAAATACAATGTTGATCCTTATACAAAGGCTTTTATACTCCTTTTCATCTTAATCTTTAGATAGTTTTGTTCCCATAAAAGTGCTTACAACTTTTTACACTTCCATGTCAAACATTTTCAAGAACTTCATTGAATATTTTGGTTATGACATAAAGATTCCAACTTTACATTGCATCACTCGCAACACAAGAAAGAAGTTCATCTCACCAAGTACTGACATTTCTGTTGGAGTTAGATGCCTTAGAATCAACTTCTGTGTACTTTATGATAACATGCATTCATAGTTTTGAATATTAATAAACTCCTAATCACATCATGATTGTTCTTCTGCAAAATATCGTATGTTATAATATTCTAAGAGTAGTTGTCGCACTAAAAGGTCATAGCAATTCTCCGCTACGATGAGAACTCAGAAGTGCTACAACACTATTCTTAAATATATGTTCTATAGTCTGATGATATCATTTGAGGGACACAAATAATACAGGCTATCGGGAGTGGAGACTAATAAGACTTTAAGGTGCCTTCTCATATTGTACGTCCTTTATAATATCCAGTGTAGGATATTATGAGAACGAGACCCGCTAGTAGGAAATCCACATTTATATGTGTTATTGGATGTTCCTATCCACGGACATGTGTATTAATCCTTGGACTTTAAGTTTATTATTAATGAGTATTATAAGTCGCGTACTTTGATGTATTGATAAAAACCGTGACGACATATGTTCGCGATGAGGTAGGATGCGTTGTGTGCGTCACGAGTAATATTGCATTAATGAATAATACGAGAAAAGATTTGTCTCTTTTATTCTTTACCAGAAGTTGATATCTCAAACCCTTTGATGGAAATGATATAGCCTAAGTAAATCTATGGTCATGGTGTTCTATGGAGGCAAGTTCGATTTCCGAAAAGTCAAAGAAAGAGACACCAAACACATAGGCTGATGGCACCAGCGTGCAACTTGCTTGATTAAAGATATCATGATAAAGGAATAATATTACACAGTAAGCGTCCGTATGGGTTATTATGTGGTTGCGACATTGACTTCTTTCTTTATGGGTGTCTTAGCGTGTTGTTAGACGCTAACATTGAACTTTAGGCTGTTTCGCCTAATGCCACTGAGAAAGAAATCTAGAGAGTCACACACTAAGTGTATTCAGAATCTCAGTTAAATAATATATTATTATTTATTATTTAACAAATTGAATAAATATTATTTACGCACGTGGTTTAATAACTATTCATATTTGTTTGATTGCATATATTTTGTCACAAGTTATTAAAGAGAATATAATATGAGCGGAATATTTAATAAATATTTATTTGTTATTTAATGAATATAATATTTATTTATTTATTGGGAAATAATGCAGTAATATTTATATAATAAATAAATAGTCGTTATTCAAGGCCCGATAAATATTATGGAGTAATGGCGGACTGGGTTTTTACGTTCGGTGAGAAATAATATATATTAAATATTATTTGATTAAATAATATTTAATTTAATTCGCAAGTTAAACGCATGTCGAGAAAATATTATTATTATTATTATTATAGAAATGGAGTTCCGCGAGGGATTAGACAAATAATAAGGGGCATTTGTGCAATTATTTATTTATAACCCTAGCAATATAGAAACCCAATTATATTATTTTCAATGGGGTCAATTCATTTTGTGTTGTCCAATTGCTAGCCCTTTCCCAACCTTCCAATACCATAGATGAATTGTCAGTGGACCCAATTTTACACTTATTCCGAACCAGCTCGGTAAACTACTTAGCCTCGCGAGCAACCATGGAACTGCGGCCGTGACATGGTAGGGGCATGACAACCTTGAGGCCAAACCAGAGGCCGTGACATTGAGGGTACGACAAACTTGTGGCCCCCAGGGCACAAACAGGATACAACAATCTTGACGTTGGACCAGTGATGGAGGTGGAACGCGACGGTCATGTGGCCTGATCCGACTCGATGCCTTGAAACCACCGAGAAATATGTTCATCAGCCTTGTGGCTAGCTCTTGGTCACTTCTGACATCCTTATGATTATCTTTCCAACACGGAGTCGAGGAAGGTGCAGTTCGGGCGCGTTGTCACGACCCAATCATGGGGGTTCTGTCCCACACCAGTAAGAACATCAAAGTTGTGGTTCATCTGGTTAGTCCCTATCTAAGAGATGGGAGTCGCTCCGACAAAGAGGAGGATGGTGCATGTCAACCTTGACACCACTGGTTGGGAGTTGGGGTCACTCTCCTAATGAGTCCATGGCAGGACGAAACCAATGAACCTCACATATGAAGAGCTGGAAGGCTGAACCCCGCCCGCCTTGGAGGGGGCTGGGGTGCCGCACGGGCGAACCGCTGTGCTGAGACGCTCAGCCCATGACAAGTGGTATCAGAGGGAATGTGCCCCGTGGTGTTGCAGAATACTGTTGGATGGACCTTGGTGGTGGGAGCGGAGTCCCGGGGTGTCATGCTGAGGTGACACGACAGAAAAGGTCGCGCTCGAGAGAAGTCCGGGGCAGATACGCCACTATGAAGGGTGGGTCTCATGGAGGTGGTTTTCGACCCTGAGAGAGAGGTTGGACCACGGTGGTTTGCGACCCAGAGAATGGGTGGGCCATTGATGCCAACGACAAGGAAAGAGCGTCCCCTGAGGCCATGCTTGGTAGTCTGTTAGTTGGAAGCACCATTTCGCGGACAAACAGAAGGCCACGATCCTGCATGCACGAGGGCGTGCATGGAATGGTGGTGGGAGAATGTCACGACCCAATCATGGGGGTCCTGTCCCACACCAGCAAGAACATCAAAGCTGCAGTTCATCTGGTTAGTCTCTATCTAAGAGATGGGAGTCGCCCCGACAAAGAGGAGGATGGTGCGTGTCAACCTTGACACCACTGGTTGGGAGTTGGGGCCACTCTCCTGATGAGTCCATGGCAGGACGAAACCAGTGAACCTCACATATGAAGAGCTGGAAGGCTGAACCCCGCCCGCCTTGGAGGGGGCTGGGGTGCCGCACAGGCGAACCGCTGTGCTGAGACGCTCAGCCCGTGACAGCGTGGTGGCTTGATTTGCACACGAGTGCTCGGTATATGATTGTTATGATTGCTTGCGCATTTATTGTTATCATTACATACACCTGTAATACCTATACACACATGTTAAGAACGTATTAGTGGCGTCCTAGTGAGTTTCATTACTCACGCTCTGTGCAGACATCACGATGCGCGAGCAGACTTCATAATTAGGGATCCAGGTAAGGGCAAGGGACCCGCAGCAAATAGATGATTGTGGAGCATGGAGCCGATAGCAGCACCAGAATGGATTCCGGAGGATTTCTGTAGTGATTTCTTTATTTGTTTGCTTGCACCTTTATACTTTGGTTTGGCTTGCCACATTCAGAGTTTGGTTATTTATATGTGTGACATGTGTGACATGTTATTTCATTATAATGCTTTATCTTCCGCCTTGATACTCTGGGTTGATTTATATTTGTTTATCCTTATAGTGTATGGTCATAGTCTCCCCACCAACAGCATTCGGACTCTCGCTCCAAGTCGGCGCCCTCTTGCGTACGAGGAGGCGTGTAAAATGAGTTCATCTTACCACCCCCAAACTAACGGTCAAACTGAGGTCATCAATTGATGTTTGGAAGCTTGCAAACGGATCGGCCAAAGCAATGGGTCGCCTGGTTAGCATAGGCTGAAAATAGTTACAATACTTCCTACTATACTTCTACAGGAAAGACCCCATTTGAAATAGTTTATGGTCGAAAACCCCGGCAAATCATTCAATGTTTGAAGGGAGAGGTTGTGATAAAGGCATTGGAAAATGTGTTGGTTGATCGCAATGAGGCATTAAAACAGCTCCAGGAGAATTTGTATCGAACCCAACGAAATATGAAAAATCCATTAACCAGCACCGCTGAGAGGGGACTTAAAAGGAGGGCGACTACGTTTGGCTGAATTTGAGACTAAATCAATCCGGGGTTGTGACCAGAATTAATCGGAAGTTAGCCTCCAAATATTATAATGGGACGGGTTAGAGAAACAGCTTACAAACTCCAACTGCAAGAGCACAGTAAAGTCCATCTGGTATTCCATGTTTCGCAATTAAAGGCAATCATCACTGTTGAGACAACCTTGCCGGTTGAATTGGTTGAAGATGAAGTTTACCAAGAGACAAATATAGAAAAACGATTCCAAGGCCCCTCCCAAGAGTGGTTGATTAAGTGGAAAGGTCGTATTGAGAACGAAGCAACATGGGAAGATGCTCAGGTGCTCCGAAGCTCCGAATCCAGTTTCGAGATTTCCACCTTACGGAAAAGATGAAATCCCAAGGGGACATTAATGATGTAGCAGAGGAAGAGGGAAGCCTATTGAGAGCAGTATGGGAGGGCGACCCCAACCACCGTTGTTGTTTACTTATCATAGAAGGGGTACTCGGTAAGGTGTGTAAGGGTTGGGTTGTTTGGGTTGTTATAACTACCGGGGGGTAGTTTTGTAATAGTGCTTTTTGGGGTAAGGGGTATTAATAGAGAGGAAATAGTCCTCGCAGAACCATTCAGTTCTTTTAGTAGTTTGAAGGCAGTAAGCCTTGACCCAAGAGGGAGAGACCTTCCAAGAGATAGAGAGGTTTGATACTTGTATCCAGTACCTCAATTTTGAACGGTAAAAATTTGATGTGATCATAGATAGTTTCTTCCTCAATTCAAACTCACTCTATCAAAAACGAAGGTTGTCAATGTCAACGGAGGGTCCACCGTGAAAGTCGGATGGCAATGGGACCTGATGACCGGTTGAGCCTCTATATAAAGTGAGGTTGCCCAATACGCAACGTGCATCCGAGGATGGAGTGTCGAGTCAACAATACTGGGTCGAAGGCCTTAGTGTCGAAGGTCGTTGGTCGCAGTCTAAAAGATAGGACGCGGGCCAAAAGGAGAGGCAATGGGACCTGATGACCGGATGGGCCCCACTATATAAAGTGAGGTTGGACCATGCGTGTTGATATGCCTGATACGCACCATGCATCCGAGGATGGAGTGTCGAGTCAGCACTCCTAGGTCGGAGGCCTTAGTGTCGAAGGCCAATGGTCGCAGTCCAGATGATAGGACGCGGGTCGGAAGGAGAGACAGCGAAAGGCAGAGCACTCGAAGGGATAACATCCCCACTCGTGGGACTTCGCAGTGGGAGCGCTAGCGGCGGGTATGTGCCATAGGAAGGTGTGATCTTCCACAAACCTAAGTAGGGTATGTGATTATCCTTGTAACTCGAATGAGCGTATGTTCTGATGAATGAAAGATGCAGTCGTTCTCTTGTAGATGCGGGACACATTGTCCGAACCACATAATCCCTTGTGTCTTTGTGTTTGCATGTTCAGTTTGCATGCCACATGCTTCTTTGTTTGTTCATTGTCCGAAAGGAAGGTCCTGAATGCGAACCCGAAGAGTGAGTCAGAACCAGAAGGGGTGTGGATCAGTGCGGTGGTTGGGGTGCCTGGACTTCCCAGTTCTGAGCGTTGATTTGTGGGTGATGGATTGAAAAGAAGATTTAACTTCCAGTAATTGATGTTCTGTGCTTGATCCCCAACAGGTCCTGTTATAAATCAGTTAGGATGATGCGGCATGTTTGTTGGGGGATAGTCTGACTACAAATTTGTTGGCTCAACTGGGGGATGGAAAGGGGGGAATATCCAAAAAGATGCTCTTTTTGGAAGCTAAACTCGGCAGGTGGTCTCTCTTTGGAATCTTATTCCCACAACAAGGTTGCTGCTCAAGGAAGGTGGTCACTCCCTCGAATTCCTCCATTGTAACTCAGATTCTACAATTCCAATTGTTGAATACAGTTTTGCTGCTACGTAGACTATAGATGATTACAAAATAATACCCTCTTCTAGTTTTCTAAATTGTTTTCATCTTTCATATACATAACACTGTTCTTTTACAATCTATGGCCTACTATTTTCCTAGTAACCACTTTTCCGGTGACGATTAGAATGCTCAATTAAGGTCATGGATTCAGCTAGTCAGGTACCTTCATCATTCAATGACAAATGCTATCTTAGCTCTGTTATAAATTGCTTGTTCACATCACTCTCAACTACCTAAACAGCCAAATGAAAAAAAAAAAACATTATTCCAACATGAAAGTCAGCCCCAACCCGACCTAAGCACTTCCAGACACAGCATTTGATCACTCCATGGCCGTCCTGGTCCCGCTTTAACTGCTTTACAGGAACCTTGTGATAAAAATATTATAATGTGATGTGACAACTGAATGCAACTGATGGTGGATAGAATTAGGATAAACGTGGAGAATAAATAAGCATCAGTGGCTAGCAAGCAAATAACCAAACAATAGAATGGACTAAATGTTCACCAATACCTTTAGGGCAAAAAACTGCCCAGTCCATTTGTGCTGCACCAATTGAACAATTCCACCATTTCCCTTCCCAATGACTTTAATTGTGTCAATATCAGCTAAGTTCAACTGCTCATCCAAAGGCATTATTGGTGGTGGCTGAACACAAATCATCAGAAGAAAGCAACTTAGAAGCCTGTTACGTCTGATGTCTGGCATGCATAGGCATAAATGAAGAGGATAATTATAAAATAGGATCCGGATAATCAAGTGTCTATGCAAGATAAGGAGAGTGAAAGGCATGCAGGGCCATCTTACTGATATGTTTGTTCATTTCTAATCAGCTTAACATGTCTGCACAATAATAGATGCACGCATCCCAGTGATTGCAATCAGTGATTGAAGAGGAGAAGTTCCAGCAGTGTAAGGCAACAGTCCGCAAGACAATATTGAGGGGAAACTAAGCAAGGTTGGTCAATTTGAAGTATATTCCCTTGGTCGATCATGATAACCCAGTCAATTAGGGAAATGCAGAAAATGTTTAAAAGAAAGAAGAAATAAATATTCTATAAGTCAGCAAATTCGCTTCAACATTTTACCACTTCAGGCTCTTGTTGGGGTGTAATTCGAACTCCATTCTTGTTGACGAGCAGATCTCCAGTCATAAAAGTGCCGCTTCGAGTGCTGACAGGATTTCACAACTAGATTTAGTCCACACGCGCAAAAAAAAAAACGATCACAGACGGGGACATACAGACAGACGCAGACAAACAAACATCCATCAAGAGAGACATACAGGAAGTTGGTCAATAAGTCCTCCTCCGGAGGAATAGAGAGCGTAAGATGAGGGCATAAAGCTCCCTTGTTCATAGCTTGTACGGATTAAAATTCGTTGCAGAGTCGGCGAAACAACCGAGATTCCAAGAACCAGTGGCACCGGAATCGTAAGCCTAACTACGAATTCGCCACGTTTATAAAGAACAATAGAACTCGCGAAGAAGGGAAACCACGGGAGGGAGTCGGGGAAAGAGAACAAAGGGCCAACGACGTGGGGGGGGAAGGAGAGCAGCGGAGTACTTTTCCATGGATTCATCTTCTTTATTGCAAACTTCCGGGAACCCGACCTCAGCTACCGCTGCATCCCCACCACATTTTTCTCCGGGTAAAACACCGTAATTTTTTTACTATATTATAAATCAATTATATATAATTAATTCAATTAGTCTTCTTCCGTGAGGTTAGAACTGATATTCGTAAAGTAATAATAAAAAGTTTGTTCTATTTTTTTATATAAATAACATCGGCATTGGCCCCATTCAGTCCCCGTTCCTCGCGCCTAATCAAATGCGTTATTTAAACCGTCGGCGTTTTAAAGAAAAACGGATCTACGTGGCGTGACGTCACGGTCCATCGAACTTAAACGTGCGACGTCGTTTTATGCCGTCCAGTAGTAGTTGAGCAGCCGCAGCCCCTTCCCGTAGACGACAAGGGCGACGGGCGTCGGGTCGACCTTCTCCGCTTCTCCTCCATTTGTTTATTTTGAATCGTCAAAAAAGCAATGCGTGACGGGAAATCCTTCTCCCCTCTATCTATCTCTCCCTTTGATCCGAGGAAGAGAGTGATAGAGAGATATAGAGCAAGCGAGGGAATTAGTTGTCTGTTTTGTTTACAGGGATTTGTTGTCTTACGCAGGAAACGATCCACATATTAGGATTGGATCGGTTAGATTCATTTATGCTAAAGGTGTTTCTATGGTGGTGGTCGTCTCTTTCAATTTAAAGAAAGATCCATGGTTTCCATTATCTTTGTTCTATTCCTGTTGCAGTATAGCTAGATTATGTGATTCAATCCTTGCTCTCTAGAATGGAAAATTTATCTGTCGTCTTATATTTAATTTTGATAGGTATTTTGGCCGGTGGCTACTCATCTAAGGGCTTCATCCCTGCAGGAACTTAATTGATGCAAACATGGATCAGAGTACTCCATTTCTCTACCTGTTTTTTAATGCTTGTTTTAAGCGTCATTGTTTGCTGAATCTCTTCAAATTGATATTTTGATTTGATGTTGGATGCTTATGATCATTTGTGGTCATTCTCTTGTTCCCCCCTACCCGTGTTTTTGAATTCTCCATGAATGTCCATATGCATACGCTCAAATTATAAGAATGTTCATGTAAATTTATTTTTTGAAATCACTTCATCTGTCTCTGCTAGTAATGTTGATGAAGATTGAATTGAACTATGATTATGCTATTTTTCTCATCTTTACTTCTCATGTTCGTGACTATATTTTCATGTTCCAAGATAGATGTCATTTTCCTGCGTGTAAAATCTGTGATTAGTTAATTGGCAAGATTCCTATACTGATCCCATGTCCAATGATATATTTTCTGCTAATTTTATCATTTATAAATATTGCCATCATCCAGTAGACTTTAATATCCAATGTCTCCATTTAAGAAATACATAGTATTATATGAAACTTAAAAAACTGATTTCTTTCTTCCCAAAATTTAGATATGGCATAAATCTGTTTCCCATGCAATTTTTCTTTTTTATTACCAGTCAGTTGTTGATTGGTTTTCACTTTGTGGAAGCTTTTTCATCAATGCAGGCAAAGTCGAAAAAAGGAAACTGTAGCTGTGTTAAATTCTTGTCACTGAAGCTCTTTTATCTGAATTGAACATCAACTGCTTTGTCATTCTTTCTGAATCAAACATAAATATCCTGAGACCGAAAAAAAAATAGAGATGTAAAGAAAATGTTTTGCTGCTCCCTTCAGCATTTAATGAAGATAGCATCATGAACAATGACTAAGCATAGTCAACCCATGCTTAGATCTCTTTTATCAGAAAATAAACTTCTGCCCGACTAATCCGACAGTCCACAATAAATTTCACAAGCCTTGATAAATGCTTGGGATCTACGCACTCCACCATGAACCGTTGGATACACTAGAAGATGATTTGGGAATTGCCTATGAATGATTATTTTTAGGGCATCTTTGATATATCTCATGCCACATTCACCTCTCTGGAGCCATTAGAAAATTGACATTTTACAATAGGTTTTTCCCAATGATTGTAACTTGGGAATTCTTGGTGTTGTAGATGCTACTGTTGAGGAGGTGGGTAGTTTGAAAAACGATGTTGAATTAGTGAGATCTGCATCTGATAAACATCATGAATTGTTGAGGCCATCAGCTCGGTATTCACTGTTCAAAGGTAAAAGTCGATCCATATGCTTAGTTTTCAAATCACCTTTAGAAATGCTGATTGTTGGTATCTTTGTTCAATTTACACTGGTTATCAGTAAATCTTTTGTTCCTTGTTTGGGCTGCCATTTGCTGACAATTTGGAATATTGGCAAACTTTGCAGAACCTTCTGGCTTAAATCTAATTCTTTTTTTTTTCTCACTTCATATGGTTTTGTTATACTAATGTTAGCTTAAAGGGTGCGAATACTGGTCTTCCCTGTTAAACTGCAACTAGAGATTATGAGTCATGAATTTTAAAACTGTTGGTCCCAGCATGGTTGTTATTTCTTAATATTTTTGATTCTCCTGTTTTTCACTTTGAAGGGAGGAACTTGTCTTCTTGCAAAGAAGTATTTTTATTCTTGCACTTTTGAAAATGGGATTTGATTTTTTTTAACTTAATAAGATGCAATAAAAAGTATTTTAGGTCAAGTTTGATGACACTATGAAAAATGCTTCCAACACTACTTATAATAAGTGATTATGTATGGGTGTCTTCAAATTTCTTATTAAAGTGTTTTTATACCACTTACATAAGTCTGTTTTTTTCCAGATATTTAAATGCCACTGTTTTTTCTATGACCTAAGAATCATTTAGGTAGTGTTTGGTTTTGGAAAACACTTTTTGTTTTCATCTTTTAAAAAATACATTAGATTTTGTAAATAAAAACCTTTCTTACAAAATGAAAATGGAAATGAGAGATTTTTGAAAAAAACAAGAAAAACTTGCCTTTGTGTTTTCAGAAAATTAAAATGTTTGGATAAATAACTACTACTTTATTGTTTTACTCTCACTTTTCCATACATTTTCAACATATTTTCCAATATATACTTTGAAAATGAAAACAGAAATAAACCAAACACAGCCTTATTTTTTCAAAATAACCATAGATGAAAGGAGCGTCAATGGTTGGTTCAGTGTCTCTGGAGAACAAACAACTCTGAATACCATTCGTATGTCTCTCCATATAAAGCCTTATTTCTGTTAAAACTGGACTGTCGAAGCTGTTGATTTTTCTGATCTTAGGACAAGGAGGAGATTCTGCAAAACATGGAAGGGGGATGTACACGCTGATCAGAGACGTAGAGGACAGTCCATTGGGGATTTATGATAAACCTCTGCCATGTTTCGGCTGCGGGATAGGGTGGTTTTCGTAAGTTTTCATCTTCATTCAGTTGTCTTCTCCTCCTTTCTCTGCTCTTCCCTTGTGCACCACTGTTGGTGGTTCTCAGTTTTCTTCTAGGTTTTGTGTTCCCAGTAATGTGGTACTACGCAACAATTCTCTATTTTGGAAACCACTACCAGAAGGATCCAAGGGAAAGAGGAGGGCTCGCAGCTTCTGCAGTCGCTGCAATGGCATTCTCTCTGGTGTTGGTGGTCGTTGTGATTGTTGTACTCGTCTTCTAGCCTAAGCTGTTTCAGTTAAGTCGGTTTTCACATTTCTGTGCATCCATGGCTTTGAAATTATAGAGTTTTGTTATTGACGGTGAAACTCGAGTCTCCCGTAGATTTCTTCCTTGCTTTATATTCCCTCCTCCCCAAACCGTTGTAATAAGCTTTTTCTTTCCAGTCCAAAGGCGCCTCTCTGCTGGACCTGAAATGGTTCATGTCATATCTTGGATGTGGTCTGGTCCAGTTGGATTCAGTGGGTATGTGTATGCATAATTGATGTCATGCATATCCAAGGAAAATGGGTCGAATGAGTTTATATTTTATGCACATGAAAATGCCCTCTATGGTCTGATTTACCCAAATGCAGAATCTTTTAGCTACTATTACCTTTTAAAAATATAATATATATATATATATATATATATATATTGTATTCTACAATCAATGCTCTAGAATAAAAAAAAACAAATGTATCATCTCAATCACAGATTCAGAATTTCATGATAAACCAAGCTGGTTTGTTCAATGTTGATCTTTTGAAACATATTTTATTTTTGTAAAAAAAAAAATCAAAAGTACTTTTTATGCAATTCAAACTTGTTTTATCAATTTTGATTGTTTAATGTTTGCTTTTAACTTGGATAACACTTTTAATTCTAAAAACATATTTTTAATCAATGTCCTCTGTATCGTACAGGTTGGATCACTTGAGCCGGGTCGACGGACTAGTTTTGTTTTCTTAATTTATTTTTAATGTTATGTTATTATTTATAATATATTTTAACTTATTCTAACTTATTTTTATTATCATATAGTTATTTTTATTATATTAAATTAAATAAAAATTTTATTATAAGCCATACATTTTTAATTTTTTTTTATATTCTTTTTTACTAAACTTATTTTTTTGTTTACCAATTATTGAGTCTTTTATTCTCTAAATTAATATAGACGTAGAGTCCTAAATTGAAAATAATAGTTGTAACACATGTTAACTAGTTTCAAAGAACCTTCACTTATAAAAATGGGTATTGGGGTTGCTTATCTACAAAATATATATTAATTTTGAAGTATGAAATATGTATATATATATATATATAGTTTTGTATTAAATATATATTTATTTACATACACCACCTGAACTGTCCAGGTCGGTCGGTTTTTGAGTGGAACTAAGCTATCAAATCGTGGAATACCCTGAGTTGAAACGACCTATCCTGGTCAAACGCCAAAAACAGTTGTGTAACACACATCACCAATTAGTGTTAGTTGAACCATTGGAAGCTGCCTTCCAATGGTTGTGGAACCAGGGATCCATTTGAATTTTCGAATTCAAATCATGAATTGACGTTTGTAGACACTTTTTTATTGATAAAGGGTTAATGAGGTGGCAACTCAAGTGAAGGAGGACTTGGAGTGTGTTTCATGGGTTTGTGGGGTTGGACGATGCATGTCAGTGGTTGTAGTGAGCCACTGGGGATGGAGGTTCGAGGGGGCTTCCTCCCTACCTGAGGCCATCGGGTGCCCTATGTGTTGGGATTGTGAAGGCTCTTTAAGTGCTGGAATCAATTTATCAGTATAAGAAACTTTCGAGAACTCTTTGGTTTTGTAAGGGCAGTGGTAACAGGTCTTCAACGGTTAACAATGGTGTGGTCGGAAGGTTTCATCTTCCAATGGATGCAAGGCATGGTGGTCAGTTCATCGAATGCTCAAGTTAGTTCACCATGAAGTGTGATGTGTTGAGGCCAGTTCAGCGAATGTTGAAATCATCAGAAGGGGGTTGTGTCTATGTTTGAATCACCCTTAGCATCGAGTTTGTTGGAAAGAAGCAAGTCGTAGGAGCATTGTTCGTCTGCCAGTGATTAGCGGCCAGGTTGAGGAAAGCTATAGGGAATCGACAGTCATTGTTGACAACTGTTGGACCCCTACAAATGTAAGAGGTCAATGCAACCAATTGATCGGATAAGACCCTCTATAGAAGAGGGAAGGACCCCGTGATGAGGTCTCGAGCAATCATTAGGTCTTGTGATCTACGTTGTTGACAAGTTAGAGCGATTGTTAACCTTTTGTACTTCTCATGAAATGAAAGTGTGTAATGCTTCTCTCATGGACGCAGGACGAAAGTTCGAACCATGTAAAACCATTTTTGTTCTTTCTTGTTTTCTTTTCCTTTCATGTTTGCTTCAATGAGTTTGGAGTTAAAGTGCCCAAAGGTGTTTGGTTGTATTTGTCGTCAATTAGGCTTGTCAATGCAATAATGCAAAGAAGATGTCTTGGGTGATGGACTTGAGTATCCACCCATGAAAGCAGAGTTGTTGCGATGATGCATATATGGAAAAGCAAACCAAAGGTTCTTGGAATTATTGGTTGGACAGATTCCCTAGATCAAAACGTCTATCAATTGAATGAGTTGGTCTTCATGAATATAAAAAGTATTAAAGGTGAAGAAGCCTTGTCTTCATCAGTTTGAATGAAGGAGATGAAGAAAGAGGCGCTGACTGCTGAACCTATGACACAACACGTGAAAATCAGGTTCAAAGCTTGAGGCGAGCAAGCTAAAGAATGATAACTTGTATGAGCTGTACTAAGTATGATGGATGTTGTATTTAGTGTTTACACACCCTTGGATGAAATTCTGGAATGTTTGGCGGTGTCCTAGAGTAGGTGGAAGTCATTCTGAGTTTATTTGAGAAAGTCTGGAAATTTGGAGTTTCACTAAAAAATAGCAAAGCCTTTGATCGTAAGAATCTACCTACTGATCGTATGACTTCTACAATAGCATAAGTCTTCGGGTCATAATTGTATGGATTTAGCTACAACGTAAGTCTTGATCTTAAGACTTCGTTGTAAGCCTTTGAACTCATCATATGACTTCGCTGGAACATGTAACTTTGTGCTGGGGAAGAATTTGGCAAAGGCATTGAACATAAGACTTCTGGGTTGGGCGCAAGTCTTTGAGAACTCAGTGCAATCTTTTGGTGCAACATAAGTCTTAATCGTAAGATTTAACAAGCGTAAGCCTTTGGAAATCCCCAGTGTAAGATGTAATGACCCGTGTTTTGAGTTGAGGTAAAATTCCAAGGGAATTTGAACTTTTATGTTTACTGGACGAGCTGTTTTTTTTAACGAGCTTTGGAACATAATTCTGAGAGTTGGAACACCTTTATGTGTTGTTTTTAGACTTGGGTGAAAGCTCGAGAAGCCCCTTGGATGTATCGTTGAGTTTATAAAACACCGAGGTCTGGAAAGCACAAGTTTGGAGGGTCTGCACAGGGCGCATGGTTGTCTGAAACTGTGTGGCCCCCAGCAGGAAACCATGCGACTGTAGCAAGGGAGTAGAAACACCCTGCATGGGTTGTCCACAGTTTAACCAAACCGTGCGTAATAAGTGCACGGGTAGTACCACTTAGGCAGTACCCTCACACTATTCACCGCACAGTTAGGCTAACTGTGCAGGACAAACCGTGCGGGCTGGTTTCTTAAGCAGGGGGTGCTGCACGGGTGGTGCACGGTTTGGCCAAACCGTGTGGCCAAACCATGCGACCCCAATTTGCGGTTGAAATTACCTAATTACCATTGATGAGTTTTAAACTTTCCATTCCTATTTTCTTCTTCTCCCAGTGGACGAGCCCTCCTCTCTTCCTCCCGCTGAGCTCTCAAGCTCCTCCACCTAGGGATCTCGACAACTCCTCCATTCAAAGTCCAAATCATTCGTCATCAGTCTCTATAGATCCATATCGGTAAGCTCTTGGATCCTCTCTAATCTATTTCAAGTTCTTCGTTCCATCAGCTGCGCTATTTTGGTGCGAGCTCATTTGCCCAACGAAGGTCCGTTTCTTAGATCTCTTCCAAACCAGATTGAATCAGAGCTTGATATTGGATGAGTAGGTCGTCCTAAGTATTAGGTAGGTGGTCTATGGATTTTTCTCTAATTTTCCATCTTTTTTAATAGTGTCATTGCACCGTATGCCGACCTTTGTTGCGCATTGCTTTATAATTGGTTCCTTCATATTAAATTGATCATCGCACCTTGTAATACACTCATTGGTTGTTGTGTGTGGTTTGAGGATGTCAACCTCAACACGAACACCCCTTTGGGTGTGCCGACTTGTTTTTTCCCTTTTTAATTAATTTTTTTGAATGCTTGGAATGTCGTCTAGTGTTCGACTTAGATATTAAATGGAATTACCCCTTGCATGGTTATTTCTAAATGATAATGGAACCTTCTGTAAGAGTTGGTGTCCTAGAACCAAGTGGTTTTACTTTGATTACATGGATATTTAATGTATTATTACATATTGTTCATTGTTCTACATGACTATAATGTAATAATATCCTAGAGTATTTGTTACATTGATAAGGTCATGACAGTTTTCCGCTATGATGAGAACCTTGAAATGCTATAACAATATTATTAAATATAGTTCTGCGGTTGGATGACATGCTATGATGAGACACATAGCATGCAGACCGTCAGGTGTGAGTACTCGTAAGCAGATGAGACTTCCTCTCATGAAGTTCGCACTTGGTAATCTCTAAGATAGGAGATTATAAGAACAGACCCACTAGTAGGAATTCTGCATGTTTTGGTGTCATTGGATATTTTTATCTGCAAGCGTGTGTAATGATCCTTAAACTTTAAGATTATCATTAATACGTGTCACGACTTACGCACTTTGATTTACTGATGAAAACCGTCACGCAGACAGTTGGCGGGAAGTAGGGTACGTTGGGTGTGTCACGAGTGACATGTTATTAATGGATAAGTCGAGGAAGGATTTGTCTCTTCCATTTATGGAAGTTGATATCTCAGTCCTTTGATTGAAATAGAACCGACGCACGAAATTCCATGATCATGGTGTAACGACGAGTTTATTTCAGGTAGTCAAAGAACGACTTATCAAACATAAAAGTTGATGACACAATCATGAAATCTGCTTGATGAGATATTGTGACAAAGTGATTATATTACACAGTGAGCGTTCTTATGTGGATGTCGTTGTTGCGACTTTACGTTCTTTCTCTTGGGTGCCTTGACCCATTGCTAGACAGTACTCTTGGACTTTAGGTAAGCCCGCCTCATGCCAATGAGAAAGAATCCTAGATGGTCACACACTAAGTGTTTTTGGTGGTCTAGGTTAAATTTTATTTGAATTTAATTAATGAAATAAATATTATTCTCAATGTCGTGGAATAATTTTATTCAAGTTAAGATGATCACATAAATTAAATAAAATTTATTTATTTATTTTATTGAACATTTAATAAATGTTTATTTACTAGTTTGTAAATAAAATATTTATTTAAGAGAACAATTTATTTATTTATTTATTCGTGTGTTCAATAAATGGAAGTGGAGTTCGAGCGGACCAAGGTCGGTCCGGTAGTAAAATAATTATTTACAAGACAGTAAATAATTATTTAACTAGTTGACACAAATTAAAATAACACTGCTATTATTTTGTGACACGAAATTTTATTTATAATTCCGATTTGCGCAAGTTGATGCACTATAAATAATGACGCGGTATTATTATTAAATGCATGGGTTTTCTCTAAGTTCATGAATGTATTTAATTGTTGTTATGTAATTAAATATTGTAACTGAAATTCCATGTATATAAATAGGCAAGTACCCATATTGTGCCATACACCACACCACACCACACCACACCACACCACACGTCTGGTGAATTGAGAATTGTTGAGCCAAACAATTTCTCTCTTGAATCATCTTCTCTCCCCTCTCAAGAACGAGAGATGTTCTTCAAGGCCGAAGAACAAGAGATCAAGAACGACCGACATAAGACACTCGCTTCGCCGCGCTAGCACCCAGAGAACGAGCAGTGTCGATCGAAGGTCATCAGAGCACGTGTGGATCACCGCTAGAGGGATTCTAGTTTGGATCCTTACAACCGCAATGAGATAATCCGGAAGGGTCAATCCAGACGATCAACATCATCAACGAAAAAAATACCAAAGACACAGGTATTATTTTTCTTTATGAAATTAATTAAATTAATTATAAACATGATGTGCAAGATCCTCTCTAAAGGTTTCGAGCCTCTTTTTTCCTTTATCTAAATCTTTGACTATATTCCATGGAGACTGGCATTGATCGTCGTATTGATCCTGGAATAATCATTGATCATGGTAAAAATCAAAATTGGGTGTCATCCCAACCACGCTTCCACTGCGCCTGGAACCTTCAAGTGGTATCAGAGGGGTTACATCATAGTTTATAATTATTTAAATATTTCGTTGATGAATTACACATTTAATAATTCAGTTGTTTCAATTCAAATTAATCGTTCTGCAAATCTGAATCTCAAGATCTATTCCTCCTCTTTCGTTTCTCATTCATCTTACAGAAATGATCTTTTCTTTTTAATTTTTGATTAAAATAAAATAGAGGATCTCATCAGGAGGTTCCAAAGCTTCTTGTCCATACAACACCAGAACACAAGGCGTGTATTCGGAAGTACACGTCGTGTCGTCAAGATTCAATGCATCATACCGGTCCGCCAAACCAAGTCGTGTGTTGGAGTCTTTCTAAGTCTTAAATGAATCCGTGTGTTGACCAGGAACAGGTGGCATGCAGTTTCTGGATTACATGTCGTGTGGCCCAATGGACACAGCGTGTAGTCCTTTTGGGTTAGGGTTGGACCGTGTACCCCATACACGACTTTCCCAGTTGGAAACCATGTAACGAGGAACTATACGGCATGTGGCCCACTGGATACGCTGTGTACTCCGAAGATTTCTGAAGTACACTCACACGTTGTTTCCCCGGGCGTGTACTTCAGATAGACAGTGAAAAATAGTGCATGTCGTGTAGTTAGAACTACACGTCGTGTACTCATCCAAATTACACAGATTTATTAAAATTTATTATTATATTATACAAACTCTTGAGACGTGTACTATCGTGT
The DNA here is from genome assembly GCA_963277665.1 of Viscum album. Classification (NCBI taxonomy): domain Eukaryota; kingdom Viridiplantae; phylum Streptophyta; class Magnoliopsida; order Santalales; family Viscaceae; genus Viscum; species Viscum album. The sequence continues at coordinate 1,408,276,384 of OY728130.1, forward strand.
GAGTGTAAAACTAAGGCACAACACGTGATGGGTGTTTTATATATATGTGTTTAATTTAACATCTGTGTAATGTTCATTTCTACTCATTGGGTAGTTATGAATAGGAATTCACCGGGTTGCCTCCAAGGTACAAGTTACGTAAAAAGATAATTTTAAATGAATTTATTTTTTAAAATTATTATGGATGAGAATCTCAAGGAAATTCAGAAAATGATTTAAGATAAAAGGATTGATTAATTAAAGATGATAATTAATTGATTCGAGCGTGATTTATCTTAAACGAGAACGATTAAAGAATTGAATGCTAGTTTTATTTATGCGTAAACATCGTTGCATGTATGGATGATCATGAGCTAAACCAAGACCTTTGTATATGGATGGGTTCTTTTAATTTATTTATTTAAATTAAATTTGTTGGCATGTGAGCCTTCTCCTCATTAATATGTAGGGCTTGCGTGCCCAAGGTTTCTTTTATGTAAAACCCCTTTTTACCCCTCACCTACATGTGAGTTAAAAAAGACATATGTAATGGATGGAACTCCCAAGCTAGTGGAGGTGGTTCAAGCTGGGGCCGAGATGAAACCAATCCCAGGAGATACAAAGGTGGATAGGTAGAAGCTGTAAACACGAACCCAAAAGGTTCAAGTTATTTCTCCCCTAGGTCAGGGTTAGTTTATCAACCTCTAGATAAACTAACCATTAAAAAAGCTCATGATCATGCCATTTACTTTATTTTATTTCTGTCAGTTGCATAGTTTATCATTATGGACGTGTTGTCACGATCACATAATTAATGAATTAAACAAACATGCAAGATGAAACTAAAATAAACTAGACTTATGCGTAAATATTATCAAGACATGGTTAATCACTTAAGTAAGTTCCACTTAATATTAACAAGCATGTGATAATGATAATAAGCAATTCATGCATAAGAGATAAAAATCCCTCAAATAAAATATTAAGTCAGAACAAGCCTTCCATTACTTGATTAAAGGGCAAAACTCAATAAAACTATGTGTTTGACCAACCCTTGTTGGGACACTTACTTTTATACAGGAAACCCTTATGAAAGGTTTCGGGTTGACTTAACCATATTACATCAAGAGGAGTATCCATTGCTAGACTTGGTGTAATATTGGAGGCAAGAGTTGAGGAAATCCAAAGTCATGATTTTAGGATTGGAGAGTCCACTCAATATATCAAGGAGCTGCAAGCCTACAGTTGGCAAAGACATGCCTACCTAAATACCTTTTCATAGCTTGACTAACCCTTTTTGGGGTTATGCGAGGGGGAATATGGATCCTTGCCACTAGAATGTCATAGAAACTGGACATTCCGAGTTCAATGGTGAGGGCCATTGGGACTTGATAAAATAGTGGAAGACTTAATAAAATTTATTATTTCTCATTAAATGTAATCAAGAAAGTACTAATGATATGCTCTTTTAATTATAGAATAAAAATGACAAGCTCATCAACCACACTATCCCTGCGATCAATTTTGGATAAAGACAACATCCTCACCGGCAGTAACTTCCAAGAATGGTTTAAACGCCTTCGGGTTATCCTACGCCATGAACAGAAGTCTTACGTGCTGGAGTCAGCATTACCTGATCCACCTGCCAATGAGGCGAGTGATGAGTATTTCCTGGTCTATGAGAAACATTTGAATGGTGCGGTCGACATTCAATGTTTGATGTTATCATCAATGTCTAGTGAGCTCATGAAGTCTCATGAAAACATGGATGCTTATAGCATGCTCGAGCACCTCTGTGGTCTTTACCAGGAGAGAGCAAGACAGGAAAGGTTTGAGATCTCTAAGGCACTCTTTCAGAGTAAGCTTGGAGAAGGTGCCTCAGCTAGGCCTCATGTAGTCAAGCTCATTGGCTACATTGAGCGCCTGAAGGTTCTAGGGTTTAAACTCCCCAAAGAACTGGACACCGATCTCATTCTCACATCACTCCCTCGGATCTTCTCTAACTCTGTTGTCAATTTCAATATGAACAACATTGAGAAGTCTATATCTTATCTTCTTATCCTCATTCGCCAAGTGGACAAAGATATGAAGCGCGAAAAGTCTTCTGTCCTTATGGTAAATAAGAGGAAAGGGAAGGCGAAGAGCTTTAACACAAAGTTTCTTCACGACCTTCCAAAAAAAGGAAGATCAAATGGGAGGCAAGGGAACAAGAGGCTGTTTGTTTCGCATGTGGCAACAAGGGCCACTAGAAGAAGAACTGCACCCAGCCTAAGAAGTAAGGGGAAGCTTCAGGTGCATTTGTTATCGAATGCAATCTACCTATTTCTACAAATTGGGTATTAGATACAGCTTTTTGTGCTCACATATGTATCCAAATACAGGAACTAAGTGTATTCAGGAAGATTGATCGAGGGGAGGTAGATCTACAAGCAGCCAACAGAGCTAGACTTGCTGTTGTAGCTGTCGGGGACTACCACCTCATGTTGCCAACTGGGATGATCTGGGTGTTAAATGGTTGTTTTTATGTGCCTTCTGTAACCAAACAAATAATTTCTGTATCCAGACTAGATATAGATGGATTTGTTTTCAAGTTTGGAAATGAATGTTGCTTCTTTTATAAACATAGCATTTGTTTTGGTAGGGCACATTTATACAACGATATTTATGTGTTGGATTACACAAACCAAGTAATGGAAATCGATGACAAAAATACTTCACATGACTCATACCACACCCAACTTTGGCATCATCGGTTAGGTCATGTAAACGAGAAACGCTTGACAAAGTTACATCAAGATGGATATTTAGATTCTTTTGAACTAAAACCACTTGGTGTATGTCATGCATGTTTACAAGGAAAAATGACTAAAACCCCATTTGGTGGGAAAGGTGAAAGGGCTAAAGAGCTTCTTGAATTGGTTCATACCGATGTGTGTGGACCATTTCCAGTTGAAGCAAGGGGTGGGTACTCATACTTCATAACTTTTACTAATGATTTTAGTAGATATGGATATATATATTTAATGAGGTATAAGTCAGATTCCTTTGATAAGTTCAAGGAATACAAGAATGAAGTTGAAAACCAGCTTGGTAAGAAGATTAAGAAACTCCGCTCAAACCGAGGTGGGGAATATCTTAATCAGGACTTCATTGATTACTTACAAGAGTTTGTGATCCTATCCCAACTCACTCCTCCTTACACACCTCAATGGAATGGTGTAAGTGAAAGGAGGAACTGCACCTTGTTAGACATGGTGAGATCAATGATGAGTCAAGCAAGTCTTCCATTATCCTTTTGGGGATATACGTTACAAACAACGGCACACATACTAAACCAAGTACCAACTAAATCGATAAATGACATTCCATACGAGTTCTGGAGTGGAAGAAAAGCCATGTTATCGAATTTATATGTGTGAGGTAGTGAAGCGTTTGTTAAGGCCTCTTTAGGTAATAAACTCGCACCCCGAGGCACAAAGTGTACCTTTATAGGATACCCCAAGGAAACAAGGGGATATTACATATACAACCCCTTATACAAAAAGGTTATAGTGTCAAGACATTCCATATTCCTTGAGAGGGAGCACATCTCCAAAAGAGATAGTGGGAGCAAGATAGACTTTGATGAAGTCGAGGCTCAAGATGCACAAGAGTTGGTATATGAACAGATTCCACAAAGCCCTGTGGAAGAAGAATCTTTTCCAGAGACACAAGTATTGCGTAGGAGTACAAGAGAGGTTAGAGAATCAAAATGGTATGGTTTTCTAGTTACTGAGGATGGTGACTCCTTATTACTTGATAATAATGACCCTCTAACCTATAAGGAAGTAGTAAGTGGCACAGACATTGTCAAGTGGCAAGAAGCCATGGATTTTGAAATGGATTCCATGTACCAAAACCAAGTCTGGATTTTGGTAGATCCTCCAATTGATGTAAATCCTGTTGGTTGCAAATGAGTATTCAAGAAGAAACTGGACATGGAAGGACAAGTCAGTACCTATAAGGCACGACTGGTTGCAAAAGGTTTTAAATAGAGCCAAGGAATTGACTATGATGAAACCTTCTCACCAGTTTCAATACTGAAATCCATTAGAATTCTACTTGATATTGCAGCTTAACATGACTATGAGATTTGACAAATGGATGTCAAAATAGCATTCTTTAACATGAACCTTCAGGAAGATGTTTACATGACCCAACCTGAAGGGTTTGTGACTCCAAAGGATGCCAATAAGGTATGCAAGTTGCAGAAATCCATTTATGGATTAAAGCAAGCATCCAGGTCATGGAACATTCGTTTTAATGAATCCATAAAAGAATTTGGTTTTATAAAAAATGAATGTGGTCCCTATGTCTACAAACGGTTTAGTGGGAGTGCAGTCATTTTCCTAATAGTATATGTCGATGACATATTACTCATTGGAAACGAGATACCAGTCTTGCAGTCTGTTAAGGCATGGTTGAATCAATTCTTCTCCATGAAATACTTAGGAGAGACAACATATATTCTTGGGATCAAGATACATTGGTTCACGCCCAAATTTACCCAAGAGAAGAAGGGTAGAACGGTCCTTGTAGTGTAGCTTGGGTTGTCGATTCCACAGAGACCTAAGAAAATACCTAAGATACACAACCTAAGGGATGGATTTTTGGCTATGAAGTGGCCAACTTGTATTGATTTTGGATGAGTTTTAAAGATATCTAAAAGGTTTAAGTGGATTCAATTTAAAAGAATGAGTTGATCCTAGGTTATTGCTCGGGGTGGATTGGATGTATTTTCTTTTTAATGATTTCAAATTCTTAAATTTGAGATGGGTTCATTTAAGGAGATAAAAAAACATCATCACTTACTGGTTTAATGCCTACACCCTCTAATACTAATCACCTATACACTTGAAGGATCAAAGTTTTGAGCACTTCAAGGTAAAGGATCGTATTATTACTTGATGTGTGTGGCCTTAAATTCAACAAGGACGATGGAGTTTAAAAATCATCAAATAAAAATCCTAATTAAAGAAGTGATTATACATTAATTAGGTGATAAATAACATCCAATCCAGCCCCTTGCTACTCCCTTGGATCAACCCATAAGTGGGTTAGCCCTCCATTGATCCCATGGTTTCAATGGAAGCGGAAAGTAGACTCATGAGGGAGGAAATGGAGAAGTAAAGAAAACAACAAAAATAAAATGATCACTCCACCGTTGTGTGAATAATTTCACAAGGGTTGGTGTGAATAAATTCACACCTTGATCCAAAGGTATCAAAGTGATATTAAGAACAACAGAATAAGAGTAGAAGAAGAACTTTTATTAAGAAACTAAAGTGATTTGAACAACTTACATGTGAAGGACAAAATTGAGGCAACAAAAATGCAGCATAACATTACAATTGAACAAAGCATCCAAGATCTTCAACTCCTTCACCACCACTGCCTTAAATAGGCATTTTGGGAGCCTTGGGTCGAGCCTTCAACAGTACAAGTCATCCCACTTGAGTATGGTAGGCCTAGGGTGGTGGAAAGTTTGTGGAATTTGGAATTTTCCACATTTGACCCGAGGTGGCAGCCAGATTTCATCCACCGAACAGACGCGTTTGTATGACCTTCTAGATGGCCGAATCAGGGTGGGCCATAGAAGAAGAAAATGTATCTCCTGATGTCTGCTAACCGCCTGTAAAAGTTGGACCCATTTGGAGTTGTGTATTCCGAGATATGATCAAAATGGTGGACTGTTTTTCTGGGCCGCAGAATCTGGACCAGAATTTTATCTCTAACTTGGGACGCCTAAATGACCAACATGGAGGCCGAATTAGCATTAACTCATGAAGAGTGATTTGTTCCTGTACATGTCTTCTATCATCCCACGAAATTTGGGATTAATTGGGACTGTATGTTGGGCCCCACAGTCTCATCAGTGGGCTGGTGTCCAATCTGCCTTCTCCAGAATTGCTTCCTTTCATTGCCAAATATCTCCATCATCCTCCATGAATTCTCCATTGATCCCTGAATCAAACATGTTCATATTTAAGTGTAGATCAATTTCCAAAAATATCAAATTAAAATATGTAAAATTAAATTCCTTAAAATCAGATGAATCATTGGGTACTTTAAATGATGTTCAAAAATGTACCACATAATAGTGCATTTTAAGAAGGTATTACAATCATAATGTGAAATGGTGTTCAAAGTGTAAAATGCACTAAAATGGTGTTTATGAATAACAAATAACATGAAAATTAAGTATATTAACAATGAATATTATCCTCATTTAGTGGCTAATCACACCCCCCAACTTGAGTTTTGCTAGTCCCGAGCAAAATATATCTCATCAAAAATGAAATTCGAATTCCCTTTTCCAAAAACATTTTAATACACAATGATCACCAAAAAACCTTATACCAAACAATCATGAAACCCATCAAAATATTTTAATACGAGATAGTTTCATAAGCAGATCCCAATCCCAAGCCCATTCCTTTGATCAAATCCATCATCATACTTCATCCAACTCAATTAGGTGTAATGATGTGTTGTGAACACAATAGATATGGGGGTTCATTTTCATTCAAGGGGGAAATCATGGAAGCGCTAGGTGGAATCACATTTAATCCTAATATGAGTATTCTTCATTCATCTTTTTTTTTGATTTTTTTTTTGCAATATTGCTATAGTAATTGAGATTGCAATTAATCAAATTAACCCATGTAGCAAGACTTTGCCGATGACTCCCAGACTCAAAGGCCTTAGGGTACCAAGTGAAGCCCACATACTCGGGCATCGTCTCGAGTTAACTTAATCAAAAACAAAGTCATATTACCATAAATAGAGATAGATTGAAAAACTCAGGGCTAGACAACTCTGGAGTCACGATCCCCAAGTGCCGAAAGCCTCGCATTTTATCAATCCATTGCTCTACACGCAAATTTTTATTTTTATTTTTTATTTTTTATTTTTTAATAATTTTTTTTTAATAATTTTTTTTTGAGTACTCATATTATTCATAAAAATAAAACCATCCTATGCTATTTATTATGGGACCCCAAAAATTCAAATTAGTACCCCACAGTCTAGAGGACGTGCATTGTGGCATTTTTTTTATTTGGATGAAAATATAAATGATGAAATATCACATTGGACAGCCACACTTTCCAAAATCTATGCTCATGAGATTATACAAGGATTAAAATCAGAATCAGGGCATGCTAAATTATTTGATATACAGTTTCAAAGTGTGCAATGTGTATTACCATGTTCAAAGTTAAAGGAATTTTTCCTTCCATTTACTTTTTTTTTCAAATCATTCAATTTTTGTTTTTGACACAAAAGCATTTTTTTTTATTTTATCTCCCCCCAACTTAAAACAACACTGTCCCCAGTGTTTGAAGAAATGAAAAATTAGGAGTAGAGGCAGGGAATAAAAATTTAAAAAGGAAATTGAAAATGAGGATTATGGAATGAAGTCACCTGGTGGTTGAAGTTTGAAGTTCTTGCCGCTCGAATTTATTCCTTTGATATCCATGTCGCTTGCAAAGTTCCCTAGTGGAAAAAGGAAAAAACAAAACAAACAAACAAAACAAACAAAAACAAACAATATATATATATATTTATTTATATAATAAAGGAAGTAAAATATAAGAATATATATAAAAATTATAGAATAAGGTAGCACAAGAAGCCGCAGGTCAGTGGTAAGCGCGCGCCCCTGTCTCCCTTCGGTCCCGGGTTCGAGTCCCCGCGGCTTCGCCGGTTGTGACGGGGTTTGCCCCACGGCCTATGGCGTGGACTTTTTTTTTTGTATTATTATATTTTTTTTTAACCCATTGAATAATAAAAACAAAATAAACTGATGATACATTGTCTTCTCTTTAAATTTCTGGGTAAGGTATTACTCAAGGATCACACCACGTGACACGGATGAATATGGTGCTCCTCTTTCGTACCCATCCATACTCATAATAGAAGAACAGGTCAAAAGTCTATTTTTTTTTATTTTTAAATATAAAAATGATTAAGTAATCTTATTTGAAAAATAAAGATGATTCAGAAATATTAGAAACATAAAAACCACGGGTTGCCTCCCGTGCAGCGCTTTGTTTAACGTCGTTAGCTCGACTTAAACCCCTTATTGATTAATTGTTGTTTTTTTCATCAAAGGTAGGTTCACTTAGGTCTTCATCAACTTCATGTTTTTGGAATGGTTCTATGAATGGTTTGACTCTATGACCATTAACTTTAAATATTTGACCATTGGTGGGATCTTGAATTTCAACAGCCCCATGGGGGTACACCTTATGCACTATGTATGGACCGGACCATCTAGAACTCAACTTTCCCGGGTGCAAATGAAGTTTAGAACTATACAAAAGCACAGGTTTCCCTGGTTCAATGTGTTTAGTTTTAAGATTCCTAGACTGGTAGGCTTGAACTCTAGCTTTATTGATCCTTGAATTTTCATAAGCCTCCATCCTAAGTTCCTCAAGCTCGTTTAGATCTAATTTCCTCTTTATTCCGGCCAAAGAAATGTCAAAGTTCATTTTTTTGATTGCCCAAAAGGCCTTATGCTCAATATCCACTGGAAAATGGCATGCTTTACCATAAACCAACCTATATGGGGACATTCCTAGGATAGTTTTAAATGCTGTTCGATATGCCCAAAGAGCATCTAAGAGTTTGCTCGACCAATCTTTCCTAGATGGATTAACAGTTTTCTCAAGAATTTGTTTGATTTCTCGATTGGCTAACTCAGCTTGACCATTGGTTTGTGGGTGGTAAGCGGTGGACACTTTGTGAGAAATTCCATACTTCTCCATGAGCGATGAGAATGGGCGATTGCAGAAATGAGTTCCACGATCACTAATGATAGCCCTAGGAATCCCAAATCTAGAGAAGATGTTTTCTTTAAGGAATCTAATCACAGTTTGATGGTCATTGGATTTTGTAGGAATGGCCTCAACCCATTTTGAGACATAATCGACAGCCAAGAGAATGTAAAGATATCCCCTAGAGTTTGGGAAGGGACCCATGAAATCAATTCCCCAACAGTCAAAGATTTCAACCACTAATATTGGAGTGAGAGGCATTTGATTCCTTTTTGTGATGGACCCTACTTGTTGACACCTAGGACAGCTTTGACAAAATGTGTAGGAGTCCCTTGAGAGGGTGGGCCAAAAGAGACCACATTGAAGAACCTTGGCAGAAGTTTTCTTAGAGGAAAAGTGACCTCCACAAGCCTCACTATGACAGAACATTAGGATGGACTCTTGTTCGGATTCTGGCACACACCTCCTAATAACTTGGTCAGGACAGAACTTATATAGGTATGGATCATCAAACACATAATGCTTGACATCAGAAAGAAATTTTCTTCTAGCTTGGGTCCCTAAGAATTTTGGAATGACCCCTGAAACTAAGAAGTTGGCTATGTCAGCATACCAAGGGCAATCACTCACAGAATAGAGGTTCTCATCGGGAAATGAATCAGACACAGAAAGGTGATGTGATTTGTCCTTGAATTCCAACCTAGAGAGGTGATCAGCTACAACATTCTCGACACCTTTTTTATCCTTAATGGTTAAATCGAACTCTTGAAGAAGAAGGACCCACCTAATCAATCTAGCCTTTGCATCTTGTTTTTGGAAGAGATATTTTAGAGCTGAATGGTCGGTGAATACAATGATGGGTGATCCTAAGAGGTAGGACCTGAATTTCTCTAAGGCAAACACAACAGCAAGTAACTCCTTTTCAGTGGTGGTGTAATTGATTTGGGCATCATTTAAGGATTTGCTTGCATAAGAAATGACATATGGAGTTTTATCACACCGTTGTCCTAACACAGCTCCTACAGCAAAGTCACTGGCATCACACATGAGTTCGAAAGGAAGGTCCCAGTTTGGAGATTTCATAATGGGAGGAGAGGTGAGAGCGGATTTAAGGGTTGAAAATGAACCCTCACAGCTTTCTGTCCAAACAAATGGAGCATCCTTTACTAGGAGAGCACAAAGAGGGCGAGAGATTGAACTAAAGTCCTTAATGAATCTTCTATAGAAACCAGCATGTCCTAAGAAGGACCTCACTTCCTTAACAGTTCTGGGTGATGGAAGGTGACGAATGATGTCAACCTTTGCTTTATCAACTTCAATTCCCCTACCCGAGACTATATGGCCAAGGACTAACCCCTCTTTTACCATGAAATGGCATTTTTCCCAGTTTAGGACCAGATTCTTTTCTTCACATCTTGACAAAACTCTCTCCACATTCCTAAGACATCCCTCAAATGTATCCCCAAAGACAGAGAAGTCATCCATGAAGACCTCTAGAAAATCCCCTACCATATCTGAGAAGATTCCCATCATGCACCGCTGGAAGGTTCCAGGGGCATTGCATAACCCGAACGGCATGCGTTTAAAGGCAAAGGTACCGAAAGGACATGTGAATGTAGTCTTCCCTTGATCCTCTAGGGAGACCTCAATTTGATTGTAACCTGAGTACCCATCTAGGAAGCAATAGAATTGATGACCCGCTACTCGCTCGAGGACTTGATCAATAAAGGGCAAGGGAAAATGGTCCTTCTTGGTACAAGAGTTGAGCTTCCTATAGTCAATACAGACTCTCCAGCCACTACTCACCCTAGTTGGAAGAATTTCCCCATCCTTATTAGTGATCACAGTGATTCCAGCTTTCTTTGGGACAACTTGAATTGGGCTTACCCACTCACTCTCAGCTATGGGGTAGATGATACCAGCTTTCAACAACTTAAGAAGTTCTTTCCTTACCACATCCATAAGATTTGGATTGAGTCTCCTCTGAGGTTGACGACATGGTTTGGATTCAGATTCAAGAGTAATCCTATGAGTTCCAATAAGTGGGCTAATCCCAGGAATATCAGACAGGGTCCAACCAATGGATTTCTTGTGTTTCCTAAGGACATCTAGAAGCATCCCCTCCTGATTAGCTTCAAGAGAAGAAGATATGACTATAGGATGTGTTTGATTTTCCCCTAGGAAGGCATACTTGAGGGAAGTAGGAAGTTCCTTCAATTCAAGATCTGGTTGGTTCAGAATTTCAGCAGAATATTGGGGCATTGGATCAAGATCAAATTTGTTTCCTAGATTTTCAGATTGAATTGATTCCCCATGTGTAGAAGTTTCAGCCACAAGATTGTATTGACCTGGGTTAGGGAAGGGAGTTTGAGTTGTCTCCATGAATGTGTTTTCCTGAAAGGTTTCACTGATTGTTGGTCCTAAGACATCATTATAGGAGCAATTTGAAAATGATTCGAGCCAAGGAGATAAACTTCCTTCATGTGAACAAAGGAAATCAATCTCATTCTGAGTTAAACATTCATCAAATATTCCTTGATGTTCCATGGATTCATTATCAATGCTTCCTATCATGTTTACTTCATGAATATCCTCATCATCCCCTATTTGTGAGCTTGCATTATAGATGTTCAGGTCTAGACTCATGTTCCCAAAGGTGATGGTCATGTTCCCATTTCGGACTCGGATAACAGAGTTGATTGTTGCAAGGAAAGGACGACCAAGGATGATTGGGGTTTGTTCCTTATTTCCTAAGTTTGGATGGTTGTCAAGGACAATGAAATCAGCAGGGTAGATGAAGTTTTCAACCTTTACCAGAACGTCCTTTAAAATCCCCTTTGGAACCCTAATGCTACGATCAGCAAGTTGAAGTGTGACAGATGTGGGTTGGAGTTCTTCTAGGCCTAACTGGCGCAGTACACAGCATATGGGATGAGATTGACACTAGCACCTAGGTCACACAAGGCTTTGACAACTTTGCTTTCTCCTAGTTCAACATTGATGTAAGGGCAACCTGGGTCTTTCAACTTAGGAGGAATTGTACCTTGAATGGTGGTACTCACATTAGCAGCCAAAAGGACTTGGTTTTTATGTGAAAATTTTCTTTTAAAAGTGCACAAGTCCTTAAGGTACTTTGAGTAGGCAGGTATGGTTTGGATTGCATCGAGAAGAGGTATGTTCAACTTGACTTGTGAAAATATTTCCCTCAACGTTTCACTCAGTTCAGGTTTGGTTTTCCCCCTCATGCGTTGAGGAAATGGTGCAGGTTGTGGGGTTGTTTGTTGAAGAGTTGTTTCTTTCACATTGTTATCAGTTTCTTCAGTTTGATCTTGTGGTTCATTTAAATTTTCATCCAAGTTTGAATCTTCATGTGGGTTCTGAATTAGTTGTTCAGGTTTCTCAATTGATTTCCCACTTCTTAAAACAGTCACAGTCTTTAGTTATTCATGAGTTGTTTGAGCACAACTTGACTCTCCCCTTGAAGTTGAGGACGGCACCGCCTGAGTAGGCATGGGTGCCTTTCCTGTTTTGATGGTTTGAAGTTCTTGTTTTAGGGAAGAGACTTCTGAGTTCATCCTCTCCATTTGTTTGCACAATTGTTCTAGTAGGCTTTGTGGAACAGTTTGGGTTGGTGCTTGAGTAGGTTGGTTTATCCCAGAGGGATATTTTGGAGGTGGGATGGTTTGTTGAAAATGGACCGGTGGCTGTTGGTATTGGATAGGTTGGGTTTGGAACTGGTTATGGGTTTGGTAGTTCTGTTGAGGGTAAGGATTTTGCCCTTGTGGTTGGCTATGTTGTTGGTTATCCTTCCATCGGAAGCCTGGGTGGTCATTGTACCTTGGATTGAAGGTGTTTTGGTATTGGGGCTTTTGAAAGTTTAGGGCATTGACTTCCGCTGGGGGTCCTCCTAGAAGAACATCCTTGATGGATGGAATGGTTGGGCAGTTGTCTGTTTTATGGTCATGTTTGTCACAAATTGTGCAAACAAGGTCTACATTTTGGATTTCATGGACTTTCCTAAGGTCTATCTCTTCAACCTTCCTAGAGAGTGCTGCGAGTTTAGCCCTAAGGCTTTCCTCTTCTCTAAGTGTATGAATTCCAGTGGTTCTTTGTGGCTTTTCAGAATAAGGTGAAGTTCCCCAAGTTTGGTTTTGTTCAGCCAGACTTTCGAGATACTCGTAAGCATCATTTGGGGCCTTGTTTTTAAAAGTTCCATTACACATCATGTCAATGAATTGTTTGTTCCCCGGACCCAACCCTTCATAGAAAATTCTCACTTGTTCAGGTATGGAAAACCCATGGTGTGGAACCATGTTTAGGGTGTCTTTGAACCTCTCCCATGTTTCATAGAATGACTCTCCCTCTTTTTCAAAAAAGTTTTGGATGCTCTTTTTAAGTGCAATTGTTTTGTGATGAGGGAAGTATTTTTTGTAGAATTCTCTTTGCAGTTGGTCCCAAGAGTGGATTGATGCAGGTATCAAGTTGTTTAGCCAATTTTTAGCTCGATCCTTTAATGAAAAAGGAAATAGCCTCATCTTAGCAGATTCTAGTTGATGTGGGGGACACATGGTTTCAACAATGTCGTTGAACTCTTTGACATGAAGGTATGGCATTTCTGACTCCATCCCATGAAAGGTTGGAAGGTGGTTTAGGACATGGGGTTTGAATATGTAGTTGGTGTCTCCTATGGAATTGTTTCTAATGCATGAGGGGAAATTGGTCCAAGCTGGAGTGAGGTAGTCGTTCATGGTTTGATTAACTACATTCCCTAAGTTTGGAGCTTCTTGGTTTTGGTTTCCCATTTGATTCCCCCCAGGGTTTACAATTTGATTTTGTGGATGACCCTCCATTGGACTTGTTTCAAGTTCTGACTTTGGGATTTCAAGAATATTTGTATCTGATTTAAACAATCCCTTAGGTGCACTTGACTCCCCTATCCTAGGACTTTCCACCCTAACTAGTCTGTTTAAGAAATCGCGGGTGTAGGCGGACATGCGCCAAAAAAAGAGCGAGAAAGGGACAAGATAAGAGATCTTGGGTGAGAATAGAAGAATGGAGGTGAGGAAAGAAGGTTTTTTTTTGGATCTAAGGTACTTACTTGGTCCCCGACAACGGCGCCAAAATTTGTTTCACGCCCAAATTTACCCAAGAGAAGAAGGGTAGAACGGTCCTTGTAGTGTAGCTTGGGTTGTCGATTCCACAGAGACCTAAGAAAATACCTAAGATACACAACCTAAGGGATGGATTTTTGGCTATGAAGTGGCCAACTTGGATTGATTTTGGATGGGTTTTAAAGATATCTAAAAGGTTTAAGTGGATTCAATTTAAAATAATGAGTTGATCCTAGGTTATTGCTCGGGGTGGATTGGATGTATTTTCTTTTTAATGATTTCAAATTCTTAAATTTGAGATGGGTTCATTTAAGGAGATAAAACAACATCATCACTTACTGGTTTAATGCCTACACCCTCTAATACTAATCACCTATACACTTGAAGGATCAAAGTTTTGATCACTTCAAGGTAAAGGATCGTATTAGTACTTGATGTGTGTGGCCTTAAATTCAACAAGGACGATGGAGTTTAAAAATCATCAAATAAAAATCCCAATTAAAGAAGTGATTATACATTAATTAGGTGATAAATAACATCCAATCCAGCCCCTTGCTACTCCCTTGGATCAACCCATAAGTGGGTTAGCCCTCCATTGATCCCATGGTTTCAATGGAAGCGGAAAGTAGACTCATGAGGGAGGAAATGGAGAAGTAAAGAAAACAACAAAAATAAAATGATCACTCCACCGTTGTGTGAATAATTTCACAAGGGTTGGTGTGAATAAATTCACACCTTGATCCAACGGTATCAAAGTGATATTAAGAACAACAGAATAAGAGTAGAAGAAGAACTTTTATTAAGAAACTAAAGTGATTTGAATAACTTACATGTGAAAGACAAAATTGAGGCAACAAAAATGCAGCATAACATTACAATTGAACAAAGCATCCAAGATCTTCAACTCCTTCACCACCACTGCCTTAAATAGGCATTTTGGGAGCCTTGGGTCGAGCCTTCAACAGTACAAGTCATCCCACTTGAGTATGGTAGGCCTAGGGTGGTGGAAAGTTTGTGGAATTTGGAATTTTCCACATTTGACCCGAGGTGGCAGCCAGATTTCATCCACCGAACAGACGCGTTTGTATGACCTTCTAGATGGCAGAATCAGGGTGGGCCATAGAAGAAGAAAATGGAGCTCCGGATGTCTGCTAACCGCCTGTAAAATTTGGGCCCATTTGGAGTTGTGTATTCCGAGATATGATCAAAATGGTGGACTGTTTTTCTGGGCCGCATAATCTGGCCCAGAATTTTATCTCTAACTTGGGCCGCCTAAATGACTAACATGGAGGCCGAATTAGCATTAACTCCTGAAGAGTGATTTGTTCCTGTACATGTCTTCTATCATCCCACGAAATTTGGGATTAATTGGGCCTGTATGTTGGGCCCCACAGTCTCATCAGTGGGCTGGTGTCCAATCTGCCTTCTCCAGAATTGCTTCCTTTCATTGCCAAATATCTCCATCATCCTCCATGAATTCTCCATTGATCCCTGAATCAAACATGTTCATATTTAAGTGTAGATCAATTTCCAAAAATATAAAATTAAAATATGTAAAATTAAATTCCTTAAAATCAGATGAATCATTGGGTACTTTAAATGATGTTCAAAAATGTACCACATAATAGTGCATTTTAAGAAGGTATTACAATCATAATGTGAAATGGTGTTCAAAGTGTAAAATGCACTAAAATGGTGTTTATGAATAACAAATAACATGAAAATTAAGTATATTAACAATGAATATTAGCCTCATTTAGTGGCTAATCATACATTGTGATAGATCCAAGAGATTTCTGGGCCTAAGTCAGAGTACATACATTGATAAGATACTGAAGAGATTCAGTATGGAACAATCCAAGAGGGGATTGTTGCCAGTGCCACATGACATTAATCTTTCCAAGAAAATGTGTCCTCAGACACATGAGGAAAGAAGGATAATGGCAAGGACTCCATATGCATCAGCGATTGGGTCAGTCATGTATGTCATGCTATGTACTAGGCTGAATGTCGCCTACGCATTGAGTGCGGTAGGCAGATATCAAGCTGACCTAGGTGACCGCCATTGGATGACAGTCAAGACTATCCTAAAGTATCTGAGGCATACTAAGGATATGTTCCTATTTTATGGAGGAGAAAAGTAACTAGTCATCAAAGGATATGCAAATGCTAGTTTCCAGACTGATCAAGATGACATGAAGTCGCAAACGAGATACATCTTCACTTTGAATGGAGGTGCAGTGAGCTGGAAGAGCTCAAAACAGAGTGTGGTCGCAAATTCTACAACAGATTTCGAGTATATCACAGCTTCTGAGGCAGCTAAAGAAGTAGTTTGGATGCGAAGCTTCATCCAGGATCTAGATGTGATACCTAGCAATAAAGATCCCATCACACTGTACTGTGATAATACTGCAGCGGTGACTCTCGCAAAAGAGCCAAGGTCACATCAGCGGACAAAGAACATACTTTGGAAGTATCATATCTTGAGGGGTTTTTCTCAGAGAGGTGAAGTTACAGTGAACAGTATTTCCACGAAAGACAATGTGGCGGACCCCTTGACTAAAGTCTTGACTCAGCAGAAACATGATCATCATGTGAGGTCTAGCAGACTGAAAGTCGTAGGCAGTTGGCTCTAGTCCAAGTGAGAGTTTGTAAGAGTTGGTGTCCTAGAACCAAGTGGTTTTACTTTTATTACATGGATATTTAATGTATTATTACATATTGTTCATTGTTCTACATGACTATAATGTAATAATGTCCTAGAGTATTTATTGCATTGATAAGTTCATGGCAGTTCCCCGCTATGATGAGAACCTTGAAATGCTATAACAATATTCTTAAATATAGTTCTGCGGTTGGATGACATGTTATGATGGGACACATAGCATGCAGACCGTCAGGTGCGTGTACTCGTAAGCAGATGAGACTTCCTCTCATGAAGTTCGCACTTGGTAATCTCCAAGATAGGAGATTATGAGAACAGACCCGCTAGTAGGAATTCCACATGTTTTGGTGTCATCGGATATTTCTATATATGAGCATGTGTAATGATCCTTAGACTTTAAGATTATCATTAATACGTGTCATGACTTACGCACTTTGATTTACTGACGAAAACTGTCACGCAGACAGTTGGTGGGAAGTAGGGTATGTTGGGTGCGTCACGAGTGGCATGTTATTAATGGATAAGTTGAGGAAGGATTTGTCCCTTCCATTTATAGAAGTTGATATCTCATCCCTTTGATTGAAATATAACCGTCACGCGAAATTCCATGGCCATGGTGTAACGACGAGTTTATTTCAGGTAGTCAAAGAACGATGTATCAAGCATAAAAGTTGATGATGCAATCATGAAACCTGCTTGATGAGATATTGTGACAAAGAGATTATATTACACAATGAGCATTTGTATGTGGATGTCGTTGTTGCAACTTTACGTTCTTTCTCTTGGGTTCCTTGACCTGTTTCTAGACAGTACTCTTGGATTTTAGGTAAGCCCGCCTAATGCCAACGAGAAAGAATCCTAGAGGGTCACACACTAAGTGTTTTTTGTGGTCTCGGTTAAATTCTATTTGAATTTAATTAATGAAATAAATATTATTCTCAAGACCGTGGAATAATTTTATTCAAGTTAAGATGATCACATAAATTAAATAAAATATATTTATTTATTTTATTGAACATTTAATAAATATTTATTTACTAGTTTGTAAATAAAATATTTATTTAAGAGAATAATTTATTTATTTATTTATTTGGGTGTTCAATAAATGGAAGTGGAGTTTGAGCAGACCAAGGTCGGTCCGGTAGTAAAATAATTATTTGCAAGATGGTAAATAATTATTTAACTAGTTTCCAAAAATTAAAATAACGCTGCTATTATTTTGTGACGTGGAATTTTATTTATAATTCCGTTTTGTGCAAGTTGGCGCACTATAAATAATGATGTGGTATTATTATTAAATGCACGGGTTTTCTCTAATTTCACGAATGTATTTAATTGTTGTTATGAAATTAAATACTGTAACTGAAATTCCATGTATATAAATAGGCAAGTACCCCTATTGTGTCATACACCACACCACACGCCTGGTGAATTGAGAATTGTTGAGCCAAACAATTTCTCTCTCAAATCCTCTTCTCTCCCCTCTCAAGAACGAGATACGTTCTTCAAGGCCGAAGAACAAGCGATCAAGAACGACTGACACAAGACACTCGTTTCGCCGTGCTAACACCTGGAGAACGAGCAGTGTCGATCAGAGGTCATCGAAGCACATGTGGATCACCGCTAGAGGGATTTTAGTTTGGTGTTCTCCACTTGTTATTAAAGACCTGAATAAACAAATTAGGTTTATTAATTAATAATTTTAGAATCTCTTCTATATTTAATTGGTTTAGTATAATCATTTTAAGTCCATTCATAACCGTTTTGATTGGTTATGAGGTTCAATTTCATTGTTCGGGCTCGTTTGTTTACTTGGTTTTAATGATCGGTTCACTTATATTCATGTTTGGATAAACATGTACGATGAAATTGGTTGTCCAGAATTGAATTTATATGCTATTAGTGAACATATAGGAGATTAAATGGTTTTAAATTTAATTTGGTTACTTAGAGTGAAGTCAAATTATTATATAAAACCATAGTGACAACCGTTTTTGTTAATCGGTGGGTTTGATGACAAAGAACATGTTTTGCTTTGTAACTTAATATCATTTGTACAAAAGGATTACATAACAAAAAATAGGATATATTACATATATAATAATCTGGTTCAACCATAACACAAATAGTTTCATGACCAGAATTAAAGATGATAATAGAAATTGATAAATCGTTGTCCTTGAATGTGTTAAATTAGCACATCTCAAACGATGCTTTCATTTCTTTCAAATAAAAGATGGGGAAAGGAGAGATGATAATGAAACATCCCATTAGCATAAAAACATTCCAATACATGTATGTTACTGGAGTTATCAAACTATTTGGGTGAAGGGAGGTGAGGAAAGAAACAAAAAGAAAGAACTTAAAAGAAATGAAGGACTTAGAAAGAGGAATTTACCTCTTGAGACTTCCTCCTTTGAGAACTTCTTAAGGGGATAGGTTTTGGTATTTTGAAGAGGCTAGGGGATTTTGGACACGGGGGAGGAGCTTGGGAGAGATTTGGGTAGAATATTGGAAAGGCACAAGGCTTGAGAGTAGTTAAGAGAAGAGTGAGTGGGGGGGGGGGGTTATAGTGGAGGAGATGAGGGTTTTCATAATTTTTTAATCATTAGTTTATTATTTCTTCACAAGACAAGGAATAGTAAGTATTCCATGACCAATAATAATAATAAATGCATGTGACTTCGAACCAAAGGTCATTTACATCATCCATGACTCAAGCATGATGCAGAAATTGAGGTTTTATCATTTATTGTGAATTATCGGATTTTACTATTCATAAAAAATTCAAGTATTTCAGAAAAATCCCAAAAATTCACCCTAACCATTTTTCGACATGTAGAATACAAAAATGAAGTCCATTTTTCAAAAATAATTTTCTAAATATGATTAATTTAATATTTAATTAAAATCATAATTTATTATTAAAAACCAAGTTTTAAAATATTCATTTACTTATTCTAAAATATAGGTATATCATAATTTCATTTGAATATTATTTGTATAATTTCATAGGTAATGGTACTATTCATTAGGGTATATCACTATTCATAAGGGTATGTTACTATTCATAAGGGTATGCTACTATTCACCAAAAATTAACTTTTTCTTATCAGACTCCAAATAACTTACTGATTGCAACCATGTATGTTAGATTTTCAAAATTCCAAACACAAAAGTGACAAACTTATGTTTAAAGGTCACTTTTTTACTTAGTAGTTCATTATGTTGTGTTTTCATGTGATTTTATGACATATTTATAAGAAAGGAATTTCCATTGAAAAACATTGGGTCGTTACAAACTATATGGATGATGTTGAAGTTATTCTTAAGAATCCTAAACATCATAAAATTGATTTTTCCATGATTCAAGCCCGATTCAAGAAAGATAAAGTTATATGATAATTAGGTGCATTGTTCTTGAGGGTGAAAAATAAAGTTATCATATTTTCAAGAATACTGTAGACATTGTTCTATCGAAGCTCGATTTGTATATCAGAGTCAAATCTAGTTTAATCTGAACTATTTGGGAGATTTTTTCTAATCTTGTTGACTCAGATAAAAGATATGAAAAGTGCTAATATGGAAGGTTGGTAATTTTCCGAAGCCTAAAAAGTGAGAAGACTTCCAAATTTTAGGAATCTGGGAATACAAAAACTTGACAATGTTGTGATGATCTTAAGATCCTAAATCATCTTTTGATAAAGAAATGATTCATACTGAGTTGTTGATATTAGTTTTTGTTGGTCTATTATTTGATATTCACAGATTCAAGTGTGATTTTGCACAAGAATTTTTTGAATCTCTCAAGATGAAAATATAGTAAGCCAAGTCACATTTGAATCATTGTGTATATTCTATACAGCTGTGGAAAAAACAATGAAAATTTTATGTGAAATATTTTTGAGTTGTAGTAGAATATAGAGTTATGCCTGAAGTAATTATTTTCTGAAGGCCCTTTTGGCTGAGTTTCAAAAGAAAAATGAGTTTCAATAAATGAGGGCATTTATGGAATGTCCATCGAGATAAAAAGTTGGAGTGCATGAAATATTGTGAGAACATAAGTGGATATTTTATAATATTGGTTTCAGATATCATTAAAAAATATTCACGGTATTCCATTTAAGTATATTGAAAATTAAAGGATACATTTAATGTTGGGTTTGTGTAAAATCTTCAATTTCACTGGGAAGAGTTTTATGAGCAGAGTTCATCGGAAAAAGATGATCAGATAGTGGAATCTTACGGTGATGCTTTGGTGTCATCAGACAGAGATGATCGGATGGAGTACATCTAATTGAGTTCTAATGGATAGTGTTCACCTTCATGGCAACTTAATGCGTGGGATATGTGCTTGGTAACTAGCTATTTGTGGTTTCATCGAATGTTTCAACAGTATATCAGAGATTTCCCAAGTCAATGGTAGGTTGACCATGGATCTTGGAGTTTAGTACAACCTATTCACCTAAAGAAGAACTCTATAAATAGAGGTGGTGGATCGAATATAATGTATGTGATTCTTGTGTGTTTCCTATGCTAAATAGAAGAGAGTTTATGACTTAATTGTATGAGACTTTTTAAGTACATAGGAAGTGAGAAGAGCTTTGTACTCACTTGTGTCTCCATTAATGAAAATGTTTGTAGTGCTCTCCTATGGATATAGGAAATTTTTCTAAACCACATAAATATTGTTTATCCATTTTTTATTATTTATTTGAAGTGTGTTTGTGGAGTTTTGTGTGGTGATTTAGGGGGCTCTCATCCTAGTTTTTGTGCACAAACTCGAAGGTGGTGATTAACGGACAAACCTCTATCTGGTAGTATTGTATAGATTTTTGTTGCATAGGATCAGGGTTATCAAATAAATGTACGTTTGGTGTACGTTGTGCTTGTCGAGTATGTCTGGTGGAACAGACATAATGCTTCCTTCCCCCAATAATTTGTATCAGAGTATTGATTCTACTTCACTCACAACATTTAGGTTTCTCCTCTCTTTGTCTTTAATGTTATTTGATGTCAGTTGTTTTTACTGTTATAGGAAGAATTAATTCAAAGGAAATGGTGGTTCATTTCAAAATTTTTGATGGAACAGACTTTTCCTTTTGGAGAATGAAATCAGAGGATATTTTGATACAAAAAGATCTAGATTCTCCATTGTCTGGTAAATGTCACTACGACAAAATCACGATTTAGCGACGGTTCTTTTTCGTTTCGCGGTGGTTTAAACCGCCGCTAAATCGATTGGCGGCGGTTTTGAGAAATCACCGCTAAATCGTGTGTCGGAAAACTATTCGCAGCGGTTTTGAAAATCGTCGTATAACATTTCGCGTCGGTTTTTTAGCGGCAGTTTATTTATTTATTTATTATTATTATTTATTTATTTATTTATTTATTATTTATTTTTATTTATTTATTTATTTATTTATTTATTTATTTATTTATTTCGTATTTTATTTATTTATTTCGTATTTTATTTATTTATTTCATTTAATTCGTATTACTTTATTTACTTTATCCATGCATGCATGCTCATCCCCATGCACATGCCCATGCAATATAAAGAAATACTGCGTTTGGTGAGATTTGAATCCCTAACCTCTTGCATATTTTCCAGACTTTACCACTCCAACAAGCTCGTCATGTGGTTAATAAACAAAATTTAATATACTTATATATAATAATTGGAAAAACAAATAATACATAACTAATAGATATAAAATAATAAAATAATAAAATTACAAAATTGAAAGAATAATAATAAATAATAAATAATAAATAATAAATAATAAATAATAAATAAGAAATAAGAAATAATAAATAACAATAAATAAGAAACTATAAATAATAATAAATAATAAATAATAATAAATAATAAATAATAAATAATAAATAATAATAAATAATAAATAATAAATAATAAATAAGAAATAATAAATAAGAAATAATAAATAACAAATAATAAATAACAAGTAATAAATAATAAATAATAATAAATAATAAATAATAAATAATAATAATAAATAATAAATAAAAAATAAAAAATAATAAATAATAAATAACAATTAATAAATAATAATAAATAATAAATAATAAATAATAAATAATAAATAATAAATAATAAATAATAAATAATAAATAATAATAAATAATAATAAATAATAATAAATAATAATAAGTAATAATAAATAATAAATAATAAATAATAAATAACTAATAAAAAATAAAAAATAAAAAATAATAAATAAAAAATAACAAATAATAATAAATAATAAATAACAAATAACAAATAATAATAAATAATAAATAATAAATAATAAATAATAAATAATAAATAATAAATAATAAATAATAAATAATAAATAATAAATAATAATAAATAATAATAAATAATAAATAATAAATAATAAATAACAAATAACAAATAACAAATAACAAATAACAAATAATAAATAATAGTAAATAATAAATAATAAATAATAATAAACAAATAATAAATAATAAATAATAAATAATAAATAATAAATAATAAATAATAAATAATAATAAATAAAAAATAATAAACAACAATTAATAATAGATAATAATACATATATAATAAATAATAAATAATAAATAATAAAGAAGAAATAATAACTAATAAATAATAAATAATAATAATAAATAGTAATAAATAATAGTAATAAATAATAATAACAAATAATAATAATAAACAATAAATATTAAATATTAAATAATAATAATAATAAATAACACATAATTAATAATTATAAATAAATAAATAATAAATAATAAATAATAAATAATAAACAACAAATAATAAATAATAAACAATAAATAATAAACAATAAACAATAATATATAATATATAATATATAATATATAATATATAATATATAATATATAATATATAATATATAAAATAATAATAATAATAATAAATAATATATAATAAATAATATATAATATATAATAAATAACGAGTAACAAATATTATTAATAATAATAATAAATAATAAATAATAAATAACAATTAATAAATAACAAATAACAAATAATAAATAACAAATAATAAATAAATACAAATAATAAATAAGTATAAATAATAAATAAATATAAATAATAAATAATAAATAACCAGTAACAAATAATAGATAACAAATAAATTAAAGTATATTATAAATAATAAATAATAAATAATAAATAATAAATAATAAATAATAAATAATAAATGAAACACATGAAAAAGTACAAAAAGGCGTGATAAGGGATGAAAAATTATGAAAACGCATGAAAACAGATGGAGAAGCATGAAGAAGGAAGCATTAAAAAGCATGAGAACGCGTGAAAACTCATGAAAACTCTGGAAAACCCCTTAAGAATTCAACATAATCATCATAATAACCCACAAAAAACCATTGATAAAGATAACAAGTTATGGAAACCCAAATAAACAGTAATAAATGGAGCAACTGTTAAAACCCATCAAAATGGTCAAAAAGTGACAAAAACATTGGACTCACAATAACGGAGATAACTTATGATCCGAGTGTCCGTTCCAGATCCGCGACCAGTCAAATCAAAGATCCTAAAACGATCTTCGAGCTGATAGGTGAAAGAGGCCGAATGGACTGGCGGATCAGAAGTTACAACCATTTAAAAAAACTGACGGGGAATAGGTGCTAGAAACGAGGGATCGAAAAACATAACAAACCTGATACCCACTAAAAAGGCCATAACTTATGATCCAGGATTCCATGTGGGCACTGCGACTAGTCAAACTGAATCTCATGGAACGAACTATGATCTGGCAGGCGGAAGAGTCCGAACTGACACACGGATCAAAAGTTAGGTCCGTTTGAAGACAAGTTCGACGGGACACCGGTGACAGAAATGGGGTTTTGGAGGCCTTTAGAGGGGTTTTTGGGGTTGAAAAACTACGTAGATCTTTTTGCTGGATTCTATTTGATATGTGGTAGAGCCCAAACGGACACCCAGAGCGAAAGTTATGGCCGTTTGAAGTTGAAGAACTTTTTTCAACTTTCTTATAACTCTCATATCTTCCGCACCTTAGACCGTCTCACGGTTTTGATTATACGTGCCTCTAGATCTCTTCATGAGCTTCGATTTGACTGGTGGTGGCGTTCCAACGGACACCCGGATCAAAAGTTATGGTCGTTTAAGTGATTTCGGGGTTTCTCATGTTTTTTTATTTTTTTCTTTTCATTTCACGGCAGTTTTACCCAAACCGCCGCTATTTCACGGCGGTTTTTAAAACCGGAGTGAAAAAACCGCCGCGAAACGCAAATTTTCCTGTAGTGTGTCTTGAAATGAATGACGAGATAGAATGAGAGTGGTTGGATAGGAAGGCTTTGGCCTTGACCTAGATATCACTTACTCTGAACGTTTTATTCAACATTAGAGAGAAGAAAACTACTGAATAGGTTATAAAATCTTTGGATGACATGTATGATAAGCCAATAACTCTTAACAAAGTTTTCATGATGCGAATATTGTTCAACTTGAGGTTATCAGGTGGAAGACCTACATTCAATCATGTAAATGACTTCAATATGATCTGAGGGAAACCCAAATTAGTGAAGTTAGCTTTCACAGATGATGTTTGGGCTTTGCTTCTTCTTTACTCACTTCTAGAGAGTTGGGATGTCATGGTAACAACAATGAGAAACTCCAGTGGGAAGGTAGATATTCTATTTGATTACATTCAAAACCTGATCTTGAATGAGGAGTTGAGGTGAAAGGAAGTTCAAACTCTATCTAGAAGTGCTCTCAATGCTACTAGATGAGGAACACCACCTCAACAGAAGGACTGTCAGAAGAATAAATCTTCAGAGGATAATTTCTAGAGAAGAAGTTGAGGAAAATTAACTAGTCCAGGTCCTAAATGTTGGCCTTTTGGGAATAAGATACATATCAAGTAATATTGAAAGGATTAGTTAGAGGCTTCCACTTCCAAAAAAATGAACTTAGTAAGTATAATAGATGATGGCTCCAGTTTGATATCGAGTATAATCATTCCAGAGGAGCCATGGGTTATTGACTCAGGTGAATATTTTCATTTAATTGGTGAGCATGGGTGTATGGTTGATTATGTACCAAGAATCTTGGGTAGAGTACATATTATTGAAAATGAATCTCTACATATAGTTGGGAAATGTGATGTTAACATTCAAATGAAAAATGGAATTATCTTGAGATTGAAAGATTTTAGACATATTCCAAGTCTCCGTAAGTGCTAGTACTGAGGTGCAGAACAAAAGCCGATAGGTATAGGATTTAAAAATTTTCATCACTGAAGCAATGAAACTTCATCATCTATGGTGATTCAAGTCCCGATAGAGGTCCAAGGATCTTACATGAATATTTCAAAGCACAAAATTAAATAAATGAGTACGTCGTTTGATTTGGTGGTGCATTCGATTGCAACTAGTCACTGGTGATTGTTTCTTGAAGGATTCAAATATGAACCCATCAATATCATCCACACACAATCCAAGAATCCATGAAAATGTTGATCGCCAAATTCTGGGTGCTAGCGTGGAGCTCCGACGATTCCTTCGATGTCACTACGATCACCTCGATCTCGTCCCTTTGATCTGTCAAAGGTGTTATTAGATCAATCACTCATAGAGAGACTTTATCTCTCTAGAATGTGAGAGGAAATAGAATATCTCAATTCCAAATTATGAATCTTCATTAGAATGAACTTCTTCTCTTCTTTATATAGTAAATGTTCAAATACCCGGAAAGGGTTCCCCGACCCCTGTATATTTAACATCCACTAAATAAGTAATAAATAAATAGTTATGATGGACTAACTGCATCATAAATATTATTTATATTTTATCACACACTTGTAATATTATATATATATATATATATTACATGATAAACATGAGTCATTAACTGTACTATTAATTCTTGCTATATTAAAATAATATTTTTTCGTAAAATATTATCCATGTATTCACTTAATACCTCATGAATAATTTTAATAAATAAATTCAATACAAATATTCTATATTTGAATAATAATGAATTTATTTATTCATCGATGATGGATTATTTGGACAACTCTTAGACCCCATGGTGGGGCCCACCATGTCCAATATTCATATTCACCAGAACATGGAAGACTCTTGAATACACTATTGTGTGTGACCCTCCATGCCCTTATCTCAACAGTAGTGAATAATATTCACAAACAAAGAGCGGAGTCTAGAAACCCATCAAGACCCCTAAAGAGAAGGAAAATCATAGCAACAACAAGCTTTCCTACAAACATGTATTGTGAAATATAGTCTTTTATCTCACGATATCTCATAAAGCATGATGCACAACTTGTGTCATCATCCACTCTTTCTTTATTATTTATTGATCTAACTAGACAGAATTACTTTTGACTACCTTGGCCAAGAATTTATGAAGGTACTACCATCCTAATCAACTAGGCTTGAGATATCTCCTCCTCAACCTGGAAGTGAAAAATTATATCTTGACTATTCAACCAATGTCATACCACCGAAGATGCGCCCAACACAAGCTACCTCATAATGACTTTAATGTCATGGTTTTTGCCTTACATCAAAGTACATGATCAAATAGTACACAATGATAATGATCTCAAGTCAAGAGACCAATACACATGTTCATAGATAAGAACAACCAATGACACCTGAAACATGTGGTGTTTCTATTGGCGGGTATATCCACATGATCTCAATTACCATAAATCACTAAGTGAGAACTTCATGAGAAGAAGTATCAATTCTTATGAGTCCCCAACACCTTATAGTTAGACATCAACTGTGTTCAGTCAGTATGGTGTATCTAGACCATAAGACACGTGTTTAAGATTAATGTCATAGTATATCGAGGTTCTCATTATAGCCTGAGAACTGCTATAACCTTTTGATACGAAAAATAATCTATGGAAATTACTATTTAAATAGTGGATACAAAAATATCATCATTATAATGGTAAGAGTACAACATGTATAACTCACCATATTAGTGGTAATGTAATCGAAAAGTAATGATCAAGTTAGGTCCAGGTTACCCACTTTTACAACACTCCCACTTACACGAGAGTTAACTTGCTAACCATTCTTGTTATCTCTCACACGATAAGATCATATTTCTGCTGAGTAATAACATTAGTCATGGGTCTTCCATGTCTCCACTTTGTGGCTATTCTGCTATCTGTGACTTTATCTTCTTGGTTAATAATTCTCAAGAGATGATATCCTCAGGTGTATTCCCTTTTTTTACTTTACAAACTTTACATCTTTTCTAGCACCAGTAATAGAATTATCATAATGATAAAACTTTAATTACTATGCATGATTCTAAGAGATAGAACAAATCATTGTGTATTTTATACTACTTCTTTAGCTTCCTGAGAAGCTGCAACGCACTTGGTATTTATAGACACATATATCATTATCTTAAATGAGATTTTTCTTCTCATTTCATTAGCCTAATTGTGATATTTATCTATAATAAGACTAGTTTTTGTCCCCTTATAACTAGTATCCTTTCCTTTTCTCATACCAACTGCATATCCTTTGTACTTCTTCAGGTGAAATTAGATAGTTTTGACTGCTTCCCATGTAGTTCTCCCAGATATAATTGATATTTTTCTACCATTAAGTATATGCTATAAATATCAATATATAGTATATAACATGGAATACATGATTGATCCAATTTAGAAGCATATGGAGTTCAACTCATCATTTAATCTCCTCCTATGTCCCATAAATGTATACTTGGAGAGATTTATGCCATGTGACATTAGTAATAATTCTCTCTAGAATCGTTCCATATTATATTTTAAATACCTTGATAGTATATGTACTATTGAATTGGTATAAGAAACCTCTAGATATTCCTCGGTATATCTTATTCACTAGAACTTAGGTTGCTACTTTAGGTCAATCTCTGGAGAGTTACATTCATTCTAGTCTTGAATAATTGTAAGACCAATAATTGTTTTCCATATGTTACCAAATACATTTCACTTATAAAACATTAACTCTCCTAATAACCTTTGGTAGACACATGAAAAAAATTCATTCCAAATGAATATTCTATGATCTTGTTGCTTACTTCAATCCTAAATTGGATTTCACTAACTTTCACCCCTTATTGGAATTATAGTGTCACTAACCCTTTCTGGTTGCGTCATGTAGACACCTTCCATGATTGGTGGTATTGACATCTAATGCCAAATTTAGTGATCATATAAAGTAGTTATGATAAGTAAAATTTTAATGTATTTAAGAATAATGACCTGGAATTACCAATCGAGCCTCATTAGCACCACACTTATACCATCCATGTATAGTTTCATTTGAATACCCACCACGGTATTCAAAAATAATAATCCCCTTGTACTTTGATACATGAAATCCATTATTTAATTTTAATTGATCTTGTTAATTTTAGTTAATTTACATATAATGATTACATATAAGAATTATTATTCTCAATAAATAATGTATCACCAGCTGCGGTGAATACAATACCATTACAATGTTTTCATTATTCCTATACAATATGTGTCTCTAGAATATTTGCTTTCTATACCTCTTGTGGAAATCATTCCTATGTCAACTACTTGTGCATCTCTGACATTGACTAAACCCAAATAAATCTTGATCCCACTATCTCGAGTATAAATGTTCACCCTTTTATAGAAATGTAGTCTGTCACTTGACTATTACTTTTCTATCATAAGGATTTTTCTAATATTCTATGTAACTTTAGAATAATTACTATAGATGCACATTTTGTTTTTATTGATGCAAGTTTGTTTATATCCAAACAAACACTTTGAATTCAAACACAATGTTGTTATGAAATAATGGATTTATGTCATACTATAACTCATAGGATATCCCTTTTACATTATAATTTTCACATGGTTATGGTATAATGTCGCTATTTGTGAAGTATGTCCTAAAAATAATGGAAGTTTTTTCAATGCATATGAGTCTCAAAATTGATTCTCCCTTTACTTACATCATGACTCTGATTTGTATAAGGCAATGTACATTTAGAAATTTCTCCATGAAATATTATATTGATCAATGTTAACATGTAAGACTCATCATTGATCCTCCTTATTGGCACCATAACTTTGATGTGGATAAGGTAATGCATGTTTAGGAATTACTCTACGCTACATTATATTTATTGATGAAATCACACCAGCCCAAAACAACTCATATCTTCTGACCATGGATATACTATACTTCACTTTCACATTCCTTAATAAACACTTAAAGGAATCTAATGAAGTATATTTACCACTAGATTACCCTTGGAAAATTTCATGCTCTTTTTTTGAACTAATTCCAAAAGCCTTGAGGCTTAGCTTTATTTCTAAAGGTTTCTTTGTCCAAAACTAAGTACATAAGTGTGCCGATAGTACCTAAGGTCTTCAACTCTAAAGAATCTAAAACCATACTGGGTATATCCTTGAAATATATATATATTTTCTTGAAAAAAGTATTATGTTTCAACAATTGGGTATAGATGTATTATATTTTATATTCATTATGTATTGTCAATGATTCAAGCATTACAGAACTAGGAGTATTAAACACCACAAGCAACATTAATTCCTAAATTTTATGGTCTCATTCAATACACAATTATTGTTTTACAAGAACCATTCACATGGAAATGAAATCATGTGTTTCTCACTACTGATGTAGGTATCACCCTTCATCAACTGATTGAAGAACACACCTTGATATATAGTAATGTTTCTTAACCTCCTTGGTTCCTATATTTAGAAACAAGTATATAAATGCATATTGTATCTAGTTACCAAGGATTATATACAAAATATTACTTTTAACGATGAAAATACTTGAAGTAAAATCTCATGCTTGCATCTCCTTCAATTCATCGTAGTTCCTCTTCCTATGTCCTATCTTGCCACATGCAAAGAAAATAGCCTCATGTTCAATGTGCTCCCTCTTTATCTTTGGTTTCTTAGAAAGATATTGCAAAGGTGCCTATGAAAGTATACTTTCATTCATCCTTTTCACCTTTTATTTCTATTTTTTCACCTCAAGAATTAAATATTTAACTTTCTTTAAATTCTCATCTACTCAGTGAACCCATCCCAAAAGATATTGAAGTGGTTTTTACAAACTATTCATTTGATAATTTTCAATGAAACTGGAAAAACTAGGTGGAAAGGATGAGATAATGAGATGAATTGAAAGTTATTGATTTGATTTGAAACCCAGTTATTGAAGTCATTCAATGTAATTTATCAGTCTAAGTACATGAGTACCATCTTGAGTTATATCTACCAATTTATACATAATTTGTTTAATCATTATCTCATTGATTTATTTTTTCACTTTCTCCTCGAAAACTTCTCAAAGATGAGGCAATATGGTATATACATTTATGTCCATATGTTTCTCCCACAACTCTTTGGACATTGATTTTATAATTATGATATAAACATCAAATGCGTCATCCATGAGTCTCTCATAAACATCTTTCTTATCCTTACTAGTTCCATGAGGAATCTGATCAGGTTGTGGGGACTCTAACACATATAATTTCCTTTTGTATAATATTACATTGTGCAAGCACCTGTACCACTCTTGGAAATTTGGGCCAGTGAGGACATGATATTTTTCCATTATGGAACGCAGAGTATCTATGGTTTTATATTCCATTTCCTATAATATAAACACTATAAGATTAGTAATTTTATCTTGATTACTGATTAGACAATATCGATTAATTTAATTGTAAAATGTCTCCCACTATTTTATCAAACTCTATAAACCATCTATACTAGAATCGTAATACTCTATCGCTTGAGTATTCTAGTGGAAGAGATACTTGAAGCCTCTCCTAAAAATCTATAAGTTATGGCTATGAAACTACTTGGAGAGTTTAATGATAAGTTTTTGATTGGCCAACTACATTAACTCATGGCTCCTTGATCTGTTGAGTGAATTTTCAGCTTCTAAAATCATTAAATTTGATTTACTTAATGATTGACTCTAAATATAAAACAAGCTAGATATGGCTACATCTTTGCTGCCATAATTAGTTAAGTCAAACCATTGCTCTTATAAGAACCCCCTAGTAGTAGGAGGCACCCTCAACTATGGATGATGATCACCCCGTACACTTGGTTGTGTCCAAATTTAAACAATGGAAGACATTTGTGGCTTAATATTTTTATGAGGGTTTTTCATATTTTTTGAAAAATGTAATCCATTTCTATTAATAGGTTTATTTTTTTTCAAGCTCATAAGTAAAAATTAATAGAAAAACATTCATCACGTCTTTAATATTTTTTCTGTTTATTATTTTATGTGTTTCCTGTAAATAAGAAAATACATAAAATAATAAACAATGAAAAAAAGAAAATAAAATTACCTAACTGGTATTGAGCATCTAATATTGGTTGATCCATTTAAACTCAATGGATCAACCATGACCTATGGGTATCATACCTGAGTTGGGTCTTGACTCATGATTCTGCTCGTCCCTGGTCTAGTGTGTCCAAATCACATCTAGATTTTTGCCTTGTCTTAGAGTGCTCCGCGACTTATAGCGTTATCGTCAATAGTAAATCAATACTCGTACGTAGTCAAGGGGGTATTAGGAAGCACAATATACATATAGATAATGTTGTACATGCAAGACCTTATACATATTGAATAAAAATGATGATGCAAAGACTATAAATAAAACTAATTAATTATTTCAAGTATTATATACACGTAATAAATAATTAAATAAAATAACCCAAATAAATACAGGAGTAGGTCAATGCTCAAGACCGATCAACAGGTAAAATTAAAGCGCAATAGAACTTAAAATTCCATAAATTTAAGTATGAGAGAATTTAAATAATTTAAATAATTTATTTTTAAATTCAAATAATTTAATAAAGTTTGGTCCCATAAATAATTTTATTTAATTCCAAAATAAAATTATTCAATTAACTTTATTTTAAACCAAAATTAAATTAATTTTCAACAAAAAATATATTAATTTTCTAAATAATAAAATTTTTATTATTCTAAATTCCAAAAATTAATTAATTAATCTCTTGGATTTTTTAAACTTACATGTGAAAAAGAACCCCGCCCTAGCCCATTGTGGGTTGGTCTGAGCCTACGCATGCCCTTTCTCGGCCGGGAAAACCCTGTGCAGGGGTGTTCTGGGTCAAACAGACCTGCCCTAACCCATTCTGAGTCAGACAGATCTGTCTAAGCCCATTGTAGGGAATATCAGGTTAGATGGTACTTGCATGGGTCTGACATGATCCTAATCGGGTCAGTCACATGTGGGTGTTGGGAGGGCGATGGGGTTACCGACCGAGGGGGCAGTGATCTCGCATGTTACGTGGTTATAGTGGAGGGAAAAGGGTCAATGGAGGGTCGTGGGAGCTCGGATGGGGTGGATGGATAGGATGAGTTGTAATGGGTGCCCACTGGGTCGATTGGATATCATTAGGAGGACTTTTCATGGAGGGGTTGGCCGAATCAGCATCGACCAAGGGTGGAGACACCAGAGGTGGTGAAGATGACTAGATCCGCAGTGGGTGGTGGTACGACATGGTAGGGGTTATGTCCTAAAGGATGGTGGCTGTGAGCAGATTGGAAACCTCACGGTGGTGGTGCCTGGTTCCGATTGACGACGAAGGTTGTGGAGGCGACCGATGGCTCGAGGAGGAGGAGGCCGACGACGCATGGATAGATGTTGGTGACCAAAAGGAGTGGGGCATTTGGGGTAATTCCTATGGAGGAGACCATGACAACAGTTAGTGTTTGACTAGGAAGGAAGGCAGTGCCCTTGACCATAGGAAGAAGAAGACTGTGACAAAGGGGGGAGTCGACCCAAGATTAAAAAAAAAGAAAAATACATTTTTTCACTTTTCCACATGACCCCCCAAAAGTTCTTCTTTTTGTTTATTGATTCCTTTGTTTTTTTGTCCCTAGGCTAAGGCTCCCCCAACATGTTTTTTTCCTTTTGTTTTTATATGAAAAATAAAATCCTATCCATGTAGGTTGTTAAAATTTTAATAATTTTTAAAAGAATTCCACATTTGTGTGGAATGAAAAAGCTCACTAGTTATACTATTTTGGTGTTTAGTATCCAACTAAAACCTCATCAGAGAATAGAATAGATCTCAAAAAAATCATCAGACATGGGAAAGGGTAAAATAATATATGAAAATATATATATTTTCATTTTAATATCCAAAATAAAAATAAAAATGAACATTAATAAAAAATTTGGCTGACCATAACTTGGTTGTCTGAAATCTGATCATTGCATGGTCTATTCCACTGAGACCAAATTAAAATCCTATACTTAATTTAATAAAAATTATGTTTTATTAGATTATAAAATTTACAAGATCCCTTATACCAATTGATGGTGTTGGGGAATGCAATAGAAGCCAGTGGGATGGGGATTTAAAAAATTTCATCATCTAAGTGATGAAAATTTTTCATCTCCGATGATATGGGCCTATTAGAGGTCTGAGGATCCCATGTGAATATTTAAAATCACAAAATTAAATAAATGAGCACCTCATTCTATTCGGAGGTGCTTTTGACTGCATATAGTCATCAATGACCATTGCTCGAAAGATCCAAAGCTAAACCCCTCTAGATCATGCACACACACTCCAAGAATCCACACAAATACTGATCATCAAATTCTGGATGCTGGCATGGATCTCTAATGATTAATCCAATTTCAAGAATATCACCTTAATCCTATCCCTTTAATTCATTGAATATGTTCTTGGATCGATCACTGAGAGAGATACTTTCTCTCTTTAGGATGTAGGAGGAGAGAGAATCTCTCAATTCTAAATGATTAATTGTCATTGGGGTGGGCTTCTTTTCTGCTTTATAAAGTGTATGTTCAAATACCCATAAAGGTTTCCCCAACCCCCCTATATTTAACGTCCATTAAATAATAAATAAATAAATATTTATGATGAACTAACTGCATTGTAAATTTTATTTATATATTATCACATACTTGTAATATATATTAAATATATATATTACATGATAAATTCAAGTCATTAACTCAACCTGTAATCCCTTCAAATATTAAATGAACATTGAATATTAGAATAATATTTATTCATATAATATTATTCATGTATTCAATTAATACCTTGAGAATATATTTTTATAAATAAATTCAATCCAATTATTCTACAATCTAACAATAATAAATTTATTTATTCATTTATGAGAGATTATTTGGAAAACTCTCGGACCCCATGGTGTGGCCCACCATGTCTAATGTTACTATTCACCAGAATAAGGTAAACTCTTGAATACGATATTGTGTGTAACCCTTTAATTCTTTATCTCGATAGTAGTGAATACTATCCATATACCAAGAGTGGAGTCTAAAAAACCATCAAGACCCCTAAAGTGGTAATGAAAATTCATAGCAATGAAAACCTTTTTTACGAACACATATTGTGTAATATAATCCATTTTCCTTGTAATATATCATAAAGAAGGATGTACAACTTGTGTCATCATCCACTATTGCTTTATTATTTTTTTATCTAATTGGATAGAATTACCTTTGAATACCTTTGACAAGGATTTATGAAGGTACTACCATCCTAATCAACTAGGTATGAGATACCACTTCCTTAACTAGAAAGTGACAAATTCTATCTTGACCATTCAATTAATGCCATACCACCAAAGATGCACCCAATAAAAGATATCTCACCACACTTCGATGTCATAGTTTATGCCTTACATCAAAGTACATGATCAAATTGTAAATATTGATAATGATCTCAATTCAGGAGACCAATACACATGTTCATATATAGGAACAATTAATGACACCTGAAACATGTGGTGTTTCTGTTGATAGGTATGTACTCATGATCTCACTTACAAGAGATCACCTCGTGATAAATTCATGAGAATAAGTTTCAATACCTATGATACCTCAACACCTAATAGTCAGACATCAACTATGTCTAGTCAGTATGATGTATCTAGACCATAGGGCATATGCTTAAGATTAATTTCATAGTATCTTGAGATTCTCATTATAACCCGAGAACTGCTATAACATTTTGATATGACAAATAATCTATGAACATTACCATTTAAATAGGGAACATAGAATTGTTAACACTATATTGGTAAGAGTGCATCATGTATAACTCACTGTATACATCATATGTTAATCGGAAAGTACTGATTAAGATGGTTATAGTGCACCCACTTTTAAAATAAGAAGAACCTCATATTAGTGGTTCAACTTGATGACGTAGGTTTCAGAACAAATTTTTCAAATGGAGTTTGGAAGATCAATAGAGGGTCTATGATGATTTCTCATGGAGTAAATAATGAAACCTTGTACTTGACCATATGAATAGATAAAGTTACAGCAATCATAAGTACTTCATTGGACAATCCAAAAATGCTACATTGTATGATTGGTCGCCTTAGTGAAAAGAATCTAAAATTTCTTATAGTGAAGGGAATAATTAGACTTTCTCACACATACCTTGGAAGATGTGAGAGTTTTATATTAGGAAAACATGAAATTGTCTCCTTCAACTTGGATAGTATAAATCCAAGGAATTAAAAATCAAAACTTGTTTATTTTGATGTTTGGGGACCGACCCATTTTCACTCAAATGGAGATCATTGTACTTTGTGACCTTAATTGATGATTCTACTAAAAAGGTATGGTTATAACTTCTAAAGAATAAATCTTATGTGTTTTAGACATTTATTCAGTGGATGGTTTTGACCAAAAAAAGTGAGAATGTCTCCAGAAAAAAATAATGGGGAATACACTAGACACAACTTTCATATCTTTGGTCAAAGGAAGGGAATCAATAATGATAATACTATTCCCAAAACTCCACAAAAAAACGGAGTATCTAAAAGTATGAATCATACTCTACAAGAGATAGATTGGAGTATGAGGCTTCACTCTAGAATGAATAAGGGAATTTGGGTGGAGGAAATAAATACAATATCATATTTGGTGAAAAAAATATGGATTCAGCTATGGGACAAGATCTACTGGAAGAACTTTGGTCTGGTAAGAGATGAGAGGTGAACCATCTCAAATTATTTATAAGTATCACATATGTTCATATCGATACTAAAGATAAGGATAAGTTAGAGGTGAAATATAAGGTGTTTTTCCTCATTAGATATGGAGATGAGGAATTTGGATATCACATGTGAGATGATAAAAAGAAACAAGTCATCTAGATCTGAGAAGTTATTTTCAATGAAGGAATTACATGGAAAGATCAAAACTTGAATGATAAGAAATTTGAAGATAGATCAACAATCGAAGTTGAAGGTGATAAAAATAAGTTATCATATGGACTCTCCACCCGAAGACTTTAGGGGAAACATCAGAGGATGGTACTCCGATATCCTGGATACCGAATGGAGGATGATTGGATAGACCACTGTCGGATGGAGAATGATAGGATAGATCAATATTGGATAGAGAAAGTTCGGATGAATGACTACCATATAGAGAGGTTCAAATGGATGAACCTGAGGTTGTGCCGAGAAGGTATATTAATATCAGAAACCCAATTCAAAGGTTTGGATCTGATATGAACTTTATACTTTTAATGGATGTAGGTGAACCAAAATGTCTGGAAGAGGTGGCTACTCTTAGATACTCGAAACAATGGGAGCCATCCATGGAAAAGGAAATGAATTCCTTATGTCTGAACAACACATGGGAGTTTCCTGAGCCACTAAAAGGGGAAAGATCTCTATAAAACAATGAGTTTTCATTTAAAATAGGAATCTTGTGGAAGTAAGAGGTACAAATAAAGGTTGGTGGTGAATGGTTTTCAATAAAAGAAGGGATTGAATTTTCTCAAATTTTCTCACCAGTGGTAAAGAACATAACTATTCAGATAGTTCTCTATATTATTGCATCCAATAATCTATAATTAGAGTAGATGGATGTAAAAAAAACTTTCCTTCATGGGGATTTGGAGGAATAAATTTACATGGTTCAGTCCAAGGGTTATGAAGTTCATCAGAAGGAGGATCTGTTTTGTAAGTTGAAAAAAAGTCTTTATGGCTTGAAGAAAGCTCCAAGACAGTGTAATCCGAATTTTGACACTTTAATGATTGAGGAAAGTTTTAGTTGATATTATTCTGATCATTATTATTATAAGAAGTAATAGTATGATGGAACATATATTATACTGTCATTTTATGTGGATGATATATTGATTTATATTTTAGATTTCCATTGGATTGAGGAACCAAATAGGAAGTTTTCAAGAACTCTTGAGATGAAAAACCTTTGAAAAGATAAGAATATTTTGGGGATGAGAATTGAGAGGTATAGAAAAGTAAACTCTTTAGTTTTATCCTAGATGGAATACAAAAGGAAGGTCATTGAAAGATTCAGAATGGCTAGTTGTAAACCTATCTTAACTTCCCTTTCTAGACACTTAAAAAATTATAAAGCACAAACACCATCAATAGATGGACAAGTTAATGAAATAGGGAAGGTTTATTTTCCTCAGATGTTGGAAGTTTGATTTATGTATTGGTTTTTACACGACCATATATTACTTTTGTAGTGGAAATTTTTGGTAATTTCATGTCAAATCCTGGAAGGAAACATTGGGAAGTTGTGAAATGGATCATTTGATACTTGAAGGGGTTAAAGGATGCAAATTTATGTTTATGGGGTGATGATTAGTTGAAAAGTTTTGTAGATAAAAATTTTACTAGAGAAATGGACTCACAGAAAAGTACTACATGCTTTGTATTTACTTTTGGTAGAACAGTGATTAGCTGGATGTCTTGGTTGTAGCCATTTGTTACTTTATCAACAATGTAAGTAGTGTATGTTAACACTACTGAAGTAGGGAAATATTTGAAATGGTTGATGCACATGATGAAGGAACTTGAAAAGGGATCAAATAGGAGAATTTTATTATGTGATAGTCAAAGTTTCATTCATATTGCACGTAATCTAGTGTTTCATTAAATAAAGAAACACATTTACCTAAAGTATCACTTTATTTGAATCCCATTAGAAGATAAAGTGTTGGAGCTATAAAATATTGATGGAAAGTAGGATCCTTTGGATATTTCTATAAAGGTGATAGTCCAATAAAGTTTTAGGCAACATTGTATCCCAGTAGGGCTTGTTTAATCAGACAATGTAGAGAACATTGGTGTGAGGATGAGTTCAGGTGATGGTTGAATAAGGTTAAAATATTGAAGAAATTTCCAAGTGGGAGATTGCTAGGTTTGTGGAAAATCTTCAGTTTCACTAGACATAGTTTTCCAGATGGTAGTCATCGAACAAATACAATCAAATCGAGGAATACTATGGTGAGGCTTTAGTGTCATCATAAATAGATGATCAAATGGAGTCCATAAGACAGAGTTCTCTTAGATGGTGTTCATTAGGGTGGCAAACCAATGCATGGGTTATGTGCATAGTGACCAGATATTGGAGGTTTTATCAAATGGTTCACTAGTGTATTAGAGGTTTCCTAGGTCAATGGGAGGTTTATCATGAATCTAAGAGGTTGGTGATACCTATTCACCAGAAGAAGACCTCTATAAATAGAGGTGGTGGATCATATTTAATGTATGTGATTATTTTGTGTTTCCTATGATAAACAGAAGAGATTTTCAGACTTAATTTTCTAATACATTACAAATGGAGAGGAAGTGAGCGATGAGATTTGTATTCACTTGTATCTCCAGGAATGAAAATGTTTGTAGTGTTCTCTCATGGATGTAAGAAATTTATCTAAACCATATAAATATTTTTTTTCTATTTTTTCTATTTGTGTGAAGTGTGATCATGGTGTTTTGTGTGGTGATTAAGTGGTCTCTCATCCTACTTCCAGTGCACAAACTCGAAGGATCCAATTATCATAAAAACTTATGTTTAGTAGCATTGCAGAGCTTTCCATGGGCTGAGGGATATTGGACAAACAATTGTCTGGTGTACATTATGCTTGTCGAGTTCGTCTGGTGGATTAGATGAAGTGATTCCTTCTCCAAAATTTAATGAATCCACTCATGCATGTGATAAATTTAGGAAATCAAGAAATAATGTAAAGTAAAATAAGAAGGTTCCATTATTGTGTGGTTTAAAAAAAGTGATATTGGCACAACAAAGAGCTGGTGTGTTGTGAAACATTCTTAAGATCTCTCAAAGAATAACATAGAGCTAATACTAATCATAAAAGATGGTCACTAGGAACCAAAGTTGAAGAAATAATAAGAATTAAACCACCATTATAAGATAATACTAGGTGATTAAAATCATTGAGAAAAAGAAACTGAGGAGAGACCAATATGCAGTGCATAATATGATCATTTGGATCAATCCTATCAGTGTTTGAGTAAGATATCCAATAAAAATGTTTTGAAGAAGACCTATGAAACCATGTTGTAAGCAGTGACCAAGTTGAAATCTATGGTCTTAAAGATTAGTTAGAATTCAAAGATAATTTTGTGAGGAATAAGATCATTATTTGTGGGTGAATATATATCCCAGGAAATTCTTGCGATTACTTTAAGAGGACAAGAAATAGGTAAAGATAAACTACTGGGAATCTAGTACAAAAAAGAAACTATGGGATACAATAAATAATTTTCATGTTTAATATTGGAAACCCACACATGTGTAATATGGTGTACCTTAGTTTCAAGATGATACCTAGAAAACTCCACTTGTAGATTGATGATTCAATTTTAGTGGATAATTCTTGATTGGGGTGGACAACCAATCAAGGTAAGAAGTGGGTCTTTGTACCAACCCTTATAATTTTTTTGTTCCTCTATTGTTTTACCTGTATGCACATAATTGATTGTTTCTAGGTAAAAAATTAATAGATCCAATTATACTGACCAATAATAAGGGTTTAATTACCCATGGGGGTTAAATATTCATAAGATAATTTAGTAATTAGTAAAAATTAGTCAACACCTTATTCACCCACCATCTCAGTTGTCTGCTCCAATCTAAAGGGGCATCTCAATTAGTATAAGAGCCCAGGTTAACTATGGTTGGATATGGATTTTATTTTCACTGATATTTTTATCAAAGTTTGATGAAGTGTATATTATGAGATATTTTTGAAGTTGGGTCTTAAATGGAATAAGAAATGTTTACTTATACTACTATAAAATATGAAATTTCATCCAAGACATTGAAAATAGGAGAAATAAGAAGGATAAGAAATTATAAAAGAACTAAAATAAGATAGAGGATCATCCTCTATATGAATTTAGTCAAAATGGTAAGTGTTCCATCAAACTTGATGAGATATATTCATCAGATGAAGTTTGTTCTGGTTATGAAAAATACAAAGAGACTGAAAATGATAAATAACTTAGTGATTTTTATTTTGAAATTAAGGAATATTTTAAAATGTCCCCCATTCAAGTTGGTGTACACACACTGTCATATATTAATGGACTACAATATGAGAGGATGCAGTTGGACCAAGAGTCTAAATCAATGGAAAATACGTTGACTAAATAGGTTGGTAAATCCAACACTCTCTCAAGACTGGTGAAAGGAAAGGATTAATTTGTTTCAATTTTCCATGAAAAAATTTCGTTGATAAACGAGTAATTAAAAAGATATATTTGTGAGAAAGATGTTATTGAATAAGTGGCTCATTCATTTAAAAGGATGCATAAAATTTCTTTGAATGTCAAAGAAGCCCAGCTAGATGTGAAAACCAAGAGAGTGAAATAGTTGGAAATATTATTGATAGAATCAATAAATATATTGAAAGGAATGTTATAGAAAGAGAATATTTATTGGGAGGATAGATTGAGCTTAATTATGATTGAAAAGAACACACCCAGTTTAAAGTTTCTAGAGCTAGAGGTAAGGTTGAGAAAACTGGAGACAAGACAAGCTAGATCTTCCCAAGTACCAAAGAAGATGAGTTCTTCCACTTATGTTTTATAGATGATTTTTCCCTCAAAATTAACTCATACTAGTGGAAAAGAGACTATGAAAACATGTAAAAAATCATCCACCATATACTCATTAAAAAAGGTCTCCAAAATTCTAAAAGAGATGCATGCACTGAATCTATTTTATCAAATAGTGATGGACAGAATTAAAATTTTGTACATATGTGAGTGAATAAAAATTCTAATAATACTACCATATTATCAAAAGTGGATGTGATAATATAATAGTCCATACCTTAAAAATCCCATAATTACATGATTTATGAAAAGGGTTTTATTTTATTACATTTTGAGGATCTTTTGGATTTATAATCTTAGAGAGTTCAATTTAACTATTACATATAAAACCCTTATAAGTCAAAGTAGACACTTCCAATCAATTTCCATTTTTTGTAAAAATCAAATTATTAAATTCATAGCCATATTTCATTCATGAAACACTTGTTTTGGTCAAGAAAAATTTCCTTTATTCAGAGCTAGACTTCATAATAGTCCCTACTCATCCTTAGGCCCAGTTAAAAACATTTGGAAACATTGGATGAGAATAAAACTATCATCAAGGAATATAAAAATAAAGAAAACCCATTAGTCCATTTTAAAATTTATGAAAATTCTTAAGAATTTTTCCTTTTTCATAATAAACCTTGAGCTTAAATAATCATTTACTTACACATGAAATCAAATTATTTTCCCAAAGTTTTCATAAAACATATCACAAGAAATCATAAATGCAAAAACATAATCACAAGGGTTTCTTATAAAACATGAGAACCCATGAAAAATTTTTTCTTAACAAACATATATTTTACCCTTAAAAGGGTCATAAACTTTCTTAAAACATAATCTCATTTGCTTACCTTGTAAAATAAAAAAACATTTATGAAAACTCATCTACAATAATAGAAAGATCATGTAGGTACTATAAAAACCCAATACTTTTACACATATTATTACATATTTTTAACATAAACACCTATTAATTATAACCCATAAATCATGAGGCCTAATGTATTTGGAATACTGGGTTCATAATACATCAAAGTGAGGCTAAAATAAAACTTCTTTATTTTATTCTCCATAATGAGATCTTAAATCCTTTTGATATCTTAAAACTACATGGGATAACCTAGGGAATTCATATAAAAAATGGGTGAGCATGGAATCCCTCCTTTTTATTACATACCTTTTCATTAAATTTTACAAATAGAGGATCTTTTAAAGTTTAGTTTCTTGGAAAAAAGGAACATAATACATGAAAACTTAAAACATTATTCTAATCCACTTGAAAGGATTATTAAAAAGTTCATATTAAGTACATTTACTACATCTCATAATCTATGGACATACATCAAAGGAAAGAGTGATTATAAGTCTCAGTAAGAGAAAGCAATGGAAACAGTTTACAAGTGATCTTGAGGAATATTCATAAGAACATGAGGAATATCATTATGGAATAAGAAAGGAAACATGAGGAATATCATAATAAAAATAATATTAATAATAAAATTAAAATTTGTATTAAACATTTAAATGAGATATTCATAATCATATCACCAAGGTTTTTCAATTAGGTTTTATAAAAATTACCAAGGTTATTCGCCAAGGTAACATAAAACATGTCATCTCCAGAGATTGAATTCTTTACCCAATGCATTAGAGCGCTATCAGGGAATAAACTTAATATGTATTAATTTCATGTGATCAAAATTTATCATTTTCAAACATTTTATAAATAACTCATGGAGAATAAAAGAAACGAGTTTCATATCAAAATCATGGTGTTTCCAAAAGTGCTTAAAAACATGATCATTATGTCATTTTTATCCCACGAAAAGGAATGTGGGTTTAATGAATGTTAATACTAGAATAAAATATATCATTTTAAAATCTAGTTGAATACCCTTAGAAAATAAATAGACCTAGGTATTCACAAAAAGAAAATAAAAGAGAATTTATTGAGGAGAAGAGGGAAATTTTGAGAAGTTAATTTGGCAGCATAACAGGTATAAAATGAGGTTTTTAAAAAAAGTAAAAAGGGAGAGGAAAAAGGTATCCCAATCATAAAACATAATTTTTCAGTAAGGGTATGAATAAAAGGGTAATAAAAGAGAGTAATCAT
This sequence comes from Viscum album, assembly GCA_963277665.1. Lineage (NCBI taxonomy): Eukaryota > Viridiplantae > Streptophyta > Magnoliopsida > Santalales > Viscaceae > Viscum > Viscum album. The sequence continues at coordinate 1,408,320,120 of OY728130.1, forward strand.
AACATTTAGAATACAAATAGGAAAAGAGATTCTTAAATCGAAGAGAAAAGAAGGATAATTCCATTACTTTAAAGAGTTACTCCTAAAACTTGAGGATTGGGACCTTGGGAGATTGGGGAAACCTTGAGAGGAATCATTGGGAGGTAAAACTACCATATTTTCAAGGATAATGGATTGGTAGTGAAAGGAAATGGATAAATGGTTGGTTATTTATAGCAAAAGAGGAGGATTTGTTTATTAATTTCTAAATATAGGCCTTGGAAGCCTAGGTTGTGGAAAATGAAAAACCATGGGCTTTCCCATGGTATTTACCATGTGTTTGGACACTCGGATCATATTTTATGTTATTTTAATCCACAAGATTCTATCATCATTTTATTTTACTTATTTTATCAAGGAAAAGTAAAGTTCCCACAAAAACAATGTTTTTAATGTTAAAGTTTCCATTTTAGACTTTGGAAAGTAAATTATAGGTTTGGAAATAAATTAAAATCTATTAAAATACTTGATATTAATAAAATAATATATTTTAGTTCATTTATTGTGGTTAATTAGTTATTAAATCATTATGACATTATTATTAAATCATTAAACATACAAAAAACTCAAACTGTATTTGTATTATTCATAGAAAAATAAAGTATATTAGAATATTCTCATAACTTTACCTCATCCTAATTTTTATGTACTAATTTAAAAAATGAAATCTATTTTATCAAAACAATTCTATAAATATGAGAATTATAAATTTTAAATATAATTATCCTTATTTATCAAAAATATTAACAGATTGCAAATGCATAGTAAAATTTATAACACTTGAATAAAATAAAACTATTTTATCATTTATATTTAAATAAGAGTGTTTTATCATACCATTTAATTAAAATAAATATTATTCATAATATATTAGTTTATTTTAAATATTTATATCTTTTCCAAAAAGTAAAATTTCTATCCAAAAAATTAATTTATCAAATTTTATTTCAATTTTATTATGAAAAACTATTCTTAAAAAAGAATTAATGGAATAAAAATTTTATTTGTACAAAGTAATTACACTTTAAGTAACTAAGTACTGGACATGTAACCCCATATTACACATGCATACACCCTAAGTGTAAGGTGTATGATGGTGGTAGTTTCGTGGGGTACCTCAGCTAACATCAACCAAGTGGTAATCTCCACTAACTTGAAATTCTATCATAGTCGATTTCATTCAAGATTCACTTATTAAATATTGTATTGGTATTGGTCAAGAGAGAACACCAGTGATGCTACCACCTTCCCAAGCTCCGATAAAAGGGCTTCAAAGAGCATAGATATATTGGTTGAGGCCATCGACTCTTCTTTTTTATCAATTATGATTTATCAAATTTTACTTATAAACACTAATTATAACATTAAAATTATTATCAAGAGTATAGTTCCCAATGGTCATATTGACCATCATTCATAATTGACCAACGATCATATAATGTTCAAATCCATATGGTCACATTTCCCTTTATATTCACTTAATTATTAAAGATATATATTTTTTTGTGTATAATATAATATAACATGAATTTTAAAGAAATAATTATCATTCAAAAAGTCTGGGTCATTATAGTGAGCTAAAAATCCCATTAAAGAAATAAACATGACAAGTAAGTATAACATGTGAGTCAAAGTCATAACATGATATCAGAAAAGATAATACACACGAGTAATCACATTGAGGAATAACATAAAGAACATGGTATCATAAGATCATGACATCATAGGAAATGTGGTAGAAACATACAACATGACATAAACATAAGTCAATGCCTACTGATGTGATAACATGATATATTAGACAAGGTCACATAATGGATTAGGCTTACTCCCTAATCCTATAAGACTTAACCATTACCCAATGCATTGGAGGGATATATAATTATGGGCCCACCGATCACATTCATTTCATGTATATGTATATGTGTGCCTCATAGAGAAATCAATCAGAAGGTATAAACATAAGAATTAAACCTGGAAAGAAATTGGTTTACATAATCTTATCTCATATCATAATTAAGGAAATTTCATAATAAAGGTATTTTAGAAATGAGCATAAGGCATGTATTACCCCATAAAAGGAAGAGAGAGTGAAAAAGGTATATATGTAAGAGAAATATATATAGATTTTATAATAATTCTATAACATTAAATGTTATTGTTGATGATGAATAAAAATACTTTTAAAAATATTTTAAAAAAACATTATCGATGAAAATAACCTTCTCATTTTGAAAATCACTTTTGAAAAAATGAGAATTCCAAAAATATTGTGGGAACCGTTTTCTTTGAAAATATTCTTGAAAAATTATACATGAATATTCAAGGGAAATAATGTTTATGATGATAGAAAATATTGTTCATGTCATACATGTTAAAACAAATATTCCTTTCATGTTTTTGGTAAAAAGTAAAGAAGAACCTCTTTTAGAAAATGAAAATAAGATTAATTTTAATTTTTTTGTAAAAAGTAAACAAGGGTAAAAATTAATTTAAAAAAACATATAATTATAATAAATTCATTTAAAAAAATCATTATAAAGAGAACATAGACATGGTAGAGAGAAGGTTTTCTACCAGAGAGAGGAATAAAGTCAATTTACTTTAAAACATTTTCTCAATATTTTTAAGTAAAAAATAGTGGAAATAATAAGATTTCTTGAAAAGTTCATGAATAAATAGAGGAGAATAAAAAGAAAGGGTTTTATTAGGAAATTATCAAATAATATCCCATAATGGAAATTCAAGCATAAACAATCTCAATTAAGATGAGATTGAAATATAAACCATTATCGCTTTGGTAACTTTTGAATCATAACTCATGTAATTAAAGTAAATGAATTTTGACTTAAAATATTATGATTTATGAATTATTCATGATATAATATGTAAAGGTGCAGTATATACACCATATGAAAGAAATTATGTGTATAAAAAACATTTTTCTCAAAGAAGGAAGTTTTGAGATGAAACCCTTACCTCATGCATGAATCATCATGTGCATTATTTATATTCCTAAATAATAAACTTATGTTAATTATTTAATTTATTAACAAACTTTTCAATATTATTATTTCTTTTATTTTATTCATTACCATGTTATATTAAATTACTTAATCATTTAGGTTCATGTTAGACTCTGACGAAGTTCGACTCATATGTCAAAAATCACTTTGGTAAGTTGGCTAAGGTCAAAGAGATTATTAATTTATCATCTATATAATAATAATCATTACATAATTATAATTTTATAAACCAATTATACTTTTAAAGAAAACCATGATATATAGTTATGAAAAACAAACTACGTTACAATCACAGATACGGTAGGCCGTACATACACATGAGTAACCTTCCCACTTTTTAATGATAGTGATGGAAAGAAGTTAAGTGTTATTTTATATTTAAAAAATGGTAATTATATAATAAATATAATATTATTTATTTAAATACACTTAAATATAGAACCCATGTTATTTAGTAATAATAAAATTAATAAAAATGAATCACATCGCTTCGCTAGGTGCTAGTCCGTCGTACACACGGACAACGTTATCATTTTCAATGGATGGTAAGGTAAGAAAATATATGATATATTAATTTTAAATAATTTTTAATATGTCATTATTATAAAATTTAAACATTAAATTTATCCTTATTACCTTCCATGTAAAGCATATGGGAAAAATGAATCACATCGCTTCGTGAGGTGATAGTCCGTCGTACACTCGAGCGATGTTATCGTATTCCCTATGAAATGGAATGTAAGAAGGTGTATGTGATATTATAATTCCAAAAGTATATTTATATCACAAATATCATATATAAACATTAAATACATCATTATATCCATCTGTGATAAGTGGTGATAGAAAAAAATTACATCAGTTTGTGAGGCAGTAGTCTGCCGTACACACGATCAACGACTTCAGTTCCCATTTGAGGGAGGATGATATGGTTATAGGTCACAAAAATAACATAAAAACATATAATTATATTTAATATACTGATTTTATTATATAATCATGGTTTAATAAGATTTTAAGGAGGTGGAATAAGAAATAAAATAAAATGCTCGGTTAAGAACGTTACCGCTTCTTTGAACAACTTCTTTAGGTTCCAACTAAAGACTTTATAGGTTTGATTTATGATAAATAAATTTATTATAGGATTAGTATAGGTAATTAATTAAGTGATTTTGGTAGGTATTTTCTAAATCAATGGTTTTTTTACGTGTGAAGTGGATAGGAGAGAGGGTGGCCTTTTATAAGTGGAGGAGAGGACATGCTTGGAATTTTTTAAAATAAAGAATTACACCCAATTTTTTCTCAAGAAAAAAGGATAAAAAAGGACCAATTTAGAACATTAAAAGATATAATTTCTAAATATTACATAAAATTGTAATTATAAAAGTTTTGGTTAATTTTTAACCCTTATATTTTTAGTTTAACCCCCAGTAAACCCGTTTTTTCCTTAACAGCGGTAAATAATTTTTACTATTTTCATTATTTATTATGGTAAAAAAATAAGTTAAAATTATTATATAATAAAAATTTTCTAATTAAAAATATATAATCCATTTTTACAAATTAAAATCACCTAATTGGTAGAATTTAATTTAAAATTAAACCTGCAGACGTATCGAAAAAACATTTTTTCAAGAAATACATCTTTTAAGGAAAAGATAATCTCATAATAACTATATGACAAGTAATAATAATTAAATGAATTTAAATTCATATTTATAAATATACAGTATGTACATTTAATTTAAATCATTCTCTATTAGGGTTTACTTTAATTATTTAAAATGTAGAAACATTATTCACTTTAAAACAGTTTTTAGGAAAAAGGTGTTTTATAGTCAAAAAATAAACTAATACTAAAATATAGTATAAAGATGATTTAAATGTTATTAATTGGATTTAATATAAATAAATAATACTTATGATAATTTTAAATCAAATTAAAATAATAATGAGACTTAATTTATTAAAATAAATGATAATTTTATAAAAATTGGTATTTTTTACTATTCACTAAATAATTAATATTTTCCAAAAAAACTCCCAAAATATCACCCTAAGTTAATATATATATTCCAATTTTAAATATTATGTACATTTTATAAAATAAAGTTTCAAAAATTTAAAAAAAATAATTATATTATTTGCTCACATAAATTAGTAAAAATCATTATTTGAAGAAAACATATTTTCGATGAATAAAATAACTTTTCTTAAAATCAAGTGATTAGTTAATAAGAATTTATAAAAAAATTATATATATTAGTAACTTTATGTACCCTTAATAAATTAGTTAATCTTATTTATGTCATACAATTTAATGGTTAGGTTATAATGGTCTTATTTAAATAATAATATCAATAGTATATCACGGTTCATTAAAACTCAGTGTTGTGTGTCATATATACTATCAAACATAATGGTATCATTTTAAAATATAAGGGTATTAAATTATACCCCCTTAAATAAATTTCATCCTTTTTATTTAATCTTGATCTCGATAATCAAGGGCTTAAGATTTTAAAATACCTTTGTTGTAAACCCACATCATAAAAAGGATTAATAAAACATTCTCTTACTAAGATGGAAAGGAAAGTATGAAGGTCATATGGAATAAAACATAATAGGTTTTAAAATACGATAAAATTGGTGGAAAGTGAAGATATTTAAATGGAATAAAAGTGTAAATAATTATGGAGGGTGATAGAAATCATTGATCAAAATAAAGTGAATGATTAATAGAAAGTTAAGGACATAAAAACCATAAATCTATGATGATTTAAATGACCATTGATTCCTTAGGTACAAAGTTAGTAGGATAATATTTTTATTTTAAGATCCTTTTTCTATATTTGAGGAATTTTTTTACCATATAGACTAAGAACATAAGAAAATATAATTACTCGATAAGTATAATTTCATACTTTAATCAATTTACACCACAATTTCATCCTTTTATCCAAACGATGAGTATTAAAGATGATTTTTTGTGCCTGATGCACTAAAATTAACATCTAATGTATCACATAATACCCAAAAGAATAAAAATCTATTCCTCCTATATTTACTAAAACCAGATTAGTTTTTACAAGTTATCCAATATAATATATTAATCTTTAATACCTCAATAGTAACTGCCAATGTTCAACATAATCCATTCCATAAGTGTCTATTATTAAAACCCTTACACTTACATATCTATAAATGTAATAAAATTCTTCCCAAATAATCCTTTACATTAAACAAAAATATTATATATACTTTAACCTAATAAAATGTCTCCTAAAATATCATTAGTCACCTTGAAATCCAATTACTTAAAACCTAAAAAGGTATGTCTAAGAAATTAAACTTATGATCAAAATTAAACTCATAAATACATGATGGTATCCATAATCCTTAATTTAATCTAACATTAAGACATATATTCTTCCAAAATTAACATAATCCTTAGATGTTTCATGATTCCTATAACCAAAATATCATTGGTAAAAATACTTCTACATCATAATTCTTGAACCCTAATATATAAATACTTCAACCCTTTTAATTCAATGATTTGGTATAACATAGGTCCTTCCTTGGTCCAGGGTCTAACCCTTGGTTTTGGGAATTGACTTAGATAATTCCCAGGTTCCCCACATGTAATATATCGAATTCCTTGGTAATTCATTGCTCTATGACCTCCATTTCCACATAAAAAACATCTTCCCCTATATTTGATATATTATTCTAGGTGATTATTCCCACTTTATTTAGATGTATGAAGATTAATCTTCTTTACTATGTGTTCATTATCATATGAACTTTCATAAAATTCCATCCTCCTTTTATTTGACTTGTTAGAATCTCATCGAAGTTCACATTGTTAATAATATATCGCGATAGATGATTAGGCATAATCACAATATCTTTCTCTCTAGTCATCATACAATTTGGTTTCGGATAATCACCTAAGTTTCCATCACATTCAGTGTTTACATGATTCCTCCTGGTTCCAACTATTGACTAAAACCACAAATCATAGTATGATCAATAATTATCATAGTGGGAAACTACTTGATCATGAAAAATAATTTATAGGATGCCTAAATCATTACACCTTATTTTCAATCTATGACACCTTAGGTTTATCCTAGTTCATTAATATTCATCATCTATTCAAATCGTTTATGATGGTTCATAAAGAGTTTGAAATTTCCAAAGAATATTCCATGGGAGTATCAAACTATGTGCATAATGAGGCCTATTATTGTGTACTAGGTAACACTAAAGTTAATCCTGAGACACTTTTTTCAGAGTTATTACCCCTAGGTACATCTATTTCAGAACCACATTCACTTGTAGTATCTAAATAGGGACATAATTGCTCAGAAACAACTTGTTCTATACTTTACCAAGATTCCGGGATATTTTTCTATACTTAGTCTTATCCTTAGACTTATCCCTAGGGTTCTCACTATAGTTTTCTCATCCCAGTTTCCAAATATGAACTAAAAATTTTATTTGATACCAAATATAGCGACCAAAGCCTTTTATACATAACATTACATGATTTTTAACATAAAAACTATCAATTACAACCCAAGGATTGTGAGGACTAGTATCTTTGGAATACTAGGTTCATAATACAACCAAGTGGGGATAAAATAAAACTTATTTATTTCATTATCCATAATGAGCTCATAAATCATTTTGAGGTCCTAAAACTTCATCAGATAACTTATGGAATATATAAAAAAATGGGTTATCTAAAAATCCTAGTAAGGAAATAAACATGATAAGGAAGCATAACATGTGATTCAAAGGTATAATCTAATACCATAAAAGAGAAGGCTCATGAGTAATCACATGAAATCATAACATAAATAACATAAATAACATAAATAACATAAATAACATGGTATCATAATATAATGACATTATATGAAATGTGTAAGAAACATAAAAAATCACATAAACATAATTCAAGGCTAACTGAATAGAGAACATCACATGGAGGAGAGAGTCCCATAATGGATTAGGTTCACTCCCTAATCTCATGCATTGGAATCTCATGAGACTAAAAAATTACCCAATGCATTGGAGGGATATATAATTATAGACCCACCCTTCACTTTCATATCATGTACATATATAGGTTTGCCACATAAGGAAAATAATTATAAGGCATAAACATAAGAATTACCCATGGAAAGAAAATGATTTACATAATCTTTCCTCATATCATAATCAAGGAGATGTCATAATGTAAGCATTTTATAAATAAGAATAAGGCATATATTACCCCTTCAAAGGAAGGGAGAGTGAGAAAGGTATATAAGTAAGAGAAATATATAAAAATTTTATAAGAATTCCATAACATTAATGGTTGTTTTCATTTATGTATATAAATACTTTTAAAAGGATTAAAAAAACATTCTCAAGGAAAATAATCTTTCCACTTTTAAAATCAATTTTAAAAAAATGAAATTTCAATAAATATTATGGGAACAATTTTCTTTGAAAATACAATTAGAAACTTATAACATAATCTTCAAGGAAAATAATGTTTATGATGGTGGAAAATACTGTTCATGTTGTACATGTTACAACAAATATTCCTTTCACATTTTTGGTAAAATGTCAAGAAGTATCTCATTCAGAAAAAGATAAGAATATTTCTTTTAATTTTTTTTGTAAAAAGTCAAAAAGGGTAAAAATTATTTTAAAAAATCATATAAGGATATTAAAAATATTTTTAAAAAACACTTTAAAGATAACATAGACATTGTAGAGAAAGGGTTTTCGAATGAAGAGAGTAATAAAGTCAATTTTACCTCATAAAAATTTCCAAATATTTTTAAGTACCAAAGATAGAAAATGGTAACATTTCTTAAAATTTTCATTAATAAATAGAGTAGAATAAAATGGAAGGTTTTTTTTGGAAATGATCAAATAAATTTCAACATTTTAAATTCAAGCATAAACAATCCCGATTAAGATGAGATTGAAACATAAACCCTTACCGCTTTGGTAACTTTTGAATCATAACTCTCATGATTGAAGTAAATTAACTATAAATTAAAATATTAGGAAGTATTAGGTATTTATGATATAATATTTAATGGGTTAGTATATACACCATATAAAATAAATTAGGTGCATAAAAGAACATGTGTCTCAAAGAAGGAAGTTTTGATATGAAACCCTTATCTCGAGCCTAAATCGTCATTTGTTTTATTTATATTACTGAATAATAAACTTATATTAATTATTTAATTTATTAATAAACGTTTTCATGCTCATTATTACTTTTATTTTATTCATTACCATTTCATATTAAATCACTTAGTCATTTAGGTTCCTATAGGATGTTTTGATGAAGTTCGACTCATATGTCAAAAATCACTTTGGTAAGTTGACTAAGGACAAAGAGGCCATTAATTAATAATAAATAGAATAATAATAATGAAATAATTATAATTTTTACACATCAAGTATACTTTTAAAATAAACAATGAAATATGGTTATGAAAAATTAACTATGTTATAATCATGGAGATGATAGATCGTATGTACACATGAGTAATGTCTCCACTTTTCAATGATCATGATAGAAAGAAGATAAGTGTTATTTTATTTTTATAGAATTATAATTTTATAAAAAATATAATATTATTTCTTTAAATAATCTTACATATACTATCCATGTGATACAGTAATTGTAAAATTAAGAAAAATGAATCACACGCTTTGTGAGGCGATAGTCCGCTGTACACACGAACAACGTTATCATTTTCAATGGATGGTAAGGAAGTATATGATATATTAATTTTAAATAATTTTTAATATTTAATTATTATAATATATAAACATTAAATTAATCCTTATTACTTTTCATGTAAAGCATATGTGAAAAATGAATCACATCGCTTTGCAAGATGATAGTCTGTTGTGCACACGAGCGACGTTATCGTATTCCCTACGGAATGGAAAGTAAGAAGGTTCATGTGGTATTATAATTAAATAATTATATTTATATTATAAATATAATTTAAAAACATTAAATACATAAATATATCTATCCTTTAGAAGTAGTGATGGAATATAAATTACGTCGGTTCGTGACACGATAGTCTTTGGTACACACGATCAACAGTTTTGTTTCCCATTTAAGGAAGGAGGACAAGTTTTTAGGTCATGAACTTAACATAAAAACATATAAGTATATGGAATAAAATAATTATATTATATCATAAATATTTAATAATATTTTAAGGATGTGTAAAAATAAATAAAATAAAATGCTCGGTTAAGAACGTTACCTTTTATTAGGAAAAATTCTTTAGGTTTTCACCAAAAGCCTTTATAGGTTTGATTTATGATCAATAAAAGGATTAAAATATTCAGGGAGGGAATTAAGGAATTTATTTTCTTAGGGATTGTATGAAACAATGAGTTTTGGAAGTTTGAATAGTTTATTAGAGGGGGTGACCTTTTATAAGTAGTGTAGAGGACACACTTGAAATTTTTGAAAAGAAAGAATTACACCCATATTTTTCTCATGCCAAAAGGATCCAAAATGGAAAATATTAAAGCCTTAGAATATATAAGGTATAAATATGACAATATAATAGGAATTATAAAATTTTTGGGTCATTTTTAACCGTTATCTTTTTAGTTGAACCCCCAGTAAACCCGTTTTTTCCTAAACCATAGTAAATAATTTTTGATGTTTTCACTATTCATTATGGTTAGAAATTAAGTTAGAATTATTTTATAATATAAATTATAATTATTAAAAATATGGAATTAAATTTTATAAAGTCGAATCACATTATTTTTATAATTTAATTTAAAATTAAACCTGCAAACGTGTCAAAAATGGGTTTTCAGGAAATTCATTTTTTAAGGAAAAGATGATCTCATATTAACTATATGATAGGTAATAATAATTAAATTAATTTAAATTAATATTTATAGATATATGATCTATATATTTAATTTAAATCATTCCTCATTAGGGGTTATTTCAATTATTTAAAATGGAGAAACATTATGCACTTTAAAAAAGTTTTCAGAAAAAAAAGTGTTTTAAAGCCTAAAAATAAAATTATACTTAAATATTATATAAATATGATTTAAATGTAATTAATTGGATATAATATAAACAAATAATACTTATTTAAATTTTAAATCAAATTAAAATAATAATTGGACATAATTTATTATAATAAATGACAATTTTATAAAAATTGACATTTTCACTGTTCACTGAATAATTAATATTTTCTGAAAAAATACCAAACTTTCACCCAAATTTTATATCTATATGATGATTTAAAAAATTAATTCCATTTTATCAAATAAATTTTCTAAAATTTTATAAAAAAATTATATCATTTTCTCACAAAAAGCAGTAAAAATCATTTTTTGAAGAAAACATATTTTTGATGAATAAAATGAATTTTCTTAAAATTGAGTGATTGGTTAATAAGAATTTATAAATAAATTTATATTTTATTATTACCTTTATATACCTTTCATAAAGTATTTAATATTATTCATACCCACTAATTTAATGACTAGGTTAAAACGATCTTATTTAAATCATAATGTCAATAATATATTATGGTTTGTTAAAACTCAGTGTTGCGTGTCATATACGCTATCAAGCATAATGTTATTTGTTTTAAATATCAGGTAGTTATAGGTAAATTGAGAAATAATCTTTATATCACTCTTAAAATCAATCTTACAATCACTGTTAAAAATCAAATAACCCACATGGTTAATCCGACATGTATTCTCCAAAGAACAAAATCATTACCTAATGCATTAGAGAAATATATCAAGATCACCCATCATTATAAAAAATATACAAGTACAATAAAATACATAAAACACATAAAATATTTAATTTTCATTATAAAATATCTTAATTATTCTGTTTAACACATATACATAAGCACTTTTGGGCTTCATGTAAAAATAAGTATAAAAATACTTTTTCTTTGAAAACACTTTAAACAAAAATTCCCAAAATAATAATAAATAGGATATTATTTTTAATAACCATGGAAAAATATTGAGGAAATTTATTAAAGATCGACTCTCATGATGGAAAAAAATTCTTCTCATGATGTATATGTTAAAAAATATCCCTTTTCACGCTTTTGTAAAAATGTCAAAAATAAACCATATGGAAAATGTTAAAAAGTCTTATTTTTAAAAAATTCATAAATAAATTCAATAATTATTTAAGATTAATTTGAAAATAAATTTTATTATATTAATAACATACTTGAATTTTTTTTAAGAACATTGATATGGAGGAAGAAAAGAAGAAAATATTTAAAACTATTAAAATAAGGATTTAAAGAATAATCTCTCACCTCAAGTCCGACTTACCACGTGCGCACTATAATTCCTTTATAATAAACTTATAATAATTTTATGTTTAATTAATAAACTTATTTGATTGTATTAACTTATAATTATCCCTTTTATTTCATTTATTCTCATGCCTTATATGGTTATAAATTAGTTAAGTTCATGTCAGACTTTTTGAGGATGTTTTACTCATAAATAAAAAAAAACTTCAGTGGGTTGACCATGGTTGAAGGGGTCATTGTTACATAATCTACAGAAAATTAATAATTACATAATTATAATTTTTATACATTAAATATAATTTTAGTATCATTCATGAATGGCGTACATGAAAAACGAATCACATCGTTTCGTGGAGGTGGTAGTACACGCGTATATACGAGTGATGTTATCATTTTCCAATAGATGAAAGGGTAAGAAGGTAAGTAATATATTATATTTAAAGAATCATATTTATTCCATGAATATAATATATATTCATTAAATCCATCATAATAACCAACCTTGAGAGGTGGTGATAAAAAACAAAACACATTGATTCTTGGAGGTGGTATTCCACACGTACACATGAGTAATGTTTTCATTTCTGATAGGATGGAAAAGGAGTTTAAAAAGGGTTAGGATATGAAAATAATAAAATATTAGTATATTTAATATACTTATGTTATTATATTATCATTTTTACATGATATTTGAAAAAGGTGGAAGAAAAAATAAATACAAAAACACCCGATTAATATTTTTATCTATTGTTTGGAAAACCTCCTTTGACTTACACCTTAAGCCCTATAGGTTGGTATCCTATTGAGAATAGAACCTATAAAACATGGGGAGGAATGTTGGTAAGGTATTTTGGTAGTTATTAGCTAAGATAAATGGTTCAATAGGTGTAATTAAGAGAGGAGTGGAGGTGAATTTTTATAAGTGAGGTGAGTTATAATCTTATAAATAATGAAATATTAATATATAATATGTGTCTAAATCATGTAAAATGGATCAAAAGTGTCATATATTAAACTTTAATGTGAATAAGTTCTAAATATAATCAAAAAATAAAATTTATATATGTTTAGAATTCATTTTAAACCATATATTTTGGTTTATCCCTCTCGTCAATCTTGTTTAACCTTAACTGTTGTAGAAAAATAATATTAAAGTTTCATTAAAGAAATTTTAAAAATGTAAAGTGGAAAATACCTGGACCATTCGTAATATCATATAAAACTTCCCATCCAATTGAGTTATTATAGTATTTTTTATGATTTTATAATGATTTAAAAATTAATTTTAAACATTAAATACCATTTAAAGACATTTTCATGACAATTCACATATTTTGACTTAAAAGGCATCAAGATAAAAATTAAATTTAAAATAAAACAATTAAAAAATAACATATAATTCATAATTATTTATAAAATTAATGTAATGCCATAATTAAACTAAATTTAATCACTTTTAATATTTTTAAAACCATTTATTTTTTTTCATACTTGCACAAGAATTGTATCGACGATGTAGAAGCATTTTAAATAGTTATACTATATATAAAAATAAAAAATAAAATATTAAAATGAAAATATATTATTATAAATAATAATTATCATCTTTTTACATTCATAATTTATATTTAATCTTATCCTAATCATGATAACACATTTAAAATATAAAATGATAGAAAATGACATTTTATTAAATGTAACACTTCCTCCCCTTAGAAGCCAACCATTATTTCAAATGAAGACACTAAGAATAATACAAGAAGGAGGATAGTTTTATACTCCACATAATACACACAAGTAATGGATATCATTTGAGGTATTTTTTTCCTCTTATACTTTTATTTTTACCTTAATTTACCTTAACTGTGATAAGTTATTTTTTTAACTCGGTAAAATTTTTTGTGACAAAAATAAAATCAATATTATAATTTTTTTGTAAATGATGGTTAAAAATATTAAATACACTTTATAATATTAAATTTTCATAATTTATAAAATTAATTTTAATATAAGTTCTCAAAACGTAATGAAAACCCATTTTTGAAAAACACTCACTTTAAGCATAAAATGAACTTATACCAAAATCAAATGTGATGATGATTTATATGAAATTAATTAGATTATTTTTAGTCAAAGTGGATTTAATTTAATTTAAAACCAAATTATAAATAGAATTATACTTTAAAATTACTTTATTTAAATAAAACAAATAATAGTTTTTCAAAAATTTACATTTTTTACCATTCACTCGAAAATCAATATTTTTAGAAAAATCCAAAAACTAATAATAACACTACTATTAAATAATTATTTGAAGTATGTTAGCTATTTTTTCAAATACAATTTATAAAATTAGAATAAATTTATTGTAATATTCACCCACAAAAAGAAATAAAACCATTTTTGAAGAAAATGTACTTTTAAAGCATAAAATGACTTTATTTTCATTCATTACCTCGCAACTATAATTAAATTAATGTTAATTCATTAAATTTGATATATATTATACTTATTTTATTGGAAACATTTATCAATATCAATTAATTTAATATATTAAGATAAAAATACATTGTGCACATAAAAATGGTTTTATGAAAAATATATATTTTACCTTCAAAAGATTTTATCTTTATGTCCAACTAATGGATAATAAATTTATGATTTATTATTCATTTTATTATAGAAAAAAATTTAATATATATTTTATAATATGGTTATTCCTATTCATACTTTCCAATCTAACGGCCAGTTCATAATTCTCATATTTAAAATAATAATATTTATATAGTATATCACCGTTTTATTAAGATCTATGTTGCGTATACCACATGATATCAAATATTTTACTTAAAAAATTATAAAATCTTGGGGTGTTACATTCTACCACACTTATAAAAATTATATCATCATAATTTAAATTTTATGCTCTCAAAATGAATTTATCATAACATAGTAATAAAATTAGATATAGATTTTATTATTAACTTTAATTTCTTGGTAAAGAATGGAAAAAGTATTATTTCATAAAATAATGCACCTTTATAAGACTCATAGATGCAGATGAGTTTCTAAAATCATACCTCTATAATTGAGTGTTACTTTCCACATAAGACTAGATATATTTGAGAAATTATTTTACCATCGATATATATATTTTATGAAAATATAAATACTTTATTTATTTTTAATTCATATATGGAATTTCGTTCTTCATTTTTTCTTCAACCAGTATCCACTTATATCTCATATCTTATCCCAAGTGATGAATATTCGAGATGAATTTTTCATGCATGAATCACTAAAATTAACTTTTAATGGATCACAAGATCCATAAAAGGATGAAAATTTATTCACATTGTTTCTATACATTAACAAAAAAAAATGATTATCATAATTTAAGATAATATACAATATGAATAAATACTACTTTAATCTCCAATACCGCAATAATAACACCCATATTTTAACTAAAATCATTCCATAAATAATTAACCTTAAAACAAATCAAAAAATGCTCAACTAAAATTAAATCCCATAGATTATAAAGATTTTATCACATATTATTCCAATATAATCTTAATATTTATCTCCAAATAACATCAATCACTCTTAAAATCATAGACCAAAAATGTATATTTCTTAATCAAATAATCTCTAAAATATGATAATATTTTCCATAAATAACATGAATCACCATAAAGCTATATTAAAATCATATATAATCCCAAAATATAATTCAACCATTATTTCTAAAATAAAATCTCTTCTTAACCAATAATTTTTTCACTTACTTTAATCATATAATGTCCCCAAAAAGTAATAACCCATTTATCCCAATTAACCATAATTAACTCAACATCAAAGATTATCTTAACCTTTAAGATTATCAATACTTCTAAACTTATGTATACAAAATTTAAAACCATATTTCCTCAAATAAAATTTTCACTACGATACAAGTTAAACTTAAGGATTACATATACCCCAAACCTTTATTAAAACTAAATAAATGACTCCTAAAGTACTCTCATCATATAAAGCTTCAAAAGGGGTATTGATGACTTTAAAATTATGATCAATCCAAGACTTATTAACCCATTATGGTATCTAAAACTATTAAATTATCCTAATATGAATCATCCCAACCTATAAAGTTATCTAACCCTCTCCTTTGATACCAACTATAACAACTTGTACCTTAAATAACCCATAATTGTATGATTTATAATATGGGTTTCACTTTCTTATATTTCTAAGACCTTTTTGGTTTAGAGTTTTAGAGAATTAGGAAAGTTATTACATACCAAACCCTTATAATTAAAAGTGTACACTTACACTCAATGTCTATTTTCTTCTATAAAAACTAGATTCTTAAATTCACAATCCTGTTTCATTCAATACATACTTGCTTTGTTCAAGGATAATATCCTTTATTTGGAGCTTGAAATCACAATAGTCGATACCCATACTTCGAACCTATATTTTTTTTTTGAAAACTTGTTATGAGCACAAAAATATAATTAAGGGATATAAAAAGAAAAGAAACTTGTTATTCTATTTTAAAATTTATGAAAACCCATAAGAATTTTTTTATTTTTCATATTAAAACACGAGATTAAATAATTTTTTAATCACCCATGAAATCAACTTATTTTACTAATTATTTCATAAAACATCTCATAAGAAATCAAAAATTAAAAATCATAATCCTGAGGGTTTCTTAGAAAACATGAGAACCCATGAAAATGTTTTTCTTAAAAAACACATCGTTCACCCTTAAAAGGGTTATAAAATTTCATGAAACATAAGCTCATTTTTTTACCTTGTAAAATCAAAATACTTCCATGAAAACTCATTTTAAATAATAGAAATATCATGTAGGTACCTTATAAAATAATCTTTATATCACTCTTATAATTACTCTTATAATTGGAATAACCCACATGATTAATCCAACATGTATTTCCCAGAGAATAAAATCATTATCCAATGCACTAGAGTGATTTATTAAGCTCACCCATCATCATGAAAAATTTAAAAGGAATATAACATACATAAAACAAATTCAATATTTCTTTTTAATCATAAAATCTCATAAATTGTTCCATTTAACACATATGTAGAAGCACTTTTAGGCTTCATGTAAAAATAAGGATAACAATCCTTTTTCTTTGAAAATGATTTAAAAAATTCCAAAAGAATGATAAATAGGATATTATTTTGAAAAACCATGAAAAAATAGAGAGGATTTTTATTAAATAATAATGTTCATGATGGTGGGAAATTATTCTCATGTTGTATGTATTAAAAAAATATTCCTTTCACACTTTGGTAAAAATATAAAAAATAAACTATTTATAAAACATTAAAAGACTTATTTTTAAAACCTTCATAAAGAAAGTAAAACACGGTTTAAAGTTAATTTTAAAATAAATTTCATTATATTAATAACATACTTGAAATGTTTTAAATAACATGGATATGGAGAAATAAAATAAGAAAAAAAAAACTATTAAAATAAATTTTTAAAGAAACATCTTTTACATCGAGTCCGACTCACCATGTGTTCACTATAATTCCTATATAATAAACTTATAATAATTTTATATTTACTTAAGAACATTTTTTGTGTGTATTAGCTTATTATTATCCCTTTTATTTAATTTATTACCATGCATCATATATTTCTAAATCATTTAATTTAATGATGGATGTTTTGAGGATGTTCGATTCATAAATAAAAACAACTTCAGTGGGTTGACCAGGTCAAAGGGGTCATTGTTCAATCATATACAGAATATTAATGATGTCATAATTATCATTTTTATAAATTAAATAAAATTTTATAATCAGATATTAAATTCATAAATGAAAAACGAATCACATATTTTTGTGGAGGTGGTAGTCCAAACCTACACATGAGCGTTGTTATGTTTTTCCAATGGATGAAAGGGTAAGAAGGTAAGTAATATATCATCTTTAAATAATAATAATAATTTCATAAATATCATATATATTTATTAAATCTATCATAATAACCAACCTTGAGAGGTGATTATTAAAGACGAATCACGTCGCTTCATGGAGGTGGTAGCCCACACACACGCATGAGTGAAGTTTTCATTTCCCATAGGAAGAAAAATGAGTTGAAAAAGGGTTGGTCCATCAAAATAATAAAATTTAAGTATATGTACGATACTGATGTTATTATATCAGCATGTTTATATAATATTTTAATTAGGTGGAATAATAAATAAACACAAAAATACTTGGTTAAGAGTTATATCTCTTCTTTGGAAAACCTCATTTGACTTACACTTTAAGCCTTCTAGGTTGGTCTCTTGGTGATACTAGAACCTGTAAAACTTTGGGAGGAACATTGGTAAGATATTTTTGTTGTTATTAGTTAAGAAAAAAGGTTAAATAGGTGTATTCACCAATCCTAATGGGCATTTTAGGACTAAAAAAGATAGATTAAGTAAACTCAGTATGATGATTTGGGTGAGGAAATTCTTCTAAATTTGGGTACACTGATGTTTGGAGAGTCCAATATGACGATTTTATTTCTACATTTTTTGTTACATTGATCTAACATCTAATAATTAACTTTGGTGTGGGATTATCAACAATTTATGTCAAAGAAAATATTCTCAAAGACTCAGTAGTTTACTCGATAACAGCTCAGGTAACATTCTCTCTTACTCAGACGTCTTTAGATTTTAGTGGAAGTTATTTTCATAAAACGAATGGAATTGGAAGATAGAAAATTTTATATTGAAAAAATAAATAGAATTTATTTTAAATATTTAATGATATAGGTTGTGGATTACCTTATCCAGAAGGATCTAGAAGTTTTGTTGAAGGGAGTTAAGCTATAAGCAATGGAAAAGGAGAATCAGAATGGATAGATATAAAGGCTTTGGGTTTGGTGAGGATTTCATTAGCCTAAAACGTGGCTCTGAATATCCAGGAGAATAATAATACAATTTATTTAATTTCATACCTTATAGATAGGTACAATAAGTATTCTACACTTAACAAAGTGTGTTTGATATAATTATTGTTCAGTATGAGGCTATCAGATGGATGACCTACAATGGATCATGTGAATTATTTCAACTTGATTTGTATCCAGATTGAGTCTATGAAGGCAACATTCATGGATAATTATTTGAATATATTACTATTTTCATCATTTCTATAATCATGGGATGAAATGGTAATAGTAGTAACTCTTGTAGAAAGGGAGACTTGATATTTAATGATGTCCAAAAATTTATTCTTAATAAAGATCTCTAGAAGTGGTAGATTCAAGTACCTTTATAAAATTCATTTAATATTATGTAAATATCAAATTCATCCCATTGAAAAAGTAAAATATAATCAAAAGATATGTCAAGTGAGAGGAGTATAGGTAAATCTATTAGACCCAGGCCATCATGTTGGAACTATAGTAAAAGGGGTCATCTTAAGGAATGTTTTTTTGAATACAAATGAAATTACATATGATTAAATTATAGAGGTTTAAATTCTATGATTTCAACTTTTAATATAAGTTCCAATCTACTTTTGAGTTTCAACACTCTGGTGGAGTCTTAGATAATAGATTCTGGATCATCTTTCCACTCTATAGGTGAAAAGGGGTACATGTAAAATTATATATCCATAATCTTTAGAAAAGTGATTCTAGTAAATTATAAAGATATTATAAATATGGGGAAGGGATATGTGATAATTTAGATTAATAATTAAAGTTTTCTTATATTAAAGGATTCTCATCTTATTCCAGGTCTTCAGAAGAATATGATTTCAGCTGGATGACTGAATAAAAATAAGTATAGAATAAAATTTGAAAATAGAGTGTGTAAAATAACTCAATGTTCCTTGGTTATATATATATAGGTGTAAAATATGGTACACTTTATCTAACTATAAGGACAATGGGAACTTCACTTACTAGTACTTCAATTTTTGGCAGTTCATATTTTTGGCACTATTGACCTGGTCACCTTATTGAGAAAGGCATAAAGGTTTTAACAGGAAAATGAATGATGAATTTGGATCATTCAGAATTCAAAATCTATGAGAGTTTTATATTTTGTAAGAAATGAAAGGTGAAATTTAACTTGAGTGTCAGAATGATAAAATTCTATAAACTTAAACTTGTTCATGTAGATGTTTGGGGACTTTACCCAATTAAATCTCATGGAGGGTCACTATGCATTGTGACTTACATCGAAGAATCTATAAAGAAAGTATGTTTATACTCCTTGAAACATAAATCATAAGTGTTTTGGGTATTTTCAGATCAAATATATATTTTAAAGTGATATAGTATACGAGCTAAAATTCTTGAGGTTAGACAACGAATATGAGTATACCTGAAGAAGTTTTCAGAACTTCTACAGGCACTGGGGAATTAGGCATGGAAAAAATATACTTCACATGTTTGAGAAAAAATGTTGCTAAAATGATGAATCAAATGATTATTGAAATGTCACAATGTATGAAGTTTCATTTAGGAATTACCAATGAATTTTTGGTGGAAGTAGTGAATACAACAACATACTTGATCAACTAGAGCCCTTCAACACCAATGGGAAAACAACTATCATAAGAACTATAAATAGGTAAATCACCAGATCTTTCTCACCTTAAATTATTTATAAGTTTATCCTATGTACATATGGATGATAAAGATAGATAAAATCTTGAAGAAAAGTAAAACACATGTTTATTTTAGGGATATAAAGATGAAGATCTTTGGTTTCGAATTTGGGATGGTGATAGAAGGAAAGTTATCATAAGTTTAAATGTGTTCATTAATGATTTGTTCTATGGAAGGAATAGAATATTATGGGGAAGTAGGTTGAAAATAATTTATTAAATTTAATCCAATTTCATATAAATGGAGGCATTGTGGGAGTCCATGTTCTAGATAATTTAAATGGATCTGGATCTATTGGAAGTTTAAAAGCTCTAGAGAAATGTTTTAAGGGTAGCATATAATATTTGAGGTTAAGACCAGTGGAAGATATAACTGAATGATCAATAACTGGTGAATAACTATTTAGAGTTACAAAGTATGAAATTATAGAAGTTTCAGTTCCAAAGAGAATAGAATCACATTCTATATTGTGAAGGTCTATAAGAGCTATATGATTAGTAAAAAGTTATGAATATGACTTAAACTTCTTGATTTTAATGGATGGGGGAGAATCATAGAGCCTGGAAGAAGTGGTTACTCTGGTAAGTTTCATTTTTCCATGAAGGAGGAGTTAGATTTATTACATGATAATAGCACCTAAGTTATAATTAATCTACCACTCAGGAATAAGTAAAATGAAAACAACTAGGTTTTTCAATTAAAAGTATAAGATGATAGAAAAAAATGTATAAGTAAAGGATGGTGGTCAAAGGGTTTCATCAGAAGGAGGGAATTAACTTCTATGAATTTTTTTCTCTAGTATTTAATAAAAATAAAATTTAAATTGTACTATGATTTGTTTCTTATAGAGATTTACACCTAGAATATATGGATGTGAAGATTATTTTTCATCATGAATATTTGGAAGAAAAATTTTATATAAAGAAACCTATTGGTTTCATGGATCAACAGACTTAAGGCTTAGTGTGAAAAATCAATAGAAGTATCTATGTTTTGAAAAAAAACACAAAGATAATTTAACTATAATTTCTAATCATTCATTTAGTATAGTTTTTTATATGGAAAACATAGACCATTATTGATACCAAAATGAGTAAAGTTATGGGAAATTCATAATTCTACTTTTATATATGGATGATATTCTTTTTGTGAGTTTAAACATTCATTAGATTCAAGAGCTGAAAAATGAATTATATTAAAGGTTTTAAATAAAAGATCTCGGTGAAGCAAAAAAGATCTTAAGAAATAGGACCAGGTGACATAGTAAGATTGAAAGTTTGGTTCTATCTCAAAAAGACTATATCTGTAAGATTACTAGAAGATTTGGAATGATTGGATATAAGTTAGTTTCAAATCCTATCACCATAAACTTAAAACTCTTGAAGGAAAATTCCCCATAAATTAAGGAAATGGAAAAGCACATAGAAAAGGTATTTTTTTCATCAATGATATGAATCTTTATGTATTCTATAGTGTGTAATCAACCAAACATTGCTTATATAGTGGGACTTTTTAGTTGGTTCATGGAAAATATGGGGAAATAACATTATGAATCTATTAAGTGGGTCATGAGATATATTAAAGATGAAAGATACTACCCTATTATTTAGAGAATATTATACATTATTTGGGTATGTTTACACACACTTTGAAGGAGATTCAGATTCATTTAAGAGAATAACTGATTATGTCTTTACTTTTAGAGGAACTATGATTAGATGGGTTTCATGGCTGTCATCAGTGGTTATAATCTCCACAATGGAGGTAGATTTGTGGAAAAAATATAAGAAAGAAATAAAATTGTATGGTTAATATTTTTAATTTAAGATCTTAGAATTAGATAGGAATGTTCATTACTCTACTGTGATTGTTAGAGAGAAATAAACTTGCCTAAAAATTTGATATTCCATGTGAGGAAAAAAATACATCGACCTTAAGTATCATTATATCTAGAATTTTCTTGAGGATGGAGTGTTGAGGTTATGGAAGATAATTATAATTCATAACCCAACTGACATGTTCACTGAGTGTTTAGTCTAGGAAATCCTGAGGCAACATCATGCCTTAGTGGAACTTGGGTGAATGAGTAACAATGTAGGAGTGTTTCATGCGGTTGAAGTGGGAGTTTTTTGCCAAAGAGTTGGAGGATGTCATGGGATCCATGAAACAATCTTCAAGTATGAGATTGTGAATAATATTCAAGTTTTGGAGTTAGTTTATTGGAAGGATAAACTTTAGAGAACTTTTTAGTATTATAAGAGTAGTTTTAGAAGGTATTTATTGGCCAAAATGGTGTGACTAGAAGGTTTCATCTTCTAATGGATACAAGGCATGGTGTTAAGTTCAACAAGTTCTTGGGATGTCTATTCACTAGAAAGTTCACTATTTTGAGGCCATTTTAGTAGATTTTGGAATCAATATAAGGGGATTATGTATATTTTTGAATCACTATTATTAGGGAGTTTTCATAAAATAAGTGAGGTGTAGGAGCACTGTTCATTTATTAGTGATTGGAGGTCAAACTGAGGAAAGATATAGGAAATCGATAGTCACTATTGATAATGGTTGGACCCCCAAAAATGTAGAAGTTTAGTGAAAATATTTGGCTTGGTGAGACTTTATATAAAATGGGGTGGGAACATATACTGAGGTGTTGAGTGATCATTGGGTTTTGTGATCTACATGGTTGAAAAGTCACCAAAATTGTTAACCTTTTTTCACTTATAATGAAATGTAAGTGTGTAATGATTCTCCCATGGGAATAGGATAAATGTACAAACCTTATAAAATATCTTTTATTATTTCTTGTTTTCTTTTTATTTCATGTTTTCTTGAATTATTTTGGAGTAAACAAGAAAGACTAAGTAAACTCAGTGCGGTGATTTGGGTGAGTTCATTCTTCCAAGTTTTGGTACATTGATATTTGGAGAGTTCCATCTGGTGACCTGATTTCTATGTTAATGGTTATAGTGATATAAATTCTATTGATTTAATTTTGTGTGGGAAACTCAAAATAGTGTAGGTACACTAGGTACCTGGTGCGCCTATGATCCATTTTTTAAAAACAAGGGCAGAATTCTCTTTCCACCCCTATTATTTTTAAACTCCTTCAGGTTTTCTTTTTTGGGGGTTTCGATCTTGTAAGGGAGAGCTACCCATGAATTTCCTATTATCACATTTGATTATCCCTTACCCTTTATGGATTATAGTGAGTTTCTTTAGTGAATAATTGTAACATCCCAGCCTATATCATTCCAACCAGTATCTAGACCAGTTTTCCACATGACCTCAAGTGTGCCTCCCCATATTCCAGAGGCTATCGACTAGAAGTTAGGGTCTAATGAAGAACATGGGGAGACTATACCCTCTTTATCAGAGTATAAAAATAATAGAAATAATAATAAATATTGAGAAACAATATCCAAAAAAACAACCATACATCACATAACCAAATCCCAAAACTAGATAAATTCCCATAAACCAATATAGTAAACATACCATGTCATAATAGTGTCATGCATCAATTGAAACCCAAAAAAGAGATTGAAAATACCCAAAATGGGTTCTGATATCATGTATGGTCACCTCATACATGCTCCATCCCAAGTCCCAACTCATCCATTTATCATTAGGCCTTTACCCTTA
Source organism: Viscum album (assembly GCA_963277665.1). Lineage (NCBI taxonomy): Eukaryota > Viridiplantae > Streptophyta > Magnoliopsida > Santalales > Viscaceae > Viscum > Viscum album. The sequence continues at coordinate 1,408,344,875 of OY728130.1, forward strand.
TCTCAATCTGCAATCATGAAGTCTGCTCGGGTACCAACGACAGCTCCAGCAGGGTGTGACTACAACTTAGTTGGCCACCAAAAACAGTGTCTCAAGTAATATATAGTCTAGTAAAAATGTATACCTATTTATATGAAATAATATACAAAGTAATAAATGTAAAATAGGTTCTTGAAATAAACAGTTATCAATCAGCCTCTTAAGATCTCAGGCTTAACCGTGACACCCAATCGACCAAACCTACTTTATACCATGCTAGAATTTTGAACCATATTCCATAGTGGTTTAACACTTTAATTCAAAGTGGGGAATTCTTGAATCAAATAAAGTTCAAAGTACTAAGAATAATTATTCCACTTACCTACCCATGTCAAATCATTAGTTCTTGAACCATCAGTCTGGAAACTAAGACATGTTTAACATTAGTGGTCCCCAGATTATTAGTCTCTCCTAGTCCCAAGATGAGGAGAATTAGTACAAAATCCTAACCCATACCGTTATTAACATTTTTTTCAAGGTTCATAATCTTTGACCTTTTAACACACAATAGCAACAAGGGTTCACCTTCTTCACCTGTCATTAATCCCATGGTATATTACATTCAACACCTTTGACCCAATTTAATAATCAAACCACTTTTCCATTTATTCATATAACAAAACCATTGAATTTTATTTTAAAACCATTCAATGATATGAAAATTCCCCTTTAACCATTTACCACTTCTTCCCTTTATCGTATCATAACTTGTTTAATATTCCAAATTAAGCTAAACAACCCCTTATACCATGATAAAATTACAAACAAAAAGCATAACTTGTTTAATATCAAAAACCCTATATTACATCATTTACAACACATTGTATCATTATCAATGGATTGGTACACACTTTGGTTGGCCATAGGTTCAATCTTATAGTCTTAGATGGACCCAACATGATCTGTGAAGGATCTATCAAATCATTTAATTTCCCATTTTTTTTCTTAATCAAGGAATGAATGTTTTATACAGAGGTGCAATGGAACATACCACATACACATGAACAATATCAAGACCCTGAAATAAATTATTGACTACTTACCTTATTCTCATAGACAACCACTTATCTTCCCCCTAGCCTTTGATTAAATCAAAAATTGCCACAACCATAAAAGAAAATAACTCCCTAGAAATGGGTCTCTTTATAATTACAAAAAGAGGAATAACCAAGATTTGAATCATCTAGAAAATATAAGTAAACTGACTCGTAGGCATACTTGGGGATTCAAATTACAATAAATGAAACTTTAAACACCCTAGAATCGAAGGATACCCACCCTTGGGATAGGAGGCAGTGTTTTGTTTTCACCCTGGGATGCTAAGAGTGAAATTATGTAAACAATTGGGGGAGATGGATATAATATTAGAAAGGAAAAATCGTAAAATTTCCATTTTTAATGAGGCACATAGTTTGGCCTCATGGTTTTCCAAACCATGTTCCAATTGTGAGACCTCCTCTATACAAGGAAATTATGGGTCAAACAGTATCCTCATCCACCTGAACAGGTTGAAAAACCATGTAGAATCCATTGGAATGAATCTAGACCCAACCCACATGGTTTATAGGTCACCTCACATAGTTTTCACAACCTAGTTTCCCCCTAAATCATGCCTCACTGTCATGGATCACAGTTATCACTGACCATGTGCTAACCATGCACCGTGTACTTTAAGATCTATTTTCCATATTTTTCAAGTCCCAAACATTTGGGATGTTCCAAAGACCTTCCCTACTATCAAGAATTATTTTAATATCTATTTAAAATGAGTTTAACCAAAATTAAATTTAAAACATACCTCATCAAAAGGATTGGATCTTAAAATCTCCCCTATATATAACATCTAATACTTGAGATGAACTCTCCAACATTACTAATCATCCAAGGTAAAATGGTCAGGCCACTAGACCTACATATGAGCTTACCTCTCCCAAATTTCCTCTTAAACATAGCCATGCTTCCATTGCACTCAGACCAACAACACAATATTACCCTGATGAATTTTCTCACTGTGATCTACAATAGGAATCAGATGCTCCTCAAAGGACACATCAAACTCAATTTAAACATCATCAACATAAATCACATAAGAAGGGTTGAGGTGATACTGCTGAATCTATGAAACATAAAAGAAACATAATGAATAGAATGATACCACTATAGAAGAGCCAATTAGTATGCTATCAAACTGATCCTCTCAACAATATTGAATGGTTAATCATACCTAGGTTCCAACTTTCCCTATTTTTGAATCCAATAGTGACCTAATCTTGTTGAAACTTAAATTAACACACTATCACCAATTGTAAACTCAAGAGGTCAATGATGTTGATCTACATATGACTTATTTTTAATTTGGGCCATATAAATACAATTCTATATGAAATGGACCTTCCCTAATGTCTAGTTTATAAGAATCATCCCTAATAACTAAGACTCTCTCTCTCTTTCATCCAACATAAATGTGATCTGTATGGACTACCATAGAGTGCCTCATATAGTGCTAACCTAATAATTGTTGTTATAGGTGAACTCAACAAGTGATTAGTTATTATCCCAAGCTCCACCAAAATCTAGGATACATACTATCAGTATGTCCTCTAACATTAAGATAGTCCACTCCAATTTCCCATCTATCCATGAGTGGTAAACTATACTAAAAACACCAGAGTACCAAGTGACTTCTACAACCCTTTCTAGAAGAGAAAAATGAAATCTGGATCACAATCTAAAATAATAATATGAGGTACCCCATGAAAATATACTATCTATAAAACATATAAGTCACCCAAATGATTGATAGTGAAAGTCTTCGAATCCGTAATAAATGGGATACTTTTATCAACTGATCCAAAATCACCCATATCACATCATTCCTTTGAGGATTACTTGGTAGAACCACCATGAAAACCATGGAAACATCATCCCACTTCCATTCTATAATTGTCTATGATTGTAAAAGACTACAAGGATACTGATGCTCGACCTTCAAATACTGACATGTATAAAATTGCGCCGCAATAACTACAATTTCCTTCATCATTATTGGACACCAATACTATATATGATGATCAAGACACGTTTTGGTAAAAATAGGGTCTAAAAACCACTTATAAGTATAAAAATAATTCATCATATCCTCCCACATACAAGTAGGTATGTATAAATGACCATGAACTTGAATAATATCACCATCATCAATGGTCCAATCAAGAGGTAGCCCCCCACTATCAAATTTTTCCCTCAACGCTAGGCATAATGGATACACACAATTCCTCTTATTGATTCAACTCAGAAGAGAGGTCACTAAAGATAAATACATGATTTTAATAAATTTATTCTCCTCCTGAACACCTATATGCATCTCAATAAACAAGGACATCATCTTCTACTCAAAATCCGACTCTTGAACCGCCATAGTTTGTGATTTCCAACTCAAATCATCAAAAAAAAACTATTTTCTTTCCCTAGAATATAAGTTATCCCAAAGTTGAAAGATTTCATATACTTTACCCACCTTCACTACCAAAGATTTAGATCATACTAAGAAAAAATATAATTAAGGATATTATAGTCATTATAAAAAATAAATATTTCACATAGGAGATAATGTTGCCAACATTTTAAGGTGCGAACTACTATAGCTTACTCAAGATCATGCATAGGATAATTTAATTCATGTGGCCTCAACTGTCATGATCCAAACTCCTTGAATTTATCTTCCTACATCAATACCACACCAATTTTGATCCTGGATGCATTCCAATACAAAGTATACTCCTTACCCGATTAAGATAAGATCAGAATTAGTGCTATGGTAAAACGCCTCTTCAATTCTTCGAAAGTGATTTCACTTTCTTAAAAACCCTAAAAATTTATACCATTTTTGGTCAGGCCTGTGGTAAGAACTTCAAATCAAGAGAAGTCTTTGATGAACCTTCGATAGTAACACACTAAACCCAAAGATCTTCAAATAAAAAAAATCTTAGGATGCTCCCAAAAAACAATTACTCAAACCTTCTTGGGGTCAAATGACACACCTTATTCTAAGATTATATGAACTAATAAATGCACCTTATCAATCTAGAAATGATAGTTAGGCAGCTTGAAGTATAGAATATTCTCTCTTAGTGTACTCAAGATGATATTAAGATGTTTAGCATGATATTATCGTGTTTGGGAGTACAATAAGATACCATCAACAAATAAAACCACAAACTAATTTAATTTTGTGTGAATGATTTAGTTCATCAAGGACATGAACATATAAGGATAATTTTTTAGCTCAAAAAGATTTAAAATGAACTAATACAAGCAATACCTACATCTAAAAGTAGTCAATGGTTTATGAGAAGGTCTCACCCTTAGCCGATAACACCCCAATCTAAAATAAATCTTAAAGAATAGATAGGAACCCATCGAATTGTTAAATATATCATCAATACATGGAAGAGGATATTGATTCTTGATTATCATTTGATTAAACTTCTATTAATTGACACAAAAATGAAACATTCCATCCGGATTCTTGGTAAATATAATTGTAGATCCCAAATATAGAGTATCCAGATGGATAAAACCTTTAGACTCCAACTCCTCTAGTTGATTCTTAAGCTCTTGAAGCTATGTTGGTTCCATTTTATAAGACAATATAGAAATTGGTATATCTCTAGGAATCAACAAAATGGTAAACTCGATTCCTCTCATAGGTGGAAACCTTGAAAACTCCTTATAAAAAAAATCTTGAAACTGGTCCACTATAGGAGGGAATAAATCATACTCCACTAATACATTATCTATCATAAGACTTGCAACCTGAGTTGTGATCTCACCCAGATGTTAATGAACTAGCCCTACACAAACCGCTTGGATATTAAAATATTCATAATGAACATAGATGTCACCATCATGAGATGTGAAATTCACTATCATATGGAAACAATCAATGTGTTCTTGATACAAAACCACCATTCCATACCCAATATCAAGTCAAAACCTAAAATATCAAGTAAAAAAATCCCAAAGAAAAAGGTACTCACTAACCTTGAAGGCATACCCCTTATAATGATAGACGCCTTCTGATCGCACCCCCAATGGTGTTTCGATTGACATAACCAAAAATAATAAAACCACCACCAGACCCAAACCATTCAAAAAATGAGTAGATATAAAAGAATGTAAATATATTGTATCAAATAAAGCACTATAAATCATAGAAGATAAAATAATCATACCTCAAACAATTGATAGTCTAGCCTCGCTACCAAATGGTGCAGGTTGAACTGCATGCAACTGATATATCCCTCTACCTTGGGATCTTGTTTGAGTCCCATTTTCTATACTTCTATACTTATATGGCCGCTCCTATCTTGGAGTACCGTACCCCCTACCATATCTACTATGACTTGTAAAACTACAACTTCCATATTGATATGAGGTAGAAGATCCCCTTCTAGTTCTTTATATTAGCCTAGGTCCTCCATAACTACCCATCTATTAAGGGTTCCTAAAGAACCTATATACATACCCCATCATGCTCCAATATCGCCACTCTACTGGTGATTGAGGATACTAACCACACATATGACCCAACCTATCGTACTTAAAGAAAAACACTGAATCATTTCCCTAAGAGGATAATCCTATCCACTAGATACTCTTACCACCACCAAATTGGTGAAATTTCTCCTAATAACAATTCATAATATTTTAGGATGTACCACCGGATCTCCCATCTGAAACTTTCTATCCACCACTTGAGGCATCCTTCAAGTCCCCCTTAAAAACAAGATCCCAGTTCACCACCTTAGAAAACTTCTTCAAATAGAAGATATTAACTAGTACTGAATATAATAATTATAAATTGATTATAATTCTATAGATGATGAAATTATGATCAATGCACAAGGACCAGAACTACTGAATTGAAACACACATGAAAAACTAAATAGTTATCACCCCAAACAGTGGTTTCAATAATGAATTATTAATAAAAAGGTGATAAAATGTTATAAGTAAATCATATTCGTTATTATATGTTTCTATATGAATCTATATAAGATTTTAATTAATATATATCTATTATACATGATATTTTAACTCGTACAAAGAAAGATGATACTTGAGGTAAGTGTTTATTATCTCACTTTTATTTCAGGGAGACATATGCCATATTCACCACTTATTTCTTTTATGTGGTGCATATAATTACCATAAATGTATTTTATGATTACTATAATGAAAATTTTTGGGATTTACAAATACATATATGGTTATCTATTTCAAAAGGTTTTTATTTTGAGATTACTATAGCGGTAAGTGTTTATGTTACAATATTATTTCTTTTCGAGATTTTCTATACTCGATATCCATTAAGGAAAAATATATGGATTTTATCTTTTAAACCTCATATATTTTCTTCTTATATGTTTATTCTTTTAATTTTTATATATTAGTACCATTTTCTTCTCTATGATACTTAAAATGATCGATACATTATTTTTAATGAATATTCAACCTTATTACATATTTGGTCAACGAAATTTTCCTTTCATATCCATTATCCTAAAAATGGTTTTATAGAAGTTTTAAACTATACTTGGATTTTTTTTTAAATTATTTTTATTACCTTATAAATTAATTATAAAGTTTTAAAAGGATTCTTTTTAAATAAACACTTTATGAACATGTCATTTTCTAATTTTTCCAAATGTGTTAAAAGAATTTTCTCTTTTAACATATAAAGTATGAATATATTTTCCTATTTTCATGACCATTATTTTCATAAGATAAAGAAAATCAATATATATGATGATCAAAAGTTGAAAATGTGAGATACTATCATCCATAGTTTGAATAAAGTCTTGGATCTGCAAAATAGGAACATTGTAAGTTCAGAATCTATGTCAGACTATGTTTAAATAACCAAAGAGTACAGATGATTAAAATATTCATAGGTGAAGGAAAAACTAAAAGTGTAAGTAATATGATGTTGATATCATATTACACTCATGATTGTGGATGATAATGAATATGAAGATGTCAAATATTTAAGAGTTTTTACCTAAAATTTATGTGAAGAGAAATACAATGTGAAGATTCTTATATGGGATTCATGATACAAAAATCATCAATTCAAATTCATGACTCAAGATGAGATTTTAAGAATCATGAAAAATAGTTGATGCTGATATATTTAGGGATCTTTGATGAAGTTAAAATCCAAGATTTTCAAATGCACTAAATGTGGTTAATTAATATTTGAGAAAAGTAAAAGATTCAAAATTGGGAGATCATGTTTCCTATATATATCTAATTGGATATGGGTCTATAAATGATGAATTCATTTAGTTCATTATGAAGAGAATCTAATAATAAATTAAAGAGGGATAATCTAACTTGTAAGATTCAAAAAAAATTGGGTTGATTAATTTAAGGGTTTTAAACATGTTTAATGGAGTTATAGTACCCCACTCAGCATCCATACCACATTGGTTTTTATCTTAGTCTCATAATTAATAATAATTGATTCTAGGCTATTAAAAATATCATCCAAGGTAGTGGGGGATTGATACCCGCATCACACTCCACACACTCCTCGCACAGTTCATGTCATGTACTTGTGTAGTCCCTCTGGAACCCCTGTGTATGTCATTAACACACTTCTACATGATACCCTTGGGAACTATGAAAGCCCAAAAATCCTCTTATCCCCCATGGCTTTCCATGATGTACTGCCTCCCATGTGTTCGACCCCTTATCCCATAAGTGGTTAAGGTGGGTCCATAATTGTCTATGGTCTGGAATTTTTTTTAAATAAGGCCCTCAAATAATTCTTAAGATTATTTTATAAGTATAGAAAATAATATAAATCCATTCATCATCAAATTCCAAACCCCCTGAATATATTCAAATATAACATTTTTTATGTATTCATTAATTCCTTCTCTTCTTTAGAAAGATGTAAACAATGTACTCATTGAAAAAAGTATTGGTACTTGAGATTACAACATGGATAATTATTCAAGCATGTCATCCCATGAAAACAAAGTGAATCCATAAAAATTATCTATGAATCACCACTACACCATCAAGTAAATCTATAACAAAACACATATTGTCAACAAATCCATTTCAAACTCTTAGGAGTTCGAAAATATCTCCCTTGGATTTAGCTGAAAATATTCCTTTGAAAATATCACCTTGAGACCTAGTGAACCAAAATTTATTTTCAATTTTCTATTTTATTTTAAATAAAATAAAAAGGGTTATTCCATGTGCTTATTTTTACACTAGACTTTAAAATTTAATAGGAAATAATACATTGAAGTAAGAAAGTTCTCCCCTTATGAAAAATATATTACCCCCTTTTAATTTTGAAAACTTTATCCCTTTAGTTTATGGGAAGAATCTAAGAAAACTCAACTCCATATTTGGGGATTTATTTTCCACTTATTTCAAACCACATTTATGTTTGGCATCAACCACATGTTTATAAGACAACCCCTTTTAATATAAATGTTTCACAAGCCAATATCCTTTATTTATGAATTTTTACAACAAATTCACTAAGTGAATTTATCACTTGGAAATTGAGAAGTCATATAAATTCTCTAAGCCTACTATTGGAGATCATTGTAGAAAACATGAGTTTTTATAAACAATAGACAAGTTTGTCTATGTCACTCATGAATTCCAAGAAACACATAACATATTTATCTTTCCATTCTCAAAAGATAACATGTGATGCACATCACTTCATACCAAACCATTAATACATAACAATAGTACTAGGTTGTGATAAACATACCACATGATGAAGTAATTGATATCACTTGATAATCATTCACCACTTGATGAGTCTTAATATAATTTTTAGTACAAATCCCCCATAGACTTTTTCTCTTGACACCTCTTGACGATACCACTAGTTAATGTATAAAATTTGGGGCACTAATTGTTTGGGAAAACAATTTTCAGTAGCTTTTGGATATCCTGAAAAAAAATGTTACCAAACACAAAACCTCTTGTTATAAAAACAAATATATAAATATGGGATTCATTTTTGTAGTTTTTACTATTTTACATTCAATAATTTTCAACAAGATTGAAAACACTTCAAATGTGTCCTGATTTAAATACTCATCCTGATACCAACTTTTTGTACACTATTCATGTCTTCTATCCATGTAATTTTATCATGGAAATATTCCAAAAGTTTTCAATTTATACTTAATCATATTTGAATTCAACTTCATGCCATCATGATTTTCTAGAACAACCAACCATGTTATTTTTTAAGAACATTAACCCCATGGATTGTATCCCCCCATAAATTTTGAAACTCTTCACAAATAGTTAGAAATAGTAAAAAATATGGGGAGAGGGGTACCTCTAAGTTACTCATGTTAAAGAATAGGGCTGATCAAGATAAACCAACCCACCACCATCAAACTTTCCTTTTCTATTTTTCATATTTTGGTAAAGGAATGGAATCATCTATTTGATCTCTTTATAATCACTTGTAGATAGAAAACTTATCTTCTTACCAAAGGATCTTCCTTACATGATTTTACTTGAATAATTCTTTTCATGGGTATAATAATTGATGTTATTTCTTGTATTAGGATTTTCCAAAATCATGGAATTGATTACAATTGAACAAATAACTTATTGAGTTACATCATAAGTGGATATCACCTCTATCTTCCTTTTCCATTACATCTTATCCTTTTGTATCTTAGTGGTTTTTATAAGACCACTTTAACAAACCTATTCCTTGATGACCAAATGTTACATATTAAAATACAAATTATTTGGAGTAATCAACTTCAAACTCTTTTCCTACTTCTTCACAGCTAGAACAACCTCCTATTTTTTCTATATTTGTCTTATTTTCCTACAAGAGGTTAGTGTGATGATCCATATTTTGGTTCTTGATACACCATTAATTGATGCTCATTTTCATTATCCAGTACATTGATTAATCCCTTTTGGTATGCATGCATTAAATAAATATAGAAACGTGAATTTACTTGATTTACCACAAAAGGGATAGACCAAAAAGCATGAAACCAACATTTTGTTGGTGCACTAAACTAACTAAGATCACTACTTATTGGTTCAAGATAGGTTACTCCTATGACCAAGATCACTACCATACAAGTTTAGGGACATATCACTATATCCCAAGGGTCACTACCTTGAACCTTCTTTCTTTAGATCACTACTAATGGAAACGATCCACACATAGTTTAAGGACATGTAGGTCCCTTCATCAACAACACTTTCATTGAATGCATTATTCACTCAAGATAGATTCTCCATTGAATTTATTGATACTTCTTCACTTTTATGAAATCAAATTGGTGCAACACCTCTTTTTTCCTTAACTTAGTTTGGAATGAATCTTATCTTTGTTTTAGAAATATAATTCACAAACACTTCTTGGAAATATTTTCAATGGTTTACAAACCTTCAAGATTATAGTCCCTTACTGGAAAAACAACTTCAAGATGAATTGGGATATAAATATGATCTTACAATACTACTCTCTCCCAAAATTCATTACCTGCATACACAATTTATTCTCAATAGATCCATAATTTTTCATGTATTAATGAATCATTTAATTCCATGCTTTAAATGTGTTATGAATAAAAAATTTAATCTTTCTAATTTAAATGAGAATACCCACCAGAAGCTATGTAATTAATTACTCACTATTTAATACCCAAAAATATTGTGGGTGTTATTTATCTCATTTATTTTTCATAGCTACTATGGCATAGTCATATCTTCTATGGTGAAACACACAATCCATTGTGGTGAATCATTAATTCCATGATGCAGTACCCTCTATATTTTCTTAATAAAAATTCTCAAACATTTCTCTTGTGGTGTAGCTTCATGCATTTCACCATAGCCTCACATAGATTTAAACCTTTCTACTACCAATTTTAACCAATCCATGGTGTGAGGAAATACACTAAAATATAGTAATTCTACTTTTTTAAATTTAGAATCCTCCACAGTATAGTGTAAATCACCACAATGTATCCCCCTGTAGTTAAAAACTCTTGACACTATCAATATCTTGCTTTCCACGATGTAATATAAGGTTGTGGCATATCCATCTCATTTGGAGATGAATCTTATGGAAAGTTAAAACATCTTGTGGCATGGCCATGGAGATTTTGTGGCGTATAAATCTCACCACATGGTAGCACATGCCACAAACCATCTTCTCATTTAAATGGATGAAGAATCAGGATTAAATTTTTATTCACATAATATCATTATCACCCTAAACTCATTATTTTGAATGAAAGTGTAACTGTATGCCATTATTATTTTATTCAGCCTGTGAATTAAATACAAGAATTAAATTCATCATAAAAGGATTAGGTTCATCTGACTATATCACTACTCAAGAATTATATGTTCATGAATGAAAATTCATGAATATCATATAAAATGGGTGCTTGGATCTTTCCTAGATCCTAAGAAATCAATGTATCCATGGTCATGGTAAAAAATACAAACCTTCATGATGGAATGATCATGGTGTCTCGATAATGGAGGAGGAACATTCATACTATAACACCTTTGAATGAAGGAGGAGTAAAACAACACCAACCTTGATTAGATGGCTCAGATCAGTTTCATCATGTGGCTCATGTTATATGCATAACATTTGTAGTAGAGTAATAGTACCCCACTCTCTATCTGTCCCATAATGGTTTTTAACTTAGTCTCATGATGAGTGATTTTGTGCCATTGACAGGATGTTCTAAGGAAGTGGGGGATCATCACCAACATCACACTCCACAAATTCCCTACATGGGTTGCAACATGCACCTGCACAGTCTCTTGTGCACCCTACACACACCATTTATGCACCTCTATGTGCTACCTGTGGGAACTATGCAAGACCAAAAAACCACCTTTTTCCCCAAACTATCCATGATAACATGTCTAAATTGTGGTTAACCCCTGGTCCCATAGGTGATTGAGGTGGGTCCTTGGTTGGCTAAGGGTTGGCTAATTTTTTGAATAAGTCCCTAAAAAAATACTTGATATTATTTTCTTAGTATAGAAAATAATATGAATACATTCACTATTAAATTCCAAACCCCTTAAATACATTAACATATAACATTCTTCATGTCTTAATTAATTCCTTCTCTTCTTTAGCATGATGTAAACAATGTCTTCATTGATATAAGTCTTGAAACTTGAGATCACAACATGGTGACTTTTTCAAGTATGTAATCCAATTTCAAAAAAGCGAGTCCATAACAATCCTATAGGAATCACCACTTCTACATGAAGTGAATCCATAACAACACACATATTGTTAATAAATCCATTTTACACTCTTAGGAGTCAAACAATGCAAGATACATTATCAACCTAGGAAAATAAACAAAGTGGTTGATGCTTTGAGTATAAAAGATCATGATAGCTTATCTATTATAAGGATAAAAAAGATCCAATATTTATGGATATAAAAAGGATGGTCCTTGAAATATTGAAGGAAGGGGAGAAATCTTATCTTTCTCAAATGAGTGTTCAACCATTTATCCAGGTGAATATTAAAGGGGAATAGAAGGAAGATATATATCTTTAAAAGAAGATGATAAACTTTTCTAGGTTCAAACTTTATGCAATGGAATGATATGGTTCAGGAACTAAGTATGTGTCCCATAAATACCATACTTTAAGAAGTAACTATTGGATAAAGATCATATCTCATAATTATATATTCATCCTAAAATTATGAAGATGTATAAAGACCTGAAAGAGTATTTATAGTGGGAAAACATAAAGAGAGATTGTTTCTTAAGGTTTCATTTCAAGGCCAGAAGAGAGTTGAGTTTATTACTGATCTCTATTTCTTGAGTTGGATCCCTACTAAAATCATTATGGTTTGAGTCAGTTTGAATTTGATTAATGTCATGCTCAAGGGAGTTAATTTCATTATCAGTTTGTTGGGCTATGTCTTTGCACTATAGATTTAATTTTTTCTTTAGGAGTTTAAGCTTCATAATGCAAGCAAAGGCATCATTTGAGTGAATTGAATTCCAGGTTTCTTTGACAATTTTATTACAATATGGAATAGTGTTCCAGGCATTATTGAATCCAAAAGGAAAAATATGATTATTATCTCTAGTTTTTAGTCTCACCAGAATAGGATGATGATTAGAATTTAGTTTAGGCAAGGTGATGCTAGAGATGGTATTCCAATTATCAAGGGCCACCGAATTTGTGAAGGCTCTATCCAGCTTGCTTTCTAATACCCTATTATGTTGTTTTCTATACCAAGTGTATTTTTCACCAACAAGATTAATCTGCACTAAGTTTTTAACATCCATACAATATTTTAACTCTTTAGTGGAGGCATTTGATTGTAGGTGTCCTAGTTTTTCACTAGGTATGAGAATGGCATTAAAGTCTCCAACGATTATCCAAGGTGCTTGAATATTATTATTGAGGGAGGATATATGATTCTATAGAGTTATTCTATCCTGATATCTATTGCAAGCATACACAAAATTACAGAAGAATGTTCCATCATGTATTTTCACTTCACATGTCAAAGATTGAGAATCTGTATTATAAATATGTGGATTACTTATCGAGATATGGGAAAATACCCATAAAGAATCACAATTTATATTGTTAGAAGTGGAGCCTATAAGGTTGTAACTATATCTGTCTAGACTATTAATTCTAAAAGCAAAGGTGATTTTAGGCTCAGATATAGAAAAAAGCACAGGTTTATGCATAAATAAAAAGGTTTTTAACGTTACCATGGTGTCATGGTTGGCAATACCCTGACAATTCCAGTAAAAAATATTCATTTATACTTGAGTTTGGGTATTGTCCCCTTATTTTTGTTACCTCCGGAGTTATTTTCTTGCTTATATTTCCTCAATTGTTTAGAAGAACCCTTGTTTAGCGTTGCACCTTTTTCCTACATGTTCAAGGAAGAGTTAGCAGAGATATTATTATTTTTTATAACTGTCAATATTTCCTATTGATGGAATTATTTTCTATCTTCAATGTGTTTTAAATCCATATATCCTATGTCCCAGGTTGGAGTGACCTTTTTAGTTGAAGTCAAGGGGTTCCTGTGCATATCCAGAGCACTGCCTTTAGGAGGTTGCTTGTTGTCCTGTATGATCAGTGTATCAAGAGCTGAATCTGTCTTGTAAGAAGGGTTTCCAAGTACCTCTGTTTCAGAGTTTTTTGCAGCTCCCTTTCCAGCAGTGAAGTGCGATTCCTTGTACCCTGTAGGTGCCTGAATCCCCCCTGTATTATTCATTTCCCAATTGCAGCATTTGTAGTTGTAGATGCTCAAGTTGTTGTCTCTCCTAGCTGAGACTATCTTGTGAGCAGGGACGTATATTTCCTCTATTTCAGAGGTGTTTGTATCTCTCTATCCAATAGTACAGTGGGACTCACTGATTTCTCTATGTGCCCTAGGACCTTTTGCATTGGCCTTTTCCTGGAAGCAATAGTTGGAGTTGCAGGTACTATGCACTATGTGAGTGGCAGCAACCATAATTCCACTTTGGTCAGTTGGTTCCATATAAATTTTAGAGTTTATAAGACCATTATGGGATGGTTCCCAGACTAAGAATTCATTAGTGTTAAAAAAAAGTGTAGTTGTTTATAATAGAAGAGATTTCATCAGGTAAATCTAAATCAGAAGAGTTCATAGAGTCATTTATGGTGATGTTGTTAGTGTGAGACAAAGGGAAAAGGTATATCATGTTACAGAGAGGTATACCATTCTAGTTATCATTCCAAAATAGAAGAGAAGAATTCCTATTGACTATCCATCGAGAGTTAGATAAATTGTTTGAGAAGTTATGTTTGATGGAAGGCCAAATTGATGAGTCCATAAAAGTGTGCTTGCCTTTCATGAGGTTATTATAAAATCTACCATGAAGGAACTCATAAGTATGAGAGTTGTTTCTCACAATATTCCAGGTAAGTTTAGCATGGAGGGATTCATTAAAGTGTTTTAGGTTTTTAATACCAAGCCCCCCATTATCAATTGGAGTGCAACATGTTTTCCAGGAAATAGTGACAAGTTTTCTTTAGAGAGTGTTTCCTCTCCAGATAATTTTTTTTATTCTTATATTGATATTTTTAATTAAATAAATGGTCCATTTGTACACCATAATAGAGTATACCATTTTAGATACAATGGTGTGTTTGACAAGGAATATTCTACCTACCATCGAATGATTTTTTTCCTTCCAGGAGGATAGTTGGTTGTTGATTTGATCAAAGATGTTGAGGAAGTAAGAGTTTTTTGGCTTCCACTATAAAATGGGTACCCCAAGATAGGTAAAAGGGAATAATCCTTCTTTTATACCTAATTAATTTATTACATAAATTTTCCTGATGGCAGGGAAATGTTTTCTAAAGAAAATGGAAGATTTGATCCAATTTATAGATTGACCAGATACCTCCTCATAATGTCAGAGTACATCTTTGAGTTTTTAATATTTTTCTTATCTCTTTGGAGTAATAATATAATATCATCATCATATAAAATATGATATGGAAAAGATAAAGTTATAGAGGAAAAGATGGGTTTTAATGTACCCTGATTGATCGAATCAGTGATGAGTCTGCTGAGGTAGTCTTCATCAATAACAAAAAGGATGGTAGATAGGGGTCACCTTGTCTAAAACCCTTTGTACAGGTGAAGTATCCCTTTGGGGAACCATTGATTAGAACAGAAATATAAGCAGAGTTAAAAAGATTTTTTATTTTGTTGACAAAAGCATTATTAAAGACAAACCCAGAAAGAATTTTGAAGATGAAATTCCAATCTATGGTATCAAATGATTTCCTAATATCCAATTTGATAGAAAAACTTCCCCCTATTTGATTATTTTTTAACAGGTTAGTACTTTTAGAGGGAATTCATATACAATCTTGGATATTTCTCCCCTTTAGGAAACCAAATTAGTTCCAGGATATGATTTTGTTGGAAATATGGGTCATTATCATAGCTAGAATCTTGGAAATGATTTTATACACGGTGTTGATAGGAGAAATCGGTCTAAAAAGATGAATCTCTGAAGAATTATCAACTTTGGGAATGAGTGTGAGAAATTGTGCATTTATACCAAAAGGGAGGAACCCATTAGTGAATAAGTACCTAACAAGGCAACAAACATCATTGCAAACAATGTCCCAATGATTTTGAAAGAAAGCATTAGAGAAACCATCAGTGCCAGGGGCACTATCAGGATTTAAGCTAAAAACCACCTCTTTAATTTTATGCTCAATTGGAATATTGTTCAAGATGTCATTATCATTGTTCCCCACTAGGAGGGGAATGATGTCAGGCTTGATGTCCTTATTCTGAGTAGGGCCATTGAAAATGCTACTAAAGTAGGAAGTGACATGATTGTTCAAAATCTCTTCATTATCAATGATATTGTCCCCATCCTTAAGTAAAGAAAGGGGCCTATATTAATTTAGAGAATCACTCATAATAGGACCCCCACAGATTTCAACCTCCAGATGTGTGGTATAAAACTTTGTTCTAAATGTCTCATATGTAACCAACACAGAGAGGACGCGGACCACCTATTTCTAACTTGTGCTACTGCTTCTACTTTATGGAAATACATTTTTGACATTTTTGATCTCAGATGGACAGGTTTGGACTCTATCAGATCACAGCTTCAAAGATGCACTACTATAGATTCCTCTCAACAAATTCACCATCTCTTCACTACTTCTGTGGCTGAACTGATTCATCTTATCTGGTATGAAAGAAATTCAATTAAGCACAAAATAATACTTTCAATTTTCTTGCAACTCAAATAAAAATCCACATTGCGATCAAGGAAGTTGGAATCATGAAAACATGGACTTTCCACAACTCAATCAAGGACTTCTACATCCTGAGGAAAATTAGAGTCAAAGGAAAATACAACCCGACGAGATGTATATTGGAAGTTTTCTGGAAACCACCTACTCCTGGTTGGATAAAAATTAATGTGGATGATGATTCAAAAGGAAATCCAGGACCTAATGGATATGACATCATATGCAGATATCACAATGAGAACATTCTTGGATGCTGCTATGGTTCATGTGGTCATGCCTCATCCCTCAAAGTAGATATGTACAACGTCATCAGTGTAGTTTATTTGATAAAGCAACAAGGATGGAATAGTATTTGGATTGAAAGTGAATCAAATACCATCGTTCAAGCTCTTAGGCATGGTACATCTCACCTGGCTTGGGATCTTACTTCTAAATGGATCATTTTCCCACAACACCTCTCAAGACTTAATAACATCATCACGCACACCTACAGAGAGGCGAAAAAGTGGCAGATGGTGTTGCCAACAAAGGTGTCAACAACAATAGTACTTTCATGGAGACCCTGCTTGCTGATCTCACCCCTCTTTATCAGAATGACTATAATAAAATCCCCACTTTCTGAATTTTGTAATTTTTTCTTTCATTTATTCTAGTACCTTTTCCAAAAAAACATAAAGAGAGATATTGTAGTGTATGTATCTCACTGCTTTGTATGTCAACAAGTTAAGGCTGAGAGATAGAATTTTAAGGAGATATTAAAACCATTACCCAAACCAGAATGGAAATGGAAAAAAATAACCATGGATTTCGTCATCGGGCTCCCCAAAACAACTAAAGGCCATAATGGTATTCGGGTTATAGTCAATCTCCTTATGAATTCAAAACACTTCATTTTTATTAGAGAATATTTATCTCTTAATCATATTTACAGGATATACATTAAATAATTTTTAAGGTTTCATGGAGTACCATATTCTATTGTATCTAATCGAGATCCAAGATTTGACTCAAAGTTCTAGTGAAGTCTTCAGTAATCTTTGGATACAGAGTTGTGTTTAAATACTGTTTATCATCCTAAAAAAGATGGTCATTCAAAGAGAACCATTTAGACCCTATAAGATATGTCAAGATCTTATTCTATTGATTTTAACGGTGGTTGGGGTCAACACTTTCCTCTTGCCAAGTTCTCTTATAAAAATAAATTCCAATCTAATATTTAGATGGATCCTTATGAATCCCTCTAGGGAAAGAAGTGCATAATTCTGAAATACTAGGATGAAGTTAGAGAACATGAGCTATTGGGTCCTAAGGTAGATGAGGAAATGGAAGAGAAGGTCAGATTCATTTATTAGCACAACAAGGTAGTTCAAATTCAATATAAACATTATGTTGAAAATCATCAATGAAATCTATAATTCAAAGTTGGTGAGAAGGTATTCTTGTGAATTTATCCATGGAAGAAGGTTATGAGATTCAAAAAGAAGGGAAAGTTGAGTCCTAGGTATATTGTCCCACTACAAAAAAAATTACATTTAGCTACATTTTTTAGCTACATTTTCTAAAAACATTTCTAATGATGAATTTAGAAACATTTTTTGGAAAATGTTGCTAAATTATCCATGTTTTTAGCAGTGTTTTAAAACGTTGTTGATTTTTAATCTAGCAACATTTTCTTAAAAATGTGGTGAATTTTGCTACATTTTTAAGAAAATGTAACTAATAATATTTATGTGTATATATAAATATATGTTTATAATATATTAATAATATATTATTATTTATTATTATTAACATTATATATATAACACACACATATATATATACATATAACATAAATATATAATAATATATATAATAATATATATATATATAGAATATATATATATAACATATATATATAGGAGTATAAATATATAACAATATATATATAACACATATATATATCTAATAATATATATTTTTATATATATAACACACACACACATATATATATATCTAACATATATGTATATATAAGAATATATATATAACATATAACAATATACAAATATATAAAAATAAATATATAACATATATACATAAAAATATATATAAAATATATATATATATATAACAATAAATATATAACAATAAATATATATATATATATATATATCAATATATATATAATAATAAAATACAAATATATATAATAATAAAAAAATATAACAGTATAACACTATAATATTATAACAATAATATATATATAAAAATAAATAACAATACATAAAAATATAATAACGATAAATATAAATAAAAATATATAACAATAAATATATATATATTTATATTAAAATAAAAAACAATATATAAAAATATAATAAAAATAACAGTATAATATTATAACAATAAACAATAATATATATATATATAGTATTATATATATATACCAATATATATATATATAAACAAATATATTACAATAAATATATATAATAATATATAATAATATATATATATATCAATAAATGTATAACAATATATAACGATATTTATATATGATAATATAATAACCGCATATAACAATAAATATTATAAATATTATAAATAAAAATATTATAACAATAAAATTAATAATAATATAATAACAATATAATAATAAATACAATGATAATATATAATAATATGATATTATAATAATACATTTTTATAATAATATAATATAATAACAATATATTGTTATGACAATATAATAAAAATTATTATAAAAATAAATATAATAAGAATATATATAACATATATATAATATATAATATATAACATAAATATATATTTTATAATATAATATTTTAATAATTATTTATTTTTATTGTATTAATATATAATTTATTAATAATATATTTGTATTTTTAAGTTGAAAATTTCATAAGGAATTTGAATTTTCAGCTGTTGGATAGGTCAAATCTTATTTGGAGATTCAAAATGAAAATTTGAAGGTTGTGATGCCTCTAAATAATGTTTTTTTACATGGAATGAGGATTGGTTTGTAACTCAGAGGTTTTCGGAGCATCTGGGGGGGTTCGGGACCCAAAGGTTGAGTTTTGAGGAAATGCAACATATTGTAAATGGTTAGTGCATAGTTAGTGCTAACTATGCGACTTAACCATGCATGCTAGTTTTTAATGGAACACGATTTGTTTAAATCGTGTGAGGAGGCTAGAGAACTATGTGAAATAGTCCAAAGGTGTAAGGAGGACCCACACGAGTGGCACATGTTTGTTTAACTGTGCACTTCAACCGTGTGTGGCGGAGTGTGCCTCAAACAGTAAAGGCACATGGTTAGCGCATGGTTTGGCCAACCGTTCACCCAAACCATGTAGCTGATTTAAAAAGGGAGAAATTTCCATTTTCCCCTGTGGAATTTAATAAGATAACCCCATCTTTCCTTCCCCTTTCTCCCTTACAAGACCTAGGCGGTTCCCTCCTCCCCTTTCTCTCTTCAAACCTCATCAAGGGGGCATTTTTTATGGCCTTTCACGGATTTTAAGGTATTACTTATCCTCTGATGAGATTCCTAGGTCTCCTCCTCTCTTCATTATTAATTTTTGGCTTCCACTGGTTAGAGAATTTGGTTATGATTCCATAAAATCATGGTGGAATTAGAAACCAATGATGGGGCTTTCACTCTACTTAGTAAGAGGGTGACCTGAGAGGCTGCCTGTACTTCACCGCATGTCATTTCATTGATGTATGTTGTCACCATGAATTTTTATATCTTTAGATCTTAAATTAAATTATTGGTTGTTTTTATTGACATCGTTTCTTAGGGATTATTCACAATTCATGGTTTTTGATGTGTTTCAGGTTGTTGGTGAGCGCTAAGTCACTATTCTTGTGTAACATGATCAATTAGTGAGGTTTCAAGAATTATTCCTTGATGAATAAAGATCGTTTAATTTTTTATAACTTAGTAAGTTTAATCAATTAATTATAGTTAAAGTATAATTAATTAATTCCTAATGTTTTGGTTGAGACAGGACCCTACAAGTCTCAATTGAGCTTGGACGGGCCTTGGAAACTACCGTTATACCTTGGAAAATAAATGGAAAGCTTATTAGAAGTTAGGTGGTACATCATATTATCCCTATGGTATTGACGCATGTTTATGGAAGTATGTGTAATCTAGGGCTTTCCACTGAGGGTGAAACCTCCCTTTTAATTTATTTTAATTCAATTTTTAATTAATTAAATGGGAAATTTAATGAATGTATATCAGGGGTCACTAACAACCCTTGTTCTCTGGTTTCATGGATTGGGCCTTTGAGTGACTGAGCAGCCTGTATTCCTCTGAGGAGGTGAGACTATACATGGTAAGTCATTTAAGCCCTTTTATAGTCCTAAGTGAATATACCTTGGGTAGATTGGGACCAAGTTGGATGTGTACACCATCCTAGTGAGTTCTTGGAATCAAGATTAGGTCACGACCTATCTCCTAGCGATATCCATAGTGACTAGACCCCATATAGCCAACAAGGCTAGGCCACCCTTATTCTATGCCATACTACATGACATTATAGTGCATCGGGTGATGACCCAAGACTACTGTTCTAACTTACAGGGTTCCAAGAGGGACACCCTCCCATGTATCGATCTAGGGGGCCTTATTGGATGCCCCAATAATTAATTTAACCTGATCTAGTTCCTCATGGGTTTGGTTATAGATGGTAGTGACTGTCACCTTAAAACCCAAACCAGACATGTAAGAACAAGGTGCTATGGAAGCAGTGGTGTTTTTAGGCATTCAGACACCCTCACTCTTTTACTTACACATTTACATGGTTAATATTGATAAAATATTATTTACAAAGATACTTCCTAGTTTTTTTTTGATTATCTAGACACAATGCAGTATATGATAGGGATTCCTAGAGGTAATTCTAGGGATCTGGCTTCTGAGCCTTATTGATTGAGATTATTTGGATGATTATACATACTTTTTGGGATCTATTTATTGAGCCTACATGATTGATTATATGATAAGGATTCCCAGAGTTACTTCTTCTTATTCAGTTTCTAAGCCTTATTAATTGATATTATTAGGATTATTTAATGCACTCTTTAGAATTTGGCTGTTGAGCCTACATGATTAATTATATGACATGGATTCCTAGAGGTACTTCCTGGGATCTAGATTTTGAGCCTTACATGATTGGATGTTGGAAATGGTGATCTTCATCATTCATTGGGAATGGTTGTACATGACGCTACACACCCTTCCTGAGATATACTTGAGGATTATTACACTCTCTTCTAGCGATGCCTAGGATGCTCCCTAGGGTCTGGCTGACACACCAATAATATACTCATTAGACTTGTCTAGGAGTGAGCTATTGATATGTTTATTGAATGTATTTTGATATTATATTTGGATCCAGAGAACATTCCTTATAGGTCACCTAAGGCTTATCCCCTTAGGGATCATCTAAGTCACAATGTCGTGATTTACCCATAGTCCAGGACCTATGAGTCAAACATGAGACTGTATTTACATGGCTTAAGTGGTATAAAATCTAGGTCAGATCCCATATATAGGATGTCTATATACTACCAAGAGTTCTACATTATAGTGATTAGAGGCGAGTATGGGTGATCTAAGGGTAATGACATGTATCCCACTATGGTGATGTAGCTTACTTAGAGAAATTTATCTCATTATCCAAAGTAGGTATCATCAATCAGGATTACAAACCCAAGGATCAATATACATGGCTTGAGTGTTACAACATTCATCTCAATTACCTAGTCACAAGATGTCCAAAAAATCAGAATCACAGACCCAATGATCGAATATGGATTGAGTTTACATAAGATATTTGTTTCCTTAATTTTAATCCAACTATGTCTCAGCTATGCTAGGCATATTTCATGAGCATGCCCATATGAAAACATTCTTTGGTATGAATTTTATATTTCAATTTATTTTAGTAATCATTATTATTTTTGTTATCCTGTTGAGTAGATCACATATATATACATTGTATTTCACTAGATATATATGGGACCATGTTGGTGGTTCCCTACTAAGTTTTTTACTCACATCTTGCTCATGTATCCATGGCACTAGGGTACCCAAGAAAATGTTCACTTGGTTTCATGCATGGGTTGGGCTAAGGCCCTAGACTGATTGAGTAGGATGGATCATTTATATATGTGGATATGGGTATTTGGTATGGCTCAGTGTGTGTAGAAGAGTCTTATAATTTTATTTCTATTTATTTTATTTAGTCCTCTATATGTGATCAACCCAATGGGAGATCAGTGTTGTATGTATGACATGTTCATTCAAGCTTTTACCACATTTCATTTATTATTATAGCCATGTTACATTTACTGTTTCCGCACTCTATTTATTTACTTGTATGGATGATGTTTGGTTACTTATTCTATATTATTACTCTGATATGAGGGTATAGTATTTCCACCATCACACATAGGCCCTCTATTCTAGTCGGTGGCCTCTGGAATATGGGGAGACGCTCTTGGGGTCATGTGGAGAACCAGCTTGGGGAAATAGTTTATTGGTATCTAGGTCAGGATGTTACAAAGTTTTATCATAGGTGTTTCTTTTCTTATTGTTTTACTACTTGTGATGTGGTTGACAGAAGTATTTGGAATGTATCAAAACTTATGATGGATATCAGACCGGTGCATTGAGAACATCTATTCTAGTAAGATTTACTAGTTTCCAAGGTATGAGATTACTATTATGATTTATTATGTTACAATTGTATATGCTTTGTTACTTTGAGTAATGCACATTTTGTGTGGAGTTTATGACATACTATGGATCTATAGCTCTCATTCCATTGGTGATGGGCCATTGATGGATTTATGACTCTTGGCCCATCATTGAGAGTCTAATGATTGATTTTGACTCTTGTTTGATAGAGGAAAGTGATGATTCATGCATCATATTTAGCACATAGGGTCTATATATTGTAGTCTTGATAGTGTTAGATTTTACTACTCACGACAGAGGCCAATTGTTTAAAGTGTTTGTAGCAACCTAAATAGAGTTTTATTATATAGGTTCTTGGTGGAGTTCTAATCATTTGGGTCAAATCATATATATATATTTCCTTTTAATGTAAGGTCATGTGGATATATGGTGCGATGTTCAACAATGAGGATGATGAATTAATCCCCATGCACAAGATGCGATGAGACCCTAGTTAGTTGATAGGGTACATGATTCCTGAGTGTTGGACCCATCATGGGGTTTTGTTTTCTTGGTTTTTTTATTTAAAGTGTCCATAATAAACTATACGATGTTTTCTCACATGGCTTGGAATGACATTCCACTTAGATGAATTTTCTTATTATGATATGACACAGATCATTAAGATGATTTTTTGCACATATTTTTGACCCTTGTAGGTCAACATTGGTAGTTGATACCTTCATTTGAGGTGATCTAGTCCAGTCTCTTTTCATGATGCTGATAGATTCCTAAACAATTATAGTGGATTGGATCCTTGATGGGGTATTACCATATATGAATGCCCAATGAGTGTTAGTTCATCATTATTTTCTATGATCATATTGTGACCTTCCAGGGACCACAACCTTATGAGGATACTTGAAGAGGATCGGGGCCATAGTAGGCCAGGTTGATAGGTATTGAGCCTTATAGTTCGATGTTATCTTTACCTACCTTAGAGAGGATTGATAGGTGCATTAGATTCCTTTCTTTGAGATTGGTGTGTGGATGACGCCCCATGGGATGTGACCCCTTGTGAGAGGTTCACTAGTGTAGAAAACGTTTTTAACGTCACCATTTTTTACGTCGGTTATATATAACCGACGTGATAATCTATGAAACATGGTTTTTTACGTCAGTTATTTTATAACCGATGTAAAAATTGCGGAGAGTAAATTTTTAACGTTGGTTATTTTAATAAACGATGTTAAAAATCGCGCCCATTCGTTTTTTACGTCGATTATAAATTAACCGACGTAAAAAACCAAAGCGCGGTGTTTTTTACGTCGGTTATCAAATAACCAATGTAAAAAACGAGGTATCTAAGAAATTTTTACGTCAGTTATAAAATAACCGACATAAAAAAAGCGGCTTTTGAGGCCTTTTTGACGTCGGTTATTTGATAACCTACGTAACAAACGAACCCGCATAATTTTTTACGTCAGTTATATTATAACCGACATAAAAAACTGTGATTTATGATGTATTTTTTACGTCGGTTATTCTATAACCGACGTAAAAAACCAACACGCGGATTTTTTTACGTCGGTTATAAAATAACCGATGTAAAAGAAGCCGTATCTGATACATTTATAATGTCGGTTATTACAATAAACGATGTTATAAATGTAATAAAAAAATTTTATAATGTCCGTTATTAAATAACCAACGTTATAAAACATTTAAAAAATTAACACGCCCCGTGGATTGGCATTTACGATTTTTTAATCGATAGTACGACGACTCGTCTCTCTCACGCGGTAAACCATAATCGGCTCGTCGATCTCATTGCGTTAAACTCATTTTTCCATAATCTTTTATCATATTTACTCTCCTCGGATCTATCATCTCAACTCGCAACACTCAGGTAAGCCTCCCATGACTTTATTTCATTCGTTTTTTTCCTGGATAGTCTATATTTACGTTTTGTGATTTTTTTATTTAAACTAGGTAAGATTTTTAGATTTTGAACCCTATTACCTCATTTTGCCATCATCATCTTATTTATTATCCCCAGATCTATTAGATCGACTCACAATATTCACGTAAGCCTCACCTACTTCTATTTCGTTTGTTTTTGTTTCGCGAATGCCCAACATTGATGGTAATTTTTGTTGTCATTGACAACTAATGATTTCATTCACCATATTTCTGCAATTTATATGTAAACCATTGTGATACACCAATTTCGTGTACCAGTGTGATTTATTTTATAAGTATATATGTGGGTTTTCATGGTGGAATGTTTTTTTTTGGATCCTTGGTTGTTTCTATTTTGGGTATCACTTTTTGTTGTTCCATAATCTATTTATGTCGCTTATTTTCATGGACTATTATAAGTCTTCATATGCTATTAAAATCCTATTCATTGCACAACAGAGAATTTTAGACTAGTAGGATATACAATTCATGGTTCTCATTTTGAATAATGGCATGATACCAAAACTAGTAGCTTGAGGTTAAAATCTCTAGATATGCCAAAACTAGTAGCTTGAGGTTAAAATCCCATGGTTCTGGGGGGATGTCAAGAGGGTTGGTGGCTGTCCAGGGGGTTGGAGTCTATTCAGGGTGTCCATGGAGGTGGGGGGGGGGGGTGGGCTATCCAAGGGGGTGGATGGGGGGGTGTCCAAGGGGTAGGGGCCTATCCAGAGGGTTTGGGGGGTTGTCTGGGGGTGTCCAAGGGGGTGGGGGGTGGGGGTGGTGTCCAGGAGGGGTGGGGTGTGTTGTTTAGAGGGGTGGGGGCTGTCCAGAGGGTTGGAGGGTGTCCAAGGGGGTGTCCAAGGGGGTAAGGGGTGGGGGGTGGTGTCCAGGAGGGGGTGGGGGGCTGTCCAGGGGGTGGGGGGGGGGGGGGGGGGGCTGTCCAGAGGGGTTGGGGGGTGTCCAGGGGGGTGTCCACGGGGGTGGGTGTGTGGGGGGGGGGGGGTGTTCAAGGGGGTGAGGGGCTGTCCAGAGGGTTTGGGGGGTTGTCCGGGGGGGGGGGGGGGGGGGGGGTCTGTCCAGAGGGTTGGGGGGTGTTTAGGGGGGGTGTCCAAGGGGGGTAGGGGGTGGGGGTGGTGTCCAGGAGGGTGGGGGTGCTGTCTAGAGGGGTGGGGGCTGTCCAGGGGGTGTCCAAGGGGGTAGGGGGTGGGGGATGGTGTCCAGGAGGGGTGGGGGGTGCTGTCTAGAGGGGTGGGGGCTATCCAGGGGGTGGGGGGGGGGGGGGGGGCTGTCCAGAGGGTTGGGGGGTGTCCAGGGGGGTGTCCAAGGGGGTGGGTGGGTGGGGGGGATGTCCAAGGGGGTGGGGGGCCTATCTAGAGGGTTTGGGGGTTGTCTGGGGGGGGGGGGGGGGGTTAGGGGATGTCTAAAGGGTTGGGGGGTGTCCAAGGGTGTGGGTGGGTGGGGGGGGGGGCTGTTCAAGGGGGTGGAGGCCTGTCTAGAGGGTTTGGGGGGTTGTCCGGGGGGTGGGGGGTTGTCCAGAGGGCTGGGGGTATCTAGGGGGGGTGTCTAAGGGGGTAGGGGGTGGGGGGTGGTGTCCATGAAGGGGTGGGGGGTGCTGTCTAGAGGGGTGGAGGGCTGTCCAGGGGGTGGGGGATGTCCAGAGGGTTGGGGTGTCTAGGGGGGGGGGTGTCCAAGGGGGTGGGGGTGGGGGTGGTGTCCAGGAGGGGTGGGGGTGTTTGTCTAGAGGGGTGGGGTGCTGTCCAGGGGGGTGTCCAAGGGGGTAGGGGGTAGGGGGTGGTGTCCAGGAGGGGTGGGAGGTGCTGTCTAGAGGGGTGGGGGCTGTCCAGGGGGTGGGGGGGGCTGTCCAGAGGGTTGGGGGTGTCCAGGGGGGTGTCCAAGGGGGTGGGGGGTGGTGTCCAGGAGGGGTGGGGGGTGCTGTCTAGAGGGGTGGGGTGCTGTCTAGGGGGGTGTCCAAGGGGGTAGGGGGTGGGGGTGGTGTCCAGGAGGGTTGGGGGTGCTGTCTAGAGGGGTGGGGGCCTGTCTAGGGGGTGGGGGTGTCCAGGAGGGGTGGGGGGGGGGGGGCTATCCAAGGGTGTGGTGGTGTCCATGGGGTGTCCAAGGGGGTGGGGGGGTGGTGTCTAGGGGGTGGGGGCTGTACAAGGTGGGGGGGGGGGTGTCCAGGGGGTGTCCAAGGGGGTGGGGGATAAGTTTCAGTTGGGATTGAATACTGCATCGTGGTTTTTGAGATTATGACATGATGATTGTTCCGTGACGATTGGCTTTACATTGTGATTTTCTCCATCTGAATTTTTATTTTAAATTTGATTTGATTCTCAAGTTTACTCCATTTTCTACAATTTTCTATCAACCATTGTAGGCCCCATGGTTTTATTTGATTCAATGGAATTTAAAAACTATTATATCTAACTATATTTTGTTTTTTAAAATAATATTCAAGAATATTTTTTTAATACACATAGATTTGTTTTATATTTCAATTTTTTTTTACATTCAAATTATGATTTTTTTCATATAAACATATATTTGTCTTATCTTAAAAAAATATATATTTTTGATATTTTTTATAGGTAATAATTAGTCGAAGTTGGATTATGGCACATCGAATGAGCAATGAATATGAGGAAGGTGTTGATGCCTTTTTGGAATTTATAAACGAAATGTTCCAAGTAGTGACATTTTTTTCTGTCCATGCCTGAAATGTTTGAATATGAAGAAGTTGAAAGTAGAGAGATAAAAGATCATCTAATTTGTCATGGATTTAATCTGAGTTACAGGCCCTTGGATTTTGGCATGGTGAATAGTGGACAGAGTGTCACTGATGATGATGATTCGCAAGATGGTAACTCCGATGGAATAGAAGAAATGATTCGCTATATTGTAGTAGAACAAATTGAGATAGAACCGACAGTTGCGTGTCTATATGGTGATGCTGAAAAACCATTATATCCCTGGTTGTACAGATTTTATGGTTTTTTTGGCTGTGTTAAGATTGATTAACCTGAAGGCAAAACATGGATGGAGTGACAGAAGTTTTACAGAGCTGCTATAATTGATGAAAGACATTCCTCCAAAAGATAACGATCTTCCAGATTCACATTATAAGTCCAAGAAAATATTATGCCGATGGTATTGGGATACAAGAAAATACATGCCTATCCAAATGACTGTATTATATATAGAAAAGAATATGAATTTCTGTCAGAGTGTCCTAAATGTGGGACATCATGGTATAAGGTGAAATAAAAATAACAGGCTGATGTAGAGATTACAAAGACCCCTTCAAATGTATTTTAGTATCATCCTATAATTCATCGTTTCAAACATTTATTTTCTAATTCACATGATGAAAAAAGGTTAATATGGAATGCTGATGAGCGGGTATGTGATGGAAAAATACGTCATCCATATGATTTTCCACAATGGAAGAAAATTGATGTGCAATATTCTATATTTGGAAATGAAATTAGAAATATCAGACTAGGGTTGTGCATAGATGGAATGAATCCATACCGAACCCCTTAGTAGTACACATATTTCATGGCCTGTTTTATTGGGAATTTACAACCTCTCTCCTAAAGTTTTTCTGAAGCGCAAATATGTCATATTGAGTATAATGATCTCTGGTCCAAAGAAACCCTACAATGATATTGATGTTGACTTGTCACCGTTGATTGATGATTTGAAACTGTTATGGGCTAATGGTATTAGGGTGTATGATTCTTATAAAATGGAATATTTTCAACTGCATGCAGTGCTTCTGTTCACTATAAATGACTTCCCAGCGTATGGAAATTTTTCTGGATACAATGTTAAAGGGAATAAAGCATGTCCAATTTGCGAACAACAGACGTCATATTGTCAATTGCATCATGGGAGGAAAATAGTGTACATGGGTCATCAAAAAAATTTACCTATGGATCACCCTTATAGAAGACTAAAAAAGGAATTCAATGGCTCACAAGAATTTGATACTGCTCCAAAACCTTTATCCCCTGATTCGAATTTTGAGAGGGTGAAAAACCTTGATGTGACATTGGTAAAGAAATAGAAATTTGGTAATGATAGACATATTTGGAAGAAAAAGGTCAATATTTTTTGAGCCACCATATTGGAGGTATCATGAAGTTAAACATAATATTGATTTAATGAATGCGAAGAAGAATATCTGTTATTGTTTGATTGGAACATTGTTAGATATTAAAGGAAAGACAAAAGATGGGTTGAATGCAAGATTAGACTTACTATCAATGGGAATAAGTTTGGAGTTAGCTCCCACTCCTAAAGGAAGATGAACATTTCTTCCCCCAACTTTTCATACATTATCTAAGAGGGAGAAAATTAGAATTTGTAAATGTCTTCATGATATCAAAGTGCCTCAAGGTTATTCTTCAAATGTAAATTTTTTTGTCTCATTGAAGGACTTGAAGTTTATAGGTATGAAATCACATGATTGTCACGTCATTATGCAACAAATTCTACCAGTTTCATTGTGTGGAATATTTTCCATCTGTGTCAGAAAGACTATAATGAAGTTGTGTTATTTTTTCAATTTAATTTTTAACAAGGCGATTGATGTGAATGCTTTGAACATTTTGGAAAAGGATGAAATTTTTATACTTTTTCAATTGGAAATTTATTTTCCTCCAACTTTTTTTGATATAATGGTGCATTTAATGATTCATATGGTTTGAGAAATAAATATTTGTGGACCTTTATATCTTCGTTGGATGTATCCTTTGGAAAGGTATATGAAAATATTAAAGGGGTATGTTAAAAATCCATATCGACCTGAAGCCTCCATTATTGAAAAGTATATTTCTGAGGAAGTATCAGAGTTTTGTACGAGCTACTTGGCTGCGGCGCAACACATAGGTTTGCCTCCATCTCTCCATGAACGAGTTAATAATGAGGGAAAGGGGATTCGTGGCTTGAAAGTCAAATCATTGTCAGCTGAACAGATGAAGAAGTTAGAATAATACATCTTGAATAACACAGCTGATGCTCAACCGTATATCACATTGCATATTAATGAGTTGAAAAAATGTCATCCAAAGAAGAAAGAAATGTGGATTTTGAATGATCACAACAAAACTTTTTTGTCATGGTTTAAAAAGACCTTGCTTGGTAGATCAGATGTATCAGAGACATTAAAATGGATAGTGGGTGGTCCGTGTTTAAATGTGATAACATGGTCCGGTTATGACATTAATGGCTATACATTTCATACAAAATCTCAGGACAATAGAAGTGCAGTTCAGAATAGTGGTGTATTGGTGTTTGCAGAAGCAATGCATTTTTCGAGTGCTAAGGACAAAAACCCAATTTCTGCATCAAGTGCATATTATGGAGTGATTGAAGACATATGGGAGGTTGATTACTTTAAAATTAAAGTTCATATTTTTAACTGTAAATGGTTTATCAGTAAAAACAGTGTCAGACACGATAAATTTTGAATGACACTTGTTAATCTGAATAGATTGGAAGACACAACTGATTATTTTATAATGGAAACACATGCAAAACAAATTTTCTATGTAGTAGATCAATCAGATATGCAGTGGGCTGTTGTTTTACAAGGGAAAAAACAATATGTTGGTGAGGATGAACTTGACGAAGATGCTGATTTATGTGAGATCCCTACTTCCATGGAAATATTAATAGAACATAATGATGAGCATGTTGAAGACATGGTTTGTGCCACAAGGAATGATCACGATGAAGTAATTTGGGAAAACAATCCATTTGTACATTCCTAAAATTACAGGTAACATATGTTTATTTCTTGTTTACATTTATTTTTTTCATTTAATGTTTGATATTTTAAGTTTTTTCTTTATGAAAACATGTATTAAAACAAAATAAGTATAAGTTTTTGTTTGTTTTAAGTTAGTTTAGTTTATTTTATCATGTTTACCATTACATGAATTATATATCTATTATTTTTGTTCAGTGACAATTACTTTACCATGTTTACCAGGTTTACCATGTTTACCATGTTTACCATCTTGACCATCTTTACCATTGTTTAACATGCTTACCATATTAACAAGGTTTACTATTACATAACTTAGTACACTTTTCTATTTTCTGATTACAGAAGTATTAAAATATTTGAATTTGTATATTTGTGAACTAATGTTTGTTTTTTTGATTTGAAGGATAATTACAGATCATTCAGTTGATCAACCACATGATTTTGGAGATGAGAATATTGGTCATACCTATGGGTAGGAACATTCACATTCTACTCTTGATGTTCCCCAATCTTCCTCATGTGATCCTATTACGACAAAGAGTTCAAAGGTTGGTAAACGTGGGTGCACATGTTTAACAAAATTAGCACTTGACCATATGAAGGTTTAGAGGATACTCGTTGAGTTTGATGATGATGATATTCCGAGAAGTCCAAATGAAAAATATTTTAAGAGTTTTGTATCAACTCAGGCTAAGAGAAAAGTAAGCATTCTGTATGATGACTGGAGAAGTGTGGATAAAGCGATAATATCTAAGTTGTGGAAGATGATTTTGGTAAGATCTTTTTCTATTGTTTGACTATTATTTAAATTTTTCTAGTATATATAATATGTTTAATCTCTTCTTTATCAGATGACATTTGATATTCCTGACACTGGAGGAGTCAGGAAGAAATTCTTATCGTTGGCTTCCAGGAGATGGAGGGATTTCAAATCAACCCTCTCATCTGATTTAATTTATGGTCATAGGAGTCATGACAACCCATGTCGTATATATCATTTTATATATGAAGACACATGGAGACAGTTTTTTGAAAGTATAAGAAAAGATTCATTTTTAGTAAGGGTAATGTAAACTTTTATAAGCTTTCTTATATAAATAATCTTATTAATGTTTTTTTAATTATTTCTTATTATTAATTTACAGAAAACAAGGAAATCTCATATGGATATCCCTCATAGTTTATCTCGGGGAGGGTATGCATTTTTGGAAGAACAAATGATGGCAGAAAAAATTTCAAACAAAACTAAGAGTTGAGTCTTCAAGATCTGGAGAGGTGGCCCCTCCATCCCCTCCATATAGACATGAAAAATAGAAGAGAGCTCAGATGGGAAAAAAGGGCAATATCTTTCGAAAGAACCGAGAATCGTAGTTGAGAAGATTATAAGATATCTATTTTATTTATTTAAATTAACTATTTTATTCATATAATTTCAATCATTACAGAAATGTTCAATTAATTAATACAGGACTCTCTTGAGGAGCAGAGTTCACAGGGGGAATTTACAGCTACTGGGAGGCAAGATATTTTATCTGTAGCATTGGGAAAGCCCAAACATCCAGGTCGTGTAAGCGGATATCCGGCAGGTGTATCAGTAATAAAAGTGTTTCCACGTTCTTAAAATTATAGCATTGAAGGGGTTTATTAAAAAAATAGAATCCTTGGAGTCTGAAGTTCATAATATTAATGCGACGATGGAGGAAAGGATTAGAGCGTCGATACAGTCTATGTTTGCAGACATGAAAATACAATTTCAGACTACAGCTCCCACTCCTCAACCTCCCCCTATAGACCCCATTATTTATCCTCCACCTCCGCCAGTAGCTCCCCACTCCCCCACCTCAGCCTGCAGACCCCATTTTTTATCCTACTCCTCCACCGCATCTTCCTACTTATTGCAAGTTATATTTTTATGATCCTCAACATCATATAGTTGCATATGGGTTGGTATATTGTATAGGAGATATAGTTCATCATCAACAATTAGAGGTAGAGAATCAGAGGGTCACTGTACAAGACATTATAGATAGATCAGCTCGAGTACCATTACCTACAGATGAGGTGACGACAGTTGGACATAGTATCAACCATTTTTTAGTTTGGCCATCCAGACCTCTTTGACTCATTACCATAGAGGTATGAATGTTATATCTTTTATTTTATTTTTTTATTAAGTTGTTTTATCATTTTAAAACTAATATATTTTTCGATTTATTTTTACAGGAATACTTCAAAGGTAAATAAATACTGTATAAACAACAACAAAGACAAATGGCTATGACATCAGATACAGATTCTAGTAGTCTTGACAGATTGTCAAGATATTCAAATTTGTTGGTGGGTCATTATGAGTTTCCAATAGAAGCTCATGTTTTTGGATGTTCAATAAGTGTGGGGATTATGAAAACTGATATCATGGAGCTTGTTACTGGAGATAAGTTGAGCATCAACGTGGTGAAAATTTTTTCCATGTAAGTCTTAACACCTTTTCCCTGCGTTATATTTATTAAAAATGTATACTTATGTCTGTTTTTTTATTAGGTATCTTTATAAAATTTGTGAGAGGAATGAGCTGATAGATGTATATGTATTCATGGACCTGCAATTGATTTCCCCTGAAGCATGTTCATTGGATGAGGAACAAAGAATGCTTTATATTGCTGAAAGAATTGAAAAGAATACAGTGACACAATGTTGGATGATGCCTTTTTGTAATAGGTATGAAACACATCTCTCTCAAAGAGTTCATTATCTTTTAACATAAAAAACCACTAACCTTAAATTTCCTTTTATCAGTGATCATTGGATGTTAGGGGTTTTTTTCCCAAGGGAGAAAGAACTTTATTGGATATTCTCTGTCCATGATGATGTGCGGGAAAGTTTTAAGAATATATTGGAAAAATAAGTTTCAATTTCTCAATAGTTTTATATATTATAATGAATTTTAAATTTACCCCATTCAAACAGAATTGTCATGAACAACAAGGCTTCATCGAATGCGGATATTATATGTTAAGATTTATGTATGGAAATAATAACAACTGGGACAGTTGTGAATTTTGAACTGGTAAATTTTTCTCTTAAACTTTTCCATAATATTTCAATTTGATTTATTCATTATACACATTAACTAATATCCTTTTCATTTTTAGTTTTTTGATGACCCTCAACCCTATACTGCTGAAGACATCAAACACTTACAAGTGGAGTGGTCAAATTATTTTACAGGTTTGATTGAATTTTAGTTGTTTGTAATGTAAAATGTAATTTTGAATATTGTCATTGTAATTGTGTATTTGGTAGTCGTTTAGGTTGGATTTAGTTTTTTTTGAAGTTGACAAAGTTTTGAATGTTATATATGTGAATGTTTAATTTTTCTCTACTTCTTGTTTTGGTCTACTTATGATGGTTTTTCTAGTATGGATTCTGGTCT
The DNA here is from genome assembly GCA_963277665.1 of Viscum album. Lineage (NCBI taxonomy): Eukaryota > Viridiplantae > Streptophyta > Magnoliopsida > Santalales > Viscaceae > Viscum > Viscum album. The sequence goes on from OY728130.1 coordinate 1,408,379,645, forward strand.
GGGGGAGAGGGGTTCCAAGGGTGTGGGGGGTGTTCAGTGGGGTGGGGTGGGGGGGGGGGGTGTCTAGGGGTCTGGGAGTGCTGTCTGGTGGGTTGGGGGGTCCTAGGTGTCCATGAGAGTGGGGGGCAGTCCAAGGGGGTGGGAGCATTTCAAGGAGGGTGGAAGGGCTGTCCAGGGGAGTGGGAGGCTGTCCAGGGGGTGTCTAGGGGTGTGGGGGTGTCTTGTGGGGTAAGTTTTTGGTTTGTTTCAGGGGTGTGGGAGGGCTATCCAGGGGTGTGGAAGTGCTTTCTAGGGGGTGGGGGTATACATGAGGGTGGGGGGGGGGGGGGGTTGTCTCGGGGTGTTTGGGGCTGTCCAGGGGGTCGGGGGCTGTCCAGGGGTGTGGTGGGGGCTGTCCAGTGGGGTGGGGGAGGGCTGTTTAGGGTGTAGGGGGGTATAAATGAGGGTGGGGGGGTTGTCCCGGGGTGTTTGGGGCTGTCCAGGGGGTCGGGGGGCAGTCCAGGGGTGTGGTGGGGGTTGTCAAGTGGGGTGAGGGGGTGAGGGGGTGCTGTTCAGGCGGGTGGGGGGGGGGGGGGGGTTGTCCCGGGGTGTTTGGGGCTATCCAGGGGGTTGGGGGTAGTCCGGGGGTGTGGTGGGGGCTGTCAAGTGGGGTGAGGGGGTGCTGTTCAGGGGGTGGTGGGAGGGCTGTCCGTGGGGTAAGTTTTATATGTTATCAATGTAAATGATTAATTTTGGTTTAGTTCTTATTTTGGTCTACTTCTATTTTTTTGGTACGAATTCTTGATTTGGTTTCTGGTTTTTTCTGAGGGAGAGTAGAGGACTGCATTTGATTTTTTTTATAAAAAATTTGTCTTCCACGTCGGTTATTTTATAACTGATGTGATAAAGAAATTGGGAAGGGTTTATCACGTCGGTTTTTTTAATAACCAACATGATAAACACCCATGGAATGGTTTATCACATCGATTATTAAATAACCGACGTGATAAAAGGCATGGGAAATGGTTTATCACGTCGATTATTAAATAACAGACGTGATAAACCCCCCTGGACTGGTTTAGCATGTCAGTTATATAATAACCGACATGATAAACCATTTCCCAGGGGTTTATCACGTCGGTTATTTAATAACCAACGTGATAAAAATCCCCAGCACGGGTTTATAATGTCGGTTATTATATAACCGATGTGATAAACCCCCCTGGTTTATCACGATAGTTATATAATAAATGACGTTATAACCCCCCCCCCCCAGTTTTTGCACGTCTGTTATTAATTAACCGACATGATAAACACCACGATGTTATGTTTTTTACGTCAGTTGTTATGTTTTTTACGTCAGTTTTTAAATAACCGACGTAAAAAATGTTATTTATAACGTCGTCCGTATTAACATCGGCTAAAAACCGACGTAAAAAATGAAAAATAACCAACGTAAATAACGTTTTCTGCACTAGTGGTTTGACTTTTTGGGGCTAATTTGTTAGACCTAGTGACCCTGTTTTGAGATTCGATCAATAGTTTTATGTGGGATACCTAAAGACCCTTACTTTTGACTTAGAACCTAGTAGGTCAGTGTTCAATTTGATCAAGGGAAACCTATGAGTAGGGTTGTACTGATTTTATAAATTTTATTTTAGTAAGTGATCTTAGTTGTACACTCATTTTGAGACTAATGCATGGAGGTACTCATGTTTTTTGATATAGGAATGGATATGCCTTTAGCTTCTAAGAGGAACCTAGGGTGATTATTTATCTAGACTGAGTACGAAGAGCAGGTCTATTCAAGTTTTTGACCCTATTGACCAATGGATTCTTTTTATAATCTTGTTTGATAACATATAGATGCTCATGACTGGAATAAAGTCATGCGACATGCGATCGTAGAATAAATAATGGCACAAGCGAGGTGCTTGATTTTGAAGAGGAGTTCCAAGGGAGATTCTAGATTAGTGATACTGACATACCATGTAGCATGGTCTAATTATCCTTATGATGGAAGACTCATGAGAGCATGGGTTGAGTGATGATGATTGGGTGGTACATGATTGTACACCAACTATGTAGTTTGTTTGGGTACATGTCGGTCACACATGATACTATTTAAATTGAGAATCAGTCAGTGATTGTGTGTGAGCTGTGGAATGATGGTTTGAAATGGATGTTTTGGTCATGGTTTCCTAGGAGTTGTTATTTAAAGTGGGAATTCCTCTCTATGGTGGAGAAAACATCGAGAATATATTGGGTGTCAGGAGGTGGTTGAGTTGTGGCTGGATCTAAACATTATTTGTTGGGAAACATGGTGTCAAGATTTAGTTAAAGTAAAGTATAGCATGTTTTATGTGAGAATGGGTTGGGAGAGAGATACACACTAAATGATGTAATATTAGTGCACTTCTAGTATATATATGATCATGCCCAATATCATGACATCATATTGAGTATGCTGAGATGGAATCAGATATATGCCGATCTACCTTGATATATTTCCTGGTTTGATGAGAAACATGTTGATATTACACTCGAGGAGTGGCATAAGGTAATACATATTGTGGGGAGTGCGCCATTATCCATTTGAGGGTGGTGACCCTCATAATGAGTTGAGTTTTGGAAAAAACCATGGAACCATTCTCATGATGAGGGAATGGATGATGGGTGACATTTTCATGGGAACTTGGAGGTGAGTGTTTTCTAGGCATGTTATGTTGGGTCGGAGGTTATGGCAAGAGGGGGGGTGAATTGCCTTTTTAAAATTAATTAACAATTTAAAATCAAAGTTGAAATGTAGCGGAAAGTAAAATGGCAAGACACAATTGATAACGGAGTTCGGATTTAAACTCAAGCCTATGTCTCCGCTCCCAACTCAACCGTTGGGAGATTTATACGACCGCTTGCTTTTTAATGGTTATAGCAAGAAACCCACTAGCCGTTTTAAGGTAGGCTAGATCACCTTCTTACAGCTTGCTTTTTTATTATGGTTGTAGCAAGAAACCCAAATTGAAAGAAGGAAGAAAAAGGGTGGTTTGTTTTAATACAAACCCAATTAAGAACAAAACAATTGAAGTAAATAATTTAGAACAAACTAGAGGAAGCCTTGAGCGCCAAGAGGTGAGTGTAGTTGATGTAGAGGCAGCCCAAGCTTCAAGGATGGCAATTGGATCTCAAGTGGCCTTTGAGAATTGTCGTAAGAACCTCAAATGATCAAAATAGCTTTGGTATGCTTCGGTATATGATCGGTAGTCTTCCCGGCATCCATGGATGTCTATTTATAGGAGAAATACTCCCAAATACTTCAATATGGCCGTTGGAGGGCTTTCAGAGCCGTTGGGGATCAAGTAGACAAGTCTGGTCAAGCTCCAACGACTAGTTTGACTTTGCTTACCGGCTGACCGGTGCTTGTCCACCGGCTGGCCGGTGCCTTGGAAGGTGGAGAGTGCTTCTGCCCAGGAGCCACCGGCTGGCCGGTGAGGAGGCCACCGGCTGGCCGGTGGTGAGACAGTAGGTCTCACTATTCCAAGGAGTTCCACCGGCTGGCCGGTGAGGAGTCCACCGGCTGGCCGGTGGTCTGGATAGAAGGCATGCCATTCTGTCTGGACCCACCGGTTGGCCGGTGGCCAGACACCGGCTGACCGGTGGCACCTGGCAGAGGGCAAGGCCTTCTGCCTGGTCCACCGGTTGGCCGATGGGCTGGATCCGGCGGGCCGGTGCCCTTACCGGCTGGCCGGTGGTCTCACACCGGCTGGCCGGTGGACTTAAACAGTCCATTTAGAATGCTTCTTGGGCCAGCTTCTAGGCACCCTATTTCCTATCATCAAAAACACTTGAAACAATATTAGATCACGATGAGAGTGATTGTGATCATTAAAATCCAAGAGAGTGGGGTACAACAATCTCCCCCTATTTTGATGATCACAATCACAAAAAAGAAATCTTTTAAAAAAAAGGTATGAAAGCTTTAAAAAAGGGCATGTCAATAGAAAACTTAAATAAACAATTTGAACTTGGAAAACTTAGAGACGTGCCAAATATAATGATCTTGAAAGCATTGAAATACTGAGAAAGATTCATTTTTTGAAATTGCAACCAAATGCCATTTTTTAAAGAAATCAATTGAAAATAATAACTTAACCATTTAAAACAGATTTTGATGACATCAATAACTTAAAATGGAACTTGTAAAAAGAGAATTTTAATAAATAACTATGTAATAGAGAGGTTTTATCCCCCTTTGGGATTATCAAAATAGGAGAAAAAATATGAGAGAGAATAAGAAAAACAATCAAAGAGGTAAACAATGATAAAAAGGAATGGATAGATAAGATAACTTGAATTCCATAAAAGATGAAACGATACAAAGAAAGTTCAAAAAACAAATACAAATACAAGCCAAAAAACAGGAACGGCTCTATTCACTCCTAGAGGGCCGAGAGTGACGGCGGCGCCTGAAGGTCGGAGGAGCCGGAGGAGCCTGGACCGCCTCAAAGCGACGATCTAGAGAATCAATCCGTGAGTGAAGCTGATCAAACTGAGAGCTGATGTAGGAAAACTGTAAGTCGAGCCGGGTCTCAATCTGATCCTGGAAGCGTAGGAACTGATCAGCCGTCACCGGAAAGCCACCAGCATCAGCAGGAGGGGGCACAGCCTCAGCAGGCTCAGGTGCATCATCACCCTCTCCAGCCTCCTCATCAGCAGCAGCATCAGCCTCACTGTCGCTGTCACCACTTCCTTCCTCTTCATCATCATCACTATCCTCACTGTCTGAAAGAGGATAGGCAGCGGCAATAGCAGGAGGCATGGCATTGGCAGGAGGATGGGAATGAGTCTGAGGAGAGTAGGCCTTGAGAAGACCGTCCTTGTCCACAATCCATTCCTGACGCCAAGGGTGCCAACGGATGTTCATTCGTTGCACCATCATAAAATTCACTATGCTATCCTTCGTTGGCTGCTCGAAGGAAGTAGCATGAAGAGGCACATCAAGAAAGGAAAAGATTTTAGTCAAGAAGCGTCCGTAGGGTAGAGTTTTGGACCGGCGCGGGTGCTCAGCCACATAAGTCATGGCCCGGAACAGAAACCGGACCAATTTGAAGTGAATGCCTCTGGTGATAAAGGAGAGAAGATAAATATCAATGAATTTGACATTATCATGATCCCCGATACGGGGCGCAAGAGAAGTTTGAATGAGGCGCTCAATAATACGATGATTAGGAGAAAGCTGGGAGAGCTTGACAATGGGATTTGAGGGCTGCCCTGTGAGATGCTCAAGGGCTACGGCTATATCAAACTCACGGTCCCGAGGAAACTCCCCCTGAGCAAAAGCATGGGGTCCAACATGAGGAACCCCGAGCATCCGGGCTATCTCCAACGAAGTGATAGTGATGGGTTGCCCAAGAGTAGTGGAGGAGAAGGTATCAATGTCATCAGAAACGGACCATGTCAAATGAGCATAGAACTCTTTGACAAGAAGAGGATAAATGACATCCTTTTCAGGGGGTTCAAAGAAAGAATGCCAATGTTGATACTCAATAATCGAGAAAAGCTCAAGACGAGCAGTAGACAGCCAAGAATAATCAATTACCCTACCCGGCAGAATGACTTTGTCATGCCAAATGTCCGGGAGTTGAGGGATGGAAGGAGGAGGAGGAGCTTCTTGAGCGATTCCCTTGCCTTTGCGAGTGGATCGAGGTCCCATGATGGTAAAAGGAGCAAAAAGAGAGAGATTGAGAGAAGAAAGGAGGTTTGAGAGGTCAAAAACCAAGAAGGGAGGCTAGGGTTTGGAGGACCTGCGGTTTTAGGAGGAGCTGTCCGAGAGAGAAGAGAGAAATGAGGGAGGAAGGGTTTTAAAATTGATTTTAACCCTTCCTCGGGTCGGCCCAAAAAACAGAAACCCGACACCACCGGTTAACCGGTGATGTACCACCGGTTGACCGGTGGTACTAAAAGACAAAAAAAAAACAGAAATTAAAAAGGTGTTTAAAAAAAATTCTAATAAAAATAAAAAATAAGCAAGCCAAGAAAGTCAAATATTTAATAGTGCTCATTGACGAATCATTCCTAACTCCCCTTTAATAAAATCAAAATGGTCAACCGGGAGCGGTTTGGTAAAAATATCAGCTAATTGGAAATCAGTAGGAATGAAGTCCAAAGTGATATATCCTTTTTGAAAATGGTCACGAAGGAAATGATGCCTTAAGTCTATGTGCTTTGTCCTAGAATGTTGTATTGGATTCTTAGAGATACTAATAGCACTAGTGTTGTCACGCCGAATAGGGACATGATCATAGGAAAGACCATAATCCAAGAGAGTGTGTTGCATCCAAATAATTTGGGCACAACAATTGCCAGCGGCTACATACTCGGCCTCGACAGTAGAAAGAGCAACACAATTTTGCTTCTTGCTACTCCACGAAACAAGGGACCTGCCTAGCAGATGACAGGTTCCACTAGTACTCTTACGATCTAATTGACATCCGCCAAAATCAGCATTCGAATAAGAAGATAGTTCAAAAGAAGTATTTGAGGGATAAAATAAACCAAGATTTTTGGATCCTTTTAAATACTTAAAAATTCTTTTGACCGACTTAAGATGGGATTCTTTAGGATTGGCTTGAAAACGAGCACAAAGGCAAACACTAAACATGAAGTCAGGACGGGTCGCAGTTAGGTAAAGTAGACTCCCGATCATACTCCTATAAAGCTTGTTATCCACTGGTTTCCCGGCTTCGTCTAACGTAAGCTTACATGAAGTACTCATGGGTGTACTAATTTCCTTTACTTGATCCATACCAAAACGACTTAGAAGCTCGTTTGTGTATTTGCTTTGGCTTAGAGAAATACCTTTTGAATTTTGAAAGATTTGAAAACCAAGAAAAAATTTCAATTCTCCCATAAAACTCATTTCAAATTCTTTTCTCATTAAATCTGAAAAATCAGTACAAAGAGATTCTTTGGTAGAACCAAAGATAACATCATCAACATAAATTTGGACTATTAAAAGATCTTTTGAGGTGTGTTTTAAGAAGAGGGTACAATCGGCTTGACCCATTTTAAAATCATTTTCTAAAAGAAATTTTGTTAACCGCTCATACCAAGCCCGGGGGGCTTGCTTTAAGCCATAAAGAGCCTTGGTTAACTTAAAAACATGATTTGGAAATTTTGGATCTTCAAAACTGGGAGGTTGTTCAACAAATATTTTTTCAGAAATAAAACCATTTAAAAAAGCACTTTTAACATCCATTTGAAAAAGCTTAAAATTTAAGTGGGCGGCGAATGCCAACAAGATCCTAATGGATTCTAACCTAGCAACAGGGGCAAAGGTTTCACCATAATCGATTCCTTCTTCTTGATTATAGCCCTTAGCTACTAGGCGAGCCTTGTTCCGGGTTATGTTTCCTTGATCATCAAGTTTGTTCCTAAAAACCCATTTAGTGCCAATAATTGGATGATCATTGGGTCTTTCAACAAGAGTCCAAACATCATTTCTAGAGAATTGATTTAGTTCCTCTTGCATTGCAAGAACCCAATTCTCATCATTAATGGCATCATTAACGGTTTGAGGTTCTAGGTGAGAAATGAAGGCTTGATGTTCAACTTCATTGAGGATAGATCTTCTAGTTCGAGTACCGGCTTGAAGGTCACCTATGAAATTTTCTAAAGGATGGTCTCTAGAAGGTTTCCAAACCTTAGGAAAGGTGAAAGGCGAAGAAGGTGAAGAGGGTTCTTGATGGTCATCCTCCTTGGGAGGAGAAGAGGAATCATTCAAATGAAGCTTATCAAGCTTATCTTCAACATCCTCAATGACCGGGTGAGGTTTTGGAAGAGTTTCATCAAATTTGACATGAGATGATTCTTCGATGGTTTTTGAACGTTTATTGAAGACACGATAGGCTTTTCTTGAGTTGGAGTACCCAAGAAAAATACCTTCATCGGATTTGGCATCAAATTTCCCTAGGTTATCTTTTGTGTTAAGGATAAAACATTTACACCCAAACACTTTAAAATAACCAACTTTGGGCAATTTGCCTTTCCAAAGTTCATAGAGGGTTTTCTTAAGAAGGGGTCTTACAAGGACTCTATTGATAGTATAACAAGCAGTGTTTACCGCCTCGGCCCAAAAATATTGAGGGAGGTCGAATTCACTAAGGAGGGTTCGAGCGATTTCTTGGAGAGTTCGGTTTCTCCTTTCAACCACTCCATTTTGTTGAGGAGTCCTAGGGGCAGAGAAGGTGTGATTGTATCCTTGAGAGGAACACAATTCATCGAATTCTTTGTTCTCGAATTCACCACCATGATCACTACGAAGAGATATGATTTTATATCCTTTTTCGTTTTCTACTTTCCTAGAGAATTTTAAAAAGGTTTTACAAGCATCATTCTTATGGGCTAAAAAGAAGACCCAAGTAAAATGAGAAAAGTCATCAACAATAACTAAGGTATAGGATTTTCCACCTAAGCTTGCTACGGGAGTAGGACCGAAAAGATCAAGATGAAGGAGTTCAAGAGATTTTGAGGTGGACACTTCCTTCTTAGATTTGAAAGAAGACTTGTGTTGCTTACCAAGTTGGCATGGCTCACAAATCAAATCTTTCTTAAATTTAAGTTTAGGAAGGTCACAAATGAGCTTGTTCTTATTAAGCTTTAGAAGTGAATGAGAGCTACAATGCCCCAATATTCTATGCCAAAGCCAAGACTCATTGTCAAGAGCACTTAAACATTTAACATTTTGGCTAGCTAGAGATTTTAAATCAATAATGTAAACATTTTGAAAACGGGAAGCAGAAAATATCAACTTGTTTTGAAAATCAAACACATTGCATAAATCATTTTGAAAATTGACTGAAAAACCACTATCACAAAGTTGACTAATGCTAATTAAATTATGCTTTAAACCTTTAACTAATAAAACATCTTTAATAAAAGAGGAGCTACCAAAACCAATGGTACCTATTCCGATGATCTTGCTTTTTGAGTTATCACCAAAGGTGACATATCCTCCATCGAATTCTTCAAGTGAGTTGAACTCGGAGGGATCGCCACACATGTGCCTTGAGCAACCGCTGTCGAGATACCACGAGCCTTTAGAGATCCTACTCTTTTGGCGTTTATCCTATAAAATCAAGAAAGAAGAGATTTTGGTACCCATATAAGTTTGGGTCCGGAAAGATTAGCAAAAGAGACTTTTGAACCCATAATGTTCTAGAGGGATTCCTTCTATGATACTCATCCGAGTAGGTAATGGATTTGGGTCTTCCATACCTAGCATTTTTACAATCACATTCATAAATCATGTGACCGGTCTTTTTACAATAATTACAAAATTTGTATTGAGAGCTCCCCCTTACAAAAGTAGTGGGTGCCCTAGAAAAAGTGGATTGCTTGTTATAGCCAAGTCCATGTGTGGTTCTAGCCGAACGCTGAGAACCTAACAATTTAGTTAAGTTTTGTTCACCTTGGGTGAACTTGGCAAGAGATTACTTCAAGTCCTTAATGGTAGAATTTAAAGAATCTACATTTGGAATATTTTTGACTTTAAGGGCAAGCTCCTCATTCTCTTTGAGAAGTTTGTCTTTTTCGGAAATAAGAGTTTTGTTTTTCTTTTTCAAGGTCAGAAATTTAGAGGTAAGTTCGTGAAAACCTTCCTCTAATTGATCTCTTGCATTTTGGAGTTCTTCATAAGACATATTATTATCAAAAGAAGAAGATGAGGAAGAAGAGTGAGAAGAAGAGTGAGAAGAGGATACCTCATCAAATGCCATTAGGCATTTTCCACCTTCATCGCTTGAGTCGCTTGAAGACATGGAGTCATCACTTGCACTCCATGTTGATGCTTTGAAGGCCTTCTTGTTTTTCTTTTCTTTTAACCTTTTCTTGAAAATGGAGCACTCCGGTTTGATGTGGCCTTTCTTTCCACATTCAAAGCAAGTGATTTCTTTCTCCGCCTTTGGCTCTTCCTTTCGTGCCTTTTGAAATTTCTTCTTCTTCTTCATGAACTTGCTCATTTTCCTTGCTAGTTGAGCCATCTCGGATTCACTATCATCGGAGGAGCTTTCTTCCTTTGCCTTGAAAGCTATGTTCTTTTTCTCCTTGAAGATCTTTCCTTCTTTATCAGCTTGCCTCTTCATGGTAATCTCATAAGTCATGAGTGACCCTATGAGTTCTTCAACCGGCATCTTCTTGACATCTTTCGCTTCTTGGATTGCCGTCACCTTTGGTGCCCAAGAGCTTGGTAGGACCCAAAGAATTTTCTTCACCATTGTTTCTGCTGAAACATCATCACCAAGGGACTTTCTCCCATTGCAAACATCAGTAAAACGAGTAAACATTTCGGTGATTGACTCGTGTGGGTGCATTGTGAAACTCTCAAAGTCTTGACGATACATATCTAACCTAGTGTCTTTGACTTTGTTAGTGCCCTCATGGGTCACTTCCAAAAGTTTCCAAATTTCGTGTGAGGTGGTGCAAGTAGAAATACGATTAAACTCATTACGGTCTAACCCACAATGAAGAGCATTCATGGCTTTGCCATCAAGCTCAAAATTGGCAATGTCTTCGGGGGTCTATTTAGATTCATCCTTACTAGAAAGAGTGTAGCCTTGCATAACAATTCTATATATAGGATAGCCAATACTTCTAAGAAAAGTAATCATTCGTGTTTTCCAATATGTGTAATCGGTTCCATCGAAGTATGGAGCCCGAGTCATGGAATACCCTTCGGGTGCTTGTGAGAAAGAAGCCATCACTATGGATTTTTCGTTTGTAACCGGTTAAGGTATTACACAAACGATCCCTCTGATACCAAATGTTGGGTCGGAGGTGATGGCAAGAGGGGGGGTGAATTGCCTTTTTAAAATTAATTAACAATTTAAAATCAAAGTTGAAATGTAGCGGAAAGTAAAATGGCAAGACACAATTGATAACGGAGTTCGGCTTTAAACTCAAGCCTACGTCTCCGCTCCCAACTCAACCGTTGGGAGATTTATACGACCGCTTGCTTTTTAATGGTTATAGCAAGAAACCCACTAGCCGTTTTAAGGTAGGCTAGATCACCTTATTACAGCTTGCTTTTTTATTATGGTTGTAGCAAGAAACCCAAATTGAAAGAAGGAAGAAAAAGGGTGGTTTGTTTTAATACAAACCCAATTAAGAACAAAACAATTGAAGTAAATAATTTAGAACAAACTAGAGGAAGCCTTGAGCGCCAAGAGGTGAGTGTAGTTGATGTAGAGGCAGCCCAAGCTTCAAGGATGGCAATTGGATCTCAAGTGGCCTTTGAGAATTGTCGTAGGAACCTCAAATGATCAAAATAGCTTTGGTATGCTTCGGTATATGATCGGTAGTCTTCCCGGCATCCATGGATGTCTATTTATAGGAGAAATACTCCCAAATACTTCAATATGGCCGTTGGAGGGCTTTCGGAGCCGTTGGGGATCAAGTAGACAAGTCTGGTCAAGCTCCAACGGCTAGTTTGACTTTGCTTACCGGCTGACCGGTGCTTGTCCACCGGCTGGCCGGTGCCTTGGAAGGTGGAGAGTGCTTCTGCCCAGGAGCCACCGGCTGGCCGGTGAGGAGGCCACCGGCTGGCCGGTGGTGAGACAGTAGGTCTCACTATTCCAAGGAGTTCCACCGGCTGGCCGGTGAGGAGTCCACCGGCTGGCCGGTGGTCTGGACAGAAGGCATGCCATTCTGTCTGGACCCACCGGTTGGCCGGTGGCCAGACACCGGCTGACCGGTGGCACCTGGCAGAGGGCAAGGCCTTCTGCCTGGTCCACCGGCTGGCCGATGGGCTGGATCCGGCTGGCCGGTGCCCTTACCGGCTGGCCGGTGGTCTCACACCGGCTGGCCGGTGGACTTAAACAGTCCATTTAGAATGCTTCTTGGGCCAGCTTCTAGGCACCCTATTTCCTATCATCAAAAACACTTGAAACAATATTAGATCACGATGAGAGTGATTGTGATCATTAAAATCCAAGAGAGTGGGGTACAACATGTTATTCATTATGTATGGAAGTGTATGGAGAATAGGTTATGTTGTTCAAGTACCTGTTTTGATGGTGTGATGATAAGGATGATCCTAAGGTGGGGAGTGGTATATTTGTCACTAGTTTTTGACCCTCACGTGAGAAGGTTCATGCAACGATGATACTGGTAATTGGATAGTAATTTTGATCTTAGTGTTGAGGCATGCCAATGTAAATAGATAGGGGATGGTTTGGCCAGCTAATGTCACCAGGAGCCGGTTATAGGCTATGGTGATTTCCCTTGGAAATGGTATTAGTTTGACTTGGGATAAATGCATCAAGATTAGGTTTTGGTGATTCATTAGCTATTGAAGATGATCATTTTCAAGAATAGTCAACCATAAGTGTTTTGAATTGAATTCTATTGGATAGTTGGATATGATCAGTGAGAAACTGCATCAGGCACACCGTTGGTATGATATGGGTGTAGTGTAAGGCTAGAGATTTTCAAGGAAAAATCAGTGTGACCAGGTTAAACTTGTTTGATTAAAATCCAACCATTTAGATCAAATTTAGGACTGAGAATAGTATCCTCATGTGTGATAGATGTTGTGAGTCAAAAACCATGTCAAGATCATAATTCATATGTTAGGGGAATGGTTTAGTAGGAAATTATAATGGTGGAAGTACCATAACTCAGAATTGGTCATTGGAGGAAAGAACCTATGGTGGGGAGTTCCATAGGACGGTCAAGTAATGGGAAGATGACATGGTTGTTTCTCACAATAAACTATATCATGTAAGTTCCATCTTGATTTTTTTGATTTAGTTATAATCATGGATCTATATTTTGTGAGATAGGTATTTTATGTTTAAAGAGGTATTTTAAAGTGCGTTGGAACTTCAGAAATGAAATGCGACCATTTGAATAAAAATCACAAATTGAGTAGGTCAGGTTATTTGTTTTCATTCCCACCATGGCTTCTCTGGGACAATAATTTTTAAGTAGGGGAGGTTGTAAGTTTCCTTTTTTGAGTTATAAATTTTAGAAAGAATTTTTATTTTAAATTTCTAGATAGGTTGAATATTGATCAAATATTCAAAATGGAATTTTGAAAGTTGGTATGCCTATAAATAATGTTTTTAGATGTGGAATTAGACTTTGTTTGTAACTTCAAGGTTTCATGATATTACTGTTACTTTGAGACCTAAAGTTTTAGTTTTGAGGAAATGAATCATAGGATGCATGATTGGTGCACGAATAGTGCTAACCATGTGGCCTAACTGTGTAACCGAATTTGTAATAGAACCAAGTTTTTTAAACCATATGAGGATTCTTGAAAACTATGTGAAATGATGTAGTGCTGTTAGGGGGACTCACACAATTGGTGAATAGTTTTTCTAAACATGCACTGCATCTGTGTGATTTGTAGTGTGCCTCAGATAGTAGAGGCACACAGTTGGTTCATGGTTTGACCAACCATACAACCAAACCATGTGGCTCATTTAAAAAGGGGGAAATTAATATTTTTCCCCTATGGGATTTTATAGGATAAACCCCTATTTATTTCTTATTTCTCCCTTATGTGACCCAGGCAGTTCCCTCCTCCCCTTACTCTCTTCAAACCCCATCAAGGGGGTGTTTTTGATAGCCTTTAATTGTGTTTTAAGGTATGATTTATCCTCTGGATAACTTCTTATATCTCCTCAACTCTTCCTTCTTAATTTTTAATTTCCACCAATTAAGGATTTTGGTCTTGATTCCTCTAGAGCATGGTGGAATTGGAAACCAATGATGGGGATTTCACTCTAACTAGGAAAAGGGTGATCTAAGAGGATATATTCACTTCTCAATGTGCCATTTAATTGAGGTGTGTTTCTATAGTGAATTTATAAATTTTTAAAGATTAAATAAAATTATTGGGTGTTTTTCTTGATACCATTGCTTAGATATTATGCCTGATTTAAGGTTTTTGATGTGTCATGGGTTGTTAGTGAGAACTAAGTCACCATTCTAGTGAAGTGTGATGGGCCAGTGAGATTTTATGAATTATTTATTGATGAATAAAAATAATTTAATTGCTTATAACTTAGTAAGTTTAAACGAGACTTGGAAACTGTTATCAAGCCTTGGAAAATAAATGGAAATTTTCTTAAAAGGTATATTTTCCATCATACAAGCCCTATAGAATTGATGCATGTTTATGGTAGTATATGTTATCTAGGGATCTATGCTGAGGATGAAACCTCTTGTTTAATTTATTCTAATGAAGTGTTTAATTAATTAAATGGTTAGTTTAATGGATGAACACAAGGGGTCACTAATAAACCATGTTCTCTAGTTTCATGGATTATCCCATTGAGTGACCGAGTAGCCTCCATAACTCTATGGAGGTGATACTACACTTGGTAAGGCATGTAAGACCTTATACAGGCCTAGGTGGATAGAACTTGGGTAGATTAGGACTGAGTTGGATGTGTACACCATCCTAGTGAGTTCTTAGAATCGAGATTGGGTCATGAGTCATCTCCAAGTGGTTTCTTTAGTGACTAGATCCCGTGTAACGAGAAAGGTTGGGTTTCCCTTGTTACTGTTCTATAGGACGTGACATCTTGGTGCGTCGGGTGATGACCCAAGACCATTGTTTTGGCTTACAGGTTTCCAAGAGGGATACCTTTCCATGTATCGATTTGGGGGACCCTAGTGGTTTCCCTAGTTGTTAACCGACCCTGAACCAGTGTGTCCTGGGTTTGGGTAGAGATGGTAGAAGGTGTATCCTTAGAACCCATACTGGATATGTAAACCTAACGAGTTGTGGCAGTAGTGTTGGGTTTAGGAATTCTTCCACCCTCGCTCTTTTATTTATAAATTCACATTGTTACTATTGATGTAGTTATGATTTCCAGAGGCACTTCTTGGTTTTTTTCCAATGATCCTAACATGATTAGGTATATGATAGGGATGCCCATAGGTACTTCCTTGGATATGACTTCTAAGACTTATTGATGGATATTATTGGGATGCTCATACATACTTCTTGGAATCTAGTTGTTGAGCCTACTTTATTGATTATATGATAGGGACGCCTAGAGGTACTTATTGGGATTTAGCTTCTAATCCTTATTAATTGATATTATTGGGATGCTCAAATGTACTTCCTGAGATCCATATACTAATCCTACATGATTGATTATATTATTGGGATGCCCAAAGGTACTTCATGGGATCCAAATTTTGTACCATATATGATCAGATGTTGAACATGGAACTCCCCATAATTTATTGGGGATGATTTGACATGATTCTCCATGAACTTATTAACATATACTCAAGGATGATTACACTCTCTTCTAGTGATGCCTGGGATGATTCTTAGGTTTAGCTGGACACACTATTACTATAATCGCTATACTTTTCTAAGAATGGAGTGTTGAGCTATTTATTAAATAGATGCTTATATTCTACTTGGATCTGGAGATAATTCCTTGTAGGTCCCCTAAGAGTCATCCCCTTAGGAATCATCTGAGTCATAATTTCATGATTTAACTATAGGAAAAGATATAAGAGTCAAACATCAGACTAGATTTACATAGCATGAGTGGTATGCCATTCAGATTAGATACCATTTATAATATTTCTAAATACTGTATGGAATCCTACATATAGTGGTTGGATGTAAGTGGGGGTGATCCCATAGTTAGGACATGTATCCCCCTATGGTAACATAGTTTGATCGGATACATTTCCAACATTGGCTAAAGCAGATATCATTGATCAGGATTATGGGCCGAAGGATTAATAGGATTATATGTGGCTTGAGTGGTATGACATCTAGCTCAATTACCTAGTCACAAGATTTTTAGATGATCGAGATAACATACCTAAGTATCGACTATGGATTTAGTTTACTCATGATATTTTTTGACTTTATTTTATTCTAGTTGTGTCTTGGCTAGGCTAAGAATATTTCATGATCATAACCTTATGATATCATGATTTGGTATGAATTTTTTCTTTTAGTTTATTTTAGCAGTCATTATGATTATTGTTATCTTGTTGAGTAGATCACATGTATATACACTAAATTTTACTGGGTATGTATGGGACCGTGTTGGTAGTTCCCCATTGAGTTCTGCACTCGCACCCTACTTAGGCCTCCATTACACTAGGGTTCCTGAGAAGATGTTCAACTGGGTTTAAGCATAGGTTGGGCTGCGGCGTGGGGCTGATTGAGTAGAACAACTTGGATATGTATGTAGAGTTGGTTATGTGGTGTGACTAGGAGTGTATAATAAAGGCTTTTACTATTATTTATGTTTATTTTATTTACTCCTATATATGTTATTTTCCTAGGGGAATATCAATGTTGTATGTATGACATGGTCATTCAAGCTTTTAATGAATTTCATTTATTATTATAACCTTGTTTCATTTACTGCTTCTGTACACTGATTATTTTCTGATATGTATGATGTTTGGTCACTTACACTATGTTCTTACTCTGGTATGAGGACATAGTCTCCCCAATATCATTCCCTAGGCCCCCGTTTCTAGTTGGAAGCCTCTAGAATATGGAAAGGAGCGATTGATGCCTTATAGAAAACCAGATCTGGCCACTAGTTTAATGGAATTCAGGCCGAGATGTTACAATATTTTTCGTATTAATAATGTATTAATATTAATTATATAATTCATTAGTTTTTGGGTTTAATTCCCATAATGAAACTCATGGTGAGGTATCCGACTCTTAATAATTAAAGAGGGGTGGATTTTTTGTTCACCTAGTGTGAGTAGCGGTTAGTGGAATTGTTGGTACGGGGGTAGGGGAGTTGTCTATTTATATAGGGTCATTTGGTTGATCAAGAAGCATCAAGGTCAAGCAGTAATGGAGGGATGTTTATAGAGTTGGGTAAAAGGTTACATTGTGGTGATGGGCTCATCTGATTAAGCGACGATGAAGGGAGGTAGCAGGGAGGTGTCTCTATGGCGGTGGGTAGTAGGGGGCTTGTCAAATCGAGCGATGATATATGGAGGTGGTAGGTGGTGGGGGTGAGGTTCCACTATGGAACTAGTGGTGGGGGAATTTCTAGTCGATTGGTGATGGAGGGATGTGGTGGGAAGTGGGGCAAGGTGGCATTGCAGCAATGGGATCATCTAGTCAAGTGATAGAGGGTGGAAAGTAGTGGGCGGTGGAGGGCTCGTCTGGTCAAAGAAGTGGAGGGGGGAGGGGTAAGAGGCATGGTGTCACGTGGGGGGGGGGGTATTTCAAAATAAAAAAATTCTATAAAATAAATTTTACCCACATTTAAAAAAATGAATTTAAATATGAAATTAACAGGATTTCAAAAAATGTAGGTAAATGACCAAAAATGCATTGGTAAAACTCCAAAATTAAAATTAAAATTAAAATTACCAAAATTTTAAAAAAAACATAGGTAAATAAAATTCAATTACCAAGATTTTAGAAAATTTAGGTAAATGGAAAATCTTCTACTTTTATAAACATAGCTAATTAGAAACACCACATTTTCCTATGTTTCTAAAAAATATAGGTGAATTCATTAGCTAAAATTTAAAACATATCTAATGAAAAAATGTAGATAAATTACTATTTAATTTTAGTTTCCCTTTTAAGATTCATCATCAAGTAGGGGAGGTAGATTATCACTTTCCACTTACACCAAACCTCTCCTAAGTTCACAACATGTTCCATGTATCTCTCCTAAAGAAGTACATACTTGATTCTTCATATGTACTAAAATTAGAGGTTGTACTACTAGATAATTATCTTTCCTATGAAAAACAATCGGTTAAAATCTTGGATTAAAGAGATGAAGTGCTACAGAAGAAAAATACCCACCTACTTAAAGTTATCTAGAGGAATAATAAATTTGAATAAGCTAAATGAGAACCCAAAGATGTGATGAAACAAAGACATCCAAATTTGTTTTTATTTAAGTGATTAAATTTAAAGGAAAAAATTAATTTTAATGGGAGTATATTGTAACATCCTAGGATTTTATATATATTTCCTTTGAAATAAACTTTAAGTATTCGATATCTTGCTTTACATGCAACCCCGAGTCTAAATGAACCATGATATAATATATATTTCTAACTTAGCCATTATATTAGCTGGTATAAATAAGATTAAACACATTATAAAATATAAATATATAATTTTTTTATATAATTCAAATGTGTTTATTATTATATAATAAATAAGCACTCAATTTTCAGTAGTCATTTTATATTTCAAAAACATTTTTTCTTCAAAAAATGTTTTTTTATTTCATTTTTTGTGTGGATATTATAATCAATTTTTTCCCTATTAGAAATTATATTTTATAAAAAATATATCATTTTTAAAATCATCATATCAAAATTATCTTATGGTAAAATTTTGGTATTTTCAAAAAAGATTAATTTTTTAGTAAATAGTAAAAAAATGTTGATTTTATAGATAACTGTCATTTCCATTCAAGTATTTACAAAGTAACACTTTGTTTTGAATTGATTTAAAAATTTAATTAGTTCCTTTTGATTAAAAATAATCTAATCACTATCATTTCAATCATAATTATTCTTAATTTTGGTGTGAAAACATTTTTATACTTGAAAATTCATATTTTTAGAAAACTATTTTTCTTCACATTTTTTGGATTTATTTTAAAATTAATTTTTACGCCATATAGATATTTAATATGATAAAATTATTTCCATATTTGGAATCAATTTTCAAAATTTTATAATGAGTTCACTTTCATTTTT
Source organism: Viscum album (assembly GCA_963277665.1). Classification (NCBI taxonomy): domain Eukaryota; kingdom Viridiplantae; phylum Streptophyta; class Magnoliopsida; order Santalales; family Viscaceae; genus Viscum; species Viscum album. The sequence continues at coordinate 1,408,398,371 of OY728130.1, forward strand.
TGGTCATAATGAATAGTAAGAACAGTAAACATTTATTACCATGGTTAAGGTTAAAATGAGTTTACCAAGGGGTTAAACTAAAATATAAGGGTGATAATTCCATATAAACTTGTTTAAATTCTATTTTATGGTCATATTTTGATTATATATTATATTACCTTTAAATACTTGGTTATTTTTAATCATTTTTATTGAATAATACATTATTATATTTTAATCTTAGAAGAAATTCCATGTGTGTCCTTTCCCTCACTTATAAAAGCACCTCCTCTCCACCCTTATTAATTAATTTAGAGCATTATATCTCAAACAATCCCTACCTTAATCCCTTTATAACATCCCTCCCACATCTTAGATGTACTATATTGATCATAAAACCATCCTTTCAAGGATTAATGTGTAATCCAAATTTGGACTCTCGATAAAGAGGTATAAACCTTAAACAAGATCTTTCAATTTTATTTCTCCTTCCACCTTATCTGATCTCATTGTATCCATCATAACATGATGAATCTATGAGGCCCCACATAGGCTATGATAATATAAATTATTATAGTGAATTTTCTTTCAATAAAAATCAATTGGAGTTTAAACTTTAAGAGATAAAAGTGATTTGTCCAAATATTAAACAATTCAACCACATAGATATAAGAAAAGAGAGATAAAAGAAATGTAAGAAAGTAAAAAACGATCACAATAATTTTATAATGGTTTAGATCTAAACTATCCTATTCTAATCTTCACCCCTCTCAAAATCTGATAGATATGTAACCCACTATGGTATATCACTTTTTAAGGAGAGTGAAAACTCTATACATCCACCTTTTTCACGCCAGGAGGATTAACCCAATTCCCTTGTCTTTTAAGGGTTTAGATAAAAACCTACCGTTTTATAAGAGAAGACCCAAACTTGAATTTTATTGGTTTAATCCTAACCTATTTCCTTTTCTATTTTAGATGGAACCCAATATTTTATGGGAGGAAACCAAACCCAGTATTGTATAGGTGCAGACCCAACCTAGACTTTCACAGTCTCAGTCCTATCCTATTCTGTGTTACTAGTCAAGTGGAACCTAGTATTCTAAGGTGATAAACTAAACCCAAACTCTTATAAGATTTTTTCTTTCCTCTACTATTTACAGGTTAAGAAAAATCTATTCTTCTAATGGAAAAAATATACCTAATCTTATAAGGGGACAAAATAAACCAAGACACACCTTTTATAAGTGTAGTATTATTGGATTTGGTGTTATAGAACCAATTTTTTATACTTTTATTACATGTATATTAAAATATCTAAATATTAATAAAATATATTATCACATATGTTTCTTTTATAATGTTATAATAGTCCCTGTTATGATGATAACTTTGAAGTTCCACGATAATATTCTTAAATATAGTTCTAAATTTAGATAATGTATTATGATAGGTCACATAGTATGTGCACATTCGTGTGTGAGTTCTCATAATCATACGAGGCTTCTCCTCATGAATTTTTCACTTAGTAATATTCATGATTGGAGATTATGAGAACATATCTATTAGTAGGATTTTTTCAAGTTTATATGTCATCGTATATTTCTATCTGAAAGAAATTGTAATGCTCTTTAAACTTTAAGCTTATCATTAATGCATTTCACGACTCACACACTTAGATTTACTAACCAAAATAATGATGTCATGTGTTAATGAGAAGTGGGGTATGTTGGGTATGTCAAAAATGATATGTTATTAATAGATAATTTTAGGAAGGATTTTCCCATTCCATATTTATGGAAGTTGACATCTTTTCCCTTTTATTGGAATAGAACCATCACATTAAATTACATGGACTTGGTTTAATGATGTGTTTATTTTATATATCAAAGAAATATGTACCAATAATATACGTTGATGAAATATATGTGAAACCTTCTTGATGAGATATTGTGAAAAAGGATTATATTACACAGTAAGCATTTGTATGCAGTTATTGATGTTGCGACATTAATTTCTTTCTTTTGGGTTCTTTGAATCACTGCTAAATAGTTTTCTTAGACTTTAGACAAGCCCTACTAATTTCAATGAGAAATAATCCTAGAGGGGAACATACTAATTTTTTGCATTGATATTGATTAAATTATTTTTGAATTTAATCAATGGAATAAATATTATTCCCAAGACTGGGGAATAATTTTATCCATGTTTTATTGATCTCAAATATTTATTGAATATTAAATAAATATATATTCACTAGTATTTGAATAAAGTATTTATTTATGAATTAAATATTTATTTGGGTATTTAATAAATTTCAAGGAGTTTGAATGAACCAAGGTCATGTACGATGATAAATATTAATTTACAAGCCACTAATATAATATTAATCATTGCACCATTTTTCACAATCCATAAAATAATATTATTGTTAATATTATTTTGGCATGGGTTTAGGTATAGCTTATTATATTATTTAAGGTATGGTGTGCAATTAAATAATATTTTAACCTAAACCCTTGCTCTATTAATATATGGTTATATCTATTGTGTGGGTTTAATTGATATTTTAGAATCATTTCACACAACAGACTTATCTCTTAATTCCTCCTCCTCTATTCATCTTAAGAATATAAATCACTAAAGAGATTAATTCATTCCTAAAGGAACTATAAGATATCAACACAAACAACACAATATGATAGATCCACCACACTAGCACTTGGGGATCTATCAGTGTCACTCGGAGATCAAAGAAGCATGGGTGGATCACTGCTAGAGGGATTTTAGACTTGGATCCTACCAGCACAACAAAGGTAATCTGAAAAGTGTATTCAGATGATCAATAGCACCTTCCAAGAAAAATCCTAACACGGGGTATCATTTATTAAAATCATATTTAAATTAATTATAAACATAACATGCAAAGATCCTCTCTTTATGTTTTGGGTTCTCTTATGTTAATATTTAGTGGAATTTTTTTTCATGACATTTACATCTTGTGAAATTTCTTGAATGATCTATAGAATTCAAAAAAACATTATTGCTTTAACAACCACTAGGTGCTTATACAATGCTCTAAACCTTAAAGTGGTATCAGAGAGAGGTTAAAATTAAATTTATAATTATTTATTTTATTATTGATCGATTATGCACAATTGTGGTTAGATATTTAATTTCTAAAATATTTATTCTTTAATATGTTTTTTAATTAACATTATTTCAACATATTAATTATCATCATCCAAAATTTCATTTTCTTAAATGACTAAGAATAAATGAAGAACAACCAGAGATTCCATTGGAAAGTGTGAATATTTTTAGCTAGTGAGACTAGGTTACACAGTGTGTAGCCAGAGTACACATTGTGTACCCAAGTGAACTGCACCTAGATGTCTCACATTAAAGGACCCCACATTAAACATTATATATTCTAGTGACTTTAGACTATAACTCACTTTATTTCATTCCCAAAAATATTTTAGGTTTATAGTTTTAGAGAATTAGAAAAAACTATTATATAGTAAACTCAAAAATTATAAGTGGAAACTTTTACACAGTATCCATTTTTCTTATAAAACAAGTCTTTAAAATAAAACATGATTTCTTTTCACGAACAAACTTCACAACTTTCAACTTGAATTCTTATTTTCTCTTATAAAACCATGTGATTTTTTTAAACGTGGTGTGAGCACAAAAAAATATTATTAAGAGACATAAAAATAAATAAAACCATTAGTCCAGTGAAAAACATGAAAACCCATGTAATGTTTACATTTATCATCAAAGTTTATTGAGAATAATATAACATTTCTACATGAAAATCACACATAATTTTTTCTCAACGTAAAACTTTAAAAACCAATAACAAGCATAAATAAAAAATATAGGTAAATTTGGGGCATAAATTTCTTATCATACTTGCACATGGATACAAATGGAGTAACCCTAATGTTTACACATGGAATAATCCTCACAGTTATACTTGAAATAACCCTCATGGTTATACTTAGAGTAACTATTTTAGTTACACTTGGAATAACCATCATGGAAAACTTCCAACATACATAATGTATTGGAGGGATATCATGGAACCAACCATATTTGGTTTATAATGGAACCACCCATCACCATAAATGATTACCAAGAACCATAACATAACCATAAAACATAAAATCTTACATCATGAAAACATTCTTGAAGAAAATAACCATTTTATTTTGAAATATCTTATTTTTAAAAAACTACATGCATACAAAGGAAAAAATTTATTTGAAAATAACCATGTAAATGTAAAGGATTCTTCAAATAAAAATTAGTAATGATGGTTGGAAAATATGTTCATTCTGTGTAATTTAAAAAATAGTCCTTTCATACTTTTTTTGGAAAAGTCACAATTACCTCGTTTGGAAAATGAAAAAAATATTCTTTTCAATCCATTTTTTAAAAATTAAAACATAAGTCAAAAATAATTTAAAAAATAATATAATAATATTAAAAATATTTTTCTTAAAACTTTTTAGAAAATATGTATATGGAAGAAAAATAGTGACTTAAGGGAAACATTAAAAGATAATTTTTAAAGTATCTTGCCACTTTGGAAACATTTGAATTGTAAAACCCATGAAAGAATAACATTTAACAAAACATTAAATATCATGATAATAGATAAATTACTGATATAACATGTTAAAGCGGCTGTATATAAACCTCATAAAATAATATAGGTGTATAACATCAAAATATGCCTCAATAAAAGGAAATTGAAATGAAGTCCCTTAGATGGAGTCTAAAAAATCACATACGTTATTTATATTCCTGAATAATAAACTTATTTTGATTATTTAATTTCTTGAAATAATTTTTAAAGTTTATCATTCCTTTTATTTCACTTATTATCATGTTATATTTTATTATTTAATTAATTAAATTCATGTTGGATGTTTTGATGATATTTGTTTCATAAGTCCAAAATGGATTTGAAAAGTCAGATATGGTCAAAGTGATCATTACTACACCATATACATAATAATATTCATTAACTAATTATCATTTTTATACATCAATTATAGTTTTAAATCCATACATTCAATATAGTTATGAAAAATGAACTACACTACAATCATAGAGACGATAGGCCATACGTACACATGAGTAACGTTTCCATTATTCAAAGATCATTATGGAAAGAATTTAAATATTATTTTATATTTAAATAATTATAATAATATAATAAATATAATATTAATTTTTTAAATATATTTATATATATCATCCATGTGATTTGGTGATCAAAAACGAATCACATCGCTTCGTGGAGGTGGAAGTCCACAAATATGAATGAACGACGTTATCACTTTTCAGTGAATGAAATGGTGAGAAGGTAAATGATATATTATATTTTAATAATGATAAATATATCATTAATATCATATATAAATATTAATTCCATAATTATAACCTTTCTTGAGAGATGGTGATGGAAAACGAATTACATTGGTTCGCGAGGTGGTAGTTCGCCATACACACGAATGATGATTTTGTTTCCCATTTGATAAAAGAGGAGATGGATATAGGTTATGATACCAAAATAATAAAATATAAGTATATTTATGATAATTTTTTTATTATTTTATCATGGTTTAAGAATATTTTATGGAGGTGGAAGAGGAAACAAAACTAAAATTAAATGATAAAAACTATACCACTTCTTTGGAAAACCTCATTTTCTTAACACCTTAATACCACTAAGGTTACTATTCTTCATAAACCATGACATTTAGAATGAGATTATGGATTATAGGAAGGTATTTTGGTAGGTATTGGCTGTATAAAATGGGGGTTTTAGTGTGTAGGATTAAGAATAAGAGGTTCCCTTTTATAAGTGAGGGGAGGGGCACTCTTGGGATTACTCAAAATATTAAATTAATATAAATTAATTTTAAATTCCAAATGCCTAAAAACTATTTTATTTATAATATAAGATGTTTATGTTTCTAAATAATCTCATAAAATAATTTTTATATAAGTTTAAAACACATTTTTACCCTTATCATTTGGTTTTAACCCCTCATTAACCCCTTTAAAACTTACCATGGCAACAAGGATTTTTATACTTTGAGGGTCAATATATTTACTATAAATGGCCAAAAGACACATAAATTTACCATTATTTATATTATAAACCATATCTTAATCACATTGTCGAATATAATATTTTTATTAATTTTATATCATTTAATAAAATATTATTTATTATAAAAATATCGATAATGTCAATTTTTAGATCTATTCATTACTTTGAATTTAATAATATCAAGATAACACATAGAATTAGAAAAAAATATTTTAATAAATCCATAAAATTTTAAGGTCATGTATAATTTTTTTATCACATTAATTATCAAAAAATATATTTATTTTAATATTTTTAATATCATTTATTTAATTTTTTCAATAATCTAACAACTACTACATCAGTGTTGTACAAGCATTTAAGTTAATTATTTCTTCACTAAAATTTGAAAATAAATTTCCATTATGAGAATAATTATTTTATTTTTCATAATAATATTTTTATTTGAACATATCCTCTGGATAAATCTATATTGAAAATATTATAATTATTAAAAACACGAGTACGACATGTTTGACTTCTCTTGAAATAAAATACTATAAAGATGATAATATCATCTAAATGGAAATTTAATGACATATAACATAATATTGTATGGGTAAGGAATAAATTAACTAATCCGTTAAAATTTATGTAATTTTTTGGGTCACTTTATGATTCTTATAATTTTATTACCCTTAATTACCAGATTTACCCTTTACCATTATAACAAAGATTACTAATGTTACTTTTCATATTGAAAAAAATAAAATGGAAATATTTACTAAATCTTGTACTAATTATTATAAATATTAAATCAATTTTTCAATATTTAACTCATAAAATTGGAAGAATTTAATTTAAGATTAAACTCACAAAACGCAACGAAAAACTGTTTTCTTGAAAAATGTGTTATTAAGACAAAAAATTTACTTATATAAAAATAAGGTATAAGGATTATTAAAATGTAATTAATTATATTATATATAAATAAATATTAATTAATTTAATTTGAGAAAAAATTAAAATCATAAATGGGTTTTTTAATATAAATAAAATGATGATTTTATAAAAATCAATATTTTTCACTATTCACTGAAAAAATAATCTTTTTAGAAAATTCTCAAAAATTCATCCTAAGATAATTTTGACACGATGAATTAAAAAATTATTATTTTTTCAAATAAAATTTCTAAATCTTCTATAAATTAATTATAATATTCACTCATAAAAAGAAAGAAAAACCATTTTTCAAGAAAATGTATTTTTGAAGAATAAAATGACTTTACTAAAAATTTGAGTGATTATTTACAAAGAACTAATTAATAAATTAGTAATGAGTATCATGTCATGAACCATACCAGTGGGGCTCATGCCGTAACTTCCCAAGCCCACCTCCAATAGGCCAGGGGCTGACGACTAGCACCGAGAAGGCATATCAGTAACACGGGAGGCCTTAGCCTAAGTACCTCTACAGACACACACATCTCCAAGCCCATAAAAATGATGAAAATGTAAAAACCAATAAGTAACCATTCATGCATACATCTAAATCCCATAACTAGAGTATGATATAAAGTAAAGTAAAGTAAGAAGGTCCAAATACAATCCCACCATAAAGAGTCTGTTACACAAGTCCAACCTATGAGTAAAGGTACTAGAACTACTATCTAAAAGCCACAGGAACAAACCTCAGTCTTTCTGGACTTACTAAGAACCATTTGGTCTTGGTCCACCTAGGAATTTTTCAAAAGGTTGATTATCTGCACAAGTCACGACACATGAGGGAAAATTTTATGTAGAGGTGAGTATAACAATACTCATTATGACACCTTGAAACCACAAAGAAATACAACAAAGGAAAGTACAATAATCTCTATAAAAGTATATGTATACAACACATATAAGAATATCCAAAGATACTGAATCCAAGACACACAGTCTAGAGGTAAGCCACAACCATAGTATACCAGCCTTAGGATTTCAGCTTAAAGATTCCAAAAAGCAATCATATAGGAGAACACACTCCTAAGTCTGATAGAAATGATGATGTTCGTCCGAGAGTTATTGTTCATCAGGTCTCTCCATGAGAAAGATATGTTGATAGTACAAAGAGAATATGATACATAGACGAGGATCATAGCCAGGGCCATGGGGTGATACCAACAACTCAATCTATATTAACCCTACTAAGTAGAGGATCAACACTCGTATAGTGTTGGTCACATAGTTACCAATAACTCCACATAAGGCACAAATATGAATAAAGGATCTTACTCTGGGCCTCTCAGGGGGATTCGAAAAACTATATTTAGGGAGTCCTATTGAAGGTATCATAGTCCTAGGATTAGGAAATGATTCATAACAACCTTCAGGGAAATGATAAGGGGAACAAATCCTAACAAAAAATTTCAAAGATACAGAGGACAAGAGATTCAAGCCATGTAGAAAGGGGTACACGGTGTGTAGTAAGTGTACATGTCATTTCCATTGACCCTGGGTATTTACCGTGTAAACATCCTATGTCATCAACTCGTGTTGTGTAGAAGATTACACAGTGTGTAGAGGGGTTACACATCGTGCCCTTGTATCTGGGGTCCCGCCCATGTACTCCAGCCGTGTGCCAGTACACAGTGTCATCCCATGTTGTATGGGGGAGTAAACACTATGTAGGCGACCCATGTACTCCACCCTGTGTCCTTGTACCATCAAGGTACACACCGAGTCTCCGGGGAGTGGTCACACACTATGTAGGCCAAGCCACACATCATGTGGTACTCATCTCCTACCCAGTACCCTAGCCACCGCCAAGGGGGCCCAACACATCATGTAATCCTGAATTACATACTGTTTAATGCAAGATTTTATATAATTCCAAGTTCACACTATAGTCATCCTCTCCATCTCTCTGGCCACCATTCCAGCTGCACCTTAACGAGAAATTCAAGGGGGGCCTCGCCCGAGCCTTCCCATCACCGATCTACCACTTCTAGGTCCTCGATCTACTCAGAAAACAAGATCATATCCATTCTTCATTGCACAATGAAGAATGAAAAATTGGCACCAACCATCATTTTATACACTAACAAAACCAATTTCTCACCTCTATTGAGTTGTACTGATGCTGGATCTATAATTTCGGATCGTTGCACCAATAATCAGATGCATAATGATCAACCATTCAATGAAACGTCAAACCGTAGGGAAAAACGAATAACATCATGGAGAATGGTGAATCGGGCGAGAAATCAAAAATCCAAACAAGAATAAAGAACCTAAATTGGTGTTCATGTCAATATCAGTTCAATTCCATTATAATGGAAATCGAATAATCAAAATCCATGAAGAAATTTCCTGATAAACCCCGAAAATAAACCGATCTCGCATTACGATTGATCTGTAGGTCAATGTGTTCGTTGATTAGTCCATGTTAATTATTGAAATAAATAATGGGGAATAAAAAAAATAAAATGAATGCACTACATTTATTAAATTAGATCACTAATGAAGAATGTTATGTTGTTGTCGACGTTGACAAGATCTATCAAATTTGAGGTGCGTCGTTCCTTGATTCGCAACTCTGTAGTCATTCATTCGAGAGGGTTCCCAAATATATCTCTCCAGAAATCCTACAAAGGTTCCAATATTATGCGGATAAACTTTGTTTTCCAATATAAGGATCTATTTAAAGATAAAATAGACACTCCATCAAACAAAAAAAATAAAATATTTTTATTCAATTATTTTACTCACTTCTGCGCCCCTAATGACTTTTCCACAAATGACCAATGCCGACCAATGTTAAGTCACACCTAGGGTAAAATCGCTATTCTAAACTCAATAGTTACCTTAGATTTATGATTTGGGAACCTTTTTAGAAGATATTCCATTTTTTCAAAAAATTCGTGCATGTGTGATATTTAATATATTTAATATATTTCAAACATTTATTCTGAATAGACTGGGCTCAGAATCATACACTGTATCAATGCCTGGTCTTGAAATTAATCCATATAATATCCAAAAATAATACATAGAAAATCCAAGACATTAAATTATCCTCATATTGGGGCTTTACATCTTCAAAAATCCAAAACAAAGGCTACTCAAAAAAGATGTGGGTACTGAGCATGAATATGAAACTCCCACTCCCAAGTGCTCTTCGGGAGATTCTTGTGCTTCCACTGGACACACCCCAAAGGAATCAATCACCCATAAAGGATCCTCTCCTTCGGATCCTCAATCTACACTAGGTACTCAACAAAATTCACTCCATCCTCGATGTCCAACTCACCCCAGTCGATAACGTGCGATGGGTCATGAACATACCTCCTCATCTGTGACACGTGAAAGATGTCGTGTACCTAGTATAACTATAGAGGTAGAGCTAAGTAGTATTCCACCTCTCCAACTCTAAAAAGTATCTGGAAAGAGCCAATGAACCTCAAAGATAACTTGTTGCCTTGGACAAATCTCTATAATCCACATCGAGGTGAAACCCGTAGGAACACACCTCACTCTATCCAGTCTCACTAAACACCATCTGATCCTGGTCCTCCTAAGAATCCTTAAAAAGGTAGTTCATTTTTAAAATACACAACATGTGTGGACAAATCCCATATAGGGGTGAGTATAAAAATACTCATCAGGACACCCCGAAACCACAAAGCAATACAAAAAAAGAAAGTATAATAATCTCTACACATGTATATGTCTAAAACACATATGAGAATATCTAGAGATACTCAATCCAAGACACATAATCTAGAGGTAATCCAAATCCATAGTATACCAACCTTATGATTTTAGTTTGAAGATTCCATGAAGCACTCTTCCACGAGAACACACTCCTGAGTCTGATAGCACTGAGGACGTCCGTCCGATAGGTACTTCTCATCGGGCCTTGCTAAGAGAAATGTAACACCCCAAGGATTTAAAAATAAATTTAATAAAATTAATGAAACACTATGTTTTTGTAAAACAACAATTTTTTTAAGGATATAGTTATAACCTAGCTGTTAAACTAAAATTTTCCACTTCTATGTTTTTAATTTCAATAATCTGACATACATGACTGCACTCAAGGTTATTTTTGTGGTCTGATAGAACAAACTTAATTTTTGGTGAATAGTTTCCTACCCTTATGAATAGTAACTTACTATTATGAATAGTAATGTACCCTTATTAATAGTAACATGAACCTTATGAATTGAAATGTACCCTTATGAATAGTAACCTCACCCATGTAAGTATAAATAAAATTTAGGCACCTTAAAAATGAGAATGTATATTTTAAAAATTATTAATTAAGTGTTGGTATTTTTGTAAGTCATGTATATTTAATTAAAATTTTATGATTAATTTAATAATTTAAAAAAAAATATTTTCATAAAATTTATTTATAAATTATTGTTTGATGTCTTATGATTATAGGATAAAATCAAGACATCTAAACTACATTATTCATATCAAAACCACTCCAAAGTATGCAATAGTAGAAGACTCAACAAATATCAAAGTAAACAATGGAAACCAACTAAAGACTCCAAGAAGACCACAAGACCCCAAGATCCACATGCCCCATGCTCCAAGATCATAAAAGAGCCCAAGCATCATGAAGTGGTGCTAAAAACGTGTGAAACGTTACCTTTGCCCCTGTCCTGAAAGATAGAATCTACAAAAGCACCAAAGTGATAAAGTAGGGGTGAGTATAAGACTCAATAGGATATCCCCAATGAATTCCCTAATCAAATAATTAGGATAGAATAGTTAGTAATATTATTATAAAATAGTTCTTAGAAACAATTTTCCAAAATAGTTTATAACTAAATATAAACAAGTTCCAAAACTGTTTGCAACAAAAGTGTACAAGTGCAATTAAAAAAATTCCAGAAAGCTAAAATTTCATAAAAATACTACCAAATATTCAAAACCATTTCTCAATATATTTTTTGGCATACCTAAACCATTCCACACACCCATGAAACCAACCATGCATGCTACGTTATGATAGTTCTATACACATGAGTAATTTCTCGTCGATCTACCAAGTCATCACAAGGTAATTGTATCCCATGTGCCACTAACCATTTAGCATAGAGAAAAAGTTCATATTTAAACCAAGCCCTGTATATGAAACCTGAACACACACACCACATATTCCCAAAGATCATTCCAAAACAACCCTTTCAATAAAATCACCTTTTTATTGAAAACTATTTTTCAGTAAAACCATTACAATGAAAACTCATTTAAATAAAATGAATTTTTATTGAAAACCCCTACCTACTAAAACCATTTATAAGTTACAAAAAATCCACCATTTTAAATTCAATAAACTAAAACAATTTTTAAATAAATTTATCAAGATTTCACAAATCTACCAAAAATGATAAATCACCACTAAAGAGATTTATTCCATGTATCAAACTAAGATTCCATAATAAAAATTATATAATTTAATAAATTTTAAACTAATCCAATTAATTATAGCAATAAGAGATGAGAGTGAAGACACCTACCTCGAAGGTTTTTATGAAACTTGACAACAGATGAAGAACACATAAGAAGTCGGGTCGATTCTCCAAGAACGACCTTAGATCTCTTCTCCTAGAAAGATCACAACTCAATATTTAATTATTTGGAATCAAAAAACGTATATATACCCATTATGGGTGTATACATGAGAAATAAATGGGATCAGATAATTATATCTAAGCAGATATAAGAAAACATGACAAAACGGGAAAGAACGGTGACATACCTCAAGAATCAGATCAAGATTCCAAGAAACAACATATATCTCCTCCTCTATTAATAAAAAAACCATATATATATTTATTTGATGTTAAAAATATTATATACACCCATATAATGTGTAGATATAAGAAAAAAAAGATAGAAGAAGGAGGTCTAAGAAAACGAGATAAAAACAATGCAGATCAAGCACTTACCCTGAGAATCGGGATTGAAATCACCAAGGGAGAGCTCCAAGTTAGCTCCAAATCATGTGGGAAAGGTTATACAACCTTCAAGGGAGATAAATATCTAATTATTAGTTTGTATTATACACATCTAAAAATGGTTATGGTGAATTTTTGGGATTTTTCTGAAATACTTGAATTTTTTATCTATAGTGAAATACAATAATTTACCGTATATATACATTATAAGTTAAATGCACTATTAATAGCATCATTGCTGAGGTAATAACCCTTGGTTAAAACTCACATTAACATATTACTATTTTTTCCTAGAATCATCACTATTTCTTGTCTTATGGGAAAATAATAAACTAATGATTAAAATATTAAGAAAACCCTCCTCCCCTCCACTATAAAAACCACCCACAATCCACTCTTCTCTTTACTACTATAAAGCCTTGTTATTTTCTTAAATTCTGCTCAAATATCTCCCTAATATCCTCAATCATGTACAGAAACTCTTGGTTTCCTCAAAATACTAAATCCTCTCCACTTAAGAGGCTCTCAAAGAAGATTAATTCAAGATTTAAATTCCTCTTTTCAATTCTTTTACTTTCCTTTCAAGTTTCTTTGTTTTATTTTCTATCCTTACCTCTCATCATCCAAATTTTATAAAGAATACATTACCTTTTATGTACTGTAATTTATTTATTATAATGGAATAATTTATTATCATATCTCCTTTACCCTTATTTTATACTAGTAGTAAAAAAACCATCCAAGATGTGTTAATTAATCACATTCAAGGACGATGGGTTTTCAATTTCCATTATTGTATTAAATTATGGTTATGAAACCATTATTATGGTTGAACCAGGATAAAATATATTTATTATTTCTCATCTATTTTTTTTTAATATTTTTTTACACATGGTTTTGATTTATAAATCGAAATGTGGTTGTTGTGATCAAAACCCGCCAATTAACCCAAAAGGTTATCACTAAAGTTTTATATAATGATTCAACTTCACTCTAAGTAATAAAATAAAATTTACAAAAATGTAAAACTATTGGCGTTATATAATAAAATATAACTCCAATTCTAGACAACCATCCTCATTTTATATAATTATCCATTCATGTATATAAGTAAATCAATCATGAAACAAACAGACTCGAACAATGAAATTTAACCTCATAACCAATCAAAAAGGTTATAAATTAACTCAAAAAGGTTATAATAAATCAAGTACATGTAAAATAGGTTTTATAATTATTAATTAATGAACCTAATTTTATTATTCAGGTCATTAATATCAATTTGAGAACACCTTCAGACTTAAGGTAAGGGATCCTCTCTTTCTCACTTTTATTCAAGAATCTCCTCAATGTTATGCTATTTTATTTTTAATACCTAATTATGGGGTATGTTTTTTTCACCTCACCCATACTTAAATCATTATATATAAATGATGAGATGCCCCTTTATCTCTCATTAATCCCTCCTATGTACACCCATTACCATGCTGAGGTTTTGTAAGGGATTCAACCTGAACCTCCTTTACTCCTTCAGGTTGCTTTATCTTTCTTTTTACCCAAATGAAGCTATCTATTATTTTTATGTACATATTATAATTCTATGTATATGTACCAAATTCATGTATCAATACCCTTTCATATTATATTTTGGGGATATACATGTTTTTAAATGGTTCCCTCCTCAATACTTCCTGATAAGCAAACTTGTTTTAAAGGAACTTCCTGAATTCCTTCCCAATTTCAAGTGAACAATATCATCTATTTTAAGCCAAAATTGTTTTTATTAAATCGGTCTCTTTATTATAAAAAACATCTTGGTTCAGTTATAGTTTTATATAAAATATTATTCCCTTTTCTATTTTAAACATTCTTTGGAATTTTCCTCAAAACCACACTAAAATGTTTTAATTCTAAAGTTTCTTTAATACCTTTTAAGTTGTCACTTCTGTTTGACATCACTTATCATGATATATTCATTTTTCTCTTATTAATTCCCATGTATTATTTAATTCCTTAATTTCATGGATACTTTTATGATACACCCAGTTATTATGTATTATGACACGATTATGATACCTATTTCTTTCCATGGGTAACACTTATGTTTATGTATGATTGATTATATATGATTATTTGTGTGGAAAACATATTCATGAAAATGTTAAGATAGGTGCACCCAGATATCACTCCAATTCATTGGGTAAAGTTTAGTCTCATGAGATGTTATGTGCAACAGTCTTGGTGGTTAGCCTTGACTTGTGCTACCATGTGCAGCGGTCTTGGCGGTTAGACTTGACTTGTGATACCATGTGCAGCGGTCTTAGTAGTTAACCTTGACTTGTGCTCCTCCATGTTCAATGATCCTTGACTCATGCTAAAGTCATGTTTTATTTTTCTTCCACATTACTATGAATCCATGTTTATATGATCCCATGTTTATATGTTATGATTCCATATGTTTCACGCCTTCTATTTTCATTATGTCATGCATTCTAACCCATGTGCTAAAGTTATATTCTTATGCTTATTCCCTTATTGGGCCTTCTATCTCACCCATTTGTTCATGTTATCCCCAGGTTATTCTATGCTGATATATGAGAATAAGTGAAGTTAAGATCTCAATATGAATATTAAATAAATAAATGTTTTATATTTTTAGTTTTATGTACCTAGTCTTCAAAGACACTCGAATTCATGATCCTTGGTTTATATTCTGATGTATAATTATGCATAAAATCATGTAATGTTATGTGTAAAATGCTAGGGTGTCTATAAGAAAGATACACTAATAGTATGAAGAGAATACGATACACAAATAAGGATCACAACCAAGGTCATGGGGTGATACCAACAACTCAATATGGATTAACCTTGCTAAGTAGAGGATCAGAACCCGCCTAGTGTTAGTCACGTTGATACCAAGAACTCCACCTAGGGAACGAAGATGAATATAGGATCTCACTCTGGGCCTCTTAGGGGGATTCCAACAACTCTATCCAGGAATTCCTGCCGAAGGGATCATAGTCCTAGGAGTAGGAAACAATTCGTACCAACCTTCAGAGAAATGATAAGGGGAATGAACCCTAATGAAACTTGTCTAAGATATGGAGGACAATAAATTCAATCCATGTATAAAGGGGTACATGACATATAATAGGTGTACATGTCATGTCCCTTGACCCCAGGTACTACCAGTGTAAAGATCTTGTGTCATCAAATCATATTGTGTAGAAGAGTACATGGTGTGTAGAGGGGTTACACATCATGTCCCTATGTCTCAGGTCCTGATTGTGTACTCCAGTTGTGTTCCAGTACATAGTGTCAACCCATGTCGTGTGGGGGAGTACATGTCATGTAGGCAACCTGTGTACTCCACCCCATGTATGTGTACCTTCAAGGTATATATTGAGTCTATGAGGAGTGGTTACACACCATGTAGGCCAAGCCACAGACCTTGTGGTACTCATATCTTACCCGAAACCCTAATTGACACCAAGGGGGGCCCACACGCTATGTAATCCCAAATTACACGTAACGTGGGATTTTCCAGAATCCTTGGTTCACACTCTGGCCATCCTCTCTATTTCTCTAGACAACATTTTAGTCGTGCCTTGTTGGGAAATTCAAGGGGGAGCCTCGATCGAGCCCTGCCATCACCGATCTACCACTTCGGGGTCCTCGAACCACTTGGAAAACAAGATCCTCATCATTCTTCATTGCATGATGAAGAATGTGAAATAGGCACCAACCGTCATTTGATCCACTACCTCAACCATCATCGTACCTCCATCAAGTTGTACCAATGCCAAATCTATGATTTCAGATCATTGTTCCAAGAATCGAATGCAAAACGATAAATAGTTCAAAAAAATGTTGAACCATAGGGAAAAATGAAGAACATCAAAAAGAAAGGAGAATTAGGGGAGAAAGAAAAAATACAAAAAAGAGGAATAAACTTCGATTGATATTTGTGTCTATCTTGGTTCGTGCCCTTATAATGACAATTGAATAATCAACATCCATGAATAAATCTCCCAATAAACCCTACAAATAAACCCATCCCACATAATGATCAATCTACAGGACAATATGTTTTTTGAATATTCTACATTCATCATAGAAATAAATAATGGAAAATAAAAAAATTGAAACACATTCCCTACCTCGATCCTCCATAGGTTCTAAGGTTATTCAGATAACCCTGGATTTCCAACATAAGGATCTATTTAAATATAAAACAGCCTCTATGTCAAATAAATGGAATAAAATAATTTTATTCAATTATTTTACTTACTTCTACGCCCCCGAAGACTTTTCCACAAACAACCCATGTCGACTAATATTAAGTAATGCCTATGGTAAAACTGTCGTTCTAAAGTCAATTATTCCCTTAGATTTTTGATCTGATCACCCATTTATAAGATATTACACTTTTTCAGGAAAAATACACACGTGTTCTATTTAATATATTTAATATATTTCAAACATTTATTTTGGACACACTGGGCATCAGAATCGCACATCGTCTTAGCACATGGTATCAAAATTAATCCATATAATATCCAAAAATAACACTTGGAAATCCGAGACATTACATATTACCACTATGTATTTCATAATTTAATTAATACTATTAATTACCCTCCTATTAACATATAGGTTATAACAGTCACATTTAAATAATAATAATTCATCATTCATTTAATCTCGATGTTTTATATCTTGTATACTATTGAACATAGTTTTTTATTTTTAAAATCTTGAGATGATACATTATATCCACCCCCTTTAAGAAATTTCATCCTCATAATTTTGAACTTGGGCTTGATAACCAAGGTTTTGCTTTTCAAAATACCTTTTTTGAAAACCCACATCGTAAAAGGGGTTAATAAAACTTCCTCTTGAAAAGATAGAAAGGGAAGTACTAAAGTAATCTGGAATAACATATAACTAGGTTTATAAGTTTGATAACATTGGTGGGAAGTGAAAACATGGATATGTAATAGAAAATTTACTCCCAAGTACTGATACAGAGTGATAGAGAAAATAATCATGACAAAGTTGACTATCACAAAACTATAAATCAATGATGGGATAAAAGGCCATTGATTTCTTGATGAGAAAAGTGAACAAATAATGTTTTTGTTTCAAAATAGTTTTTCTAAAGTTGAAGAATTGTTTTAATTCACATACTAATAACATAAGAAAATATACTTACTTGGTAAGTATAATATCATATTTTAATCAATTTCCACCATGACCTTATCTTTTTTTTGAAAATGATGAGTATTAAAGATGATTTTTTATGCCTGAAGCATTATAATCAACTTTTATGGATCAAAAATCCATAAAAAGATAATAATATATTCCTCATATCTTTAGGAATTAACCAAAACAAAAAAATAGCACAGGGTAAGATAATACAAAAATAAATAAACCTTTAAGAGAAGAAAAACTACTTTTAATATCCAAAATTTGGCAGTAATATCCAAAATTTCAAATATATCATTTAATAAATAAATATACTTAAAATTACTCAACATATTATGGAATAAGATTGAAACCCAAAAATTAGAAGGATTTGATCACATTAAATTTGTCTTTAAATAAAATAAATCATTATTAATATCTCATTCCAAAAATTATATTCCCAAATCATATAATCTCCTATATATTTTTTTCATTTCTATAAACAACCTAAATCATCATAAATCCGCAATAAAATCATATATTGTTCCAAAAGATAATTCAACCTTTATTCTTAAAATAAAATATCATAGTATTCTATTTACCTTAATCATATAACGTTCCCCAAAATTATAGTGATCTTCTTTTGAAATAACATTAATCACATAGTCACCAAATAAATTTACAATTGTATGGTTTTCTATATGATAATGCATATTTTTAGAAATCCAACTTAATCATTATCTTTTAAACTATTCAATTAAAAACTATGTCATACTAACTAGTACATCACATAGGTTAGTGGTGGGTGTTACACCCTTGTCGCCCATCAGTTGTGGGTTTAATCCTTATGGATTTACCGGATGGGATAGGTTCTCACCCAACCTATAAGTCTTCCTTTTTCTAAAAAAATATTAATATAATTCCAATAAAATTCTCAAAATATGATGAACATCCTCAACAATGTAATTACCCCTAATTACCTCAAAATCATATACCTTATAAACCTTAGAGGCTACCAATACCTCTAAACATATTTCCTCCAAATTTAAATCAATTATTCTATAAATAATGTTTTTAATAAAACTTATACTGAGCAGAAGGGTTATATTAATAAAAATGTATCTCAAAATACTCTTAATCATCTTACTAATACACCACTTAAAACCTCAAAATGGGTGTCTAAAATTTTGTGCTTAAGATCAACCATAGACTTGTAAACCCATGATATTATTAATAACTCTTCAGATTACCACACCTGAAAAAAATCCTAATATTTAAAGTTATCTAAACCCTCCTCTGATACCAACTGTAAGGATCTGACCTTAAACATTACATATTATAGCGACTTTAGACTATAATTACCTTTATTTCATTCCCAAATATCATTTAGGTTTAGAGTTTTATATAATTAAGATGAACTATTATATAGTAAAACCATACATTACAAGTGGAAACATCTATATAGTATCCATTTTTCCAATAAAACAAAAGTCTTGAAAATAAAACAAGATTTATTTTCATAAAAAAACTTCACAACTTTCAACTTAACCTCTTATTTTATATTACCCATCCTTAAATGTGGGGTGAGCATAAAAATATCAGTAAGGGAAAAAAATAATTATTCCAATGAAATGAATGAAAACTCATGCAATGTTTACCTTTATCTTAAAATTTCTTTGAGAATAATAATACATTTCCAAATAAAAATCACACACACTTATTACTCAAAGAAAAACTTTAAAACCCATAGAAATCATAAATAATTTATATAGTTAACTTGAGTAATCAATTTATTGTCATACTTACACATGGAGAAACCATCACGATTACAATTGGAGTAACCCTCATGGTTACACATGTAATAACCCTCAAGATTATACTTGAAATAACCCTCATGGTTATACTTGGAGTAGCCATTGCAGTTACACTTGGAATAATCATCATGGTCAACTTCTGACATACCCAATGCATTAGAGGGATATCATAGATCCATCCATATTTGAATTATAATGGAACCACCCATAATTATAAACAATTCCCAATAGCTATAACATAACCATAAAATATGAAATCTTGTATCATAAAAATATTCTTGAGGAAAATAACCTTTTCAGTTTGATATCACTTATTTTTAAGAAACTACACACATAAAAAAGAAAATATTTTATTTAAAAATAACCATGAAAACTTATAAAGTAAAATTCAAAGTAAAAAATCAATTATGATGGCAGGAAAATACTTTCATTCCATATAATTTAAAAAACATTCCTTTCATATTTTTTCAGAAAAGTCACAATGTACCTCGTTTGAAAAATTATAAAATATTATTTTTAAACTATTTTATAAAAATAAAATCATAGGTAAAAAAACATTTTTAAAAAAAATTGGATAATAGTAAAAATCTTTTTATAAAACCTTTTTATAAAATATAGATATGGAAGAAAAAGAGAGTTTTAAGAAAAACTTTAAAATACAATTTTTAAAAGAAAGCCTTTTACCATATCAGAAACATTTGAATCATAAACCCCATTAAATAATAAAATTAAAAAGAACTTTAAAAATAATTATAATAGATAAATTCATGATATTACATGTAAAATGGGCTTTATATACACCTCATAAAATAATATAGGTTCATAACATCAAAATATGCCTAAATAAAAGGAAATTGAGACAAAGTCCCTTACCTTGAGTTTGATATGTCATGTGCATTATTTATCTTTCTGAATAATAAAATTATGTTAATTATTTAATTGATTTATAAACTTATTCAAGTTTATTATTCCTTTTATTTTACTTATTACCATGTTATATTTAATTATTTAATTAATTAAATTCACGTTAGATGTTTTTACGATATTCGTTTCATAATTCCAAAATGGATTTGGTAAGTCAACTATGATCAAAGTGGTCATTAATCCAAAATATTCCTAATAATATTCATGAAATAATTATAATTTTTATACATAAATTATAAATTTAAATCCATACATAAAATATGGTTATGAAAATGAACTATGATACAATCATGGAGATGGTAGGTCGTACGTACGCATAAGTAACATTTCCATTTTTCAATGATCATTATGGAAAGAGGTTAAATATTATATTATATTTATATAATGATAATAATATCATAAATATCATATTAATTATTTAAATATACTTATATGTTGTTGGACACCTCATATATTAATCATGTTTTAATGATCACAAATCCTATTACTGTTAATTAATCTCAATCTTAATTACACATCTTTCTAATGCTCTTCAAGTCTTATGATGTTAATTACTCTCTTTATTATTTACAAGTCTTATGAATGATCACAAATCTCACTTATATTATCAAGTCTTTATATTTATGATTCAAGTTCTCTTACTCTCTAATGATTAAACTTAATCCATATTCTTCATATTACTATCTAAGTCTAAATACAGATATTTGTCTAAGTATAGAGACATCATGATGTTTGACACAGTAAGACAGACTGTGTACAAGACACAATTAGACTGACCCACACAACGTGAAGGACACACCGTGAAGGACACACCGTGAAGGAAAAACCGTGAAGGACACACCGTGAAGGACACACCGTGAAAGACAAACCGTAAAGGACACACCGTGAAGGACACACCGTGAAGGACACACCGTGAAGGACACACCGTGAAGGACACACCGTGAAGGAAAAACCGTGAAGGACACACCGTGAAGGACAAACCGTGAAGGAAAAACCGTGATCGAAACACCATGAGCTACTCACCGTGACTGAGACACCGTGAAGCACTTACCATGAAGCACTTACCGTGAAGACCATACCGTGAAGAAGACACCGTTTACATAATCACCGTGACACCATTTCTTAACTTTTTTTCAATATTATTTAAATAATACTAACGATCATATTTGATGTTTTCAATGAAATTAATGTTATTTAATTATAGTTGTTGGCATGTCAGGAAACCTTATCTCGTACCTATGAAAATGGAATCATTCCTACTGCCAGAACGAGTGGAATATAAGGAAGATTGAGATGCAGTACAAAAAAAGTGTAAGTAGTGGTGTTCAAGTGTGACGATACAACAAGAAGAAACTACATACACCCGAGAGCACTGTACTAAACAAAAAGAACAATCCTGAGCAAGAAAGAGATTGCTAGACTTTCAAAGAACTCTCATGAGTGCAATACAACACCACTGAAGAACACACGACGAATCAAGAGATCATTTTCACTCCTGTAGAACACAAGTTGAACTACGACACTCTGTTTTTTCAACAGAAAAACCAGAGAAGGACTAAGAAGCAATTATGCTAAATCCAAAGAGTCCAGAGCTGCATTGCTAATCACTAGAGCTTTCTAAACTCTTATCTATTCTCTCTAAGTGATTTTTTTATTTACTTTTGAGCTGTGTGGTGTACTCTGTATATCTTACACACACACTGTCTCCTGCACTGAACTGAAGGATATCAAAATCCTCACTTCAAAAATCTTAACTATTGTTTACCCACGTCAACTGTGGAAGAGGTCCTTGTGTGGCCTGATCTCTATTTTGTTTCCCACGAAGAACAGTAGTAGAGGTCCCTGCGTGGCCTGGACAGTTGTGTAAACTGTTGTTAACCCCGATCCAGGGTGTGGATCAAATTTATATAAATTTTAGAGGACTAAGTCTCGGATTGAGACTGAAATTCTTGTTACATCTGTTGTGTATCTTTTGTTTAAGTTTAAAGTATACTACATATATCTTTTATACTCCGCTGCTATTACTTCTAAATACAAAAATATTTTTAAAGCTAATTTGATAGTTAAATTAGCAAGTGTTTACACTTATTGTAAATTAGTAGGTTAGTTTCAAAAGTTAGTTTGATCTTATGGTTAAATTAACTGAGACCTAATCAATCTTTGAGAATCTAAGTGAACATTTAAAATCTGTATAAATTCACTACAGTTTAACTTTTTTTATAAATTGGGGGATTTTAAATAGACAATATTTTAACAAAAATTTTAATTGGAACTCAATTCACCCCCCTCTTGAGTATCCACTCCAACCAACATTTGGTATTAGAGGTTGTTTTTATTTAAATATTTTTGTTAAATACTCTGTTTTTTTCAACTGTGATTTTAGTTGCATCTTTAAAGATCTTAAATTTCTGTTAGTTCTAAATTTTATCTCTTTAAATTTAATTTCAAAAATCTAGTTATGGACAATAGACTAGAGGGTGCTACTACTAACAGTCCACCTTTCTTCAATAGTACAAACTATGCTCAGTGGAAGCTTAAAATGAAAATTCATTTAGAAAGCATGAGTTTTGATATTTGGACTGCTATAAAATCTCAATATAAAATTCCAGAAACCGAAAGAACAACTTGGAATGAACCTACAAAGACTGCCTACAATAATAATTGAAAATCTATGATTACCCTGTACTGTGCTTTAGGAGATGAAGAGTTTAATAGAATTTATGCTTGTAAAAGTGCTTTTGAAATTTGGGATACTTTAGGTGTTTCTCATGAAGGAACAACCAATGTTAAAGAAATGATATTGAATACATATACTATTAAATATGATAATTTTAAAATGAAAACTGATGAATCTATTTCTGATATGTATCTCAGGTTCAATGATATAGTTAATACAATGAATTCACTCGGTAAAGCTATTCCAGCAAAGGAAAAAATTATGAGGATACTGAGATGTTTACAAGACCGATGGAGAGGCACATCTGTTTCAATCAGAGAATCATGTGACATTGCTGCTCTACCTGTCAAAGTAGTCGTTGGTAAGCTTATGATGTATGAGGAAGAACTCAAGGTGAATAAAGTGGAAGAGGATGAACCAAAAAGGAAATCAATGGATTTCAAGACTACTGCTTCAAAGAACAAGGACAAAGAAAAATCTCAAATACAAATTGACAATTAAACAAGTGAAAGTTTAGACTCTAATAGTGATGCTGAAATGGCTCAAATAGCCAGAAGGTTTAATAAATTTTATTGGAAGAAGAAATTTTTCAGAAAATCAAATTACAAAGGAAATTATGACAATAAGGGACATTGGAAGAAGGAATGGAAAAAGCCAGATAAAAGTGATGAAGTTGTTTGCTACGAGTGAAAAAGAAAAGGACACATTAAAGTAGACTTCCCAAAGCTAAAATTCAAAAAGAAATATGATTACAAGGACAATAAGTACAAGAAAGCTATGAAGGATACCTGGAGTGCTTTTGAAGACAGCACAAGTGAATATGAAATGTATGATTCTGAAAAGAATCGTGCCAACATGTGTTTCATGACAAACACATCTAAGGTAACCTTAGATACTCCTGTTTTAAATTATTATTATTCTGGAGATGATGCAGAATCTGATTCGGATTTTGAAAACATGACTAGTAAGGAATTATTTGAATATTTTAATATGATGGAAGAGATGTGCAATGAACTTAAGGATAAATACAAATCATTAAAGAAACAACATGCTCTCACTACAACTGTTAAAACTGAACTTACTATTGAAAAAGAGAAGAATGATCAACTGTTAAAGGAGAACACTGAACTGAAAATGTCTAATGAGAAACTTAGAATGGACTTAGAGAAGTTCACAAATGGAAAGGATACACTAACTCAAATGCTAGGAAAGCAATTGGCACAAAAATACACTACTGGAATAGGCTAAAAACCTGGACATAGACAGTTTACTAAGAATAACTTTATTCCTAAATCTAGACAGAATACTGCTAGTTCTAGTTCTGGAAATCCCTATGCTTCAACTAGTTATTCACATCGTTATAAATAAAATAGTATTTATCTTTCAAAATATTTTGACTCTGTAAATTATATGAGACCCATAAGAAAAATATGGGTACCTAAAGCCTTGATTGCTAACCTGTCTGGACCCAAGAAGATCTGGGTACCAAAATCATACTCTATCTAAAACTGTTTTGTAGGAAACCTTCTTGAAGAGTTCCCACAAGAAGACATGGTATTTGGACAGTGGATGTTCAAGACATATGTCTAGGGATTACTCATGTTTCAAGAGTTTAATAAAGGTTGATGGAGGCTATGTCACCTTTGGTGATAATTCTAAAGGAAAGATCATCGGCCTAGGCCAAATTGGTAACACTGATTCAGTTTTAATTTCTAAAGTTTTATTTGTCGATGGACTGAAATATAATCTGTTAAGTATTTCTCAATTATGTGATGATTCTTTTAATGTCAAATTTGAAAATTATTCCTGTAATTTTTTTAACTCTAAAAATGTTTTAGTATTTTCTGCTTTAAGAAATGAAAATGTTTATGTTGTTGATCTAAATTCCTTATCTAAACAAAATGTTACCTGTTTAAATGACTTTTATAAAGAATCTTGGCTTTGGCATAGAAGATTAGGACACTGCAATATACACTCACTTAGGAAACTTACTAGGAAGAACTTAGTTAGAGACTTACCCAAACTTGAGTTTCCAAATGACAAAGTTTGTAATCCCTGTCAAAAGGGAAAGCAACACAAAATCTCTTTCAAACCAAAGAAAGAAGTTTCAACTTCTCAACCTCTCGAGTTGGTTCACATGGATATATTTGGACCATATAGAGTTTCTAGCTTAAATGGGAAGCACTATGTCTATGTACTAGTAGATTACTTTTCTAGATATACTTGGGTATACTTCTTAGCTCACAAAAGTGAAGCTTATTCTTATTTTGTTAAATACTCTAAGTATGTAGAAAACCTTAGTGGACTTAAGATTAAAAATCTAAGAAGTGATCATGGCCATGAGTTTGAAAATCATGAATTTGAATCCTATTTCTCACACAATGGCTATAGTCATAAATTTTATGCTCCTAGGACACCTCAGCAGAATGGTGTAGTAGAAAGAAGAAATAAAACCCTAAAAGAAATTACTAGAACTATACTTAATGAATATGACCTGCCTATTTACTTTTGGGCTGAAGCTGTGAATACAAATTGTTATATTATTAATAGAGTCTTAATTAGACCAGTTCTTAAGAAGACCCCTTATGAGTTGTGGAATAATAGAAAACCTAAAGTTAGTTACTTTAGAGTCTTTGGCTGCAAAGTTTTTATTCTTAATACAAAGGATAATCTAGATAAGTTTGCTTGTAAGAGTGATGAAGGAATTTTTCTTGGTTATTCTTTAACTAGAAAAGCCTATAGAGTCTTTAATAAAAGAACCAAATGTGTGGAAGAATCTGTTCACATCAAGTTTGATGAAACTGATCCACATGAGCCTAAAACCTCTCTTGAAAATCTTGAAGAAGATTTGAGTATTCTGAACCTTAATGATAAATCTAAAGAACCTGCTGTAAAAACATCCAATTATGGACATATTCCAGAATCTACTGCTATGGAACCCGAACCTAGAGAAGAACCTGAAATTTATAGTCCTACCTTTACTAGATCAACAAGGATTCTAAAGAATCATCCTTTGGATGCTGTTGTAGGAAATCTTGATAGAGGGACTCAGACTAGAGCTTCTCATAGAAATTAGGTTGAATATCAAGCCATCTTGTCACAGCTTGAACCTAAAAACATTGATGATACTATTAATGATGAATTTTGGGTAATTTCTGTTCAAGAAGAACTCAATTAGTTTGAAAGAAATAAAGTGTGGAATCTTGTTGAAAGACCTAAAAACACTTTCACCATAGGCACTAAATGGGTGTTTAGAAATAAAGTAGATGAATCTGGAAACATGGTTAGAAACAAAGCTAGGCTAGTTGCACAAGGCTATGGTCAAGAGGAAGGAATTGACTATGAGGAGACTTTTTTTCCTATAGCTATATTAGAAGCTATTAAGATTTTACTTGCTTATTCTGCACATCTAAATTTCAAACTATATCAAATGGATGTCAAGAGCGCATTCTTAAATGGATATATTTCTGAGGATGTTTTTGTTGAAAAACCACCTAAATTCTCAAACCCTCATTTTCCAAATCATATTTTCAAATTATCAAAAGCTCTATATGGTTTAAAGCAAGCTCCAAGATCTTGGTATGATAGATTAAGTACTTTTCTAATTTCTAAAGGTTTTACAAAAGGTATAGCTGACCCTACTATTTTTATAAAACGAATTTCTAAAGATGTTTTAGTTGTACAAATTTATGTAGATGATATTATTTTTGGATCTTCAAGAAATTCCCTATGTACTGATTTTTCTAAAATGATGCAAAATGAATTTGAAATGAGTTTAATGGGTGAACTCAAATTCTTTTTTGGTTTTCAAATCTTTCAAAATGATGATGGAATTATTTTAACTCAAAATAAATATACTAGAGATCTTTTAAAATGTTTTGGATTGGATAGCACAAAAAGTAGTGACACTCCCATGAGTACCACCTATAAGTTGGATCTTGATGAAGATGGTAAATCTATTGATCAAACCACTTATAGAGGAATGATTGGAAGTCTACTCTACCTGACTGCTAGTCGTCCTGATATTATGTTTAGTGTGTGTATGTGTGCTCGTTTTCAAGAAAACCATAAAGAGTCACATTTAAATGCTGTAAAGAGAATTTTCAAATACCTCAAGCATACTCCCAATTTAGGACTATTCTATCCCAAAGGACAACCATTTTAACTAGTTAGTTATTATGATGCTGATTTTTATGGATGTAAGTTAGATAGAAAAAGCACCTATGGAACATGTCATCTTTTAGGCAAGTCACTATTATCGTGGTGTAGTAAGAAATAAAATTCTGTTTCATTATCTACTGTAGAAGCTGAATACATAGCTATTGGAAGTTGTTGTGTGCAAATTTTGTGGATGAAATACACATTACTAGACTATGGATATCATTTCAGACATGTCCTAATAAATTGTAACAACACAAGTGCTATTAATATTTCTAATAATCCTGTTTCTCATTCTAGGACAAAACATATTGATGTAAGACATCACTTTTTGAGGGATCATTATCAAAAAGGTGATATCACTTTGGAATTCATTGGTACTGAATATCAACTTGCTAATATATTCACTAAACCATTAAATTCTGAAAGATTAGACTACATCATACATGATCTTGGTATGATTAATCATAAATAGATATCTTACTAATCTTAATGCTTAATAATTTACTATATTTTACTTTACGGTTTCATGCTCACTGTTTTACAGTTACTGTTTCATGCATACGATCTCACTGTTAAGATCTTGTGCTCACGGTCTGTTAACTCACTATCTCACCATGACTGAACAGAATGGTCATTGTCTCACCATGACGACCACCAACTGTCTCACCGTAATGACTATTTTTCATCACACCATAATGCCTACTCACGGTCTCACCGTGAAAATTATTTATATTCTTATTTTAAATCGTATCACGGTAATTTTTATTTCACTACTATTTGATTTCTCGCGTTTTTATTTTTATGACGATTGACATTCAAAAATGATAAAAATTAAGGGTTTCATTCGATTCCTTACCTGAACTCTCTCCTGAACCTTCTCATTCTTGAAAACCTTCTCTTCCCTCTTGCCCAAACCTTCAGTGGATGCCAAGGATGAAGCATCCATCTTCACCCTTGTCTGAGAAGCACCGCTCTAAGAAACAGAAGAGGATACTGAGGATAGCTCCCGAAGGACCTCTAAACCTAAACTTGGTAAGCCGTACTGTTGTACCTGAAAAAGAAGTTTGCCCTGAGTGGTTGTTGTCTAGTAAGTCATTAGTTTTGAAAGTTTTAAGAGAACAAGGATGGCTTGAATGGTTCTCTGGACAAAATAGACCGATTTACCTGAGAATGGTATCTCAATTCTACCAATATGTGAAGTTTTCCTTTGATTTTGGAGAAATTTTTATGGTGACCAGCTGGATTAATGGTCATAAGTGTTCCTTCTCTTCAAGGATGTGGGCTGCATGCCCAAGAATTCCACATGAAGGAGTTTTTGAAGACTACCAGAGAGAACCTCCTCCATCTTCTGATATCTTCAATCTAGAGAATGCTTTGGAAATTCTGACTAGAAATGGCACCAAGCGAAGGGCCATAGCTGCTGAATTAGATGGGAAGAGAAGATTTATTTTCAAATTTGTTCATAATTTGATTAGTCCGAGAAAAGGGTATTTTGCTGTAATGAAGTATCAAGATGTGTTCCTGATTCACCTGTTGAAAAATGGCCATAAGATCAATCTATGCAAGTATGTTATTAACCATATATGTGAGCTGATCAAAGTCACTTCCAAATCCACCTCCTTGTTTTACTCAAGGATGATTTCAGCTATGTTAGTTTCCAAAGGGATGGTTGGACCGAATGAAGAAAAGTTAGAGGACTTTGATTTCTGCTTATCCATGCCTATCATCATAAGGATGAAGATAAGATGGAACCCCTGGAAGAAGCAGTGGGTTGAGGATAATGATCAACTCTATAAAAAGTTTAATCCTGTTGATTATCCAAGAAGACCTAAGAATCTATCTGATCCTGGTTTGGAACTAGATGAAGTGGCTGAGTATTCAGAAGAAGAAGAAGAAGAGGAGGAAGTAACAGCTAAAGTATCACCTAGAGAATAAGCTAGAATACCTTCAATGGAAATAGTTCCTGTTGAAAAATAAAGGGTTTTTGTCCCTGCTATTATCCCTGCTGAAATACCTCAAGGTGAGAAAGTTGTTGTTGGTTTGAGAGAAGAGGAAGCTCCTGCTTCTAGTGAGGATGTCAATCCAGAAACTCATCCTAATGCTGCAAGAAAATTGGTTTTTCCTGATTCAGAACAGCAAGTAACCATAGAGACATACCCTATTGAAGATGATCTCCTTGTTGAGAAAGAAACAAGTCTGGAAGCTCAACTAGTGGAACAATCAGTTCCTGAGATAATTCCCTCTGCTGAAGAGAGGATGGAAATTGCCTTTCAGCTGGCAAGGCAAGAGTTTGCTAAATAGATTAGAGATTATCCTGTGGATCTTGATCATGTTACTAAGCCTATAGTATCTTAAATGGAAGCACAATTTGAGGGGGAGGAACCTCAAAACCTTGAGATTATGGAAGATGGATATGCTGAAGCTTCTCAACCTACTGTCACATATTATGTGTACACTCGGTATGAGTTCCCAAGCTTTTATGATGTGAATGAGTCACAACAAGTGACTACAACTGGAATGGATCTTTCTTCTCTATTTCAACTTAAGTCTGTAGCTCATCCAGAACCAGTACCAGAACCAGAGCCTCAATCTGAATCAGAATCTATGTCTATAGATGAATCTGAACCGCAACTAGAACCCGAACCTCTACCTTTACCTGCACCCTTACCCGAGCATCACTCCTTTGTGACTAAAGATGATATAAAAGTTTTTTGAGAGACTCTGTTAGCTGGAGTTGAGAAGATCTTATCCTCTCAACCTCGTCCAGTGACTCAACTGAGTCAAGAAGATTCATCAATTCTCTTGGAAAATATTATATTTCATATTCAACCAAGGATGATCCGAGAAATTCAAGAAGTCAGAGTTGAAAATAAGCTGCTAAGTGCTGATGTTGCAAATCTGAAAAATATGGTAGCAACCTTGTAGAATGAGTTGTCTTTGAGATCAGAGCCTGCTCCTGTATCTGCCCCTACACCTGTTACTGCTTCTCCTGAGCTAACTCATTCCACCCTTGCTAGGGAAATTGTGTCTCAAGTGCATCCATATCTATTATATTTTGATAAAAATATTGGAAAAAGACACACCAAGATGCTGGAACGCATGTGGGAGCTTGTAGAAAATCTGAATAAACTCACAGATGAGTACACTGGATGCCTGCAAAAAGTTCTGAAACAGCTCAAAGTTATATCCGAAGCTGTAAAATCTTCTTCTGTTTTAGGTCAACCTTCTATTCCTCTTTTGGATGATTCTCTAATGAGATCCATAATCAAGGAAGAACTTCAGAATGCCTTCAGTGGCTTGGATCTGTCTTCTTTGTCAGAAGTGGTTAAGAATAGTGATCGAGCATTGGACTTGGTTAGAATTTATTCTAAGATAGCCAATGATGATCAATAGGAGATCACCAAGAAAAAAGATTTTTACCTCACTCGGATTTTCTCCAAAAGTGATATGACTGATCACTTTAGATATCTTGTGGAAAACCTGAAAATCCCTCCTGTGACTCAAGCTTTTAAATCTCAAGTTCAGAAACTTACAGAGTTCACTAGATTGTTGTACAAATTCATGGAGAATAAGGATGATTTTGAAAAGGCTATGCAATATGGTGGTGAAATCATTACTGATTTTATCAATATTTTGAATCCATATCTTTTTTTAAAGCCATATCTTCATGTGCAGAGTAATTCTATAGTTTCTCCAGCTGCTGCACCCCTTAGACCTGGTCTACCTGCCTTAGCCTCAACTGCCATGTCAGTCAGCCAAGCTCTTTCTCAGATCCGGCCAATCATTCTTGACCAACCATAGCCTAGATCTTCTACTGCTCCTACTTTGGCTCCATCTGTTTTTGAAGGTCTACCCTTACCCACTTTGTCTACCACATCTATGCCTTATTCTACTTCAACACCAGCTCCTGCTGCTGCTAAAGGAAAAGAAAAAGTGGATCCCTGAAGAGTCTAGAGACTGTTTTCTTTTTAATGGGATGTCATTTCTTGTTTCCTGTTTATATTTCTATTGTATGATCTATTCTGAACCCTTTTAATGAAAAAATCATTGTCTAATTCCATTTTCTCTACTTTTTGATAATCCCAAAAGGGGGAGAAAAACTACAAGTATCAGTACTATAATGAGATATGCTATGTTGCATTTCATTTATATTTTGACTATACATGATTTGTGATCATCAAAAAGGGGGAGATTGTTGGACACCTCATGTATTAATCATGTTTTAATGATCAAAAATCCTATTACTGTTAATTAATCTCGATCTTAATTACACATCTTGCGAATGCTCTTCAATTCTTATGATGTTAATTACTCTCTTTATTATTTACAAGTCTTATGCATGATCACAAATCTCAATTATATTATCAAGTATTTATATTTATGATTCAAGTTCTCTTACTCTATAATGATTAAACTTAATCCATATTATGCATATTACTATCTAAGTCTAAATACAGATATTTGTCTAAGTATAGAGACACCGTGATGTTTGACACAGTAAGACAGACTGTGTACAAGACACAGTCAGACTGACCCACACACCATGAAGGACACACCGTGAAGGACACACCGTAAAGGACAAACCGTGAAGGACACACCGCGAAGGACACACTGTGAAGGACAAACCATGAAGGACACACCATGAAGGACACACCGTGAAGGACACACTGTGAAGGACACACCGTGAAGGACACACCGTCAAGGACAAATCGTGAAGGACCCACCGTGAAGGACAAACCGTGAAGGACAAACCGTGACTGAAACACCGTGAGCTACTCACCGTGACCGAGACACCGTGAAGCACTTACCATGAAGCACTTACCGTGAAGACCATACCATGAAGAAGACACCGTTTACATAATCATTGTGACACCATTTCTTAACTTTTTTTCTATATTATTTATATAATACTAACGGTCATATTTGATGTTTTCAATGCAATTAATGTTATTTAATAATAGTTGTTGGCATGTCAGGAAACCGTATCTCGTACCTATGAAAAGGGAATAATTCCTACTGCCAGAACGAGTGGAATATAAGGAAGATTGATATGCAGTACAAAAAAAAAGTGTAAGCAGTGGTGTGCAAGTGTGACGATACAACAAGAAGAACCTACATACACCCGAGAGCACTGTACTGAACAAAAAGAACAATCCCGAGCAAGAAGGAGATTTCTAGACTTTCAAAGAACTCTCATGAGTGCAATACAACACCACTGAAGAACACAGGACAGATCAAGAGATCATTTTCACTCCTTTAGAACACAAGCTGAACTACGACACTCTGTTTTTTCAACAAAAAAAACCAGAGAATGACTAAGAAGCAATTATACTGAATCCAACGAGTCCAGAACTACATTGCTAATCACTAGATCTTTCTAAACTCTTATCTATTCTCTCTAAGTGATTTGTTTATTTAATTTCGAGCTGTGTGGTGTACTCTGTATATCTTACACACACACTGTCTCCTGCACTGAACTGGAGGATATCAAAATCCTCACTTCAAAAATCTTAACTATTGTTTACCCACGTCAACTGTGGAAGAGGTCCTTGTGTGGCCTGATCACTGTTTTGTTTCCCACGAAGAACAGTGGTAGAGGTCCCTGCGTGGCCTAAACAGTTGTGTAAACTGTTGTTAACCCCAATCCAGGGTGTGGATCAAATTTATATAAATTTGAGAGGACTAAGTCTTGGCTTGAGACTGAACCTCTTGTTACATCTGTTGTGCATCTTTTGTTTAATTTTAAAGTATACTACATAAATCTTTTATACTCCACTGCTATTACTTCGAAATACAAAACTATTTTTAAAGCTACTTTGATAGTTAAATTAGCAAGTGTTTACACTTATTGTAAATCAGGAGGTTAGTTTCAAAAGTTATTTTGATCTTTTGGTTAAATTAACTGAGACATAATCAATCTTTGAGAAGCTAAGTGAACATTTACAATCTGTATAAATTCATTACAGTTTAACTTGTTTTATAAATTGGGGGATTTTAAATAGACAATATTTTAACAGAAATTTTAATTGGAACTCAATTAACCCCCATCTTGAGTATCCACTCCAACCAACATATATATAATCCATGTGATGTGGTTATGAAAAACAAATCACATCGTTTCATGGAGGTGGTAGTCCATATGTATGCACTAACAACATTATCAATTTTCAATGAATAAAAAGTTAAGAAGGTGAATGATATTTTATATTTTAATAATGATAAATATTCCATTAATATTATATATAAACATTAATTCTATCATTATAACCTATCTTGAGAGATGGTGATGGAAAAAAATTACGTCAGTTCGTAAGGCGGTAGTCCACCGTACACATGAATGATGGTTTTATTTCCCATTTGATGGAAGAGGAGATCGATATAGGTTATTTTATGGACATAATAAAATATAAGTATATTTATTATACTAGTGTTATTATTTTATTATGTTTTAAGAAGATTTAAAGGAGTTGGAAGAGAAAAAAAACTAAAACAATAGGATAAAAACTATACCTCTTCTTTGGAAAAACTCCTTTCCTTAAAAACTTAAGACCAATAAGGTTGGTGTTATGAGTAAAAAAGACATATAGAATTAGGTGAGGGATTATAGGAAGGTATTTGGGTAGTTATTTTCCGAAAAAAATGGTTTTTAAGTGTTAATGATTGAGAAGAATAGGTTCCCTTTTATAAGAGGGGGGGCACTACTGAAATTCCTCAAAATATAAAATTAATATAAATTAATTATCGATTATTAATAAATTAAAAGTGATTTATTTTTAATATAAGATGTTTATGGGTCTAAATACTCTCATAAAATATTTTTTGAAAATTTTACGTCACATTTTCATCCTTATCATTTGGTTTTAACCCCTCATTAACCTTTTTAAAACCTACCATGACAACAAGGATTTTTACTCTTTGAGGATCAATATAATTACTATAAATGGAAAAAATACAATTAAATGGATAATTGTTGATATTATAAACAAATATAATATCATCATGGATGAATATAATATTTTTATTAATTTTATATCATTTAATAAAATAGTATTTATTATAAAATATCAATAATGTCAATTTTTAAACTATTCATTACATTGAATTTAATAATATCAAGATAAAACTTAGAATTCAAAAAAGTTATTTTAATACATCCTTAACATGTCATGGTAATATATAAAATTCTTGGATAAAATTAATTATCCCAAATTATATTTATTTTAATATTTTTAATATCATTTATTTAATTTTTCTAATAACTGAATAATTACTGCATCAGTGTAGTGCAAGCAATTAAAGTAGTAATTTCTTTACTAAAAATTAAAATCAATTATAATTATGAATATAATTATTTTATATTTAAGATTTATATATTTATTCAAACATATTCTCTAATGAATTACATATTAAAAATATTATAATTATTAAAAACAAGAGTGTAACATGTTTGATTTTTCATGAAATAAAATACTATAAATGTAATAATATCATATGAATGGGAATAAAATGCCATATGACCGAATATTGTATGGGTATGGATGAAATTAACTCATAAAATAAAATTTAGGTAAGTTTTGTGGTCATTTTATAGTGTTTATCATTTAATTTTTACCCCTTAATTACCCGATTTACCCTTTACCATGTTAATAATAATTACTGAGGTTACTGTTCATATTGACCAAAAATAAAAGGGACATATTTAATAAATTTTGACATCATGATTAAAAATATGGAATCATTTTTTCAATATTACACTCATGTAAATGGAATAATTTAATTTAAAATTAATCCCGCAAAATGCAACAACAAAAAAAAGTTTTTTTGAAAAATGTGTTTTTTCACCCAAAAATATACTTACATCAAAATAAGGTATAAGGATGATTAAAATGTAATTAATTATATTATATCTAAATAAATATTACTTAAGTTACTTTTATATCAAAATAAAATCATAAATTTACTTTACAATATAAATAAAATGATAGTTTTATAAAAATTGGTATTTTTCACTACTCACTAAAAAATTAATCATTTCAAAAAATTATTAAAAAAATAATCCTAAGAAATTTTCTAAATGGTGAATTTAAAAATTAAATTAATTTTTTCAGATAAATTTTCTAAAACTTCTATAAATTAATTATAATATTCACTCATAAAAAGAAAGAAAAACCATTTTTGAAGAAAATGTATTTTTGAAGAATAAAATGAATTTACTAAAAATTTGAGTGATTATTTATAAATAATTAATTAATAAATTGTAAATGAGTACGACCATTATATATTTCATAATTATATTAATATTATTCATTTCTACCTATTAAATACTAGGTTATAATGGTCACATTTAAATAATAATAATTCATTGTTTGCTTAAGCTCGGTGTTGCATATTGTGTATGATATTGAACATAGAATTTAATTTTTAAAATATCAGGATGTTATGTCATGAGATAAATGTCACTCCAAGTATTAATTACATGTGGTGCATTTATTTCACACTGCATGTAGACTGGACCATCCTACCACACAACTTATTAGATTACACAGCATGTAGCTGGCGTACACGCCGTGTAGTCTACATGGTTTTGTGGTAAAATTCACCCAAAATGTGTGGTAAAATACACATATAAACCCAAAATGAGATTGAAATCATGAAAATTTAATTAAATACATGACATGTATCCATTTTACATGGTGTTTATATCATTATTCCCCACATCCAGAATATACATCGAGTGATTTGGTGGGTCATGAACATGTAGTTAGAGTACATGTCATGTGGTCTCACATAAAAAGTATCACATACATGACTTATTTTAAATTTATTTTTAATTTAATTTATATTATTACTTTGTTGTTGGGGTTTCCCATGCCTTTGTGGAGGAAATGGTGGGTTTTCATGATTTGAGCCCAACCGTGAGCTCATTTATAGATTTAAAAACAAATTTTGTTTCTTTTATAACTCCTTCATTTTTCAATATTTTTCATCCATTCCAATTATTAATTTTCCTCCCATGACCTATGAAAACCACCATATCTATTTGGAACCCTTAGGAACTCATTATCATTTTGGATTTGGGTAATTTAGTTAGGCATTGGGCCAACCTATGAGCCCATTTCCTACTTTTAAAAAAAGTAATTATTTAATATCTCATTCATTTTTTACTATTTTTTGGCGATTCTACCTCCACTCAAAGAAAAAATACCTAGGTGTGACCCCATATTTGTGTCTCCCTCTTTGGAGCTCATTTTCCTCACAAATTAGGGTGAAATTTCTTAGGGTGTCTCAAATCGTCTAGATTTGAGAAGGTAATTTGTTTCATCCATAAATCATTCAATTTTCACTCTTTTTCCCTCATTTCAGTCCCCACATGGCCTTATTATCCTCATTAGAGCCTCCCTATCAGTTTTTGTTGCATGTAGATTCAACATTTGGGGGATTTGGGTTGATTTATTCAAGATCTCTAAAGTAAGTGGGTTTCCTTCCTTCCTCCTCCCATTTGCTTAGGGTTTATTCCATTTTCTTAGGGTTTCTTCCATTATTCTTGAATATTATAATTTTCAACTAGTAGGGATTCGAAAATAGGGTTTTATTTTGAGTTTATTTGTCCAATATTGTGGTTTTAGGTTCATTTTCACTCCCTTGTGGTGCGACAGTGGTGCAGTTGAATTTTCACACAAGTATTCGAGGGTTTTGAAATATAGGGTAGGTGATTCCATGTGTAATCATTGTATAATGAGTTATCTTGATGGATTTATATTCCTTTTATGTTCATATATCATTAATTTTAGTGAAAAAACTATTTTTGGTAGCATTTGTTAAGCGGTTGATTTTTAAGTGCCAATTTTGTGTGGAAATGGGTGTTTTTTACTTGTGTGTTCCATGTTGTACCAATTGATGTTATTTTATAATTCATGGAATGGATTTATAGAAATGGTTTAGTGCTGAAAATTATGGTTTGGTATAATATTGTTATACATTTTTTTGTTAAAAGATGGATTTTAAATGGACTTTATGTGCAAAGTTTTGTTATAACTTGTGTAATTGTTTTATGAAAATTCTAAGTGTTTGTTTGAGTTATACAAACAGTGAAAAGCATTTTTAGATATTGTTTTGAGTTTATATGACCATAAATTTTATTTTTATGTGTAAATGGAATTTTGTATCACTTGAAACTTGTTTGAACACAAAAAAGGGAAACTTGGGTATCTAGGTGGGTGGGTGTGTACTAGCATGCTAATGATCCGGAGTGGTTTTGTCCCTGTTTCACTTAGAATGTTTGACATTAACAACACTAAAAAAACTATGATGATGATGATGATATTGGGGACCACTAGGTTATGTTTGATTCCCATAATATTGGCTCGTGCAAAAGAATGAATATTGTTATTGTTACTTTCACACCGAGATGCGAGGTACCTAGGGCTCACAACTAACTAGTGTCTTGGGGTGTTCTCGTGTTGAGTGATTATTGAATATTTAGAATTTGTATTTGGATTATGGTTTTTTTGATGTAAAATTTAGTATCTTACATTTTCTATTTAAATTTACCTATTATTTAAAGTTACCCTCTTTGAAAACTATTTTCATTTAAAAGATGCACCTTTAGAAATTATTTCTACCATTATTTATTTATAACACTAGCAAGATTTTTATCTTATAATGCTTGTCACATAGAATATTTGGGTTGTATACTATTGGGAATAGGCTCACACCCTACTTACACCTTTGGGTGTAAGTATAATTAGTTATGTTTGACACATGTAAGGGTAAGGATTTTAGAGACGGCGGTTTGGGTTGCTAGTTGCTTCCGTTGTGTGGTGTTGTAGAGACGGATCGTGGGTGATACAACCTTGTAATGTGGTAGTATTTGGGTTTTATTTTCTACTAATTTTTTAGTTTGGGACCCCTTGTGTCATGTTAAAAACCTTGTATTCAGTTCTGAATTTTTAATTAAGTCTTGTTTGGCATGAATTTTCAGATTCATTTTATTGATTGTTTTTGGTTGTCTTATGTATTATAATTCAGTTAAATCATTCCCAAATCATTATTTATGATACCTAGGAACTTTTTCCATCCCATGGGGATAGGGAACACCCTTAGGGCCTTTCCATGGGTTGGGTTTGGTGTCGGTAATGATGGAGACCATATTCGGTTCGTGATAAAATGGTATCATAGGAGGTTAATGTTTTTGGGTTATATTATTATTTTGGGATGAGTCAGGATAGAAAGGAGCTAGGACTATTGGGGATCAGAGTTTTGGTCATGAGTAGGGTGCCTGGCCCACACCTCTCGTGAAAAACCTCAATTGACCATGGGATGTTGGAATTGTTTATTTGGATTCACTTCTAAGTGAGATGTGTGGGTTACATAATGCACGTGGACATCGAGTGGGGGTGAAGTAGTTGTTTATTTTACTATTGTAATGTGTTTGGATTATTTATATTTGATTTTACTGATGAAATTTTAAGAATTTTTTTACTTATTTTTGTTCTTGTGACTGTTATCTTTTGTAGAAACATGCCTCCCCAAAAAGCTCCCATGCACCCATGGGAGGAAGCTGGAGAGAGTTCTCCCTCACCGCTTGATCGGAGGCTAGTAGAGGCTATGTTTTGGGCTATTCAAGCTCTCAGATAGGGACTGGATCCTGTCCTATCTCCGGTTAGGTAAGATGAGACCATTATTAGGAAGGATAAAGCCATGAGTTTCTAAAAAGCAAGCCTCCTACTTTTTAGAGGTAGTACAGAACCCTAGGAAGCGGAGGAGTGGATCGAAAAGATCGAGTGCATGTTTGAGTTCCTAGACACACTTGAGGAGGTCAGGGTGAAGTGTGCCTCTTTCCTATTAGAGGTTCCCAGCCGCAAGTGGTGGGAATCGGTGCTTCAAGCTGGGAAGCATGAGAAGATGAGCTGGAAGGACTTCAAGGTTATCTTCAACAACCAGTATTGCCTTGAAGTTTTAGCATATGATCGATATTGAGAGTTTATGGAGGTTTTTTAGGGGGATATTTCTATCATGGAGTATGGAAACCTTTTTTCTGAGTTGGTCTGATATGATCCATAAATGGTCTCCAATGAGAAGATGAAGGCCCAGAAGTTTAAGAGGGGTATTTGGCTAGAGATCTATTCCTAGGTAATGCCATTCAAGCTGAAAACCTATGCATAGGTGGTCGACCAGGTGTGTATGGTGGAGATCAACCGAAAGGGGAGGGATGGTTTTTTTAGGATGATATTAGGTCTGGGTAGTGCAATCTCTTCTAAGAAGAAAAGTAAGTGGGAGGAGCATGGAAGGAAGGGGGTGGCAGCTCAGGCCAACCGTCCAAGAAGTCTTCTTTAGTGGCTTCTGATGCAAGGTCTGTAGTGTTCCACCAATGTGGGAGGCCAAATAATATCCAACCAGAATGAAATTTTCCTCCAAAGCCTTGTTATAAGTTTGGTGGTATGGGACACTTGAAGTTCTTTTTTAGGATGGCACGTACACTCCAAAGTGGGGAAGGATCATTGGTTTCTAGGGGAGTTCCATCTCAGTCAGAGCCGTCGAGGATAGGGGGATCTTAGTTTGGTGGCCATATCGGAAGGGCCAGATCATCTTCTGGGTAGAGCCAGTTCAGGGTAGAGACACATGTGATCGACCGTTCTCAGGAAGAAACTAGGCATCTTCATGCAGTGGATCAGGAACCAGTGGGATCAGAGGTGGGATTGTCGACTGTTCAAGGTACCATTTTGATTGCCTCTTCTATAGCTACTTCTATTTTTGATACTAGTGCTTCTATTTCATTCATCTCTACCCGTACTATGAAAATTATGAATTTTCCAACTGAGTTGTTATCTTTTATAATGGAGTTGGTGGCGCCGCTAAGAAAGAAGAAGGAGCAGGGTCTCAGGTTCCTGTCATGTGTGCTTTCTATGTTAGGGGTTGAGATGGAGTGGGACCTCTTGGTATTAGATATGGACTATTTGATGTGATACTTGGCATGGATTGGTTGGTACACTTTTAGGAACCCATCAATTGTTATAGACGATGGGTGAGTTTCATAGCACCTGATGGTAGACTAAAGGTTTTTTTGTGGGGAATGGGATCCTCAGTCAAGTCGTGTGTGTAACATTCCAGTTCTGGGTTCCGCCCAGAGGTGTCCCATACCCGGTTGGTCACATGGCCTCAAGCGCATTTCCCCAAACACCAGAGGCTGCTGACTAGTAGTGAGGGCCTTGGGTGTGATAATGGGGAAAATATTCCCTCATTGGAATATTAATGCAGTGGAACGAAACAGATAATAGTATAGGAAGCAATAATAATACCATAAAACAATAAACAATGGAATATTGGAAGTAAATAAACAACTGTATCATATATATATATATATCAATAATGATGCATGTCACAAGTATCTAGGAAATCGGCTAAACAAGTCACAATACTGAAATACAGTACTAAACCAAAGTACAAGAAAAGATAGTAAATAACTCTAGTAGCATCACAAGCCTCAACTTGGTCACATGCTCTCCAGTTCCACAACAATCAAGTACTTTAAGTATAAGTGTGCTTTCCCTTATCTATACCTGTAGAAATATAATATTTTTGAGCCCAAAAGCATGACCCAAACAGGGTGTGAGACAAATCCCAGTAGGCAACCACCCAAAGATATGTGCCTTACATTTAGTGAATATATATGGAATACAATAAGAAAAATAAGAAATGAACAAGGAAGTACTCAAAAGTAAATGTTCCTACAATTTCAATTACATTCATTTACATTCGTCAATTATTCAACCAAATGAAAACAAGAAACCCTCTGGGAATTTCTTATAGCCAATCCCCTATGGTTCAACCAATCAATCTCAAATAACCATCGGGGTAAGTTCTCATAGCCTAACCCCTCTGGTTCCACTTATACAAGGATACAACGACCTCCTGGGTAATCTCACATGGTCCAACCCCTTTGGTATCATGCAAACAAATAATCTCTAAGGAAGAACTCATTGTCAATTCACCCTATATTCTTTTAACAGTAAACTATAGTCACTATGAGGAATCAATCAACATCAATTCACCATGTGGTCTCGTAACGGTAACTATAGACACTCTGAGGGAGTAATCAACGACAATCCCCCCTATGGTCTCACAACGATAACTATAGATACTCTGATGGAGCACTCAACGTCAATCCCCCCTATGGTCTCGCATCATGATAAAGAATAATAGTCACTTTGTTGAAGCCTTCAACGTCAAATCCCCCTATGGTCTCACTACACTAGGTTCCCATAGCCCTGTGTAAATAAATCATGTACAAACAATGTTCAGCAGCCAAAGTAAACCTAAAAGTACTACTTGGCAAAACAACTACAAGCATATCACAACATCAGATAAATCACTCCATCCTAACAACACTAGGAAAGGAAATCAAGCATCCTAACAGGAAAAACAAGACCAAATGGTCAATATCAAATCAAAAATGGGAAAACACCTCCATAGGATAGAAAAATAACCCTATTATTAGGTCCACAAGGCTGAATATCCTGAGAGGGGGGTGAATCAGGGTATAACTAATTTAAAATTAACGCCCGTTCTGATATTGTTTTGCTGTTAAGAAAAACAATCTTCTCTCTCTTTCCTATTGCACAAAGTAAATAGAAAGTAAAGCATGCACACGACACAACAATTTTACTTGGTTCACTGCAAAGGGATACGTCCAAGGAGTATATGCCGACAAGTTGTCGGTCATACCAAATTCCACTAAACTTCACTAGCTGTGGATTACAAGGTTTGGGATAGATCACTTCTATTCCCAGGCTCACTGCCTTTACAAAGTTTAGGGTCAGATCACTGCTTTCCCAAGGGTCACTCCATGTTTCTCTCTCTCTCGCTCACTACCAATGGAGAGGATCACCTTCTTCCTCTTCCTTTGCTCACTACTCCAGAAAGGATCCACTCAAAGTTTATAGACCTGTAGGTCTCTTCAATTTCATGAAAGAATGCATCTTCCTCTATGTGTATATGCTCTGTTTAAGCCCAACTTTCACCCGTAGATGAATTTCTCTTTGCACCAAAGGTATCGGGAAAACTTTCAGCTTCCACGCAGCCCGAAAATCACTACTAGAAATAAACCTTACTTGGCGCGCAAGTCAATCTCGGTGCACAAGTATCGGCGCACAAGTCAAAACTGGCATGCAAGTCTTCCTCAACCACTTGCGCGACTCAAGCTTCTGCAACTCCAAACCTGCGTGACTCACTTCCTTCCTCGCCTAAACCACCTCAGGCATGCAACTAACACTTGGCGTGCAACTTCCAACACTGGCGCGCAAGTCCCACTTGCGCGACACACCACCACTTGCGTGACCACCACACCTACGCGACAGGAGCTCTGAATCTTCAAAGTGTTGAACTCCGGTGAAGAATGAATAGGGGTGGTCCAGTATTTATAGGCATTTGGTCACCCCTGCGCGACAGCGCACAACTCTCCCTTCGGCGCGCAAGTCTTGGCGTGCAGGTCTCTTCCCCTGCAAGTCACTTGCGCGACCCACTTCCAAACTTGTGCGAACCTCTTTCATTTGCCATATTTTGATCTTCAGATCTTGGAAAACCATAGGCGCACAAGTTCTCAAACTTCCAAGGCATCGGCACACAAGTATCTTTCACGGCACGCAAGTCACCTGCGCGACCTCACCAAAACTTGCACGAACCTTATCCCTTTTCCATATTTTAATGATCTGATCTTGAAAAACATATGGTGCACAACTTTCCAATCCTTCAATTACACGATGCGCAAGTCCCTTTTCCAAAAAACACTTTTCTTCATTTGTCAATTTTTAGGCCCAAAAATTTGGAAAACACTGGAAAACGACGCCACCTTGTATCTGTTATTTTTTATGCTGCCTCCAGATCAACCATTCATTTGTTGAAGTTCTTGAATCAAAAATTGATCATTAACCACTGCTCTTGAACTCAACAAGACACCAATAAATCCCCTTTGTCAACAAATTTGTATGTCAAGGTTTGCATTGTCAACAATCACAACACAATTGTCCACTTTGTCAACAAACACAATCACCTCAAAAATGCTTCAATGATGCCTTGAGGGATTTTTTCCCAACACCTATTAACAAAAAAAAGTACCTAAATCAAGAAAACAATCATAGAAGGCATCAACAGGGTTAAAATCCCTAAACACACAATATCCCAAACTAGGGTATTGGTCTATTTTTATCATATAATTCAAAGACAAACTACAGAAGGACACAAACCACCTACCTCAGCATTGTACGATCGATATACTC
Organism: Viscum album; assembly: GCA_963277665.1. NCBI lineage: Eukaryota > Viridiplantae > Streptophyta > Magnoliopsida > Santalales > Viscaceae > Viscum > Viscum album. The sequence continues at coordinate 1,408,442,467 of OY728130.1, forward strand.
TGGAGTCGGCCCTTAAATCGGCCTAGAATGACATAGATATACAAAAACATATAAAAATTTCAACCAATGATATTTCAAAAAAGATAATAAATCAAGGAACAAGACTCTAGAAGAAGGAAGAACTCATCGTGGAAATTCCAACGCAATCGATGATGATTGATTTGGAGAACAGATGGTCTATCAGGGGCTCAGAGAAGAATCATTCCCTACGGTTGCTCCTGGATGAGATGAGTTGAGAAGAAGTTGTTTCTTCTAATTAGACGCGACCCCAGTTTGATTTAACAAATAAAAAAGTACACTGTATGTTCATTTAATGTACACGTCGTGTACATTCCTTAACCGACCTCTGATTTAGGCGGTCTCCAGGTCACCCTACATGGCCATGTACTCGGCCGTTACACGGCTACCCGCGACAACCAGGTACATGGAGTGTACTTCAAAGTACACGATGTATACGTCTTAAATTTAAAGAAACTTCTCTTTTTCTCAAAACACCTAAAAAAGAGGATCCATACCTGAAAAAAAGATCTTAGTTATTACAAAATTCCCCCCATAAATAAATTCATCCCTAAATTTCCCTAAGAAGGTAACAAAGAAGAGTAATCCCCGAACAGCTCCAGCCACTGCGATTGCACATCAGTCACCCTCTCCCAAGTCTCATCCTATACTCACCTGTGCTGCCATAGAACCCATACTAGAGAAACAGACCAGCCATGGAAAACCTTCGTGCTTCGATCAACAATCCAGATAGGATGCTCCTCAAATGAGTATTCCACCTCCAAGTCAACCTCCTTGGGTTGAAAAACATTAGATAGTTCTAAGAAGTAACACCATAGCTGAGAAACATGGAAGATGTTTTGCATAGCCCAGTACCTCTGAGGTAAATTTAACCGATAGGAAACTGGACCAACTCTCTCCAAAACCTCAAACAGTCCAACATATCTCGATGAAAGCTTACCCTATCTTCTAATCCTCCTATGTCCCAACCTCAATGTGACACATAGGAAAACCTGATCTCTGACCTTGAACTCTATAGGTCATCTCCATCGATCAGCATAAGACTTATGTCATGACTTTGTTGTAGCCATACTCTTCTAAATCAACTATATCTGCTCTATGGTCTCCTGGACAAGATGGCGTCCTATCATAGCTACCTCTCCTACCTCTAGCCAACATAGGAGTGATCGACATGGCCTACCGTACAAATACTCATAAGGTGACATCTAGATAGTTGCTTGAAAACTATTATTGTAGGCAAACTCCCCAAGAGGTATGTGCTTCTCCCAAGAACATTCAGAATCTAGGACGCATGCTCGAAGCATGTCCTCTAGCACCTGAATAGTACACTCGAACTGTCCATTTGTCTGGGGATGGTAAGTTATACTCAATAAGTACTTGTGTACCCAATTCCCTATATAGTCCCTACCAGACCTGAGAAGTAAAATAGGCATCCCTTTCTGAAAAAATGGAGTGAGGAACCCCATGTAAACTTACGATCTCCTGGATTTACATCCTTCCCAACTCATCAACACTGAAGGTCTCCTTAATCAGTAAAAAGTGTGAAACCTTTGAGAGTCTTCCAATGACAACCCAAACTGCATCATTCCCTCAAGTCAACCTCAATAAACCTATCACAAAGTTCATCATTATATCATTCAACTTCCACTTGGGAATGGGTAACTGATGAAAAATCCCTACCGGTCGCTGATGCTCCGCCTTCACCTGCTAACAGGTGGAACACCTCATCCTAAAACCAGCAACATCTCTCTTCATACCGGGAAACCAATACTGACAATGTAGATCTTGATACATCTTGGTGACACCAGGATGAACTTCCCAAACTGATGAATGAAAATCTCATATCATCTCCTCGCATATGTCTGCTGACACCCATACGCGCCCATGAAAACGCAAGATCTCATCCTCGCCTACTATCTATCTAGGAATAGGGTCCTCTCTTGACACACTCTCCCATATAACTATGAATTTAGAATCTGATAGTTACCTCATTCGCACTTGATCAAGTAGAGTAGAGGTAACAGCCATAGAAGAAAGAAATGTCTGCCCCTATCTATCGTGCACCTCCAAATGAATCTTAGAGAATAAAAACATAAGATGCCACTCACTACTGGCCTCCTAAACTTCCTATATCTAAGTCCTCCTTCTCAATGCATTATCCATTGTGTTGACTTTCCCAGGCATATAGGCAAGCTCAAAGTCAAAGGATTTAAGGTAATCAACCCACCTTCGCTGTCTCAAATTCAAATCACGCTGAGTGAAGATGTACATGAGACTTTTGTGGTCAGTGAAAACCACAAAATGATATACCAATAGATAATATCCCCAACAACATAAATCATTAAGAACTATATCCAACTTGAGATCATGCATTGGGTAATTCCTCTCATGTGGCCTCAACTGCTGAGACCCATATGCAATGAATCATTCCCCCTGCATGATAACTACTCCCAGATCGACACCTGATGCATCACAGTAAATAGTATAAATCTTTCCCAACTCTGGAAAAACTAATATCGGTGCTGAAGTCAACCTCCCTTTCAACTCCTGAAAGGATGAATCATGGGAATCTGTCCATAGGTACTTCACAACTTTCTTAGTCAGGCCTGTTAGTGGCGCTGATAAGCACAAAAAGTTATGTATAAAACGTTTGTAGTAACCAACCATCCCTAGAAAACTCTGTACCTAAAATACATTCTTCAGCTGTTCCCAGGAAACTACTGCTCTCACTTTCTCTAGGTATACTACTCTCACTTTCTCTAGGTATACTGATACTCCTGTCTATGAGATAACATGACCCAAGAAGTGAATTTGATATATCTAAATTGTCATTTTGAGAGCTTATCATATAAGTGATTCTCTCTCAGTGTACTCAAAATGATCTCAAGATTTGTGTCATGGTCGTATTGAGTGTGAGAGTAAACCAAGATATTGTCTACAAAGACTAGCATGAAAGAATCCAAGTATGGATGGAATACTCGGTTCATCAGTGTCATAAAAACTACAGGCACGTTCATGAGACTGAACAACATAACCATATACTCTTATAGACCATACCTTCTTTGAAAGGCTATAAGTTGTATATTTTATGGTCTAACATGAAATTGGTGATAACCAAATCTCAAGTTTATCTTCAAGAACACCCGAGCTCATCGAAGCTAATCAAATAGATCATCAATCATTGGAAATGGAAATCGGTTCTTGACTATCAACTGGTTCAAATTTTAATAATCCACACAAAGTATAAAGGTACCATCCGCCTTCTTCATAAACAGGATATGAGAACCCCAAGGAGAAGTGTTGGGTTGGATGGAACCCTTTTCCTGTAACTCCTCTTACTACTTCTTGAGATCCTGTAACTCTGGTGTAGTTATCCTATAAGGATGAATGGACACTAGTGTCGCTCCTAGAACAATATCAATAGAAAAGTTAAAATTTCACTCCAGAGTCAAACCTAAAAAGTCCTCCAGAAAGACATCCCTGAAATGATTCACCACTGGAGGAAAGTCCAACTATGAAGTCCCTTGGTCATCCAGATATAGACTAGAAATCTGGGCTATAACTCCTCCCAACCCATGATGCTCGGGTCCTACTATGCTTGCCTGGATATCCCATTAGGCCTTATGTAAGAAAAAACCACCCTATGGTGATGTGAAACTCACCCTACGGTGATAGAAATCGACAATAGCCTAGAAGGGACCTGGCCACTCCATTCTAAGAATGAAATCATAGCCTATCATCTCTTGGACATAGAGGTCCCAAAAGAAGTGACACCCACTAAACTCAAGAGGGAACTACTTGCACTGACGTCCACTAGCCATCCTTGTCCCCAACGAAATGTCTAGAGTCAATAAATCAGTAGAATTAAAGATACAGATCCCAAGGATATCCATAAAAACAACAGATATGAAACTATGGGAAGCCCCTGTATCGAAAATTATAGAAGCTAAAGCTGAGGAAACTAGGATCGTACCTAGAACTGTAGAGGGTCTGAGATCCTGCTCCTACTGGGTCTACTCCACTACAAAATTATAGCCTATACCACGACCCTATGACCCTGCCTAACCACCCTAAGCTGATCCACCTTGATGTCATTGAAATCCTGCTGACTGGCTACCATGGTCGCAACCTCCACCTCGACCTAAATGGCCGGAAGAACTCCAGTTCCCAGATTGATGAGAAACTGGTGGTGCTTCTCATGAATGAGGAGTCATAGAGGAACCCCTGTCACCAGCTTCTGGTGAGAAAAACTGACAGAACCGCTAAATATGGCCCATCTTTCCACAAGATTAGCAATCCACTAGGTCTCTCGGGAAATGTGGTCTCGTATGCCTGCCCTTCCCACACTGGTAGAATACCACCTAGTTGCCTAAAGGTGTATCTCACCTACTCAGATCTCTACGTGTGGATTCCCTATGGTGCTTCTTACTATCATCCAGAGAAGAACCAACTCTGGATGTTGAACTACCCTAGCCCACATATCTAGAATCCCCCAGGTTGCACTCTGCGATTATCTCCTGGTTGACTATAGAATATATGGTTGTCAACCTGAAGATATTCACCTGAGATTGGATGTTATGCCTAAGACCATAATAAAACTTCCTTGCTAGGAATAGATCATCACCTCATAGAATGGGTGTGAAACACTAAAACTCTGTGAAGTGAGAATAATACTTTATGACTGATAGAGTACCCTTCTCCAAACTCATGAACTCTCGGGCTCAGTCAGCCCTCAAAGTCTCCGAGTAGAAGTAATTATAGAATGTATGCTGGAACTCATCCCATGCCATAACTTGATGGAGTCCTGCCTATGAGATCACATCCCACCATCCATTCGCAGAATCCCGAAGCATATAAGTAGAGAGCTTCACCCTCCTCTCTAGAGGTATCTCCAGATGATCAAAGATAGATAACATGGACTCTAACCATGAATAAGCAGCCTAAGGTCCTCCATCCCCTAAGAAAGTGGGAGGATGCTGCTACTGAAAGACCCACATCAACTCTGCCATAGATGGGGCAGGATGCGGTGCTCCCTGGAAGGTCTGCATAAACCTCATGAAGCCTTCTCAGAACTGTACATCGTCACCTATATCCGAAATGACAGCTGGTTCAAAGACAGACACGATGGGAGGTTCTATTGGTAATCCCTAGTTTACCATGTCTAGTGTCTGATCATTTCCCCATATCTGGCGTACAACCAGAGGATGTCATGGTGGAATGAATTTGCAAGGTCAAGTGCACACCTTAGTTCAATATTATCAAGGACTAAAACTTAGAAGTGAAAGAAAGGAACAGGAGAAGTAAAGCATTCAAGTTTTTCAAAACAAGGATGCATGGTGTGTATAACACCTACATGGTGTGTTCCTTTAAGCCTTCACATGGGCGTTTACTCCTACCAACCCTGGTTGTGTGACACCCCATACAAATGGCGTGTTCTCCCAAGACACAGCGTGTACTTGAATCATTTTCCCCTTCCCAAGTTCTTCTACATGACTAACCCACATGATTCTCTTAGAACAAGACTACACAATGTGTTTGTACTAGACACGACGTGTACTAGAAGGATTTCACTGACCTGTGTTGTTAGTCACATGGTCAGGTACCTGGGTTACACTACACGGTGTGTTCAAGATTGACATGACGTGTATAACCTAAGTTTCATCCATCCATGTCATTAGTCACACGGGTTGACACACGATCCTTACAAAATGACATTTATGTAAGATACACAGCGTGTTCCTCTAAGGATTTCCCAACCCCATGTCTCTGCCCACACAGCTAGTGACACGGTTAGAGACTACACAGCGTGTACATATAGTACACGGCGTGTACTTAAGAAAAACAGTTTCTTCCTAAATAGAAGGATATATGGCATGTATTCATCAATACATATTGTGTATTTTGGGTTTTTCCAGATAGTAAGCCTTAGAAACTACTCCAGAACCCCTAAAAATGTTGAAACAAACATTAAAGTGCCAAATTCTGATCCTTGAGGGCCCATAATCCCCGCGAATCAAAGTTTGGCATCTTATACATGTCATATACAATCATAATAGTGCAATGATCCATGAGATTTTGATCCACGAGGTCCCATAACACCTCAATAACCAAAGTTTGGAATTCATTCAAACAAAACCTTACACAATCCAATACCCTATCAAATATTAGGTATTATATCAAGGAATATATCACAACAACATTCATATCTAGCACAACATCTATCACAATAACACACAATCAATAATGCACACTAAATGGAATGGAAATAATGCATTCCATGTGATCTCTAGAAAGTGTTTATATGATGTATGAGATGGCATACCCTCATATCATTAGGTTGAAACAGAAATAGAACCTCAATATTATCAATGTTAATAGAACAAAACATATGAATCACCCAACGGTGAAATAAAATCAACTTTAATAATTGAAAAACCAGAAAAATTTCAATATAAAAGGTAAATTGGATTTTCCCTGTATATGTGTTAGCTAATCACGGACACAACTTATTACCAACTACCTATTCCTTCTTATCCCTGTCTATAGGCTCCAAACAGTAAGTACAGAAGAAAATAATTTCCTTTGATACCAATTTGTAATGTCCCGGTTCCAGGTGTCGCCCAAAGGTTCCCCATAACCAGTTGTTCACATGGCCTCAAGTGCATTTCCCAAAATTCTAGAGGCTTCCGACTAGCAGTGAGGGTCTTGGGTGTGATAATGGAGAAACTATTCCCTCATTGTTAGATTAATGTAGCAAAAAGAAATAGATAACAGTAGTAGAAGCAATAATAATACCATACAACAGTAAACAATGGAATATTGGAAGTAAATAAACAAATACAACATATATATATCAATAATGATGCATGTCACAAGTATCTAGGAAAGAATCCAAACAAGTTACAATGCTGTAATACCGTACTAAACCAAAGTATAAGGAAAACAAGTAAATAACTCCAGCAACATCGCAAGACTCATCTTGGTCTCATGCTCTCCATCTCCATGACAATAAAGTACCTGAAGTAGAAGGGAACTTGTACTTATCTATAACTGCAGTAATATAATCTGTTTGGGACCAAAAGCATGACCCAAATAGGGTGTGAGATGAATCCATGTAGCCAACCACCCAAATATCTATGCCTAAAAGTCAGTGAATATATATGGTAGGCAATAAGAAAAAGAAGAAATGAACAAGGAAGTACTTAAAAGTAAATAGTATTACAGTTTCAATTACATTCATTTAAATTCATCAATTTAAAATCAAACAAAAACAAGAAACCCTCTAGAATGTTCTCACAGATTATCCCATTTGGTTCAACCAATCAATCTCAAGTAACCATCTGGGTAAGTTCTTATACCCTAACCCCTATGGTTCCACTTATACAAGGATACAATGACCTCTTGGGTAAGATTACATGGTCTAACCCCTTTGGTCTCATGAAAACAAAGAATATCTGGGGAAGAACTCACCTTCAATTCCCCCTATAGCCTTTTAACGATAAACTACAGACACTCTGAGGAAGCACTCAATATAAATTCCCCCTGTGGTATCGTAACGGTAACTATAGACACTCTGAGGGAGCATTCAACATCAATCCCCCCTTTAGTCTAGCAATGATAACTATAGACACTCTAATGGAGCACCCAACATCAATCCCCCCTATGGTCTCGTAGTGTGATAAAGAATAATAGAAACTCTGGGGAATCCCTCAACGTAAATTCCCCCTATGGTCTCACTACACCAGGTTCCCACAGCCCTATGTAAAGAAATTGTGCACAAACGATGTTCAACAACAAAAGTAAACCTAAAAGTACTACTTGGCTAAACAGATACAAGAATATCACAACATCAGATAAATCACTCCATCCTAACAACACTAGGCATGGAAAGAAATCATCCTAACAAGAAAAACTAAACCAAATGGTCAATATCAAATCAAACATGGTAAAACACCTCTATAACATGAAAAAAACCCTATTTATAAACAAAATTCCTAACTCAAGAAAACAAGCATAGAAGGCACCAACAGGGTTAAAATCCCTAAGCACGCATTACCTAGAACCAGGGTATTGGGCCATTTTTCACATATAATTAAAAGAAAAACTATATAAAAGCACAAACCACTTACCTCAACATTGTACGATCAATATACTCTGGCATCAGCCCTTGAATCATCCTAGAACGATGTAGATCTACAAAAACATCTAAAACGTTCAACCAAGGATATCTCACGAAAGAGGATAAATCAAGGAATGAGGATCTAGAAGAAGGAGGAACTCACTGTGGTGATTCAAAATGCAATCTACGATGGTTGATTTGGAGAACAGACGATCAATCAGGGGATCAGATAAGAATCAAACCATACGGTCTCTCCTAGATGAGACGTGTCAAGAATAAGGCATTTCTTCTAATTATATGTGACCCCAATATGATTTAACAAATAAAAAGAAAAGTACATAACGTGTTCTTTTAATGTACACACTGTGTACATGCCTTAATTGGCTTCTGATTTAGGTGGTCTCTAGGACACCCAACATGTACATGTACTCAGTCATTACGCGGCTAGTACACAGCTACTCGAGACAACCGGGTACATGACATGTACTTCAAAATACACGATGTGTACTCCTTAAATTTCAAAAAACTCATATTTTTCTCAAAACACCTGAAAAACAAGATCTATACCTAAAAAGAAGATCTAGGTTCTTACAGTGCAAGACCTCCACTCCCAGATTTGAGGAATCTTATCTTCTAGTTATCATTTCTCGTGCTAGAGGATGATAGTTGTGCTCCTGATTTTGGGTTACCTCATGTAGTGGATGAGTTCCCAAAGGTATTCCCAAATGTTTTTTTAGGCTTACCCTTGGAGTAGGATGTGGAGTTCTTGATTGTCTTGGCACCGACAACACATCTAATATCTCTTCCCTTATATCATATGGACCCCACAAAATTAAGGGAATTAATGATTCAGTTGGATGATTTAGAATTGAAATGATTCATTCTCCCAGGCGTATCTCCTTGGGCCACTCTTGTTCTCTTTGAAAAGAAGGCTGATGGGTCCCTCTGGTTTTTTATTGATTACCAGAAGCTGAAAAAAGTAACCATTAAGAAAAAATATCCTTTTCCCAGAATAGATGACTTGTTTGATCAGTTGAAGGGGAAAAGTGGTTTTCTAAAATAGATTTGTGTTCAGGTTACCATCAACTCAGGGTGAAAGAGTTAGATATCCTGAAGATAGCCTTCTGAAGTAGGTACGACCACTTTGAGTACTTGGTCATGCCATTCGGATTGACCAATTATCCATCATTCTTTATGGCACTCCCGAATATGGTGTTCAACCAATATCTCGACTCCTTCATTGTGGTATTCATGGATGAAATTCTAGTTTAATCTAGGTCTAAGGAAGAGCATGAGCATCATCTTCGGATTGTGTTGGTCACTTTGCGGGATCAACGTCTTTATGAAAAGTTGTCCAAATTCACCTTCTAGATTAGGGAGGTAAAGTTTATGGGGCATGTGATCTCAAATAAGGGAGTTTTGGTGGACCCTGAGAAGATCAGCATGGTTATGTCATGGGAGCAGTTGAAGAACGTGTTCGAGATCAAGAGTTTCCTCAGCCTGGCTAGTTACTATAGGCAATTTGTTTGGGATTTATCTCAGCTTGCTTCTACCATGATCACGCTCACCCGGAAAGGGGTGAAGTTTGTTTGGGCCCCATAATGTTAATCATCCTTTGAGGAGCTGAAGTGGAGGTTGAATACCACCCCCTTGTTGATCTTTCCAAAATCTGGAAAGGGCTATGTGGTGTATTATGATGCTTCAGGCATGGGTCTCGGGTGCATGCTTATGCAAGGTAATCATGTGGTGGCGTATGGATCTCGCCAACTCCAACCACACAAAAAGAATTACCAGACCCATGAATTGAAGCAAGAAGCTATGATGAATGCTTTGAAAACATGGCGTTACTACCTCTTTGGGAATAAGTTCATAGTCTGTTCTGATCACAAAATCTTGGCATACATCTTCTCTTAGAAAGATCTCAATCTGAGGCAGTGCCACTGGATCAAGTACTTGCAGGGGTTCAACTTTGACATTGTATATACCCTGGGAAAGGTAAATGTGGTGGTAGATGCTTTGAGTTGAAAAGTACCAGTGAAAGCCTTGATGATGTCCAGTGATGATTGGAATCTAATGGGGATCTTTTCTTAGATTCATGTGGAGACCAAGAAGCATAGTGGAGGTGTGTTCTTGATGAACATTTAGTTGACTCCTTATCTATTGGAGTTGATTCAGAGATAATGGCCCAGTGATAAGATTTTTCAGTAGTCGAGGCTGTTTCTTCATAGTGGAGAGACGTCTTCTGATTATTCATCATCTCCTGAGGACATCTTTTGCTTCAAGGTTCGTTCAGTAGTGCTTTCATCTCTGTAGAAGGTGGTGATGCAGGATAGACACCAGTCTCAGTGGGATATCCATATGGGTGAACCAAGATTTATTGTTATGTATGATGACAGTTTTGGTGGCCAGGTATGATATGAGACATAGTTGACTTCATGTCGAGATGCTACACATGTTAGTAGGTGAAATCAGATCACCAAAGGCCCTCCAGTTTTCTCAAGCCATTACCCATTCCTACCTGGAAGTGGGATGAGGTTTCCATGGACTTCATTGTTGGCCTACCTCGTACACCTCTAGATAATAATTCCATTTGGGTGGTGATTGATCATTTAACCAAATCATCCCACTTCATTCCAATAAAAGATACAACTAAATTGGATGAGTTGGGATGATTGTATCTTTAGAATGTGGTAAGGTTTCATGGTTTCCCATCTGAATTTGTCTCAGATAGAGACCCATGTTTCACTTCTCAATCTTGGGAATTCCTTGGGGTCACATATTAAAATGAGCACGACATACCATACTCAAACAGATGGTCAGACAGAGCGAGTGAATTAGTTTTGGAGGACACACTCTGTTCATGTGTTTTAGACTTTAGAGTTTTCTAGGATATCCATTTGGGATTGGTTGAGTTCACTTATAATAATAGTTATAAATCCTCAATCTGAATGGCTCCCCTTGAGGTGCTCTATGATCGGCCTTGTCGGTCCCCCCTATGTTGGGATGAGGTGGCTGTGACCTCACTATTGGGGTTGAGTCTTGTGCAGGAGACTTATAAGAATATCACATTGATTAGGAAGTGTTTATTGACATCTCAGAGTCTCTGTAAATCATATTATTATCAGAGGCGTCAAGACCTATAGTTTTCAGTGGGTGATTGGGTGTTTTTGAAAGTGGCCCCTCGTCTGGGTCATAGTCGTTTGAGAAAGTAGGGAAAGCTAATACTGAGATATGTTTAAACTTTTCAGATTAATGAGAGGATTGGAAAGGTGGAATACATGTTATATTTTCCTTCTCAGTTGACATCTATCCATGACGTCTTCTATATCTCACAACTGAAGAAGTACAACCCGGATCTGTCCCATGTGCTGAATTGGGAGGAGTTGGATATAGAGTTTGATCTGTCTGTGGTTGAGAAACCAGTGTGTATTGTGGACTCTCAAGAACAAGTTCTTTGAGGGAAGACTATTACTCTAGTTTGAGTCCTTTGGAAACATGGGACTCCTGATCAAGAGACATGGGAGTGAAAGTCTTAGGTCCAATAGCAGTTTTCGTTTCTCTTATCTAATCAGGTTTCAAGATGACTTTCCGAGGGTGGAATGTTTTTATGGTGGGGATAATTTTTACATAAATGAATTATTTTAAAGGTATTTTTCATTTAATTTATATTCTTTCTTTGTTTCTATGGTTTACCATTCATTTTTTGAGGAAATGCTGGGTTTTCATGATTTGGGCCCAACTGTGATCTCATTTCCATATTTAAAAACGAATTTTGTTTCTTTTATAAATCCTTAATTTTTCAACATTTTCCATCCATTACAATTCCTACTTGGCCTCCCCTGACCTATAAAAACCACCATATCCATTTTTACCCCTTAGGAACTCATTATCATTTTGGATTTGGGTGATTTAGTTAGGCATTGGGCCAACCCGCAAGCTCATTTCCTACTTTAATTTTTTTTAATTATTTATTATCTCATTCATTTTTTTCTTTTTTTTGGTGATTCGACATCCCATTAGAATCCAACATACCTAGGCACACCTCTATGTTTTTTCTCTTTCTTTGGAGCTCATTTTCCTCATGGATTAGGGTGAAATTTCTCAAGGTGTCTCAAATCATCCATATTTGAGAAGGTAATTCATTTAATCCATAAATCATTCATTTTCACTCTATTTTCCCCATTTTAGTCCCCACTTGACCTTATTAGCCTCATTCGAGCCTCCCTATCAGTTTTAGTTGCTTGTATATTAAACATTTTGTGGATTTGGGTCAATTTCTTCAAGATCTGTCAAGTAAGTGGGTTTCCTTCCTTCCTCCTCCCATTTGCTTAGGGTTTCTTCCATTTGCTCAGGGTTTCTTCCCTTTTATTAGGGTTTATTCCATTATTATTTAATTTTATAATTTCTATCATGTAGGTATTTTAACCTAGGGTTTTATCTTGAGTTTCTTGGTCCAATCTTGTGGTTTTAGGTTCGTTTTCACTCCCTTGTGGTGCGACGGTGATGCGGTTGAAGTTCCACACAAGGATTTGAGGGTTTTGAAATATATGGTAGGTGATTACATGTGTAAGAATTGTATAATGAGTTATATTTATATATTTATATTCATTTTATGTTTCTCTCTCATTAATTTTAGTGCAAAAACTATTTTTGGTAGCATTTGTTAAGCGGTTTATTTTTAAGTGCCAATTTTGTGTGAAAATGGGTGTTTTTTACTTGTGCATTCCATGTTGTACCAATTGGTGTTGTTTTATAATTAATGGAATGGATTTATAAAAAAAATTAGTTCTGAAAATTATAGTTTGGTATAATATTGGTATGCATTTTTTTGTTAAAAGAGGTATTTTAAATGAATTTTATGTGCAAATTTTTGTTATAACTTGTGTAATTGTTTTATAGAAATTATAAGCATTTGTTTGAGTTATAAAAGTGGTGAAAATAATTTTTATCTATTGTTTTGAATTTTTATGAACATAAATGGTATTTTTATGTGTAAATGTAATTTGGTATCATTTGGAACTTATTTGAGCACAAATAGGGAAACTCGGGTATCTAGGTGGGTGGGCGTGTACTAGCATGCTAGTGATCTGGGGTGGTTTTTCCCTGTTTCACTTTGAAAGTTTGATGTTGACAAAAATAAAAAAACTATGATGATGATTATTTTGGGGACCAATATTTTATGGGTTATTCCCCTACTAGTGGCTCGTGCATGATAATGGATATTGTTATGGTTACTTTCACACTGAGATGCGAGGTACCTAGGGCTCACAACTAACTAGTGCCGAGGTGTATTTCCGTGTTGAGTTCTCATTGAATATTTGGAATTTATATTTGGATTATGGTGTGTTTGGATGTAAAATTCAGTAGATTACATGTTTTATTTAAATGTACCTATTCTTTAAAGTTACCCTCTTTGAAAACTTTTTTCATTTAAAAGATGCACCTTTAGAAATTATTGCTACTATTATTTATTTATAACAATTGTAATATTTTTATCTTATAATGCTTGTAACATGGACTATTTGGGTGGTATAACATTTATAATAGACTCACAACCTACTTAAAACTTTGTGTGTAAGTAGACTTGGTTATGTTTTACACAGATAAGGGAAAGGCTTTTGGAGACCGGGGTTCGGGTTGCTAGTTGCTTCTGTTGTGCGATGTTGTGGAGATAGATCGTGGGTGTTGACCCCTTGTCGTGTGGTGATATTTGGGTTTTATTTTATTCTAATTTTTTAGTTTTGGACCCCTTGATTCATGTTAAAAACATTTTATTTAGTTCTCAATTTTTAATTAAGGCTTGTTTGGCATGGATTTTACAATTCGTTTTATTGATTGTTTTTTGTTGTCTTGTGTATCCTAATTCAGGTAAATCATTCCAAAACCATTATTTATGATACCCGGAACTTGTTCTAACCCATGGGGATAGGGAATTACCTTCAAGAATTTCCATGGGATGGGTTTGGTTCTGTTAATTATGGTGAATAGATTTGGTTTTTGACACAAAGAATTTGTTGAATCCTTTAGTCGGTTACATGGACACATGTCAAGCATGATACATGGTGAGTAGCTAGTTTGTAATCACTGTGTATTCTAGAAAAGATACAAACTGAAGTCCTAGGAATTTATCCTTGGTACACAGAAAATGAGTAACATTTAATCTATCTCAGTAGTACACATCATGTAGTCTCCCAATAAAGGATGGAATTAAAATTTCGTTAAAAAATTAATTGCAACATTAAAGGATAATTACACTGATTGGCACCAGATGTTTTTTGACAAAGTAATAAAGGTTTTAAATAATTATTAAATTCTCAATTAAATTAATGTAATTATCTATAATTATTGGTCATACCATTTATTTTCCACAAATGCATTAATGATTTGTATCTCCAAGAAAATTCATATGGTCATTAAGATAAAAGGGAATTAATTAATTAATTAATGCAAACATTTTTATCTTAATATTAAAATAGAAATGGATGTTAACTAGTATAATTTTGTGTAGTCATTAAATTTATGACCATTCATGAGCTTGACCAAGACCTTTGTATGTGTTGGTTTAATTTAATTTAATTTATTTCATGGGTTTTCAATTATTAATTATTAAATTAAAGATAATGGTCAGTGATTCATCCCTCCCTCATTTATTATGAAGAAAATATGTGTCCAACATTATTTATGTAATTACTCTTATCCAATCCTTTAGTCCCCCTTACCTACATTTTATTTATAAATACATGTAATAAAAGGAGTATCCTAAGGCGGGTGGTGGTGGTTCAAGATGGAACCAAGACAATAACAACCCAGGTGATGCAAAGGTGGACAAGTGTAATGTTGTAACTCATGACAGAACTATCACAATGAGCTTTCCCTTATGTCATAGGTTGATTTACTATCTTCTCAAAAAATCAACTTTTATATTAGCTCATGATCGGGTTATTTATTTATTTCTATCTTAATCATTGTTTATTTTATGGATGAAAGATCTTGATCATGTAAATAAATGGATTGATATGAAAATATGGAATTTAAATAAATTGATTATTTGTAAATATTTTATCAAAACATGGTTAATATATTAAGTAAAATCTACTTAATATTAACAAGACATGTAAAATATAAAATAAGAAAAAATCTACGCATGATAAAATAAAATCCCTCAAACTAATATTAAGTTAAACCAAGACTTAGATTAGTTGATTAGGAATCAAACTAGTAGAACTAAGTGTTGGACTAACCATTTTTTGGACACTTAATTTTATAAGGGGAGTTCTTATGAATTTTTTTGATTGACTTAACCATTTTAAATCAATAGGAGTTTCCCTTGGTAGACTTGGTGTAACTTGGAGGAAAGTGTTCAGGAAATCCCAATTAGTATTTCAGGATTGGGGAATCCACTAAACGGATCAAGGAGATACAAGACCACAATTGTTAAAGTATTACCTATCTAAATACCTTCAAGTAATTGAATGATCTCATTATTAGGTTATGAGAAGGGGCATATGGATCCTTTCCACTATAATTTATAAGAAACTAGACATTACAATTTCAATGCTGAGGGTTGTTGGGACTTGATAGAATAATGGGATAATTAATAAAATAAAATTCATTATGTCTCATATAAATTGTAATCAAGTGAAGTTATAATAATCTAATCATTTATAATTGTAGAATAATAGAAATTTTTTCATCCAGATTATCCCTATGATCAATATTAGAGAAATACCATCTCCTCACTGGTTGTAACTTCCATGAATGTTTTAGACACTTGTCATTGTGTTGTGTCATGAATGGAAATATCATGTGCTAGAATCTTCACTGTCTGATCTATTTATAAAGGAGGCAATGGATGAAGAGTTCTCTATATATGATAAACACACGAGTGAATGGGTTGAATTTTAGTTTTTAATGATTTCATCCATGTCTAGTGAACTCATAAAGTCTCATAAAGACATTAATTCTTATAGAATGCTCCAACATCTCCATGGTCTATATCAATAGAGATTTAGATAGGAATAGTTTGAGATATCCAAGATGATATTTCATAGTAATCTTGGATAGGGTGTGCTATCTAGGCCTCATGTGATCAAAATTATTATCTAAATTGAGTGCCTAGAGGTTCTAGGTTTTAAACTTCCTAAAGAACTGTACATGGATATCATTATTAAATCACCCCCTCATATATTATTTAGTTTTTTTAATTTTAATATAAAAAACATTGAAAATTCTATCCCATATCTACCCACTCTTCTTTTACATTCTGATAAGGGGACAAAGTACGAAAATCATTTGGTCTTACTCATGAATCAAAATAAATTCCAAGTGAAGATATCTAAGTCAAAATCTACTTCACAAAACCATTAAAAGAAGAGAAAAATCAAGGGGAAATCAAGGGATCAGGATGATATTTATTTCGTATGTGGTAAGAAGGGCCAATAGGATAAAAATTTCACCTAATAAAAGAAGCACGGGGAAGCTTCAAGGGTATTTGTTATCGAGTGTAATTTATCTATTACTACAAATTGGGTATTAGATATATCTTGTGGTTATCATATATGTATTAAAATATAGGAACCAAGTAGATTCGAAATTATTTATTAAGGGGAGTTACATATATGAGAATAAAATAGAGATAAACATTTTTTTTGTGGCTATCAGGGACTACCACTATATGTTGCTCACCAAAATGGTCTTGGTTTTAAGAGATTGTTTTTACGTTCCATCTATTACCAAAAAATTATTATTGTATCCAAACTTTATATGGATGAATTTATTTTCAAATTTGGGAATAAATTTTTCTTCTTTTATAATAATATCATTTGTTATGGTAATGAATATTTAAATAACGGTCTTTATGTGTTGGATTACAAAAACCAAGTAATGGAAATTGATAATGAAATTATTTCACAAGACTCATACTACACCCAACTTTAGCATCATTGATTATGTATTGTAAATGAAAATAATTTGAAAAAAGTATATGAAGATGAATATTTAAATTCTTTTGAATTAA
Organism: Viscum album; assembly: GCA_963277665.1. NCBI lineage: Eukaryota > Viridiplantae > Streptophyta > Magnoliopsida > Santalales > Viscaceae > Viscum > Viscum album. The sequence continues at coordinate 1,408,459,620 of OY728130.1, forward strand.
AACCACTCAATTTATGTCATGTGTGTTTAAAAGGAAAAATGACTAAATCCATATTTACCGGAAAAGCTGAAAGGGCTAAGGAGATTCTTGAATTAGTTCATATTGATGTGTGTTGATCATTTAAGGTTGAAGAAATAGATGGTTACTCATACTTAATAATATTTATTGGTGATTTTAGTAGATATGAATATGTCTACTTAATGAGGTATAAGTTATATTCTTTTGAAAAATTCAAGGAATACAAGAAAGAATTTGAGAACCATCTTGGTAAGAAAAATAAGAAAATCCACTTAGACCATGGTGTAGAATATCTTAATTGATATTTAATTAATTATTTATGGGATTTTGGGATTATATCTCAACTCACTCCTCCTTATACCCCTAATGTAATGGTGTAAGAGAAAGGAGGAACCACACCTTGTGAGACATGGTGAGATCAATGATGAGTTTTGTGAGTCTTCCATTATCCTTTTGAGGATATGTGTTACAAATAGTATCACATATACTAAACCAAATGATAAATAAAGTGATAAAAGATATTCCATATGAAATAAAAACCATTTTTTTTAATTTTCATGGGTGGGGTTGTGAAGCATTTATTAAGGCCTCTTTAGGTAAATAACCTGAACCCTAAGGCACAAAGTATACCTTATATAGGATTCCCTAAGGAAACTAGGGAAAATTACTTATATGACCACCCATACAAAAAGATAATAATGTCAAGACATTCCATATTAATTGAGAGGGGGGAATATCTAAAAGAGATAGTGGTAGAAAGATAGGATTTGATGAAGCAAGGCTCAAAATACACAAGAGTTTTCATAGGAAAAAATTACATAAATCCCCATGGAAATTTTTTTCTAAAGACACAAATACTATTTATAAGTACAAGAGAGGTTAGAGAACCAAAACTATATGGTTTTATAGTCACTGAGGATTTTGAATCATTATTAGTTGATTATAATGATATTATAACCTATAAGGAAGTATTAAATAGCACAAATATTTCCAAGTGGAAGGAATATGTGAATTTTAAAATGGATTCCATGTACCAAAACTAAGTCTGGATTTTGGTATATCCTCCATTGTATATAAAGACCATTAGTTATAAATGGGTATTTAAGAAGAAACCAGACATGGATGGAAAAGTTAGTACCTATAAGGCATGAATGATTACAAAAGTTTTCAAGAAGCATTAAGGCATAGACTACAAAGAAACCTTTTCACCAGTTTTAATGATGAAATCCATCAAAATTATACTTTCAATTATGGATTTAAATGACTATGAGATTTGGAAAATGGATGTCAAAATAATTTTCCTTAATGGGAACCTTCAAGAAATGTCAATATGAAACAACCTGGAGGGTTTGTGACTCCAAAGGATGCCAAGAAGTTATGAAAATTGAAAATATACATTTATAGATTAAAGAAAGAATCCAGATCATGGAACATTAGGTTTGATGAAGTCATAATGGAATTTGGTTTCATAAATAATAAATGTGATACTTGTGTCTATGAGAGATTTAGTGGGATTACAGTTGTTTTCTTAATAGTATATGTTGATGACATATTACTAATTAGAAATGAAATACCAGTCTTATAGACTATTAAATCCTAGTTGAATAAATGATTCTCTATGAATGACTTAGGTGAAATAACATATATTCTTTGGGTGAAGATTCATTGCGATAGATCTAATAGTATGCTCAACCTAAGTCAAGGTACATATATTGATAATATACTGAAGAGATTATATATAAAAAAAATCCAAGAGGGGATTATTTCAAATGTCACATGGAATTCATCTTTTCAGAAAAATGTGTCCCTATACATATAAGGAAATGCAATGGATGGAAAGGATTATATATCTGTCTCTGATTAGTTTAGTCGTGTATATTATGTTATGTACTAGGCTAGATATCTTCTATGCCTTAAGTGTGATGGGTAGATATCAAGCTAACCTAGGTGACTACCATTGGATGGTAGTCAAGACTATCATTAAGTATCTGATGTGTTCTGAGGTTATTTTTCTAGTCTATAGAGGAGATGAGAAACTAGTCATCATAGGATATGTAGATATTAGTTTCCAAATAGATCAATATTATTTGAAATAATTTATGGGATACATCTTCACTCTCAATAGAGGTTTTTTGAGCTAGAATAGCTCGAAGTAAGTTATGGTCACTAATTCTATAGTAGAGACTGAGTGTATTATGGATTCTTAGGTAACTAAAAAAGTAGTATGGATATGTAACTTCATCTAAGATCTTGAAATGGTACCTAGAAATAAAGATCATATCACACTCTATTGTTACAAAACTAAAATCGTGGACCTTGCCAAATATCCAATGTCACATTATCGGATGAAGCACATACTTCATAAATATCATCTCTTAAGAGATTTTTCTCAAAGAAGGGAAGTTTTAGTGAGAATAATATCAATAGAAGACAACATGGTGGACCCCTTGACTAAAGAATTAACTCATAATAAACATGATCATCGTGTGAAGTCAAGTAGACTGAAAGACATCGACAATCTGGCTCTAATCCAAGTGGGAGTCTATTAGAGTTAGTATTTTAGAACCAAATGTTTGTACTTTAATTTCATTTATATTAAAATATTTGAATATTAATAAAACATCTTATCACATACTGTTCATTATTCTTCATAACTTTAATATAATAATTTCCTAAGGTATCTATCACATTAATAAGGTTATAGTAGTTCCCTGCTATGATGAGAAACTTGAAGTGACATGATGATATTCTCAAATATAGTTCTACAGAAGGATAATATACTATGATATGGAAAATAGTATCTAGAATTCAGGTGTGAGTACTTGTAAGAGGATGAGGATTCGTCTCATGAATATCACACTTGTTAATCTCAAAGATGGTAGATTGTGAGAATAGGGCCATTGGTATGAGGTATGTATGTTTATGTATGATTGAATATTCCTATCTATGAGCATGTGTAATGGTCCTTAGAATTCAAAATTATCATTAATTCATGTGGTAACATGCTCAATTAGATTTACTAACCAAAGTTGGTATGCCATATGTTCGTGGGAAGTAGGGACATTGGGTGCATCAAGGATAACATGTTATTAATGGATAAGTCAAGGAAGGATTTTCCCTTCTATATTTATGAAATTTTATATCTTAGATATTTGATTGGAATAGAACCATTATATTAAATTCCATGGTCAGTCTGTAATTATGTGTTTATTTTAGATAGTCAAAGAAATATATATTGATCATATAGGTTGATAACATAGTTCTACAACCTTATTGATGAGATATTATGACAAAGGGATTATATTACACAATAAGTATTTGTATTTGGTTTTTAACCTTGGGAAATTAAGTTCTTTCTCTTGGGTTCCTTGACCTATTTCTAGATAGTAATATTGGAGATTAGGAAAGCTTTCCTAATGACAATGACAAAAAATCCTAGAGGGTCACAGACTAAGTGTTTCAGTTGATCAAGATTAAATTATATTTGAATTTAATTAATGAAATAAATATTATTCTCAAGATTGAGGAATAATTTTATCCATGTTTTATTGATCATAAATATTTATTGAATATTTAATAAATATTTATTTACTGGTTTGTGGATAAATTATTTATTTATGAAGAAAATATTTATTTGGGTATTCAATAAATACCGAGGAGTTAGAATGAACTAAGACCATGTACGGTGATAAATATTAATTTACAAGCCATTGATATTGTGCCAGTTAGTGAAAACCATACAAATAATATTATTGTTAGTATTATTTTGGCATAGGTTCAAGATTTATTTATTATATTATTTAAGGTCTATTATGAAATTAAATAATATTTTAACCTAACACAATATCTATAAATATAGATTTATGTCAATTGTGTAGGGTTAATAGATATTTGAGAATTGTTGTGCACAATGGACTTATCTCTTCATTACTCATCTCTTTATCTCAAGAATGAGAAGCACTAGAGAAATTCTTTCAAGCTCAAAGGAACTAAAAGCGATCAAGGAGAACAACACAAGATGATAGATCCACCACACTAGCACCCAACGATCCATCAATGTTTCTTGGAGATTAAAGGAGAATGTGTGGATCACTTCTAGAGGGATTTTACACTAGGATCCTACTATCATAATTAAGTAATCCAAAAATATTTTTTAGATGATCAACAACACCTTTAAAGAAATATCCTAAGATGAGGTATCATTTATTCTGACCATATTTAAATTTATTATAAATTTAATATTCAAATACCCTCTCTCTAGGTTATGGGTTCTTTTATGTCAATATTTAGCAGAAAATTTTCATTGTTCGTGATGTTTAAATCTTGTAAAATTTGTTAATGATCCATAAAATCCAAAAAAAAATTGGTTTAACACCCACCATCTGCTTCCTCTTCAACCGAAACCTTTACATATAACCCAGTGCAAGGTGCACTATGTGTGACGATACAACATAGAAAACTACAACACAAAGAAAGAATAAAAAATTTAACCTAATGAATGATTTTTTATACAGATTCTAGCATTTGAATCAAGTAGTTCTCAGACCCTTCAAGATATTGAAACAATGATGTTTAGGCAACTAACAATTTACTTAATCAAGAAGTTTAGTGAAGAAGCACCAGGACTCAGTTGAAAACTACGCATCACGTATGTGTAAATTAGAGTCACATATATCTATTTATTCATAGTATTCCTTGATATTTTTGTACAAAAAATAGACATGGATATTTTTATTCACTTTAACATCCATGATTCTACTTTATAAATTCCCATAATAAATCTTCATGTGGAATCACATTTTAAATATATTTTATTTATTATAAAATGAAAACCATTTTATACAAATTATATCATTAGAATAATAAAAATAATAATTAATATAATAGTAAATACAACCATAAAATTTGATAAATTTTTTTTGGAACACTCCCTGAATTTATGCAAGATTGAATCTTTATATTCCAAATAATTCTAATTTGAAATTTTTATTTTTTCCATATAGTTGTAATACCCATGATTATTTCCCTGATAAATGTTTCATGTATATTTGTCGTAAATGAGAGACAAAAAAATACATGTTGTACAGTGAATCAAATTAATGAACACAATACATAATAATCAATATTAGTATCCCTGAGAAACTCCCTAGTAATATACAAGGCTGAATCTTCATACTTCATTTGGTTGAAATTTGAATATAACATTTTATAAAATATCTCTCTGAATATCCATACATGCTTAATCTCATGTGAATCTCATTTAATTCCTCAAAAAACAATCTAAAACCTATTCTCAAGTATTGTAAATAATTAATGGATAATTTTGGAATAAATAAAACAATGAGAGTATTTAAAATAAACTTACAAAAAATTGAAATGTCAAACATTACATAAAACAAATCATAATTCCAGGTTTATTAAAGTATATATATCAAATATTACATATAAGTTTTTAACACACACTAAAATGTATTTATATTAAAAATCATATCATTATACATATAAAAAATATCAAAATACTTTAGATCCTATGAAAAAATTGATTTATAGTGATGAAAATATCATTTTGAGAGTTAAAATATTTCACATAACTGAATTAACCGTGTAAGTAAATTTATCTACGTAGCATATTTTATATAATAAAATTCACACAGCCAAAATATTCACATAGATTAAATCACATAATTAATATTAAATGCATCTGAATTAAAATAATCAAAAAATCCATGTAACCTAATTCATGTAATTTAATTAATCACATAACAAAATTCATGTAATTGAATTGATCATGTAATCAAATTCACATAAGTGAATTCTGAAATCTGTAAACATCTTGACATATCAAATTTAAAACCTAAATCAGACCTTATAAATGGAAAAATTGGATTTGGGTATAGTTGACTTATATTTATAAAATTTCATTATATTTTCAAATAATTAATAACCACCTTAATCGGGCCTAAATAACTCAATTTATCATTAAAATATAGTAGAAAAATAGTTTTAAAAAACTACAAGATTTAGACTAAAAACATATGGTGAATTCTAACATAATTTGGTACATGATACAGAGAGATTAAGAATTTTGTGTCTTTTAATTAAATGTAAATAATTTTCTTAGATTTATAAATTAATAACAATCACTCAATTTGGAGTTTTGTATCTCAAGTTGTGACTAAAATATAGAAGGTAACAAAATCTAGAAATTTAGCTGCATGGTTTGGATATGTGGTAGAATTGGTTGTGTGGTTTTTCTATGTGGGGGAATTGGCTATGGGGTTTGGATACATAGAAATAGTAAAAAACATAAAAAATGGTATTTAAAGGTCCCAAATTATGTATTTATCCTAGGAACTCAATATAAAACTTGTAGAACATATTATAACAAATAAAAACATGAAATATAGACATTTTATGAAAATAAATATTATGGAATATTCAAGGTTAATCACACTTTAATCAGTATATAAACTAAAATTATAGTTATACAATTAAAAGTATTATTTTTTAAAGGAAATAAAACAAATAAAGATTTTTAATTATCAAAACATAAAGTGGTTCAAGGAGCCACTAAAAAATTTCCCCCTTTTTGATAATTAGAAAACTAAGTATAATTTCAAAACTTATCCCCCTTTTTGAAATTATCAAAAAGATAAAGTCTCAGTAGAAAATTTATCCCTTTGAAATGAAAATGTTTCTTCCCCCTTTTTTAACACGGTGTTACATTTCTATAAGTTGATGGTCAAAGATTAACTCCCCCTAAATTTAAGCATTCCTAAAAGATGAAAACAAATTATATTTTATAAGTAGATTCATCAAGATAAAATTGTAATAAATATAGGTAAAATGACATAAAAATAAATATAAATATTCTATAAAACTTTCATAAACATGTAAATTTCAAAACATGTGTTAAGGGGGCACTATAAATCTTTCTATTATTAGAACTTTGAGTTATATACAATGAGAATATTTTAAAATTTGTTTGTGAAAATAATGATAAACCCTTCATAAAATAACTTTTTATGAAAATATAAAGTTTAAAGAATAAGTATACATCCATGAGTATTTATGAGAAGACTTAAAATGGTAAAATAATAAAACAATGTGTACATAAATAGTAAACTAAAAAAACATATTCCATATTAGTAAAAATTTCATGAAAATATGAAAATTTTATCATATAAACTCACTCAAACTCCCCCTAAATTTGAGCATTAAATATGATTCTCCATGAGCGTAACAAAGTAAAAATGTTTCTATAAGATAAAACTAAGATTATTTTAGCATACACAATATGTATTAACTAATAATAGCTAAAAAATAATAAAACATATTATCTACCCCTTGATTGATGCATCTTATATATCAATTTAAACTAAATGAATTTCAAATAAATTTTTTTACCTTAGTTACAACTACTTTATCTTAAATAAACTGGGTAGTTTATATTGAAATCAAATTATAACTTATATAAAAATAGCGTGGACACCTTTTAAGTACATAATTAAAATAAATATATTTTAAAAAGTGAATTACAAATTAAGAAAAAATGAATGTTTAAATAGTTTATAAGTGGCGAATAAAAATAATAAAATTTCCCCCTTAATTCAAGTTTCCTCCTTTCTAGAAATAAAAAATCCAATTCATGTATATTTTAAAATTTCAAAATTGAAATTTACAATATAAAAATATATATGACAGGTTTCAAAAAATAAAATATACAAGATGAATTCATAATTAATAACAAGATTAACTCCCCCTAAATTGATGTTTTCCTTTAAAAATGACACTATAAAAATAGTATAACAAGAATTTTAATTCCAGTAATGAACACTCCTCCAAAAACATAATTTAATATCACAAGGAGTCACAAAACATGTTATAATATATTCAATGAATTTTTAAAGTAACCTAATGATAATATCATACAAGTAAACTAGAATTTAGGACTTAAATAACATATTTACTAGCCATTAGAAAATTATTAAAGGTACTCTATATTATCCAAAATGAAATACATAAGCTTATAATGCTCATGAAAACATGCCAAGAAAAAAACTATAATAACATGCATAATGGACATAATAATATGGAATTAAATAGATATTACCTTGGTATAAAGAATTATTTACTTTCACATGAATTGGAATACATACCTTTAGGTACCCAAGTAGTAGATAGTTTAATTATTTTGGTCTTTAAAGTAGATTTAGATATGAAATCACTTTTATGACCAAAATATTTAGTGAACTTCAATGGAAAATCAAAGGAATAATGACTATAAAATCCACAATTGAAATAATTAGTTGAATAAATTCCAACATAATTTCCTTTCAAAAAATTGTTTTAAAAAATAGTAGTAATATAGGAATCACAACTAAGTTGATTCCTTTTATCATAACATTTATTTAAATAAGAAGTCTTGGAAATATTTTCATTTGAATCACATTCATTATAAATTATAATTTTCAATAAAACCTTTTCATTTATAACTTTATCCAATTCACACTTAAACCTTTCATTTAATTTTTAAACACATACCAAATCATCTCAAACCTTTTCATGTGTGGAGGAAGCTATGTTTCTATGATTTTAATTTAACATCTCATTTTCTTCTTTAATCTTTAAAATTTATGTATAAACATTATTTAATTTGAAAGATAAATTATTTTTATTTTCATCAACCCTTTTATATTTTTCTTTTAGTGAAACATGTATAGAAATCATTTCTTTTATTTGATATTCATATGAATCACAAATTTCCTTCAAATATTCAATACTTGACTCATAATTTCTAGAATTGATAGAAGTATGAGAATCATGAAAACAATCACTATCTTTTGTTATAATTTTCACACATATATTTCTAGATTTTCTAGCATATGAACCAAGATTAGCTGATAAAGAATTTGGAGGTGAATATGTTACCGTATAATATTTTTTTTAAAAATCATTACCAATTTTCTTTTTTGACTTTCAAAATTGTTGCATGAGATTTAAAAATCACTCCAAATAGTCATATATTTACTTTATGTCTTTTTGAACTTCCTTGTATTTTTCAACTTTGAACAATTGGGTTTAATATTTTCTTTCTTCCTGAACCCATAATGAATAAGATTTGAAAAATATAAATTCAAATGTGAATTACCTTGAGTGATATATCCTTAAATAAAATGATTTTTTTCTTTTTTATTTATTGGATATTCTATTTTCATATTCACAAGATTTGTATAATTAAAGAGAATAGATTTTCTATAATCTTTTTCTTCAAAGGTATTTGTTTCATATTGTTTCCAAATTTCATGAGATGTGTTGCAACTATTTTTTTTTTCAAAAATATTTCCAGCAAAATAATAATAAAGTATATTGATTCCCTTATAATTAAGATTATATTTAATATAATCTTCTCCTTTCAAATCAACTAGATTAGATTTAGGTAAAACATAATATTTAATCAAAATATCTCAAAATAAAATATCAATATTCTTTATATAAGATTCCATACATATCTTCCACTGATTATAAATACTACCATTGAAATTTGGTGGTAATGTCGAATTCAACACATTTTTATTACTTATGTCAACCATCAATAAAAAATAACTTTTCCTTAGTCTTTTTAAATACTATGATAAAAATTTAGCATAGTTAATATAAAAATAAAACGAATCACAATATATATTAAAATATCCAACCTTTGATATCAATGATGAGGTATCAAACAAAGTGAGAGACTAATTTATCCTTAAAGGTTATTTATCTAATACCAATTGTTAGGTATGAGACAGATAAGATAACTAAAAATCCAAGATCTGATACCAATTATGAGGTCACAAAGGGGTGATGGTAGTGGACAAGAGGGGGTGAATTATCTTTATTTAAGAATTAATCAAACTTTAAACTTTAAGATCATAAATTGATTAGTCAAAATATTAAACAATTCAACCACACATAAAAAGAGAGAGAAAATATAATACAATAAAGTAAAATATAATCACAATAATTTTATAGTGGTTTGGGTATAAATGATCCTACTCCACTCTCCACCCCTCTCATGAATTGAGAGTGATAGTTCCCTCTATGGTATATCACTTTTGAAGGAGATTGGTAGCTATTTACATCTACCCTTTTAAAACCTAGATGATTAACCCAATTCCATTATATTTTATGGGTTCATACACAAACCCATCCTTTTATAGGAGAAGAACCAACCTAGAATTTTACAGGCTCAATCCTAACATCTTACATTTTTATGTTTATATAGAACCCATTATTCTACATGTGGAAACCTAACCCAGTATTTTATAGGTGTAAACCCAACCTAGAATTTTATAGGCTCAGTCCTAACATCTTCTATGGTACTGGTCAAGAGGAACACAGTCTTCAAAGGGGACAGACTAAACCTAGACTCTTACAAGATTAGTCCTTTTCTCTTATGTTTTATAGGTTAAGAGAATCTTAGTGTTCTAAGGGGATAGACTAAACCCAGTCTTCTAAGGGTATATACTAAACCAATATATACCATTTTTAAGGGTAGTATAACCTTATACAAGATTCACTAAGTGTGATGATACAATATATATATTTACAACACAAAAAAATAATAAACAATTTAACCTAGTGAATAATTTTTGAGGAAGATATTAGAATTTGGATCATGTAGTGCTTAGGCCCTTCAAGATGTTGAAACATTGAAGCTCAGGTAGAAATCAGTTTACTTTAGCAAGCAGTTGAATGAATAAGCACTAGGACTCAGTTGCAAATGCAACATTTAAATGTAAAGAAGAGTCACATCTATCTATTTCTTCACTTAATGCCTCAATCTTTTTATACACCAAAATAGAAATGGTTATTTAATTCAGTTTAACATCCATGATTATCCTTTATAAATTCCAAAAATAAATATTCATGTGGAAGAAACTTTTAATTAGCTTCAATATACTATAAAATTGAAACCATGTTATACAAATAATATCATTAGAATAATAAATAAACAATTAATAAAGTAGTAAATACATCCATGAAAGTTGATAATAAATTACTTGGAACACTCCCTGGATTTATGAAAGATTAACTCTTCATATTCCAAAACAATTCTAATTTGAATTTTTCATTTTTTCCATACATTCATACTTCTCTTTCTTATTTCCCAAATAAAGTTTGTACATATATTTTTCATAAATGAGATACAAAAAAATATATGATGTACATTGAATCAAGTTAATTAACACAATAGATAATAATTAATATCAATATCCTTAAAAAATACTTGAAAATATATGAGACTAACTCTTCATACTCTAGGCGATTTAATTTTGAATATCACATTTTCCAAAATAATAGCATAAATATCCACACATTCTTAATCCCCTGTGAATCTCATTTAATTCCTCATAAAATAATCTAAAAACTATTACCATGAATTATAAATAATTAATGAATAATTTTATAACAAATAAAACATTAAAAATATTTAAAATAAACTTGTAGAAAATTGAAGTGTCAAACATTACATAAAAGATAACGTAATTCTAGGTTTATGAAAGTATATATCTTAGAGATTACATGTGATTTTTTAACACATAAAAAATGGATTTTTCTCTAAAATAATATCATGAGACATATAAAAAAGATAAAAAAAATTATATCCTATCAAACATTGATTTATAGGGATTGAAATATCATCTTTAGAGTTTATATATTTCACGTAACTAAATTATACCATGTAAGAAAATTTATCTACGTAATAGATATTCCCGTAAGTGAATACACTTAGCCAAAATATTCACATAGATGAATTAATCTAACCAATATTCAATGTAGATGAATTCACATAATAAAATAACCATGAAATAAAATTTAAATAAGCGAATTGATCACATAGTTGAATTCATGTAAGTGAATTCACCATGTAGTCAAATTCACATAAGTGAATTCTGAAATCTATAAAAAGATTTTCTGGTCAAATTTCATACCTAAATCAGAACTTCTAAATGGAATAATAATATTTGGGTATATTTTAATTATATTTATAAAATTTCATTATATTTTAAAAGTATCAAGAATCACCTTAATCAGACCTCAATTAATCAAGTTATCATTAAAATACAGTAGAAAAATAGTTCTAAAAAACTATAGAATTCAAACTGAAAACATGCAGTGAATTATAACCTAATTTTGGATATGATAAATATCTATTGAGAATTTTATGTCTTATAATTAAATGTATATAATTCTCTTATCTTTCCACATTAGTAAAAATAACTCAATTTGGAGTTTTTTACTTCATGTTATGGCAGAAATACATAAGGGAACCGAATCTAGAAATTTGGATACGAGGTTTGGCTATGTGTTGCTACGTGGGAATAATAAATTCAGGTAAAAGTGATATCTAAATGTTGAAAGTGATTTATTTATCCAAGGTACTCAATATGAAACTTGTAGAACATGTTATAACCAATCAAAAAAATGAAATCTAAAGATATTTCAAGAAAATAATGATTATAATATAATCAAGGTTAAGAAAACTTTAATAAGTAAATAAAATAATAATTATATTTATACAATTCAAAGTAATAGTACTTTTAAAGGAAATAAAACAAATATTTCTTTTTAATTATCAAAATATAAAGTTTTTCAAGGAGCCACTCAACATTATACCCCTTTTAATAATTACAAAACCAAGTATAATTTCAAAACTTCTCCCCCTTTTTTAAATTATCAAAAAGATAAAGTTTTAATAAAAAATATCCCTTTGAAATGATAGCATTTCTCCCCCTTTTTTAACACAGTATTACATTTCCTCAGGTTGATAGTAAAAAATTTAACTCCCCCTAATTTTAGCATTTCTGAAAAATGAAAACATATTATATTTTATAAGTAGATTCATCAAGATAAAATTATATTAAAAAGAGTTAAAATGACCTAAAAATAAATATAAATATTTTATAAAACTTTTCTAAAAATTAAAATTTCAAAACATGTTTCAAGGATCCACTATAAATCCTTTTATTATTATAATATTAATTTGTATACAATGAGAAAATTTTAAAATATGTTTTTAAAAAATAATTGTAAACCCTTTATAAAATAACCTTTTATGAAAATTGAAAGTTTAAAGAGTGAGTTAACATCAACTAGTATCTATTAGAAGAATTAAAATAATAAAAAAAATAAAAAAATTATGCATAAATAGTAAAATGAAAAAAAAAGATTTTAGATTACTATAAATTTCACGTAAATCCAAAAATTTCAGCATATACACACTCAAAATCCCCCTGAATTTGATCATTAAATATGATTCTATATGAGTGTAACAGAATAAAAATGTTTTTGTATGATAAAACTGATATTTTTTTAACAAACACAATATTATAAACTGATAACAGCTAAACAAGAATAAAATATATTATATTCTCTCCAATGCATCAATTAAAACTATATAAATTTCAAATAAAAAGTTTTACCTCAATTTCAACAATCTTATCTTGAATAAACTGACTAGTTTATATAGAAATCAAATTCCGTCTTAGATAAAAATATTAAAGAAACCTCTTAATTGAACAATTAAACTAAATAGATTTTAAAAGGTGAATTAAAAATTTGTAAAATGAACATTTAAATAATTCAACACTAGGGAATAAAAAAAATATTTCCTTCCCCATTAATTCAAGTTTCCTCCATTCCAGAAATAAAATTCCAATTCATGTATATTTTAAAATTTCAAAAATTAAATTGTCGCATATAAAAATATATATAATAGGTTTCAATAACTAAAATCTCTAAGATGAATTTAGAATTAATAATAAGAGTAACACACCTTAAATTGATGATTTCATTTCAAAATGATAGTATCAAAACAGTATAAAAATAATTTTAATTATAGCAGTGAACACTTCTACAAAAAACATACTTTGATATCATAAGGAGACATGAAACATGTTATAAGATAGTCAAATAATTTTGAAAGTAACCAAATGAGAATATCATTCAAGTAAACTAGAATTTAGAACTTAATAACATATTTAATGGACATAATAAAATGATACAAGGTATTAAATATTATCCAAAATTAAATACGGAAGCTTCTAATGATCATGCCAACATTCCCACAATAAAACTATAATGACATGTATGCAGAACTTAAGAATATGAAATTAAATAGATATTCCATGGGTATAAATAATGGTTAAATTTCACATGAATTTTAATACATATCTTTAGGTACCCAATAAGTATACCATTTAGACGGTTTGGTCTTGAAATCATATTTATACATGAAATTCCTTTTGTGACCAAAATATTAATTGAACTTCAAGGGACAATCACAAGCATAATAACCATAAGATTCATATTTAAAACAATTAATAAAATAATTTCTAGAAGAGTTTCCTTTCACAAAGTTATTATAAAAATATTAGAACCAAAATAATCATGTCTAAGTTGATTCCTTTTATCATCACATTTCTTGAAATAATTATTCTTGAAAATATTTAAATTTGAAGAACATTCATTATAAATTGGACTTTTCAAGAAAACAATTCATTTCTAACTTTATCTAATTCACTCTTTAAACTTTCATTTTCATTTTCAACACATTAAAAAACATCACAAACCTTTTCATGTGTTGAATAATCTATATTTAAAATCTTTTCATTTCATATATCATTTTCCTCCTTAATATTTATAATTTCTGAATCAACATTCTTTAATTTAAAATATAAATTATTTTTCTTTTCATGAACCCTTTTATATTTTTCTTTGAGTGACACATGTATAGAATTCATTTCCTTTATTTGATCTTCATATGAATCATACATTTCCCTTTGATCTTCAATACTTATCTCATCATTTCCAGAATTGATAAAATCATGATAATCAAAACTAAAATCACTATCTTTAGTTATACTTGTCACACATATATTTCCAACTTTTCTAGAAAATAAACCAATATCACTTAATAAATTATGTTGAGGTGAATATGTTACCATATATTATTTTGAGAAATCTACAACCTTACTAGTTTTTTTGGATTTAAACCTTGTTACATGATATTTCATAATAACTCCAAGTAGTCATAGATTTCCTTTATTTCCTTTTTTACATTCCTTGTTTTTTTGAGATTTTTAAAATTAGGTTTAATATGTACTTTATTCTTTCAAAAAAAAAAGATTTGAACAATCTAAATTCAAATTTGAATTACCTTGAGTGATCTATCCTTGAGGAAAATTGTGTTTTTTCTTTTTATTGGATAGACACTCAAATTTCATGTGTCTAGGATTTATAAAATTAAAGAAATTTTTTTTCCTATAATTGCCTTATTTAATGGTTTTTATTTCAATTTGTTTCTAAATTTCATGATTAGTTCTACAATTAAAAATTTTAACCAAAAAATTTCCAATAAAATAACAATAAAGAATATTCACGACCTTATAATTAAGATAATATTTAATAGTGTCTTCTCTTTTCTAATCAACCAGATCAGATTTAGGTAAAACATAAGATTTAATCACAATATTCCAAAATATAATATCAATACTATTTGGATAATCTTCCATCTAGATCTTCCACTTAGTATGCTTACTACCATTGAAATTTAGTGGAAATGTTGGATTCATCCCATTTTTATTTCTTAAGTCAACCATCACAAAAAAAAAATATTTCCCTCAGTCTTGTTAAGTACTGATATAAAAAATTATCACAGTTAATATAAAAAATAAAATGAAGAAAAATATATCTTAAAAGAGTTATCAGTGGTTTTTTTTATTAAAAACGGTGATTTCCCCTTTATTTTGTCCGGGGGGGATGGTTTGGTTAGAAAAGGTGGTTTTCCAAACCTGAATATTAGTTTTTAGTAAGGGATGAATAAGGGGAGGAGGAATCCTATAAAAGGGGATCTATCCTAATGGTTTTATCACCCAAAAATCATCTCATCACCGATAGTTCATCATTTGAGTGTGTAGTATTTTTTAGGTGTTTTTACTCACATATTCAAGAGAGATAATTATGAGAGATAGTATCCTTATAATTGTAATGGAGTGTGTACCCACTTTTACCCATAGTGATCCTTCTATCTACCTATAGTTTTTTACCCCTTTCATTTTGGTGGTTTTTCCATGTTACATCTGGTGTCATTTATTTCTTCATTTTTTCACTTTATTTTATTTTATAATTTTCATTACACTAGTGGGATAATAATTTTCAATCCCAATAAGTGGTATCATAGAAAGATTTTTTCCAGGTTTTGTTCACCTTTTTGGGTATTATTAATTATTATAAATTTTAGTATTCTCTGTGATTTCAACTCTAGTTAATCTTTCACATCAAAAAAAAATTATTAAGATTATTAAATACACTGATATGAAATAATTGAGGTTGTAGAATAACGACATGTCCATATGGAGAAAAAAATCAAAATTGATAAATTCAATGGGAATAATTTTCCATTATGAAAAATGAACATGCATGCAATGTTGTAGAAGGATAATTGCCTACTGGAAATTGGTGGTGGGTGTGATAATGGAGTGTGGTTCTAGTGGGATCTAGAATCATGAAATAGAAAAAAATGTGGAGAGTATGTCTAGAAGTGGATACATTCTAGTTAGCAAAGTGGTGGTGAATTCTAGAAGTTGATATCATCTCAATGACGTGTGGATAATCGACTTGAGAGAAACATGGTGTTGTAATAGTGGGAGCCCTAGACCCAACTTGATCACTATACCATGTATACAGTGAGTTATACATGATTTACACTTTCCATTACATTGTATATATTTCTACATCCACTATTTAAATGGTAATGTCCAT
This sequence comes from Viscum album, assembly GCA_963277665.1. Lineage (NCBI taxonomy): Eukaryota > Viridiplantae > Streptophyta > Magnoliopsida > Santalales > Viscaceae > Viscum > Viscum album. Next base: position 1,408,476,447 of record OY728130.1, read on the forward strand.
ATATTAATTGTCATATCAAAAGGTTATTGCAATTCCCAATCTATAATGAGAAACTCAAGATACTATAACATTAATCTTAAATATATTTCTTGTGGTCTAGATATATAATTATGACTAGATACATATAGTGTTTGACTATTAAGTTATGGGGGATCATAAACATTGAGACTTATTCTCATTAAGTTTGAACTTTGTGATCTCTAGTAAGTGAGATCATGAGGACAAACCTGCCAATAGGAACATTACATATTTCAGGTGTCATTTGTCATTCCTATCTACAAACTTTTTTATTGGTATCTTAACTTGAGATCATTATAAATGTGTTCTATTCAATAACATACTTTAATTCAATGAAAAAACATTGATAATGAAGTTTTGGTGAGGTATCTTGTGTTGGAAATATCATTGGTAGTATGTCATTGGTTGAATGGTCAAGATAGAATTTGTCGCTTTCGAGTTGAGGAAATAATATCCTATGCCTGATTGATCATGATGGTAGTACCTTTATAAATACTTTTCTAAGGTAGTTGGAGGTAATTCTATCCAGTTAAATAAAAAAATAATAAATCGATGAAGGATGACGACACAAGTATATGTACTTCTTTATGAGATATCTAAAGACAAAGAGATTATATTACAGAGTGCATGTTCATAGGATGGTTGTCATTGTTATGAATTTTCCTTATCTCTTTAGGGGAATTTATGGTTTACTAGACTCTACTCTTGGTCTATGAGTACTATTCACTACTATCAAGATAAGGGCCTAGAGGGTTGCACATAATAGCACATTCAAGATTCTTCCCTATTCAGGTGAATAAGAATTTTTGACATGGTGGGGCCTGAAGGTACTAGGGTGTGCAGTAGAATCTAGTGGCCTATGTATTTAAAAAATTTCTTCACTGAGATGAGGGAACTTGACTTCTTCGGTGATCCAATCCCCGGTTGAGGTCTAAGGATCTCACGTGAATTTATCAAAGCACAAAATAAAACTGAACACATACCTTGTTTGAAAAAAATCATGCTCAACTACATCTTGTCATCGGTGATCGTTGCTTGAATGATCTAAAGATGAACCCATATAGATCATCCATAAACACTCCAAGAATACATGTTCTTGTTTTTCATCAAATTTTAGTTGCTAATACAGAGCTTTGATGAATCCTTTGATGCCATAATGATCACCTTGATATCGTGACTTTGATCCATTAAAGGCATGCTTGGATCGACACTTGGAGATAGAATTTCTCTCTATAGAAGGTTAGGGTAGAGAGAGAGGCTCTCATTCAGTTAGAATTAACAGTGCTCAGGAATCTATCTCCTCTCTCCTACTTATATAGTGGGTTGAGCAAGTACCTAGAAAGGGTTTACTGGCCCCTGGAAATAAAACTACCACTAAATAAGAAATAAATAAATAATTATGAAAAACTAAACTACCTCTTAAATATTATTAATATTTTATCACATAATTTTAATATATATTAAATATATTAAGTGATAAAATTGAGTCATTTAACTCAACTCACAATTCATGCTAATATTAAACAAACCTGGAATATTAAAATAATATTCATTCATATAATATTTTTCCTGTATTTATTAAATATCTTTTGAATAATTTTAATAAATAAATTCAACCCAATTATTATACACTTTAATAATAATTAATTTATATATTTTATGGTGATCGATTACTCATACAACCCTCGAACCCCTTGGTGGGGCCCATCATGTCTAGTTTAACTATTCACTCAAATAGGGCAGATTCTTGAATACGCTATTATATATGACCCTCTAGGTTCTTATCTCAATAGTAGTGAATAGTATTCACAAACTAAGAGTAGAGTCTAGAAACCCATCAAGGCCCCTAAATAGATAATGAATAGTCATTAAAACAACAACCAACCTACAAACATGCACTATGTAATATAATCTCTTTGTCTTTAGATATCTCAGAAAGCAAGATGCACACTTGTGTCATCATCCTTTCTTTCTTTATTATTTTTTGATCCAAATGGATGAATTTACCTCGAACTGCCTTGTAAAAGGATTTATGAATGTACTACCATCATGATCATGCAGTCCTGAGATATATTACTTCCTCAACTCAGAAGAAACAAAATATATCTTGACCATTCAACCAATGTTGTACCACCAATGATGTACCCAACACAAGATACCTGGATATGGTTTCATTATAATGGTTTTTACCTTGTATCAAAGTATTCAATCAAATGGAACACATTGATAATGATCTCAAGTTAGGATACCAATACACATGTCTATAAATAGGAACATCCAATGAAACTTGAAACATGTGGTGTTCCTATTGGTGGGTTTGTCCTCATGATCTCACCCATCAAATATCACCAAGTGAAAAATTATTGAGAAGAAGTCTCAATGATTATGATTTCCCATCACCTAATAGTCAGAAATTGTCTGTGTCTAGTCATAATAATGTATCTATACCATAGGACATATGTTTAAGATTAACCTCGTAGTATCTCGAGGTTTTCATTATATCTTGAGATTTGTTATAACCTTTTGATAACATAATTAATCTATAGAAATTACCATTAAATAGTGGATGTAGAAATGTCTACACTATAATGGTAAGTGTACATCATGTATATCTCACTATATACATGAAATGGTAATCAAAAATTATTATTTAGTTGGGTTTAAGGCACCCACTATTACAATACTCCCACTTGAACTAGATCCAACTTGCTAACCATCCTTGTTAAATCTCACATGATTAATATAATGTTTTTATTGAGTCATGAATTTAGTTAATGGGTATTCCATGTCTCCACTACGTGACTATTCTATTATGTGTGACCTTACCTCCTAGACTAAAACTTATCAAGAGATGTAAATCCAAAGTAGATATTTTTTTTCATTGTCCAAACATGTCATCTTTGATAGTACCAGTAATAGAATTATCATAATGATAAATCTTTACTTTCTAGGTGTGATTCCAAGAACTGGAACAAATCATTTCATATTTTACACTACTTCTTTAGCTTCCTTATAATTTTCAATGTAATCAGTATTTATAGATATGACTACCACTAGAGGAATGAGATTTTCTTGCTCGTTACCTTATTTTGATTGTGATATTAGATCACGTTTATCCAAGGAATACTAGTTTGTTTACCCTATAAACTAGTATCCCTTCCTCTCCATATACCAAGTACATGTATTTTGTACACTTATATAGTTATGACTGCTTCTCGTGCAATTCTCCTAGATATAACTAATATTTTACTATCATAAAGTTTATTTTGGAAATATAATGTCTTATAAATATCATGACATATGAGATAGATCCATCAAAAAAGTGTATAGAATAAAACTCACCATTTTAATCTCCTCATATTCCCAATGCATAGATTTTTGGAAGGATTTATTCCATGTGACATTGGCAAAATTCTCTCTTGAATTATTCCAACTTGTATTTCTAAATACCTTGTTAGTATATGTATGGTTGACTAGGTCTAAGAAATATTTAGATATACCTCAATATATCATGTTCCCTATAACTTATGTTTCCACTTTAATTTAATCACTAAATAATTAATTTCATTATGGTATTGGATAATTGTAATACCAATAGTTGTTTTCCATATGTTACCAAACATATTTCACTTGGAAAATAATAGAACTCCCACTAACCTCTTGTAGACACATGGAAAATATTCATTTGAAATGAATATTCTGTGATCTTGTTTCTTACTTTAATGTTGAACCATATTTGAGTAACTTTAACCCCTTATTATCATTCTCTGGTATCACTATCTCTTTATGGTTGCATCGTATAGACACCTTCCATGATTGGTGGTCTTGACATCTAATGCACAATAAAATGATCATAGAAATTAGCTATGATAGGTATAATTATAATAGATTTAAACATAATGATTTGATATAACCAATCGATCCTTATTGGCACCACACTTGTACTATCCATGTATAGTCTCACTTGAATACCCACCATAGTATTCAAAATAATAATCCCCTTGTACTTTGATATATGGAATCCTTTTTTGAATTTTAATTGATCTTGTCAATTTTAGCTAATTTCCATATAATAACTACTTGTAGGAATTATTATTCACAATGAATAATGTATCAACGGCTATGGTGAATAAAAAACCATTATTTTGGTTTTATCCCTCCTACACTGTATGTGTCTCTAGAACATTCATTTCTTACATGATATTGTGGAATTTGTTCCTATGTAAAATATGTGTACATCTCTACCACTAACTAAACCCAAGTCAATCTTTATCTCACTATCTCAAATAGAAATGTTAAACCTTTTATAGAAATATATATTACTTTGACTATCACTTTTTTATCTTATGGATTTTAGTAACATCCTTAGACAACTTTAAGATAATTACTATAGATGCACATTTTTTTCCTTGATGCAAGTTTTTTTATATCCTCAACAAACTGTTTTCATCTAAACACATGTTCTTATGAAAATGGAATTCCATCATACTATTACTCATATGATATCAATTTATCATGATAGTAGGCATGTTTTTGTGGGATAACACCATTATTTTCAAATCATATCTCAAAACATAATGTAAGTATCTGTAATGATTATTAATCATAAAATTGATACTCCTTTTACTAACATCATGTTTCTAATGTGTATAAGGAAACATGAATTTAGGAATTACTCCACTATATATTTTATTAATCAATTTTAACATGTAATATTCATCATCAATCCTCCTTATTATCACCATAGCTCTGATGTGGATAAGGTAAAGTGCGTTTAGGGATTACTCCATGCAGAAATATAATGATCAATGAATGATTGTTCAAGATATTCTTCAGTATACCAGCCCAGTGAAACTCATATATTTTGACCATGTATATAGCATAATTCACTTTTTCATTCCTTTATAAACACTTAAATGAATATAATGAAGTATATTTACCACTATATTTCCCTTAGAATAGTTCATGCTCTCTAGCTGAACTAGTTCTGAAGGATTTATGGATTACCTTTATTTCTAAAGGTTTATTTCTCAAAAACTAAATATGTCGATAATACCTAAACTGTTTTACTCAAAAGAGTCCAAATACCATACTAGGTGTATCCTTGAAATCCACTTATTTTTTCTTGGTAAAGTATTATATTTCCAAAACTGGTTATATAAGTCTTACATTTTATATTCATCATGTATTGACAATGATTAATGTATCACTGGACTATTGGTTGAGTATTAAACACCACAAACAACATTCATTCATAAATCGAAATGATGTATCCCTATGTCAAAAGGACACATGAGATAAATTTTTGGGTAATACTTCACAAAAGTTCAACTAGAATCATTAATCTTGGAAATATAGAAGTTGTATACTTCTCACTACTAACTTAGGAACCACCCTTACTTATTCCTTGAAAAAAACACACCTTAATTCTTATAAAGTATCTATACTTGGTTACTATATTCAAATACATATTTTTTATAGGCATATTGTATTCAATACCGAAAAATAATTATAAAAACAATATAAATAATTGATGAATATACCTGTGGAATAGGTGAGCTTCTTTGATTTAGTTCATTTCTTTTGAACTTTCATCAATTTATTTCATGATGTGAAAAGAAAATAAACTCCTATTTAATATCCAACCTCATTTCATTAAAAGATGTTATGAATGTGCCTTTGGCGTTTCTCTTTCCATTGGCCTTTTTACCTTTTTATTTTAACTTTTTTACCATAATAACTATAGATTAAACTTTCTTTAATGTTGTTATTGCTTGGAGAAACTTACCCAAAAGGTAACAAAGAAATTTGTCCATACTGTTCATTTGTAATCTTAAAAAAACTAGAATAAATTTGTGAAAATGATATGAGAAGGGGTCCATTTAAATATTGTGGTACATTTTCAATTTACACATCTCTAGTATGAAAATCACACTATTCGTATCTTGCTTCACTTTATCCTTGCAATCTTCTCTAAGATGAGACAATATGTGAAATCATCTATGTCTTAATGTTGTATCCACTACTCAAATCAGACATTGATGATAACATTATGAAAAAACCATCATATGAATCATAGATGAGTCTCCTGTAATAAATTTTCCCACCCTTGCTTCCTAAGGTGGCTCAACGGGTATGGAGAACTCCGACAACCTGAATTTTGGAAGTCATAGTATTGTGTGCAAAAGCCTATACTCCCATTGGAATCCCATGTCAGTTTGGACATGTTCTTTGTCCAATAATTATCGCAGTGTGGATTATGATATTACTTTCCATTTTCTAAAAAAATAAAATCTAATAGATTAGTACATTTATCTTGATTACCATTTTAGACATTACTGGTTATTTAAATCATTAAATTCCTATAACTTTTTTATTGAATTCTAGAAACCCTCTGTACTAGATTCAGAATACTCCATCGCTTGAGTATTCTAGTGGAAAGGATCCTTTAACCACTCCTCATAGTCTAAAAATTTTATCTACTCCACTACTGAGAGAGTTCAAAGTAGGTGTTTGACTATCCAACCTCATTAAATCATGGTTCCTTGATCTGTTGAGTTAAGTACCAAATTCTAAAGTCAAATATTTGATTTACTCAATGCTTGAATCTAAATTTTCTACAAGCTAGTTTTGGATACTTTTTTGTTTCTAACTTCTGTTAAGTTAACCCATCACTCTCATAATAACTCCTTGGTGGTAAGAGGAACCCTCAACTTTGGCTGACAAACACCCCAAACACTCGGTTTTGTTCAAATTCAAATGATGGAAGGCATTTTTCGACTTAATATTTCTTTGAGGATTTTTATATTTTTCTCAATGAATGTAATCCATTTCTATTAATCTTTTCATTCTATGTTGTTATGCTCACAACTGAACGTTAATAGAAAAACATCAATCGCATCTTTATGAATTTTAGTATTTAATATTTTATGTGTTTTCCCACTATCATGAAGATGCATAAAATAATAAATAAATGCATAAAGGAAATAAATAATTGACTGTTCTTGAGCATCTAATTTTGATTGATCGATTTCAAAAAATAATAGACCAATTGTGGCCTAGGGGGTTTCATACCTAAGTTGAAGCTTGACTCATGATGAATCTTGTCCCCATCAAGTGTGCACTTACCATTAGGATTCCACCTCGACTTGGTGTGGTCTATGTCTTACAGTGTCCTTGTCATAGTAAAAAAAATACTCACACACTAGAGAGGGGGTCTCGAGAGTACAAAATACAGACAGATAAATTGGAAGCATGAGACCTTATACATATTCACTGAAAATAAGACGATGAAAAGACCGTAAATGAAACTAATTAATTTCTTACAATCATCGCACACACATGATAAATAATTAGATAAAACAGACGAACATGATCGATGATCAAGACAGATCAATGGGTAAAAGTAAAAGCGCGATAAAAATTAAATTGAAAAAAAATTAAGTATAAGGGTATTGAATTAAATTAAATGAATTATTTAAATTCAAATAATTCAATTTTATTCTATCCACTATTAATTTAATTTTAATTCCAAAAAATAATTTAATTAATTTAGTACAAAAAATAAATTAATTATTCTGCGTATTCAAATTATTATTTTTTAAACCAAAATTAATTTTAATTAATTTAATTTTAATAATGAAATTAAATTAATTAATTTCTATTATTTAAAATATTCTCGAACCTTTTGGTGCATTGAGGCAGCTAGGGAGAGGGTGTCCTAACATCAGGTGATCAGCTGGGGCGAGATCTAGTGGCAACAAGGCATGATCAGAGCATAGTTTCTTGATGGGTAGCCGATCGAGGAGCGGTGCCGCACTGATGTGAGAAGGGGGTCGTGGCTGCAGCGATCACGTGCGTCGAGGAAGGATGTGGAACTCCGGCACTAGAGGAGGGTGAAGTGGCCTGAGTTCGGACAACTATATCTTCATTGTCTGAGGGAGGATGGGGTTTGACTGATAGGGCATCTTGACCCGATGAGGAAGACTTCCACGAGAAGGAAGAAAGAGGTGGCTGCTTTTCCCACTTTTTTCTTTCCAAAATTCATGTCGACCCTATTATCCAACCTTTTTTTATTTTGTCCAATTACTAGACTAAAAATGGATCTCGTCCATTTGTTATGAAAACCAAAAAAAATAAAGAGGCTATGTCAATAGCCTTTTATTATAACAATAATTATAATAATGATAATAATATAATAAAAATTATTATTATCATAAAATATCCACAAAACGGGTGGAATAATAATTGGCCAGAAAAACTATTCTTGTGACTGATAGTACGTTCAGTGTTCTAGTTCACCACTGATCATGTCTGCAGATGATTTCGAGAAAATTAACTATTTATATATTGTAGAAATTAAAACCCTTACCAATGAATTCAATCCATATTAAAAACTTCAGACGACCATAACTTGTTCAGCCAATATCATATTGATCATCGTCTGTAGCATTGGAACTGAATTAATTCCCTCTACTTCATTTAAAGAAAATTAATTTATTCTTGGCTTAGAAAATTCACACACTCAATCTGATACTAATTTAAGATATCCGGGCACACAGTGGCAGCTGTTGGGTCAGAGATTTAAAATTTTTCATCACTAGGATGACATAACTTATTTTCTTTGGTGATTTGTGCCCCGGTATAGGTCTGATGATCTCACGTGAATTTATTGAAGCGAAAAATAAAACCGAACACGTACCTTATTCAAAATGAATACCACTAAACTATATCTTATAAATGGTGATCATTGCTTGAATGATCTGGATCCAAACCCCTCTAGATCATCTACACATGCTCTAAGAATCCACTCATTCACTACTCATCAAATTCTGTGTGCTAGGGTGGAGCTTCAATGATTCCTTTAGCGTCATGATGATCACCTCGATCTCATTTCTTCAATCCGTCAAAGGAGTTCTTGGATCGACACTTAGAGAGAGACTTTATCTCTCTAGAAGGTAGGTGGAGAGATCATCTCTCATTCCATTGGAATGAATGACACTCAGGAATTGAGTTCCTCTCTTCTTCTTATATAATGGGTTTAGAAAATACCCGCAAAGGGTTCCCCAACCCTTGGAAATAAAATGCCCACTAAATAAGAAATAAATAAATAATTATGATGAAGTAAACTAAGTCATAAATATTATTTATAATTTATCAAATAGTTATAATATATATTAAATATATTATGTGATAAAACCAAGTCATTTAACTTGACTCGTAATTCCTGCTAATATTAAACGAACCTGAAATATTAAAATAATATTCATTCGTATAATATTTTTCTTGTATTCACTAAATATCTTTTGAATACTTTTAATAAATAAATTCAACCCAATTATTATATACTTGAATAATAATGTATTTATTTATTTGTTGGTGATCAATTACTCGGACAACCCTTGGACCTCATGGTGGGGCCCACCATATCCTATTTACCTATTCACCAGAATAGGGCAAATTCTTGAATATGCTATTGTGGGTGACCCTCTAGGACCTTATCAAAATAGGATTGAATAGTATTCATAGATAAAGAGAGGAGTCTAGAAACCCATTAAGGCCCCTAAATAGATAAGTAATAGTCCTAGAAATGACAACCAACCAACGAACACCCATTGTGGAATATAATCTTTGTCTTTAAGTATCTCATATAGAAGGATGTACACTTGTGTCATCATCATTTCTTGCATTATTATTTTTTGATCTAACTGGATGGATTTACCTTTGACTACCTTGGCCATGGATTTATGAAGGTTATACCATCCTGATCAACCAGTCTCGAGATATATTACTTCCTCGACTTAGAAGAGACAAATTATATATTGACCATTCAACCAATGTCACACCACCGATGATGCACCCAATACAAGATACCTCACCACGATTTCATTATCATGGTTTTTCCCTTGCATCAAAGTATGCAATCAAATGGAACACATTGATAATGATCTCAAGTCATGAGACCAATACACATTTTTTTAGATAGGAACATCCAATGACACCTAAAACATGTGGTGTTCCTGTTGGAGGTTATGTCCACATGATCTCACCTACTAGAGATCAACATGTGAGAAATTCATGAGAAGGAGTCTCAAATCTTATGAGCCCCCAGCACCTGATAATCATACACCATTTGTGTCCAATCATAATGATGTATCTTGACTATATGACATATTTTTAATATTAATTTCATAGTATCTCGATATTCTCATTATAGCATGAGATCTTCTATAAACTTTTGATACAAAAATTAATCTATGGACATTAACTTTAAATAGTGGACATAGAAATGTCTACACTATAATGGTAAGTATACATCATATATATCTCACTGTATACATGAAATGGTAATTGAAAAGTATATTGTTTAGTTGGGTTTAGGGAACCCACTATTACAATAGTGCCTACCACAGGGTCCAAGAGTTGTCCAAGTAATTGATCACTGATGAATAAATAAATTCATTATTATTCAAGTATAGAATAATTGGGTTGAATTTATTTATTAAATTCATTTAAAAGTGTTTAAGTAAATATAGGAAAAATATTATCTGAACGAATGTTATTTTAATATTCAATGTTCGTTTAAAATTAACAGGAATTATGAGTTGAGTTAAATGACTTGGTTTTGTCATGTAATATATTTAATATGCATTACAAGTTTGTGATAAAATATAAATACTATTTATGATGCAGTTAGTTTGACATAATTTTTTATTTATTTCTTATTTAGTAGGTGTTTTATTTTAGGGGGTCTGGGAACCCTTTTCGGGTATTTGAGTCTCCTATAATATAATTGGGAGAGAGGGATTCATTCCATGCACTATTTATTCCAATGGAATGAGAGCCTCTCTCTCCTCCCATTTCATAGAGAGAGAAAATCCCTCTCCAAGTGTTTGATCCAAGAACACCTTTTACGGATTGAAGGCATGGGATCGAGGTGATCACTGTGATGTCAAATGATTCATATGATCTCCACACTAGCACCTATAATTTGATGAATGGAGAGCTCATAGATTCTTAGAGCGTGTGTGGAAAATATAGAGGGGTTTGGCTTCAGATCCTTTGAGAAACAGTTGATGGCAATGAGATGTAGTTGATCATGATTAGATTCGAATGAGGTATCCATTCAGTTTAATTTTTGTGATTGTTAAATTCACATGACATCCTTGAACCTCTACCGGGGCTCAGATCACCGAAGAAGACAAGATACATCACTTCGGTGAAAAAAAATTTAAATCCCCAACCCACCAACTTCTGTTGTGTGCCCCGATACCTTTAATTAGTATAAAAGGTATTGCATAAATTTTCTGAACTAAAAGAAATTTTAATTTTCATTAAATTAAGTAGAGGGTTTGAATTTGGTCATAACAGAACAAACACCACGTCGATCCGATTTTTTACAGATAAGTTATGGTTAATAATTTTTTTAATACATATCGTTTTTCAGTTTTTAGGTATTAAAATTTTAATAATGATATATATATATATATATGATCACATTCTTCTTTTTTGGCATTTCCGGTGGTCGCACCGGCTGATTCCTTATTTTAGCTAGATGCCAACAGCCAAAAAAACACCATCCATTGGTGAATTGATAAGTGGTGGAATCATATTATTATTAAAATAATAACAATATTTTAATTTTGTCAAAATGCTATTTTTATCCTCTATTGAAAAAATATAAAAGAATGACTTCAAAAAGGGGCAGCTGACCTGGTGGAAATAACAAACAAAAAAAGGATTCCCATGGTTTGTAGGATTATTTGATAAAACAAGAAGATAAAAACAAGAAATAATAATAATAAAGTTATGGGTGGTGGCATCATTGCACCTCCTGGTCACCACCCCAAGTCAACCACCTCTTCTTTGAGTAACTGACCACCTGAGGTCACTAGGACCCTGCAGCCAAATCGCTTGGTTGTTGTGCCATCCCCCTCAAATGGCCACCCATTTTATCCACCTTTCACCCTGGACAATCCCACCTAGTCATGTGGTCCTCCTCCTCCATTGAAAATGACCACCCAAGCCCATCTCCCCCGGTCGTCCATGTCGCCCGCAAACCCGGTCGCCACCTAGTGCTCACTGGTCGCACTTCTCAGTGGGCCATCGTTTGAGCCCACACCGACCACCGGGAACCCAGATTTTCCACATCGCCAAACCACCACACCCCGACCACCATGATGCTCAACCATCACCTTATCTATCCTAGGACCATCTCCTGACTGCCAGGCCACCGCATCCCTCTCCCCGCTCTGACCGCATCACTGCATGCCTAGTTGAGGTCCCGACCGCCACCTAGTTTTCATATTCCCGCTCCCGTGTAGACTCTTTCACCCATCATCATGACCAGTGTGATAGTCGACCATCAGCAACCACCACCCAATCTAGTTCTGACTTATCTAAGCACAAAATTGGTTTTCATCACAGGTAAAAAAACCCTTGATTCGGTCTACCTATCTGATATGAGCCCAAGCGATCCATCCCAACCCGAAATTGGTTAGGGCAGGTCGGTATGGCCCAAAACACCCCTGCATGGGGTCTGCTCAGCCTAGAATGGGCCTGCGTGAGTTCATCCCAAGATGCATTGGTCCTGTGCGGGGGTTTGAGGCCCAAAAATATTTTGTATAATTAAAAATTAATTTAATTAATTTTTTTTTTTTAAAAATATATTTTTAATACTCTAAAACAAAATTAATTTAATTTTTGTATTAAATTAAATTAATTAATTAATTTAATTTTTTGAATTAAAATTAAATTAATATTGGCAACAAATGAAATTAAATAATTTAAATTTAATTAATTCATTGAATTTATTTAAATATCCCTCATACTTTAAATTTATTACAATTAAATTTTATCGTGCTTTTATTTTACCCAATGACCAGTCTTGAGAAATTGAACAAACCTATGTATGTCTGGTTTGTTTTGTTTAATTATTTTTTACTAGAATGTGATGTCTATAATAAGTAGTCAATTTAAGATGTTTTGTACATCATCAATTTTCTCGTTTAATATGTATAAGGGTCTGCGCGCCGAGATAAAAGTTATTTATCAAGTATTTTTCACTCCCAGGACCCCTTCGTCTACATACCTGTATTATTTTACTATGATGAGGATGGTGTAAGTCGTAAACCATTCCAAGTCAATGTGAAATCTAGATGAGAAGTAGACACAATAGACTAGGATGAGCTGAATAATGAGTCAAACTACAAATTAGGTATGATACCTGAAAGAGCGCTGTCGTGGGCGCCCTCAAATGATTAGTGTGATTTTAGGGTACTTAGGTGTAGCAGAGTGGCTGACCAAGATCATCTCTCAAAGGAGGAAGTGAATTAAAACAACTTTTCAGAGGTATTCTAGAAATAAAATAAAAAGAATAAAAACACTACTTGAAAGGATGGGGGGTGGTTGTTTATAGTTTATAAAACTTGAAGAAGTTTGCTGGAAGAAGATTTCATTTTTTTTGTTTTTAATTTTGAAATGAAGTTTGATTAAAAAGACACAACAATAAGATGATTTTTTTAGAAATATATTTTAAAAGGCGTAATCGATCTAACTCAACCTCTTCATTTACTTATTAATAATTATCATTTAAATAAATATCCAATCAATTATGATCCCCTAATTTGTTAACCCTTGAACCCTACAAGAGTTAACTTAACCACAAAGATGGAATTACTTAAACCCTAGGCTAGCTTCGAAACACGCAATCGCATCACCCTACTTTGAATGTTGTTCTAAGGTTAGCTTATGGTAAGTGATTAATTAGAGCACATATCCATTCTTGAAATGAGGATGAATTGTGTTTAGGTATTATATTTGAACTCTACAAATTTATCCCGTGTGTTCTTGTCCACTAATACTCCTCCTACTGCGGCATCCACCATGCTTCTCTCCATAGGTTTGAGTCCTTCATATAAGTACTGGATGAGTAATTTCTCACTGATTTGGGGATGTGGGTAGCTTGCACACAACTTCTTGAATCGCACCCAATACTCATATATTGACTCCCCTTGTGCTTTCTTGATCCCTGAGATCTCCTTACGAATGGAAGTGGTGCTTGATGCTGGAAAAAATCTCTGCAAGAAAAGACGTTTCAAATCGTTCCAACAAGTTACATCTTTAGGTTGTAAATAATACATCCAGTCTTTCACAGCTCCATCATGTGAGAATGGGAATGCTCTTAGTTTGATTTGATCTTCAGAGACATTTCTAGGTTTTATGGTTGAGAAAACCACATTAAATTCTTTCAAATGTTTATTGGGATCCTCACCAGAGAGGCCATGAAACTTTGGAAGTAAGTGAATTAACCCAGATTTTAGTTCAAAGTCCGAATCGAGATTTGGGTATGCAATACAATTTGGTTGATAGATAATATCAGGTGAAACCAATTCTCAAATGGTTCTATTAAGTTCATTTTCATTATTTTCAGCCATTGGTTCTTGTTTTATGGTTGAATTTGAATTAATTCCAATTTCAATGTTATGATATTGGAGTAATTCTCCAACTGGTTGAATGTTGAAACTCCCCATAGACTGAGAATGTCTCATTCGATCCCTAAGGCTACGTTCAATCTCTGGGTCAAGATCTAGGAGATCTTTGGGATTAGTTCGTGTCATAAATTAATGAAAGATAAAAATAAGGAAAGTGTACCATAGTAAAATAAATATTATAAGTTTTATTTGATGGTCCAAAAAGAAGTAGAAGAAAATAAAAGAAGAAAAAAATAGATTGGGTAAAGAAGGAATAAAGAAGAGAGGAAGAGAATAAAATGTAAAATAAAATAAATACCTCTAATTGGTTGAAATAATTACTTGCCTCCCCATTAACGGTGCCAATTTGAAAGAGCGCTGTCATGGGCACCCTCAAATGATTAATGTGATTTTGGGGTACTTAGGTGCAGCAGAGTGGCTGACCAAGGTCGTCTCTCAAAGGAGGAAGTGAATTAAAACAACTCTTTAGAGGTATTCTAGAAATAAAATAAAAGAGAATAAAAACACTACTTGAAAGTATGGAGGGTGGTTGTTTATAGTTTATAAAACTTGAAGAAGTTTGCTGGAAGAAGATTGCATTTTTTTTAATTTTGAAATTAAGTTTGATTAAAAAGACACAACAAGAAGATGTTTTTTTAGAAATCTATTTTAAAAGGCGTAATAGATATAACTCTAACTCTTCATTTAATTATTAATCATTATCATTTAAATCAATATCCACTCAATTATGATCCCCTAATTTTTTAACCCTTGAACCCTACAAGAGTTAACTTAACCACAAAGATGGAATTACTTAAACCCTAGGCTAGCTTCGGAACACACAATCGCATCATCCTGATTTGATTGTTGTTCTAAGGTTAGCTTATGGTCTTTGGTTAATTAGAGAACATATCAATTATTTAAATTAGGATGAATTGTGTTTAGGGATTATATTTTAACTCTACAAATTTATCCCGTGTGGTCTTATATTACCGATTAAGATCGCGCTCTCACAATTTACACAAAATCTCGACCTCGCGTGTTTTTGTGTTAATTATTCAATTGCTTAATTAGTTTATTACAATTTAAAAACAAAATTCATGGATAATATTAAATTAATTATGGTATCTCAATGATTCAAAAAAATTAAATGGAGAAGGATAGAGGTCGATCGATTACTAAAAAGAACTACTCTTCCATGGGCGGTGTAGTCATCATGGAGACGTTTTTCATGAGCAAAGGATTGAAAGGGTAGAACCCAATATCATCTCCACTCTTGATTCCAACCCAATTAATAAAACTAATATAATAAGAAAAGGGAAGAATACAGAAGATTATTTAAAGAAAAATTCAAGAAACAAACATGAAAGAAAATAAATACAAAGAGGAGGTGAGAGAGGAGAGCCTTTTTGAAAGAGAGGTTTGCACAAAGAATTACTTCTTCCAAGAGTTGCGAGGGTCTCCCAAGAGACCCCATTTTGAAAACACCTTTCCAAATCCTCTAAAATACCTCCCAAAGAGTTAAAACCCCCTTTAAATAGAGTTTGTGAGGGCTAGGGTTACATAACTTTTTAAGTGTGAAATGAAAAACTCGGACAAATATTTTACTCCAAGTTCTACCGCCTATTTGACCTCCAAAACGCGTGAATTGAACGTCATTCCAGAAGGATTATTTGTGAAACATCATGTCCCCGAGCTTTCCTCAAAATTTGGGCTCAATACAATCCTAGATGAAGAAGATATGGTCCAAATATAGAACCCATGTCTATTCTATCGAGTCCATCCCACCATTGGATTAATGGCCAATGTACTCCATCCAAATGCACTCTTTAGCTCTAATGTACTGAATGAAAGTTGTATAAAATTAAGTTAGGAACACTGTTAAAAAATATTAAGTTCAAATAATAAATATTAAAATATTTATCTTCAAAATACTACAGTACATTTTAAAAGGGTAAAACTGGAATTTTCATCAAATTTTCAAATGAATGATCTAATCCCAAATATTTCATAAATGAATATATTTAGCACAATGTGAGGAAATTATATCATTTATTATCAATAAAATATTCAAAAAAATAGTATTTTATCAATACCGCCGGGTTACGGTTGATCCATTGAGTTTAAATGAATCAACCAATATTAGATAATCAAGACCAGTCGGATAATTTATTTCCATTATGTATTTGTTTATTACTTTATGAATTTTAATGAAATTGGGAAACACATAAAATAATAAATATTAAAATCTATAAAGACGTAATGAATTTTTTTCTATTAATTCTCAGTTGTGAGCATGATAATATAGAATGAACATATTAATATAAATTCATTACATCCATCAAAAAATATTAAAACTCTCATGGAAATGTTAAGTCTCAAATTCCTTCTATCATTTGAATTTAAACAAAATCGGGTGTTTGAGGTGATCGTCACCCAGGGTTTTGGGTTACCCTTACTATCATGGAGTTATTATGAGAGTGATGGTTTGACTTAACTAAATTTGGAAGAAAATAAGTGGTAAAAGCTAGCTTGTTGTAACTTTAGATGCAAGCATTCAATAAATCAATTTTATGATTTTAGAAGTTGGGAGTTCACTCAATAGATCAAAGAACCATGAGTGAATGTTGTTGGCCAGTCAAAATACTACCTTAAAATCTTTGAGTAGTGGCATATCCAAAGCTTGTAGACTATGAGTAGAGGTTCAATGATCCTTGCCACTAGAATACTCATGTGACAAAGTATTCTGATTCTAGTACAGAGGGTTTCTAGAATTTGATAAAAAAGTGGGAGACATTTAATTATTTAAATAATCAGTAATGTATAATTGGTAATCAAGATAAGAGTACTAATCTTCTCATTTTTATTTTTGTAGAAAATGGAAAGTAATACCACAAGAAATACATTGCGGTAACTATTGTCCAAAGAACACATCCAAAATGGTATGAATTTTCAAGTAGTAGTACAAGCACTTGCACTACTACAAAAATAGTTTTTATCAGCGCTCAAAACAGGATTTATCAGCGCTAAAAAAGCGATGTAAAGATCGGAGAAGATAAGGGGGGGGGGGTCCCCTTTATCAGCGCTAAAAAAGTGATGATAAAGTAAACCTTTATCAGCGCTAAAAATGCGCTGATAAAGGAAGACTTTATCAGTGCTAAAAAGGCACTGATAAAATGAACCTTTATCAGCGCTAAAAGAGTGATGATAAATGTATGTTTTATCAACACTACATTAGCATTGATAAAAGCTCTTTTTATCAGTGCTAAAAAAGCACTGATAAATTTCCTGTCTATTGCTAAAACAAAATCTGCAGCAGCACACCCAAACACCTGCAAAAAATTCAGCATCTCAATAAGCTAATTAGAACAAGTATAAACATACAAAATTAACACATAAATCATAAGCTATTTAGACCAAGTATACCCATACAACAACTATACTTGTACACCATTAACACATAATTCATAAGTTAATTAAGTACATAAAGAATTCAATTCGGAATTCAGGGGGTTGGGGTGGCTGTTCAGGGGTTTGGGGTGGCTGTCCGGGGGGGGGGGGGGTAGGGGGTGTCCGGGGGGTAGGGGTGTCTTGGGGGAAAGGGGTTTTCAGGGGGGTGGGGCGGTCCAAGAGGTTGGGGGTTGTCCAAGGAGGGTGGGGGTGTTCAGGGGGGTTGGGGGGGTGTCCAAGTGGTGGGGTGGTGTCTAGGAGGGGGGGTGTCTAGGTGGGGGGGGAGGGGCTATCCATGGGGGTGTCCAGGGGGGGTGGGCTGGTGTCTAGGGTGTCGGGGAAGATTTCCAGGGGGTGGGGGTGTCCGGGAGGTGGGGGAAATCCAGGGGGTTGGTGGGGCTGTCCAAGGGGGGTGGGGTGGTGTCCAGGAGGGTGGGATGGGGGTGTCCGGGGGGATAGGGGTGTCCAAGGGGGTGGGGGTGTCCAGGGGGTGGGGGCGGTCTAGGGGGTGGGGGGTGGTCCTGAAGGTTGGGGGATGTCCAAGGGGGTTGGGGTGGTGCCCAAGGATGGGGGTGTCCAGGTGGGGGGGGGGGGCTGTCTATGGGGTGTCCAGGGGGGTGGGCTGGTGTCCAGGGTGTTGGGGGGGCTTTCCAGGGGGTGGGGGGTCCAGAGGGGTGGGGGTGTCCAGGGGGTGGATTGGTGTCCAGGGGGGGTGGGGGCGGTCCAGGGGGTTGGAGGGGATGAATCATACACGTCATGAAGGACCTGTGGATCCTTATCCTAAAGGATTAATACAATTCTAATGTGTTTGGTCAGATTTCCGTAGGTCAGTTGTTGTTTTCACTTAAAATTGTGTCCATTTTAAACAAAAGAGAGACCCTTTGAGTGGTACCAGCCACACCGTGCCTCAGATTGAGGCGGGGATGACTCGTATATGTAAAAAAGGACCCATTGATCTTTCTTATAAAAGATAAAGACAATCCGAATGCATTTGGTTGGATTTTCATAGGTCAGTTGTTGTTTTCAATTAAAATTGTGTCCATTTTAAACAAAAGAGAGACCCCTTGAGTGGTACCGACCACACCGTGCCTCAGATTGAGGCAGGGTTGACTCTTAAACATCATAAAGGACTCTTGTATCATTATCCTAAAGGATAAACACAATCCGAATGTTTTTAGTCAGATTTCCATAGGTCAGTTGCTGTTTTCACTCAAAATTGTGTCCATTTTAAACGAAAGAGAGACTCTTTGAGTGGTAATGGACGCACCATGCCTCGGATTGAGTCAAGGTTAACTCTTTCATGTCAAAAATGACTCTTGGATCGTTCTTTTAAAGGATCAACATAATCTGAATGGTTTTGGTCAGATGTATGTAGGTTAGTTGTTGCTTTCACTTAAAATTGTGTCCATTTTAAACAAAAGAGAGACCATTTGAGTGGTACCGGCCATACTGTGCCTCGGATTGTGGTGGGGATGACTTTTAAACGTCAAAAAGGACCCATGGATCTTTATTATAAAATATCAAGGCAATATGAATTCGTTTGGTTGGATTTTCATAGGTCAGTTGTTGTTTTCACTTAAAATTGTGTCCATTTTAAACAAAAGAGAGACCCTTTGAGTGGTACCGGTCACACCATGCCTCGGATTAAGGCGGGGTTGACTCATACACATCAAAAAGGACTCTTTTATTGTTCTCCTAAAGTATCAACACAATCCTAATGCATTTGGTTGGATTTCTGTAGGTCAGTTGTTGTTTTCAATTAAAATTGTGTCCATTTTAAACAAAAGAGAGACCCTTTGAGTGGTACCGGCCACACCGTGCCTCATATTGAGTCAGATATGACTCTTACATGTCAAAAAGGACTCATGGATCATTATCCTAATGGATTAACATAATATGAATGCGTTTGGTCGGATTTCCGTAGGTCAGTTGTTGTTTTCAATTTAAATTGTGTCCATTTTAAACAAAAGAGAGACCCTTTGAGTGGTACTGGCCACACCGTGCCTCCGATTGATGTGGTGTTGACTCATATACATCACCAAGGACTATTTGATCTTTATCCTAAAGGATCAAGACAATCCAAATGCTTTTAGTCAGATTTCCATTGGCCAGTTGTTGTTTTCACTCAAAATTGTGTCCATTTTAAACAAAAGAGAAACCCTTTGAGTGGCACCGGCCACACCGTGCTTCAGATTGAAGTGGGGATGACTTCATACATGTAATGAAGGACCCATGGATCATTATAATAAAGGATTAATACAATCCAAATGTGTTTGGTTGTACTTTCGTAGGTCAGTTGTTGTTTTCAATTAAAATTGTGTCCATTTTAAACAAAAGAGAGACCATTTGAGTGGTACCGGCCACACCGTGCCTTTTAATGAGGAGGGGATGACTCTTACACATCAAAAAGGACCCATGGATTGTTATCCTAAAAGATCTAGACAATACAAATGTGTTTGGTTGGATTTTCATAGGTCAGTTGTTGTTTTCACTCAAGCTTGTGTCCATTTTAAAAAAAAGAGAGACCCTTTGAGTGGTACTGGACACACTGTGCCTCGGATTGAGGTGGGTTTGACTCATACATATCAAAAAGGACTCCTGGATAGTTCTACTAAAGGATCAACACAATCCGAATGTGTTTGGTTGGATTCCGTAGGTCAGTTGTTGTTTTCAATTAAAATTGTGTCCATTTTAAACAAAAGAGAGACCCTTTGAGTGGTACCAGCCAAACCGTGCCTCATATTGAGGTGGGGATGACTCTTACAAATCAAAAAGGACCCATGTATCGTTCTTATAAAATATCAACACAATCCTAATGTGTTTGTTCAGATTTCCGTAGGTCACTTGTTGTTTTCACTCAAAATTGTGTCCATTTTAAACAAAAGAGAGACCCTTTGAGTGGTACCGGCCACACCATGCCTTGGATTGAGGTGGGGCTGACACTTACACATCAAAAAGGACTCTTGGATAATTATAATAAAGGATCAACACAATCTGAATGTGTTTGGTCAGATTCCGTAGGTCAGTTGTTGTTTCCACTTAAAATTGTGTCCATTTTAAACAAAAGAGAGACCCTTTGAGTGGTACCGGCCACACCGTGCCTCGGATTGAGGTGGGGTTGACTCATACACATAAAAAATGACTCTTGGATCGTTATCATAAAGGATAAATATAATCCAAATGCGTTTGTTCATATTTCTATAGGTCAGATGTTGTTTTCAATTAAAATTGTGTCTATTTTAAACAAAACAGAGACCCTTTGAGTGGTACCAGCCACACCGTGCCTCGGATTGAGACGGGGATGACTCATACATGTCACAAAGGACCCATGGATCGTTCTTATAAAAGATCAACCCAATCAGAATGTTTTTGGTTTGATTTCCATAGGCCAGTTGTTGTTTTCACTCAAAATTGTGTTCATTTTAAACAAAAGAGAGACACTTTGAGTGGTACCGGCCACACCGTACCTCGTATTGAGGCGGGGTTGACTCTTACACATCAAAAATGAATCGTGTATTTTTATCCTAAAGGATCAACACAATATGAATGTGTTTGGTCGGATTCTGTAGGTCAGTTGTTGTTTTCACTCAAAATTGTGTCCATTTTAAACAAAAGAGAAACCCTTTGAGTGGTACCGGCCACAACATGCCTCGTATTGAGGCAGAGATGAATCTTACACATAAAAAAGGACCCATATATCATTATTATAAAATATAAAGACAATATGAATGTGTTTGGATATATTTTAATAGGCCAGTTGTTGTTTTCACTTAAAATTGTGTCCATTTTAAACAAAAGAGAGACACTTTGAGTGGTACCGACCACACCATGACTTATATTGAGGAGGGGTTGACTCATACACATCAAAAATGACTTGTGTATCATTATAATAAAGTATAAACACAATCCTAATGCTTTTGGTTGGATTTCCGTAGGTCAGTTGTTGTTTTCACTCAAAATTGTGTCCATTTTAAACAAAAGAGAGACCCTTTGAGTTGTACCAGCTACACCATGCCTAGAATTGAGGTGAAGATGACTCTTAAACATAAAAAATGACCCATGGATCGTTCTTATAAAATATAAAGACAATCTGAATGTTTTTGGTCAGATTTCCATAGGTCAGTTGTTGTTTTCACTCAAAATTGTGTCCATTTTAAACAAAAGAGAGACCCTTTGAGTGGTACCGACCACACCGTGCCTTGGATTGAGGAAAGAATGACTCTTACACATAACAAAGGACTTTTTTATTGTTCTAATAAAGGATAAACACAATCCAAATGTGTTTGGTCAGATTTCTGTAGGTCAGTTGTTGTTTTCACTCAAAATTGTGTCCATTTTAAACAAAAGAGAGACCCTTTGAGTGGTACCGGCCACAACGTGCCTCGGATTGAGGCGTGGATGACTCTTACATGTAAAAAAGGACCCATGGATTGTTCTCCTAAAATATCAAGACAATCTGAATGTGTTTGGTTGTATTTTCATAGGTCAGTTGTTGTTTTCAATTAAAATTGTGTCCATTTTAAACAAAAGAGAGACCCTTTGAGTGGTACCGGCCACACAGTGCCTCGGATTGAGACGGGGATGACTCTTAAACATAAAAAAATGACACATGGATCATTCTCCTAAAATATCAAGACAATAATAATGCGTTTGGTTGGATTTTCATAGGTCAGTTGTTGTTTTCAATTAAAATTGTGTCCATTTTAAACAAAAGAGAGACCCTTTGAGTGGTACCGGCCACACCGTGCCTCATATTGAGGCGAGGATGACTCTTACACGTCACAAAGGACCCATGTACCATTCTTATAAAAGATCAAGACAATACAAATGCATTTGGTTGGATTTTCATAGGTCAATTGTTGTTTTCAATTAAAATTGTGTCCATTTTAAACAAAAGAGAGACCCTTTGAGTGGTACCGGCCACACCGTGCCTTGGATTGAGGCTGGGATGACTCGTACACATCACAAAGTACCCATGGATCGTTCTTATAAAAGATCAAGACAATATGAATGTTTTTGGTTGGATTTTCATAGGTCAGTTGTTGTTTTCAATTATAATTGTGTCCATTTTAAACAAAAGACAGACCCTTCGAGTGGTTCAGCATTCTTGCATGTTGCTGGTGCATATCATCTATTAAAATGGGAAAATTACTTATTGGAGAAAGGTTGTTTCATTTAATAACAATTAAAATTTTCCTATGAACATTTACATACAACAATGTTTCATCTTTTGATCCCCTTAACCCCTCTCAAAAATGACCACCAATTGTACATGTCCCCAAGTCAGATCTTCATTCTATTTGTGTACAATCTTCCATTAGGTATGCGGCCCACTCGTTTCTAAACACATATTTATCATCTTGTGAGTATGAGGCTTTTCGGTAGTCATAGTAGTACTGCAAAATATAAAAATAAATAATTAATAAATAAATTAAACGAACTAGTAGTTGTTTTTGAAAATACCTCTTTAGGGATGCTAGTTTGTTGATAAAAAATGATCTCTTTCATAAATTTACAAACATAATAACCGCAATCATTATCGTTTGTTTGTTTTGGACACTGCAAAAATTTGATCATTAGGATAATAATTAACTTGTGTTGATATGTGTTTGGATAGTGAAATTTTATTATATATACCATGATATTTGTCCAGACATAGTACTTGCTCGCCTCCTTATGCTTTGCCCATGTCCTCATTCCTTTTTTTCGACGATAATGATACACCACCCTATCATAACATAATCCTCAGTAAAAGATAATATAAATTATATTACTTGATGTTTATACCTAAAACATAGGATATAGTGTCTTACAGATTCACAAACTCCATCATGTGTGGTCAGTTTGATGGATATCCTTGCTTTGAATCCAGAAAATAAATATTTGGAGTATCCAAGTTCACCGCAATTAGCAACCAATGTTGCCTAAAAACACAAAAAGGAATAAGTAATAAAATAAGTGAAAATATAATTGATATGCTTTAATCGTAGAGTTTTACCCCTATATGGTTGGTATTAGGAATAGTCTTTCATCTGTAATCTTGCTTTCAAATGTTTTCAGCAAGCCGTTCACTATTTCATCCTTTTTTGATGGCTCTAATTTTGTTAGGTGTGTTGATGTGGTATGAGGACTAACGAGTCCAAATCTTGGCTCATGGAAAAATTCCTTCAACTATTTTTCATAAATGCGTCTATCAATAATATAAAATTCATTTAGTCATAATTTTCACATTAGATCAGTTTTTAGAAAATCAATCCATGAAAATATACCTCATATATATATTTACAACTGTGATGCCTAGCCAACCATTTTCAATGATCTCATTTACATTTTCATCAGTAACGAAATCTTGACTTTCCTCTCTGTATATATTCTTTTCGAAAACCACTCTATGACTAATACCATCTTTTAGCTTCGTATCTACATGAGTCTTCAATGCTAGTAAATGTGGATAGAGAACAAGTGGTGTTATTATGCTTTTAGTAGCTCCTTCGGATCAGTTGGTCGATCCTTTAGATGATTTTGAGCCGACGTTTGTCACCCCCTTCCCTTTCTCCGTCTATAATAACAATCGTTAGTTCCGACCCTTTTTTCATTAATTGTTAAAGGTTTAGCTTGAAAAAAAAGGAAATAAATACCTCTTTGTCCACATGTACTCTTACAAGTTGTGACGACCATGCAATGAATGTACTAATAGCCTTTTCGACCGTATGAATATCATCATCATCAAGTGGAATAGGTATCTCTGTATTTGGCTCATGAGCTACAGTAATCATCACTTTCAGATGATCTTTTGGAAGTGGTCTATTATGCAGTGTGGAATCTGGAATATTGAACACTATATCCCTTGATACAAGGTGATATGTGGGTGTTGACAGATATAAATCAAAATCATTATCACCTTGTAGAAGATCAGTACAGAAAAAGTATCAGTGTTTGTCTAATTCACATTTCATGGGAACAATTATTAGAATATTGATTACCACGGCAAAGAAAGTTCTTTGAGGGTAATGGCTTGCCTCAAAGATGGTGGGGGGGTGGGGCAGGATGTTCACGCGCTGGTTGTTCCTGAGTTGTGTCTTCTCTTTGCTTTTCACCCATAAAAGTTGCTAGCAACTCTCCCTGCCATTGCAATCGTTCTTCAAGGGTTGCTATTTTTTTTCTCATTTGTTCCAATTTTTCATCTGTATCATCCATTTTTTTTCTTCTAAAAATATACTCAGGGTGTCACCCTAAACCCCGCACCTCTGACACAAATGTATTTTTATGGTTGCTTTAAAGTCGTTGATAATAGGTCTGCATCCGCTATAGGAGTATCTGATTCCTGTGACTGTCAGATATTGGAAAATAACTAATTATTTTAATGTAATAGCAATTTAAAACAAATATTTTTATCGTCGTGTCATACTTACACATATTTCCCACACTTTGTGTGTGTTCTCATCTACTAGCTTCCTTTACTTCTTCACACATGCCTCCTTCTATAGAATATGACTTGGGATAGAATTTTATTTGGTTTTAGACTCATCAATCTATATATAAACATAGAAAGATAATTATGATGTTGTTTATTGGAACCTAAAAATATTACTATATATTTAAAATATGTACCATTTTCTTTTCTAATGAAGTGTACCCCATCCTTGCTTTACGATAGAGGTATGTTGGTTTTGATGCACGTTCCTTATTTTCAGTACAGAGTTTCGGTTTCATAAATGAAATACTGACAATCAAAGTGATGAATACAGGTATCCTCAAACAACGTATTATCACCCACAATGTACCTGAAACTTCTCATCCCCACAACAGCTAAGAAATGCATCCCATGCTTCTTGGGATATCAGGTTAGTATAGAAAATTGGTGGGTGCGGGTTTATTTTACCTTTGGAATCTTTCAGGTGACATCTTGTTAAAATAGTGAGAAAATCTCGATGAATCCTTCCTGCAAGCCTTAGTACATAATCCTTGTGTGAATCATCTACTATAAATGTACTCTGCAAGAGATTGAGAAGAGTAAGACATTGTTTCATTATTTTATTTGCTAGTAAATTAAAGAAATAAATTCATAATGTTACCGTAATTTCTTCCCAGATCACAGCCTTCAGCCCGGACACAAAATGGTTCCATGAATCTATGTCAATCGGCACGCATTGCCGAGTGAAAAATCCAATGTAACTACTAAACATAGCCTTGTTGGGATTCACATGTTGGCCTCGTGCATTCCATCTGACATCAAATTTTATGCCTTCTCTTTTCGCCTTAAGAACTTTGGCTAACACCGTCAAACTATGACGCACCTGTGTTTTCTGCGATGTCGGTTCTTCATTCCCGACCATTTCATCGATATCAACATCATCTATATGTTCATCTGGAATGGTAGAAACGACATGTTATGATGGTTGTTGGAACTCAACACTAATAGCATCAGGAGCCGCAGCAGGAGCTGCAGTAGGAGCAGCAGCAGGAGCCACAGTGAGAGCAGCAACAGGAGCAACAACAGCTACAGTAGGAGCAGTAGGAGCAGCAACAGCAGCTTGAGAGACTTGTTCAGCCTCAAGGTTAGGAGCACTAGAATGTGAAAAAGTCATTATCTGCAAAAGTGTTTTAACAGTTAATTTAGATTACATAAATTCAATAATGATAAGATAATAACATGAGATAACAAGATCTATATTACAAACAAAATATAACATGTTTATTGAACTCTCTTTATTTTTTTTCAAAGGTTGAAGGGATTTGAAACCTCTATCGATTATCCAAATCCCTTTATTGTGGTCTCCTATAACATACAAAAAATCATCTACATTGGGACCGCTCCAAAATGATTGCAACGTACCACTGAAAGAATCGTACTCAACTGAATTTTCATCGAAACCTTCAGTAGTTTTGGACGATAACAGAACAATCGACCACCTTCGGTTTGCGGGATCTGGAACATAAAAAACTTATACCGCTTGTGATGCCATTATAAACTGTTTGTTTTTGTACCCTTATTTATTAAAATCAACTTTTACAAATCCCCATTCATCTATTTTAACACCACTGTTGTTGTCAACCCAATTGCATTGAAAAATCGGCAATTGGAATGTCCTATAATCCAACTCCCATATTAGTTTGATAATGCCAAAGTATGAAATATTTGCATAAATTGGATTTCTGTCCTTACTACCAGAAACATGCATCACTTCAGCCACTAGTGTAACTCCCCTATTTTGCATGGTACTATCTTCATCGTGTTCATCTGTATAGAATGTATAACCTTTAATTACATAACCACTGTAAGATAATACATACACACTTGGTCCAGCAGCTAGTCATCGAAGTCATTTTGAAATTGAATTCATATTTTCATCTAACTGCTTAAAAATATGGTCCTGAAACCATCCTATAAACTGGTGATTATGTGTATTTGATGACCATTTTTCAACCATTGATGTTTTCAACTGCCTAAGAATTTCTTTGTGAGTTTCAATATATGGAGCAACCTCCCAACTGTTATGCAAAACATAAAGGTGGGCCTGCTCCCGATCTGTAATACAGATTGTCACAACTTCTCTTCCAGAAATTCCCTCACCCTCAATGCATCCAGTGTGATGAGATTTCAGGAGACCAATGCTTTCCACATCAGATAGGTATTCGGTAAAAAATTCAATGGATTCCTCAACAATATATCGCTCCACTATACAACCCTCTGGCCGACTTCGATTTTTGACATAACCTTTCAAAATATTCATATACCGTTCAACAGGATACATCCATATATAGTGCACAGGACCAAAAAGTCAAATCTCTCTCACCAAGTGAATCATCAAATGAACCATCATATCAAAGAATGTTGGTGGGAAGAACATTTCTAATTCACATAATATGATGACAATGTCTTTTTCTATAGCTGGAAATTTCGTTGGGTCTAAAACTTTTCTACATATAGCTTTGAAAAAGAAACAAAGTTTGGTTAATATATTATGAACATTCTTGGAAAAAATGCAACGTAAATCTATAGGAATTAGATCTTTCATCAAAACATGGCAGTCATGTGATTTAAACCCTTTTAACTTCAAATAATTCATTGACACAATGTTCTTGATATTTGATGAATACCCCTCTGGAACCTTTAAATCATTAAATAAGTTTCAAAACTGATATCTCTTCTCCCTAGAAAGAGTATAAGAAGCTGGAGGAAGAAACATTTTATTTTCACCCTTCACAGGAGCCAACTCTTCTCGTATTCCCATGTCAACCATGTCCAACATTGCCTTAATTCCATACTTTGTTTTTTCAGGGGAATTTAGAAATGTTATGATAACATTGTCACATACATTTTTTTCCATATGCATCACATCAAGAAAATGTCTGACGTACAAAAAATTCCAGTATGGTAATTCAAAAAAAACTGATCGCTTTTTCCAACCGATTTTCGTAAGGTTTTTCGAAAATGGTTTACCAAAAATAGTGTTCACATATTTTACCTTCTCAAATAGTTGATCACCTGTTAGTGGAGACGGTGTTGCGCGTTGTTCTAAACTTCCATTGAATGATGTCGTCCAAGATCGGTACTTATACCGACGAGGTAGAAATCTATGATGTCCCAGAATCACAGATTTCAATGAATGTTTCAACCTAATTGATTCGGTATCTTCTTCACACATGGGACACCCTTGAGTTCCTTTAATGCTATAGCCTGAAAAATTTCCATAAGCAGGGAAATCATTTATTGTCTCATACAACATCGCTCTCAACATGAAGTATTCACTTTTATAATTATCATACAACATAACACCTGAATCCCATAATAACTTCAAATCCTCGATCAAAGAATCCAGATAAACATCAATATCATTACACATATGATGGTTATGTCATAATGATATCATCAATAAATGATGTGAGTTGTTGATACAACATCATTACATGGATTATTACACATGTTGTCTTGTTTTTTAGAAGATTACAAGGAGAAAGTGAAGCAACATATGAATAAGAGATGATTACAATGGCAACGTGTCAATTGAAAGGTGGGTCACAATATTTCAAAACATATCATTCTTATATCATTTTTAACCATATAATCTAATCTCTTTTAAGATTAAAAAATGAATATTAAATGGAGAAAATTCTTCATTAACTTTTGGTCAAGGTTCTCTAAGCAATAAGAACATTAATGAAATATTTATATTTAGTTATTATGGTGAACAAGTTGAATAACAAGTTGAAAAGACCAATGACAAGTGTTATGTCAAAGACACTTCACAAAATCCTTCAAAGAAAGAGGTATTAAATAGGTGGTTATTTTGTTTGTATATCGTGAAATAAATCTATGGAAGTTTAAATAAAATGAACTGAATTGAAGAAGCAAGTAGCTGTTTATTCTTTAGGTATATTAATCAATTGTAAATAATGTTTCTAATATAGTTCTTAGGTATTAAATACAACATGACTATTACTGTAATTATAACGACACATACTTTACATACATTGTTATTACTTCAGAATTGAAGCATACTTATTACAACATATAACAAAACCATGAAAGGACCGTATAGGTATAGTATCTTTAGAAACTAGGAAACATAAACAACTGGTTCATAAATCATCTACATTGTATCCCATTTATTTCATCATATCTAGAGTCCCTTTTGGAATATTCTACTTAATACCTTTCTTCCAGACCTGGGGAAAATAAAACATACAAAAGTGTGAGCTCAAATGCTCAGTAAGGGTAAACAAAAGAAATATCAATCATATCATATTCTTAAGAACATAACATTTTGAAAATCTTGTACTGCAAAAGAGATCATAATATCATGACATGGGATCAATCATAATAGTGAAATGTAATCCAAATAATCATAACTTAAAACATGAAACTTTGTGTCATACACAAATAATCATAGAGAATCATTTATTATTAGTCTAGACTCATTGCTAAGACTATCTTAGCGGACAAAGTCCATTTCTGAACCGAGTTCACTCCTCGTTTCAGTTCTGTTTCATTGAACAGGATTAACCTGCCATTCCATCCATGTCTATCTCATGAGATATAAATATTTACACAATGCATTGGAGGGAGATATAGGTCCCACCCATCTCATAATGAAACCATTCTTATGTGTGTGCCACAAAATCATAAATCATACATCATAGCATAACCCATGTAATAAAAATGGGATTCTTATACATCATGCCATCATAACATAAATCATATAAGATAAAAGGACTTAATAAAAATAATTCCATCATAACGTAATCAAATAAATGTAAAAATAGGGATATAAATAGAACCCTATATTATCTTAGATGGAAAATAATTTTGATAAAATGCTTGAACTCCATTCTTGAGGAAAATATCCTTTTTACTTCAAAAACATTTTCCTTTCTTAAAATGTCATATAATTTTAAAATAAAAGAAGTTGATTAAAAATAAACTCGAAAACTTGTAAAGGAATCTTCATGGAAATAATGTTCTAAAAGTCCATTCAGGTCATATAAGTTAAAAAAACATTCTTCTCGTACTTTGGCCGGAAAAGTCAAAAAGTACCTTGTACTAAAAATGACAAAAGATTCCTTTCATATCTTTTAATAAAAACTCACCAATGGGTAAAATTGGATTTAAACCATTTTAGTTTGATGGAAATAATATTACATATTAAGGAAATATGGATTTGGATGATAAATATGCCCCATTAAATCTGGAAGTATAAACAATCTCGGATAAAAATGAGGTTGTGAGATTTTCCCTTACCTTAGGTCTGATTTGCTTCGTACGTGTCCGAAACTCCTGTATAATGATTTAAATAATGTTATTGACTTATTCTAGAATAATACCTATTGTTATGATATCATATACGGCCATATTCCTATATTCTTAGCTTCTTATTAGTAATATTTCATTGCTACTTGTTATTCGGGTGTTTATTGCTTTTTGTTCTTATGGGTGTTTTGTCGAATAAATTATTATTCTTCCTTTTAGTTTATAGATACATCATTAAAAGAATGTTATTAGTGTAATATATATCATATTTATTCATTAAATTCATTTATATAATCATTATGAAATGAAGATCATGTAGAACGAGTCTCATCACATCATGGAGACGGTAGGCCGTACGTACACACGAGTGGTGATATCGTTCCCATGATCGTGGAATTGTATTGAAGTGTATGTATAATATTTCAGAATAAATATCACTTTAAAATAATGATATATAGTTATTCTTTACACCATTATACCCATCCAAGTAAATTGGTGGTGGAAAACAAATTACACCACGACGTGGAGACGGTATTCCGTACGTACGCACGTGCGGTGATTTTGTTTTCCGTAGGACGGATAGAATGTGAAATAGAGTTGTTTAATATTTATAATAACATATCAGTATATGTGTGATACTGATATTATTACTTCATAATTAAACAACTAAATAAGAAGAAGTAGAAGAAGAAATAAAGTTGAAAGAATCGGTAACGGACATTACCCCTTCTTTGAAGCGCCTCTTCTTAACCTCCTCTTAGGGCACTAAAGATGGTCTTTGAAGAATACCAGGTCCTCTAGGATGTTTCTAGGGAAGTGTAGAAGATAAATTGGAAGGGTTTGGCCGATCTTGATGGCTCAAAGTGGTGTGAGGAGGAGAGGGAGGAGGTGCCCTTTTATAAGGGAGGAGAGGGGAACCTTTGGAAAAACTAAAAATATTATTTTATTATAAAGTCATATTCGGTTTTTAATAGCTCCAAATTGATTTATTTATAAGATAAGGTGGGGATGGGTATAAATCCTCTCATCCAATATAATTTAGACAAGTTTAGGTTTCTATTTTAACCTTATCATTTATATTTAACTTTAAGTTAAATAATTTTACTTTTACTGTGTCTTCTTGTGTTCTTACACTATAAGGTTAATAAACTTACTATAACAAGAAAAACGAAACCCAAGTTTTTCATTGTTAATATATATATCCTTATCTAAGTCATTTGGACGAAACTTAGATTTTTAGGAATAAATTAACAATTAATAATATAATATTTGTTTTAAAAACTATTTTATGTCAATTTTGACACTATTTGGTAATTGATTTTTTTGAAAATCATAACAGCATGATTAGTTCAAAAAAAGTTAATTAAATCAATACTAAAATGTCATATTAACCTAGAAAATTAGTGGAATTCATATAAAGTCTCAAATTACATTTATTTGGGTATTTATAATATCAATTATTTTAATATTTCATTATTTAGGTAATTACTACATCACCATTGTGTCATATATAACTTAAATTATTTAATGTATAAAAATTATAAATAAACTGTAATTAGGTAGGAAATATTTTTATATTTCTAATGAATATTTATAGTCGAATTTATCTTATGTATAACCCTATATTAAAAATGAATTAGTTATTAAACTTTGATTTTAACTATTTTAACCCTTCTTTAAATAAATTAATTATAAATGTCCTAATCTAATCCAAGTGGACCTAAATGGTCATATTTTATTCTTAAGTTTGTTTTTGGTCGAATTACCCTTATCCAATAGAATTAGGACATGTGTTAGGGTAATAATAATATCATTTTTACCCTTAATTACCCTATTTACTTTTAACCGTGGTAAATAAAAGTAAAAAGTTACTATTCACCAAAAATTACTTTCATCTCATTGAACCACATTTTAGTCCTTGATATTAACCGTGTCTCTTGGATTTTTGAAATTCCACTCACAGAAGCGGTAAAATTAAGTTTTATGTGAATTTCCAAATTATCCTAGGAGGTGGGTAAAAGACGGTGAAAAGTTCAATAAAATTTTTATATATCTAAAATTATTATAAAATGAATCCAGTGAATTATATTGAACTTATATAAGTATTATGTATCAATTTCTACCTAAAATAAATTTAAATAAAACAAATAATTATTTAAATAAAAATTCAGTTTGTAAATAGTAACCCAGTGATTTCACTATTCATCAAAAAATTGAAAGTTTTCAGAAAAATACCAAAATTTCACCCTAGGATAATTTCGATATTCCGAATCCAAAAATGAATTCAATTTTGAAAGATAAAATTTATAAAATTTCAAAAAGTGGGTATTACTATTCATAACTGCTAGTTTTAATAATATTTTAATAACATATCATTGTTTAGTGAAACTCGGTATTGCGTACAAAGCAAGCTATCGAGGAAGGTCGCGATTACATGTAAAGCAAGACAAGCTAGTGTTGTGTGTAGTGAAATATTCCTTTTATGATGTATATAACATAAAAACAAAATATTTCTCATAAAAAAATCTTGGGTGTTACATTCTACCCCCCTTAAAATGAATTTCGCCCTCGAAATTCGTCACTTGGTAACAAACAGATGAGGATACCTCTCCTCATAATATCCTCAAGATCCAATGTAGATTATTCTAATTGGTGGTTCCTCCATAAAACTTTCAACAAGCGAGTGTTCTTGTTTCGTAGGACTTTTTCACTTCGATACAGAATCTCTATCGGTTGTTCTTCATAAGAAAGATCTTTCTCCAGCGGTACAACTTCTGAGCTGAGTACATGTGAAGGATCATGTATGTACTTTCTCAGGAGAGATACATGGAACACATCATGAATTTGAGAGAGATTCGGTGGAAGCGCCATTCGGTAAGCTACCTTCCCAACATGATCCAGTGTTTTGAAAGGACCGATATTCCTAGGGCTCAGCTTTCCCTTATTTCCAAATCTCATTACTCTCTTCCAAGGAGATATTCGTAAGAACACTTTATCACCAACTTCAAACTCTAGGACTTTTCTTCAATTATCGGCATAACTTTTTTGTCGACTCTGAGCTGTTCTTATGTGTTGTTGAATAGATCAGACCTTTTCTTCCATCTCATCAACAAGATCTGGTCCTAATAGATTTTTTCCCCAACTTCATCCCAGAAAGTTGGAGTCCTGCATTTCTGTCCATAGAGAGCTTCATAATGAGCCATCTGAATACTATAGTGAAAGCAATTATTATAAGAAAATTCCACCAAAGGTAGGTGTTGATCCCAACCTCCTTTGAAATCCATAGAGCAAGCTCTCAACATATCTTATAGAGTTTGAATTGTCCTCTCAGACTGAACATCTGTCTGAGGATGATAAGCAGTGATGAAACTCAACTATGTATCCAGAGTATGCTGAAGAGACTTTGCCAAGAATTTGAGGTAAACCTCAGATCCCGATTAGATATAATGGAAAGTGGTACTCCATGCAATCTTACCACTTCCTTTACATATATCTCGGCAAGCTGATCCAGAGAGAAATCTTCTATAATAACAATGAAGTGTGCCAAATTTTTAAGACGATAAACTATGACCCAGATAACATTATTTCCTTTGGATGTTTTAAGAATTCTGGTGACAAAGTCCATAGTGATGTTTTCCCATTTCCATTCGGGTATGGGTAATGGTTATAACATCCTCTTAGACTTCTGTCTCCTAGCTTTAACTTGCTGACAAACCAAGCATAAAGAGACATATTCAACAACATCTCTTTTCATGCCATCCCACTAGAAGTACTCTTTCAGGTCCCTATACATCTTCGTGCTTCCAGGATGAATAGAGAATGAAGAACTATGAGCCTCATCCAGCAGCTCCTTTAATTCTGGGATGGGAGGAATACAAACCCGATTTCTGAACTTTATTATCCCATCACAATCAAGGTTGAATTCAGGAACATTTATCACCTTATTTTGTAACTCTACATCTTCTTTCTGTGCCTCTTTAATCTTCACATGTATAGATGGTTGAACATTCATTTGAGAAAGATA
Source organism: Viscum album (assembly GCA_963277665.1). Lineage (NCBI taxonomy): Eukaryota > Viridiplantae > Streptophyta > Magnoliopsida > Santalales > Viscaceae > Viscum > Viscum album. The sequence continues at coordinate 1,408,511,161 of OY728130.1, forward strand.
AGAATTTTCCCCTTCCATTATAATTCCAAGATCCATCCTTTGTAAATCCATAAATATTGGATCTTTTGTGATCCTCATCATGGATAATCTAGCATGGTCTTGTAGACTTAATGCATCTACCACCTTGTTTGCTTTCCCAGGGTGGTAATGAATTGAGCAGTCGTAATCCTTAATCAGCTCCAACCATCTTCTTTGACTCACATTCAGCTCCTTTTGTGTGAAAATATACTTTAAACTTTTATGATCAGTATAAATATCACACCTTTATCCATAAAGATAATGCCTCCAAATCTTTAATGCAAATATTACGGCAGCTAACTCCAAATCATGAGTTGGGTAATTTTTCTCATGGATTTTCAACTATCGTGAGGCATAAGCTATCACCATATCATTTTGCATGAGAACACACCTCAATCCCTTCTTGGATGCATCACTGTAGATCACAAACCTTTCTCCACTACAAGGCAGTGTGAGCACAGGTGTACCGAATAACCTTCTTTTTAACTCCTTGAAATTCTATTCACACTCCTCTGTCCAAATGAACTTAACTCTTTTTTGAGTCAACCTGGTGAGTGGATTAGATAATCGTGAAAAATCTTTCACAAAACATCGATAATATCCAGCCAAACCAAGAAAACGTCGGATCTCAGTTACTATTGTTGGTCTCGACCATCTTTCGATAACCTATGTTTTTGCGAGATCCACAGATATCCCCTCTTTTGAGATTATGTGACCCAAAAATGCAACTTTTTGAAGCCAAAATTCACACTTAGTAAATTTGGCATAAAGCTTCTCCTTTATCAGGGTCTTCAATACAATTCTCAAGTGATATTCATGTTCTTCCTTGCTCTTTGAATAGACAAGAATATCATCTATAAAGACTACCAAAAAGTGATCAAGATAGTCTCTAAATACTCTATTAATTAGATCCATGAAGATAGCAGGGGAATTAGAAAGACCAAATGGAATCACTATAAATTCATAGTGTCCATACCTTGTACGAAAATCCCTCTTTGGTATATCCTCCCTTTTGACCCTTAATTGATGATACCCTGAACGAAGATCAATCTTGGAAAAGTATTGAGCTCCATGTAGTTGGTCAAATAATTCATCAATGCATGGGAGAGGATATTTGTTCTTGATAGTGATCTTGTTAAGTTCTCGATAATCAATGCAGAGTCTCATTGATCCATCTTTCTTCTTAACAAACAGAATAGGTTCTCCCCAAGGTGACGCACTAGGGCGTATGAATCCCTTATCAAGATTCTCTTGGAGTTTCTTCTTCAATTCCTACAACTCAATTGGGGCCATTATATAATGTGTCTTTGAAATAGGCAAAGCACCCGGTATGAGTTTTATTGAAAACTCAACTTCACGATTTGGTGGAAGACCCAGCAATTCCTCCAAAAAGACATCATCAAAATCCCGTACAATGGGAATATTCTTAATCGTGAGTTTCTCACCAACCATTTGAGATAAATAACCTTCATTTAGTGGAATCAAGACCCATAAGATGGAAGAAATTTCCACTGGAAGGTTATGTTCATCCTTGCATCGATAGACGATCATAGATTGATCTGGAATATGAAATGTGACTTCCCTTCTTTGAAAATTGATATGAGATCCATATAAAGAAATCCAATCCATTCCAATAATCACATCAAATTCCACTATAGGAAGGATCACAATATTTGCAGGAAGCACTTTCCCACAAACTTCAATTGGAGAAGAATTATAAACTTTTGATGCAACTGTTGTGCCATTAGGGGTTGTCACAGCTAACTCAATATCTAACTGTTGAGGCAATACGGTGATACCCTTAGAAAATTATTCAGAAATAAAAGAGTGGGTGGATCCAGAATCAAATAAAAAATTTGCTACTTTAGAGTGGATGGTAAGTGTACCTTTCACCACTTCGTTATCATACTCCACATCGCTGATAGAAATTGCACATGACTTTACTTTGTCTTTAGCCTTAAGAGTTCGTTGACGTCGATCATCATCAACAACCCTTGGATTAGGGAATTGATTAGCATAATGCCCCATTTCCTTGTACTTGTAACATTGAAGTGTAGGAGGTGCACCCTGTGTAGCCTTTTCTTTGTTCACATCACTAGACATCTTCTTCCCATCATTACGACATTCAAATGCCCGATGACCTTCTTTTCCACATTTGAAACATTTACTTGTCCCTTTTAGACAACTCCCTCCATGTTTCTTTCCACACTTTGAGCATATGGGAAAACTCATCTTCTTTTCAGTGTGGTCTTTAGATTTTCCTTTGAATTCCATTTTCCTCTTCTTATCAAACGCATATGACTGATGGGTTACTAAAATCTCCATCTCAACATTGAGAGCACATAGAACGATTTCCTCGTAGCTATTGAAGTCCCTTATGTCTAACGCCCTTCGAAGACTTGGTTTTAATCCACTAAAGAATCAATCGATCTTACTCTCAGGTTGGATAATAATCCCAGAAGCGTACCTTGCAAGTCTTGTAAAATTTGATTCGTAGGTACCAATAGATTCATCATCATTTTGCTTTAGTTCAAGAAACTCCTTCTCCATATTTTTTCGAAGAATATGAGGGAAGTACTTATTGAAAAATAAGTTATTGAACTCGTCCCATTCCATAGACTCAATTTCATCTCTTTGCCTCGTATTCTTGATAAGATTCCACCATTGATCAGCATCACCTTCCAAACGATACACTGCTAAGATGACTTTGTCATGTTTAGAACATTGAAGAACTAAAAATATCTTTTCAGTTGTACCGATCCATTGTTCAACAACTAATGGATCAGTAGACCCACTGAATGAGGGTGGATGCTACCTCATGAAGGATTCAATAAAATGTTGCTCCTTCCTTTGCTCGTTTGGAAGTCCTACATAATTCATAGCTTGAGAAAGTTGTGTGAGCATGGCTACAAGATTTTTCATTCCAGCTCCCATAACGTTTTGTTGCTCAGGGGGACAATCATTGCATTACCCGTCGCATTCAGAATTAACACAGTTCCTTTGGGTTCTAGCCATTGACTAAAACCAAGAAAAATAGTGTGACAAATACTAGTTATAATAGGAAAACCACATAATCAAGAATAAAATTTCACGCTTTTGGTCTTATCATAGGTTATTAATGGCCATTTCTAAAACACTAATATTGTGTTCTATGCTTAGATATATCCTTAGGGTTCTTACTAAGGCTTTTACATCCTAGTTTCCAAAGGTTGACTATACATTTCCTCTGATACCAACTATAACGACCCATACTTTACATACATTTTTATTACTTCAGAATTGAAGCATACTTATTACAATATATAACAAAACCATGAAAGGACCGTATAGGTATAGTGTCTTTAGAAACCGGGAAACATAAACAACTGGTTCATAAATCATCTACATTGTCTCCCATTTATTTCATCATATCTAGAGTCCCTTTTGGCATATTATACTTAATACCCTTCTTCCAGACCTGGGGAAAAGAAAACATACAAAAGGGTGAGCTCAAATGATCAGTAAGGATAAACAAAAGAAATATCAATCATATCATATTCTTAAGAACATAACATTTTGAAAATATTGTCCTGCAAAAGAGATCATAATATCATGACATGGGATCAATCATAATAGTGAAATGTAATCCAAATAATCATAACATAAAACATGAAACTTTGTGGCATACACACATAATAATAGAGAATCATTTCTTATTATTCTAGACTCATTTCCAAGACTATCTTAGCGGACAAAGTCCATTTCTGAACTGAGTTCACTCCTCGTTTCAGTCCTGTTTCACTGAACCGGATTAACCTTCCGTTCCATCCATGTCTATCTCATGAGACATAAATCTTTACCCAATGAATTGGAGGGAGATATAGGTACCACCCATCTCATAATGAAACCATTCTTATGTGTGTGCCACAAAATCATAAATCATACATCATAGCATAACCCATGTAATAAAAATGGGATTCTTATACATCATGCCATCATAACATAAATCATATAAGATAAAATGACTTCATAAAAATAATTCCATCATAATATAATAAAATAAATGTAAAAATAGGGATATAAATAGAACCATATATTATTTTATATGGAAAATAATTTTGATAAAATTCTTGAACTCCATTCTTGAGGAAAATATCCTTTCTACTTCAAAAACATTTTCCTTTCTTAAAATTTCATATAATTTTAAACTAAAAGAAGTTGATTAAAAATAAACTTGAAAACTTGTAAAGGAATATTCATGGAAATAATGTTCTAAAATTCCATTTAGGCTATATAAGTTAAAAAAACATTCTTCTCATACTTTGGCCTGAAAAGTCAAAAAGTACCTCGTACTAAAAATGACAAAAGATTCCTTTCACATCTTTTAATAAAAACTCACCAATGGGTAAAATTGGATTTAAACCATTGTAGGTGGATTGAAATAATATTACTTATTGAGGAAACATGTATGTGGATGATAAATATTCCCCAGTAAATCTGGAAGTATAAACAATCTCGGATAAAAATGAGATTGTGAGATTTTCCCTTACCTTAGGTCCGATTTGCTTCGTACGTGTCCGAACCTCCTGTATAATGATTTAAATAATGTTATTGACTTATTCCAGAATCATACCCATTATTATGATATCATATATGGTCATATTATTATATTCTTAGCTTCTTATTAGTAATATTTCATTGCTACTTGTTATTCGGGTGTTTATTGCTTTTTGTTCTTATGGGTGTTTTGTTGAATAAATTATTATTCTTATTTTTAGGTTATAGATACCTCATTTCCAGAATGGTATTAGTGTAATATATATCATATTTATTCATTCAATTAATTTATATAATCATTATGTAATGAAGATCATGTAGAACGAGTCGCATCATATCGTGGAGATGGTAGGCCGTACGTACGCACGAGCGATGATATCGTTCCCATGATCGTGGAATTGTATTGAAGTGTATGTATAATATTTCAGAATCAATATCACTTTAAAATAATAATATATAGTTATTCTTTACACCATTATATCCATCCAAGTAAGGTGGTGGTGGAAAACAGATTACACCACGACGTGGAGACAATATTCCGTACGTACGCACGCGCGGTGATTTCGTTTTCCGTAGGATGGATAGAAGGTGAAATATGGTTGTTTCATATTTATAATAAAATATCAGTATATGAGTGATATTTATGTTATTACTTCATAATGAAACAACTAAATAAGAAGAAGTATAAGAAGAAATAAAGTTGAAAGAATCGGTAACGGACATTACCTCTTCTTTGAAGCGTCTCTTCTTAACCTCCTCTTAGGGCACTAAAGATGGTCTTTGAAGAAGACCAGGACCTCTAGGATGTTTCTAGGGAAGTGGATAAGAGAAATTTGTAGGATTTGGACGAGATTTATGTCTCAAAGTGGTGTGATGAGGAGAGGGAGGAGGTGCCCTTTTATAAGGGAGGAGAGGGGCACCATTGGAAAAACTAAAAATATTATTTTATTATAAAGTCATATTCGGTTTTTAATAGCTCCAAATTGATTTATTTCGAAGCTAAGGTGGGGATGGGTCAAAATACTCTCATAAAATAGAATTTAGAAAAGTTTAGGTTTCTATTTTAACCTTATCATTTAGATTTAACTTTAAGTTAAATAATTTTACTTTTACTGTGTCTTCTTGTTTTCTTACACTATAAGGTTAATAAACTTACTATAACAAGCCGAACAAACACAAAGTTGTTCATTATTAATATAGATAACCTTATATAAGTCATTTGGCCTAAACTTATATTTTTAGGAATAAAATAAAAATTAATAATATAATATTTGTTTTAAAAACTATTTTATGTCAATTTGACACTATTTGGTAATTGATTTTTTGTGAAAATCATAACAGAATGATTATTTCAAAAAAAGTTAATTAAATCAATAATAAAATGTCATATTAACCTAAAAAATTAGTTTAATTCAAACAAAGTCTCAAATTACATTTATTTGGTTATTTATAATATCAATTATTTTAATATTTCATTATTTAGGTAATTACTGCATCACCATTGTGTAACGCCCCGACCCCAGCTACCCAGAGTCGGTGCATTAATTACATAACATTGGCATGATCACGAGAAAGATCAAGTCTCGAAAGACCGATTAGTTTAGTAGCCTTGAAATAACTAGATACATCCATAAATTTTTACATTACATCATAAAAAAAAACATCTTGTCTTCATATCCCCTCATACTATCCCTGCAGGTCATTCATAAATTACTTCTTCATAATCCTGGAAAAAAATAAATAAAACATTGAAAGGGGTGAGCTCGGATGCTCAGTAAGGATAACATTATAGCAGAAGCTTTCATAAATGAGCATAAACACTTAAGGCAAATTATAACTAAAACAAAATCCTTTTAAACTTGAACTTCAGCATAAAATGGCAAAGGTAAAATGAAATAATGCCATTTACTTACTCACATGGATATTCTACTAGTCGAATGATCACATGCAATATTAATAACCACTTTCATAATGATGGAATGCATAATGCCAGACTATCATAACCACATAGCCAAGGCCTCGTGCCAAGACTACAAATAAGATTTTGCCAAGGCCTTGTGCCAAGACACTAGTTTGTCTCATGAGACCTACCGATGCATCGAGGAGCTATAGCGGGCTCCACCCGTCACTTATTAAGTCCAATGCATTCCTCATATGAATAGGTTTAAGCATAAAATAAACATTCGTATTGAAACTAGCATACGAAATGTCAATACTTTTACCACAAACCTTGAATGGTATAAAAATAGCACATCCACAGTCAAACATAACTCATTCGATACAATATGGAAGATTGTATTGTATCACATTAACCTCAATCAAGAATAATGAAGGATGTTGACATAGATGAAAATAATCATCAAAACTATTTGAGAGAAATATCCCCCTTTTCTTGAAATCATTTAAAAGTCACACTATTTGTCAAAAAGCCATTTAAAATAGATTTTTGAATCAAAGTGTCCCATACCACTTTGAAACTTTTTAAAAGGATTTTTAATTTTAAAACTTTAATGTCCATATAAATAAATCCTTAAAACCATTTTTAAAATATGGACATTAATGAGCATGATTTAGAAGAATAATTCTTTAAAACATTTAAAAATGGTATTTTGGTTAGAGTTTCTAACCAAAAGAGAGACACTTGAATACAAATAATTGAGGTAATCAAAACATTGTAATATCATGAGAATAAAGGAATTCATGATATACTATGTCAAAGTACATTATATACACCACATAGAAGTGATTTGGTGTATATCATCAAAGAAGTCTCAATGGAATGTAAATTGAGATGAAATTTCTCGAAAAGGTTGTATCCTTAGGTTAAGGATAAATTAATGACATAATTATGTGTGACAAATATAAATACACTAAATATGATTGGATATTCAGTGTAAAACAATCAAAGGACATTCACACATATTCTTGTAAAAACAATACCAACGAATTGGATGTTTAACTCAACAAATGGAGAATGAGTTAAAATTACTCTTATCAAATTCATATCAATGACTTGAGAATTACCAATGGAGTGATTATGTGTATAAAACTTCTATCCACAGCAAGGGGAGTGGAAATTATGACATAATCAAATGAATAGTGATTCCACACATAATCTTGGGGTAATATAATCAATGAAATATGTGTAAAGCCAAATGAGTGGAAATTGAAATCTCAAATTCCCTTATCGATTAGGTAACTTACGAAACATACACCCATGAAAGAAGTATCATACCATGATGATGTAAATACCCATAAATTAAATTATATTACACAATGAATACGATCATGGGAAGTACACATACACCACATGCAATAATTAAGTGGTGATCAATGGAATTCTCACGGAATTAAAAGTGAGATAAGAAAACCCTTACATTGTACTTTTTCCTTGGTCGATGGTAGGTTTACCTCCTGTATAATGGTGAAATAATTGTTATTGAATAATAAAAGAATCATTTACTTTAATATGATATCATATATGATCTTTTATCATTGATTTGTTAATAATATTTTAGAATTATCGTCATTTCGGGTGTTAACGGGTTCATTTTACTTTATATTCTTTGTTATGTGAGACATATTCGTTATTAATGGGATGTATATTATTCATATCCAGAATGGTATCAAGTTCTTAAACATCATTTTTAAATCATCAAATTATACGATGGAGAATGAATCTCATCGCGTTCGTGGAGACGGTAGTCCGTACGTACGCACGAACGCTACTTCCATTTAATTTTTATTTTAAAAGAATCGAATCCAAATTATACATAGGTATATTACTATTCCAGTATAATATAATATTTTATATATGTTACTTAAGTTCATTTACACCATCCTTTATACGTTCCATGTGTGGTATGAACGAGTCATATCATTTTAAGGGGGCGGTAGTCCGCACTTCCTCAAATGAAATTATCGTATGTATATACAACATGAAACGAATAATGGTATGAAATAAAATGGAATTACAGAAGCTTATATATAAAATATATATCATTAATATCATATTTAATTACAGTGCCATCCTAATGGCCACCATGAGAGGCGGTAAGATGTATTTGAACAATCATCGTTTCGTGAGGCGTTAGTTTGCCATCCACAGAAACATTATGTTCATCATCCATTAGATGGAGTTGTGTGAATGTGTAGTTTGAATCCTTCTTATAACAACATACTAGTATATTGAGGATACTGGTGTTGTTACAAAATAAAGTAAATAAAAAGATTTTGGGGGTTGGAGAAGCAAAATAAATGAAAATACTTTAAGAGAAATTGTTACCTTTAATTTAGGTAACTCACTTTGGTTGGAACCAAAGGACTTCTTGAAATGCTTTCTGCCTAAGGGGAATCTTCAAGGAGGAGGAGAGGGATGTGGGGAGCTTAGTTGGGCAGAGTTTGGACGAGCCAAGTGGCTTGAGAGGTGTGAGGAAATGAGAAGGAGGAGTGCCCTTTTATAAGAGGGGTGAGGGGCACCTTTGGAAAAGCTAGAAATATTAATTTATAATAAATTCATATTCGGTTTCCAAAGGCTCCAAAGTTGACTATTCAAAGGATGAGGTGGGGATAGGTCGAAAACAACTCATCCAATAGAATTTAGACAGGTTTGGGTACTTATATTAACCTTATCTTTAAGTATTAACTCTAAGTTAATTAGTTTCACTTTTACAATGTCTCTTTGTATTTTTATATAATATGGTTAATAAAATTACTATATACATCCAAGCGACCCCCAAGTGGTCCATTAATGATTACCCTATCATAATATAAGTCTCTTGGCCGAACCTTAGATTTTTAGGAATTTAATATCAATTAATAATATAATATTTGTTTTAAGAACTCTTTTATGTCAATTTTGACACTATTCAATAGTTGATTTTTGTGAAACTCATAACAGATTGATTACTTCTAAAAAAGTCAATTAAATCAATCCTAATATATCATATTATCCTATAAAATTAGTTTAATTCATTAAAAGTTTCATATTATATTTATTTGGGTATTTATAATATTAATTATTTTAATTTTTCACTATTATAGTAATTACTGCATCATCATTGTGTCATAAATAAAATAAATTATTTAATGTCTAAAAATTATAAATAAAATATCATTATGTAGAAAATCTTTTTAGCTTTCTAATGAATATTTATAATCTAAAATCCAACATATATAACCCTATGTAACAATTGTTGTTCTAAAAGATATATGCTTGTGTCATTTTTGTATTCATTTTAACTAAATTAAAATAAAGTGTCATTATCACTTACAAGTGGATCCATGGGGTCCCAAAATAGACCCAAAGATTCCCATGGTCGACAATGTATCAACCAATAGGGTTAAGACACGTTTTAAGGTAATTTAGTATTATTATAATATTATTTTTTTAACCCTTATTTACCGGATTTACCCTTAACCATGGTAAATAAAATATTTACCGCAGTAATTATTCAAAATGTCTAAAAATAAAAGTTACCTATTTACACAATTTTAACATCCTGATTCCAAATATGGAATCCATTTTCCTAAATTCAAAACACAGAAGTGGCAGAAATTAATTTAAAATTAAATCCCGCTGTCAAAACAAAAAGCGTGTTTTTAAGAGATAATAACTATCAAAAGATTGACACTCGTTTATGTTCGGTTTAATTGTAAAATTATGTCCAATGACCAACATTATATTAAATGGTAAAAATATATTCTAAATATACTTTAAAACCACTCAAATTCATAATTTATCACTATTAATTATTTTGATTAAAAAAGTTGTTTTTAATTAAAATTTAGTAATTTTCACTATTCATCAAAATATAAAAGTTATCTGAAAAGTACCAAAATTTCTCCCTAGGATAATTTCAATATTCCGAATCCAAAAATGAAGTCCATTTTTAAATATAAAATATATATAATTTCAAAAATTAGGTATTACTATTCATAACGGCTAGTTTGATTGGTTGTGGTGTGTGTTAAAACTCAAGGTTGCGTACAACACACGCTACTGTATTATTCAAAGAAAGCGTACCGTGGAAGCTTGGGATGTTTCATTTTAAATTTTTGATGTCCCCATTTAGTCAAAAAGTTTAAAATATAGTATTTAAAAATGGTTCACTATTAAAGTTGATAAAAGTGCAATACTGAAAATGAATTTGTTCTTGCATTATATCTAAGAAACTCATAATATGGATTCTAAAATTATAAGGATTATATAAACATTAAAATTTATATAATACTATTCATAACATCTTTTGAACGGCTTGTTTGGTAAGTCATGGTGTGCTTGAACATGGTGTTGCATGTAGTGAAAGTTATTGAATTATTTTGAAGAAATAACACACTATGAAATCTTGGGGTGTTACATTCTCCCCTCCTTCAATAAATTGCGTCCTCGCAATTTGAAATTGTTCTTCGAAAAAAAAAGGTTGAAAATAGATAATATATTTGTGGGAAAACCCACATCGGAAATTGGGTTACTAAAATTTAGTCTTAATATGAGAAAAAGAGAAATCAAAGGGTCACCACCAAATTATGATCTCGATTAGGAGAACATTGGTGGCAACTAGAGACATATAATTGGAGGAAAAATGTAAATATTTATAGGTGGTGATTGAGGTCATCAATCACAAACAAGTGTAAAATTGAGGTCCTTATAATCATCAATCTATGATGATTTGAAATACCATCGGTTCAACAAAACATAGGGTATTAGGATAACACATTTTTGACGTTTCAAAATATCTTAGTTGAAATCCCACATCGAAAAATGAATTAATGAGGCCTCTATTTAAAATAAAGAGTCGAAAGTATGAAGATTACCGAAAATAACACATACTAGGGTTCCATGAAGGAAAATATGGATATGGAGGAGAAATCTAACCATCAATTATCTGATGGAGAGTGGTAGAGAACATGGCTATGAAAAGGCCAAAAATCCCAAAGCCATAAATTTGTGATGATTTAAGGTACCATCTAGGACAACATTTTTGTTCTATGTTTCTTTTATTAATGTTTGGGATTTTATTTATGAGATTGGCTAAGAACATTATGAGATATACTTAAATTTTAAGTAGATTTTCATTCCTTAATAAATTTCCACCACTAACTCAATTTTTTTTTTTTAAACGATGAGTATTCAAGAAGACTTGGTCACACTGGAAGAGCTAGAATAAACTTCTATAGAATCACATGATCCATGCAGGATAAACCATATATTAATCAAAACCAAAATGGTTAGTGAATGATCTAATGATCCCCCATAAGGATATTCATTGAGATAAATATACACTAATCTTAATTTCTAAAATTAAACCAACAATACCCCAAAGTTAAATAGATACCATTCAATAACCAATTGTCCTTAAAATCCTTTAATATAATCCAAACTAATATTGAAACCCAAAACATAGAAGAATTTGATTATGTAGTCTCCCATGTTACATTGTATCACCAAATTACATCAAATACTCTTAAAGTCACATACTTAAAAGTAATCATCACATATTCTCTGTTATAGGTTAATCATTTCCATAAATAACCCAAATCACTATAAATCAACAATAAAAATGTAGATAAAAATCCACCATTACTCTACAAATGAAACCTCATTGTATTCTATTTTCCTTGGGCATATAGTGTTCCTAACAAAACGAACATCTTCCAAAATAACATTTATCACTTAATCACCAAATCATTTTCCTATATCAAGGGTATTCATTTGATAAGACATAAGAACCCAAATCATCTTATTATTGATCAATAAAATCATTTAACAAAAAAAAAATAGTCACACTAACCAGGGACTTCACGTAGTCCAGTGGTAGGCGATAAATCCCAATCGCACTTTGGTTGTGGGTTCGATTCCCACGGCTTTGTCCGACGCGATGGGTTGTCACACGGTCTACGTGTTGTCCTTTTTCAAAAACTATATTTTATAATATTACCAAAATGAGATAAATTCCTCAAAATAACATAATTTAACCACAAATGTTATATCATACTTTGCATTTTCATCCCAAATTATAATAACTTATCATTTTCTCAAACCCCAATGATCATATAAAACCAAATGGTTATTTATACCTATATCCACAAGAGAAGAGACAATTCTTCCTCAAATATCATTCTCACATGGCAAACTGCGGGGTTACAAATACAAGAGAAAATTATTCCAAAGCAAACCCATCAACAAGGAGTGCTAATACTTTTTAAATTTTTCTCCAGCCATTTATTTCCACATAGCTTCTTCTTTGACCAAGAAAATATCCTATAAAATAGGACATTCACTCGGGTAATGGCCAGGTCCCCTACATTTACGACAAATGACTGTAAATGGACTCTTGGGACCATTTTTATCTTCTTCCATAGTACTCTTCATTTTTCTTCGGCAATTCTTCACTTTATGTCCTTCCTTCCCGCACGTAAAACATTTCGTTGTCCCATTGAGACACTTTCCTGGGTGTCTCTTTCCACAATTCCTGCATGATGAAAATTGAGGTTTCTTTTCTCCATGGTCTCCATTGCTGGAGATCTTATCATTTATCACCTTTCTCTTCCTTGTTGAGTCTGGGAGTTGGTTAATATATATGTTGTTGATCATATTTTTGGAAAACTGATTTGGCATAAAGACGATATCTTTTACGCCTATCAACATTCCATTTTGTTGATCATTGCCACCACTGTTCCCAACTTGTACATCATTCTCAAAGTCACTATGACTTCCTTGGAATCCAGCCATTGACTAAAACCAGAAGGCATTGTGTGAGTAATAGTAGTCGTAAAATCATTTAGAGATTAAAATGTCACCATATTCTCAATTTGAAACATATTAGGATTAACCAAGGTCATTTTCTCTCATCTTATGTATATATTACTTAAATCGGTTTGTAAAGAAAATGTAAATTATCCTAAGCATATCCCCCGGGAGTGTCGTAACCAAGAGTGCAGCAAGGCCCGTTGTCGTGCACCAGTTCCCGTTCGAGTCTAGCTCAAAGCGGTGTTTTCGGGTTTTACCCCTAGGTACATCTGTGCCATAGCCGCCTCTACCTGCTCGTATCCAGACAGGGATGTATTGCTCGGAAAACTCACAAAATCTTTAAAATACCAAAATTCTAGGAAGTTTTTTTTTATACTAATCCTCAAAGTTCATCTTAGGTCTACGTGCTCTAATCAGAGTTTATCTAAATCTAGCTACCAAGGTTTGTACTAAACTTCCTCTGATACCAACTGTAACGCCCCGACCCCAGCTACCCAGAGTCGGTGCATTAATTACATAACATTGGCATGATCACGAGAAAGATCAAGTCTCGAAAGACCGATTAGTTTAGTAGCCTTGAAATAACTAGATACATCCATAAATTTTTACATTACATCATAAAAAAAACATCTTGTCTTCATATCCCCTCATACTATCCCTGCAGGTCATTCATAAATTACTTCTTCATAATCCTGGAAAAAAATAAATAAAACATTGAAAGGGGTGAGCTCAGATGCTCAGTAAGGATAACATTATAGCAGAAGCTTTCATAAATGAGCATAAACACTTAAGGCAAATTATAACTAAAACAAAATCCTTTTAAACTTGAACTTCAGCATAAAATGGCAAAGGTAAAATGAAATAATGCCATTTACTTACTCACATGGATATTCTACTAGTCGAATGATCACATGCAATATTAATAACCACTTTCATAATGATGGAATGCATAATGCCAGACTATCATAACCACATAGCCAAGGCCTCGTGCCAAGACTACAAATAAGATTTTGCCAAGGCCTTGTGCCAAGACACTAGTTTGTCTCATGAGACCTACCGATGCATCGAGGAGCTATAGCGGGCTCCACCCGTCACTTATTAAGTCCAATGCATTCCTCATATGAATAGGTTTAAGCATAAAATAAACATTCGTATTGAAACTAGCATACGAAATGTCAATACTTTTACCACAAACCTTGAATGGTATAAAAATAGCACATCCACAGTCAAACATAACTCATTCGATACAATATGGAAGATTGTATTGTATCACATTAACCTCAATCAAGAATAATGAAGGATGTTGACATAGATGAAAATAATCATCAAAACTATTTGAGAGAAATATCCCCCTTTTCTTGAAATCATTTAAAAGTCACACTATTTGTCAAAAAGCCATTTAAAATAGATTTTTGAATCAAAGTGTCCCATACCACTTTGAAACTTTTTAAAAGGATTTTTAATTTTAAAACTTTAATGTCCATATAAATAAATCCTTAAAACCATTTTTAAAATATGGACATTAATGAGCATGATTTAGAAGAATAATTCTTTAAAACATTTAAAAATGGTATTTTGGTTAGAGTTTCTAACCAAAAGAGAGACACTTGAATACAAATAATTGAGGTAATCAAAACATTGTAATATCATGAGAATAAAGGAATTCATGATATACTATGTCAAAGTACATTATATACACCACATAGAAGTGATTTGGTGTATATCATCAAAGAAGTCTCAATGGAATGTAAATTGAGATGAAATTTCTCGAAAAGGTTGTATCCTTAGGTTAAGGATAAATTAATGACATAATTATGTGTGACAAATATAAATACACTAAATATGATTGGATATTCAGTGTAAAAAAATCAAAGGACATTCACACATATTCTTGTAAAAACAATACCAACGAATTGGATGTTTAACTCAACAAATGGAGAATGAGTTAAAATTACTCTTATCAAATTCATATCAATGACTTGAGAATTACCAATGGAGTGATTATGTGTATCAAACTTCTATCCACAGCAAGGGGAGTGGAAATTATGACATAATCAAATGAATAGTGATTCCACACATAATCTTGGGGTAATATAATCAATGAAATATGTGTAAAGCCAAATGAGTGGAAATTGAAATCTCAAATTCCCTTATCGATTAGGTAACTTACGAAACATACACCCATGAAAGAAGTATCATACCATGATGATGTAAATACCCATAAATTAAATTATATTACACAATGAATACGATCATGGGAAGTACACATACACCACATGCAATAATTAAGTGGTGATCAATGGAATTCTCACGGAATTAAAAGTGAGATAAGAAAACCCTTACATTGTACTTTTTCCTTGGTCGATGGTAGGTTTACCTCCTGTATAATGGTGAAATAATTGTTATTGAATAATAAAAGAATCATTTACTTTAATATGATATCATATATGATCTTTTATCATTGATTTGTTAATAATATTTTAGAATTATCGTCATTTCGGGTGTTAACGGGTTCATTTTACTTTATATTCTTTGTTATGTGAGACATATTCGTTATTAATGGGATGTATATTATTCATATCCAGAATGGTATCAAGTTCTTAAACATCATTTTTAAATCATCAAATTATACGATGGAGAATGAATCTCATCGCGTTCGTGGAGACGGTAGTCCGTACGTACGCACGAACGCTACTTCCATTTAATTTTTATTTTAAAAGAATCGAATCCAAATTATACATAGGTATATTACTATTCCAGTATAATATAATATTTTATATATGTTACTTAAGTTCATTTACACCATCCTTTATACGTTCCATGTGTGGTATGAACGAGTCATATCATTTTAAGGGGGCGGTAGTCCGCACTTCCTCAAATGAAATTATCGTATGTATATACAACATGAAACGAATAATGGTATGAAATAAAATGGAATTACAGAAGCTTATATATAAAATATATATCATTAATATCATATTTAATTACAGTGCCATCCTAATGGCCACCATGAGAGGCGGTAATATGTATTTGAACAATCATCGTTTCGTGAGGCGTTAGTTTGCCATCCACAGAAACATTATGTTCATCATCCATTAGATGGAGTTGTGTGAATGTGTAGTTTGAATCCTTCTTATAACAACATCCTAGTATATTGAGGATACTGGTGTTGTTACAAAATAAAGGAAATAAAAAGATTTTGGGGGTTGGAGAAGCAAAATAAATGAAAATACTTTAAGAGAAATTGTTACCTTTAATTTAGGTAACTCACTTTGGTTGGAACCAAAGGACTTCTTGAAATGCTTTCTGCCTAAGGGGAATCTTCAAGGAGGAGGAGAGGGATGTGGGGAGATTAGTTGGGCAGAGTTTGGACGAGCCAAGTGGCTTGAGAGGTGTGAGTAAATGAGAAGGAGGAGTGCCCTTTTATAAGAGGGGTGAGGGGCACCTTTGGAAAAGCTAGAAATATTAATTTATAATAAATTCATATTCGGTTTCCAAAGGCTCCAAAGTTGACTATTCAAAGGATGAGGTGGGGATAGGTCGAAAACAACTCATCCAATAGAATTTAGACAGGTTTGGGTACTTATATTAACCTTATCTTTAAGTATTAACTCTAAGTTAATTAGTTTCACTTTTACAATGTCTCTTTGTATTTTTATATAATATGGTTAATAAAATTACTATATACATCCAAGCGACCCCCAAGTGGTCCATTAATGATTAACCTATCATAATATAAGTCTCTTGGCCGAACCTTAGATTTTTAGGAATTTAATATCAATTAATAATATAATATTTGTTTTAAGAACTCTTTTATGTCAATTTTGACACTATTCAATAGTTGATTTTTGTGAAACTCATAACAGATTGATTACTTCGAAAAAAGTCAATTAAATCAATCCTAATATATCATATTATCCTAGAAAATTAGTTTAATTCATTAAAAGTTTCATATTATATTTATTTGGGTATTTATAATATCAATTATTTTAATTTTTCACTATTATAGTAATTACTGCATCATCATTGTGTCATAAATAAAATAAATTATTTAATGTCTAAAAATTATAAATAAAATATCATTATGTAGAAAATCTTTTTAGCTTTCTAATGAATATTTATAATCTAAAATCCAACATATATAACCCTATGTAACAATTGTTGTTCTAAAAGATATATGCTTGTGTCATTTTTGTATTCATTTTAACTAAATTAAAATAAAGTGTCATTATCACTTACAAGTGGATCCATGGGGTCCCAAAATAGACCCAAAGATTCCCATGGTCGACCATGTATCAACCAATAGGGTTAAGACACGTTTTAGGGTAATTTAGTATTATTATAATATTATTTTTTTTAACCCTTATTTACCGGATTTACCCTTAACCATGGTAAATAAAATATTTACCGCAATAATTATTCAAAATGTCTAAAAATAAAAGTTACCTATTTACACAATTTTAACATCCTGATTCCAAATATGGAATCCATTTTCCTAAATTCAAAACACAGAAGTGGCAGAAATTAATTTAAAATTAAATCCCGCTGTCAAAACAAAAAGCGTGTTTTTAAGAGATAATAACTATCAAAAGATTGACACTCGTTTATGTTCGGTTTAATTGTAAAATTATGTCCAATGACCAACATTATATTAAATGGTAAAAATATATTCTAAATATACTTTAAAACCACTCAAATTCATAATTTATCACTATTAATTATTTTGATTAAAAAAGTTGTTTTTAATTAAAATTTAGTAATTTTCACTATTCATCAAAATATAAAAGTTATCCGAAAAGTACCAAAATTTCTCCCTAGGATAATTTCGATATTCCGAATCCAAAAATGAAGTCCATTTTTAAATATAAAATATATATAATTTCAAAAATTAGGTATTACTATTCATAACGGCTAGTTTGATTGGTTGTGGTGTGTGTTAAAACTCAAGGTTGCGTACAACACACGCTACTGTATTATTCAAAGAAAGCGTACCGTGGAAGCTTGGGATGTTTCATTTTAAATTTTTGATGTCCCCATTTAGTCAAAAAATTTAAAATATAGTATTTAAAAAGGGTTCACTATTAAAGTTGATAAAAGTGCAATACTGAAAATGAATTTGTTCTTGCATTATATCTAAGAAACTCATAATATGGATTCTAAAATTATAAGGATTATATAAACATTAAAATTTATCTAATACTATTCATAACCTCTTTTGAACGGCTTGTTTGGTAAGTCATGGTGTGCTTGAACATGGTGTTGCATGTAGTGAAAGTTATTGAATTATTTTGAAGAAATAACACACTATGAAATCTTGGGGTGTTACACATTGTGTCATATATAACTTAAATTATTTAATGTCTAAAAATTATAAATAAAATATCATTAGGTATGAAATATTTTTATATTTCTAATGAATATTTATAGTCGAATTTATCTTATGTATAACCCTATATTAAAAATGAATTAGTTATTAAACTTTGATTTTAACTATTTTAACCCTTCTTTAAATAAATTAATAATAAATGTCCTAATATAATCCAAGTGGACCTAAATGGTCATATTTTATTCCTAAGGTTTTTTTGGTCGAATTACCCTTATCCAATAGAATTAGGACATGTGTTAGTGTAATAATAATATCATTTTTACCCTTAATTACCCTATTTACTTTCAACCGTGGTAAATAAAAGTAAAAAGTTACTATTCACCAAAAATTACTTTCATATCATTGAACCACATTTTAGTCCTTGATATTAACCGTGTCTCTCGGATTTTCGAAATTCCACTCATAGAAACGGTAAAATTAAGTTTTATGTGAATTTCTAAATTATCCTTGGAGGTGGGTAAAAGACGGTGAAAAGTTCAATAAAATTTTTATATATCTAAAATTATTATAAAATGATGTCAATGAATTATATTGAACTTATATAGGTATTATGTATCAATTTTGACCTAAAATAAATTTAAATAAAAATTCGGTTTTTAAATAGTAACCCAGTGTTTTCACTATTCATCAAAAATTGAAAGTTTTCAGAAAAATACCAAAATTTCACCCTAGGATAATTTCGATATTCCGAATCCAAAAATGAATTCAATTTTGAAAGATAAAATTTATAAAATTTCAAAAAGTGGGAATTACTATTCATAACGGCTAGTTTTAATAATATTTTAATAGCATATCATTGTTTAGTGAAACTCGGTATTGCGTGCAACGCAAGCTATCGAGGAAGGTCACGATTGCGTGTAAAGCAAGCCAAGCTAGTGTTGTGTGTAGTGAAATATTCTTTTGATGATGTATATAACATAAAAACAAAATATTTCTCATAAAAAAATCTCGGGTGTTACAGTAATATCTTGAATTTTATAAATATTTTTCTTAAATATTATATGGATTATTTTTGAGATCAGGAACTGAGATGGCATGCGGTTCTGAGCCCCAGTGTGGCTAGAATAAATTTTTGAAATATATTAAAATATTAAATAACATGCACACAAATTTTTCCTAAAAAAGTGAAATAAATTCTAAAAGAGTGACCAAATCATAAATCTAAGGGAACTTTTGTGTTTAGAATTGCGGTTTTACCCTAGGCACGACTTAACATTATTCGGCGTGGGCAGTTTTTGAAAAATTTGTTGCGGGTGTGAAATTAATAAAATAAAACAACTTAAGAATTTATTTTATTTTCTTCAGCGCACCGACCTACTCCCTCTTTAAATATAAGGCTATGGATTTTGTCTCAGTGTTGTTTTCTAAAAACCCTAGAGACCTAAACGTAGTTGGGGGAGATAATTCTTGGCGGATGACAACAGATTAGGATTAGATCATGGATCATCATGTCAGCGGAGTTGGAGGATCTCATAATTGGAGAAAATACAACTGTTCTTCATCAATGATTGATCCAAACTCCAAGTATAATGTTTTATTTATGTGGATTTTTCCTATTCATAATTTCTACAATGAATGAAAATCAATCGACGAATAGATTGATTTTCAGATTGATCACCTTACGAGAAGAGATTTATTTTGCAAGGATTTAAAGGGAGAAGTTTTTTTGATTAAATTGTTGATGGATTTGATTTTAATTCTAACAAAAATGAACCAATATTGACATGAAAATCAATCAAGGATCGTTCCTCTAGATTGATTTGTGTTTTTCTCCCCCAATTCCATGATTCACCATGGGCATTATTCATTTGGCCCGGGGTTCGACTATTCCCAATCAATCGATCGTTACACACCCGTTTCTTAGCACAATTTTATGATATCATATATTTGGGATCAAAATGATGTGATGGACGTGCAATGGTGGTTATGGGAGTGAATCAGATGATAGATGGTTCCCAATTTTGTGTTCTTCAGTGTTCTTCAACATGGAGCGGAGAACATCGATTTGATCCATTTTGTGAGCAGATATGGTAAAAAAACATGTTGATTCGGTGATGACATGAGAAAAAAAATTGGATCTTCAGTTTCCCAGCAAGGTGACCATCATATCTAGGGCTGGATCCTCGATCAGGATACGCGGGGGAGGAATGAGCGATTCTAGAAAATCACGATCCACACGGCATGTAATCTAGGATTACACGGTGTGTGGGGCCCCTGATTATGGCTCTAGGGTTTGGATGAAGTTAAGGATCACATGGAGTGTTGTCCCTATCACACGGTGTGTGACCCTCCATGGCTGACTTGACGTGTACTTCGGTAGTACACAGACACGGGTTGGAGTACTTGGGCACGGAAATGCCGTGTACCCCCACAAGGACATAGCTTGGCATACACAGAGCAGTACATGGACACGACTTCAGTACATGAACACATCTAGGTGATACGGGTAGGATACCATGTTTCTCTACATTCTATGTACTCATTCTACACATCGTGTACTCATTCTACACGTTGTGTATCTGGAGACTACATGTCGTGTGAGGCTCTTACACATAGGCAGGACTTGGGATAGTTCGACACATCGTGTACCCATTGGGACATGTCGTGTAGTCCCTTCAAGAGTGCTTAAGGTTCTATGTTTTCTTAGTTTGGACCAGTATAGGTTGAGTTCATTCCCTTGGTCATTTCCTCGAGGGTAAAGTGCAACATTACATCCATATCACTAGATTGTGATCCCCTCTAGAGGCTGGGTCTCAAATAGAGTTGTGGTGTCCCTCTGTGAGACTAGAGTGTGATCCTCTATCATCCATAGTTGGATTTTGTGAAATTATCATGACCACCCTAATCCGGGCAGTGATCCTCCATCTAGAAGGTTGTATTTGTAAGGTTTTTGTAATTTTTGGCATATGATCTCCTACATAGTGGGTTGATTCAGATTGGGTTCGTGGTGTCCCCCAGTTGTTTTGGGATTGACCCCTATCTGTGTATCAAAGTATTCTTAGACCAATGAATTCTCTTTGGGAAGGGACCAAATGAGCTAGACCTCTTCATAGAGTGTCTCCAATGATAGCATGGCTCGTGGAGCGAGTTCTCCCAGAATGAGCGTTGATTCGAGCAGAATCATGTGGCTTACAATTGGTTACGACTGCCGATGGCATGGTGTCTTTCTTGAGTATATCTAGGATTTTTCTTCTATATATTGATTTTTATATCTTGTATTGAGATGATTATACTTGGTTCTTCATGTTTAGTGTTTTAGGGGTGTCCTACTGAGTATTGTTATACTCACCCCTGCATAGGATTTTCCCACATGTGTCGTGTCCTGTTAAGATAACGACACTTTTAATGATGTCCTAGGAGGAAAGGGAGTGTGTGGAGCATAGTTGAAGATTGAAATACTGAAGTGTTTATCGAAGCATGATTTTTACTTAGTCCTAAACCTTAGAGTAGGTTGGATACTTTACAGTTATGGGTTGGGCATGTTTTTATCCCCTTTTCTATTTTCAGTACTTTACCATCATACTCTGTGGTGGGATCTTAGATGTATGCATGAATTCTTGTTTTTTTTTGTTTTAAATTTCATCGTTTTTTGTGATTGTATATGTTTGTGTGTAGGTAATTTAGGCTAATGCCTCCCATTTGTGGGATATGCCTACTCGGTGTTAGCCACCAGCCCCTGACCTATTGGAGACAGGCTTAGGGTAGTCACAGCACGGGCCCCTCTGGGAGGGGTCATGAAAATTACATATGTGTATTTAAATATAGTAAACAAGTATGTAAAGAAAATTTACTAGAAGTAAGGTGTGTTCTCTATGCGACTAAGAAAAGGTGTTTCCAAAGTTAGGGATGAGAAGCACACAACTTCTAATTGCTAAGTAAATGGTTATAATTGATTTTTTTATTTATTACCAAAAAAATTATCTAGCGTGTTATTTATATATAAGGAGACATTATTCTAGTTATGGGATTAATGTTTTTTGTGGTTTTTAATACTCTAGCAATAGTTTTTTTAATTCTAGAATAATTGAAAAACATAATGAATATAAAATGTAAGACTTGTATACTCAGTGTGGAAAGATAATAATTTTTCAAACAAAACTAATTATTTTTCGAGGATATACCAAGTATGGTTTTAGAATATTTAGAGTTAAAAACCTTAGGTATTATCGACACACTTATGTACTTAGTTTTAGAAAAAGAAAACTTTATAAATAAAGGTAAGCCACAAATCTTTTGAAACTAGTTCAGCTATAGAGAGTGAACTATTCTAAGGGTAATCTAGTGGTGAATATAATTCATTGGATTACTTTAAGTTTTTATTAAGGAATGTGAAAGTGAAGTATGGTATTTTCATTGTCAAAAGATATGAGTTACTTTAGACTGGTATGCCAAATAATATGTTGACCAAGCATTCATCGATCATTATAATATATCATTGAGTAATTCTTAAATGCATATTACCTTATCCACAACAAAGATATGATTATAATAAGAAGGGTTGATAAAGATTCTTACATGTTAACATTGATTAATAAAATGTAGCATAGATAAAATCTTAAATACACATTTCCTTACACGCATCAGATTCATGATGAAAATAAAAGGAGCATCAATGTTGTGATTTATATACATTGTGAAAAACTTTTATTTAGAGAAATTATTCATAAATAAAAACATTATCCCATAACCATATGACAACTATCATTAAAAATAAATATCATATGATTTATAGTATGATGTAAATCCATTATTTCATAAGTACATGTGTTTAAATGCAAACAATTTGTTAGGATATACACAAACTTACATCAAGAAAAACATAATGTGCATCTATTGTAATCATCATAAAGTTTTCTAAGGATATTATAAAAATACATGTGATATAAAAGCTTCACTCAAGTGATAGAATACATTTATATAAATAGTTACATATCTCTATTTGAGATAGTGGTAGCAGGATTGACTTGGGTTCAGTTAATTCTAAGGATACAAAAATAGTTGACATAGGAACGAGTTCCACAAGTGGTGTAGAATGGGAATGTTCCAGAGACACATATTGTGTAGGATGAAACCATAGTGATGGTTTTATATTCACTATGGTTAGTGATAAATTATTCATCGAGAATAATAATTCTTATAAGTAGTGAGTATATGGAAATTAGATAAAATTGAAAAATTCAATTAAAATTAAATAATGGATTCCATGTATCATGGTATAGGGGGATTATTATTTTGAAAACTACAGTGGGTATTCAATGAGATTATACATGGATCGTACAAGTGTGTTACCAATGAGGGTTTATTGGTTATACCAAGATGATATGACTAAATCCATTAGAATTTTACTTGTCATATCTATATTCAATGATCATTGAAATTGGGAATTGGATGTCAAGACCACAAATTGTGGAAGGTGTTTATACGACACAACTAGAAAGGGATGGTGACATCATTGTAAAGACCCGACCCCAGTTGTCTGGAGTCGGTGCCTTATTACATTACATTGGAATGATTACAAGAAAGTCATATCCCAATGGAACAAATAATTTAGTAGATTTGTAAATCAATATACATATATAAGTTCAATATTACAACTTGAAATAAAAAAAATAAAAGTTACATTGGGAACATCCACTGCTCTAAGATTATCCCTGCAAGTCAGTCATAATATACCTCTTCTTGTCTTGGGAAAAACGAAACATAAGAAATGATGATCTCAAATACTTAGTAAGGGTAAAAAATACACCAGAAGATATCATAAACATAAATATTATGCATGGTGAATAATTGAAAACACATGCCTTTAAAAAAATAATAAACTTGAACACATTATGGTGGGAAAATGAGCTGAGTAAACATTACCATAATAAAACATAATCATGGGTATTATACTAGTAGAATAACCACATGAAATAAGAATTTATAGCTTCATAATGAAGTAAATTCATATGCTGGACATTCTGAAACATACCATCAAGGCCTCATCCAAAACCATATCTAAAAATGGGCAAGGCCTCAGCTAAGTCTATATTTATTCATCTCATGAGACCTATGAATGCATCGAGGGGAAATAGTAGGCCCCACATGTCTCTTAATAAGTTAAATTAATTCCTAATATGAATAGGGATAAACATAAACAACATATACATTCATATTGAAACTAACATATGAAATTTAAATAACTTTCCTCGAACATTAAGCATAAACACTAACCATTCAGAGTAATTTGGTGAATGGTTTTAAGATATCACATCCATAGTAAAACTAATCATGAAACATTAAATTAAATATGATATATTATATCAAAAAATATTAATCCCAAAAATACATAAGAATCAACAAGAGCATTGAAACAGATGAAGATACTCTTATAAAATCATCGAGTAATTCTTGAGATAAATACTCTTTTACTTTGAAAAGAAGAGTTATTTAGGAAAAATCTTTGTATAAAACCAGAAATTAAGTAAGATAGTATTTTAATAATAAAATGAGTGATTTTAAGAAGATAATTTTTTCTAAAAACATATTATATAGTTCCCTTAAAAATAGGTAAGAATTTGAGAAATTCCCTTGAATTGATCTTGTATTTCAGAAAGAATTTTAAAAGTTCCTTTTAAAACATGTAACTCCCATAAAATAAAGAAGTATTTTGGTTTGTACAAATAAATATAAAATTAAAACCAAATTTATTAGGAGTATATAATAATAATTAAGAATCTAATTAGGATAAATAGAGAAAAGGAGTAACCAGAAAGAAAATGGAAGTTCGGGTAAGAAACTCTTTCCTTAAGTTCGAAAGTGTTCCTCACTTGATCTTAATTACCTGAATAATAAAATTTAGGTTCATAAATTAATAATTAAAAAACCTAATATGTATTTAATTGATTTATTATAACCTTATCAGGTTCATTCAAGTACTTTCTATGGGTTAAGAGATTCGATTTCATTGTTTGGGAGCGTTTTCTTCCTTGGTTTTCATGATCAATTTACTTATATTCATGTACGGATAAATATATAGAATGAGAATAGTTGTCCAAAATAGAATTTGTATGTTATTAGTGAACATAAATAATATTACATGGTTATAAAATTCATTTGGTTATTTTGATTGAAGATGAATCGTTATATAAAACTTTAATGATAATTGTTTGGGTTAATTGGCAGTTTTTGTTCACAATGAACTCATTTGGATTTATAAATTAATATCATGTGTAAAAAAGGATTACATAACCTTATATAAGTAATAATATATATATTATTGTATTTTTAAACCATAAAAATTGTTTCATTACTATAATTGAATATAGAAATAGAAATTGAAAACTCGTCGTCCTTAAATGTGATAAATTAACACATCTCGGATGGTGTTTTCATTTCTAGTATAAAATAAGGGGAAAGAAGAGATGATGATTAATTATTATATTATCATAAAAAAATTATAGTACATGTAAGGTATTGGAGTTATCATAACATTTTGATTAAAGGGGTTCAGGAAATAAAAATAAAAGAAAGGGAATTGAAATAAAAGAAATGAGAAGATGGATTTACCTCTTGAAGTTATCTTCCTTGAGAGCCTGGGTAGATGTTTTAGTATTTTTATGAGACAAATGGCTTCTAGAAGTTTGGTAGGATCTTGGGAGGATATTTGTTCAGAATTTAGATAAGGCACAAGGATTGAGAGGAGTGAAGAGAAGAGAGAGTGAGGGGGGTTTATAGTGGAGGAGAGGAGTGATTTTTGATTATCTTATTCATTATTTTGTTATTTTTCCCAAGACAAGAAATAGTATTGATTATTGTAACCAAAAATAGTAATATGTGAATGTTATTTCAAACCAATGGCCATTTTCATCAGCCATGACTCAATCATGATGCAGAAATTCACTTAATTAGCATTTTTTTTGTAAATTATCAAATTTCACTATTCACAAAAAATTCGAGTATTTTAGAAAAATCCCAAAAATTAACCCGAAACATTTTTTTATATGTGGAATTAAAAAATGAAATCTATTTTTTAAAATAATTTTATAAATAATATAAATTTAATTTTTAATAAAATCATTATTTACTTGAAAAATACAGATTTAAATTTAAAACTGATTTTATAATACTTTCAAAAATTAATTAAGGTCTTATTAAATTATAATAAAATTATAGGAAAACAAAATATTTATTTAGGAATATATTTTATGAAAATGAATTTTATTTTAAATAAATTTATTAATATAAAATTATAATTAAATATTTATTACACACAAAAATACCAACACTTAATTATTAATTTCTAAAATACTATATTTCATTTATAAGGTGTCTAAATTTTATTTATACTTTAATGGGTGTGGTTAATATTCATAAGGTTAAAGTTACTATTTACCATGGTACACTACTATTCATAAGGGTATGTTACTATTCATAAGGGTCAAGTTACTATTCACCAAAAATGTAAGTTGAACTTATCAGACTCTAAATATCTTACTAAACACAACCGTGTATGTTATTTTTTTAAAGTTAAAATCACAGAGGTGGTAAGATTATGTTTCCTGGCTAGGTTATAACAAATTGGTGTTTTTTAGAGACACAGTGTTTCATACATTCAATATTAAATTTATTTTCAAAACCTCGTGGTGTTACATTCTCCCCTCACAAAAAATTTTTCCTTGAAATTCATAGAATGTTACCTCATAAAAAGATTTGGGTAGGTCTTCATCATAAGCTCCTCATGCTCCCATGTTGCCTCTTTGATTTTATGATTTTTCAAAAGTTTCTTTACTAATCGAGTTGTCTGGTTCCTCAACACTTGTTCTTTAGTGTCCATAATCTGGATAGGCTCTTCACAGTATGATACATTAGGTTCCAATTATATTCCTTTAGAAGAGAGGAGATGCATTGGGTCTAACATGCACTTTCTCAATAATGAGACATGAAACACATTTTGTACATTAGACAGGCTAGGCGGAATATCCAAACGATATGAAACAACTCCAATTCTATCTAGGATTTCAAAAGTTCCAATGTAACTAGGGCTTAGTTTCCCTTTCTTCTAAAATTTTATAACACCCTTCCATGGAGATACCTTCAGGAAAACATGATCTCATACTTGAAATTCCAAATCCTTCCTTCAATTATCAACATAGATCTTTTTCCTTCTTTGAGATACTTTGATATAGGTTTGAATAGTCTTTACCTCTTCTGTTGTTTCCTCTACAAGATATAGGCCCATAGCTTCCTTTCTCCAACTTCATCCCAAAAAGTTGGTGTACGACATATCTTTCCATAAAAGGATTCATATGGTGCCATTTGATTACTTGAATGGAAACTATTATTGTATGGAAACTCCACTAAAGGTAAATATTAATCACAAATACCTTGAAAGTCAAGTGAAAATGATCTCAACATGTCCTATAAGGTTTGGATCATCCTCTCAGATTTCCTGTCAGTTTGAGGGTTATAAACAGTACTCAATCGAAGCTCAATATCCAAATATTTCTGAAGACTTTTCTAGAATTTCAATGTAAATCATGGATCACGATTAGACACAATTGAGAGAGTTTCTCCATGAAGTCACACATATTCATTAATATAGATTCATGCAAGAAGCTCTAGTGGAAAATCCTCCCTTATAGGGAGGAAATGTGCAGATTTCGTAAGTCGATAAACAATTACCCATATCACATCATTCTTCCTTTAATTTTTGGGTAATCCAGTGAAACAATCCATGGTGATTCCATCCCATTTCCATGTAATAATAGGTAGAGGTTGCATGACTCTTCTAGGATGTTGTCTTTTGGCCTTCACTTGTTGATAGACTAAACATCTTGATACATAATCAGTAATTTACTGCTTCATATTGTCCCACTAGAAACATTCCTTCAAATCTCTATACATTTTAGTGCTTCTAGGGTATATAGAGAAATTCGATCTATGAGCATCATCCAATAACTACTTTTTCATCTCAGGTATAGAGGGAAAACATATTCTCTTCCCAAATTTTAGAATTCCATCTTTACAAATGAGGTCAGCCAACTCCCCATCATTCACACCTTTAATTGTCTTTTGAAGATTCTCATCATCAGATTGAGAAGTTTTAATCCTTTCCAATAAAGATGATTGGGAAACCAAATGAAAAAGTAGTGATGTTTCACCTCCTTTGATAATTCCCACATCTATCTTTTCTAGATCCATAAACACAGGATCCCTTTCAATCCTCATTTTTTTAGGACTCTATGATCCTTCCTGCTCAATGCATCAACTGCCTTATTTTCCTTTCCTGGGTGGTATTGTATGGAACAATCATAATCCTTGAGTAGTTCAAGACATCTCCTTTACCTAATGTTAAGTTCTTTTTATGAGAAGATATGTTCAAGCTCTTATAATCTGCATATATATATATATATATCACATCTTTCTCCATAGATATAATTTTTCCATATATTCAGAGCAATGATTATAGATTATAACTCAAGATCATGAGTAGGATAGTTTTGTTCATGAATTTTTAGCTGCCTTGATTCATAGGCAATAAATCTATCATTCTATATAAGGACATAACCAATTCCTTTCTTTGATGCATCACTATAGATCACAAATCCATCATTCCTCGATGTTAGAGTCAGGATCGGAGAATTCACTAATCTTCACTTAAATTATTCAAAATATTTCTCACATTATTTTTCCCATACTAACTTAACCCATTTACGTGTAAACTTGGTCATTGGGTTGGCTAAATGGGCAAAGTTCTGAACAAAATGTCGATAATAACCTGATAAACCAATAAAACTATACACCTCAGTTTTGTTTATTTGAGTAGGTAATTCTTGCACAACCTTTTCCTTTACATGGTTAACAGATATTCCATCCTTAGAGATAATATGTCCAATAAAGGAAACTGATTGAAGCCAAAATTCACACTTGCTAAACTTCCCATATAATTAATTTCTTTTAAGATTATTCAAAATTGTGCACAAGTGACTTTCATGATCTTCATATCTTTTGGAGTATACCAAGATATCATCAATAAATACCACCATAAATCCATCAAGATGTTCATTGAAAACTCTATTCATTAGATCCATGAAAATAGAGGGTTCATTAGTCAGTCCAAAAGGCATTTCTGTAAACTCGTAATACCCATACCTAGTTTGAAATGTTGTCTTTGGAATGTATTCCTTCCTTGATCACAAATTATGATATCTAGATCGAAGTTCAATCTTAGAAAAATATTGGGCTCCATGAATTTGATCAAATAAATCATCAATACTTGGTGGGGGATACTTTTTCTTTATTGTTATAACATTGATATCCCTGTAGTCAATGCACAACCTCATAGATCCATATTTTTTCTTAACAAAAATTACAAGGGATCCATAGGGAGAAACACTAGGGAGAATAAATCCTTTATCACTCAATTCCTCTAGTTTTTTCTTTAGTTCTACTAATTACATAGTGGCCATTCTATAAGGATTCTTTGATATAGGCCTTGAACATGTAATTAAATCAATAGAGAATTCAACTTCCCACTCTAGAGGATGTTCAGGTAAATCCTCTATAAAAAAATCAATATATTCTTTCACAATAGGTACATCCCAATTTGAATATTTCTTTTTTCACCCATATATATTTAATTCTCATCCTCACCAAAAATTGTATTGTGCAGAGCTACTGGGGGTGGATCTAGATAAGATCCAGATGATGATGTTTCTGCTCTAAAGATAAGGGATTCTACATAATTCTCAAAAATTGTAACCTCCTTATTATTGAAATATATTTATGAATTATGATTCAAAATTAAATCCATACTGAGGATTATATGAAAGTAAATCATGGGTATGATAATAAAATCAGAAGATATAGCATATTTATATGCCGTAATGGGAACTGTCTGACACATATTTGTTTCAATGATACTTCCCTTGGGAGTTTTTACTGACAACTCCCTTATTAAATCAAATTTGAAATATCTAATTTTCTTGGAAAACTAGGAAGATATGAAAGAATGCGATGATCTAGAATCAAATAAAGCATTGTCTAAGTTTGAGGAAATAATTAAAGTACCTTCCACCATGTCATTAGGAACTTCAATATTAGCAGTTGTGATTGCATAAGCTTGTCCCTACTCCCTTGGCCTTTTTTGTGGAACATTTACTTGATACTTTGGAAAATCATTAGCATAGTGTCCCATCTCCCTATAATTATAGCATTGAACATTAATAGATTCTTTCTTACCCTTGAAATCACTAGTTTTATGGTCTTTCTATCCACACTTGTACATGCCCCTTTTCCTTTTAAGCAGGCACCGGGTTGTTTCCTTCCCCAATTATCACAGGGTGGAAAGTCAACTCTTTCATTCTTCCCCATTTCCTTATTTCCTTTTCTAGAGTTTTTAGTAGCACTATTATTCTCTTTCTTTCCTTTAAAGTCATAAGACTTAGAGAACTTATTTTATGTCTTGATAGCATATGAGACTATGTCTTCGTATGATGAGAAAGTTTGGCATAATAGTGACTGTTTGAGGAATGGATTTAGGTTATCAAATAATCGATCAATATTGCTCCTTGGATTCCATATATAGTCCACAGTATGCCTTGCTAACCTTGTGAAGTTATCTTCATACTTTGCAACATTCTCATCTTCCTTTTCCCTCAAATTCAGAAACTACCTTTCTATATCTGCTTTCTATTCACGAGGAAAGTATTTCTCTAAGAAAAGTTATTTAAATTCACTCTATTCCATGTTTTCTATTTATTCCTCCTCCTTTGTGTTTTTAATTAGTGAACACAATTGATCATTATATCCTAACAGTCGATAAACTACCATGACAACCTTCTCCCTTTCGTTACTTCCCAAGGTGAGAAATATCTTCTCTAAGGAACTTATCTATTATTCTACTATTAATGAGTTTGTAGTCCCATTAAATGATGGAGGTTGTTATCCCATAAAGATATCTAACATATCTCCTCCATGTTGTGGATCCATATGCTCCATATGGGTAAGTTTATTGTTCATAACCTAAGTAAGTTTTCCTAGTGCAGTTATAAGTTGCTCTGTACCAATCGCAGCTCCAGATCCAACATCATTATCTTTCTTAGGAGGGAAATCCCTACATGGTATACGCATATTCATGTGGTTTCCATTCCTTCCACTAGGCTCCATTTATAAATAATGGCATACACTATATTAGGTTATAAATCATAATGTACTATCTCAACTTAGACAAAAACTTAACATAAATTGAAATCCTATACATAACTAATCTTATAATCATAAACATGGTTCCTTTGAGGAAAAATTTACATTTAAGTCCTTCATAATGGCTTGTAAAGAAAATGTGAATTATCCTAAGAATATTCCATAGGAGTGTAAAACTAGGGGCATAATAAGGTATGTTGTCGTGTACCAGGATACCCTGGGTCAAGACCAAAACTCCTTGTCATAGTTTTCATTCCTAGGTACATCTATACTAGAACCACGACCACTTGTAGTATCCAGACATGGATATATTTTATAGAAAGATCCACATAATATATTCCTTACCAAAATTCTAGTATATTCTTGTATACTTATCCACAATAACTATCTTAGAGTTTTTTTCTCTAATCTATGTTTTCTAAATATAGTTTCCAAGTTTTCTACTAAACTTCCTCTAATACCAACTGTAAAGCCCTGACCCAAATTTCCCAGAGTTGATTCCTTGTTAAATTACATTATCATGATTACAAGAAAGTTGAATCCCAAAGGAAAAAATATTTTAGTATATTTGGAAATCCAGATACATACATAAGTTTAACATTACAACTTTAAATGAAAAACAACATAAAGGTTCCATTGGGAACATCCACTACTCTAAAATTATCCTTGCAAGTCAGTCATAATATACCTCTTCTTTTCCTCGAAAAAATGAAACATAAGAAGGGGTGAGCTCAGATGCTCAGTAAGGGTAAAAAATATTGTGGAAGATATCATAAATATAAACATTAGGCATGGTGAATAAATGAAAACACATGACTTTAAAAAAATAATAAACTTGAACACATTATGGTCGGAATATGAGATGAGTAGACATTGCCATAATAAAACATAATCATGGATATTCTACTAGTAAAATAACTATATGAACTATGAATTTCTAGCTTAATAATGAGGGAAATGTATATTTAGGACATTCTGAAACATACCATCAAGGCCTCGGCCAAGAAATATAAAAATGATTAAGGCCTTGGCCAAAACCGTATCTAAAAATGGGCAAGGCCTCATCCAAGTCCATATCTATTCATCTTATGAGACCCACCGATACATCGAGAATATATAGAAGGATCCAACCATCACATAATAAGTAAAATGAATTCCTAATAATAATTGGTATAAACGTAAACAACATATACACTCTTATTGAAACTAACATATGAAATGTAAATAACTTTCCCCGAACATTAAGCATAAATACTAACCATTCAAAGTAAATTTGTGAGTGGTTTTAAGATAACAAATACATGGTAAAACTAATAATAAAACATTAAATTAAATATGGTAAATGATATCACAAAATATTAATCCTAATAATACATAATAATCAACAAGAGTGTTGAAACGGATGAAGATAATCTTATAAAATCATCAAGTAATTCTTGAGATAAATACTCTTTTACTTTGAAAAAGAAGTGTTATTTAGGAAAATTCTTTGAATAAAAACAGAAATGAAGTAAGATAGTATTTTAATAATAAAATGAGTTATTTTATAAAGATAATGTTTACTAAAAATAGATTACAGAGTTCCCTTAAAAATAGGTAATAATTCAAGAAATTCCCTTGAATCGGGCTTGTATTTCAGAAAGAATTTTGAAAGTTACTTTTAAAACATAAAAATCCAATAAAATAAAGAAGGATTATGGTTTGTACGCATAAATATAACATTAAACCAGAATTTATGAGAAGTACATAATAATAATTAAGAATATAATTAGGATAAATAGAGACAAGGAGTAACCTGAAAGAAAATTGAGGTTCAGGTAGGAAACTCTTACCTTAAGTCCGAAAGTGTTCCTCACTTGATCTTAATGACTTGAATAATCAAATTTAGATTCATAAATTAATAATTCCAGAACAAAATATATATTTAATTGATTTAATATAACCTTATTAGGTTCATTCATGGAATTATGATGGGTTAAGAGATTCAATTTCATTGTTCGGGAGCATTTTCTTCCTTGGTTTTCATGATCGGTTTAATTATATTCATGTACGGATAAACATGTAGAATGAGAATCATTCTCCAGAATAGTAGTTGTATATTATTAGTGAAAAACTAGAATACTATATGGTTATAAAATTCATTTGGTTATTTAGAGTGAATATGAATAATTATATAAAACCTTAATGATAATTGTTTGGGTTAATTAGCGGTTTTTGTTCATAACGAACTCATTCTGATTTATAAATTAATATAATGTTTAAAAAAGGATTCCAGAACATTAAATAAGTTATAATACATATATTATTGTCTTTTTAACAATAAAAATGGTTTCATGACCATTATTGAAGATGTAAATTGAAATTGAAAACCCATCATCCTTGAATTTGATAAATTAACACATCTCGGATGATGTTTTCATTTCTAGTATAAAATAAGGGAAAAAGAGAGATGATGATGATTTATTCCATTATAATAATAAAAATTAAGTACATGTAAGGTATTTTATTTATCATAACATTTGAATTAAAGGAGATTAGGAAAGAAACAGAAAAGAAAGGGACTTGAAATAAAAGAAATGAGAAGAGGAATTTACCTCTTGAAGTTATCTTCCTTGAGAGCCTCTTCAGGGTAGAGGTTTTGGTATTTTTATGAGAACAAGGGTTTATAGACATTGGGGAGGATATTGGGAGGATATTTGGGTAGAATATAGATAAGTCACAAGGCTTTAGATAAGTGACGAGAAGAGGGAGTGAGGGGGGTTTATAGTGGAGGAGAGGAGTGATTTTTGATCATCTTATTCATTATTTTGTTATTTTGCCCAAGACAAGCAATAGTATTTATTATTACAACAAAGAATAGTAATATGTGAATATTAGTTTGACCAATTTCCATTTACATCATCCATGACTCAAACATGATGCAGAAATTCACTCAATTAGAATTTTTTGTAAATTATCAAATTTCACTATTCACCAAAAATTCAAATATTTCAGAAAGATCCCAAAAATTCACCCTAACTATTTTTCAATGTTTAGAATTAAAAAATTAACTCCATTTTATCAAAATAATTTTCTAAATAAGATAAATTTAATTTTTAATAAAATCATTATTTACTTGAAAAATACAGATTTAAATTTAAAACTGATTTTATAATACTTTCAAAAATTAACTAAGGTCTTATTGAATTATCCTAAAATTTTAGAAAAATATATTTATTTAGGAATAGATTTTTTGAAAATGAATTTTCTTTTAAATTAATTTATTAATATAAAATTGTAATTAAATATTTATTACTCACAAAAATACTAACACTTAATTATTAATTTCTAAAATACTCTATTTCATTTATAAGGTGTCTAAATTTTATTTATACTTTCATGTGTGTGGTTACTATTCATAGGTTTCATGTTACTATTCACTAGTGTATGTAAATATTCATAAGGGTACGTTACTATTCATAAGGGTCAAGTTACTATTCACCAAAAATGTAAGTTGATCTTATCAGACTCTAAATATCTTACTGAACACAACTGTGTATGTCAGTTTTTCAAAATTCAAATCACAGAGGTGGTAAAATTATGTTTACTGGATAGGTTATAAAAAATTGATGTTTTGTAGAGACTCAGTGTTTCATGCATTCAATATTAAATTTATTTGCAAAACCTTGGGTTTACAATCATGGAATGCCAATAAGGGCTTCATAGATGGACACAACCTTAAACAATTACATAATAGAGAACATTTTACCAATCTAGGTTCTGAAGAATTAGATAAAAGCTTACAATTTATCAGATTTGTAAAAAAATAAAATAAAATGGACAAAAGACCTGGTGTGCACTAACTCTGCAAGTGAATCGAACGCCTTCAGAAAACTCTGATAGACCTGTAAAAATAATTTAAAAAAAAGGGGTGAGCATAAAATGCCCAGTAAGGGTTTATAAACCTTTGATAAATCCTTATAAAATATTATTTTGAAAATAACTATGCAAATACATAAATACCCTTTTCAAAATATTTGAAATCACTTGCAGTTTAAAAATTCTAGATCATTTTAGAAAGTAATTTTGGTCAAAATTGCTTAAACATGATCTAGTGTTTTTCTGAAAACAAAACACTATTCTGAGGATGCTTGAATAATTGAAGTCTTTCTGGGCCTACCCACTTGCTAAAGGATGGTTTTACTCTCCATTTCCCTTCCATATTTACAACAGTCAAGTGCCAAATTTTTCAAAAACATTTTAATCTTTCTTTACTTATATATAGATATTTTCACTAGAGTTTTCATTATTTGAAAAAACATGTCGCTTCTTTAAAATTCACATTCATAATTATATAAATATATATATAAATATAATTATATGTATATAAATACATGAACTTCCATCGTATCACTTACAAGTTTAGTTACAACCAAAACCTCTACCACATAGGCTTTTCATGGACTATCCTGGTATTTAATCCTTTTTTTCCTGTGAAATAAATTTTCCACAATTGATAGTAATATTTAATTATAAAATTGTAAGTGAAAAATTCAAAATAAAATATTTTCAATGATAACTATGTACCTGTTAAAATTGAAACCATGAGTTTATTATAAAGCAATGAGGGTCTATGATGTGCATAATCACATGGCCATGTTTATATGTAGATGCAATGACCTTAAGGGGAGAATCATTGGGCATAATTATTATGATATCAATTTAAAACTTAAAAGTGGTTATATACATATTTATATAAGTGGAAAAATGGTTTTAGAATTAATATCCCATTAATCCACATTAATTTAAATTTGACCAAAATAAATATATACCCATACTTTAATTGTTCTGAAAACATTTATACTTGGTTGGATAGATATACATGTATGTGTATATATACACCCTTTGAATAAAACATAAATTTCATAACTTGATAAATAAATAAATTAATTATAACTTGAATAAAATCTTCATAATAAAACATATAACCCCCCTTTCATAATTTAATAAAAATAAGGAATCAGAACCAAAAACAAATTTAATTACACCCTTAAGGAAAAAAATTCCAATAAATATATGTTTGAAAATAAATGATTATCCCATTACGCAAAACCAAAAAATAGATATTGTAACTTGAAATAAATAAATAAACTTCCCTTACTTGAGAAGAAGACTACAAGAAGACCATCTGCAACAGCTTAGGACGTGGATTAAAATTGGGGTTTTCCCAATCTCATTTTCACACTGAAATGAGGATTTTATAGCCAAAAAACTATTGTGTAAAAAAATGTGTAAGACTCAGCTTTCTGGGAAAGCTGGGGCTTGAGGTGAGGACAATGAAAATAAAATTTTATTCAGATAAACTTTATTCGATTCATCCGAATAAATCCATCTCAGAACAAATATAGAATTAATATAAAAAGTAACGACAACAGTATATAAGAATCCACATTTGCAGATTAAAACCAAAAAGAACCGAAATAGTAAAGATAGAGTCAATAATCAGACAAAATTTACTATTAACCAAGACTAAAATCAGAGTAGAGAAACAAACAGATCAAAACATAGACCAAGAGTGAAACAAAAAACTGGATTTACAAGGAACAAAGACATTGATGAAGATAATGATGCGCATACCCGAGATCGACAATCAGTCTAAAAAAACACCTAAAAAGGATATAGGAGACCTACTTGCACTAGACCTAGAAAAATGAAACCCTAACCTCAATCAGACTAGTTGACATCTTCTGGACTCATTCTTCCACATCTGTGGTCGAATGCCTCGCACCGGTCTCGACACCCTCGATGATCCTAACCCCCTCCATGGTTCGAGATCCACAGGGAAGACCTCGAATCCTAGAAAGATGACTGGTTGCGACCTTGGCTTCTCCCTCCCTACGCGAAACCTCTGGCCACAACATGTGACTCCCGTGCAGCACGAACCCATCGTCCTCAAAGAAACCCTTGCAAGACACTCCCTGGATGATGAACGAGACCTGTGCCTCCCCTTTCACGTGATACCCAAAATGTGGACCCCCTTTTCATTCTCCTTTTGATTTTATTATTATTATTATTTTTGTATCATTATTATTATATCATAATTTTATTATTATAAAAAATTCATTATTAATAATCCTTTAAATTATTATATATAAATGATTTTTTTATTATAAACATAACTTTAGAAAGTGAAAGTTATAAAAATAATAATTTAATAATTATCCATAATTCAAAACCAATATATATCATATATTTGAAAATTTAAATTTTATAAAAATT
Source organism: Viscum album (assembly GCA_963277665.1). NCBI lineage: Eukaryota > Viridiplantae > Streptophyta > Magnoliopsida > Santalales > Viscaceae > Viscum > Viscum album. Next base: position 1,408,549,296 of record OY728130.1, read on the forward strand.
AATTATATTTTTTAAAGAATTAATATTATCATAATTTATAAATCTTAAGTTTAATAAAACAAATTATAATTAAATTTAAGAAAATATCATTCATATATGTATAATTTTAACATTCTATTAGAAAAATTCATATTATTAATAATTTTATAAAACATTAATCTAAATCAAATTTTATAGCTTAAAACTAATATTTATTACTTCATATATATATATATATCATATTTTCAAAAACCAAAAATATATAACACTTAATTTTAATATAATCATTCACATGTTATATTAAATATATATATTTTGTTTAAATTAAAGTGTGAATATTAATAGTGCATTTTTTATAAAAATAATGTTACTTAAAATATTTGACATCATTATTACAACATATAATATAAAAATTTTAAATGTCATGTATAATCTCAATTATAATTTTATAATGGTATTAGTTTTATACTATATTCATAATTTTATATAATTCAAAACTATTATACATATATATAGCATATCAAAAAAACTATATTCATATATTAAAATATTCAATTGAATAAAAAAATTTATAATAAAAAATGTTATTTAATAAAAATAGTTATTTTAAAATGTTCTTTAAACAAAGTAAAATAATATTTTCTTTTAGAACAAATTTGAAAACTGTACTTATAACAAAACAATTAATTCTAATTATTGTTTTAAAGAAAATTTTCTTTAAAATGTTTAAATTATAATAAATCCATTTAATAAAATATTTTCATAATAAAACTAGGTTTAGAATTTCTAGGTTGTCACATTATTCCCCCCCTCAATAGAATTGCGTCCTTGTAATTCATTTCATTATACTAAAAACTATTCTGAATTTTCATCTTCAGGATTATGAAAACTAAGACTGATAGACTTATACACTCTACCGCTCACATGAAAACATCTAATCTCTAGAGTTTTCTAGATTGTTCCTCTGATACCAATTATAAGGACCCAGCTTTAAACAATTACATAATAGATAACCTTTTACTAGTCTAGGTTCTGGAGAATTAGATACAAGCTTACAATTTATTAGAGTTGCAACAAATTAAAATAAAATGAACAAAAGACACGACGTGCGCTAACTCCGTAAGTGAAGTGAATGCCATCAGAAAACTCTGTTGGACCTATGAAAATAATTTAAAAAAAAGGTGAGCATAAAATGATCAGTAAGGGTTTAGAAACCTTCGATAAATCCTTATTAAATATTCTTTGGAAAATAACTTTGTAAATAAATAAATACCCTTTTCAAAATACTATTTGAAATCACTTGTTGTTTAAAAACTCTAGATCATTTTAGAAAGTACTTATGTTTAAAATTGCTTAAACATAATCCAGGGTTTTTTTGAAAACAACATGCAACCTTCTGAAAACAAAACATTATTATGAGGATGCTTGAATCATTTAAGGGCGTTTGAGCCTACCCACTTTCTGAAGGATGGGTTCACTCCCCATTTCCCTTCCATATTTACAATGGTCAAGCAACGAGTTTTCTAAAAACATTTTAATCTTGATTTACTTATATATATATATATATATTCACTTGAGTTTTTATTATTTGAAAAAACATATCGCTGCTTTAAAATTCACATTCACAATTATATAAATATATATATATAAATACAATTACATGTATATAATACATGAACTTCCATTGCATCACTTACAAGTTTGGTTACAACTAAAACTTCTACCATATAGGCTTTTCATGAACTATCCGGGTATTTAATCCTTTTTTCGTGAAATACATTTTCCACAATTGATCATAATAATTAATTATAAAATCATAAGGGAAAAAATTAAAATAAAATAATTTCAATGATATACATGTACTTGTTATAATTGAAACCATGAGTTTTTATAAAGCAACGACTGTAGATGATGTGCATAATCACATGGTCATGTTTATATGCAGATTCAATGACCTTAATGTTAATAAAACATGATAACATGTTATGCAAACTTTTTAGAAACTTGGAAATAAAATTATAAACACAATAACAATATAAATTTCATATATATATATATATATATATATATTTGACATTGAATTTACAACACTCATCATCACGGAATATATGCATGTTTGAGAAAAACATCGACAAATGAGATTATTCAATGGGCAGAATTATTATGATATCAATTTAAAACTTAAACTTAGTTATATAAATATTTATATAAGTAGAAAAATGGTTTTATAATTAATACCCCATTAATCCACATTAAATTAAATTTGACCAAAATAAATATACACCCATACTTTAATTGTTCTAAAATAATTTATACTTGGTTGTATAGATATACATGTATGTGTATAGGTATATACACCCTTTGAAATAAAACATAAATTGCATAACTTGATAAATAAATAAATAAATTATAACTTGAATGAAATATGTACAATAAAATATATAATCCCCTTGCATAATTTAATAAAAATAAGGAATCAGAACCGGAAAAAAAATTAATTACACCCTTAAGGAAATAAAATTTTAGATAAATATATGTTTGAAAATAAATGATCCTCCCCTTACGCAAAACAAGAAAATAGAGATTATAACTTGAAATAAATAAATAAACTTCCTTTACTTAAGGAGAAGACTACAAAAAGAACTTCTGTAACAGCTTAGGATGTGGACAGAAATTGGGGTTTTCCCAATATCATTTGCACACCAAAACAAGGATTTTATAGCCACAAAAAAATTGTGTAAAAAATGCACAAGACTCAGCTTGCTGGGAAAGCTAGGACTTGAGGTGAACACAATGAAAATAAAATTTTATTCAGATAAAATTTATTCGATTCATCTGAATAAAGCCATCTTAGAAAAAAGATAGAATTAATATAAAAAATAACAATAACAGTATAAAAGAATCCATGTTTGTAGATTAAAACCCAAAAGAACCAAAACAGTAAAGATAGAGTCAATAATCGAAAAAATTTGATATTAAACAAGACTAAAATCATAACAGAGAAACAATCAGATCACAGCATAGACCAAGAATTAAATGACAAACCAGATTGACAAGGAATAGAGGCATTGATGAAGATAATGATGCGCATATCTGAGATCGACAATCAGTCCAAACAAAAACACCTAAAAAGGATATAGGATACCTACTCGCACTAGAACTGTAAAAACAAAACCCTAAACTTGATCAGACCAGTTGACGTCACCCAAAATTGATCTTCCTCATTCACGGTAGGATGCCTCACACCTGTCTCGACACCCTCGATGATCTCGACCCCCACCATGACTCGAGATCCATGGCGAAGACCTTGACTCCTACGAAGATGACTGGTCATAGCCTCAGCTTCTCCCTGCCTTCACAACACCTCCAGTCGCGGCGTGTGACTTCTGTGCGGCACAAACTCATCACCCTTGAAGAAACCCTCGTGAAGACACTCCCGGATTTTTTTTTTAAATACGTTTTAAAAAAAATATTTTGTAAAAAACGCCCAGGTTAAAAATATTTTTAAAACTGCCCCTCAAAGGCGGCAGGCGCGATGCCGCCTTTGCGTTTCGGGGTAAAGGCGGCATCGCGCCTGCCGCCTTTGGCCTTTACCCGAAAGGCGGCATCCGCGATGCCGCCTTCCCTCTAAAAACTTTTTTATTTTTATTTTTATTTTTTTGTTTTGTTTATATATATATATATATATATATAAATAAATAAAACAAAAATTTTCAGCAGAATTTCTCTGCTACTAAATATCCAGCGGTACTGCCATTACAGCAGTCTGGATTCTGACAGAAACCCTCACCCAGACCTTCCTTTTATAAGATGCCTTGCCCTGGAAATCATTCTGCATTTTCGATGTGGGATTCAGGTTCTCCCTTTCCTGCGCAGTACATTCTGCATTTCCGATGTGGGATTCTGTTTCAAGTGCGTGACTTTGAAAGACAATAAAATATAAACTATAAGACCAATATAAATGAAATTTTAAATATTGATTAAACATATAATTAATAGTTGAAATCAAAAATAATTTCCTTAAAAATGATGATGCAAAATAATTTATAAGGTTTCAAAACCGCTTACTTGAAATTTAAAAAAGTTCAAGTACGTGAATTTGAAAGACTATAAAATATAAAATATAAAACGAATATAATTGAAACTTTAAAGATTGATTAAAGATATAAGAAATAGTTGAAAACAAAAGGATTTTCATAAAAAAGATTGATAGAAAATAATTTATAACCTCTCAAAACCGCTTACTTGAAATTTAAAAATGTTTCAAGCACGTGAAACTGAGTGACTATAAAATATAAACTATAGAACAAATATAATTGAAACTTTAAACATTGATTAAACATATAAGGAATAGTTGAAAACAAAAGGAATTTCATAAAAAATGTTAATGGAAAATAATTTATAAGCTCTCAAAACCGCCTACTTGAAACTTAAAAACGCTTCAAATACGTAAATTTGAACGAGTATAATTATATAAGTAATAATTAATAAGTAATAAGTAATAATTATAATGAATAATAATAATTAATATTTATATTACTTATTAATAATTAATAATTAATAATTACTAATTACTAATTAATTAGTAATAATTATTAATTATAATACCAATTAACTAAATAATTATTATATATATAATAATTAATAATTAATAAGTAATAATTATTAATTATTAATTATAATAAATAACAATAATAATTAATATTTATATTACCAATTACTAATTAATAATTAATAATTAATAATTACTAATTACTAATTACTAATTAATTAGTTACAATTATTAATTATATTACTAATTAACTAAATGATTATTAATTATATTACTAATAATTATTAATTAATAATTAATTAATCATTATTAATTATTAATTAGTAATTATTAATTAATAATTAATTAATAATTAATTAATAATTATTAATTATATTACTAATAATTATTAATTACTTAATTAAGAATTATTAATTAGTTAATTAATAATTATTAATTAGTTAATTAATAATTATAAATTAGTTAATTAATCATTAATAATTATTAATTAATAATTAATTAATCATTATTAATTATATTACTAATAATTATTAATTAGTTAATTAATTATTAGTTAGTTAATTAATAATTAATTAATAATTATTTTTAGTTAATTATTAATTAGTTAATTAATAATTATTAAATAATTATTAATTAGTTAATTAATATTTATATTACTAATTATTACTAATAATTATTAGTTAATTATTATTAGTTAATTATTAGTTAATTATTATTAGTTAATTATTAATTAGTTAATTAATAATAATTAACTAATAATTATTAGTAATTAATTAATCATTATTAGTAATTAATTAATAATTATTAGTAATTAATTAATAATTAACTAATTAATAATTAACTAATTAATAATTAATTAGTAATTAATAATAATTAACTAATTAATAATTATTAATAATTAACTAATTAATAATTAATTATTAATTATTAATTAACTAATTAATAATTAACTAATGATAATTAACTAATAATTATTAGTAATTAATTAATCATTATTAGTAATTAATTAATAATTATTAGTAATTAATTAATCATTATTAATTAACTAATTAATAATTAACTAATTAATAATTATTTATTAATTATTACATATATAATGAATAATAATAATTAATATTTATATTACCAATTAACTAATTAATTACTAATAATTATAATAAATAATAATAATTAATATTTATATTACTAATTAACTAATTAATAATTAATATTTATATTACTAATTAACTAATTACAAATTAATTATTAATTAGTTCATTAGTAATATAAATATTAATTATTATTATTATTCATTATAATTATTAGTAATTAATTAATAATTAATTTGTAATTATTAGTAATTAATTATTATTATTATTCATTATAATTATTAGTAATTAATTAGTAATTAATAATTATTAATTATTAATTAGTAATTGGTAATATAAATATTAATTATTATTATTATTTATTATAATTAATAATTAATAATTATTACTTATTACTTATTAATTATTATATATATACTAATTATTTAGTTAATTGGTAATATAATTAATAATTATAATTAATTAGTTAGTAATTAGTAATTATTATTTATTAATTATTAATAAGTAATATAAATATTAATTATTATTATTCATTATAATTATTACTTATTACTTATTAATTATTACTTATATAATTATACTCATTCAAATTTACGTATTTGAAGCGTTTTTAAGTTTCAAGTAGGCAGTTTTGAGAGCTTATAAATTATTTTCCATTAACATTTTTTATGAAATTCCTCTTGTTTTCAACTATTTATTATTTTTTTAATCAATGTTTAAAGTTTCATTTATATTTGTTCTATAGTTTATATTTTATAGTCACTCAAATTCACGTGCTTGAAACATTTTTAAATTTCAAGTAAGCGGTTTTGAGAGGTTATAAATTATTTTCTATCAACCTTTTTTATGAAATTCCTTTTGTTTTAAACTATTTCTTATATCTTTAATCAATCTTTAAAGTTTCAATTATATTCGTTTTATATTTTATATTTTATAGTCTTTCAAATTTACGTACTTGAAACTTTTTTAAATTTCAGGTAAGCGGTTTTGAAACATTATAAATTATTTTGCATCATCATTTTTAAGGAAATTCTTTTTGTTTTCAACTATTTCTTATATGTTTAATCAATATTTAAAATTTCATTTATATTGGTCTTATAGTTTATATTTTATTGTCTTTCAAAGTCACGCACTTGAAACAGAATCCCACATCGAAAATGCAGAATGTACTGCGCAGGAAAGAGAGAACCTGAATCCCACATCGAAAATGCAGAATGATTTCCAGGGCAAGCCATCTTATAAAAGGAAGGTCTGGGTGAGGGTTTCTGTCAGAATCTAGACTGCTGTAATGGCAGTACCGCTGGATATTTAGTAGCAGAGAAATTCTGCTGAAAATTTTTGTTTTATATATATATATATATATATATATATATATATATATATATATATATATAAACAAAACAAAACAAAAAAAATAAAAATAAAAATTTTTTTAGGGGGAAGGCGGCATCGCGGATGCCGCCTTTTCCCCGAAACGCAAAGGCGGCATCGCGCCTGCCGCCTTTGAGGAGCAGTTTTAAAAATATTTTTAACCTGGGCGTTTTTTACAAAATATTTTTTTTTAAAAACGTATTTAAAAAAAAAACCAGACACTCCCTATATGACGAACGAGACCTGCGCCTCCCCTTTCATGTGATACCCAAAATGCGGACGCCCTTTTTCATTATCCCTTTTTTATTTTATTATTATTTTTTTATCATTATTATTATATCATAATTTTATTATTATAAGAAATTCATTATTAATAATCCTTTAACTTATTATATATAAATGAATTTTTATTATTATTATAAACTAAAAATTAGAAAATAAAAGTTATAGAAAAATTATTTAATCATTATCCATAATTCAAAACTAATATATATCATATATTTGAAAATTTAAATTTTATAAAAAATTATTATATTTTTTAAAGAATCAATATTATCATAATTTATAAATATTAAGTTTAATAAAACAAGTTATAATTCAATTTAAGAAAATATCATTTATATATGTATAATTTAAAAATTCTATTAGAAAAATTCATATTATTAATAATTTTATAAAACATTAATCCAAATAAAATTTTATAGTTTAAAACTAATATTTATTACTTCATATATATATATATCATATTTTTGAAAACCAAAGTATATAACACTTAATTTTAATATAATCATTCATATGTTAGATTAAATATATATTTTTTGTTTAAATTAAAGTGTGAATATTAATAGTGCATTTTTTATCAAAATAATATTACATAAAATATTTGACATCGTTATTACAACATACAATATAATAATTTTAAATGTCATGTATAATCTCAATTATTATTTTATAATGGTATTAGTTTTATACCATATTCATAATTTTATATAATTCAAAACTATTTTATATATATATATAGCATATCAAAAACAAATTAACTATATTCATATATTAAAATATTCTATTAAATAACAATTTTTATAATAATAAATTTTATTTAATAAAAATAGTTATTTTAAAATATTCTTTAAACAAAGTAAAATAATATTTTCTTTTATAAAAAATTTGAAAATTGTAATTATAATAAAACAATTAATTCTAATTATTATTTTAAAGAAAATCATCTTAAAAATGTTTAAATTATAATAAATCCATTTAATAAAATATTTTCATAATAAAACTAGGTTTAGATTTTCTGGGCGGTCACAGTGCAAGTTACTGAAATTCAGTTTAGGGTTGAAGTAAGAAAAAAGATCATATGATATTCATTTGGAATGAATTTTTTCCTTGTTTCAACCAAACATTTGTGGGAGTGTCATTGTTTAAGTAAAATATGTTTGATAACATATGGAAAACAAGTATTGGTCTTATAGTTAGTTAAGACCAGAATTAAAGTATCTCGTTAGAGATTGAATTAAAGTAGAAACCTATATTTTAGGGGATGTATTCTACTGAGATAGATCTAAAGGTTTATTAGATCAATTCAAAGTGCATGTATTAACAAGGTATTAAAAAATAAAAGTTGGAACAATTTGAGATAGAATTGTTACCAATGTCACATGGCATAAATCTCTCTAAGAATGCATACATGGGCATAGGATAAGATTAATGTGGTGAGTAGAATTCCATACTTGAGCAAGTAAAAAAGGTATATACCTGGTATGTGGAGAGAATGGGATACTAGTTATAAGGGGACAAAACTAGTACTTTAATATATCAATACAATCCAATATCACGGTTAGGATAAAGGTAATGAGCAAGACAATCGCATTCAGTTAGTGGTATCCATATCTACAAATACTGAGTATGTCGTAGATTTTGAGGCAGCTAAGAAGCACTATATTAAATGCAATTTTTTTTCGACTCTTAGAATCACACCAGGTAAGTAATTTTTTATCATGATGATGATTATTTTAATGGTATTATCCAAGATGTCAATTTTAGATAGTGGAAAAAAGGAATACACTTACAGATTACATATCCTAAGGAGTCTTACTCAAGGTGGTATGGTCGCACATAGTAGAATATCCATGCAGTGAAGACATGGTAGATCCGGTAACTAAATCCATGACTCAGTAAAAACATGATCTTAATCATGTGAGATATAATAAGGATAGTTATCAAGTTGGATCTAGTGCAAGTGGGAGTGTTGTAATAATGAGTGCCCTAAACCCAACTTGATCATAACTTTTTGATTACCATGCCATGAATACAATGAGATATACATGATTTAAACTTACCATTATAGTATATATATTTCTATGTATACTATTTAAATGGTAATTTATATAGATTAATTATCGTATCAAAAGGTTATATCAGTTCCCAGGCTATAATGAGAACCTCAAGATATTATGAAATTTATCTTAAACATATGTTATATGGTTTAGATACATCAATCTGACAGGACATAGATGATGTTTGACTATCAAGTGTTGGAGAATCATAAGCATTGTGACTTCTTCTCATGAAGTTCACACTTGGTGTTCTATAGTAGGTGATATCATGAGTATAGATTTGCAAATAGAAACACCACATGTTTTAGGTGTCATTGGTTGTTCCTATCTACGAAAATTTGTATTGGTCTCTTGACTTGAAATCATTATCAATGTGTGTCATTTGAACACATACTTTGATGCAAGGAAAATCTGTGACAATGAATTCATGGCAAGGTAGCTTGTTTTGGGTGTGTCATTGGTGGTATTTCATTGGTTGAATAGTGGATATTGAAATTTTCACTTTCGAGTTGAGGAAGTAATATCTCGGGTCTAGTTGATCAGGATGGTGGTACCTTCATAAATTCTTGGCCAAGGTAGTCGAAGGTAAGTCTATCCAGTTATATCAATAAATAATAAAGTAAGAAAAGACGATGACACAAGTGTACTTCCTACTTTATGAGATATCTAAAGACAAATAGATTATATTACATAGTGCGTGTTCGTAGGATGGTTTTTATTGTTATGAATTTCCCTTATCTCTTTAGGGGCCTTGATGGGTTGGTAGAATCCACTCTTTTTCTATGAATATTATTCACTACTATTGAGATAAGGGCCTAGAGGGTTACATGAAATAACATATTTAACATTCTGTCATATTCTGGTGAATAGGAATATTAGACATGGTGGGCCCCACTATGAGGTCCAGGATTTTTACAAATAATCGATCACTGATAAATAAATTAATTAATTATTATTTGATTATATAATAATTGGGTTAAATTTATTTACTAAAAATATTTACAAGTGTTTAAGTAAATACAATAAAAATATTATATGAATGAATATTATTTTAATATTCAAGGTTCCTTTAATATTAATAGGAATTATGAGTCAAGTTAAATGAATCAGTTTCATCACATAATGTATTTAATATATATTACAAGTATTTTATTAAATATAAATAACATTTCTAATGTAGTTAGTTCATCATAATTATTTATTTATTGCTTATTTAGTGGGCGTTTTATTTTTAGGGGGCGAGGAACCCTTCATAGGTATTTGAGCCTCCCATTATATAAGAAAGAGAGAGGGACTCATTCCATGTGTTATTCATTCCAATATAATGATATCATCTATCTCCTCACATTTTCTAGAGAGAAAAAGTCTCTCTATGAGCGTTTGATCCAAGAATGCCTTCAATGGATCGAAGGCATGGGAGTGAGGTGATCATCACGACCCTAAAGGATTCGTCATAGCTCTGCACTAGATCCCAAAATTCAAAAATGGTGAGAACACATATTCTTGGAGCATGTTTGGATGATCTAGAGGGTTTTGACTTCATATCCTTTTAGAAACAGCTGTCGTTGATGAGATACAGTCAAGCATGCTTTGATTCCAATGAGGTAACCATTCAGTTCAATTTTTGTGCTTATTAAATTCATGAAGGATCCTCAAAACTCTACCGTGGTTCACATTTCCAGAGACGAATTCTACATCACTCTGATTATGGAAAATTTTAAATCCTCATCCCTCTGACTTCCACTGTGTGCCTTGGTACCTTCACATGGCGCATGAAATCTATATGGGAATGATTTGATCAGTATGAAACTATCCTAAAAAGACTTGTGTATATGGAGAATGATCACACCTTGAATATTTCTGGATTTGGTATCATCAAACTGAAGATAAATGATGTCACAGTACGAACCATCCAAAAAAGTATTCCATGTGAAGGGCATAAATAATAACATATTTTATTTGGAATAATTTGATGACATGAGATACAAGGATCATATTAAGAATGTAGTGATGAGAATTTTAAAGGGAGTGCTTGTGATGATGAAGGCAGAAAATATCGCAAGGAATCTATATGTTGTTATGGATGAAATCTACTAGGAGTAAGAGATAGTTGTTGCATCATCTACCTCGATGGAATTATTGAAGATGTTATAGAATCAAAAGATAGCCATATGTACGAATGAGGCCTAAATATTCTTACTGATTGGATGTTGTTGTCTAGTCTTATAAAGGTATCTTTACCATTTTGTGAGAATTATGTTTTGAGAAAGAAACATATGTTAAAGTTTGATACATCAATAGTGAGAAGCAAAGAGATCTTAGAGATGATCCATTTTTACCTTTGACAAGAAATGTTTATATACTTGGGTGGAGCAAATTACTTTATATCCTTCATTGATGATTATTCTAGGAGATGTTCGGTGTACCCAATTAAGAGGAAGGTGGATGTTTTTGATGTCTTTGAAAAATTACAAGCACTGGAGTAACTTAAATCCATAAATAAGATCAAGGTTTTGAGGATCAAAAATGGTGGAGAATATAAAAGCAAGGAATTTGATACTTTTTTCAACGGGAAGTCATTAAGAGATAGTTCATAGTGGCATACACTCCTCAGTATAATGGAGTGGAAGAGAAGATGAACAGAACCCTGTTGGATGGAATAAGGGATATGTTTAAGAATCAAGGAATTGAAGAAACATTTTGGTAAGAAACGGTGAATATCAAATGATATGTGATCAACTGATCTCCTTCAATGGTGATTGATCTTAAGACACCAATGGAGATGCGGACTGGTAAACCCGTTGACTATTCTTAGTTATATAATTTTGGAATTCTTATATATGCATTTTTAATGGATTGGAAAGATCAAATTTTTATTCTAGATCAAGGAAATGTATTTTCATGGGATATGTTGATGGTGTGAAGGGGTATCGTTCGTGGGACCTCGCTTCCCACACACATATCATCAATAGAGATGTCATTTTTTATAAAATAAAAGGTGAAAATGAAAATTGATGGAGACGTGGAGAAAGAGAATACATAAACTAAATCATTAAAGGTGGGGGAAATACAAGGAAGAACTAGTTTCCTCTAAATAATTACCATAGCTTGATGATCAAGTACCAGTTGAGTTTGGAACACGACTCTCAAATCTGTAGAAAAGAGCACCAGTATGGAATTAAAACAATGTCACTGAGAGAAATATTATGTATATATTATTGAAGGAGGATGGAGATCTATATCATTTTGTGGAGGTGACCCAGAGTCCATATGTATCCTCATGGATACCGCCGATGTATGAGGAACTTTAATTCATGCATAAATACAAGACTTGGGATCTTGTTTCATTACCTCATTGAAGGAAGGCTATCAGTAACAAATTGATCTTTAAGATCAAGAAGGGTGGAAAAGACTAGGTGGAAATATATCATTCAAGACTGATGGTCAAATTATACACTCATAAAAAAGGTATTTATTTTAATGAAATATTTTATTCTATTATTATACTAATGATTGTTTGGATAGTTCTGGCGATGTGTGCTACATACAGTTTACATCTAGAGCAACAGTATATGAAGACCTATTTTCTCTATAGTGATTATGATGAAGAAATATATATGCTCCAACTAAAAGGATTTATAGAATAAGGAAAATAGAACTTGGTTTTCAATTTGAACAAATCTCTATCTGATCTCAAATAGGTGTTGAGATTTTGGTACAAGAGATTTGATTCCTATATCATAATCCTTGGAAACAGTAGACTTCATTCAAATTCTTGTGCGTATTTTATAGGTTTGGATGGTAATGATTTCATCATTCTTCTATTTTATGTAGATGACATGTTGGTTTCAAGACCCAAAAATGATCAGATTTAGGAGGCGAAGTCATAGTTGGTAAGGGACTTTAATACGAAGGACTTGGTACCAACAAACAAGATTCTTCTAAAATAGATTTATCAAGGTAGAAATAATGGGAATATTTGTATATCACAAAATAAATACTATTGGAAAGTCTTGAAATGATTCAACATGAAATAATGTAAGCCAATATCTACCCCACTTACTATTATTTTCAAGTTATCCTCTATGATGATTCCTACCAGTGAAATAGAGAGGATGAAGATGTCTTGAGTATTGTATGCATCAATAGTGGGGAGTCTAATGTTTTCTATGGTTTGTACTAGACCAGACATTGCATGTACAGTGGGAGCAGTTAGTTAGTACATGGAAAATTCAGGATGGGAGCATTGTAACATAGTGAATAGGATCTTGAGATACATCGAGGAGACATCAAATGATGAATTATGTTATGGAGGATAAAATTTTACTATCAGAGGATATGTTGATTTAGATTTAGAAATGATTATGAATAGAGGAAACCCAATACTAGTAATGTGTTTACTCTTACAAGAGGAATTGTGATCATGATTTCAAAGTTGAAATTAGTTGTGGATTTATCCACAACAAAGGTAGAGTACATGGTGTCTATATAGGTTGTCAAAGAGGTGATGTGGATGAGAAGGTTATTAGAGGATCTAGGGTGTAAATAGGAGTAGACTCCATTGTTTTGTGATAGTCAGAGTACATTTCACATTGGAAGGGATCCATATATTCATTCTAAGAAAAATCACATTGGGTTACAATATCTCTTTGTCTAAGATGTGGTAGAGGAATAAATCATGGATATATAGAAAATTCACACTAAATAAAATTTGGCAGTTTTCCTAATGAATAAGATTGACTTTGATATGTTCAGGTGGTGCAGATCCTTGAGTGTCCTTGAATAGACATGAGAAGAATGGTTTGAAAAAATATAAATGATGTTTGGATATGTGATTCATTCTCAATAAAATCTCCAAGTGGGTATGTATCAGTGTTTTTTTATTATAGATGATGGTTTCCCCCTAATTTTTTCAAGGGAGGTTGGCGTGGTTGGAAAAGGTGGGTTTCCAACCACACCTACCGACTTGTAGTAAGAAAGGAACAGGGGCGAGGAGGAAGCCTATAAAACTAGATTTCCCCCAGTGGTTTCAACACCCAACAATCATCTCATCATCGACAGTTCATTATTTGAGTGTGTGGTATTTTGTGATGTTTTTTTCCCTCATATTCAAGAGAGATAATTATGAGTGATATTCTCCTTGCAATTTTGAGAGAGTGTGTACCCACTTTTACCCATAGTGATCATTCTATTTGCTCATAGTTTTTTACCCTTTTTATTTTGGGGATTTTTCCACATTATATCTAGTTTCATTTATTTCCTTATTTTTTCACTTTATTTTATTTCATAATTATCACTACACTAGTGGTCCAATCATTTTCTATCCCAATAAGATACAACCTATGATATAATTTATGAATTATAAAAAAAAGTGAAAAACTAATTTATCCTCAAAGGGTCATACTCTCATACCAATTGTTAGGTATTAAATAGATCATCTAACTAAATTTATCCTTATAAGAGTCAAGATCTGATACCAATTGTGAGGTCCCAAAGGGGTGATGGAAGTGTATAAGAGGGGGGTGAATTTTATTTCTTTAAAAATTAATCATAGTTCAAACTTTAAGAGCAGAAAGTTATTGGTCTAAATATTAAACAATTGATCCATAAAAATATAAAAAAAATAAAGAAAAGGAAAATTAAAGAAATTAAAAGTGAACATAATAATTTTATAGTGGTTTAGATCTAAATGATCATACTCCACTCTTCACCCCTCTCGATAACTGAGAGATATGTCACCCACTATGGTATATCACTTTTGAAGGAGATTGAAAATTCTTTACATCTTCCTTTTCACACCTAAAGTCTTAACCTAATTACCTTATCTTTTATAGGTTCAGATGAAAACCCATCCTTTTACAGGAGAAGACCCAACCTATAATTTTACAGACTCAATCCTAACATATTTCCTTTTTTAGGTTTAGAATGAACTCAGTCTTTTTTGGGAGGAAATAGGTTCAGAACCAACCTAGACATTCATAATCTCAATCCTAGCCTCTTATATATTATTGGCCAAGAGGAACCCTATCTTCTAAGGGGATAGAATAAACTCGAGGTCTTACATAAGTATTCCTTTCCTTTATTGTTTTATGGGTTAAGTGAAACCTAATATTCTTAAGGGATAGACTAAACACAATATTCTAAGGGGGTAGAATAAACTCAGGCGTACCTTTTGTAAGGGTAGTTAACCCCATGCAAGATGCACTAAGTGTAGTGATACAACATAGATAGTCGCATCAAAAAGGAAGAATAAATAATTTAACCCAGTGAATGATTGTTGATGAACATGTTGGTGTTTGGTTCATGTAGTTCTCAAGCCCTTCAAGATATTGAAACAATGAATCTTGGGAAACCAACAAGTAGTTGAACGAAGAATCACCAGGAATCAGTTGAAAACTATATAGCACATAAGTGTAGAGTATAGTTAAATCTATCCATTTATTCACTACATGCCTCAATATTCTTATAAAAAAATAGAAATGACTATTTTATTAACTTTAACTACCACAATTATCATTTATAAATTCCAATAATAAATCTTCACATGGAAGCAACTTCTAATTAGCTTTGATATACTATAAAATGAAAACCATCCTATATAAATAATATCATTAGAATAATAAATAAACAAATAATATAGTAGTAAATACAACCATAAAATTTGATAATGAATTCCTTGGAACACTCCCTAAATTTATGAAAGACTAACTATTCATATTCCAAAACAATTATAATTTTAACATCTCATTTTTTACATAAATATGTGTTTCTCATGCTTATTTTCCAGATAAATGTTTCACGTATATTTTTCATAAATGAGAGAAAAAATAATAATTTTTTTACAATGAATCAATTTAATTAATAAAATAGTTAATAATCAATATTAATATCCTTGAGAAACTCCCTAACAATATATGATACTAACTCTTCATATTTCAGTCAGTTTAATTTTAAATATCACATTTTCCAAAATATCAGTGTGAATATCCATACACACTTAATCCCGTGTGAATATCATTTAATTTCTTATAAAACAATCTAAAACCTGTTCACATGGATTCTAAATAATTAATTTCTAATTTTATAGAAAAAACTAAGAATATTTAAAATAAACTTACAACAAATTAAAATGTCAAACATTACATAAAATGGATCATAATTCTAGGTTTATGAAAATATATATCTCAAAGATTACATGTGAGTATTTAACACATAATAAAATGGATTTATCTCTAAAATCATATCATGAAACATATAACAAAGATAAAAATACTTTATATCCTATAAAAAATTGATTTACTGTGATTGAAATATTATTTTGAGAGTTAATGTATTTCATGTAACTGAATTATACCATGTAATAAAATTTTTCTATGTAAGATATTTTCATGTAAGTGAATTCACAAAGCCGAAATATTCATGTAGATGAATTCACATAACCAATAATTGATGTAGCTGGATTCACAAAATAAAAACATTCATGTAACTGAATTCACATAATGTTACTGATCACATAACCAAATTCACATAAATGAATTGATCACATAGTCGAATTCACGTAAGCAAATTCTAAAATATGTAAACAACTTAACTTATAAAATTTCAAACCTAATCAGACCTTCTAAATAGATGAATCATATTTTGGTAAAATTTAATTATATTTATAAAATTTCATTAACTTTTTAAAGAATTAAGAATCACCTTAATCATACTTCAATAACTCAAGTTTTCATTAAAATACAGTAGCAAAATAGTTATGAAAAACTATAGAATTCATACTGAAAAAATACAATGAATTATAACATAATTTGGGACATTATAACGACAATTCAAAATTTTATGTCTTCTAATTAAATTTATACAATTTTATTATCTTTCCAACACAATAAGAATCACTCAATTTTGAGTTTTGTAACTCAAGTTATGACCGAAATACATAAGGTAACTGAATTTGGAAAATTTAACTATCTACTTTGGCTATGCGGTAGAATTTTCTTCATGGTTTGGATATGTGGGTGAATTGGCTATATGGTTTGGCTATGTGGTAATAGTAAAAAACATGTAAAAATGGTTTTTAAAGGTCCTAAATGATGTATTTAGCCTAAGAAATCAATATGAGACTTATAGAACATGTTATAACCAATCAAAATATGAAATATAAAGACATTTTAAGGAAATAAATGTTATCATATAATCATGTTTAAGAATAATTTAATCAATGCATAAAATAATAATTATAGTTATATTATTCATTGTGTTATGACTTTTAAAGGAAATAAAACAAATAAATCCTTGTAATTATCAAAAAATAAAGTTTTTCAAGGAGCCACTAAATAGAATCCAGTATCATAAATATAATGAGATTTTATTATGATGATGACACAACCATTTTCTAATACTTTTCTATGAAATGGGAAATTAAAGTATCGCTCGTGCGTACATGTGGACTACCACCTCCACATAGGGATATGATTTATTTTCCATCACCACATCACATGGATATTTATAATAATGGGTTTAATAAATATATATGATATTTATGATATAATTATGGTTCTATAATAATAAAATATTATTTATCTTACTTTCTTTATTTTCATTAAAAAATGAAAACAAGTTCATATGTGCTTACAGACTATCATCTCCATGAACGATGTAATTCATTCTCTACCTTTTTTGGATGATTTTGAATATGAATATAATGAATATATGTGATATTAATATCATGATTAACATTATTAATATTACAGAACCACAATCAAATTACAAGGACTGGAACTACCAAACCAAAACTTTCATGAAAAATGGAACTATTAACACCCGAAAACGATGATTATAAAGAAGAATTGTTAATAAATGGGTGTTTAAATATTATAAATGGATCATATATGATATTATAAGTATGTACATGACTCTATTATAGGATTATAATAAATTTAAATTTATTATACATGAGTTTAGATCACTTATGAAGCATGTAAAACTCGAGGTATGGGTTTTACGTTACAATCTCATTTTTACTGGGATTATTTATACTTAAATTTATGATGATGAAATTATATGATCTTTATCTCCCATGATTTATTTATTTTATTATCCTCTATTTATTTCCAAATATTATATGATTTATTTTAATTTTATTCTCTTTAAGTAATCAAGAGACTGAAATCTTTTTTCTTCCATATCCATGTTTTTTAAAATATTTTCAAGAATATTTTTAATAACCTCTAATGATTGTCTAAAGTCATTTTTACCCATTTTTTTACTTTCTATGAAATGTTTTAAAGAAAACTTTTTTAATTTTCTTAATGAGGTACTTTTGACATTGTTAGGACCAATAGGGTCCTATATACCATGAGAGGGGGGGTGAATCAGGGTATGGATATTCTTTTCTAAATTATTTCTGCCCCACTAGATCTTGACCTCTTTATCACAAGGGTAACTTTGTTTACACTTGTGTGTTTATTATGATCACTTCTTTTCTTATTTATATGATGATGATGCTTGGGATTCAATTCAAGGAAGAAAGCAAGCAAACACATAGATTTTTACTTGGTTCATCCTCACTGGGTTACGTCCAAGGAGCATACAACGACGATGTGCCGCTCTACCAAATCCACTAAAGCTCACTGCCAATAATGTTCAGGTAAGATCACTTCTAAGACCAGAATCAGAACCTTTACAATGTATAGGGTCAGCTCAATGCTTTCCCAAGGGTCACTCCCTATTTCTCTCTCTCTGGATCACAACCGGTAGAAAGGATAACCTTCTTCCTCTTCCTCTGCCCACTGCACTTTAAAGGGATCCACTCACAGTTAATGGACTTGTAGGTCCCTTCATTATCACTAATGAATGCATACTCTACTGTATGTAGATGCTCTATTGAAGTCCAAAATTCATCCACTAATGAATACCCCTTTCCCACTAATCATTGGGCAACACCCTTTGGAAATACCTTCGCAAAGCTCCCAATTTTGTGAAACTCAAACAAGCCTTTGCGAAGTCCCTACCTATTGACTAAGCACACACCTTTGCAGAGCTCACTTTCTCACGATGCACACTACTTCGCAAATCTCAGACCTTAATAATTCTCAATCCTTCGTAGAGCTTAGGCCACCACAGAGCTCAAGCCATCGCAAAGTGACTTCCTTCGCAAATCTCACTGAGCCAACGCAGAACACACCACTTTCACGGAGCAAGATTAGCCACCTCAAAGCTCCTATCTTTTGTGAAGCACATTGCCTCCGCAAACATCCTTCGTGATTCTAAATAAAAAGAATCTTGGAAAACTCTCTCCTCTCGAGGGGGTCGAGGCCTATTTATAGGCGATTCCACTGACCCTCTAACCTTCCATGTGATGTCAGCGCCACGTCATCTCAAATCGAAAAGCTTTGAAATTTCTAATTAAATACTCTCTATATCATGAAGCACCAAGACAATTTTTGGATCGCAGATCTCATCGTAATCACGGAGCGTTCTATCAATTCCTTTGCACTGTCACTGTAATGCTTCACCGCAATGCTCTTCACCTCTGCTGTTCGTGAAGCTCATTATAATCGCAAAGAACACCATCGGCATTCTTCATGTCTTCATGAAATCCACGTAAAGAAGCCTATATTCGTGAAACTCATGACTTTTCCATATTTTGAGGATATATTCAAGGAAATCCACATTTTGAGATTCTCACCAAACTCCAAATTTTGGACCCCAAAAATTGGGCAAACATTGGAAAACAACGCTACCTTGTATCTTCTCTTTTTGTACTGCCTCCAAATCTTCCATTATTTTTTCATGGTTATTTGTCAATATGAATTGTCAAAAACATCTCTGAAACTCAACAATTCACCATGGAAACCTTAATTGTCAACAAACACAAGCAACCCAAAAATGCTGCAATGTTACCTCTATAGATTTTTTCCCAACAGACTTTTTAAAAAAAAATTGAAAGGAATATTTATTTTACCGTACATAGCATGAACAAAATTTCCCACTATCATGACCATTCAATTATTTGAAGATTCCTTTAAAAGTTTCTAAAGTTATTTTCAAATAAAATATTTTCCTTTATATTTTTTTTAAAAATTAGATTTTAAACTTTTGATTTCAAAATGAAAAGGGTATTTTCCTCAAGAAATGTTCTAGTGATCTTTTAAATTCACTTTTCATATATGATGACATCCTTTAATATTTATTATGTTTCAATAGGTATATGATCCTATTATATCATCTTTATTATTTCTCTGAATAGTTTATGGTTTTGATGATGAAATATTGATGAAACCCATTTTCTTTTCCATGGGTTAAGTTATGATGAATGTTTTCATGATATTGTGTCATACATATGAATAGATTATGAATATGTGATGTGTGGGGTAGGAATTATATATCCCTATAATTAAATAATTAATTATTAATGTTTTATGAACTCAAATATCGCATAAGAGGTTACCTCAAACCCAAAAAAGAGGGTACATTGGAGGTTATCCCAAGCCCGAAGCTCTTACACTAGTGGTTATCCAAAGCCTAACATGTGATGAATATATCGGTGGGTATCCTTGAAATAAGATTTATATTATTATGATATTCCACAATTTATTCTACTCTTTTATGACATGATCTTATGTCATTGTTATGCTCTCATGGCTCATGTTCTTTGATTCTTTTATGATTCATGTCTTATGAACTATCAAGATTTATGTCATGGATCAGGATTATGATCTATGAATTATTGGGTATTGTTTTCAAAGATTCATCTCATGTTCACATACCCTTATGCTCATTTTATAGTTAAATGATCTTTGATATCTCACTTATTTGCCCTTATTAATCATTTGAGATCACTCATATTATGTTTCCTTTTCCCCAGGATATGAAGAAAGGTTTTAAGTGTGATATGAGTAATTAGGGTGATGGATGTGAAGAACTAAGTGGAAAAGGTTGTATATATTTTATGTTATAGTTTTTATGTATCCATGTTTCCAAAGACACTAAAATTTTATAGTTATGGCATATATTTTAATCTTATGTAATGAATATTCATCTAATAATATGTAATATTTATGTATGAAAATTATGGGTATCTATAATCTTCATGACCAAATGGGTATTTCCTAAAAACTCATCATAGCTAGAAATAGTTAGAAATAATATAAATATAGAAATAATATCGTTACCTGTATATGAAAATATCATGCATATTATGGAAAAAAAATCCCATGTCATTCATTTATTAAATAATTCAAAAACCACTATGAATATCATCGTTAGAATTTATAAACAATTTACAAATTAATAACACATCTAGAATCAATAACATAGAATCACAATAAATAGAAATATTAAAAATAATAGTAAATAGATTATTGAAATTAATTTTAAAAGATAAAATTAGTTCTACATAAACATCAATCTAAGTATCATTTTTAGTGTGCATATGAGTTATTATAGAGTTCATATGATTCATCATGCAGATTGCATATGAGTCTTTTTACACTTCATAATATTCATCCTAAAGTTTGGATGAGTGATCTCATACTTCGTATGAGTCATTACCCACTTTTTTATGAGGCTTATAATTAGTAAAAAAACACAAAACATGAACTTTTTAAGATTCATTGATATGTTCAGATGAGTTATTTTAATGTTAAGATGATTCATTTTAAAGATTATGAAAAACACTGAAATTTCAAAAAACTACAGAACACTTAAGGTTAAATTAGTTCTTCATGAGGTTTATAAAAACCAATTTCAAGTATAATAAAATACTTAATAAGGTTTATACTAAACTTTGTAATGTTTATAAAATAAAATTTTAAGGTTAAGACAATAGAAAAACATAGTAACTGTGGAATATTTTTTAAAAACATTATAAATATAAAACACTTAAAGAATAAACAAGATGTGATATAACAATTTTGTGAGAAATTATAATTATCTAATTTAAATATTTGAGGTATTTATATTATTCAAAACAAACAATCAAACACCAATACTAACAATATCCATCATAACACTAATAATATATATCATAACACTAACAATTTAACAAAATGATTAGAATAAATTAAAGTAAATTAAAGTAAATGGAAATATAAAAATTAATAGAAAAAATAGTATTGAAATTAATTTAAAAGTGAATTTTTAAATGGTTTGATTTTTAAATAAGTGTGCGTCAATAAAAAATCTTGTTTTAAACATGAAAAGTTTTCAAATCATGTTTTTAAACTATTAAAACTCTTAGATCTTGGTATGATATATTATCTTTGTTATTATTGAATAATGGTTTTAATAAAGTAAAAATTCATCAAACATTTTTTATTAAGAAGGTCTATAAAGATATTTTAATTGTGAAAATATATATTAATGATATTATTATTTTTTTCCTCAATTGATTTTTTTTGTAATTAATTTTCTAATTTTTTGAAAAGTGAATTTGATATGAGTTTAATGGGTGAATTAAAATTATTTCTTCGAGTCCAAAAATTTCAGACCTAATGGAATATTTTTTAATCAATAAAAATATACTAAAGATAAAGTCAAAAGGATTGGCCATGATTCAAAAAAACTTTTAAAACCCATATGAGTGATAATTCTAAATTTGATTTACATGAATCTGGAAAACATATAGACAATAAAATTTTTAGAGGAATGATTGTAATTTTATTATATTTAACTTCTTCTAGGCCTGATATTATGTTTATTGTATGAATGTGTGCTAGGTTTTAATCCAATCCTAAAGAAATCCATTTAAATCTGGTTAAAGGAATAATTAGATATGTTAAATGAAGTATTAATTAATATTTATTCTATCCTAGATAGAACTATTTTTATTTAATTTCATATTATGATTATGATTTTGGAGGTTGAAGGATTAATATAAAGATTACTTCAAGTATGAGTCATTTACTTGGTAAAATTTTAATTTCATGGATCTCTAAGAAGAAATTATCGGTTTCTTTATCCACAGTTAAGACTGAGTATATTGTTTCTTTTAAATTTTACACTCAATGCTTATGGATAAAACAAAATTTAACCATTTTCATTGTTTATTTTGATATAATGCCTATTTACTGTGATAATACATCTAAAATTTCAATTAAAAATAATCCTTTATATCATTCAAGAACTAAACATATTAATGTTAGATTTCATTTTAAAATAGATCATGTTAATAAAAAAGATATTGTTTTAAATTTTTTTTCAAAAGATAATAAATTTGTTGATATATTCACTAAACCATTAGATGTAGTGAAGTTTGATAAAATAAGATTTGAATTTGGTATGTTAGATATTTAGTTTGAACTATTTGTTTTTAAATGTTTATTACTATTTTAAAATTGCTAATAGATGTTGTATAGATTTTTTAGAATCTATTTTCATGAAAGGATTTGATTTATTGAACTTTACTAGTTTGTTTTCTACTAAATTTTTTAATATATTATAGTTATTATACTTATATTTATGTGGATTATTTTTTAAAGTTTACTTAGTTTATTATTTTTCATTGTTATATCTGTTCTTAAGTAATCTATGTACATGAACAGATTGACCAATTTGATAATTTTTTGTATCTTCTCTACTATATTTTAAAAAAAAAATGCATTAATTTAGGGGGGGTTTAAATTATTTTAGGTTTATAATCATTAAAATTAATTGTTTTTATAAA
This sequence comes from Viscum album, assembly GCA_963277665.1. Taxonomy (NCBI): domain Eukaryota; kingdom Viridiplantae; phylum Streptophyta; class Magnoliopsida; order Santalales; family Viscaceae; genus Viscum; species Viscum album. The sequence goes on from OY728130.1 coordinate 1,408,573,290, forward strand.
TTTTTCTACTTTTTTTATCATTCTAAATTGTTTAGTTTTTGAATTAAAATTTAGTTTTTATCTTATTGGTGATATTTTTTTGAATGTATTTTTGTTTTTTGTTAATTTTTTTATAAATGTCAAAAGGGAGGAGAATTTTTGATTTTTTTTTTAAATCTTGTTCAGTTTTTTAATTTTATAAAAGGGGGAGATTGTTAGTGTTATGATAGAGACTGTTAGTATTGGTATTTTATTATTATTTTTAATATCACAAATACCTCACATGTTTAAATTGGATGATTATAATTTCTCACAACATTTTTAAATAACATATTGTTTATTATTTAAGTTTTTGATGTTTATAATGTTTTTATAAAGGAATATACCATCATTGTGATTTTCTATTATCTTAACCTTATGTTTGTATTGTATAAACCTTATGAATGTCAGTATGAAACTTATAAATGATTTCATCAACCTTGTGATGGATTTGTATCAACCTTACAAGGAATTTTTTTAACCTTATGTGTTCTGTAGTTTTTGGAATTTTAGTGTTTAGCATCTATAAAATGACTCATCCAAACATCAAAATGAATCACATGAACTTATCAATGAAAATTTTAAAGTTAATGTTTCAGGTTTTTAACTAAGTATAAAACTCATCCAAAGTAGGTAATGATGCATGCGAAGTATTATATGACTCATCTGGACTTTAGGATGACTCATACAAACTCTATAATAACTAATACACATACTAAAAATGATACTTACATTAATGTTTATTCAAGACTAAGTTTATATTTTTAAATGCATTTCGATGTTATGTTTTCTATTATTTTTTATATTTATATTTACTGCAATTTTATGTGATTTATTCTAACTATTCTGTTAATGTTTAAATTGTTTATAAACGATAACGATGAAATTTGTAATGGTTTTTTAATTGTTTAGTGAAGGAATAACATGGAATTTTTTTTTCATAATATTCACTATATTTCTATATTTAGGTAAAAATATTATTTCCATACTTATATTACTTCTAACCATTTCTAGTTGTGATGAGTTTTTAAGAAACACCCATATGGTCATAAAGATCATAGAGTTTATGATGGGGGAATTAGTTGTTGGGAATTTGATCATGGAAACTTGATAAATACACGACTCTTGTCTTAATACAACAGAGATTAAAGTTTTGAGATAAAAATTACAAAAGTGCTAAAAATACTACAGTTGATATTGTTCTACAACCAGTGTGATCACTATCAAGAAACTGCAATGTGAAACTGCATTGTTGAAGTCACCAAACTATATCATACTACATCGACATTATGTTATTAATTTATTTTCTAGTTTCAACATTGTATTCATTTCCTGTTATATCTGTTATTAAACTATTGGTTATTCTTTTCTATTCCAAAAATAGGTTCGATTATTCTTGGTTATAAATCCAATAAAAGTTAGGTCTATCGAGTTGTGACTCTCATCAAAAGTTGAGTATTATTCTTGGTTATGACTTGGTCCATAGAAAGGTATGTATTCTTGGTTGTGCCATGATATGTAGAAAACTAGGTTTGTTTTTATTTGTACCTCCCTATGAGAAAAAGGCATGGCATGTAAAAGGTTATCCAAACCTTTCAAAATTTAGAGTTTTTTTAGTGAGTATCATTCCTCTCAAGGAGAAGAGGGGAGTGAAGAGCATATAGAGGATCATTTGGATCTAAACTCTTATAAAATCAGGTGTTCATTGTTTTTATTTTTTCATTACATTATCTAATTGTTTTCATTACTTATTTTGTTTAATTTTTTAAATTTTTATATTTTAATTTTAATGTGTTGTTACTTTGATGTTGAACACTTTTGGTTTAATCTATTTAAAATTTTAATAAGGTCTATTCACCCCCTATAGAACTATTAAGCATCTAAAACTAGTCCAACATTCACATCTCTAGGAAGTTATGGAAAGTAGGGTTAGTACTACCTTGATAGAAAACTATTCTCAGACAAGGTGTAGGTCCCCCAAAATTTTTCTACAATGGTGACATGGTAGTTGAGAGCGATAGGTGCAGTACCCCCTAAAATAACACACTTTCCTTAGTAAGGTGTGGATTCCACACTATGGTTTAGGTTGATAACACTAAAATTATGAATAGTGTAGATGTTCCATAACTTACTAATCAATAAAAATTCTTGGTTTCCTTCAGGATATGACTTGTATTTGGGATATTGATCGCACCATGATTCACTTCTTTATTTCACCCTTACATAACTGTTTTAAACTGGTTTTGTATTAAAAATTAAAAATATAATAACAAATTAAACTTCCCATTTGATTAAATTATTCAATTTTTATCACTATTAAAAAAGTAAATTATAGTTTTTTGGTGATTTGATTATAGCAGGAGGAGATTTGGAGGGTTTGAGATGATGCAGTAAGAAAATGGGCCAAACTGCATGGAAGCCCAAGGAAATATATACATTTTTTTACATGTCCCAAGAAATACGTGCATCAAAATGGGCTTAAATTTTTTGAGTTGATCCAAAAATCAGTGTAATACAACTCATATCAAGACACCCAATCCCAATTCATCCATCTGGTGGCCCAACCAAACCAATCTTTCTAGAGAACCAAATCCGCACAAAGTCAAAAGTTAGGTTCTCTATTTTGGTTATATCACCCATTAAAGATGTCCAACGACTGAAAAATTTGACATGGAGATAGTAAATATGATGATACAAAACTTTTATATTTTTTCCAAGTTGAGATAATTCCATTTAACAACCCAAAACTGAGACAAAAGTGGTATCTAGAAATCTGGGTTCCCAAAACCACTTCCCATTTTTTCTATAAAAGGGCACCATTGGAACCTCATTTGGGAGTTCGAACAAGGAGTGAAGTGATGCCATTTTGGGTTTCTGAAGGATTAATCCCATCATCTTAGAGATTCTAAAACTCCCTATACTCATAGTGAGAGCTCTTGAAGCAAGGATCCCTTCATCAAAGTCTTCCTCTCCTATTCATGTTGTAATGTTTTTGTTTGCGTAATAAAATTCTTAGTTCTTATTTTATTTATTTTATTTAGTCTATTCATTCGATTTTATTCAATTTTATTTGTCTCTAATCTTACTCTTTGGGTTTAAAATCAAGATTAGAAACATGATTAGGTTATACCCTTTCCACGAACTTTGCAAATACAAACTGTTTCTACGATGACTACATCGCCCATGAAAGAGTAGGTTTTTTAGTAATTGATCTACCTCTTACCTTCTTAGTTTATTTATTTTGAATCAATGAGATACTATAATTAAATTAATATGATATATGAATTGAGTTTTTTATTTAAAATAAACTAAGCATGAAATTGAACAATTAACAAAAAACACACGTGGCCAAGTGATGTGTGAATTGTGAGAGTGCGATCTTAATCGATGATACAAAACTACACAGGATCAATTTGTAGAGTTCAAATATAATCTCTAAACTCAATTCATCCTCATTTACAAAGTGTATTTTTTCCTTAATTTACCACTGAACATAATATATCCTTAGACCAGCAATCAAATCAGGGTGTTGCGATTGCATGTTCCAAAGCTAACCTAGGGTTTAATTAATTTCATCTTAGTGGTTAACTTAATTCTCATAGGGTTTGGGGGTGAAAAAAATTAGAGGATTATAATTAAGTGGGTATTAATTTAAATGATAATAATTAATAAGTGAATAGATAAAGTTAGATTGATTAATCCTTTTAAAGAGTTTTCTAAAAAACATCTTCTCATTGTGTTCTCTTAATCATGTTTCAAAAAAAAAGAAAAAAAATACGCTCTTATTCCAACATAATTCTTCTAGATTTAAGATAGAAACCCTCTATCCTTTTAAGTAGTGTATTTATTCCATTTTATTTTATTTTCAAAACCAGTGAGTAACTCCTCATCCAATACTTCTATAAAGGACTCAATCTATGGAGAGAATCATGGTGGATGTCATGGATAGAGGGGAATTGGTTGAAAAAACACCAATAGCTGCACATGCGTTGATTGAAAAGATGGCACAAAACATCCAATAATTTGGCGATCGAGGTGCACAAAATGTTAGAATAGTACATCAGGTAAGTCCTCCTTCTCTTTAAAATAGTTTGATTGATACCATGTTGGAATAATTGACCATTATGGTGAGACATATTGATTTGGATCAAAAGACATCCAAACCCACACCTTTGAGGCCTTATGGCATTTTCACTAAATAGACCACCCAACTGTCTATTTCCCCAAACTACAAGAAAAAGAAGATTATAAATCTATATTTCCTAGGATAACATATCAGTAAAAACAACCACATCCCCAGAATAAGTATGATTTATTTGCGCTAACATAAAAACAAGGGTGGAAGGTGCAATCAGACATGAGGTATGGCTCTGGACAGCAAAAGAGGCCCCCTTTTCAAAAAAATTTCCTACAACCTCCACCTTACCAATAGGGTTTCCAACAACCCCAATAGATATTTGAAGCCCAATCATAAATAATCCAACAATAATGTAATACCCTACCAAAGGTAGATTATAACACTAATGACCTTTTGAAGAAAATCATTTTCAATAAACAGAATGAGTTGACGAGTCAAGGTTCAGAGTTGAGGGAGTTGAAGACACAAATGATCCAGATTTCCACTTCCCTCCATCAAATAGTAAGTAATAACTCCAGAAATATTCCTTCTTAGCATACTCCAAATCTTAAGTGGAATGTCAGTATCATCAAATTGAGAAGTGGGAAGCAAACGACTGATACATTTGAACCTATCATTCCACCGGGATTCACCTCAACTTTGGAGAAGCCCCATTCAAGACCAGCTGCTAAGCAGCCCAAAGAGAAAGACAAAGGTAAGAAAAATATTGATGATGTTCCTTTTGAACCCCTTACATTTCCAATTAGAGTTGTTCAAACCAAAAATATAGTTGAATAGGCAATAGAAAAAATATCTTTGGACACATTCAAGCGCGTGGAGATAAAAATTCATATTCTTGAAGCAATTAAGAAAATCTTAAGGTATGGAAAATTATTAAAAGAACTTTATACTGATCGAAGAGGTCTCAAGGAAAAGTATAGGATCAATCTTGGAAGTAATGTGTCAGTACTCATTACAAAAACTCAAACAATGCCAACAAAGTGCAAGGATTTGGGTACATTCACCATATTATGCACTATAGGGGAGTTATACTTTTCTTATGCCTTATGTGATTTAGGAGATTCCATAAATGTGATTCCTCACTCTATATTATATTCTTTATATGTTGGTGAGTTAAATTCTATGAGTGTAGTGGTGTAGTTGTAAAATAGAGTTATAGCATATCTAGAAGGGTTCCTTGAGGATGTACTTGTTTGGGTAAGAGACATGATCTTTCCAGTAGATTTCTACATGCTTAACATGGAAGATAATCAGTTAAATTCTCTTGATCCCATTATATTAGGTAGTACCTTCCTCAAAAATGAAAAAACAATCATAAATTTCTTTGAGGGTACACTTTTCATGGAGTTTGGAGATGAAGTTATGATATTTAATGTCATAGACTCTATGAAGTACCCCTCAGAGGACCATTCTTCTTTGGTATCTCCCATTTTGAACCACCAAGTAAAAACCTCATGGAATTTTATTTTCCTATGCTTAGATATATTATGGGAATTGGTTCTAGTTTGATTTCTAAGAGAACTTCCACACCTGTTTCTAATGCAAAAAAATATCTTGGATTTGATTTTGATGTGGATTAATATTCTAGTTTTGATCATGATCAATCTGATTATGACTTAGCTGTCGAGTATGATGATGGATTTTATGCATTATTATTTGATTTTGATGATGAATATTATGATATTTATTTTCATTATGAACATATTTCAGTTCCTTCAATGTATCCATCCATGCAGCACCCCCCTTTATTAGAACTCAAGCCACTGCCACCAAATCTAAAATACTCATACTTGTTGAGTGGTGAGAGATAACCTGTTATAATGTCACGACCCGTCCCCTAGGGTCTATGCCGTTACTACCCCAAGTCCACCTTCCATAGGCTAGGGGCTGGAGACTAGCACCGAAGGCGTATTCCCTAAAACTGGGAAGGCATTGCCTTTATAACCTATAAACACATGCAACCAACACATAGCAAGATACAAACTCAAGTAAACTGAATAGTAAATAGAGTGAATACAGTAAGTAAAAGGCGACAGAATATAATCCCAACTGAAAAGTACAAGGAAAATTGGAAGGTACAAGATGACTGATAGGTGAAAAGTAGCTCCTGGATCATCCACCACGAATCCTACCTGAAGGGTAGGTACAGCTCATGAATGGCCATCTCTACGGTTCGCCTCGTCTAACTTCCACCTCCGAGCCACCTCCAGTCCTGGTACTCTCATCCTCAGTCAGTTCTATCTGTCGTCAGCACCAAACACAATAGGGTATGGTCATAGCCCATACAGGGGTGAGTATAACGATACTCAGTAGGGACCCCGAGACCCACAAGGTCTCACAAAATCCACCAAGGATAAATCACACAACATGAAATCTACTGACAACCCTACTTAGGTATATGCTTATACATATACCTAAGTTATCAAGTATACCCATCTCAATCATGAGGAAAACACAGAGTCCAACTCAAATCCCAAAGATCAAATATTCCATAAAGGAAGGAATACTACGAAGGAAAGTACCACATAGGTACGCCACACAGAAGAATAACACCAAGGTATTACCATGAAGGAAAATACCACTCAGGTACGAACTCAGCTCACACTAGGTATAAATTAGGTACAGTAGTAGAGATGATTAGATGTAACTACTGAATCATCTTACTCTGTTAAGAGGTAGACACACAAATGATTTTTATTCATCATCAGACCCACATAGGATCTCTGGGTGTTGACCCACATAGGATCGCTAGGTGCTGACCCACACAGGAACGCTAGGTGCTGACCCACATGGGATTGCTTGGTGCCGACCCACACAGATCGATAGGTGTTGACCCACATAGAATCGCTAGGTTCTGACCCACACAGGATTTCTCGGGTAGTCCTGCATGAAATCCCAGAGTGGTTCCATGTGGGACCCTCAATCACATACCCACTAAGGGTCTCTTCCTCAAGTCACAGCCAGCTACTGGGTTCCCTCAATAAGCTTGCTCGTCTCCGAGAGAGTCCGATCCTCAAGCCACTAGTCGATACTTCAACTACCATGAAGTCCCACAAAAAAGTATCCCAAAGTACCACCACATCATAGGGGTCTCAATGTAATAGACAGTGCATCAATCAGATGCTCGGTCTGTGAGTTATTATCCTTTTAGTCCCGAGGGCCCGATTGGATCCGTGCTTGATCCAACCCGACCATTCCCTAACTTTATCCAAATCTCCAGTGGGGTATACTAAAGGTACTTTCTTTCTCCAAGGTTTACAGTGTCGTTGAAGGTTTGTCAAATGGACGCATGGTGCCAAAGTTATGGCCAAAAGAGCATAAATGGGTTGAAGTGCATCTGGGTCTGGTCCGACCCTGGGTTGAAGTGGATCCGGGTCTGGTCCGACCCGGTCGGACTGACCCGGCCTGGGCTGACCCATTTTAAGTCAACTTGGCCCAACCTGCTGGGTCTGTCCTGACCCCCGCTGGGCAGCGCGGATACCACGAGAGCCGCGGAGGCCGCGAGGGGGTCGCGGGTCGCCGCGGGTCGGTGAGGCTACGGGGTGGCGTAGCAGGCCGTGGGGAAGCGAGGCCATGAGGTGGGGCGGTAGGCCGCGGGGCGGTGAAGCGCCATGGGGCACGGAGGTCACGGGCGGTGGAGCCGCGGACAGCGGAGGCCATGGGGTGGGGGAGTGTCATGGGGCAGTGGGGCGTCGTGCCTTTTCCGGTGGCCGACTTGACCGGTTTCCCTTAGTTCATCGCTTTTGTTATGGTCGGGCGTGGTGTCGGTCATGGTTCTCGAGTTCCACCGGTGCCAACCACTGGCACCGGTCACCGTCACCATTGCGAGGAACACACAAATAAAGAAGAACGATGGAGGGGTCAGACCATGTTTGTTTGGCCCGCACCTTCTGCGTTAGAGCGGTATCATATGACTCAAGGAAAAAAATAATTCAATGCGAGAGGGAATTAATATTAATCAATTTTAAACACACCCCTACCTCTTTCGATTGTTGACGTTGATGTGGAGGGAAGGACGGTTTTCGATTGAAGACATCCTATGTTGGTTGCCTCCACAAGGTGCTTCTAATCCGGCTTGGGGTCGGTTTCCTTGTTCTTCAGTCTCTAGTGGTTGTTCTTCGTTTGGAGGTGATGTTCTTCATTGGAGATGAATTTCTCCAAGTTCTCCCAAGAGCTTTTCCAACCCTCTTCCCAACAAAAGAATATAAAAACATAATATAATATGTTGTTTATTTAGTTTGTTGGTATAATTTCAAATTGGATTAATTAATTAATTGAGTTGGTATAATTAATCAAAGGGGGTGGCACCATTAAAGTTGGGGAAGTTCAAGAGACTTCCCCACATTTAAGTGGGAGGTTCAAGGGTCGGGTGGTCCCTGCCTTTGAATTCAAAAATTGGGGGTTTTAATCTCGGGTGGTCCCCACCACCATAACCCATGTGGGAGGTTTTAGTTCAGGTGGTCCCCACCTGTGAAACATCCACATGGGAGGTTTCAACAAAAATAAAATAAAAGATTATTTTATTTTATTTCTATTCCCACGGAAAACCCAAATACTAACTTTCACCCTCAACCAACTGTCATCGAGGTGAAAGTCTTCTTAAGAGAATATCAGTGTTGCGAGTTCAACGGTGTCTTCATATTTCAATTCCGAGCACCGATTCAAAAGTTAAAAAAACATGCTTGCATGTTTACTGAACATACCTGAATAAAAGTTCAAAAATTAACTCCAGGCACTTCGGGCCTCAGAATCACACACCATTAATTTTCACGGACTCGTAAAATTCCCATTGAATTAAAAAGAAATTACCATAATTTCTGGGTCTTTACAATCTCCCCACCTCAGGGATTTACGTCCCCATAAGCCACATCACAAAAATACGAAAACAAGTGGGGGTACTGAGCACGTATCTGAGCCTCCTGCTTCCATGTGCTCTCAAAGAGGTTCCCATGTTACCAACGAACATGCACCAGAGGTATCAACTGCCCACGAAGGACCCACTCTTGTTGATCCTCAATCTCTACTGGAACCTCCGTAAAAGTCACCCCATCGTTGACGTTCAGCTCTCCGTGGTTGATGGCGTGGGAAGGGTCGTGCACGTATCTCCTCAGCTGGGATATGTGGAAGATGTCATGCATCCAGTGAAAATGAGGTGGAAGAGCTAAGAGGTAATCCACCTCGCTAACTTTGCTGAGGACCTGAAAGGGTCCAATGATCCTCGGAGATAACTTTCCACCTTGGACAAATCTCTGCAAACCTCATCGAGGTGAGACCCGTAGAAAGACATGGTCGCCATCCTCAAACTCCATAGGTCTCCACCTCCTGTCGGCATATGACTTCTGCCTACTCTGTGCAGTCTTCATCCGCTCCTAGATGATCTGCACCTTATCTGTGGTAGCTTGTACCATCTCTGGTCCCACTAGTGCTGACTCCCCTGGGTCAGTCTAGCACAAAGGTGATCTGTAAGGTCACCCGTACAATGCCTCAAAAGGTGCCATCCCAATGGTGGAGTGATAGATATTGTTGTATGAAAACTCCACCAAAGACAAGTGATCCTCCCAGCTACTACCAAATTCTAGTATGCAAGCACGCAACATGTCCTCGACTGTCTAAATGGTCTGCTCAGTCTAGCCATCCATTTGAGGATGGAAGGCGGTGCTCAAACGAAGCTGTGTCTCAAAAGGCTCCTGCAACCCCTTCCATAACCAGGAAGTAAAACGTGTATCATGATCGGAGACAATTGTCGAGGGTACTCCATGTAGCCACACAATCTCCTGCACATAGAGGCATCCCAAGCTCTCTATTGAACCATGCTCTCTGATCGGTAGGAAGTGGGCTGACTTGGTGATTCGGTCGACGATCACCCAAATCGATTCATAACCCCTGGACGTACATGGAAGTCCTTTCATGAAGTCCATGGATATCCCATCTCACTTCCACTCTAGGACCTCCAAAGGCTGAACCAAGCTTGCTGGTACCTGATGCTCTACCTTCACTTACTGACAAGTGAGGCACCGAGAGACAAACTCTGCTACTGATTTCTTCATTCCTGAACACCAGTGCTGTCGTCGGAGGTCCTGATACATCTTCTCCACTATTATATATACCGCTTTAGGGGATGTGTGGAACTCCCTCAACACTTCCTCTCGAAGTGACACCAGTACCATGGTACATTCTCTGAAGAGGATGACGTGCTCCCCACCTTCAGTAAATCCATCAGGTGCCTGTCCTGTGGATATCTGAGCATGTCGAGCATCGCAGTCAGCGTCCCCACACTGCACCTCCTTGACTCATTGAATAAGTGGGGGAGTGACTGTAAGAGACTAAAGGAAAGCTTCTCCATCACGTTCCACAAAGGATATCTGCAAAGCGACCAGAAACTCTGTTGCCTCGCCTAGTAGCTGTATACCAGATCTCCTACTGATTGAATTTTCTACAACGTTCCCCTTCCCTGGAGTATAAACTATCTAAAAGTCATAGTCCTGGATGAACTCAAGCCAACGTAGCTGTCTCAGGTTCAGGTCCTTCAGTGAGAAGATATAACTGAGACTCTTGTGATAAGAGTACACTGTAAAATGCTCTCCCATAAAGTAATGTCGCCACATCTTTAAGGAAAATACCATTGTTTCCAACTCCAGGTCATGGGTAGCGTAGTTCTGCTCATGATGTCTCATCTCTCGAGAACCATATGCGATCACTGCTCGCTCCTGCATCAGGACACATCTGAGCCCAGTCCCTGATGCGTCGTATTAGACTACGTACCCCACGCCCTCCTCTGGAAGCCTCAAGATGCGATCACTAGTCAGCCTCTACCTTAGCTCATGAAAACTCCACTGGCATCTCTCTAACCACATGAAGGGTTTCCCTTTCTTTGTCAACACTGATAAAGGTATTGCAACTCTGGAGAAATCTGGCACAAATCTCTGGTAGTATCCAAACAAACACAGAAAACTTTGTATCTTCGTTACACTCCTAGGTGACTCCCAATAAAGTACTGCCTCAACCTTCGCTGGATCTACTGCAACTCCAGCCTCCGATATGACATGTACTAGGAAGTGAACCTCTCGGATCCAAAATTGGCACTTTGAGAGCTTACTATAAATCTGGTGCTCTCGGAGTGTGTCCAGTACTACCTGAAAATGATAGGCATGCTCCTCCTAAGTAGTCGAGTAGATTAGAATGTCATCAATGAATACTACTACAAAGTGATCAAGGTACGGCTGAAATATCTTGTTCATGAGTCCCATGAACACTGCTGGAGCATTGGTTACACCGAATGGCATAACCAAGAACTCGTAATGTTCATACCGACATTTGAAAGTCATCTTATTCACATCCTCATCTCATACTCCGAGCTAGTGATATCCTGATCTGAGGTCTATCTTCGAGAACCACGGTGCTCCCTTCAGCTGATCAAATAGGTTTTCAATCCTCGAAAGTGGGTACTTGTTCTTCACAGTCACCTGGTTCAAGCACCGATAGTCAACACAAAGCCTCAAGCTCCCATCCACCTTCTTGGTGAAAAAAATAGGGTCTGCCCAAGGAGAAACACTGGGTCATATGAATCCCTCCCCCTGTAAGTCCTCTAGCTGTACATGTAGCTCACGAAGCTCCATGGGAACCATCCGATACGATGGTGTAGATATCGGTGTCATCTCGAGGTATAAGTCAATGTAAAAGTCCACCTCTCTATGAGAAGGTAGACCCGGAACATCATCAGGGAAAACATCTGTGTACTGGTCCACTACTACAGGATAGCTCAGACTCTCCACATCAACTTCTTCGAGGGTAAGGCTAGCCAACTGATGAGTGATCGGCTACACTCTCCTCCGGGTAAGTCCATCTTATGTTGCGAAGGCTCCCTTCTCACCGGTGAAGGTAAAGTTGGTCCCATACATACGAACACACCAAAATTTTCACCTAATATAGTCAATCTGAGTATATACTGTATATAACCAATCCATACCCAAGATGACGTTGTAAGGCCTCGACGCCACTACTAGGAGATCCCATCCGAAGCTCTCGCCTCCTAGAGTAAGCTCGAACTGCTGACACTGGTGCGTAATCATCAAATCTGCTTCCGTAGGAGTCTCTAGCCGTAAGGATCGATCCAATGGATCTTTCAGAATATCTGATATCTGAATGAGGGTAGTGGAAATAAAAGAATGACTGACACCTATGTCTATAAGTATTGCAGATAAGGTGGAGTAGACACAGATCATAACTCGTATCATCTCCGAAGCATCGTGATCGTAGGCCTCAGCTGCCTGAAGATGATCTCTCCCCTGTCCTCCCGCTCCCTGTGGTCGGGGTGGACCACCTAGTGGTGGTGGAAGTAACATCTTGAATCGTCGCCCACCACCAGCTGCACGACCAACTCCTCTACCACGTCCGCCTGCTCCCTACGGGCCGCCTCGGTCAAACCTCTATCTCTGCCTAGGTAGTCCTTCAACTGTCTGTTGATCATATATATGGTGGGTCGGATAGTCACGAGCCATGTGACCCTACTTGCCGCATGCGTAACACTGCCCATTGTTGGCATGAATAGCTCTGCTTCAGGTGCCCCATACAACTGACTCTGAATCATGTGGTTGTCCACCTATAGGTCTGGTCCTCTTGGACCTCTGTGTCATCTGTCTGCTACCAGCTGCAGAAGACTCCACCATGTGATGACTCGTAGTGGGTCTCGCTGCTGGTGACTTCTTAGTAAGGAAACTCTCTACTAAAAGGGCTCTCTATGACATCCCCACCTACATCTGGATGCTGAGTGAGATCATCGAAGCCCTGATCTCCCGCCTAAGTCCCTTCTTGAAGGTCCGGGCTCTGAAGAATGGGCCCCGCACCATATTTTTTGGAGTAGTGTGAGAGGTCAGTGAACCTCACTGAGTAATGAGATATAGTCAGGTTGCCCTACTGCAGATGAAGTAGCTCCTGTATGTGCACTGCGTGAAGATTTACTGGGAAAAACTCTACCCAAAATAGGCTCTCAAAGTCTGCCTAGTGAAGCATCACCTCATCGTGAAGCTGGAGCATCAAGCTCCACAATCTGCCTGCTACTGCCTGTAGAAGGTTGGCGGCAAGGATCACCATGAGATCGGCTGGTGTCCCTACCAGTCGAAAGACTCTCACCACAGCCTCCAGCCAATCCTCAGCCGCCTATGGGTCTATCTCTCCCCTAAACTTGGGTGGCCTCTGGCACTGGAACTTGTTCAACGTGCTCAAGTGGCATGCACCCTCTTCTGCTAGGGATGGTGGCATCAGTGGCCCAACGGGTAATGGTACCGCTGGTGCCTCTACTGGAAGAGGGCCCTGCACCGAGGCCTCGTCGCTTGGTGGGTTGTCAGTGCATAATATATCTTGAAACCTACCTGGTTGTCTTTGTCGAGGTATCCTAAAAAGAAACATGTGTGCCACGGTCAATAATCTATACCTGGTGAGCTAATTGAAAGATGTCACAAAGAAAACTCTCCAAAACACACACACAATCAGTATTTTCATGCACTGAGTCATAAATCAGAAGTCAGGGTCCTGGGGTATGGATACATTGGCCACCGCACCAACACTGGATTCCCTAAACTGATAATCACACTCACTACACTTAACACTATTGTCATTTAAAAGAAAGATCAGAGTCCTATGTTTAACGGTCTCTTTTGATACCAATTTGTCATGACCCATCCCCCGGGGCCTGTGCCATGACTACCCCAAGCCCGAATTCCATAGGTTAGGGGCTGGTGACTAGCACTGAAGGCGTATTCCCTAAAACTAGGAAGGCATTGCCTTTATAACCTATAAACACACGTAACCATCACAAAACAACATATGAACTCAATTAAACTCAATAGTAAACAGAGTGAGTATAGTAAGTAAAAGGGTCCATAATACAATCCCAACTGAAAATTACAAGAAAAAATGGAAAGTAAAAGACGACTGATAGGTGAAAATCATATCTAGGACCATTCACCACGAATCCTACCTGAAGGGTAGGTACAACTCATGAATGACCGTCTCTGCGGTTCGCCTCGTCTAATTTCCACCTCCGAGCCACCTCCAGTCCTGGTATTCTCGTCCTCAGTCAGCACTATTCGTCATCTGCACCAAACACAATAGGGTACGGGCATAGCCCGTGCAGGGGTGAGTATAACGATACTCAGTAGGGACCCCGAGACCCTCAAGGTCTCACAAAATCCACCAAGGATAAACCACACAACATGAAATCTATTGACAACCCTACTTAGGTATATGCCCATACATATAACTAAGTTATTAAGTATACCCATCTCAATCATGAGGAAAACACAGAGTCCGACTCAAATCCCAAAGCTCATTTGTTCCACAAAGGAAGGAATACCATGAAGGAAAGTACCACATAGGTACGCCACACAAAATAATACCACCAAGGTATTACCACGAAGGAAAATACCACTCAGGTACGAACTCAGCTCACACCAGGTATAACTTAGGTATAGTAATAGAGATGATTAGATTTAACTACTGAATCATCTTACTCTGTTAAGAGTAAGACCCACGAAGGATCAATATTCATCATCAGACCCACATAGGATCTCTAGTTGTTGACTCACACATGATAGCTCGGTGCTGACCCACACAAGATCGCTCGGTGATAACCCACACAAGATCGCTCGGTGATGACCCACACAGGATCGCTCGGTGTTGACCCACACAGGATTGCTAGGTGTTGAACCACACAGGATCGCTAGGCGCTGACCCACACAGGACTGATCGGGTAGTCCCGCATGGAATCCCAGAGCGGTTCCATGTGGGACCCTCAATCACAGACCCACGAAGTATCTCTTCCTCAAGTCACAACCAGTTACTGGGTTCCCGCACTAAGCTTACTCATCTCTGGGAGAGTACGCTCCTCAATCCACTGGTCGATACTCCAACTGCCACGAAGTACCATGAAAAAGTATCCCAAAGGACCGCCATGTCATATGGGTCTCAACGCAACAGATGGTGCATCAATCGGATGCCCGGTCTATGAGTTATTAGTTTTTTAGTCCCAAGGGCCTAGTTTGATTCATGCTCGATCCAACCTGACTATTCCCCAAATTTATCAAAATCTCTAGTGGGGTATACTAAAGGGTTCATCTCGCTCTAAGGTTTACATTTCCATATACGGTTTTTCAAACGGACGCCTGGTGCCAAAATTATGGTCAAAAGAGCATAAATGGCTTGAAGTGGGTCAGGGTCCGGTTCGACCCAACCTGGGTGGACCCATTTTGGGTTGACCCAACCCACGTTGTGCGGCCCGACCTATGTTGGGCGGTCCAGCCCGCACTGGGCTGCCAAGCCTGGCAGCTCGGCTTGGGCGGCGCGGGGCAACGTGGAGGCCATGAGAGCTGCGAAGGCCGTGAGGGGGCCGCGGGTGGCCGTGCGGTGATGTGGCAGGCCACAAATCAGGAGAGGCCGCAGGGCGGTACGGTAGGCCATGAGGTGGTGAATCCATGGGGCAGTGCAGCAGGTCGTGGGGCTGCGAAGTGCCACGGGCCGTGGAGGCCGTGGGGCAGTGGAGCGGCAGCTGGCGGAAGCCGCGGGTCGAAGGAGCACCACAGGGCGGGGGGGGGGCACCATGCCTTGGTCGGTGGCCGGCTTGACCGGCTGCCCTTCGTTCGCCGCCTTCGTCACTGCTGGGCGTGGTGCCGGCTGCAGTTCTCGAGTTCCACCAGTGCCAACCACCGGCACTGATCGTCATCACCATTGCGAGGAGCACACAAATAAAGAAGAACAATGGAGTGGTCATACCATGTTTTTTTGGCCCGCACCCTCTAAGTTAGAGCGGTAGTATATGGCTCAGGAAAAAAATGATTCAATGCGAGAGGGAATTAACATTGATCAATTTTAAACACATCCCTACCTCGTTCGTTTGTTGACATCGATGAGGAGGGAAGGACGATCTTTGATTTAATACATCCTATGTTGGTTTCCTCCACAAGGTGCTTTCGATCCGGCTTGGGGTTGGTTTCTTTGTTCTTCGATCTCCAGTTATCGTTCTTCGTTGGGAGGTGATGTTCTTTGTTGGAGATGAATTTCTCTAAGTTCTCCCAAGCACTTTTCCAACCCTCTTCCCAACAAAAGAATATCCAACAAAATATAATATGTTGTCTATTTAGTTTGTTGGCATAATTTCAAATTGGCTTAATTAATTAATTGAGTATGTATAATTAATCAAAGGGGGCGACACCATTAAAGTGGTGGAAGTTCAAGAGACTTCCCCACATTTAAGTGGGAGGTTCAAGGGTCAGGTGGTCCCTGCCTTTGAATTCAAAAATTGGGGGTTTTAATCTTAGGTGGTCCCCACCACCATAACCCATGTGTGAGGTTTTAGTTCAGGTGGTCCCCACATCTGAAACATCCACATGGGATGTTTCAACAAAAATAAAATAAAAGATTATTTTATTTTATTTCTATTCCCAGGAAAACCCCAAATAATATCTTTCACCCTCGACCAACTGTCGTTGAGGTGAAAGTTTCCTTAAGTAAATATCGATGCTGCGAGTTCAACGGTGCCCTCGGATTTCAATTCCGAGCACCGGTTCAAAAGTTAGAAAAACCTGCTCATATGTTTACTGAACGTACCCAAATAAAAGTTCAGAAATTCAATCCAGGCTTCAGAATCACACGCTGTCAATTTTCCTGGACTCGTAAAATTCCCATTTAATTAAAAAATATAGGAATCTCTGGGTCTTTACATATAATTTATAACAATATCCATTTTTATCATGAAGAAAAACTTTTGAATCTTTTGAGAGAGAACATTAGGGAAATCGGGTGGACCTTGGCTGAAATATATGGTATTAACCACTTAGTTTGCATGCCTAGGATTTTTTGGAGGATGGGACTAAATCGGTTAGGTAGCCTCAAAGGAGAATGAATCCAACATTTCTTGAATTTATTAAAAAAGAAGTTGAAAATTTTCTTGAGGCAAGTATAATTTACCCCATTTTAGATTCCCAATGGGTGAGTCCTATTCAAGTTGTGCCTAAGAAAAGTGGTGTTACTTTTGTTAGAAATGAGGGAGAGGGGTTAGTTTCAATGAGGGTGAAAAATAATTAGTGTGTGTGTATTGATTATAGGAAACTAAATCAATCCACTCGCAAGGACCATTTCCCCCTCCCATTTATTGATCAAATGCTTGAGAGACACTAGTGCAGAAAACGTTTTTTACGTCGGTTATTTTTTATTATTTACGTCGGTTTTTAGGCGACGTTAATACGGACGACGTTATAAATAACGTTTTTTACGTCAGTTATTTAAAACCGACGTAATATCCCTAACATCACGGTGGTTATCATGTCGGTTCATATAATAACCGACGTGATAAATATGCGCGGGGGGCTTTATCACGTCGGTTATTACCTAAACCGACGTGATAAAACGCCTGGGATATCGTTTATCACGTCGGTTATGTCATAACCGACGTGATAAACCCTTCCCCTGGCCTATTATAACGTCGGTTATTTAGGAAACCGACGTGATAAAAGGCCTGGGAATCGATTTACCACGTCGGTTATTGAATAACCGACGTGCTAAAACGTTTCCCAGGCCTTTTATCACGTCGGTTATATTAAGAACCGACGTGATAAAATCCCCGGGAACGGTTTATCACGTCGGTTCTAGAAAAAACCGACGTGATAAACCCCTACCGATTTATTTACCACGTCGGTTATAAAATAACCGACGTGAAAGAAATTTTTTTTTTTTTAAATAATTGCACTGCTCTCACCAAAAAGCAACCAGAAACCAAACAAAAATAGCCATGCCAGCCCTCCCCCAAGCCCCAACTGAACCCCACCCTCATCTATACCCACCTAACAACCTGGCCAGCCCTCCCCCACCACAACCCTTGGACACCCCTCCCATATCCCTTGGACAACCTCCACCCCTTGGACACCCCCCACCCTCATTTACACCCCCAAGACCCCTAGTACAGCCTCAAACACCCATTGGACACCCCCCCACACCTTGACAGCCCTCCCAGACCCCTTGGACACCCCCCCTCATTTACACCCAACCTGCCCCTTGGACACCCCCCCACCCCTTCGACAGCCCCCCCACCCAAATTTACACCCCCCGAACACTAGGACAGCCCCAAACACCCCTTGGACACCCCTCCCATATCGCTTGGACACCCCCCCCCCACCCCTTGGACACCCCCCACCCCTTGGACAGCCCCCCACCCCCTGGACACCCCCCCCGACCCCTTGGAAACCCCCCCTACCCCTTGGAAACCCCCCCATCCCCTTGGACAGCCCCAAACACCCCTTGGACACCCCTCCTATATCCCTTGGACACCCCCCCACCACTTGGACACCCCCCCACCCCTTGGACAGCCCCCCCCCCCCCCCCACCCTCATTTACACCCAACCGACTCCTTGGACAGCCCCAAACACACCTTGGACACCCCTCCCATATCCCTTGGACACCCCCCGCCCCTTGGACACCCCCCCACCCTCATTTACACCCCCCCCCCCTCGACCCCTAGGACAGCCCCAAACACACCTTGGACACCCCTCCCATATCCCTTGGACACCCCCCAAACACCCACCCACCCCCTTGGAACCTCTCCCCCCATACCAAAATCCAGACCAGAAAAACCATCAACAGTAGACCAAAATAAGAAGTAGAGAAAAATTAAACATTCACTTATATAACATTCAAAACTTACAATGTCAACTTCAAAAAAAACTAAATCCAACCTAAACGACTACGAAATACACAATTACATTGACAATATTCAAAATTACATTTTACATTACAAACAACTAAAAGTCAATCAAACCTGTAAAATAATTTGACCACTCCACTTGTAAGTGTTTGATATCTTCAGCAGTAAAGGGTTGAGGGTCATCAAAAAGCTACAAAGGAAAAGGATAGTAGTCAACGTGTATAATGAATAAATCAAATTGAAATATTATTAGAAAAAGGAAATCTTACCAGGTCAAAACTCAGAACTGTCCCAGTTGTTATTATTTCATACATAAATCTTAACATGTAATATCCGCATTCGATGATGCCTTGTTGCTCATGACATTTCTGTTTGAATGAGTGTAAATTCAATATATTATTTTTATGTAATAAATCAAAATGTACAAATTATAAATGGATATTTACCTTCGCATGTACATATTTGATCTTGTAATTCCTTTTCTTTGCGCTTTTTCGAAAGTGGACCCATGCCCTGTTAGAAAATAATACGAATGGGGTAAATTTAAAATTCATTATAATATATAAAACTATTGTGAAATTGAAACTTACGTTTCCAATATATTCTTAAAACTTTCTCGCACATCATCATGGAGAGAGCATATCCAATAAAGTGTTTTCTCCCTAGGGCAAAAAACCCCTAACATCCAATGATCCCTGAGAAAAGGAAATTTAACGTTAGTGGTTTTTTATGTTAAAAGATAATTAACTCTTTGAGAGGGATGTGTTTCATACCTCTCACAAAAAGGCATCATCCAACACTGTGTGATTACATTCTTTTCAAATCTATCAGCAATATAAAGCATTCTTTGTTCCTCATCCAATGCACATGCTTCAGGGGAAATCAATTGTGGGTCCACGAATCCATATACATCTGTCAGCTCATTCCTCTCACAAATTTTATACATATACCTAATACAAAGCAGACATAAGTATACATTTTTAATAAATATAACGCAAGGAAAAGGAGTTAAGACTTACATGATAAAAATTTGCACCACGTTGATGCCCAACTTATCTCCAGTGACAAACTCCATGATATCAGTTTTCATAATCCCCACACATAGTTCACGTCCACAGACATGAGCTTCCATTGTAAAGTCATAATGATCCGCCAACAAATTTGAATATCTTGACAATTTGTCAAGACTGCTAGTATCTGCATCTGATGTCATAGCTATCTGTCTTTGTTGTTGTCTATACAGTATTTCTTTACCTTTGAAGTATTCCTGTAAAAATAAATTGAAAAATATATTAGTTTTCAAATGATAAAACATTAATAAAAATATAAAATAAAAGATATAACATCCATACCTCTATGGTAATGAGTCGAAGAAGTCTGGATGGCCAAAGTAAAAAATGGCCGATACTATGTCCAACTGTCGTCACCTCATCTGTAGGTAATGGTATCCGAGCTGATCTATCTATAATATCCTGTACAGTGACCCTCTGATTCTCTACCTCTAACTGTTGATGATGAACTGTATCTCCTATACAATATACCATCCCATATGCAACTATATGATGTTGAGGATCATCAACATACAACTCACAATAAGTAGGTAGCTGCGGCGGAGGAGGAGGATCAAAAATGGGGTCCGCAGGCTGAGGTGGGGGAGTGGGAGCTATTGGGAGAGGTGGAGTGGGAGCTGCACCCTGAAATTGTCTTTGCAAGTCTGCAAACATTAACTGCACCGATGCTCTAATCTTGTCCTCCATTGTCGCATTAATATTATGGACTTCAGCCTCCAACGATTCTATTTTTTTTTTATAAACTCCTTCAACGTTAGAAGTTGAGGAACGTGGCAACACTTTTCTTACCGATACACCTGCCGGATATCCTCTTACACGGCCAGGATGTTCGGGCTTTCCCAATGCCACAGATAAAATATCTTCCCTCCCAGATGGTGTAAATGTCCCCTGTGAACTCTGCTCCTCAAGAGAGTCCTGTAATAAGTAATTGAACTTTTCTATAATGATTGGAAATATATGACGAAAATAGTAAACTTAAATAAATAAAATAGATATCTTACAATCCTCTCAACTACGAGTCTCGATTCTTCCGAAAGATATTGTCCTTTTTTGCCCTTCCGAGCTCTTTTCCATTTCTCATGTCTAGATGGAGGGGATGGAGGGGCCACCTCTCCAGAGCTTGAAGACTCAGCTCTTAGTTGTTGAAATTTTTCTGCCATCATTTGTTCTTCCAATAATGCATACCCTCCCCGAGATAAACTATGAGGGTATACATTTTTAGATTGGATCTCTTGATGAGCTTTCCTTGTTTGCTGTAAATTAAGAATAAGTAATCATTAACAAAACAATAATAAGATCATTTATATAAGAAAGCTTATAAAAGTTTACATTGCCCTTACCAAAAATGATTCTTTTCTTCTACTTTCAAAAACTTCTCTCCATGTGTCTTCATCTATAAAAGGATATATACGACATGGATTCTCACGACTCCTATGACCATAAATGAAATCATATGAGAGGGTAGATTTGAAATCCCTCCATCTCCTAGCAGCCAACGATAAGCATTTCTTCCTGACTCCTCCAGTGTCAGGAATATCAAATGTCATCTGATAAAAAAGAGGTTAAAAATATTATATATACTAGAAACATTTAAAGAACAGTCAAACAATAGCAAAAGATCTTACCAAGATGGTCTCCCACAGCTGAGAAATTATCGCCTTATCCACACTTCTCCAATCATCATAGAGAATGCTTACTTTGCTCTTAGCCTGAGTTGCTACAAAACCCTTAAAATCTTTAGCATTTGGACCTCTAGGAAGATCATCCTCATCAAACTCCACGACTATCCTCTCCTCCTTCGTACGGGCAAGTGATAATTTTGGTAAACGTGTGCACCCACGCTTACCAACCTTTGAACTCTTTTTCGTAATAGGAGCATGTGAATGTTCCTCCCCAGATGTATGACCAATATGCTCATCTCCAGAATCATGTGGCTGATCAACTGATTGATCTGTCATTTTCCTTCAAATCAAAAAAACAAACATTAGTTCACAAATAGAAAAGTGTACTAAATTACATAATAGTAAACATCGGTAATATGGTAAGCATGTTAAACAATGATAAACATGGTAAACACAGGCAAAATGTTGCCAAGGAGTTGGCATAAGACAGCTGAAAAGTGGAATCACTGATGCCACCCGGCGGGCCGCTGGCTCACCACCGGCCGGCCGGTGGACCAGACAGCCTTCCTCTGTCTGGACCACCGGTCGGCCGCTGGATCACCACCGGCCGGCCGGTGGACCAGACAGAGAGCCTTCCTCTGTCTAAACCACCGGCCGGCCGCTGGCTCCTCACCGGCCGGCCGCTGGTGATCTAGACAGAGAGGAAGGCTCTCTGTCTGGTCCACCGGGCGGCCGGTGGTGATCCAGCGGCCGGCCGGTGGACCAGACAGAGAGCCTTCCTCTCTGTCTGAACCACCGGCCGGCCGCTGGCTCAATACCGGCCGGCTGCTGGTGATCCAGACAGAGAGGCTCGGTCTCTGTCTGGACCACCGGCCGGCCGCTGGCTCAGCACCGGCCGGCCGGTGGACCAGACAGAGAGCCTTCCTCTCTGTCTGAACCACCGGCCGGCCGCTGGCTCAACACCGGCCGGCCGCTGGTGATCCAGACAGAGAGGAAGGCTCTGTCTGGTCCACCGGCCGGCCGGTGGTGAGCCAGCGGCCGGCCGGTGGTTCAGACAGAGAGGACCGGTTGCCGGTGCGCCCAGGACTTCTCTTCTTTACGGTTTTTATTGTTTTATCGTTTTGGTTTGATACATATTTTAATAAGTAAAAAATTTACAGTATCTAACATTATATGAAAAAACTAAATGTAAACAAGAAATAAACTTGTGTTACCTGTAATTTTAGGAATTTACAGTTGGATTGTTTTCCCAAATTCCTTCGTCGTGATCGTTCCTTATGGCACAAACCATGTCTTCAACATACTCATCATTATGTTCTGTTAATCTTTCCATGGAAGTAGGGATCTCACATAAATCAGCATCTTCATCAAATTCATCCTCACCAACATATTGGTTTTTCCCTTGTAAAACAACAGCCCACTGCATATCTGATTGATCTACTACATAGAAAATTTGTTTGGCATGTGTTGCCATTATAAAAGAATCAGCTGTGTCTTCCAATCTATTCAGATTAACAAGTGTCATTCCAAATTCATCGTGTCTGACACTGTTGTTACCGATAAACCATTTACAGTTAAAAACGGGAACTTTAATTTTAAAGTAATCAGCCTCCCATATGTCTTCAATCACTCCATAATATGCACTTGATGCCGAAATTGGGTTTCTGTCCTTAGCACTCGAAAAATGCATTGCTTCTGCAAACACCAATACACCACTATTCTGAACTGCACTTCTGTTGTCCTGAGCTTTCGTATGAAATGTATAGCCATTAATGTCATAAGCGGACCATGTTATCACATTTAAAGATGGACCACCCACTATCCATTTTAATGTCCTCTGATACATCTGATCTACCAAGCAAGGTCTTCTTAAACCATGGCAAAAAAGTTTTGTTGTGCTCATTCAAAATCCACATTTCTTTCTTCTTTGGATGACATTGTTTCAACTCATTAATATGCAATGTGATATACGGTTGAACATCAGCTATGTTATTCAAGATGTATGATTCTAACTTCTTCATATGTTCAGCTGACAGTGATTTGACTTTCAAGCCACGAATCCCCTTTCCCTCATTATTAACCCGTTCATGGCGAGATGGAGGCAAACCTATATGTTGCGTCGTAGCCAAGTAACTCGTACAAAACTCTGCTACCTCCTCAGAAATATACTTTTCAATAATGGAGGCTTCAGGTCGATATGGATTTTTAACATATCCCTTTAATATTTTCATATACCTTTCAAAAGGATACATCCAACGAAGATATACAGGTCCACAAAGCCTTATTTCTCGAACCAGATGAATCAGTAAATGCACCATCATATCAAAAAAAGTTGGAGGAAAATACATTTCCAAATGACAAAGTATAATAATTGCATCCTTTTCCAAAATGTTCAAAGCATTCACATCAATCGCCTTGTTGTAAATTGAATTGAAAAAATAACACAACCTCATTATAGTCTTTCTGACACGGATGGGCAATATTCCACGCAGTGCAACTGGTAGAATTTGTTGCATCATGACATGACAATCATGTGATTTCATACCTATCAAGTTCAAGTCTTTCAATGAGACAAAATTTTTTACATTTGAAGAATAACCTTGAGGCACTTTGATATCATGAAGACACTGACAGAAGCTACTTTTCTCCCTCTTCGATAATGTATGACAAGCCGGGGGAAGAAATGTTCGTCTTCCTTTAGGAGTGGGAGATAACTCCAAACGTATTCCCATTGACAGTAGGTCTAACCTTGCATTCAACCCATCTTTTGTCTTTCCTTTAATATCTAGCAATGTTCCGATCAAAGAATCACAGATATTCTTCTCCACGTGCATGACATCAATATTATGTTTGACTTCATGATACCTCCAATATGGTAGCTCAAAAAATATTGACCTTTTCTTCCAAATATGTCTATCATTACCAGATTTCTGTGTCTTTCCCAATGTCACATCAAGGTTTTTCACCCTCTCAAAATACAATTCTGGGGATAAAGGTTGAGGAGCAGTATCAAATTCTTGTGAGCCATTGAATGCCTTTTTTAGTCTTCTATAAGGGTGATCCATAGGCAAAAACTTTCGATGACCCATGTACACTGTTTTCCTCCCATGATGCAATTGACAATATGACGTCTGTTGTTCGCAAATTGGACATGCTTTATGCCCTTTAACACTGTATCCAGACAAATTTCCATATGCTGGGAAGTCATTTATAGTGAATAGAAGCACTGCATGCAGTTGAAAATATTCCATTTTATAAGAATCATACACCCTAATACCATCATCCCATAAAAGTTTCAAATCAACAATCAGCGGTGACAAGTATACATCAATATCATTGTCGGGTTGCTTTGGACCAGAGATCATGATACTCAACATGACATATTTGCGCTTCATACAAACTTCAGGAGAGAGGTTGTAAATTACCAATAAAACAGGCCATGAACTATGTGTGCTACTGAGGGTTCGGTATGGATTCATTCCATCTGTGCACAAGCCTAGTCTCAGATTTCTAATTTCATTTCCAAATGTAGGGTACTGGGCATCAATTTTCTTCCATTGTGGACAATCAGCTGGATGACGTATTTTTCCATCACATACCCGCTCATCAGCATGCCATCTTAACCTTTTTGCATCATGTGAATTAGCAAATAAACGTTTGAAACGAGGAATTATAGAAAGATACCAAAATACCTTTGAAGGGAGCTTTGTAATCTCTACATCAGCTTGTGATTTTTCTTTCACCTTATATCGTGATGTCCCACATTTGGGACACTCTTTCAGAAATTCATATTCCTTCCTATATATAATGCAGTCATTCGGACATGCATGTATTTTCCTGTATCCCAATCCCATCGGGCATAATATTTTTTTGGCCTTATAATGTGAATCTGGAAGATCGTTATCTTTTGGAAGAATGTCTTTCATCAATTGTAGCAGCTCTGTAAAACTTCTGTCACTCCATCCATGTTTCGCCTTCAGGTTAATCAATCTTAACACCGCCGACAAAACCGTAAAATCTGTACAACCAGGATATAATGGTTTTTTCGGCATCACCATATAGACGTGCAACTCTCGGTTCTATCTCAATTTGTTCTGCTACAATATCGCGAATCATTTCTTCAATTCCATCGGAGTTACCATCTTGCGATTCATTATCATCAGTGACATTCTGTCCAGTTTTGCCATGCCAAATCCAAGGGTTGTAACTCGGATTGAAACCATGACAAATCAGATGATCTTTTATCTCTCTACTTTTCAACTTCTTCATATTCAGACATTTCAGGCATGGACAGAAAAAAAATGTCACTACTTGGAACATTTCGTTTAGCAAATTCCAAAAAGGCATCAACACCTTCCTCATATTCATTGCTCATTCGATGTGCCGTAATCCAACTTCGACTCATTATTACCTATAACAAATAGAAAAAATATATATATTTTTTAGATAAGACAAATATATGTTTATATGAAAAAAATCATAATTTGAATATAACAATTTTGAAATATAAAACAAATCGATGTGTAAACCCCCCTGGACACCCCCCGACCCCTCTGGACAGCCCCCCACCCCTCCTGGACACAACCCCCCACCCCCGACCTGCTTGGACACCCCCCTGGACACCCCCAACCCTCTGGACAGCCCCCCCACCCCTCCTAAACACCACCACCCACCCCCTACCCCCTTGGACACCCCCCTGGACACCCCCCAACACCCACCCACGCCCTTGGACAGCCCCCCACACCCACCCACCCCCTTGTAAACCCCCCTGGACACCCCCGACCCCTCTGGACAGCCCCCCGCCCCTCCTGGACACCACCCCCCACCCCCTACCCCCTAGGACACCCCCCTGGACATCCCCCAACCCTCTGGACAGCCCCCCCACCCACCCGGACAACCCCAAATACCCTCTGGAGAGGCCGCCACCCACGTGGACAGCCCCCCACACCCATCCACCCCCTTGGACACCCCCCTGGACACCCCACCGACCCCTCTGGACAGGCCGCCACCCCCTTGGACAGCCCCCCACACCCACCCATCCCCTTGGACACCACCCTGGACACCCCCCGACCCCTCTGGACAGCCCCCGACCCCTCTAGAAAGCACCCCCACCCTTCCTGGACACAACCCCCCACCCCCGACCTGCTTGGACACCCCCCTGGACACCCCCCAACCCTCTGGACAGCCCCCCCACCCCTCCTGGACACCACCCCCCACCCCCTACCCCCTTGGACACCCCCCTGGACACCCCCCAACACCCACCCACACCCTTGGACAGCCCCCCACACCCACCCACCCCCTTGTAAACCCCCCTGGACACCCCCGACCCCAAATCCATGCACCTATGCCATGGTTGTGTGTGAATAAAGTAGTAACAACTGTAAAAGGGCAACCCATCCAAATGGACACGCCCCAACCCTCTCGGGGATTTATAGAAAACGATGAAAAATTAGTGAAATCATAAAATTACTCAATATTGCAAGTCGAACAAATAGATCTAGGGATGATAAAAAAGATTATGGTGCCAAAACGAGTTAAAAGGGTTCGCAATCGAAGAATCTTAGCTAGTTTCAACAAAAAAATCACAACACATATATATTTACTATCCGCGAAAAAAAACGAACGAGTGGGAGGATTACCTGAGTGCTGCGAGTTTAGATGATTGATCCGAGGAGATTAAATATGAGAAACGATGATCGCAAAACGAATCTAAACCAACGAAATGGACGAGCCGATTCGGGTTTACGCGCGAGAGAGACGAGTCGCGACTGTCGAAGGTAAACTCGCGAATGACAATCCACGGGTCTGGGTAAATTTTTAAATGAGTTATCACGTCGGTTATTCAATAACCGACGTGATAATTGTTTTAAAAACATGTATAACGTCGGTTATTTCAATAACTGACGTAAAAACCTTCCTCCGATTCATTTTTTACGTCGGTTATTATATAACCGACGTAAAAAATGGCTCAAAATCCGCATTTTTTTACGTCGGTTATGTAATAACCGACGTCAAAAACATCTGCGGATTCTTTTTTTACGTCGGTTATTTTAGAACCGACGTAAAAAAGCCTTCAAAAACCGCGTTTGTTACGTCGGTTATTGAATAACCGACGTCAAAGGGCCTTCGAAAACCGCGTTTGTTACGTCGGTTATAAAAATAACCGACGTAAAAAACGAAGCCGCGCGATTAATAACGTCGGTTATAAAAATAACCGACGTTAAATGTGTACCGAATACAGGTTTTTACGTCGGTTAAGAAATAACCGACGTAAAAAACCTCGTTTTACATATTATGACGTCGGTTTTATATAACCGACGTAAAAAATGGTGACGTAAAAAACGTTTTCTGCACTAGTGAGACTAGCTGAGAAGACACACTATTGTTTCTTGGATGGATTTTAAGGTTATTTTCAGGTTCCTATAACTATGGAGGATTATGAGAAGATAACATTCACTTATCCATTCGGTACATTTTCCTACTGAAGGATTCCATTTGGTCATTGCAATGCCCTAGGTACCTTCTAGAGATTCATGGTGAGTATTTTTTAAGATTTCATTGAGAACTTCATAGAGGTATTTATGGATGATTTTACATTTTATGGATCTTCATTTGATTAATGTATCTTTAGTTTGGGAAAGGTGTTGAATTGTTTTATTGAGAAGAATCTGATCTTGAACTTTGAAAAGTGTCATTTCATGGTAAAACATGTCATTGTCCTAGGGAATGTACTGTCAAAACATGGAATAGAGTTTGATAGATCTAAAGTACATATTATTTCATTCTTTCCATATCCTCTATGTGTGTGTGATGTTAGATCATTCTTAGAGCATGCAGGATTTTATTAATGCTTCATCAAAGATGTTAGTAAGATCTCTCTAGCCTTATCTAGATTTATTTAAAAATATATTGACTTAGTTATTTGATGATTCATAAAGGGTATCATTTTATGAGATAAATAAGCTTCTTACCACTCTACCGATCATATATCCCCCATGGTGGGACCTTCTATTTGAGCTTATGTGTGATGCTTCAAACTATGCAGTTGGAGATATCTTATCACAGAGGGTGGAGGGATGTGCACATGTGATTCCTTATGCTTCGAAGACATTGGATTTAACCCAATAAAACTAAACAACCACATAAAAGGAGTTTATTTATATCATATTTTCTTTAGATAAATTATGTTTATATTTATTAGGCTCTAAATTAGTTTTTTTACCACACATCTCTGAGGCACCTCTCAAAGAAGCCAGATGCGAATACCAGGATTATCCTATGGATTATCCTCCTTCAAGAAATTGATATTGAGATAAAGGAAAATAAGGGGTCATAAAACTTGGTGGTGGACCACATGAATAGGATTACCCACAGACTAGAGGTTGACACCATAGACCATGTATCACTTCGAGACACTGATCACACTACGATTCACTATTACATTTTCACCCTTACACCACTGTGTTAAACTAGTTTTGTATCTAAAATTATAAAAATAAGAAAAAATTGAACTTCATGTTTGATTCAATTATTTTTTTATCACTATTAAATAGGGCAATTTTAGTGGAGGTGATTTGGAGGGCTCATGACAAAGTTCAAGAAAAATGGGCCAATCTGCGTAGGATCCAAGCACACCAGTGGACTCAACCACACACTTCTACTATTATGTGTGCCCAATTAGGCTTAAATTTTGTGGGATGATCCAAAATTCAGTGGTATAAAACTATTATGAAGACACACAAGCCAAATTATACCATTAAGGGTTCCATCCAAACTAATATATCCAAGCCACTGAATCTGCATGAAGTCAAAAGTGGTGTTCTATGTTCTGTCAATATCTTGAGTTGTAGTTGTCCAAATGGTGCCAAATTTTTGATGGAGATAGTCAGTAGGTGGGTCTAAAACTTTTTAATTTTCTCAAAAAGAGATATAAGACTTTATGGAGGTAAAAAACCATGTGCCAAGTAGTTTTAAGAAATTTGTGTGCCCAAAACCACCTTCCACTTTTCCTATAAAATGGAATCTTGGGAATCCCATTTATAAGTTCACCCATGAGGAAAATATATGGTATTATTTAGACCCTAAGGAGTCCTATACTAATCTAAGAAGTTTTTTAGGCCCCTATTTTCATAGGAAGTCAAGGATGAATGAAAAGTTCCACCTGAGCCTCCTCCTCCTCTCAATGGCGAGCTAAACAGTGGACTGTCATTTCGAGGAAGCTACGCATACTTAGGAGGGAGTTTTTTCACTTTTTATTATAATTGTTTTGTGTAATTTTTGTGTTAAATATTTCAATTATGTTTAATATTTATGTGTTTCTCCTATGAATACATTTATTTTGTTATAATTAAGTGATTTTTTTATCTCAACACCGATTGGGTTGAGATTTCAGGTGGGGATCTTTGGTTGTTCTGATTGGACAACATAAGAATATTTTTCTCTCACATACAATCATGATATTTCAGTATTATTTGGTTGAACTTGTTCTATTCTTGAGGTCCAAACCTTACATCATGATTTTTGTGTCAATGATTGCTTCTTTGTGCATCATTTTAACAGGTGAGAGGGGAATCAAGATCTTGACAACCCTCAACCAAATAATTACATTAAACCATATAAAATTTTCAGAAAAATGAACTATCCAGGATGTGTAGTGAACTTGAAATGACATCCTTATCTCATAATTCTTAAAACACAACCTTTATTTATCAACTATTAAACCCGTTAAATCAAGTTATTTTCTTAAAACTGTTTTCTAAACCACCCCATTTTTTAGTAATTTTTATTAAAAACTCGTACTCTAAACCTATCAACGCTCCTTAATAGATGACCTAGGGTCTTCCCTATACTATATATCATCTTTAAAAACACAATCAATTTTATGTTTCATGACAAAATGTTCAAATTGTGGCATAATTGCTAGGGAGCGCTTTTGTTTTTAGTGTGTGTTTTTTATAAAAATATTGTTAATTTTGTATCTATTTATTTGCTTATTTCCTTCCTTATTTTTTTAGTTGATTTCTAAATTATTTCTATTATGTAGGTTTTGTGCATGAAGTGTTCTACTTTAGGAGATTTGCCACCTTTTGAACTCAAACCGGAGAGGGTCCTACGTCAGCGACACCGTGACATAGAAGACAACCCTTTGAAGGAGGACACATCACATCTTGAACCTCTTATTGATTCTTATTCTTCTTCTAGAAACAACATCAAAACTGAATTAAGCTTACATAATATGGCTAAAAAAACCTAACATTAAAATAACTAACCTTACCCGATGTTGATATCCAACCCACCTATATTCAATTACAAGGTGAGGCATATGATTTTAAACTGCAATCTAGTTTAATTCATTTATTACCAAGATTCCATGGGCTCATGGGAGAAGATCCACATAAGCACTTAAAAGAATTTTATACTATGTGTTATACATTAAAACCTGATAATGTGTATGAAGAACAATTAAATCTTAGAGTATTATCATTTTCTTTAGAATATGTTGCGAAATATTGGTTGTATTATGTTAATTCACCAATTAGAGGTTGGGCAGACATGAAATGCCTTTTTCTTGAAAAATATTTCCCAGCCTCTCGAACTGAAACAATAATGAAAGAAATTTGTGGGATAATATAATCACAATGGGAAGTACTTTATGAATATTGGTAAATATTTAAGTGGTTATGTTCAATCCGTACACACCACCAAATAAGTGATCAAATTTTAATTCAATATTTTTATTAAGGTTTAATTCCTATTGATCAAAATATGACTGATGCTTCTGTAATTGGTTAACTAGTTGATAAAACCCCAATTGCAACAAAGACCCTAATTGATAACATGGTGAAAAACACTCAACAATTGGGTTAAAGGTATATTGTACCCATTCGAGGTGTCCATGAGGTGAAAAGTACTAAATTCGAGAAGAAGGTGGACATGAAGTTCAAAGAGGTAAGTACCCTTATTTGAAAACTTGCTCTTTCCCAAGGGAAATCCCAATATCCTCCTCCCATCCATTGTGATATATGTTCTTTTTACACCCACTACTCTGACCAATTCCCCCAACAGAGAGAAACTTCTGAGAGTTGTGAGGAAATATTTCCAGGACACCCCTATAACCAATCATTTAGGAAAGAACCTTACTATCCATGCAACCCTGTGTGGAAAGATAAACAAGCCTATAGGCAAGGGGGTATTCAAACCAACCTCAACAACCATGGAACTAACTAGGGTAGAGTATTCAACCACCACCACCTAGAAATCCTCAACCACAAAAAAGGACTTTATAACAACCCCCTCCAAAAGCCTAACCTAGCCTAGAAGATGTGATGAAACAAATGGCTTCCAACAATCTCTATTTCCAACAAACCACCCAAGCTGCCATACAAGATCTAAAAACCCAATTAGGCCAACTAGCCAACTCAGTGGGGGAAATCCAAAGTCATGGGTCGGGTAAACTACCCTATCAACCACTAGTCAACCCTAGGGATAAGGGAAATGTTAGTGCCATCACCATTAGGAGTGGGAAAAACTCAAAAGATAAATTAACCCTCCTTTAGAGTCACCCCCTTCTGAGGAAAACACCATCTCAACTATTGAAATTAGTCTAAATGGTGAAAAATATTGTCCT
Organism: Viscum album; assembly: GCA_963277665.1. Taxonomy (NCBI): domain Eukaryota; kingdom Viridiplantae; phylum Streptophyta; class Magnoliopsida; order Santalales; family Viscaceae; genus Viscum; species Viscum album. Next base: position 1,408,605,454 of record OY728130.1, read on the forward strand.
GAGAGTAGCCCTTCCAAAGGAAAGAGTGTGTCTGTTGATGAGTCACCTAGTCTAACCATTACTTTTATATTTTCCCAAAGGTCCAAATAATCAAGAAAACAAAAAGAAACTAAATTTGATAAATTAATCTTGGAAACTTTTAAAATTTGCAGGTTAACATCCCCTTAATAGATGTCGTGAAGCAAATTCCAAGATACGCCAAGTTTCTGAAAGAGATGTGTATACACCAAAGGAGACTTCGAGGTGATGATAAGGTGATCTTGGGGAGGAACGTATCAGAATTGATCGAGCCATCACTTCCCACCAAATGCAATGATCTGAGAACCACCACCAACATTACGATTTTTATTTCATAAAAACAACCCAGCTACAAATTGTCAACCAGTGAGGTCCCCCCTACGGTGGAAGAAAATAATGCAACCCAAGTGTGTCTCCCCTAATCAAATTGACCCCCTCGGGTCTAATGGGTGACACATTATCCACCCAAACTCTTGTGTCCCCAGGAACCGCAATTGAAGAAAAGTAGTCCGCAACTTTATTCCCTTCCCACCAAGTATGAGTTACCCTGATGTTGTTCCCCATGATAGACTTGCACTACCTAATAGTGTAAGAGATCCTCCACGGTGTCATACCTTGTCCATGCAACACATCATGGATAATTTTTGAGTCTATTTCTATCTGCTCCACCACCAGGCCTCTATTCATGCACAACGAAACCCCTGACAGTACTGCCAAGGCCTCTGCCTGCACCAAGCTCCCCCTCCCGTAGTGTGTAGCGAAGGCCATCATCACACTACCGCTGCCATCACGTAGCACCCCCCTCCTCGCATGATCTCCCCAGTGCATGCGCCATCGACGTTCAACTTTAAACCTCCCACCGGAGGGATCCAACGAACCCAAAACCCCCGCCCCCTGTAAGTCCTCTGCCCAACCCTCATCTCGGGGGAGATCAACACCCGTATTGAAGGAACATCCTCCCCAAAGCCTGCAATACCCACGAGTTCAATCAATAGGCACCTTACTCTTACTACCACTGCCCTCCCTGTGGATGCGAGTCCCTCATACCTGTCACGATTCCTCGCTTCCCAAAGTACCCAGCATCCCGCATTGTAAAACAAAGCCTGAGTCTCTTTCTCCTCCATGTTGCCATCGCACCCCTGGAAACACCGGCCCAAAAACCGATCCCAAGTGTCGGCATCAGAAGAATACCCTATATGTGTTCCCAAAAAGCTCCATACCACACGATCCCATTCCCCTTCAAGGAAGATATTCTCCATGCTCTCCTCCCTCCTCCGTTTACAACACTGACACCCAGACGCGAGGATAATACCCAATCTTTTGATATTTTAATCCGAAGGGACGACCTTTTTCTTGATCCGCAACATTAAAAAATTCATTTTTGAGAGAACCCTTCTGCTCTACTCCACCCTGTTCCTTGACTCCTGCAACTGCTAATCATTGGAACTCCTACGAAAGTCTTTCCTATTGAACCTACCTGAAACCGAGGGCGTGAAAACACACATATCCCTCTCCTGGTTGATCACAACTAAATCAAAGATCCTCTGAGAATCGTCATCCATCACCACTCTGAAGAACATGGTGTATTCCTTTTCCAATGCTATGCTTGATTTATGCGCTTCTATAAATGTGATTCCACACTATTTACTATTCATTGTAGGTTGGGGAACTAAAGCCCACTGAAATTGTTGTTCAATTAGAAAATATGAGAACATCAAACCCTTCTGGTGTGTTAGAGGATGTTCTTATGAGGGTGAGAATTTTAATTTTTCCTGCTGATTTTTATATGCTAAAAATGGAAGATGACAGGATGAATGGACATGCCCTGATTATATTGGGGAGTACCTTCTTGAAAACTACCAAAACCATAATTAATGTTCACAATGGTATATTATATATGGAGTTTTGTGGTGACATTGTCCACTTCAACATCCTTGATGCCATGAATCACCCCTCGGAAGAACATTTCTCTCTCTGTGTTAACTCTATAGATGTACTTCCTTCCCCTAAAAAACCTATTTTCATTCCCTTTATCCCCTTTCTAAGTTTTCATCATTGTTTTAAATTCTAGGAAATGAAACATGCATATAATGTTGTACCGGTCTATAAAAATGTCATGCATGTTTGTTAATTGATGATTTCTTGAACACTGAGGATCCCATGACCATCGATGATACCGCTAAGCTTGTAAAATCTTATTCCTCATCTGAGGATGATACCATTGAGAAGCTAGATGAGATTAGTGACCTATCAATTTCACACACACTACCATAAATCCAAAATCCCCCTGAATTGGAACTAAAACAATTGCCTCAAGATTTAAAATATTCATATCTTGATAATGGAAACAAGTTTCCTGTCATAATTACTAGTTCACTCCCTTTTGAGCATGAATTGCGACAACTTGAAATTTTTAGAGAGTATAAAAAATCTTTGGGATGGACACTTGCTGACATTCCTGGTATTAGCCCATCAATTTTCACACATGATATATTTTTAAATGATGAGGCTAAACTAGTGAGGTAGGAATAACGTCGAATGAACCCAAACCTCCTAGATGTTGTGAAAAAGTAGGTAACAAAATTATTGACTACTGGAATCATTTACCACATCTCTAATAGCCAATGGGTCAGTCCAATCCAATTAGTTCCTAAAAAATTGGTCTAATGGTAATTAAAAATGAAAATAATAAATTGGTTCCAACTTGTGTGCAGAATAGTTGGCGTGTCTGAATAGACTATCACCGACTAAACCAACACACTATAAAGGACCATTTATTATTTTCGTTCATTGAAAAAAATCTAGAGAGGCTAGCAGGGAAGTCCCATTATTGTTTTCTTGATAGGTATTTTGGATACTTTCATATCCATATTTCCCCCGTTGATCATGAAAGGACAACATTTACTTTCCCCTTTGGCACATTTTCATATAGGAGGATGTCATTTGATCTGTGCAATGCTCTAGGTACTTTCTATTGATGCATGGTTACTATTTTTTTAGATTACCAAGATAATTGCATGGAAGTATTCGTGGATGATTTCACTGTTTATAGCTCCTCTTTTGATGAATATTTGAGTTGTCTTGGTTCATTACTATGCCACTATATTGAAAAGAATATCATATTAAATTATGAGAAATTTCATTTCATGGTGCGACAAGGTATAGTATTGGGACATTTCATTTTTGGGGATTGTATCCAAGTTGATAAATCAAAAGTGGATGTCATTTATTCCCTACAATTGCCCAAAAATGTACAGGATGTGTGGTCTTTCCTAGGTCATGCTGGATTTTATCATCGTTTCATTCATGACTTCAGTAAGATTGTACCCCCCTCTCCCAATTGCTCCAAGAAGAAAAGAAATTTGTTTTTGATAAAGAATATGAAAAAACTTTTAATAAATTGAAATAGAGTCTCACATCACCCTTAGCAATCCAACCACCTCAGTGGGATTTACCATTTCATCTCATGTGTGATGCCTCTAACTATGCAGTTGGGGCAGTCTTATCACAACGAGTTGATTAATATCCACATGCCATTGTTTATACCTCACGTACTTTGGGTCTTTCCCAAGTAAACTACACCACAACTGAAAAAGAATTACTTGACATTATGTTTTACTTGGATAAATTTTTGTCATAAATTTTAGGTTCCAAAGTCATTATGTTCTCAGACCATGCATCCCTTCGGTATCTCCTTAAGAAACCAGAATCCAAACCACAAATCATTCACTGGATGCTCCACCTTCAGGAATTCAATCTAGAAATTAGGGATAAAAAAGGAGCAGAGAATGTGGTGGCTGACAATATCAGTAGGATCCACCCATCCTTATACATTGACTCATACCCCTATATTCTCATAAATGACATGATTCTAGATGATTAATTGTACCGAGTGAAAGATTTTATTCATTGGTATGCTGAAATTGTAAATTATTTGGTAGCATCTTGCATTCCAATTGATTTAAACAAAAACCAAGTTGTTGTCTAAATTATGAGTCTCGTTGGTATATTTGGGATGACACATACCTTTAGAGAACGTGTAGTGATCAAGTCCTTAGGAATTGTGTTCTTGATAGTCAGTTTCAATTTGTCCTTAGGTTCTATCACACTCTTGCTTTTGGGGGTCACTTTTGACCCCAATGGACTGCTCGCAAGTTCCTCAATTCTAGTCTCTTTTGGCCAATATTATTTTAGGATGCCCATTATTTATGTAAATCTTGTCTTCACTGTTAGATAATGGAGAATATCTCTAAAATAAATGAAATGTCACAACAACCCTTACTCTTCCATGACATTTTCAATGTTTGGGGAATTTAATTTATGGGTCCATTTCACAATTCCTTTAGAAACTTCTACATTATTCCAGCAGTTGATTATGTGTCAATATGGGTAGAAGCACACGCCACAAGGAATGATGATTAAAAGACTGTTGTGGAATTTTTGAGAACCCAATTTTTTTTAGGTTTGGATTACCTAGGTTCATCATCAGTGACTGGGGTTCTCATTTCTACAACCGAACAATGCAATCACTTTTTCATCAGTTTGGGGTCGGGCATCGAGTGACTACTTCTTATCACCCACAAAAAAATGGTCAAGCTAAGGTGTCAAATAGAGAGGTAAAATAGATTCTTGAAAAAATGGTTCAACCCAATAGAAAAGATTAGAGTCCTAGACTCGATGACTCATTATGGGATTATTGTACTGCCTTTAAAACTCTCATTGGAATGTCACCCTATTAGATTGTGTTTAGAAAGATTTGTCACCTCCCTATTGAGATTGAGCACCGGGCCTATTGGGCCATTAAGCAATGAAATTATAATCTTTCTAGTGAAGGTTCTCAAAGGAAGTTACAGATTCAGGAGATGGAGGAAATGAGAAGAGATTCATATGAGAACTCCTGGATTTATAAGGAGAGAACCAAGGCTTCCCACAACTGCCTCATTCTTCATCATCAGTTCCAAATTGGGCATAAGGTCCTCCTTTTCAATGAAAGACTAAAGTTACATCCAGGTAGGTTTCATTCATTCTGCTTTATCCCATACACTATTACTAATATTTATCCATTTGGTTTTATTTAGGTACAAAATGAATAAATGAAGAAAACCTTCACTATCAATGGGCAGTGGTTTAAGCACTTTCATGAAGCCCTTCCAGATTCCCCGATGGAGGAACTCCATGTTAAAGAAGCAATCTATGAATGACACCAACCAGGTGTTATCTTTCCTACCCATATTATCTTTTATTATAGTGAGGAAAATACATACTCTAGGTGTGGGGGTGGGTATATTCTTTGGTTAGTTAGGAATTTTCATAATCTTTCTTCTTTTTTTCTTTCTTTTTTCTTTTTAGCTTGCTGATTAGTACTGTTACTCCCCCCCCCCCCTCTTTCCCCCTCACTTTTCTGCCGAAATGTTAATTTTTTATGCCCACTTTATCATGAAAAATGATGTTTGCTTAATCATGGAAGTTATTGAAAATGAATGAGGATTTTTTTTATTTAATATTGTTTTAAAAATTCAAAAAAAATTCTCATGAAATGTAAATTTCAGTAAGAATTCAATACTGTGGTGTGACTTTCTCTAGAAATTTGTTTTTTTTCAATGATATTAATGGTTGTATCATTTGGAAACCTTTTAGAAGAATGGTACCCTTTGTGTGAGTAGTTTAAGGGAAAATTGTGTCACTTAATTTCTCCACATGTATTTGCACCCAACCATGAAGTGTGGAAATTTCTTACTTAATAGAAGGTAAATATAAGTTAGGTTAATTTTTCTATACCTTAAAAATTGATTTTTCCATTCGTTATTTCCTTATCCGATCAATATCATTACTGTACTAGATTGACCTATGCATGTGTACCTATTATCCAACTGTTGTACGCCCTAAAAAACCCAAAAAAACAAAAACAAAAATAAGTAAACATTGAGGGGAGTGATGAAATGTACAACATATGGGGATACCTAGGTCAGAAGCTTATGTTTTGACTTAAAAGAATGCTTAAGTGAGTGGGTCTTGAAATTTGATTGCAAAGGATATAGGATAGGTTTGGTGGAAAGGATTATGTAAGCTGAATTTTTTTAAAATAACTTATATTTACTTGATAGAAAGTGGAAAGAATATCATAAAATGGTTGTCACACACACACATGGATAATTAGTGAAATGGTTAATTTTTGAATTATTTTCTTCAATTGGTGTCTTGTATCTCTTAGAACTTCATTCTGATACAATTTTTGAGACATCTTTTTCCATGATTGTTGAGAATAACTCCTCGGTATAATTTTTTCTTTGATTAAATTTCTATCATGAATTAAATTTTCATTGAATGTTAAATCTTCATGAAGTTTGGAATAACTACATGAATAATTTTTTAAAATGTGACTTTTCCTTGGAGTGAAAATGTTTAGGTGTGGGGTTGTGATCACACCACAATTCCCTATTATATTTCCACCCTTACACCATTATTCTAAACTAGTTTTATATTGAAAATTATAAAAATAATAAAAAAATAAAATTTATGTTTGATTTAGTTATTATTTATTTATCACTGTTAGAAATGTAAATTTACTTTTTTTTATAATTACATCGTAGGTGGAGGTGATTTGGTAGGCACATGACAAAATTCAAGAAAAATGGACCAAACTACGTAGGATCCAAACACACCGGTGGACTCAACCGCACATTTCTAATAATAAGTGTGTCCAATTGGGATAATATTTTGTGGGATGATATAAAATTCAGTGGGATGAAACTCTTCTGAAGACACTCAATACCAATTCTACTATTAAGGGGGGAATCTAAACTGATCTTTCCAATCCACCGAATCCACACGAAGTCAAAAGTGGTGTGGTGTATTCTGTCGATATCTCAAGATGTAGTTTTCCAAATGGTGCCAAATTTTCGGTGGAGATAGTCATGAGGTGGGTATACAACATTTTTATTTTCTCCAAAGTAAGATAAGACTATATAGAGGTCAAAAACCATGTGCCAAGTGGTTTTAGTAAATCTTTATGCCCAAAACCACCTTCCACTTTGCCTATAAAATGGAATCTTGGGCACCCCATTTGTAAGTTCGTACAGGAGGAAAAGTTCTAGTATTTTTTAGACCCCAAGGAGTCCTATCCTCATCAAAGAAGTTCTAGAGGCCCCTATCTTAATATGGGGATCAAGGATGAAGGTGAAGTTTCACCCGAGCCTCCTTCTTCTCTCGATGGTGAGCTAAATAGTGGACGATCATTTTGAGGAAGCTACACATACTTGGGAGGGAATTCCAACACTTTTTATTCTACTATTTTTCTATAATTTGTGTGTCAAAATTTAAATTATTTTTAATATTTATTTTCTTCTCCTCTGAATACATTTCTTTTGTTATAATTAAGTGAAACACTTTTTATCTCAACACCGATTGGGTTGAGATTTCAAGTGGGGATCTTTGGTTGTTCTGATTGTACAACACAAGAATCATTTTCTATCACACAAAATCATGAGATTTTAGTATGATTTGGTAGACCTTGTTCTATGTTTGAGGTCTAAACCTTGACATCACGATTATTGTGTCAAGGGTTGCTTCTTTGTATATCATTTTAAGAGGCAAGAAGGGAATCAATATCTTAACAACCCTTAACCAAAAAATTAAATTAAACCATATAAAATTTTCATAACAATGAACTATACAATATGTGAATTAAACTTTAAATGACCTCCTTCTCTCATAATTCTTAAAACACCACCTTTATTTATCAACTATTAAACTCTTTAAATTAAGTTATTTTCTTAAAACTGTTTTCTAAACCCCCCCACGGTAATTTTTTATTATAAATTCATACTATAAACCTATCAATGATCCTTGAGAGATGACTTGGGGTCTACCCTATACTATAAATCATCTTTTAAAACATAATCAATTTGACGTGTCACGACAACGTGTTTAGAAACTTTCCCTAATAAGAATCTCTATTTCATATAAAGTACGCATCCTTGGTATACCGATTTAGTTAACTACCTTGTTGCCTCTGAAATTCCAGAAAATTTAAAGAAATATCAAGTCCAAAAATTAAAGATTTAATCTAGGTTTTATATGCGAGATGATCGCTACCTATGACACATGTGTAGTATTCAATTTATTAGTAGGTGTGTTCTTGATCATGAGTTTGATTCTATTCTGCATTTATGTCATACACTTTCATGTGGAGGAAACTTTGGACCCTAAAGAATAGCTTGAAAAGTTTTAAGAATCTGGATTATATTGGCCTATTTTATTCCATGATGGTCATGTGTTTAGTACGTTGTGCTCACGTTTCCAAAAAACTGGAAATATTTTTAAGAGACACAAGATTCTCTAATAACCCATACTATTCTGTGATATTTTTTATGTATGGGGAATTGATATTATGGGTCCTTTTCCAAGTTCATTTTTTTCTTTGTATATTTTTTTTCATTGATTATGTTATAAAATGGGTGGAGTTCAACATTATCAAGACTGATGACTATCATGTTGTAGTTGATTTTTTCAGGGCATAGGTTTTTTGTAGGTTTGGAGTAATGAAGGCCATCGTCAGTGACCAAAGGATACACTTTTGTAATTGGAATTTGGATTCATTCCTTTGTAAGTATGGGATGACATAGAAAACATCAACATGATACCACCCCCAAACAAATATCCATACTTAGGTTTCAAATCGAGAGTTGAAACAAATTTTGGTTAAAATTGTGCAGCTGAATAGGAAGTATTGGAGTAAGCGCTTGGATGATGCAATTTTGGGCTTATAGGATGGAATAAAAAACTCCAATAGGTATGTCCCCATTTTTAATTGTTTTTGGGAAAGCCTTTAATCTCCCCATAGAGGTCGAGCATCGGTTATATTGGGCAATAAATAAATGAAACATGAATTTGGCCCAAGCTAGAATTCAAAGGAAGATTCAAATTCAAGATCTTAAAGAGATTCAATTGTCATAATATGAGAACTCAGGGATCTATAAGGAATGATCAAAATCATATCATGATAGAATGGTCCAAAAAAGAGAGTTTAATTTAGGAGATAAAGTTCTACTCTATAGTTCATGACTGAAGTTGATGCCCGATAAGTTGTGTTCCAGATGGTTAGGTCATTATGTTGTATCTAATGTATTTCCTTATGGTGTAGTAGAGATCACACAATAAGATACAGGAAGGATCTTTACAGTCAATGGGAAACGTTTGAAGTAATACATTGAGGTACTTACTACCTATGAAGTTGATTTCATCACACTACATGACCCCATCATCACTTGAGGATATCCAGATGTTCCTAACCCTTTCACTTTTATATTATTTATCCTATTTAAAATTCTAAATTTCATGTGCATATATCATCTCATAGGTTCACATTGAGTAAAGTTCAATATTTTAATTGTGGGGGAGAGGATAACATTTTGGGATAGATATTTAGGATTTTCATTTGTGTGTATTTTATATTAAGTTTTTGCTTAAAATTTTCAAAAAACAAAACAAAAAAAATCATATCATGTAACATGCTCATTTAGATATAGAATATATGAAAAATTCATGTTTTAAAAATTCATTGGTGGCATGATAATAATTAGTAAGATTTCTTCAACAAGGGTTTATTTTTATAAAAAATAAAGTCTTATATGATATGATTGGTTGTGTCGTTATAAAACCTTTTAGATTTTGGCACCATTATTTGTGGTATTTTTTCATGGTAAATTGTGTCATTGATATATCCACACAACTTTTCATGGAACCATGACTTGTGAAATTTTTCCTACTCAACTGAAAGTATTTCCAAGTTAGTTAAAAAAATCATCCTATATCAATGGTTTATACGTACATTCATTTCTCTTCTGATCAGTTTCATTACTGTATTTAATTTACCTATGAATGTGTACCCGATATCTGATAGTTGTAAGCCCTCAAAAAAATCTAAAAAAAACAAAAAAACAAAAAAAAATATTTATTATCTTAATAAATAAGGGAGGGATGAAATGTAAAACACGTGGGGATATATAGGTTGAGATATTAAGGTTTGAATTTCAGGAATTATTAAGTGAGTGGGTCTTGAAATTTTATTTTAAAGGAATATAGAACAGGTTCGGTGAATTAAACCAGGTAAGAAGAATTATTTTACTTGACCTGAATATACTAAATAAAGGGTGGAGATATGAGCTTGAAATGGTTGTCACACACACATAGGGAATTAATGGCATGGTGGACCCATAACTTGTTTTACTATGATAAGTTTCATTAATCTCACCAGATTTTATTTTGACACAATTTATGAGACAATGACATTCAAATTTATTGTTATTGGATCTTGATGGGATTCTTACTTTGCCTATATTGCCACTATGGATTGAGGAATATGAACATGCATATATTGTCATAATTTTTTGGAATACATGATATGAGGTTTTTCCTAGGAGTGAAAAATGATAATTGTGGGGGTGTTATCGCACCATGATTCCCTACTTTATTTCACCCCTATATCAGTGTTTTAAATTGCTTTATTTAATTGTAGGAGGAGGTGATTTGGAGGGTCGGAGATGATGCAGAAGGAAAATGGGCCAAACTGCATGGAATCCCAAGGACATATGTCCCCTATTTTACATGTCTAGAAAAATAAATGCATCCAAATGGGTTTAAATTTTGTGAAATTATCTAGAAATTAGTTCTATAAAACTCATCTCATGACACCTAAGGGCAATTCATCCATCTGGTGACCCAACCAAACTAATCTTTCCAACGAACAAAATTTGCACGAATTTAAAAGTTAGGTTAGGTATTTTGGCTATATCTCCAATTCCATATGTCAAATGGCATAAAAATTTGACATGGTGATAGTAAATATATAGACCCGAAACTTTTATATTTTTTCCAAGTCTAGATAATGTCATTTACTAACCAAAAACTGAGGCACGAGTGGTATCTTAAAATATGGGTTCCCATAATCGCTTCCTATTTTTTATATAAAAGAAGATCATGGGAACCTCATTTGGGAGTTCAACCAAGTGAAGTTTTACCATTTTTGAGTTCTATAGGATTCATATCATAGTCTTGGAGGTTCTGGAAATCTCTATACTCATAGGGATAACTCTTGAAGCAAGGATCCCTTCATCAAAGTCTTTCTCTCCTTTTCAAGTTGTAATGTTTGTGTTTGCGTAATAAACTTCCTGATTCATCTTATATTTATTCTATTTATTCTATTACTTCTATTATTTACAATGTTATTCTCCTATAATCTTCCTCTTTGGTCTTAAAATCAAGAGTATAAATTTGACTTTTGGGAATGAAAAACGTTTCTACAATGACTACACCGCCCAAGGAAGAGTACTTTTTTTAGTAATTGATCTACCTCTTACCTTCTTCATTTATTTATTTTGAATCAATGAGATACTTTAATTCACTTAATATGATCTATTAATTGGGTTTTTTATTTAAAATAAACTAATCAAACAATTTAACAATTAACAAAAAACACGTGTGGTTGAGTGATGTGTTAATTGTGAGAGCATGATCTTAATCGATGATACAAAACCACACAATATCAATTTGTAGAGTTAAAATAAAATCCCTAAAATCAATTCATCCTCATTTTTGGAGTGTATATGTGTGTTAATTTACCATTTACCATAATATATCCTTATACCATCAATCAATTCAGGGTGTTTCGATTGCATGTTATGAAACTAGCCTAGGGTTTAATTAATTTCATCATGGTGGTTAAGTTAATTCTCATAGGGTTTGGGGGTTAAAAAATTATGGAATCATAATTAAGTGGGTATTAATTTAAATTATAATGATTAATAATTAAGTTAAGAGGTAGAGTTAGATAAATTATGCCTTTTAAATCTTTTTCTAAAAAAATATCTTCTTATTGCGTTTTCTCAATCACATTTCAAAAAAGAAAAAGAAAAAAATACAATCTTCCTCCATCATACTTCTTATAGATTTATAAATGGAACCCCCATCCTTTTAAGTAGTGTGTTTATTACATTTTATTTTATTTTCAAAATACCTTTAATATGTTTTTAAATTTACTTCCTCCTTTGAGAGATGATCTTGGTCATCTACTCTATTTCACCAAAGAAGTAAAAAACTACACATCATTTGAAAACACCCACAAAAGTGACTTTCAGCTATCGACTTAATAATTTGTGAGGATTTTTTTATAATGATAATCCCTAGTTTCTCATGAGAAATAATCCTTTTTGGAGTATAGATAAGATAACTGGGACTCCCCCATGCCCCCAAACACTTCTAGTGGTAGAGCATATATAGATTCATGCCTTCTTTTCGATTCCTATCTTATTTTAGAGACTAATCTAACATGTTGTTTTCCTTTTATTTGTAGTTTTGGGATATTCTAATGAGTATGTTTATACACAACCTTACACTAGCTTCATTCCCCCATGTATTGTGTTTATGAAAATGGTTCACAATTCAAAGACAATCTTGGTGGACATGGAGTGTGTATGGATTTTTCAGAGATACCACTTTATAGTGCTTGGTGGTTTAGGTTGGTGGTGGTGAACACTATAGTTGGACATCATTCCAAGATTACTTTAATTAAGGATGATATTTACCTTGTTTCATGTTCACCAAGTTCAGATATATAGTTCCAATAGTGTTTTCCTATGTGGTGACATACTTATCATGTGGTGTCGCATGGATGCATTATATAGAAATCAGTTTTTCAGATATCTATCATTGGTGTTACTATTTATTTTTCATATTTGATATATAATTTTGTTGAAAATTTCTATAGAATAAGGACTCTCAAGTTTTTTATGCCTTCTTGATGTTATTCTCCAACCCCTAACTTATTGGAGTCATACTTGAGGTGGTACACTCGACATACTATTAGTCTAGGTGGGGCCTCGATGTGTTGGGTCATGTTGATTTTATTTTTTTAACAAAACAACCACAAAATAGTATTTCCAAAACCTTAAAATCCAAAAATATACCTACAAATATAATATAGCCCTATAAATCTTCCAAATTTTTGGAAACACCGACCCAAAGAAAATTTTAGGGATGATTATTCCACAGAAAACGAACCATTCAAACCCCAATAAAATTATCTGTACAAGATGAAGGTGTATTCAATATATACAAAACTCACAAAAACAAATGGAGAGGAACAAACATTACATTAACCCATCCAAGAACTCAAATTGTAGGCACTTTTCCAAGTTTCCAAGAATCAAACTATAACCTAACAAGAAGATCTTTAATCTATAACCTAATCATTATGTCATAAGAGACTTCCAAAGTTTCTTTTTAATGGAGACTTGATTGGGGTGCTCACCATCATCATCCTCATCTATAATGGGATGATATCCTTGGAGACATACAAATTTTAGGACTAAAAGGGTGATGATAAATGGCCTAGAGGGGGGTAAAAAGACTGTATTAAAAATCTAACCAGATAAAATTATTATCAAAGTTAATTATTAATGATAATTAAGAGAGTTAATTTTCATTGAAAAAAATGAAAAGAATACAAGGATTTTTTTATAGTAGTTTGGTCCAAAGTGGTTCTATTCTACTCTTATACCTCTCTACTCATGGAGAGATACATTGTGCACTAGTTAAATTTTTGAAGGGAAATCATAACCTGATTATAAACTACTTTTTATAGTGAAAGAATAACCAAGACACCTGACTTTGTGTGGAGATTAAAAACTTAATTACAACAATTTATTTAAAATATAGGAGTCACAACCTAAATGATTATGATATTAAAATCTAGGATTCACAACCTGAAGAAAGGAAATGATTTTTTTTTGTAAAAACATAAACAAAAAATGAGAGAATGTGTGAAAGATAGGAAGTAGTGTTACAGCCACAAGAAACTAGGATGAAGTAGAAGATAACTGAATAAAGCATAAATACCATTTCATGAGTAAAATATAAGGATGTCTCATCAAGGCAGTAGTACAAGTCGTAGAAGTTTTAATTCAACAATTTAAAGACTATCCAGCAAATGAAAACTTCATCACATGTGTATAATACTTCAAAATTTAGTGTAAATCTCATTTGATTCTCAAAATTATCTGTTCTCATCACTATTGTTCTTTGAATGCGTCTTGAAGCCTTTAAATAGAATCTGTAAAAACTAACAAGTTAATCTCCAATCAAGTAAAAAAATTCAAATTCAAACTACATAATTATCCATGAGATAGAAAATTATCATTCCAGAATAATTGTAACAAAAATCATTTTACTTTAAAAGTTAAAGTCTAATTCAAAACAATATGAATTACCTGTTAAATAATTCAAATAGTATCCATAATAATATTCTGAAACAATTCCATAAATATTGTAAGGTAATATGATTGTTTAAATTAAAATTTTAAAGTACCTTCTAATTTCATACACTGCATAAATATTCAAAAATTAATTATACTACATTAAAAACCAAAAAATAAATTTTAATAATTTCAATGCCACTAAATATTAAATTAGATTACCTTACGATATTTATAGAAATATTTTTTGTATGTATACATGTGAATAAAGAATAAATTAAATAATATTTTAAAACTGATTAAAATATTATAAAAACACTTCACATAGATTTTATACAATATTTAAGAATTTTAGAAATCAATAAAATGCTTAAAATAATTAAAATAAGCATGCATTTAATCAAAGTATAAAAAATTAAGAAAAACAAAGCATGCTGAAAATTTTCAGATTTAAGAAAAAATAAATAAACTATAGAACTGACAGTGTGCACCAAGTAGTCTTGTGGTTGGTATACTGACTATGAGAAAATTATAATGTGTGATCACTTAAAATAACATGTGGTTACAATACTAACCGAGAGAAAAGTGTGTGGTCACTTAAGTTACCATGAATACACGGTTGAAATATCAACATGTGATAACTCTACTTACCATGGGGCTATAAAAGCAGTAGCTTCAATGAGTCACCAAACTCATTTTCATACTGATTATTATCTATATCTGTGTGCAACTTCATGGCACGATACCTTACAAGCAAGATGCAACCCATGTAGAAGAGTGAAGTAGGAGAGAAACATAAAGGGATCTTCTGGTTCTCTTCATGTTCTCATGTGGTAGAACATTCTCATTTTGGATGTTATTTGAAATATAAAATACTAATAAAGGTATATAAAAACATGAAATAATGCATAGCGTACTGCATGTTAATGAGTGTCTATAGTAGTTGATGCGCGACTACAGTTTCGTTGCAGTATGCATGGGAAAGATGAGGCGCAACTCGCAAGCACTGAATAAATACGATATCTAATTCTGTGAGAAAATCTGATGAAGAAACCACTTTGAAGACATCATGTTGCACCTTGCAGACTTACGATATGTTCAGAGGTGCATTTTTGGTTACTTAAAAATACATGTTATCACTTCCAAAAACAATGCCTTCCAGTCACTTTAAATAGAATAAAGCATACGGTCACTTAAAGAATATCATGCAGTTACTTTAAAATACCACATGAATTAGGTTGAGTTTACTCATGTGGTAAGTTGTATTTATCATGGTAGGTTAGAAGATAAACATGTGGTAAGTTAAAGAAGCCTTTATTCTATTACTAGATAATAGAATATTCGGATGTTTTTTAGACCAAATAACAACAGAATAAACAAAAGTTCCAATTAAATTAAATGAAGATAAATTTAATAGATTTTGAATGGATCAAATAAATTCTATATCCAAATTATGTAGGTTAATATATCTTCAAAATATAGTGAAAATATAAACTAAAAACTACAGAAAAAATCACTAAAATATTGGAGAACATCAGCCAATTTTTTGAGTATTTAAATGACAATTTTAGACTTTCATGTAGTTGAATTAAATGTAGATAAATTTCTTAGCTATCCATTATGACAAACAGAGTTCAAATCCAAGGTCTATAGATAAATTTATTGATGTGGAAACATTGGTAGAAATGAAAAAAAACATGGATCACAGAAGAGTAAAAAGAAAAAAAAGAAACAAGAACACAGAGATTTTCATGGTTCAGGAATAATACCTATGTCCACAGAGAGGCAAAATTTCACTATATGTCAGGAGCACAATTTTAAAAGGAGATTTCTCAGAGTTTCAAACATATGAAAACTGAGCCTGAAATAGGATAATAAGGAGGACGAAGCACTATTCCACCAACCATAGAAAGTCTTCTTGCTATAGTGAAAGACGGACACTGAAGTCAAAAGTGCTATAGTGGATACTAGCTGGAAGTCCAAGGATATAAAGTGAATAAATCTAATAGATATCTAAAAAAAAGTTTCACAAAGATATGAGCTTTGTAACTCAAGTTATCATAGAATAGCTAAAGAAAACTTTAAACCAAGAATTGTTATAGAACCAAAAGCGTGCAACATGTTTGGACCAAAAGTGAGAACATTTAGAGACTGAATTACACTTTGTTATAGTTGAATAAAAAATAGATAAACTTATTATCTTTCATATGAAATTGGAGTTATGAAATTTCAATAACTATAATTCAAGATATAATAAAAATACAGTGGGCTAGTAAAAACTAATTTTCAAAAAAAATGATTAACACGAAATATTGATAGGGATTTTAATATTCAAAAAATATATATAAACAAACACCAAACTCCTAACAAACTCCCTTTTTTGAAAATTACAAAACTAAAATAATACCCCCCTTTTGAAAATTTTCAAAAATAAAATATTAAGAATTATAAAAACAAGAAGTTTGAAAATAGAAGCACAAAACTTTAGTTTTAAATTAGAAAATCTTTGCCTTAATAAATGCATATTAAGGTAAGTTAAAAACAAATAATATAAAATTTTCAAACTAAATTTCTAACATATCATGTTGAAATTTAATTTTCTCAAATTTTTCACAATCCATTGGTTTTTTAAAAATATTCATCAGTTGATTTTCAGTAGAAATATATTTAATAATAATATCACCTTTATTAACATAATATCGAAGAAAATAAAAGTTTGTGTCTATATAATTAGTTCTATGATGCATTAAAGGGTTCTTTGAAATAGAAGTATCAGAAGAATTTTTACAATAAATATGATTTTTTTCAAAAGTTAAATCATAGTTAGACAAAGTTTTTTTAATCCATAAAGATTGAGAGCAACAAGATACAGTAGATATATACTCACTTTCAATAGTTGACTTTTTTTCTTGAACTATAATAAACTAAATTCTTACTAAGAAAGTGACACATACCTAAGGTGATTTTTCTATCAAGTTGACATCCTCCAAAATCTGAATTGGAGTAACTAATTAAATAAAAAAATCTAGAATAAAATAATTCACAATTAACAGTTAATTTAATATATATAATAATATTCTTAACAACATTTAAGTGATGTTCTTTAGGATTAGATTGAAAAATAGTACATAAACAAACACTAAACATTATATCGGGTCTAAAAGAAATTAAACACAGCAAACTTCCAATCATGCCTCTAAATAATTTAAAATCAATAAATTTTCCAGAAACATGAGAATCGAATTTATAGCTAACACTCATAGGGGTTTTAAAAATTTTAAAAGAATAAATACCAAAATGTTTCTCTAAATCTTTAGCATATTTGGATTGATTCAAAATTATTTCATCGTTTTTTTTAAAAAATTTAAGTCTCAGAAAGAATTTCAATTCCCCCATAAAACTCATGTCAAAATATCTTACCATCAAATTTGAAAACTCTTTACAAATAAAACCATTTGAAAATCCAAAAACAATATCATCAACATAAATTTTAACAACTAAAATTTCATTTGAAATTATTTTGATAAACAAAGTAGGATCTACTTTAACTTTGGAAAAATATTTTTTCAAAAAAATAGCCTATCATATCAACCACAAGGTGCTTGCTTAAGACCATATAAAACTTTTGATAACTTAAAAACATGATTAGGAAATTTCTCATTTTTAAAACCAGGGGGTTGAGAAACATAAACCTCTATAGAACTAAAACCATTCAATTCAATCAAAATGTGCAAGAGATTCAT
Organism: Viscum album; assembly: GCA_963277665.1. Lineage (NCBI taxonomy): Eukaryota > Viridiplantae > Streptophyta > Magnoliopsida > Santalales > Viscaceae > Viscum > Viscum album. Next base: position 1,408,623,464 of record OY728130.1, read on the forward strand.
CAAAATCAATACCTTCTTCTTGACAATAACTTTGATCAACAAGTCTGGATTTATTTTTAACAATCTATCTAGTTTCACCCATATTATTTCTAGGAATCCATTTAGTTCCAATAACATGCTTATCTAAAGGCAGTTCAACTAAAGATCAAACAATATTTCTAGAAATTTTATTAAGCTCACAATGCACAACAATAATCCAATTATAATCATTTAAAGCGCCATCAACATTGTTATGAACAAAATCAGAAATAAAAAATCAAACTTAGAAAAAAAATAGAATTTCTAGTTATAATACCAGAATTAATATTACCAATAACTTTTTCAACATGATGGTCTTTATGAATCTATCATTATATTGGATCAAGTCGAGAATAAGTATGCTCCCCCTCAATTGATTTATCCTTGTCCTAATGTTTTTCTACACCAAAGTTAAAATTTCTAAACTAATCATCAAATACATCAGAATCAGAATTTAATTTCACATTATTTACATCAAACATAACAAGAACATATTCTTAAATAACCCTAATTATTTTATTATAAACTCTATAAACTTTACTATTATTAGATTAATTATGAAAAAAACATTCATCACTTTTAGTATAAAATTTATCTAAATTATCTTTTGAATTCAAATTAAAAACTTTACAACCAAAAACTCTAAAAAACCCAATTTTAGGTTTCTTATCTTTAAAAAATTTCATAAATAATTTTATTCAACAAGGGTCTAACAAGAATTCTATTTAGAATATAAAACGCAGAAAAAATGCCTTCAACCCAAAAATATCTAGGAAAATTATATTCACTTAACATAGTTCTATCCATTTCAATAAGAGTTTTATTTTTCCATTCTACAACACTATTTTGATGTGGTATTTTAGGAGTAAAAAAATTATGAAAACAATCATTCTTTTTATAAAAAAATAAAATTATAATTATGAAATTCACCTCCTGACAATCATAGAAAATTTTTCATTTTGAACTAAATTACTAAAGACAATAAATCTAGATAAAGTATCATTTTTATATGCAAGAAAATTAATTCATGTAAATCTACTATAATCATCAACAATAAATAAAGTATATTTCTTCCCACAAAGGATAAAAATTTGTGTATAACTAAATAGATCAAGATGTACTAACTATAAATGTCAATTAGTACTTATCTAATTGATTGGTTTGTATGAAACTTTATGTTGTTTCCCTTTCATGTAAGAATCAAAAACATGAAGTTATTCTTTTTTTCATAGTAGGTACTTGTATAAAATTTTCATATTTAGAGATCTTATTAATATTTTGAAATTAACATGACCCAATCATCGATATTGAAGAATGTTATCACTCTACACAACATTAAAACACTTAATATGTTGAAGTGTTAGTTAAACAATATCAATAGTATAAATATTTTCCTTTAAATTAGCATAGAATAATAATGAATCATCTTTAAAAACTAAATACTTATCATTTTGAATTTTAAATTCCATTTCAACATCACATAATTGAGATATATTAATCAAATTATGTTTTAATCCTTTAACATATAAAACTTTAGAAATAAAAGTCATATTAGTAATACCCACATTACCAAAACCTTTTATTTTGAAATTTGAATTATCTCCAAATGTAATGATTTCTTCATCACATTTATTGAAAATACTAAACTTTAATGGGTCTCTGGTCATATCCCCAAATCATCCACTATCCATGTACCATATTTCATTCTGGAGACATCCAAATCATTTTTCCTACAAAAATAAATTACTTTACAATTTTGGTACCCAAGCTACTTTGGGTCTAATCAGATTAGTAAAACAATTTTAAGACAGCCACATAAAATTTAAACAAGTATTATATGATACTATATATAATAAAGATTTAAAAATATAAGTCTTTATAAATCTCAAATACTGTTTGAATATAAGAGAACAATCATTTGCATAGTTACCCTTCATGTCACATTGAAGACATGTAATAGTATAAGTAAAACCATTTTTACTTTTCACAAAATGATTTTGATACATTTGAGGTAATATCTTATCATCACCAATACCATCTTTATGTTTATTTATTTTATTCAAAGACATTAGTTTATGATATTTTAAATGACCTTGAATAAAAGTATACAGCCATTGTTTAAGACTTTCAACTTCATTTTTCAAATTTTCATTCAAATCTTAACAAATTTCAAATCATCATAAACATTAGAATGAGAAGCAGAAGCAGTATTCCTTAATTTTTCATTCTCTTGTAAAAGCACTTCATTTTTATAAACAAGTTTCTAATTATTTTCTTTAATATTATAATAAAAACTGATAGCTTTGAAAATATATTTTCTCAATATTTCAATTTCTTCATTTAATTAAGAAACATTCATATTTTCATAATCATAGTCAGAATTAGAACATCAAGAATAAAATCCAAAATCACTAACTTCATTCAAAGAAGTCATGAAGCACAAGTTAGCAGATTCTTTCTCATTCCCAGATTGTTCGCTAGAATCAGATTCTTCGATACAACTCCAACTAGTTGTCAATACCTTTTTGTTCTTTATGTATTTTTATTTATTATTTGTGTAACATCCCAAGTTTTAAGAAATAAACCCTATGTTCAATAGCGTATATGATATGCTACATTGAGCTTCAACGAACAACTAAATATTATTATTTAAATGTTACCATTATAACCTAGTCATTGGAATGAAGGGAATTAATAGTATCAACTAAATTTTGAAAATATGGTTTATGCATGTTTAAATAATGATTCATTGGTTACCAAATTTATTAGAAATGGAAATAAAAACCAATTGAATATATAGGATGTGTTTTTATGAAAACCTATTTTTAAAAGAGAATAATTGTGTTTATAAAATCATATAACTCTTTATGGATTTTTTATTTGTTGAAAAATATATGTTATATATTCAATGTAATGTTTTAAAATCATCATATATGGTTTCTAGATATGATATAAGAAAATATTAAATTTTTCAGATAAAAGAAGTATTTTTCTAAAAATGTAGTTTTACCGCATTTTGATGGAGAACACTTTTTAAATTTAGTTTTTATCACTTTTGTATGTTATATTTGACAAAATAAACTTCTTCTTTAGAAGTGGGCCATAAAAATTTACTTTGGATGAATTTTTTATATTTTTCTGATAACTATCATGTTTTGATGAATAGTAAAAATACGATAAATTTTAATTGAAAACAACTTTTTCCATCGAGAAAATTTATAGGGTTAAATTATATTATTGAATGGTTTTGAAGTATAAATAAAATATATTTTTATTATTTAATCCAATTTTGGCCAGTGGAATTAAATTCACATTGAAATTAGATATAAACCTACATCAATCTTTTGACGTTTATTACTTTTAAATAAAACCCATTTTATCGTTTTGACAATGGGAATTAATTTTAAATAAATTACTGTAAATTATGTGTTTTGAATTTGGAAAAAAATGGATTCCAAATTTGGAATCAGAAGGTCTAAATTTTGTAAATAGATATATTTTATTTTTGGACACTATGAATAGTAACTTCAGTAATTATTTTAAATTACCGCGGTTAAAGGTAAATTGAGTAATTAAGGATAAAAATAAAATTATAAAATTATCCTAAAACATGTCAAAATTTTATTGGATGAACTAGTTTAAATCTTCTCATAGAATCTTCTTTAATTAAATGGACAAATCTTCCCATGGAATCTAGTATAAAGTTTCTCATAGAAACTTGTTTAATTAAAAGTATAAAGCTTCCCATGAAAGCTATTATAAAACTTCTCATAGAAGATTGTTAAATTAAAAGTACTAAGATACACATGGAAGCCATTTTAAATCTTATCATAGAATATTATTTAATGAAATGTAAAAAGCTTCTTATGGAATCCAGTTTAATTCTTCTCATGGAAACTTCTTTAATTAAAAGGACAAAACTTCCCATAGAAGCTAGTTTAAAGCTTCTCTCACACATATGTGTTTAATAAGTATTAAATTTTTAATATAGATTTATATAAGTGATATATTCGACTATAAATAGTAATTATAAAGATAATAATATTTCCTAAATCATGGTATTTTATTTATAATTTTTAAACATTACATAAATAAAATTATTTATGACACAATGATGATGCAGTGATTACCTTATTAATGAAAGATTCGAATGAATAAAATTATAAATATTAAAATAAATGTAATTTAAAATTTTTGACATCATCCATGAATTTTTTGGATGATTATGACATGTTATCTTTGAGTTAATGTAGTTTTTTTAATGAATAAATTTTTTATGACATTAAAAAAAATAAATTACTAAATAGTTTCAAAATTAACATAGGCTGAATTTTTAAAAGTTTTCGAAGAAGTTTCAATTTTGTTAGTATTTGATGAAGAGTTTTTTTAATGAATATTATTTGATTAATAGTGTTTTTGTGATGAATAGTAAAAAATATTTTATTATTAAATAACTTTTTCTCTAAAATGATTTTCCAAAATTGAACATACATGGTTGTAATCAGGGTAAAAAATGTGGTTCAATAAGATAAAAATAATTTTTTGGTGAATAGTAAATTTACCCTTTGAAATGGTAATTTTACACTTATGAATGGTAACTTTACCAATGGAATATTAACCTCACCTAAGGGAAGTATAAATATGTTTTAGTCATCTTAAGTGGTAATATGATATAATTATATCATAGTATAAGTAAATAAATGTTTTAGAAATTATTAGTTAAGTATTAGTATTTTATTTATTTTATTTTATTTAAAATGAAATTAATTTTTATAAAATGGAGTTCACTTTTTAATTATACATTTCGAAAAATTGATAGGGTGAATTTTTTGGATTTTTCTGAAACAGATGACTTTTTGTAAATAGTAAAAATACAGTTTTGAGTTTTCGGTAAGTTTAATAACATCATAACTATTTTATAATGATGTAATGAGTAAGATAGGATTCTGGTCGACTCTTGTGGATTAAAATATAATACAAGGTGTCCCAAGTGGCCAATAGAATTGGAAAATACCATGAGAAAACCCATGGTTTTGCAAATACCACTAATGAGGTGTCCCTTGGAAATTAATAAAATATTCCCTCACTTTTGCTATAAATACAAACCCGTTCCTTCTTTTATTTCATTATAAATTTTTCCTCAATGAAGATACAGTATTTTTACCTCCCAATGAGTCCTCCCAAGGTGCAATCAAGGCCCCAAGGTTGAAATCTTTGAGTTTTAGAAGTTACTCTTCAAGGTAAGGGAACCTTTCACCCTCCTCTTTTAGTCATGACTTCCTTTATGTTATGTATTCTAGTTTTTATTTTATTATGTGTGGGTATGTTCTCATATATCCTTATTTTTTTCCATTTTCTGTCTAAATTATGAGATATCATTTCCTCTCTCATCAACTGATTTTCTGAATTTTTAAGTGATGCTGTTAGGCTGCCCAATTTTCGTAAAAGAAATCGCATCTTCTCTTTTCTTTCAAGTTACTTTTTCATGTGTTATGTCATTCAAACATCCATACCATGATCTTATTTACATTTTATTTTATCCCTATACTGTATTATGAGTTATTATGAGTTGGTAACCCTATCCCCCTCTCCTTTTAATGTTTTCTAAAACCATGATGTATAACCGTTATGCTGCGGAATTTTCATCACAAAATCTCTCTCTTTCTCAAGAAATTCTCTCATTTTATTTATGTGAATACCTAAACCTATTTAATTTATAGTGTTAGTCATCAAGAAATAAAAATGATATATTTGAATCTAGAATTTATATACATAAAACCCTTATTCTATTTCCATGGGTTATAAATGACATAATGATCTTGTTTTTAAGCACTTTTAAAACGTTGCGATTTTGATATGAAACCCGTTTATTTTATTCTCTTTTGGTTATTTATGAAATTTGTGATTATTATCTATGTGTATCACATGAAAATAAATCCATATTAAGGGTGTTCCCTGATAGTGCTCCAATGTATTGGGTAAATAAATTAATCTCTAAAGATGATAAGTTTTATGATACCTTGGTGAATAACCTTAGTAATTTTTACGATACCTTGGTGAATAATCTTGGTAATTTTTATGACAGCTTAGGGATGGAACTTCGTGATATGAAACCTTGGGGATAGACCATGGTGATATTCTTAGAATGTCTAAATTAAATATTGTAGCCAAATTTTAAAGTTATAATCCAAGTTCTTATTGTTTTGATATTTCTCTTTATCATGCCTTTATTAAAGTCATCGTATTCTTATTTATATCTCTCAAGGTCACATGTAAATTTTTTCCCCTTGTTTTCCCTTACTGAGTTTCTTGTGCTCGTTCTAAGTTTTTATATGTTTTTTATAGGTCTTAATATTGGTAAATACAAAGATGATGCTATGATGAAAGTATTTGAAGATTTGTCTTGAAAAGAAACCATGTTTCATTTTAGTAGTTTTTGTTTTATGAAAAAAAAGGAATGGCATGTAGAATTATCTAATTTGTAATATTTAAAGTTTATGTAAGTTTTTTTCCTAATTCTCTAAAACTCTAAACCTAAAATATCTTTGGGAATTAATGAAAATAAATTCTAGTTAAAAGTCACTAGAATAAGTTATGTTTAAGGTCAGGTCCTTATAGTTGGTACCAAAGTAGGGTTTAGACAACTTTGGAGATTATGATGTATTCTTATGGGTTTATAAGTTTATGGTTGATCCTGATTTTATATTCTTAGAAACCCTTTTAGGTTTATGTTAAAAAAAATAAGGTGATTGATAGTATTTTTAGAGACATTTATTTTTTTAGGTAGTTCTGAGTTATTACTTTTTGAATGTCAACTGAAAGGTATGAGATAAAACTTGTTGTTAAAACATAATATGGTTATTTTTGAGGATGTTATCATATATTTGGGAATGTTATAAGAATTATATCATTTGATAAAATAGACAATACGCAGCAGGCTGTGTGACAACCCATCGTGTTGGATAAGGCTGTAGGAAATGAACCCACAACTGAAGTGTGATAGGACTTTATTGCCTACCATTGACTTACATGAAGTCCCTGGTTAGTATAAATTCATTATTTTTAGGTAAATAAGTTAATTAAATAAGAATAAGTTGATTTTGGAGACATATATTTTACCGAATAGATAATCACGAGATTGGAATATGATTTGGGGATTAAGTGATAAATGTTATTTTAGAAAATGTTCACTATTTTGGAGACTTTATATGATTACGTTAAATATAATACTATGGAATTTTATTTTGAGGAATAAAGGTTGAATTATTTTTGGAAAATTTTATGATTTAGTTATGGAATTATGGAGATTTGGGTTATTTATGGAAATGATTAACCTATCTTAGAGAATATGTGATTTTAGAAATTAATTTTTGGTATGAGCCTTTAAGAGTGGTTGATGTTATTTGGAGATAAATGTTAAAATTTATCTTGGAAGAATATGTTATCAAACCCTTCTCAATTTTGGTTTTAAATCTTATTTTGGATTATTTTTTAGGAATTATATGGAAAATTATTTGTTGAATGGTCTATGTTGGACTTTGGGTATTACTGTTGAATTTTGAAGATTAAAAGTAGTCCTTCTCCTAATAAAAGATTATTATTTTGGGGGGATTATCTAATATTTTACTAAACATTTTGGTTTTGGTTAATGTTTCAAGACAAGATGAAGATATATTTAATCTTTTTTGGTTTAAGTGATTCTCTAGAAGTTGATTCTAGTGCTTGAGGTGTGACAAAGTCATCTTGAATACACATCGTTTGGAGAAAATATGAGTTTGTGGTAAAAAATTATTAAAGGATGAAACTCTACACGATAAGTAAGTACGATTCCTTATGTTCTTATTCAAGATTGTAAATAAATTATTCAAATTTATGAAAAGGATCTTAAAACAAAAATGTTTTCCGTTTACTTTTCCTATTGTGAAATCAAAGAATGTCTAACCCATCACAAGTTTGTAGTTTTCCGATTATTAAATTTCTATTGATCATGTTTTATATCACTATCCATCAAAACTTGATGGTTAGTTTTCTCTTCCATATCCATTTTTTCCTATATGTAACCCTAGTTTGTGTTATCTCAAGTAACCTTTGTACTTCACTTTCTATCTTTTAAAGTGGAAGTTTTATTAACCCTTTTTTTCAATCTGGGTTTCCAATAAAGGTATTTTGAAAATTAATAACCTAGTTACCAACCCCAAATTCAAATTTTGAGGATTCAATTTATTAAAGGGGGGATGATGTAACATCCCAAGTTTTAAGAAGGAAACACTATGTTCAATAGCGTACATGATACGTTAGATCGAGCTTTAATGAACAACTAAATATTATTAATTAAATGTTACCATTATAACCTAGTCGTTGGAATGGAGGGAATGAATAGTATCAACTGAATTTTGAAAATATTATTTATGCATGTTTAAATAATGATTCATTGGTTACCAAATTTATTAGAAATGGAAATAAAAACCAATTGAATATATAGGATGTGTTTTTATGAATACCTATTTTAAAAAGTGGATAATTGTGTTTATAAAATCATATAAATCTTTATGGATTTTTTATTTTTTGAAAAATATATGTTATATATTCAATGTAATGTTTTAAATTCATCTTATATGGTTTCTAGATATAATATAAGAACAAATTCAATTTTTCGGATAAAAGAAATATTTTTCTAAAAATGTAGTTTTACCGCCTTTTGATGGAGAACACTTTTTAAATTTAGTTTTCATCACTTTTTTATGTTCTATTTGACAGAAAAAACTTCTTAATTAGAATAGGGACATCAAATTTTACTGTGGATGAATTTTTGATATTTTTTGATAACTATCATGTTTTGATGAATAGTAAAAATACGCTAAATTTTAATTGAAAACAACTTTCTCCATCGAGATAATTTATATGGTTAAATTATATTATTGAATGATGTTAAAGTATAAATCGAATATATTTTTATTATTTAATCCAATTTTTTTTAGTGGAAGTAATTTCACATTGAAATTAGATATAAATGCACATCAATGTTTTGATGTTTATTACTTTTAAAAAAAACTTGTTTTATCATTTTGACAACGAGAATTAATTTTAAATTAATTACTTTAACTTATGTGTTTTGAATTTGGAAAAAATAGATTTTATATTTGGAATTATAAGGTCCAAATTGTATAAATAGGTATCTTTTATTTTTGGACATTATGAATAGTAACTTCAGTAATTATTTTAAATTATCACGGTTAAGGGTAAATTGGGTAATTAAAGGTAAAAATAAAATTATAAAATTACTCTTACAAATGTTAATATTTTATTGGATGACCTAGTTTAAAGCTTATCATAGAAGATTATTTAATTAAATGGGTAAATCTTTCCATTTAATCTAATATAAAGCTTCTCATAGAAGCTTGTTTAATTAAAAGTATAAAGCTTCCCATTGAAGCTATTATAAAGCGTCTCATAGAAGCTTGATAAATTAAAAGAACTAAGCTTCCCATGGAATCCATTTTAAAGCTTATCATAGAATCATATTTAATTAAATATACAAAGCTTCCTATGGAAGCCAGTTTAATTCTTCTCATGGAAGCTACTTTAATTAAAAGGACAAAGCTTCCCATATAAGCTAGTTTAAAGTTTCTCTCACACTCATGTTTTTAATAAGTATTAAAATTTTAATATGGGTTTATATAAGTGATCTATTCAACTGTAAATAGTCATTAGAAAGCTAATAATATTTCCTACATCATGGTATTTTATTTATAATGTTTATGAATTACATAAATAAACTTATTTATGGCACAATGATGATGCAGTGATTACCTTATTAATAAAATATTCAAATAAATAATATTATAAATATTAAAATAAATGTAATTTGAAAATTTTGATGTCATCCATGAATTTTTTGGATGATTATGAAATGTTTTATTTGAGTTAATGTAGTTTTTTTAATGAATAATGTTTTTATGAATAACAAAAATCAATTACTAAATAGTGTCAAAATTAACATAGGTTGAATTTTTAAAAGTTTTCTAAGAAGTTTCAATTTTGTTATTATTTGATTAAGAGTGTTTTTTTAATGAATATTATTTTATGAATATTAAAAAAATTATTATTAAATAACTTTTCTTGTGCAATGATTTCTGAAATCAAACATACATGGTTGTAATCAGGGTGAAAATTGTGGTTCAATAAGATCAAAATAATTTTTTGTGAATAGTAAATTTACCCTTTTGAATAGTAATTTCACCCTTATGAATGGTAACTTGACCAATGGAATATTAAAATCACCTAAGGAAATATAAATATGTTTCAGTCATCTTAAGTGGTAATATGATATAATTATATCATAGTATAAGTAAATAAATGTTTTAGAAATTATTAATAAAGTATTAGTATTTTATTTATTTAATTTAATTTAAAATGAAACTAATTTTTATAAAATGGAGTTAAATTTTTAATTATACATGTCGAAAAAAATTTAGGATGAAGTTTTTATATTTTTCTAAAATAGTTGAATCTTTGGTGAATAGTAAAAATACAGTTTTTAATTTTCGGTAAGTTTAATGAAATCCTAACTATGTCATAATGATGTAATGAGTAAGATAAGATTCTAGTCGACTCTTATGGATTAAAATATAATATGAGGTGTCCCAAGTGGCCAATAGAATGTAAAAATACCATGAGAAAGCTTATGGTTTTGCAAATACCACTAATGAGGTGTCCCTTGGAAATTAATAAAATATTCCTTCACTTTTTCTATAAATACCAACTCATTACTTCTTTACTTTCATTCCAAATTTCCCATCAACAAAGCTATGGTCTTTGTACCTCCCAATGAGTCCTCATAAGATGCCCCCAATCCCCCAAGGTCACGATCTTTGAGTTTTAGAAGTTACTCTTCAAGGTAAGGAAACCTTTCACCCTCCTCTTTTAGTCATGAATTATTTTATGTTATGTCTTCTAGTTTCTATTTTATTATGTGGAGATATATTCTTATATATCCTTATTTCTGTCCATTTTTTGTCCAAATGATGACAGACCCTTTCCACCCTCATCAACAGATTTTCTTAATTTTTAAGTAACGATGTTAGGCTGCCGAATCTTCGTAAAAGAAATCGCATCTTCTTTTTTCTTTCAAGTTTCCTTTTCATGCGGTATGTCATTAAAACATCCATACCATGATCATATTTACATTATATTTTGTCTCTATACTATATTATGAGTTATTTATGAGTGGGTAACTCTAGTCCCTTCTCTTTTTAATATTTTCTAAAACCAAGTTGTATAGCCGTTATGTTGTAGAATTTTCGTCTCAAAATCTCTCTCTTTCTCAAGAAATTCTATCATTTTATTTATGTGAATACCCAAAACTATTTAATTTTCAAGGGTATTCATCAAGAAATAAAAATGGTATATTTGAATCTGGAATTGACATAAATAAAACCCTTATTGCCTTTCCATGCGTTATAAATGACATAATGATCTTGTTTTTAATCACTTTTTAAAACGTTGTGATTTTGATATTAAACTCATTTATTTTATTCTCTTTGGGTTATTTATGAAATTTATGATTATGATCTATGTGGATCACATGAAAATAAAGACATATTAAGGATTCACCCTGATAGAACTCCAATACATTTGGTAAAGAAATTAATCTCTAGAAATGACAAGTTTTATGATACCATGGTGAATAACCTTGGTAATTTTTACGATACCTTGGTGAATAACCTTGGTGATATGATACCTTGTGGATAAACCATGGTGATATTCTTATGAATGTATAAATTAAATGTTATAGCCACATTTTAAAGTTATGATCCAAGTTCTTATTTTTATGATATTCCTCTTTATCATGTCTTTATTAAAGTCATCATATTATTATTTATATCTCTCAAGATCACATGTAAATTGGTTTCCCTTGTTTTCTCTTACTGAGTTTTTTGTGCTCATTCCAAGTTTATAAATGTTTTTCACAGGTCTTAAGATTGGTAAGGACAAAGATGATGCTATGATAAAAGTATTTAAAGATTTGTCTTGAAAAGAAAACATGTTTCATTTTAATAGTTTTTTATAAAAAAAATGGATGGCATGTAGACTTATCCACTCTGTAATATTGAAAGGTTATATAATTTTTTGTCCTAATTCTATAAAACTATAAACCTAAAAGATCTTTGGGAATTAATGAAAATAAATTCTAGTCAAAATTCACTAGAATAAGTTGTGTTTAAGGTTGGGTCCTTATACTTTAGTTTTGGACAGTCAGTCCTAGTATGTCATTTCTTTCTACACTCAAAACAAGTAACGTTTGAAATATTATAATTAGTACTACATTTATTATCTTCCTTGCATTTATACTTTTTAGAGTTTCTTCTAAATCAGTTCTTAAACCATTTAGTTTTCATTCATTTATAGAATTCAATCACAATCCAAACCATATCTTCTTTTTCATTATCTTATGATTCATAATCAGAAGAGTCAGTAGAAACAATATTTACATATTTAAAAGATACACATTTTCTTTTTATTTTCTTATCTTTAAGTATGTTTGTCGATTTAAAATCATAATGAAGAAATGATCCAATCAATTCATCAAGTGTACTCTTTGAATTTCTTACTTTTTTCAATGATGGCCTTTTTTGCATGTCATTTCTTAAATAGTTCTATTAGGACTCATTCAATAAGTACTATATTTTCCAATGTTTCTCTACAATAATTCATTTCATTCCCAATGCTTATGAATTTTTGTAAAATTTGATTCACAATTTCATATTCACCCATTTTGAAGTCTTGGTACTCAGCTCAAAGCATTCCAATATTAGTTTGAATCAATTTGTCTGATCTAATGTGAGTAACTTATAGAATATTCCAAATCACATGAGTTGTGTTATGTGCACAAACATGATTAAACACACTTTTGTTAATAGTATAATATAAAATATTCACAACTTCATAATTTAAAACATATCTTGCAGCATTGTTTCCTGTAAGAGTATATAGATCAGCTTATTTTAGTTTGTACGGTTCTATCATTATAGATTAGTGTTATATGACTAACTACTTGAGGTATTCCTCAATTCTGGATTTTCAGTAATCATAATCATTGTCATCAAAGTAAGGTGGCTTCTGAGAAATCAAAGCACCATTTACATTTATTCCTATCATTTTAAAAATCTTTCCCTTAGTAAGGTCTAGGGATGGGTTAGAAAAATAAAAAATAAAATAATAAATTCCTAATAGATCCCACCTATGATATCAATTGTCAGTGTTAGTAAATAAACAATAAAGTTAGACTAAAAAATGTTAAAAAGGATACTCTCTAATAACAATTGTTAGGTTCGAAAGGGTGATGAAAGAAGGTCTAAAGTTGGGGTGAAAAAACAGATTAAAAATTTAACCAGATAAAATTATTATCAAAGTTAATTATAAATGATAATTAAGAGTTAATTTAAAGCAAAAGAAAAAGAAAAAACATATATATATATATATATATATTATAATAATTCATCTCAAAGTGGATATAATCTACTATTATACCTCTCTACTCGGTGAGAGATACGTTGTATACTAATCTAATTTTTGAAGAGGGATAATAAACCGATTATAAACTATTTTTTCTGGTAAAACAATAAACAAGACACCTGAATTTTGTATGGAGAGTCACAACTCAATTACAACAATGACTTTAGAGGAAGAGTGTCATAACCTGAATGGTCCTGACTTTAGTATTCAGAAGACACAGACCAAAAAAAAGAAATTATTTTGTATATAAAAGCATAAATAAAAATTGAGAGAACGTGTGAAAGATGAGAAATAGTGTTATAGACATAAGAAACCAGAATGAAGTAGAAGATACACAAAGAAATCACATTTACTGGTTCTTGAGAAAAGTATCAAAACATTTTATCAAGGCAGTAGTAGAATTCATGAAAGTTTTTGTTCAACAAGACTCCAGAAAAATGAAAACTTGATCACACATGTACATCACTTCAAATTTCAAAGAGTAAATCACATTTGATTCTAGAAATTTTATGTTCTCATCACTATTTTTCTTCAAATGTATCCCAAAGCCTTTAAATAGAATCTGTAAAAACTAACGTCAATCACCAATCGGGTAAAACAATTCAAATTCAAACTACATAATTATCCATGAGAAAAAATTATCATTCCAAAATAATCATAAAAAAATGTTTGGATTTAAAACATAAAGACTAATTGAATCCAATTTTAATTACATATTAAATAATTCAAGCACCCCCCCCCCCCCATAATAATAGGTCAAAACAATTCCATAAATATCATAAGATAATTTGACTATTTAAATTCAAATTTTAAATTAAATTATATTTAAAAATTAATTGTACTGAATTAAATACCACAAAATGAGTTTGAATAATTTTTATTTCAATAAATATTAAATTATAAAATAATTAATAAAACGTAATAAGCTCAAAATTTAAAAATTTAAATATTCAAAATATACGTTGCATGTATACACATGAATAAAGAATAAATTAAATCATATTTCCAACTGATTAAAATATTATAAAAACACTTAACACAGATTTTTTATAATATATAAGAATTTTATAAATCAATAAAATACTTGAAACAATTAAAATAATCATGAATTTAATCAAAATATAAAAAAGAAACATAGAGCATGGTGAGAAATTACAAATTTAGACAAAAAATAAATAAGGTATAGAACTGGCTGTGCGTGCTAATTAGTCTTGCATTAGGCATACTAACAATGAGAAAATTATAATATGCAGTCATTATATTGACCGTGAGAAAATCATGCGGCCACTTAAGTTTCCATGCACAGTCGGATAAAATATCAACATGCAGTGACTTGAATTATTGTGCGACTGTGAAAGCAGTAGCTTCAATGAGAATTGTCGAAAACATTTTCATACTGATTATTATCTATATCCATGTGCAACTGCATGGAACAAGACCTTATAAGTGAGAACCACCTCCTCTGTTTCTCTTCATGTACTCATGTGGTAAAACATTCTCATTTTTACTGCCTACAAAAAAAATGACATATTGAAAGAAAGAAAACCATGAAACAATGCACATCGCACTGCATGTTTATGTGGATGTGTGGCAGGTGATGTGCGGCCACAGTTCGTTGTAGCATGCATGGGGAAGATGAGGTTAGACTAACATGAATATAATAAAGACAATATGTACTTATGTGAGAAAACCTGATGGAGAAACCACTTTGAAGACATCATGTAGGTTCAGAGATGCATTTGCAGTCACATCCAAAAACAATACCTTGTGATCACTTTAAACGCAATAAATCATATAGTTAGTTAAATAATATCATGCATTCACTTTAAAACACCACATGTGGTATGTTGAGTTTGCTCATGCAGTAAGTGGGATGGCTCACGGTATGTTGGAAGATAAATATGCAGTGAGTTAAAGAATCCTTCATGCGGTAACTAGATAATAGAAGATTCAGAGATTTTTTAGACCATCTAAACAACAAAATAAACTAAAGGTCCAGTTTACTAAAATGAATATAAATTTGATAGCATTCCAACAGATCAAAGAACTCATCAATCCTATTTATGTACGGCAATATATTTTCAAAAAATAGTGAAAAATATAAACTAAAAACTGCAGAAAAAATCACTGAAATATTGAAAATTTTAAGCCAGTTTTTTGAGTATCTCAATGGAAATATGAGCCTTTCATGAAGTTGAATAAAATGTAGATAAATATCTTATCTATATATCACAATAAATGGCATGCCAATCTGAGGTCTATAACTAAAGTTATTTACAAAAAAAAGAAGATATTATAATCTGGAAATTGTAGAATTCCATAAATATAGTAGAATTCAAACTTTTTTTAGAGCACTAAAACAATGATTTCAGACTTCTACTTTGTTTAATGAAATGTAAATAAATGTAATGGATATCCAACAAAATAAGTTGTGTGAATATACAAGCTATGAAACTCAAGTTATCATAAAATAAATAAAGCAACCTTTAAACTGAAAATTGTAGAACCAAAAGCATGCAACACATTCAGACCAAAAGTGAGACCATTTAGAGATTGCATTAAATTTTTTCGTAGTTGAATAAAAAATAGATAAAATTATTATCTCTCATATTAAATAGGAGTTATTAAATTCCAATCACTATTAACTCAGATATAATAAAAATACAGTGATCTAGTAAAAACTGATTTCTAGAAAAAATGATTACCACAAAATATTGAGAGGGATTTTGATATTCAAAAAAATAAAATATAAACAAATAACATCAAACTCCCAACAAAAAAATAAGGCAGGATAGATGGTCACACAAACCCAACCACAATAACAGCAAACAACAATAAATATCGAGCCTAAAAACACTTCTTGTATACAAAGATAACTTAACAAAATCATAAGCGAAATGACAGGCACAACAATAAGTAGAAAATCCACAGTATAATGATAAATGTAGGAAAAGGAACAACACCAGAATATTTATGTGGTTCAGACCACCTTGGTCCTATTCCACGACAAGAACACAACCCCACCACCTCCCCTTTTTATTATGAAGCATAGAATAATGATATTACAAATAGAGATGTGATAAAATGAATTATAAGAAACAAACAATGACCAGAGGAACACGACCACAATACTTGCAGAAACATGAAGAATTCATCAGCTACAATGACAATTGTACATACATCTTGACAATAACCAAAAAAAATAGGCCATGAATTCAACAAGAAAAAAAGAACAAATTGAGACCCCTTACCAGGGCCGGATTTCATCTTCCAAGGCCTCTATGACTGTTGTAGATACTTTCCTCTTCCTTGGAACCCCCAAACTACAAGACCTACACCGGAACAAATCTTCCTAGAATTACACCATGATTGCCATCACCAATCATGGATTTTGAATGAAAACCCTCACCACTCCAAAACATCTATTTCCCTCTCTCGTACTCTCTATTATTCTTTCTCTGATCTTTGTATTTCATCACAGTAAAAGTGAGTTGTCATCCAATTAAATCAGAATGAATGAATCCCTCAAACCACCCTTAACACTCATTCAGATGAATGGATCTAGAAAGAAGCGGCTGGAATAAATCCCTAAGCCCTCATTTGGCAGCACATAATTGGGAGGAAATGAAATGATTAGGGTGGATTGAAAATGAAATCTTCCACTTGGTGAGCCCAGTAGGATGGAGAGAAATATGAAGGGTGGAAAAGGGGAGAAACCGATTTCTTCCCCACCTAAGATTTCCACTGATTTCAAATTGTCCCGGGACGATTCTAACAGAAATGTTCTCCTTCCTTGGTCTAATTTTTATATTTACCATATTATCCTTTTTTCTATATATAGAGTTAGGTTCATACCTTTTATTTCTATCCTCCATTCCCCTTCAAGATGACGCTGTCCAGAACCTACAGTCCTTTGCTGGTATTATTCCAAGTTGTGACATTGTTCCACTTCATTATTTTCATCATAATTTATAAGGAATGATAACAATCAGATATAAATAATTTATAAATAATAATAACAATTAGATATAAATAATTTATGACATTACCTTTCAAAATCATAAAAACAATCAGATATAAATAATTTATAAATAATAATAATAACAATCAGATATAAATAAATTATAAATAATAATAACAATCAGATATAAATAATAACAATTAGATATAAATAATTTTGATAATTTGTATATAAATAATAATAGCAATCTGATATAAGTAATAAGTTCAACATGATTTATAAATAATAATAACAATCAGATATAAATAATTTTGATAATTTATATATAAATAATTTTGATTAAAAATAATTAATTGTATATAAATAATCATAAATTATTTATAAATACTTTTGATTATAGATAATTTTGATTACAAATAACTATGATCATCTTGAATTAATATTTATTTTGAATTAATATTTTTTATTATCTTGAATTAATAATTTTGTATTAATAAATAATATAAATAATTTATAAATAATTTTTATTATCTATATTTAATTTTAAAAAAAAATTAAAATTTGTATTAATATATGTTTTTAGTTTAATGTTCACCTAATATTGGCGATATGAAAGATAATCACTGATTTAAAACAAAATTATTATTTTTTGATTTGCTATAAAAATGGTAATAAAAAATATATTTTTTTAAAAGAAGTTACTTGTTTCATTTGACATAAATTGTTGATGTTGGACAGACATGGTGATAGGTGTGGTGTTTATGGGGATCTAATCTATGGTTTTTTTATCTTGGTAAAATATGCCCTTTAATCTTGTGTGTATGTGTTATTTTTTAACAAAGGTTATTTGTGTCATTTGTACCAAAATAGTTTCTTTTCTTTTCTTTTAAAAATTGTCACCAAACAAGAAGGAGAGAAATGATAATCATTTCTTTTCTTTTACTAAGTTTTTTATCCAAACACAAGGAGAGAAATCATAATCATTTCTTTTCCTTTCTTTTCTTTTATAGACTATCAAATAATTTCTTTTCTTTTACTAAAATCTCACCAAATACAGTGTAATAGTTCGAGGACATGTGGATAACCACGGATCTTGCTAAGGAACCCTACATAATACACTTAAAAGGTTGGCCCACAACATTAATGTCAGGCACCCAAACTCTATCTCCAAAAAGGGATGTTTGCCTCGCAAATGGGTTAGAAAAGAAAAAATGAAAAAGAAAAAAAAACTTCCAAAAATTTCAAAATGAAATAAAATTTGCAAAAAAAATAATTTGTAATATTTAAAAAAATCAAATTAAAAAATTTCCATTATACAAAATAAAATGAAAAACGCACAGGAGAAATGTTATTCTAAGCCTATACTACCCTAAATTATCAGCTGGTTTGGGAAATCTTTGCTAACAAAAGACCCTAAGATCAAACCTAATCAATCCAACATAACCAACCTCCTAGCATGTACCATAGTGGCACATGTCTGCCTGTAGCAACACATCTACTGCTATTAACTGCTAAAACATGCTAAAAATATAAACAATCTAAGAAGCAGCATTAAATGGAATTCATGTTTTCACTTACCCAAGTTTCTCATCATCACATACCTACAACCAGAAAGACACATGTCATTAGAGGTCTTGGTTAACTCTCTTATGCCTGCATGACCCCCACAGAAAATAGAGAAATGCATAATACCTCAAATATAAAGAAACATGGGAAAACAGTAATGAAAAGTATAGACAAACTAAAAAAAGTGAAACGGTTCTAAATGTAAGTAGTAAAAAGAAGTATAAAAACAAACACACAACAAACAATCATAGTAAAATGATAGGAGACAAGTATTCACTTGAGTCAGAATAGCTTAGATGACTAGACTTACCCGCACCTTCTCTTCCAATTAGGACCCATGAAAATCTCATGCATGGTCAGTCCTAAGATCACAGAATAAATGAAATTGATAGCTACACTTACTCGATACTAAGGGTTTCTAAACAGACTCAGAGAACATCAACGCTATAATAACTGAGGTATACCATATTATTTTGGGCCATATTATCCTGGGAAGAACTCTCAGAACGGTATCTCTTAATGTGACCGGTCTTTCCACACTGATAGTACCTAAACTTCTTAAATCGACTATCATACTTCCTCTATTTTTTTCTTTTGGTTGACCCTTCACACTGAGAAACTTAGGCTCAAAACTCACCCCACCCATGAATCTGATGATCCCTAGACAAAACATTTGACTTTACTTCCTCTAAAGTGATGGAATCCCTACCATCTATCATTGAATCTCTAACGGGATTAAAGGAATCATCCAAGGAATTAAGCAACAAATAGGCCTGGTCTGCATTGACTAAATCTAACACAGTCTTATTAAAAGTATATGTGTCTATATATATATATATATATATTCAAGTAAATACATACATATATATTTATTTATAATTACATACATACATATAATACTATAATTATTTACAAATATACATACCTATAAGTACATGAAACCATATGTATGTACATTCATGCACCCATGCAAATATAAAATTATTTTCAAATATAATTATTTACATGTATATATAAAAATATATGCATACATGCATACATACATATATCACATTAACATATGTGTATACACATAAACATATATATAGTTACACATACAGCATAAATTTTCTTACATAAAATTTAGTATGTATTTTTTATATATACTTTAAGTATTAATTAATTTTTTTACACCAAAATATCAATAAATATATCTAAAAATCACTAATCACATCACTACTACACAAGGCTTTTCATATGGCTATAATAGGACTTTGTCAGCACAAAAAAGCGATGACAATTAGAGTGCCTTTAAAAGCCCTAGGCCTTTATTCATGCTAGAAAAACATTGATAAAGAGACCCTTAATCAGTGCTTCTTTAAGCATGGATAAAGTACCCCCTTTATCAGTTCTTTTATTTAGAACTTATAAAGGGGCATACTACTGCAATGTGCTGTTAAAATTTTAGCACACAGTAGCACCAAAAACAGAGAAAAAATATAGTAGAAAATACATAATTTAATTGAAATAAAATTTACAACACAAATACAATGAAAAAACATTATGTTATAGAAATTTCATACATTGGTTTCTACAATTAAACGAGTAAGTACAAATTATCACAGACATTCAAAAACCTCAATGTTTAATTATATTTAGGCCCTGACCCCCGGTCATTCTATTAGTTACTAAACAAACCACTCCAACTCGAGCAAAAAATTCACCTGTATAAGAAAATAATTCTTATGTTAGTAATACTATAAATAAATAAATTAAACACAAAATTTCAATTTTACACTAAAAACATATACTTTGATTCATACCAAACACATCGTGTATCATATCGAGTTAATGTTGATTCTTACACATCACACCATTTCTCATTGTTCTCAAAATAAGGTTCTATTGAATTGGATTGCATCTGTGGTGATAAAAAAACTCACTATAACTGTGATCTAATTCAAGAGCACTTGTTTTTTTAGAATAAGCCTTCAAATTTCACACTATTTCTTGTCCGTCTTCGAGCATTATCTCTAGGAAAATTAACTAAATAATTATAAAATAAAAATGATAAAGAAATTAATTAATTAATAGTAGATAAAATGATAATAAAACAAAATGAGCTTATTATGCTCAGTTTTGCCTATGTGATGCATGTTTTAAACTAAAATGACACTTTTGTATTGAAAACATGCCCTTCGATCCATATCAACTACATCGTGTGTCATATTGATGTGTGGTCAATTTCTACATGTCAAAAATGAATTATCAATCATTTTTCTAAAGTTTGAAAACAATTTGAACTCATTTTCTTGGTTTTGGCAATTTGATGCGTGTTTTAAACTAAAATGACACCTTTATATTGAAAACATATACTTCTATTTATATCAGTCACATCATCATTCAGATTGATGTGTATTTTATTATTACACGTTAAAAATGAATTATGGATCATTTTCCTAAATTTTAAAAATATTTCATGCTCGTTTACTTGATTTTGGATTTATTGATGTGTGTTTTAAACTAAAATGACACTTTTGTATTGAAAACACGCACTTCAAGTTATATCAACCACATCGTGTATCAAATTGATGATTGTTAAATTCTTACACATCAAATATAAATTATGAATCATTTTCTTAAAGTTTAAAAACAATCTAACCTCATTTTCTCAGTTTTGATGATGTGACGTGCATTTTAAACTAAAATGACACTTTTCTATTGAAAACACGCACTTCAAGTCATACCAACCACATCGTGTGTTGGATTAACATTTAGTTGATTCCTACACATCACAAATGAATTATAGATTGTTTTTCTTGATATTGAAAAGAATCCAATCTTGTTTTCTTGATTTTGGCTATCTGATGCACGTTTTAAACTAAAATAACACTTTTGTATTGAAAACATGCACTTAGATTCATAAAAATCACATCGGGTTTCAGGTTGATGTGTGGTAGATTACTACATGTCAAAAATTAATTAAGGATATTTTTCCTAAATTTTGAAAACAATCTAAGCTTATTTTCTCAGTTTTGGCTATATGATGTGTTTTAAACTAAAATGACACTTTTATATTAAAAACATGTACTTCGAGTCAAATCGACCACATAATATGTTAGATCAGTATAAAGTCAATTCCTACACATGAAAAATGAATTATGGATCATTTTCCTAAAGTTTGAAAACAATATGAGCTATTTTTCTTAGTTTTTGAAATGTAACATGTGTTTTAAACTAAAATGTCACTTTTATATTGAAAACACCCACTTTGAGTCATACCAACCACATCAGGCGTCATATTGATGTGTAGTTGATTCCTATACATTAAAAATGAATTATCAATTGTTTTCCTAAAGTATGAAACCAATCCAATCTCATTTTATCAGTTTTGTCTATTTGATGTGAATTTTAAACTAAAACAACACCTATATATTGAAACCACACACTTTAAGTCACATCGGTCACATCGTATGTCAGATTGATGTGCGATGGATTCTTACACATCAAAAATAAATTATATATCATTTTCCTAAATTTTGAAAATAATATGATATTTTGTGCTTGATTTTAGCTATTTTATGTGTTTTTTAAACTAAAATGATGGTTTTGTATTGAAAACATTAAATTTAGTCATATCCACCACATCATGTGTCAGATTGATGCACGGTCAGTTCCTACACATCAAAAATGACTTATGAATTGTTTTCCAAAATTTTGAAAACAATTCAAGCCCATTTTCTCAGTTTTAGAGATGTGACACACATTTTAAACTAAAATGGAACTTTTCTATTGAAAATGCACACTTCGAGTCACACCAACCACATCAGGTGTCATATTGACATGTGGTTGATTCTTACATGACGCAATTGAATTATCAATTGTTTTCATAAATTTTGAAAACAATCTAAGCTCGTTTTCTTGGATTTGGATATTTGATGCATGTTTTAAACTAAAATGACACTTTTGTATTGAAAACACACACTTCGAGTCACATTAACCACATCAGGTGTCAGATTAACATGCGATCGATTCCTACATGTAAAAAATGAATTATGGATTTTTGTCATAAATTTTGAAAGTAATATAATCTCATTTACTCGGTTTTGTCTATGTGATGTGCGTTTTAAACTAGAATGACACTTTTATATTGAAAACTCAGACTTAGAGTCATATCGACCACATCAGGTGTCAGATTGATGTCTGGTCAATTCCTACACATCAAAAATGAATTATCAATCATTGTTATAAAGTTTTAAAACAATCCAAGCTCATTTGCTTGGTTTTTTCTATGTGATACGTGTTTTAAACTAAAATTACACTTTTATATTTAAAACATGCACTTCGAGTCATACTAACTGCATCTTGTGTCATATTGATGTGTGGTCAATTCCTGTACATCAAAACTAACTTCTGGATGGTTTTCCTAGGGTATCAAAACAATATGAATTTGTTTTCTTAGGTTTGAGCATGTGATGTATGTTTTGAACTAATGTGTAAATTTAAAAAAATAGGTATCAGATAAATTGATAAGGAAATTAACTAAAAAAGATGATAAAATAATGAGAAGATTAAGTAAATAAGTAGTAGAATGTATCATCTTCATGATGTTTGTATATATTTTGACACCATGTATTCTAACCATTTGTTTCAAAACAAATTGATTTTCTCCATTATAATTATCCTTGAGAAACAGATCAAAAATAATATATAAGCATTCTGATACTAATTCTTCACATCCCAAATATATTTCTAAGTTTATAGCCCACACTAGATAATAAACATAATAGGTAATCACCTAAATTTGATGTCAGCAATCATTCTGACACAATGTACTTTGTCCAATCATATTTAAACAAATTTATTTATTCTTTTTAGTATGTAGATTGTTGGAAATATTGGTAGTACTGAGAAAATATAGACAAATAAATGATTAAGAAATATTTTTAATGAAATTGTAATTATCTTTGGAAATTACTTGTTTGGTGATGTTAGACTTTTGATGGTATATGAGATCTTTTATAAATTTGAAAATGTAATATTCATAATAATTACCATTATCTCACTTCAAACACTACATAAACATTAACCAAAATAAGTAAATTGTTTTAAAATATGTTTTGATAGTTAATCTTTATATATATACCTTAATCGGTTTCCATTTGAAGAAATACTTAGGATTATTATGTTCAGTGACCGACCTCATAACAAGATTTAGCCTATATTTATAGATAACACTATTATAAAAAATATCATCAAAACACAAACTAAAACATATAATTCAAAGTTTATCAGTAAAATATTGATTGCAGTGCATTAAAAATTCACAATACTCATCATGTGTGGTCGGTTTGATGGGAATCCATGCACTGGATCTAAAAAATAAATATTTGGGGTATCCAAATTGATTGAGAGAAACATCTTGCGCTTATTAAAAATAAAATAATTAATGAAAAAATATATATTTTATATGATTAGATTGAAAATTTTTACCCATGTATTATAAGCATTACGAAGAGTTTTTCATCTACTGTTTTTTCCCAAACGCCTCTCTTAGTTTATCTTTTTTCTTATCAATTTATTTCACTTATAAATAAATTTCTTATGTAGAAACTATATAAGGATTAATGAATCCAAATCATGATTCATAGGGTTTTTTTCACAACCCCCTCCCTCCAAAGATATTGCAATGAGGGGAGAGAGATAATGACCCCCGATTCGTGCCTCTAGTAGGCCCCGGGTTGGAGACTAGCACTGAGGGTATAAAAATATCATACAATAGGAGGAATTACCCTATATAATAATATAATATCAGGAGATAAGATGAATCAACCAAAAGAAACTCCATGAAATAATATAAAAAGAAATAAAAACCATCCCACAATGCATGTATAAATAAATCTAATACAAATAAAAGCCACTAAAGTAAAATGATCAAAAGAAAAGATAAAGTAGTGACACAACACCTATCCAAGGTTCGAGCTAGTAATATCTATAATGGTCAACTTAATCCTCCTAGAAACCTGAAAACAATTTTATATACATAGTGTGAGCATAAAAGTATGGTTAATAGTAAAACTAAATTCTCTCATGAACATGTGAAAGAAGTATACTAATACACCTGTGATCAAACATAAGAACCAACAACACCAAAACAAATCAACTATCCTTCTCAACCTCACCAAGGCATGATCACCAAATAACACAAGTCAATTATAACAACATAATAAGAACAATATCGATAAAGGGTACCCCATGCTTCTTTCCCACTAATTTTATGCTCTCATAACCCAACATCATACATCCTGGTGCTCCCATATATTCCAAAAAACATATACCACCACCCCACATCATGGTCACATCACATCACATCCATAGAAAACTGGTTTATCACATCACAACCACTTCCATAACCAGAGTAGTAGGGCATCATAAACATGGAGGACATCAATCTCGTGCCTGTTGCGGAATCACCGGGAGACAGAACGACAGAAAACGAGAAAACGAAAGAAAGAAACGCAACAATGAACACGACGATTTACGTGGTTCGGGAAAAATCCCTACGTCCACGGGAGAGGCAGATTTTCACTATGATTCGGGAGCACAGAAATTAAAGAGGATTTCCAACCACAAACCCTAGCCCGAAATGGGCTATAAAAAAAATAGAGAAGACGATCACTATTCGAAAAAGTGGTCCGCGTCGCTACAGTGAACGACGGCTGGCTTTGTCAAAAGTGCTACAGTAAAGTTTCCCCCGAAGTCCGCACCGCTACAGTGCCACTTGTAGCCTGATCCGCTGCACTGCTATTCTTCGATGCAACTGATGAAGACAACTTACTTAATCTAAGTTCTTCCTCTTCTTCACTCATCAGTGCCATGCTTTCATAGATTCATGAAATACAAACTGTTTTCCTCTTCTGCTCCCATCAAGTCCTCCATCATTCTGCCTCTCATCCTCCGTTCATCAGTGGAGACCAACAGAGGCACAGCAGTGCCTCAGCTTCTGTATCACCATAGGCTTTGTCAACATGTCTGCCGGATTGTTGGTTCCACATATCTTCTGCAAAGTCAGCAACCCATCCTGTATCAAACCTCTGATGAAATGGTACTTCAACTGAATGTGCTTCGTCCGGGCATGAAACACTGGGTTCTTGGCAAGATGTATAGCACTCTGACTGTCACAGTGCAATACATTCTCCTCTCGCTTTCTTCCCAATTCATCCAAGAAGTTCTTCATCCAAACCATCTCTTTCCCAGCTTCTGTTACAGCAATGTATTCTTCCTCTGTGGTGGATAAATCCACCACCTTCTGCAATTGTGATATCCAACTTACCGCAGTCCCTCCACAGGTAAAAACATAACCCGTGGTACTCCTCCTGCTATCGACATCGCCTCCAAGGTCAGCATCCACATACCCCTGCAATGAAGTTCCTTTCCCAAAGCACATAGATACCTCCTTGCTGCCCTTCAAATACCTCAGTATGCACTTCACAGCTTCCCAATGTTGTTTTCCAGGGTTAGCCATATACCTGCTCACAACTCCCACTGCATGAGCAATGTCAGGTCGAGTACAGACCATGGCATACATCAGACTTCCCACAGCTGATGCGTATGGAACTTTTGCCATGTACTCCACCTCTTCCGCCGTCTTCGGTGATTGCTCCTTTGATAGTTTGAAGTGGCTCTCCAGGGGAATAGAGACTGTCTTTGCTTCCAGCATGCTGAATCTTCTCAGAACCTTCCCAATGTAATCAGCATGTGACAACATTAAAGTTCCAGCCGTGCGGTCTCTCTTGATCTTCATTCCCAAAATCTTGCCAGCTTCTCCAAGATCCTTCATTTCAAACTCCTCAGCCAATTTCCCTTTCAGCTCATTAATTCTCTGCATACATGATCCTGCAATGAGCATGTCATCCACATACAGAAGCAATATTATATATTCATCACCGAAAGACTTGATGTAGAAACACTGATCCATGCCACATCGTTTATATTCATTTTTAGACATAAATGAATCAAACTTCTTGTTCCACTGTCTCGGTGCCTGCTTCAGTCCATATAATCTCTTCTGGAGTTTGCACACCAAGTCTTCCTTTCCAGACTCTACATATCCCTCTGGCTGCTGCATGTAGATATCTTCCTCCAAATCTCCATGAAGGAAAGCAGTCTTGACATCAAGCTGCTCAAGGTGCAAATCCTCTAACGCCACAATGCTGAGAACCACCCGGATGGTGGTAAGCTTTACTACTGGTGAGAAGATTTCAGTGAAATCTAATCCCTCCTTCTGTTGAAAGCCTTTCACCACCAGCCTTGCCTTGAACCTCCTCTTTCCATCATGTTCTTCCTTGACCTGGTAGACCCACTTATTCTGCAATGCTTTCTTTCCTCTTGGCAGAGGTGTCATCTCCCAAGTGTTGTTCTCATGCAATGAGGAAATCTCCTCCTTCATAGCCAGCTCCCACTTGCTCGACTCCTTTAGCTGCATTGCTTCTTCAAAGCATTCTGGTTCTCCACCGTCAGTCAATAAAAGGTAATGCAATTATGGTGAATACCTCTGCACGGGCCTTCTCACCCTTGATGATCTCCTCAACTCCACTGGAGTAGTAGGTTCCACTGGTTCGGACTTCTCAAGCTCAGACACAACTTTAAGCTCTACTTGCTTTTTGCATTCTGATTCAATGTTCCCATTTTCATCTTCAACTGCATGGCGATCTTTGTACATGACACCTTCATTGAATACCACATTTTGGCTCCTGATGACCATCCTGTTGACATCATCCCAAAAGCGATACCCAAACTCCTCACCACCATAGCCAATAAAGAAACATTTTTTGGACTTAGCATCAAGCTTGTCCCTTGCATTAGCATCAACATGAACATATGCTAAACTGCCAAAGACTCGTAGATGTGAGAGTTTTACCTCCTTACCAGACCAGAGTTCCTCGGGTAGACATTCCCCCATTGGCATAGAGGGACTCATGTTTATGAGATATGCTGCCATATTCACTGCATCATCCCAAAAGGTCTTGGGTAACCCCGAATGCAGCCTCATGCTCCTGGCACGTTCATTCAGCATTCTATTCATCCTTTCTGCCACACCGTTCTGTTGTGGTGTTCCTGGGATTGTCTTCTCCCACCGAATTCCATTTTCAGAACAGAATTCCCTGAACTCTTGACTGCCATATTCTCCACCATTGTCAGACCTCAAACATTTCATCTTTACCCCTGACTCGTTCTCCACCATGACTTTCCACTTCTGAAATATCTTAAACACATCAGATTTGTTCTTCAGAAAGTAAACCCATACCTTCCTCGTTGAGTCATCAATGAATGTCACATAATATTGTGACCCTCCGAGTGATGGTACTGGTGCAGGCCCCCAAACATCTGTATGCACCAGGTCCAGCTTTCCGGCCTTCGGTGTTCTGCCTCCTTTTGCAAAGGACACCTTCTTCTGTTTTCCAAAGATGCAATCTTCACAAAAGCCTACTTCCACCGACTTCAGCTCTGGTAGCAATCCTTTTGTTGCCAGCACCTTCATCCCCTTTTCACTCATGTGGCCGAGTCTGTAGTGCCACAGTTGAGAACCTCCGACAGCTTCGAGTGATGCAGCCATGTCCATGCATGTTTCTGTCATGTTGTACAGGGTGCCATTCTTTGCTCCCCGAGATATGACCATAGCTCCTCGGGTGATCTTCCATGCACCACCAGTGAACGTGGTACTCAACCCTGCATCATCAAGCTGTCCCACAGAAATGAGATTTCTTCTTAAACCAGGGATGTACCTCACGTTTTCCAGAACCAGCAAGCTCCCACTGTTGGTCTTGATCCGTGCATCTCCTTTCCCCACAATCTGCAAGGGCTCGTCATCAGCAAGATGCACCTTGCCAAAATTTCCAGAAACAAAATTGTTCAGGAAACCCTTCTCTGATGTAGAATGGAAAGACGCCCCAGAGTCTAAAATCCAAGACTCCATCGGGCTGTCCACTCTAAGCAGTAGCACGTCATCAGTTCCTTCAGCTACCGCGTTTGCTCCACTGGTTTCAGGTCGCTTCTGGTTATCTCTGCACTCCTTCTTGACATGTCCTTTCTTCCCGCATGTCCAGCAGATAGGACCAGGCCCCTTTGCCTTGTCTCTGCTCTTTCCTCTCGACTTCGATCGTCCTCTACGATTGTCCCGCTGTGGGTACCTTCCTCTTCCTTCAACGTTAAAAGCAGAACCAGAGAATCTGCCTGATTCTCTTCTTCGAACATCCTCACTAAGGATTAGGTCCCTTATATCCTTCAGATCCATCTTCGTATTCCCCGAAGTGCTGCTCACAGCTGTTACAGTTGCTTCCCAACTTTCAGGTAACGAAGATAATAAAACCAGAGCACATACCTCATCACCAAGGTCAATGTCCACCGATGACAACTGACTTATGATGGTATTGAACTCGTTGATATGATCTGCAACAGCTCTCCCTTCAACCATTTTCAGGTTGAACAATCGTCGTATCAAATGCACCTTGTTAGCCGCAGAAGGCTTCTCGTACATATTTGTGAGGGCTTTCATCAGGTCCACCGTCATCTTCTCCTCTCTGATGTTGAACGCCACGTTTTTGGCCAATGTCAGGCGCACAACACCCAAAACCTGTCGATCCAGTAGCTCTCATTCTGACTTCTCCATTTCCGCTGGCTTCACACCCAGAAGCGGCAAATGCATCTTTTTCTGATAAAGATAATCCTCGATCTGCATCCTCCAGAAACTGAAATCAGTTCCATCGAAGCGATCGATCTTCACTTTGCCTTCATCCAGAGCCATCATTGGAGAATTCCGAACTCACCCTTTGATACCAGTTGTTGCGGAATCACCGGGAGACAGAACGACAGAAAACGAGAAAACGAAAGAAATAAAAGCAACAATGAACACGACAATTTACGTGGTTCGGGAAAAATCCCTATGTCCACGGGAGAGGCAGATTTTCACTATGATTCGGGAGCACAGAAATTACAGAGGATTTCCAACCACAAACCCTAGCCCGAAATGGGCTATAAAACAAATGGAGAAGACGATCACTATTCGAAAAAGTGGTCCGCGTCGCTACAGTGAACGGCGGCTGGCTTTGTCAAAAGCGCTACAGTAAAGTTGACCCCGAAGTCCGCACCGCTACAGTGCCTGTCGGTGTCGGTTGGTCAGCTCCGCTACAGTGGTCATCATTGCGGGCCACAAGCATTCGGCCCAACCGGATCGGGCAACACCAATCCAAAAGTGCCCTCCTCCTACCATGCATGACCCCCACTATAAGCTACCCCACAATATAGTTATATCACTTCTAGATTGAAGAAACCTAGGCCCCCACCCCACATCATGGTCATATCACATCTCACCTGAACACACCTAGGTCATTGCCCCACAGTACGGTGAGATCACATATCACTCGAAAACACCTAGGCCACTACCCCACAACACAGTCACATCACATCTCACCTGAAAACACTTGTGCTACCTCCCCACAGCATGGTAACATCACATCTCACCCAAAACACCTGGGCCATCACCTATTGCACTAAAATACCTTCGTACATCACATCCTGTGAATATATACTCACGTATAATAGAGAGTGAGAAAGAGATGGTATCCATCTATCCATCCTCATCAATGAGATATTGGAAAAAACACCCCCGTGTGAATATACGAGTGTCAGAATATAGTGCTCGATACGAGTGGGGTGTGTATAGAAATTACAAGAATATACAAGTATATACATTTAGACACACATAAGAACAACCTATAGGTTCACAACCAAAAACTAACCAACTCACAACACCCCAACTTTCGCTTCCACCTCTAAATTCATAACACCACACAACAAGCCACAAGCCCCATTTAACATTTCCAACCAATTCCATTATCCAACCCATTCATTTAATTATTAATAATAATACA
The DNA here is from genome assembly GCA_963277665.1 of Viscum album. Classification (NCBI taxonomy): domain Eukaryota; kingdom Viridiplantae; phylum Streptophyta; class Magnoliopsida; order Santalales; family Viscaceae; genus Viscum; species Viscum album. Next base: position 1,408,654,433 of record OY728130.1, read on the forward strand.
CATTTAACCACACAATCCATCATTTATTTGTTAATTAATCATTTCCATACCATTAACCAAATAAAACCTATCCATTTCAATAATTATTAAATAATTATTCCATCACTACCCAAGAATCTAGAAAAAAATAACCACACATCACAATCATCTCATTATCTCTATCACACCATTGCCTCACCACCCTAAAAGAACGACCAAACAACCACCACCTCGCTGCCCCAAAAGAACAGCCAAATAACCACTGCCTCACTACCCCAAAAGCACGACCACATCTCACCCATCAGCCCCACATTGCATCAAAAACACAAATTGAATCCTCATAACACGACCACACATCACAACACATCAAATATTATTTTACAGATTTAGTAGAGGACCTTTTATCACATTCCACTTTATTTTAGGGGTGTTATCACACAAACCATAATCCTAGGGAAACTATTTCATTATCCAAATATAAGTGGTAAGTTAATTTCTATTTTAGGGTGATATCAAAACAATCACAACAGACACAACAAACACAACACATATCATCCAATGCAAACAAATCCCCCAATGGCAATAATTTTTAGTGGGGTATTAAGCCAGTACAATCCGTCATATCATAATAAAATCAAAACTATAAAATATGTGAATCATTCCCCTTCCCCCTTCAATTTAAATTAGCCAATTATTTATCTTTGATTAAGCCAAAAAAACCATCTCCCATAGATAAAAAAGAGTAAAACCCTCTCACATGATACACAATAAAGAGAAATGAGGGATTCCCTACCTCAAAGAAGATTTAATGACTCATTGCACACCGCAAGGCAAATAAGAAATGCCTGAAAACCACAACCACATGTGATAAACTAAAAATAAACCTAAAATGCACCCAAGTATCATCAAAACATATCCCAAATCACATCTCAAACTAGAAAAACATCACTTTAGTGAATCCCTAAGGGAAGAATAAAAGAAAATAGTGGTGAAAGGAGAAAGAACTCACCCCAGATCACCAAAAAACAACCACCAACACCAATAGATCCAAGTAGGGAAGGAGAGGGTTATAAAGTCACCTTGGGGTACCTAAGGATTATCTAGAATGAGAGAGGAAGACAACGACCGAATGAAAGTAAAATCAGCTAAGAAAAGGACTTAAAACCTAGAATCTCATCGGTTTCATGTCTTTTAAACTTTACATAGTGTGTAATTCAATGGTTTTCCAAAAAATCCCAATTTTATCAAAAAAAAATGTCACCTAGACCTTAATTTATTAGACGTCGTGAATCCCACTTGCACAACATGAACTCATTTCATGGGATACCCCAATTTACAAGCCATGAACCAACCGACTACACAACCCGTTAATCATCAGTTCACGTCGTGTAAACATTACACTTACACAACATGAATTTCATGCTACAACACTAATACAACCCCATCCTCCACTGGAAACCCCAAGAACCTTTTCAAGACTCCTCTAGAACACCTCCAACACCAAAAATTGGAAAAGTGATGAGTAGGGAAGGCATAGAATATTATACCATATACCTATCAAATGATTATCACCTTCAAGAATCCAAAATCAAACCCAAAATGAAAGGATTCTGAATAACCATCCCGTGAGATACCTCTCAAGGATCTCATCATACCTCAAATGCCACCACCAGCCAAACACGTCAAATCAAACATCCACAAAATATATCGCATAACCTTATCACTACATAGTCACATCATCAAAACCGTCCAACCTCTAAACATCCCAAACCAACAATTGTATTTCCCTGAACATACGAATCAAGGAATTCCATCCTCTATGTCAAGATACTATCTGCTCTCGGAAGCACTGACTCACCCTCATGGGTTTAATCGCATCGCAGTATAATGAATCTTGATTAGGAATCAGGTCATCCCCTTTTCATATGTCAGAAATTTATCACACACTATACATCACAAACTAATGAAAACATTTTATCTCATAAAACAAAAAGATCCAAACATCACATCACAATTAAAACAAAAAAAGTTAAAACTCAAAATAGCTATGGGTATTGGGAATGCATCGGCATTTCTCACTCCCAAGTACTCTCCTCCAGGACAACATGCCTCTACTACATGCGAACCAAGGTAATGGTTCATCCTCACATCACTTTTTCCTAATGATCCTAGATCTCTACAGGCTACTCCATGGACATTGTGTCATCCTCAATATCCAACTCTACCCAATAAATGACATGAGAGTCATCATGAAGATACCGATGAAGCTAGGATATGTAGAAGATTTCATGGATCCTCTCTTGTACAGTGGAAACCTCAACTAATATGACACCTCAACAACTATCCCCAACACCTCAAAGGGCCCAACAAACCTACAAGAAAGATTACTCCCCCTACCAAACCTCTAATATCCATGTCTATGGGAAACCTTCAAGAACACATGATCCCCAACCTCAAACTCCAATGACCTCCTCCTATGATTGGAATAAGACTTATGGTAGTTCTACACTAATTTCATTCTTTAATGAACATGTTGAACCTTCTTTTTCATGCTCTACACCACATTAAAACCATGAACTGTTACCTCCCAAAACTCTATATAGCACAATATAGAAAGACACAATCGCTTGTACAAAGACTTAAATGGGGCCATGGTGATGGATGAGTGATGGAAGTTGTTATAAGAAAAATCAACCAAGGTCCAGTGTCATATCCAAGATCCACCAAATTCCATGACACATTTCTGAAACATATCCTATATAATTTAGATGGTATTCTCCATCTTCCCATCTTTCTGAGGGTGGAAAGTAACGCTGATTTATAATTGGGTTCTAAAATAATGTTTTAATCCCCTCCAGACTCATGAAGTAAAATGTGTGTCCTAATCCGAGATAATGGATCTCATAACTTCATGAAACTACACCACCACATCAATATACCTCTTAGCCAAAGCATCCATTGTACCCAACTCCTTGGTCGCTAAGAAGTGGGTAAATTTCATCTACCAATCCACGATCACCCAGATAGTATCACAACCTCCCAGATTTTAGGGTAAACCTATGATGAAATCCATCTAGAATTCATCCCATTACCACTCAAGAACATCCAAAGGCTATAACAAACCACCAGGAACACAATGTTAGTCCTTTACCTACTGGAAAAACTAAAACCTTACCACAAACTTTTCCAGTTATGATTTCATCTAGGGACCTGAAAACTACATCTTCAAAACATGGAACATCTTTGAAACACCTGGGTGTACCTCCAAAGAAACAACATCTAGTTTCGACCATCCCTCCATAGCATCACCATGGACAACACAATTGCACATCACCTCTGCCTCTAAGTTTCCCCACTGAGACTCCTTCACCTGCCACATCAGAGAAGACTACACAATCATCTGAAACAAATATCCTCTACCATCATCTATCCTTGCATATAAGTTCAAGGGTTAAAACTCCTCTATTTCTCACCAAGAATCCCTAGATTATTGGATAACATCCTTCCACGACTTCCTACTCAAAGCATCGGCCACAACATTACCTTTTTCTAAGGTGTAGGAGATCTCAAAATCATAATCCTAAAGAAACTCCATCCACCTTCACTACCATAAATTTAGATCATGCTGAGAAAATATGTGCCTCAATCTCTTATGATTCGTGAATACCATAAAGTGATCCTTGATGAGGTAATACTGCCATAACTTCAATGAAAACACAACTGCTGATTTATCCAGATAATAACTGGAATAGTTATGCTTGTGGGGATGTAATTGCCTAGACCCATAATAGATCACTACCCTCTACTATATTAACACACATCCCAAGCCCAGATTCCATAACTAAAGTACTAGATCATTGGACAATATCCCCTTTAGGTAACTGAACACTGCCTAGCACAAATCCATCCACACAAAATCCTAGTCCTTCCTAATCAATTCTTCCAAAGGGACTGCAACTTGAGAGAAATCAGACAAAAAAATCTTATAATATCTTTTAAGACCAAGAAAACCATAAAAATTTCCCATGTTTTTGGGTACTTATTAGGAAAAAACTATCGATGCCTTCAATGGTTCCACCACTACACCCTGTTGAGATACCACATGTTCAAAAAAACACACCTATAACATATAAAACTCACACTTGGACAACTTCCCATAAAGATAGTGGTGTTGAAGGACCTACAAAACAATTCTAAGATGCTCGATATACTCCTCCCCTAACCTCAAGTAGACTAAGATATCATCGATGAACATGATGATAAACCAGTCCAGGAACTCACAGAACATGAAGTTCATAGGACCCATGAACATAGATAATACATTCATAACACCTAACGACGTGACTACAAACTTGAAGTTCCCATACCTACATTTAAAGGAAGTATTCAACATATCTCCCTCCTTAACCCTCAATTGGTGATATCTAGACCACATATTGATATTAGAAAACCAACTCACCCCTCTCTGATAGTCAAAAAAATCATCTATCCTTGATAGAGGGTAAAAATTCTTGACTGTTACCTGATTCAACCTCCAATAGTCTATAAGAAAACTCATAATACAATCTGCCTTCTTAGAGAACAACACTAGAGCACCCCACGACGACACATTGGGTCGGATAAATCCCTTCTACATCAAATCATCTATCTGAATCCTCAACTCCCATAACTCAAAAGGTTTCATCTGATAAGATTCTATCTGATAAGAATCCATTGAAATCAGAGAATCATGAGGCTAAAAGTATATCCCAAATTCAATCCCTCTTTCCATCTCTTGGTCTATCTATGATTATTTCTCTGATATTCATATTTAATCACAATAAAATAAAGTTTTCAGCTGGTTAAATAAGAATGAATCAATCCCTCAAACCACCCTTAACATGTGTTCGGATGAGTGGCTTTGGAAAGAAGCAGCTAAAAAAAATCCCTAATAGTTTGAGGACACGTGGATGACCAAAAATCTTTCTAAGGAACCTGATGCAACACACTTAAAAGGTTGTCCCACAACATCAAGTTCAGGTAACCCAAATTCTTCAGAAAGGGATGTACGACTCGCAAATAGGGTTACAAAATCAAAAAATAAAAAGTAAAAGAAACTACCAAAAATTTCAAAATGAAATAAAATTTACAAAAAAATTAATTTGTAATATTAAAAAAATGTCAAATTAACAAACATACATCATACAAAATAAAATGTTAAACAAAAAAGGGTGATGTTATTGTAAGCATATACTACCCTAAACTTTTGGACAATCTTCACTAACAAAAGACCCTAAGCTCAAACCTGGTCAATATAACCTAAACAACTTCCTAGAATGTACCACAGTGGCACATGTCTACCCGTAGAAACACATATATTTCTATTAACTACTAAAACATGCTTAGAAATATAAGAAATCTAAGAAACGACATTAAACATAACTCATATTTTCAATTACATGAGATTCTCATCATCACATAACTAAAACCAGCTAGACACATGTCATAAGAGGTCTCAGTTAGCTCTCTTATGCCTTCATGACACCCAAAGAAAATAGAGTAATTCATAACACCTCAAACAGAAAGAAACATGAAAAAAAACAATGCAAAGTATAGAAAATCTAAAAAAAGTTAAACAGATCTAAATGTATGTAGTATAAAAACAAATACACAAAAAACAATCATAGTAAGCTGATATGAGATAAGTATCCATCTGAGTCAGAATAGATCAGATGAATTTCCTTATCCACACCCTCTCTTCCAACTAGGACCCCTAAAAATCACATGCACAGTCAATCCTATGATCGTAGAAGAAATGAAATCGAGATCTACACCTACTCGATACTAAGGGTTGCTAAACAGACTCAGAAAACACCAACACTATAATAACTGAGGTATACCACATTATTTTGGGCCATATTATCTTGGTACAAATGACTGTATTATCATGACATGTCAAATTAGTTATGTTTTTAAAGTTTATTTATAGTCTAGGTCAGACCCTATGTCATCTCTCAAGGAGCTTTGGATGTTTAAAGTGTGTATTTTGAGCCATGTTGGCTATTAAGTCACGAGTGGCAGATGAAGTTTTTTCAACAAGGGCACCACCAGCTGCAACATCTATCATTCCACAATCCATGGGGATAACTTCCTCATAGAAGTGTTGAATTAGCAATTGTTCACTAATATGGTGGTGGGGACAACTTTAGCAATGTATTTTAAATATCTCCCAGTATTCATGAAGGTTCTATGAAAGGCATTGTTGTAGGATCTTTCAAATGATATGTGATTTTTGGGTACTTAGGTGCAGCAGAGTGGTTGACCAAGGTTGTCTCTCAAAGGAGGAAGTAAATTTAACAACATATTAAAGGTATTTTGAAAATAAAATAAAAGGAAATAAGAAGAGTAATTAAAATTATGGGGGTTGTTTATATTTTAAAAATCTAGAAGAATTTTTTTGGAAGAAGATTGTATTTTTTTATTTTTATTTTTGAAATGAATTTTGATTAAAATGACACAACAAGAAGATGTTTTTTTATAAAATATTGAAAAGGCGTAATCTATATAATTCTACCTCTTCACTCAATTATTTATCATTATCATTTAAATTAATATCCACTTAATTGTAATACCCTAATCTGTTAACCCTCAAACCCTATAATAGTTAACTTAACCACAAATATGAAATTACTTAAACCCTAGGCTAGCTTTGGAACATGCAATCGCAATACCCTGATTTTATTGATGTTCTTAGGTTAGATTATGGTTAGTGGTTAATTATATCACATATACACTCTATAAATGAGGATTAATTGAGTTTATAGATTATATTTTAACTCTACAAATTTATCCTGTGTGGTTTTGTATTACCAATTAAGGTTGCGCTCTCACAATTCACACAATTCCTGACCTCGCGTGATTTATGTTAATTATTAAATTGTTTTATTAGTTTCATTTTAATTAAAAACTCAATTAAGAGATAATATTAAGTGAATTAAAGTATCTCATTGATTCAAAATAAATTAATGAAGAAGGTTATAGTTAGATCAATTACTAAAAAGAACTATGCTTCCATGGGCGGTGTAGTCATTGTAGAAATGTTTTGCATGTGCAAAGGTTTATAAAGGGTATAACCCAATATCGTTTCTACTCATGAATTCCAGAACAAAAAGGAAGAATAATGAGGAATAGAAATGAAAAAAATAGATAAAAATAGAAGAAATTAAAGAATAACTAAGGAGTTTATTATGCAAACAAAATTATTACAACACGAAGAAGAAGAAGAAGAAGACGAAGAAGAAGAAGGCTTTGTCGAAGGGATCCTTGCTTCATGATATAAATTTATTGAAATGGTTGGATAATTGGAGTGGATTCACTTATCATATTCCCTCAACTTCCCAATTCACGTCCCAACACCTCTAAATGATAAAAACACCAATTTATAGAGTGGTGGGAAGGCTAGGTTCAAAGTGGTTTCAAGTGAAAATGGGAAATCTCTATCAAATATTTTAAGCCAACTTAAACCACCCATTTGACCACCAAAACGTGTGAATCAGCTATCCTTATAGAAGGATGATTTGTAAGAAATTTATTCCTCAAGCTCCTATTAAATTTTGGGCCTAATCCAATCATGGATGAAGAATTTATCTCCCAAATACAAAACCTGTGTTTAATCTGGAGAGTCTAGCCCAAATTTCACTTCATGGCCCATTTTCACCAACCAAATGCATGATTTAGATCCAATGTCCTAAATTAAAGTTGTATCACATTAAGTAAAAAACATATTTACATTATTTTAATTTCAAATAATATATATCAAAATATTTATGTCTAAAATTCTACAGTGAATTTTAAAGGGTAAAACTGGAATTTTTATCAAAATTTCAAATGAATGGTGTAATCTCAAATATTTCATAAATGAAAACATTTACCATAATGTGAGGAAATTATATAATTTATTATCAATAAAATATTCAATAAAAATGTGTTTTATCAACTCCCCCACACTTACCCTTTTTTCACTCTTGGGAAAACCCTTATATCATGAATTTCAAAAAAAATATGACAAGATATGCATATTCAAATTTCTCAATCCACAGTGAAAATATAGGAAAAGTAAGAATCCCATAAAGAGTCAATATCAATAAATTTTAAAGTCATTGTCTTATAAATTGTGTCAAAACAAAATTCGTTGAGAATCATAACACAAATCATAGCGAAACAAGTCATGGGTCTACCATGCCACTAATTATCCACGTGTGTGTGCCAAACATTCCAAGATCATAAATCCACCCTTTTTTTAGTATATTCAGGTCAAGTAAAACAATTCTTCTTACTTGGTTTAATTCACCAAACTTGTTCTACATTCTTTTTCAATCAAATTTCAAGACCCACTCACTTAAGCATTCTCGAAAGTCAAACATTAAACTCCTGACCTAGATATCACCGCATGTTTTACATTTCATCACTCCCCCTATTTATTATTATTATTATTTTGTTTTTTTAAGTTTCACTTAGAACAAATCTCACACTCAACACTCAACCCATGTTTGATCTCCTCACGAAACTAATTGTAATAGTTATAACAAGATAAAAGGACAATGAAGAGTGGATTTTGACCTGTCCAAGACACAACCCATATTTTTTTGAGGGCGTACAACAGTTGGATACTAGGTACACACACATAGGTCAATTTGGTACAGTAATGAAACTAATTGGAAGAGAAACGAATGTATGGATCAACCAAATAATTTTTTTACCTAACTTGACTATACCTTAAATTGAGTAGGAAAAATTTCTCAAGTAATGGTTGAGTAAAAATTTGTGTGGAGAAATCAATGACACAATTTACAATGAACAAATATCACAAATAATGATGTAAAAATCTAAAAGGTTTTATAATGACCCAACCATTCATATCATCGACGACTTCAATTTTTATAAAAATCAACCCTTGATGATGAAATATTACTAATGCTTATAATTCTACCAATGAATATTGAAAATATTCATTTTCCATATGTTTCACATGAGAATGTTACATGATATATTTTTTTCTTTTTTTATTGATTTTTTTTTTGGTTTTTTTGGTTTTTTTGTTTTGTTTTTTTTTTTTTGAAAATTTTAATAGAAAAACTTAATAGAAAATACATACAGAACACACAAATGAAAATCATAAATATCTACCCCAAAATGTTGTCCCCTCCCCCACACTTAAAATATTTCATTGTCCTCAATGTGAACCAATGAGATGATATACGCACATGAAATGTATAATTTCAAATAAGACAAAGAATATAAAAGTGAAAGGGTTGAGAATAACCTGATATGATCAAGTGATAATGGGGTTATGCAGTGTGATGAAATCCACTGCATCAATTAGAAGTCCCTCAATGTATTTCTTAAAACATTTCCTATTGACTGTAAAGGTCATTCCAGTGTCCTCTTGTGCGATCTTCACTGCACCATAAAGAAAAACATTAGATACAATATAAGGACCTAACCATCTGGAACACAACTTACCAGGCATTAGATTATGTTGTGAACTGTAGAGAATGAATTTCTCTTCAACATGAAACTCCCTTTGTTGTATCATTCTATCATGAGCTGCTTTGGATCTTTCCTTGTAGAGCCTTGTGTTCTCGTATAAAGATAATCAAATCTCCTCAAGCTCTTGAATTTCCAACTTCCTTTGGATTCCAAATTGGGCCAAATCCATGTTTCATTTATTTATATCCCAATAATCCTGATGCTCAACTTCCATGGGGATATGACACACTTTCCCAAAAACAATCCAAAATGGGGACATACCAATGGGTGTCTTGTATGCTGTACTATAATCCCAAAGTGTACCATCCAAGCACTTGCTCCAATATTTCCTATTTAGCTACACGATTTTCTCCAAAATTTGTTTCAAATCCCTATTTGAAACCTCAGCCAGGCCATTTGTTTGGGGTGGTATAGTGTTGATGTTTTGTGTGTCACCCCATACTTCTGAAGGAGGGAATCCAAATTACAATGGTAGAAGTGTGTCCCTTGGTCACTGATGGTCACCTTTGGTACTCCAAACCTACAAAAAATCTTTGTTTTGACAAATTCCACTACAACATGAGAATCATCAGTCCTGGTGGCCTCAGACTCCACCCATTTACTCACATAATCAACAAAAACCAAAATATACAAAAAACCAAATGAACTAGGAAAAGGGCCATTAAAATCGATGCCCCATACATTAAAAATCTCATAGAATAGTATGAGTTGTTGGGGCATCTCATGTCTCCTAGAAATGTTCCCAGTGTGTTGGAAACGAGAGCATGACTTAAAAAACACATGGGAATCATAGAATAAGCTAGACCAATATAATCCATAGTCTAAGACTTCCCTAGATATATGTTGGGGTCCAAAGTGTCCACCATAAGCAAGTGTATAATAGAATTACAGAACAGACTCAAACTCATGATCAGGAACACACCTCCTAATAACTTGGTTACTAAACATGCACCATAAGTAGGGATCATCCAACACATAAAATCTAGGCTCAATCTTTAACTTTTGGACTTGAAGTTTCTTTAAATTTGTAAGAATTTCATAGACAACAAGGTAGTTAACTAAATCTGCATACCAAGAATGCATACCTTAGATGGCATAAAGATTCTCATCGGGGAAAGTGTCCTAAAATGATACTTGGTCCGAGGTGCCATCCTCTAGTGTGTGAGTAAGCCTACTCAAGTGGTCTTCCACTAGGTTTTCTCACCCCTTCTTGTCCTTTATCTCAATATCAAATTCTTGAAGAAGAAGCATCTATCGGATTAGCCTAGGCTTTGCATCCGGATTATTCAAGAGGTACCTCAGAGCTATATGGTCAATAAAACAGCTACTTTAGAGCCCAATAAATATGAATGAAATTTATCTAAATCAAATATAACGTCAAGAAACTCCTTTTCTTTTGTTTTTTAGTTTTATTGGGCTGAATCAAATTTCCTCAAATCATAGGTGATCACATGTGAACATCCCTCCACCCTCTGAGATAAAATAGATCTGACCGCGAAGTTAGAGTCGTCACACATAAGCTCAAAAGGAAACTCCCACTGTGGGTGTTGTATGATCAGTGGAGTGGCCAGACACTTCTTTAGCTCATCAAAGGAAGTCCTACAAGAATCATCAAACACAAAATCTGAATCCTTTTGAAGTAATCGTGACATAGGAATATAAATCTTACTAAAATATTTGATGAAGCACCGATAAAATCCTACATACCCTAGGAAAGATCTAACATCATGCACACATGAAGGATATGGTAAGGATGAAATAATATCTACCTTAGATCTATCAACCTCTATCTCATGTTTTGACACTACATGCCATAAGAGAATTCCATTCTCTACCATAAAAAGGCACTTTTCAAATTTTGAGACCAAATTCTTCTAAATAGAATGATTCAACACCTTTCCCAAACTAGATATACAATCATCAAATGAATACCCATACACTGTAAAATCATCCATAAATACCTCCATGCAGGTCTCAATAAAATCAGAAAAAATACTCACCATGCATCTCTGGAAGGTACATGGGGCATTGTAAAGTCCAAATGGCATCCTTTGTTAGAAAAATGTACCGAATGGACAAGTGAATGTTGTCTTCTCCTGATCCTCCATAGCAATAGGAACCTAAAAATATCAAGAAAATCCATCCAATAAACAATAGCATGTTTTCCCAGCTAGTCTCTCAAGTATTTGATCAATAAATGGGAGGGCGAAATGGTCCTTACGAGTGGACTAATTTAGTTTCCTATAATCAATACACACACACCAACTGTTTTTCACCATCATTAGAACTAACTCCTTTTTATCATTTTTAATAACAGTAACACCACTTTTCTTAGGCACAACCTGAATAGGACTCACCCAATGAGAATCTGAAATGGGATAAATTATACCTGCCTCAAGCAATTTTTCAACCTCTTTTTTAACAACTTCCAGAAGGGTTGGATTGATTCTCCTTTGTGGATGGCCAACTGTTTTAGACCCATCCTCCAAGATAATCCTATGCATGAAAATGGATGGGATAATACCTAATATGTTAGCCAAGGTCCACCCGATTGCCTTAATATTCTCCCTTACAAGATTCAAAAGTTTTTCTTCATGTCCAAAAGGGAAATTGTTAGTAATGATAATAGGTAATTTCTCACCACTTAACAAGTATGAGTATTTGAGATTAAGTGGAAATGGATTGAGTTCAAATGTAGGGGAAGATGTATGGATGGATACATTGAAGAAACTAAAATATGTGCACAATGAACATTAGTACTAAAATCATCATCATCAAAATCAGAGAATAATTCATCAAATCCATCAGCATAGTTGACAGCCATGTCATAATCAGATTGAACATGATCAAAATCAAAATATGAATCCATTTCAAAATCAAATCTAATAGATTATTTTGCATTATAAATAGGTGTTTAAGTACTCTTAGACATAAAACTATAACCAATACTCATAATCTCTCTAATCTTAGGATAATAAAATTCCATGGGGTTTTTATTTGGTGGTTCAAAATGGGAGGTAACAAAAGAAGAATGGTCCTGTGAGGGGTACTTCATGGAGTCCATAACATTAAATATTATAACTTCATCTCCAAACTCCATAGAAAGTGTACCCTCATGGACATTTATGATTGTTTTTTCAGTTTTGAGGAAGTTCCTACCTAAGATAATGGGAGCATGTGAACTTATCTGATCGTCCTCCATTTTAAGCATGTAGAAATCTACTGGAAAGATCATGTCTCTTACCCAGACAAGTACATCCTCAAGGAATCCCACTGGATATGTTGTAGATCTATTCTCCAACTACACCACTACTCTCATCAGCTTCAACTCACCAACCTGTAAAGAAGAAAAAACAAAGTGAGGAATTACATTTATGGAAGCTCTTAAATCACAAAGAGTGTTAGAAAAGTGAAACTCCCCTATGGTGCATGGTATGGTGAATGTCCCAAGATCCTTTCATTTTGTTTGCATTGCTAGAGTTGGGGTAATGAGTGCTGACACATTCCTTCCAAGATTGATCCTCTCATTTACCTTAATCCTTCTTCGATTGGTACAGAGTTCTTTTAAGAATTTCACATACCTTGGTATTTTCTTGATGGCTTCAAGTAGAGGGATATTTATCTCCACACACTTGAATGTATACAAACATTCTTTTTACATCACCTCTTCAGCCATCTTTTTGGTTTGAACAACTCTATTTGGAAAAGTAAGGAGTTTATGAGGAATATCATCAATCTTTTTCTTACCTTTATCTTTCTCCCTAGGTTGCTCAATAGTTAGTGTGGAATGAGGATTTTATGGAGTTGAGGTGAATCCCAGTGAAATGATGGGTATATACGTATCATTCATTTTCTTCTTACTTCTCAATGTGATGACACTAACATTCCCCTTGGTATTTGGAATAGGTTGGGAAGAAATATTTCCAGAGTTCATACTTATCAGTTCATGGAGGGTAGTGGCAATCTGGATCATTTGAGTCTTCAAATCCATCAGATCTGAACCTTAACTCTTCAACTCATTATTTTGATTAAGAACAATTTGTTCCAAAAGATAATCAGTATTAGAATCTACCTTTGGTTTATAATTCTCTTTTTTGTTGACTTGTTGATGCTTGAGCTTCAAATCACCTTTGGGGTTGTTGCAAACCTTGTTGGTAAGGTGGAGGATACTGGATTTTTTTTTTTTGAAAGGGGGGCCTTTGTTGTTTTCCAGAGGAATACCTCATGTCCGATTGATTCTTCCAACCTTGGTTGTATGTTGGTGAAAAGGAATAAAACTTATTTTGGGGATTTGGTTGTTGCTGCTGCTGATATAGTCTCCTAGGAAATACGGTAGCGCAATCCTCTATCTCTTGTAATTGGGGGCAACAGTCAGTTGGGTGGTCTTTTTCATTGAAAATTCCACAAGGCCTCAAAGGAGTGGGTTGTGATGTCTTTTGATCCAAATCAATTTGTCTCACCATAGTGGTAAATTCTTCCAAATTGGTATCAATTAAATGACTCTCAAGAGAAGAAGGACTTACCAGATGTACTCCCCTAACATGTGGTGTACCTTGAAGGCCAAATTGTTGGTATTTTTGTGCCATCTTGTCAATAAATGCACATGAAGCTGCTGGTGTTTTTTAGACCAATGATCCTCTAGTTGTGTCATCAACCATACTCTTATCCATAGGTTTGATTCCTTCATAGAAGTATTAGATGAAAATTTTCTCACTGATTTGGTGATGTGAGCAGCTTGCACATAACTTCTTGAATCGCTCTAAGTACTCATACATTGACTCCCCTTAGGCTTGCTTGATCCTCGAGATATACTTATGAATATAATTGGTCCTTGATGTTGGAAAAAATATTTATAAGAAAATACATTTCAAATCGTTCCAACAAGTAACATCTTCATGTTGTAAATAATACATCTAAACTTTTGTAGCTCCATCAAGTGAAAATGGGAATGATCTTAGTTTTATTTGATCTTTAGAGAAATTTCTTGGTTTTAAGGTTGATAAAAGCAAATTAAATTATTTAAAATGTTTATTTGTATCCTCACTAGATAATCTGTGAAATTTTGGAATAATTTTAATTAATCCATATTTCAGTTCAAAGTCAGATTCAAGATTTGGGTATACAATGCAATTTGGTTGATAGTTAATATCAGGTGCATCCAATTCTTGAATGTTTCTATTAAGTTCATTGTTATTGTATTCAAACATTGGTTATTATTTTAATTTTGAATTAGAAGTGTTTCCAATTTCAATGTTCTTGGAGTGGAGGAATTCTCCAGCTGGTTGAATGTTGAAACTTCCCATAGACTGAGAATGTCTGATTCGAGCTCGAAGGCTACGTTCAATCTCAGGGTAAAAATCTAAAAGATACTCAAGATTAGTTCACATCATAAATCAAATAAAAATTAAAAGAAGGAAAGTGTACTATAGTAAAATAAAAATGAGAAGTTTGAGTTGATGGTCCAAAAAGAAGAAAAAAGAAAATAAAAGAAGAAGAAAAAATTCAGATTGGGTAAAGAAGGAAGAAAGAAGAGAAGAAGAGAATAAAATGTAAACTAAAATAAATACCTCTAATTGTTTGAAATAATTATTTACCTCTCTGGAAATAGTACTAATTTGAAATTCACTTTCGTGAGTGCTTTCAAATGATATGTGATTGTTGGGTACTTAGGTGCAGTAGAGTGGTTGACCAAGGTTGTCTCTCAAAAGAGGAAGTAAATTTAACAACATATTAAAGGTATTTTGAAAATAAAATAAAATGAAATAAGAAAACTAATTAAAAGTATGTGGTTTTTTTATCTTTTATAAATCTAGAAGAATTTTTTTGGAAGAATATTTTATTTTATTCTTTTGTTTTTATTTTTGAAATGAAGTTCGATTAAAATGATACAATAAGAACATGTTTTTTTAGAAAATATTTAAAAGGAGTAATTGATATAACTCTACCTCTTCACTAAATTATTTATCATTATTATTTAAATTAATATCCACTTAATTATAATCCCCTAATTTTTAACCCTCAAACCCTATGGGAGTTAACTTAACCACAAAGATGAAATTACTTAAACCCTAGGCTAGCTTCGAAACATGCAATCACAACACCCTGATTTGATTGATCTTCATAGGTTAACTTATGTTCAGTGGTTAATTAGATCACATATCCACTCTGGAAATGAGTATTAACTGAGTTTATAGATTATATTTGAACTCTACAAATTTATCCCATATGGTTTTGTATTACCGATTAAGGTTGCGCTCTCACAATTCACACAATTACTGACCTCACGTGATTTGTGTTAATTATTAAATTGATTTATTAGTTTAATTTAAATTAAAAAACCAATTAATAAATAATATTAAGTTAAATATAGTATCTAATTGATTCAAAATAAATTAATGAAGAAGGTTAGAGGTAGATCGATTACTAAAAAGAACTACGCTTCCATGGGTGGTGTAGTCATCGTAGAAACGTTTTGCATGTGCAAAGGTTTAGAAAGGGTATAACCCAATATCGTTTCTAATAATGAATTAAAGCCAAAATAGGAATAATAATGAGTAATATAAATGAACAAAACAGATGAAAACAGAATAAATTAAAGAAGAACTAATGATTTTATTGCGCAAACAAAAGTATTACAACACGGAGAAGATGAAGAAGAATAAGAAGAAGGCTTCATCGAAGGGATCCTTGCTCCAAGAGATACCCTTATTTAAATGGTTGAATAATTGGAGTGGATCTAATTCTCCTCTGTAATAAACTTTCTAATGAACGTTCCAACCCCTCCAAATGAGAAAAACACCAATTTATAGAGTGGTGGGGAGGTTAGGTTCAAAGTGGTTTCCAAGTGTGAATGGGGAATCTCAACCAAATATTTTAAGCCAAATTTAACCGCCCATTTGACCACAAAAACTTATGAATAATCTATCCTTAAAGAATTATGATTTGTGATAAAATGATCCCTCTTGATCCTCTCAAAATTTGGGCCTAATACAAGTACGGATGAAGAAGTTATTGCCCAAATACAGAACCCATGTCCAATCTGGAAAGTCCGGACCAACTTTGACTTCATGGAGCATATGTACCAACCAAATGCATGATTTAGCTCCAATTTAATAAATGAAAGTTGTATCCCATTAAGTTAGGAACATATTTAAAAACTTTTAATTTCAAATAATACATATCAAAATATTTATGTTCGAAATACTACAGTGAATTTTAAAGGGTAAAACTGGAATTTTCATCAAATTTTAAAATGAATGATCTAATCACAAATATTTTATAAATGAACACATTTACCCCAATGCGATGAAATTATATCATTTATTATCAATAAAATATTCAATAAAAATGTGTTTTATTAGTCTCTCACTGTGATTGCATAATGCCGCATATTTCTTTTCTAATTGATGCAGTTGAGGTGGCAAGAAAAAACTTCTCTAGAAAGATATGTTTAAGGTTATTCCAGCCCACAATTGTGGTAGGCAAAGATTATATCCAATATTTGTATGCTTCCTCAGGGTATTGGATGTATACGTCTTAGTACTACACATCTGGGGTGGTTAGTTCTTTTAAGTTTCGATTGTTTTCCGCCATGTTATACACGTTAATTTCAGTTTCTATTTTAGTTCCAGAAGAAGATGGGTATAGAGGAGTATCAAGTTGTGGTGTGTCCTCCTTTAAAGGATTTATCATCGTGTCTTGGTGTTTTTGACATAGTATCCTCTTCGATTCAAGTTTGAAAAGAGGTAGTTCACTCGGAGTAGAACGCATCATGCATAACACCTACAAAAAAAGAATATGTTATAACACCACTTATATACAATAGTCAAATATATAAACAAAAAAATACTTACAAAATACACGAAGTTAAAAAAAACGTACACTAAAAACAAAAGTGCTACCCAGCAACGGTTCCAAAATATGACTATGTTATCATGACACGTCAAATTGATTATGTTTTTAAATTTTATTTATAGTCTAGGGAATACCCTAGGTCATATCTCAGGGAGAGTAGGATGTTTAAAGTGTGTATTTTTAATAAAGATTACTAAAAGAGGGGTAGTTTTGAAAACCGTTTTAAAAACTAAAATGACTTAATTAAATAGTTTAGTAGTTGATAAATAAAGGTGGTGTTTTAAGAATTATGAGAGAATGAGATAATTTCAAGTTCACTACATATTTTTATAGTTCATTGTTCTAAAAATTTCACATGGTTTGGTTTAATTCTTTGGTTGAGGGTTGTCAAGATCTTGGTTCCCCTCTTACCCCTTAAAACGATGCACAAAGAAGCAACCCTTGACACACTAATCGTGTTGTAAAGGTTTGGTCATAAATAATAGAACAAGGGATACCAAATAATACTAAAATCTCATATATGTGTGAGAGAGAAAGGATGTTTGTGTTGTCCAATCGGAACAACCAAATATTCCCACTTGAAATATCAACCCAATCGACATTGAAATAAAAAGTGTTTCACTTAATTATATAAAAATAAATTCAATCAGGGAGAAGCATGTAAATATAAGAAATAAGTGAGATATTTTAAACAAAAATTTAAAAAAATAGTAGAATAACAAGTGATGGAACCCTCTCCCAAGTGTGTGTAGCTCCCTCAAAATGATCATCCACCATTTAGCTCGCCATTGAGAGGAGGAGGTGGCTCGAGTGGAACTTCTCATTCATCCTTGATCCCCCTATGAGGATAGAGGCCTCCAGAACTTCTTGAATGAGGAGAGGAATCATTTGGTACTTCAAAATAGAATATATTTTCTTCCGGTTTGAACTTACAAATGGGGTACCCAAGGTTCCATTTTATAGGCAAAGTGGGAGGTGGTTTTGGGAACACAGATTTCTTAAAACCACTTGGCCCATACTTTTTGGTGGATAGAAAACCCTATCTTACTTTGGGAAAAACTAAATTTTTTTTGCCCCATATCATGAATATATACACTAAAATTTTGGATTTCTTTGGACACCTACATCTCGAGATATGAACAGACCACAACACACCACTTTTGACTTCGTGAAAATTCAATGTGTTGGATAGATCAGGTTGGTTGGGTCACTTAATGGCCGAATTGGGATTGGGTTCCTTCATGAAAGTTGTATACCACTAAATTTTGGATCAGCCCAAAAAAAATTATCCTAATTGGACACATAGATCAGTAGAATTATGTGGTTGAGTCCACTAATGTGCTTGGATTCATGCACATTTTGGCCCATTTTTCTTCAACTTCATCCTAAGCCCTCAAAATCACCTCCACCTATAACCAAAACATCAAAACAAGTAAAATATACCTTTTTAAAAATGATAATAATTAAATTATTAAACCAAACATGTATTAAAATTTCTTATTATACTTGTAATTTTCAATATAAAATCATCTTAATACATTGGTATAAGGGTGAAATAAAACAGTGAATAGTTGTACGATCAAAGAACTCTCAGAATAGTATCTCTTAATGTGATTGGTCTTTCCACAATAATAGAACCTAAACTTCTTAAAATGGATATCATCCTTCCTCTATTTGTTTTTTCCTTTTGGTTGACCCTTCACACTGACCAGCTTAGGCTCAGACCTCACCCCACCCATGAATCTGAAGATCCCTAGACAAAACATTTGACTTTACTTCCTCTAAAGTGATGGAATCCCTATTGTCCATCATTGAATCTATGATGGGATTAAATGAATCTTCCAAGGAATTAAGCAACAAACATGTCTGGTCTACATTGACTAAATCTAACATAATCTTATTAAAATTATATGTGTCTATATATATATATATATATATATATATTAAAGTATATACATACATATATATATATATTTATAATTACATACATACATATAATACTGTAATTATTTAAAAATATACATACCAATAAGTACATGAAACCATATGTATGTACATGCATGCACCCATGAAAATATAAAATTATTTGAAAATATAATTATATACATTTATATATAAAAACAAATGCATACATGAAAACATACATATATCACATTAACATATGTATATATACATAAACATATATATAGTTATACATACAACATAAATTTTGTTGCATAAAATTTATAATGTATTTTTTATATAAACTTTAAGTATTAATTATTTTTTTTCACCAACATATTAATAGTTTTATCTAAAAACACTAATCACATCACTACTACACATAAGGATTTTAATAGGTCTATAATAGGACTTTGTCAGCGTTGATAATCAGAGCACATTTAAAATCCCCAGGCCTTTATTCATGCTAAAAAACACTGATAAAGGGACCCTTTATTAGTTCTTCTTTAAGCATGGATAAAGGAACCTATTTATCAGTACTTTTATGTATCACTGATAAAGGGGCATACTGCTATAGTGTGCTGTTAAAATTTCAGCATAGTGTAGCACCAAAAACAGAGATCAAATACAGGATCAAATACAAATTTTAATTGAAATAAAATTTACAACACAAATACAAGAAAAAATCATTATATTATAGACATTTCATACAATGGTTTATACAGTTACATGAGTAAGTACAAATTATTACAGAAATTAAGAAACACCAATGTTCCTTTATCTTTAGCCCCTAACCCCCAGTCATGCTATTAGTTACTGAAAAAACCACTCTAACTAGAGCAAGAAAATGCCCCTGTATAAGAAAAAAATTCTTATGTTAGTAATACTATACAGAAATAAATTAAACACAAAGTGTAAATTTTAAACTAAAAACATATACTTTGAGTCATACCAAACACATCATGTATTGGATTGAGTTATAATTGATTCTTACATGTCACTCAATTTCTTTTTGTTCTCAAAATCAGGTTCTCTTGAATTGTCTCCCATCCATAG
The DNA here is from genome assembly GCA_963277665.1 of Viscum album. Taxonomy (NCBI): domain Eukaryota; kingdom Viridiplantae; phylum Streptophyta; class Magnoliopsida; order Santalales; family Viscaceae; genus Viscum; species Viscum album. Next base: position 1,408,674,791 of record OY728130.1, read on the forward strand.
TGATAAAAAAACTCACTATGAATGTGATCCAATTCAAGAGCACTTTCTTTTTTAGAACAAGAATTTAACTTTCAAACCATTTCTTGTCCATATTATAGCATTATATCTAGGAAAATTAACTAAATAAGTATAAGATAAAAATGATAATTAAATTAATTAAGTAATACCAAATAAAATGATGATAAAACAATATGATCTTATTATGATTAGTTTTGCCTATGTGATGTAGGTTTTAAACTAAAATGAAACTTTTGTATTGAAAAAAGGCACTTCGAGTAATATCAAATAAATTGTATGTTAGATTGATATTCAATCAGTTTTTACACATCAAAAATGAATTATCAACCATTTTCCTAAAGTTTGAAAATAATCTAAACTTTTTTTTCTTGGTTTTGGAAATTTGATGTGGGTTTTAAACTAAAATGACACCTTTATATTGAAAACATATACTTTGATTCATATTGGTAACATTGTCTTTAATATTGATGTGAGGTATATTCTCACACATCACAAATGAATTATGGATCATTTTCCTAAATTTTGAAAACAATCCAAGCTTGTTTACTTGATTTTGGATTTTTGATGTGTGTTTTAAACTAAAATCACACTTTTGTATTGAAAACACACACTTCAAGTTATATTGACCACATCGTGTGTCAAATTGATGTGTATTCAATTATTACACATAAAAGATTAATTATAAATAATTTTCCTAATGTTTGGAAACAATTTGATCTCATTTTCTTGGTTTTAATGATGTGACACACATTATAAACTAAAATGACATTTTTTCTACTAAAAACATGCACTTAAAGTCATACCAACCACAATGAGTGTTGGATTGACGTGAAGTAGATTCATAAACATTAAAAACAAATTATTGATCATTTTACTAGAGTTTTAAAAACAATCCAATCTTTTTTTCTCGATTTTGTCGATTTGATGTGTATTTTAAACTAAAATGACACTTTTTTATAGAAAACGCGTACTACGAGTCACGCAGATCACATCAGGTTTCAAATTGATGTGTGGTCAATTCCTACATGTAAAATATGAATTATGGATATTTTTCTTAAAGTTTCAAAACAACTTGAGCTTGTTTTCTCAATTTTTTCTATGTGATGTGTTTTAAACTAAAATGACACTTTTATATTGAAAATACGTACTTAGAGTCATACTGACTACATCATGTGTCGTATTAGCATGTGGTCAATTAATACATATGAAAAATGAATTATGGATAATTTTCCTAAAGTTTGAAAACAATATGATCTATTTTTCTCAGTTTTTGAAATGTGACATGCGTTTTAAACTAAAATGACACTTTTATAATGAAAACACCCACTTCGAGTCATACCAACCACATCAGACATTAGATTGATGTGCGGTCAATCCCTACACATCAAAAATGAATTATAAATTATTTTTCTAAAGTTTGAAACCAATCCAATCTCATTTTATTAGTTTTTTCTATTTGATGTGTGTTTTAAACTAAAATGACACCTTTATAATGAAAACACACACTTTAAGTCATATCAGTCACATCGTATGTTGGATTGATGTGTGGTGGATTCTTATATGTCACAAATGAATTATGGATCATTTTACTAAAGTTTTAAAACAATATGATCCTGTGTACTTGATTTTGTCTATTTTATGTGTGTTTTAAACTAAAATGACACTTTTGTATTGAAAACATGCACTTTGGTTATATCGATCACATCACGTGTCAAATTGATGTGCGGTTAAAACCTACACATAAAAAATGAATTATGTATCATTGTCCTAAATTTTGAAAACAATTCTAGCTCATTTTCTCAGTTTTGGAGATGTGACACATGTTTTAAACTAAAATTGAACTTTTATATTGAAAATGCGCACTTTGAGTCATACCAACCACATTGGGTGTCAGATTGAGGTGTGGTCAATTATTACATGCCACAAATGAATTGTAAATTGTTTTCATAAATTTTGAAAACAATCCAAGATCATTTTATCATTTTTTTCTATTTGACATGTTTTTTAAACTAAAATGACATTTTTTATTGAAAACACACACTTCGAGTCACACTAAACACATCGGGTGTCATATTGACATGCGGTCAATTCCTACTTGTGAAAAATAAATTATGGATTGTTTTAATACATTTTAAAAGAAATATAATCTCATTTACTTGGTTTTTTCTATATGACATGTGTTTTAAACTAGAATGACACTTTTATATTGAAAACCTAGACTTAGAGCCATACTGACCACATCGGGTGTCAGATTGATGTGTGGTTGATTCCTACACATTAAAAATAAATTATTGATCATTGCCCTAAATTTTTAAAACAATCCAAGCTCGTTTTCATGGTTTTGTCTATGTTATATGTGTTTCAAACTAAAATGACACTTTTGTATTGAAAACATGGACTTAAAGTCATAATGACCACATCATGTGTCAGATTGATGTTTGGTAAATTCCTGTACATCAAAAATGATTTATGGATCACCGTACTAAGGTATCAAAACAATATGAATTTTTTTTCTTGGGTTTTAGCATGTGATGTGTGTTTTGAACTAATGTGTAAGTTTAACAAAATAGGTATCATATATATTGATAAGGAAATTAACTAAAAAATTAGATAAAATATTGAGAAAATTAACTAAATAAGTAGTAGAATGTTGCATTTTCATGATGTATGGATATATTTTGACACCATGTATTCTTCCCATTCGTTTCTAAACAAATTGATTTCCTCCATTATAATTCTCCTTGAAAAAAATATGAAAAATATTATATAAGCATTCTGATACTAATGCTTCACATTCCAAATATATTTCTAAGGTTATAACCCGCACTAGATCACAAACATAATAGGTAATCACCTAAATTTGATGTTAGCAATCATTCTGACACCATTTACCTTGTCCACTCATCTCTAAAAAAAATTACTTATTCTTTTGAGTATGTAGATTATTGGAAATCTTGGTAGTACTAAGAAAATATAGACAAATAAATGATAAATAAATATTTTTAATGAAATTGTAATTATCTTTTAAAATTACCTATTTGGGGATGCTAGTATTTTGATGGTATATGATATATTTCATAAATTTGAAAACTTAATATTCATAATAATTACCATTATCTTACTTAAAAAACTACATAAACATTAACCAAAATAATTAAATTATTTTGAAATATGTTTTGATAGTTAATCTTTCGATATATACCTTAATCAGTTTCCATTTGAAGAAATATGTAGGCTTATTATGTTCAGTGACTGACCTTATAACATGATTTAGAGTATATTTATAGATTGAACTATCATAAAAAATCTCATCAAAACACAAACTAAAACATATAATTTGAAATGTATCTGTAAAATATTGATTGTAGTGCATTAAATTTTCACAATACTCATCATGTGTGGTCGGTTTGATGGGAATCCATGCATTGGATCTAAAAAATAAATATTTGGGGTATCCAAATTAATTGCGAAAAATATCTTGTGCTTCTTAAAAAATCAAATAATTAATGAAAAAAAGAAAAAAAATATTTTATTTGATTAGATTTTAAAGTTTTACCCACGTATTGTAGGCTTCAAGAAGAGTTTTCCATCTATTATTTTATTCTCAAACACCTCTATTAGTTTATCTTTTTTTCTTATCAATTTCATTCACTTATAAATAAATTTATTGCATAGAAATGATACAAGGATTAATGAATCTAAATCATGATTTGTAGGGTTTTTGTCACAACCCCCTCCCTCCAAAGATATTGCAATGATGGGAGAGAGATAATGACCCCCAATTCGTGCCTCTAGTAGGCCCCAAATTGGAGATTAACAGTGAGGGTATAAAAATATCATACAATGGGAGGTATTTCCCTATATAATAATATAAGATCAGGATATAAGATGAATCATCCATAAGAAACTCCATGATATAATATAAAAAGAAACCAAAACCATCCCACAATACATGTATAAATAAATCTGATACAAATAAAAGTATCTAAAGTAAAATGCCCAAAATCAAATATAAAGTAGTGACACAACACCTATCTAAGGTTAGAGATAGTAATGTACAACATGGTCCACGTGATCCTCCTAGAAACCTAAAAAAAAGTTTTATATACATAGGGTGAGCATATAGGTATACTTAGTAGGAAAACCAAATTCTCTCATGCACATGTGAAAGAAGCATACTAATACACCTGTGATCAAACAAAAGAACCAACAACACCTAAACATGTCAACTATCCTTCTTAACCTCACCAAGCCATGATCTCCAAATAAAAAAAGTCAATTATAATAACATAATAAAAAGAATATAGATTAAGGGTACCTCATGCTGCTTTCCCACTGATTTTTCGATCTCACGACCTAACACCATACGTCCTCGCACTCCCCTCTCTTCCAAAAAACATATACCACCACCCCACGTCATGGTCACATCACATCATGACCATAGAAAATTGGTTCGTCACATCACAACTACTACCATAACCAGAGTAGTAGGGCATCAAGAACATGGAGGACATCAACCTCATGCCTCCTCCTACCATGCACGACCCCCACCATAAGCCACCCCACAACATAGTCAAATCATATCTCACCTGAAGACACATGGGCCACTTCCCTAAAACGTGGTCATATCAAATCTCAACTAAACACACCTAGGTCACAGCCCCATAGCATGGTGAGATTACATCTCGCTCGAAAATACCTAGGCCACTACCCCACAACACAGTTACATCACATCTCTCCCGAAAACACTTGGGACACCTCCCTACAGCACAGTAACATCACATATCACCCAAAAACACCCGTTGTGTCACCCATTGCACTAAAATACCTTTATTCATCACATCATGTGTATATCTACTCACCTGGAACAGAGAGAGAGAGAGAAGGTAGCCAGCCATCCATCCCCATCATTGATATATTGGAAAAAAACACCCCATGTGAATATACGAGTGTCGACATATAGTTCTCGACACAAGTGGGGTGCATATAGAAATCACAAGAATATACAAGTATATACATATAACCACACACAAGACCATCCTATGGGTTCACAACCAAAAACTAACCAACTCACAACATCCCCACTTACACTTCTACCTCTAAATACATAACACTACACAACAAGACACAATCCTCATTTAACATTTCCAAACAATTCCATTATCCAACCCATTCATTTCATTATTAAGAATCATCCACATTTATCCACATGACCCATCATTTATTTGTTCATTAATAATTTCCATACCATTAAACAAACAAAACCTATACATTTCAATCATTATTAAATAATTATTCCATCACTACCCAAGCATCTAGAATAAAGTAACCACACATCATAAGAATCTCATTATCTTTATAATACCATTACATCACTGCCCCAAAAGCATGGCCAAACAACCAACACCATGCTGCCCCAAAAGAACAACCAACACCTCACCACCCCAAAAGCAAGACCACATCTCACCCATCATCCCACATCACATCACAAACACACATCGCATACCCACATCATGACCACACATCGCAACACATCATAGATCATTTTACAGATTTAGTAGAGGGTCTTTTATTACAATACACTTTATTTTAGGGGTGTTATCGCACAAACCATGATCCTAGGGAAACTATTTCATTATCCAAATATAAGCGGTAAGTCAATTTCTATTTTATGGTGATATCACAATAATCAAAACAGACACAATAGCCACAACACATATCATCTAATGCAAACAAATTCCCTAATTTCCATAATTTTTAGTGGGGTATTAAGCCAGTACAATCTATCCTATCATAATAATATCAAAATCGTAAAAACATGAGAATCATTCCCCTTCCCCCTTCAATTTCAATTAGCCAATTCTTTATCTCTGATTAATCCATCACAACCATCTCCCATAGATAAAAAATAGTAAACTCCTACCCCATGATACACAATAAATATAAATGAGGGATTCCATACCTCAAAGAAGCTTTACCGACTCATTGCGCACCACAAGACGAAGAAGAAATTCCTGCAAACCACAACCGCATGTGAGAAACCGAAAATAAACCTAAACCACACCCAATTATCATCAAAACACATCCCAAATCACATCTCAAACCAGAACAACATCACTTTAGTGAATCCCTGAGTGAAGAATGAAAGAAAACCATGGGGAAAGGAGAAAGCACTCACTACGGATCACTAACAAACAACCACCAGCACCAACAGATTGAAACAAGGAAGAAGAGGGATAGAAAGTCACCTTGAATCCCCTAGGGATTATCCAAGATGAGAGAGGAAGAAAACGTCTTAATGAAAGGAAAATTGTCCAAGAAAAGGACTTAAAACCTTGAATCTCATTGGTTTAATGTCATTTAAACTTTACATAGTGTGTAATTCATTGTTTTTCCAAAAATTACCACTTTCGTAAAAAAAATCACCTCAGGATTAATTTATTACATGTCATGAATCCCACTTGTACAATGTTCACTCGTTTCATGGGATACCCCTTATCCAATTTACAAGTCATGAACCAACTGACTACACAACCACACCAGTACAACCATCCAACCTCCACACATCCCAAACCAACAACTATATTTCCACAAACATATAAATGAAGGAATTATATACTCTATTTCAAGATACTATCTACTCTAGGAAGCACTCACTCTCCATCATGGGTTTAATCACATCATAATTTAATGAATATTGATTAGGAATCATGCTATCCCCTTTTCATATGTCAGAAATTTATCACACACCATAAATCAAAAACCAATGAAAACATCTCATCTCATAAAAAAGATCCAAACATCACATCACAAGAAAAATAGAAAAAGGTAAAACTCAAAATATCTTTGGGTACTAGGAACACATCAGTGTTTCTCACTCCCAAGTAATCTTGTCCAGGACAACATGCCTCCACTACATGCAAACCAAGGGAATAGTTCATCCTGAAAGTACTTTCTCCTAATTATCCTAGATCTCTACAGGCCACTCCATGAACATCGTGTCATCCTTGATATCCAACTCTCCCCAGTCAATGACATGAGAGTCATCATGAAGATACCAGTGATGCTAGGAGATTTGGAAGACGTCATGGATCATCTCTAGCCATAGTGGTAATGTTAATCGATATGAAACCTCACCAACTCACCCTAATACCTCAAAAGGCCCAAAAAACCTAGGAGAAAGCTTACTCCCCCTGCCAAACCTATGTTATCCATGTTGATGGGAAACCTTAAAGAACACATGGTCCCCAAACTCAAAATCTAATGGCCTCCTCCTATGATTGGCATAAGACTTATGCTGGTCCAGTGCTACTTTCATCCTTTCATGAACATGTTGAACATTCTTTGTCATGCTCTACACCACATTGAAACCAAGAACTATTACCTCCCCAACCTCTGTCCAACACAACATAGAAAGACACAGTCACCTATACAAAGCCTTAAATGGGGCCATGGAGATGGATGAGTGATAGTTGTTGTTATAATAAAACACAACCAAGGGAAATTGTCATATCCAAGATACACCAAAGTCCATGACACATTCCTAAAATATATACTCTAGCGTCTAAATGGTATGCTCCATCTGCCCATCTGTTTGAGGGTGGAAAGTAGTGTTAAGGCATAACTAGATTCTAAAAGCATGTTGTAATACCATTCAGGCTTGTGAGGTAAAATTTGTGTCCTAAACCAAGAAAATAGAATCCATAACTCCCTGAAACTACACCACCTCATCAACATACCTCTTGTCCAAATCATCTACTACACCTGACTCCTTGATCGCTAAGAAGTGGTGAAATTTCATCTACCGATCCATGATCACCCAGATAGTATCACAACCTCCCAGATATTAGGGTAAACTTATGATGAAATACATATATATTTCATCCCATTTACACTCAAGAACATCTAAAGGATTCAAAAACCCACTAGGAACATGATGTTAGGTCTTTACCTGCTGGAAAAACAAAAAATATTGCCACAAACTTTTCCCCTTCCCATTTCATCTCGGGCCACCAAAACTGCAACTTCAAAACACAAAAAATCTTGGAAAATATTGGGTTTACTGAAAAATTTGAGCTATTTAACTCATTAAGGACTCCCTCATGCATCACTAGGAACTTAACTTAAGGCTTCCACTGAAAATAAAATCAGGTTGCGTATTTCGTTTTCTTTATTTTATTTTATTCCCAATTTTAATTCTGTGTGCAAAGATTTATTGATCTGATTTGAACTAAAAATATGGTATTAAATGGAATGAGTGTGTGGTAGGTAGGTAAATATATTCTTAGGAATTTTTTGTGTGGTTCCATTTTATTTTTCATGTCTTTTTCTGAAATTATCATGCTTTTCTATTACATTTTTTTTGTGTTTTTTAGGATTCTTGAGCTAAATCGAATACTTTGGAAAATTCAAACCATATTATCATTTTTGATTCATTGATTTATTTAAATTTTTGGGGATTTAAATGATTTTTTAATGGATTTTATTTCTTGATTTTTAATCTTTTTCATTTGATGAAGTTCGATTGATTGTGAAACTCATGTGCACGAGTGTTATCTAAATTGAAAACATTTCCCAACCTGAGAGGTTTCTAAACCTTTTTGGAATATACTTTACACTTATATTATTATAGAGAGTCTTGAAACATGTTGTGTGACCCATAAATTTTTTGTTTTTTCTTTTTCAAATCTGTTATATTTCATGGAACATGTTAAGTATGATTGAGGCACCACTTTGAAATCTCTTTTTACATTGAACTCTAATTTTGGACTACCTTTACATTTGACCTTTATTAAGCCCCTAGTAGTCATGAAATACCTTGTTGGACAGCCAAATTACAATCCATTTATCTCTTTAAACCCTCATATATAATTTAAATGTATTATTATTTTTTAACTAATGTGTGAGGGAGGGAGAAGATGAACTATATTTTTCTTTTAGAATAATATGTTAGAGTTGAGTTGAAAGTGTTGTCATATTTATGGGGGAATAAATTTCATGATGTAAATATGGATGGGTGGTCCAAAATATTATTAAAAATATGGGTTAGGATTTTACTAATACTTGAATATTAAAAGTTTCCTCTCTTTTCCTCAAAAACATGATTTTAAAGAGAAATCAAAATCTGAATTCAAGCTGAAACAATGCTGAAAATGGGGAAAATAGGGAAGAAATTTATCATTGATTTTGAAAATTAAAAGTGTGAACATTACAAAGAAATAAAGAGTATTTTTGAGTTGATTCATTTTTGAGATGATTGAGGAGCATGCCATTTGTGAGCAAAACTATTTTCATGTACTTACTTTACTTTAGAGATTTTACCTCCTCATTTTACCTCAGCTTTTTTTATATTTCAAACCTAACAAACCTTAACCTTAGAAAAACCCATGAAAAATACCTCACGATTGAAAATTTTTTACTACGTGAAGTGTAGATATTAGGAGTAAAGAAATCCTATAGAGATCACACATGTTTTCTAGAATGAGAAAAACTCTACAAAAAAATCCTTGAGTGAAGAGAGAAATGTTTTTCCGAGGAGGTAGGTACGACATAAACATGAGTATTAAAATGATATTGAATGTATTTTTATTATTTTTTATGATTTAGGAAATTTTGATCCATGTAATAGGTGTGGTATTTTCCTTGATATGATAATTGAGTTGTGTTTTCATTTATGCATTGAGAAGTTTGTTTTGACATTGGTATAAGATGATTTCCCAGAAGTACGATGTTTAAGTGTGGGTGAATTGATCTATAAAATATTTTCAATTATTTTACTTTTAGTTTCAATTTTTTTAATCCCACCAAAGTGTTATTTTAAGGGAAATTGTCACATTTTATGTTTTTAGTGTAATTTTGAGATTAATTGAAAAAAATGGCCTAACTTTAGATTTTAACTATTTTAATTTATTTTTTTTATTTCGGCCATAAATTTTCTTATACTGATCTAAATTATGCAATTACTTTTTTTAGTATTATATACATCTTGGGAATAATTTCATTATTCTGAACCCAAACCCAATTGACATGTGCATATCATGGGGTGTGACAAAAAAAAATATTACCTAAGTTAAAATGAAGTAAGTGGGTAACCTAGGTTGTCTCTAGAGATGAGTGCACAAAAATTATGTTTGTCACTTAAATTTAAGAAAGAAAAAAAGGTTGTTTTTGAAATTATTTGAGTTGAAAAATAAATCAAGCAATTAAAAATTAAGATTGAAAACTAATGGATGAAGAGAGTGTTGAGGTCAGTGTATGATCACCTTTTTTAATGTCATCCTAGTCATAAATATCATCTTACCTCTCTTCCTTTTGAATGAAAAATGAAAGACTCCTCGATCGAGTTATCAATCACCCTTGGTTAAAGAAACAAATGGAACTCACTTCTATGATCATGGAAGTTCATAAACAATTCCTAAACAACTAAGGCAAGTACCGATTGGTAATTTCTCCTCCTTATAACTCTAGAAAAAGTTCACTAGTTCCACACACGTGCCAACGATCTCTAGACACTCACCACCTAACACAATCTGCTCGATCGAGACAAATTGCACTAGGCAGAGGGAGATTAAAATTCTTCAACCAAAGCTATTAACGATGAATACACCAAACTCAAAACATGATCTCATTAATATAATTGGGAAACATTTAGAATATAAATCATTCAAAAGAAAAATATTTTTTTACATTTAAGCATAAAACTCTGACATTACAAAAGTGAAACTCCTCCTTCCCCGATCACTCAAAGGTTTTACCCGTCCATGTTAAGGGTAATAGAGTTGAAAGGGGAAGAATAGAGCATGATAAAACAAATAAAATAGAAAATAGAAAATAAAAATAACTTCAAGAACTTAATACTCTAGAACATCCCCTCTTATTCCTTCTTCAACCCCTTTTAATGGAAGTGAACACTCTTATTTATAGGCTTGTGGAGTAGAAAATTTCCCTCCAAAATTACTCCACCTAAAGTTTTAGTCTAGTTAGCATAGTAAATGGCCAAATATAGGGAATGTGTCTTCATAAATGTTGTTACCCTATATATTTTTCACGATTCCTCAAAATATCAGTGAATTTGGACAAGTGTACCAAAATTTATACTCGAATTACTAATGACAACTTTTTCTGCACAAGGTGACCCTTCAACTTCCTCTTTTTGGTCGCATGCAATGGATGCCTTAATGACCTAATTTCCTTATGAAATTTAATGTAAAAATGAATCGTAGAGTCCTCTTTCAATTACATCTAGAATCAACTAATTTGGACATATTTAGGATGTGATATGCCTCAATAATTAAGGTGGGTCCATTCTATCGACCAACAAACTTTTTCCACTTGATGAATTTTTCTGAGCCATTGTGTGTCGAATTAGACCATGGTCCAGAAGAAAAATCTATATCCCATGATCTTGGAGAGCCTAAAAAATAATCACTCAATTTTTATCAAAATAGTAAAATATATTCCCAAAATATAGAAGCTTCACAAAACTGATAAATATCCAGAATTAACCAATTTTCACAATTAATCCCATAATCCTTCCTCAACACTAAAATGATACAAATCAACTCAAATTGATTATTTTTTAGGGGTTAAATAATTTAAATACACATAAAAATAATGAAAATATTATCTATATCAATTCCCCCACACTTAGCACTTGGACCCCTGGACAAGTCAAAATCAAAATAAAATCAAAGTAAATTTAAAACACATGCCAAATAGATCCACCAATTCCATACCAAGAAATAAAAGATATCATGCCTCATAAATAACCATTATTCCAAGTTCTCTAATCAGATCATTCAATATTTTTCCTCTTCATTTCTCCTCCCATGCACACAAGACACATACCTCACATGAATTTTCTCTCATCTCACAAATATTAATTTTTAACAAAGTTTTCCCTATCCAAACCAATGCATGGGTCACCATAGGTTTGAAAAACTCCTACTTCTCTACCCGATTTGAGTCAAGAACATGTGTTTATCATGAGTAATTTTCAGGGTTGTTCTATGGATTTCGGTTGGTAGGATTTTTATGTGAAAAATTATGAGGCTGAATAAGGAGGGTTTGACTCTTTTTTGTAGCAAAATTGCACAATTCTAATGTTCACTCAAGTATGCTATCCTCCTCAATCCCCTTAGTATAAATTAAGCTCCATCATCATGAAAACACTAGAAATGTTCAAACAGATCATAATTTCAGCATCAAAATTTTAAATCTTCTCAAACATGATTTTTCTTGAAATATCTAGAAAAGAAACATCTTTCTTCCTCCATTAGAAGCTCCATAAAAGGCGCAACTTTTCTTATCATAAAATCTCCAAAAAAGGAACAGCTTTCAACAAAATAATTTTTCAGCAGCACACACATCTCTTCAACAATTTATTTTCCACCCAAAGTTTCACCAAATGAGGAAACACAACACAAGAAAACTTCCCCCGCACTTAAGATCAACTAGATCATGCAATTTCACTTCAAGATCAGGTTGGATAGGGAAAATTGGCTTGTAATGTGGCTAAACTAATAGGTTTTTCATGGATTATAAGGGATACAAGGAATAAATGTGCAAGGTGGACCAGAATGAAAGGGATTATATTGAAAAGGGGGCTTTAAAACCAAATAAATGACTCAATCATTTAAATCACTAGTACCCCAAACCCTTAAGTTTTGTAAGGAATAGATCAAATTCTAGTTAAAAAAAGAACGGTCTAGTTCTCTCAAGAAGTGAGTTGGATGAAAATAATATGACAAAAAGGGTTAGAAGCCTCATAGAAAAGTGATTTCAAAGATAAAGACAGTGAAATGTGGCATGGGATTCAAAAATCAAAGTACTTTTCATGAAATTCACAAAGAATTAAACATGAAACAAAGTTATTTTCAACATTCATTTAAGCTCATTTTCATGGAATAAATTGGTTCACTCAATGACATGGGTTTCAAAAATGGTAATGATAATCATTTCATCTCAAAAGTTTCAAAAAAACACACAAAAACTGAAAAATAAACACACAAAAATTTGAAAACACACAATTTTTTTATTTTTTTTTATTTTTGAAAAACAAACACAAAATTAAAATCCTAAAATAAAAAGGTTCCCTCCCCCACACTTAAATGGTATAGTTTCCTCAATTCCTTCAAGTAGATTTAACATGTAAGAAGATTTTAAAATGAATCATAACAGCAAGCAAGTGTAAAGGAGAGGTACGACCTGATGAATCTTTTTGATAGATAGGCTGGAGGAGCGGGATATCTTCCACTGGATCTAATAGAATGGTCCCATCAAATTTATTTAGCATGTTTCCATTAATAGTGAATGGATATTTCTCTCCATCCTTCACAATATTCACAGCACCTAAAGGATATACATGAGTAACTATAAATGAACCCTCCCATATGGAATGAATTTTACCTAGCATCAGCTTGAGTCATGAATTGAATAGAAGCACCTTATCTCTAGGATGAAAGTATTTTGGTTTGATCAACTTGTCATGAGCCACTATTGTTCTCTCTTTGTAAATCCTGGAATTTTCAAACGCTTCTCTTCTAATTTCCTCTATCTCCTGCAACTGCAACCTTCTCTCTTTCCCAACACTTTCAATATCCAAATTTATCGTCCTCATAGCCCAATATGCCTAATTCTCCAGTTCCATAGGTAGGTGACAACTTTTCCCATAAATCAACCTATATGGACTCATTCCAATCGGGGTATTGTAGGTTGTCCTATAAGCTCATAATGTGTCTTCTAACCTCTGGATCCAATCCTTCCTGTTTGGTTTAGCAGTCTTCTCCAAAATTCCTTTGATTTACCTGTTGGACACTTCAGCTTGACCATTTGTTTGTGGGTGATAAGAAGTTGATGTTTTATCATGAACCTCATACTTATTCAATAAAGACTCTATTATCATATTTCAAAAGTGAGTCCCTTTATCACTAATGATGACTCTAGGCACTCCAAACCTACAAAATATGTTAGCCTTGACAAAATCACAAATAACTTTATCATCATTAGTCCTGGTGGATTTTTCTTCCACCCATTTGGAAACATAATCAACCAAAAGAAATATATAATAATTTCCAAATGACATTGTGAAAGGGCCCATAAAATCTATCCCCCAGACATCAAAAATCTCACAAAAACTAAGTGGTTGTTGGGGAATTTCTTGTCTTCTTGAAATGTTTCCAGAAAACTAACATTTTGGACACCTTTTTAAAAATTCATGAGAATATTTAAAAAGGTTGGGCCAATAAAATCCAGATTTTAAAACCTTCCTTATTGTCCTATGAGGTATAAAGTGGCCCCCACAAGCTAATGTGTGACAAAACTCAAAGGCAGAACCAATTTCACTCTCAGGAAAACATCTTTGTATCACTTGGTCATTGCAAATCTACCAAAGAAATGGATCTCCCCAAATGTAATATCTAGATTCAGCTTTTAGTTTGTGAATTTGATGAGAATTTAAATGATATGGGACTTGAGATGTTACCAGATAAATTACCATGTTAGCATACCAAGTCACTTATCTTTTAACCAAGTACAACTTCTCCCCTAAAAGGTGATCATTCAATGGTTATTTTTCTTGAATTTCAGCTCCAGTAGTGTTGGCAAGTGTTCTTAAATGATCAACCACTTGGTTATTAGATCCCTTATTGTCCTTGATTCTATGTTAAACTCATGCAACAGTAACATCCATCACACTCGCCTTGGTTTAGCTTTAGCCTTCTTCATCAAGTAACTAAGAGCTGGATGATCAGAAAACACAGTGACTTTAGTTCCAAGAAGATAAGATCTAAATCTTTCTAAAGAAAAAAACTGCTAAAAACACCTTTTATGTGGTTGTGTAATTAAATTGAGCTGCATCCAAGGTTCTTGAAGCATATGCAATGACTTGTGGCCTACCCTCAATTCTATGAGAAAGGACTGCTCCAACTTCTTGGTTGGAATCATCACAAAGTAGCTCAAATGGTTCTTCCCAATTTGGTGGTTGCATCACAGGTGGTTCAATAAATCTCCTCTTCAGCTCATCAAAGGATTCCCTACATGCACCACTCAAATCAAAATCAGCATCTTTCAAAAGAAATCTAGATAGAGGGAGAGAAATATTACTGAAATCCTTGATAAACCTCTTGTATAATCCTGCATATCCTAAAAAATATCTAACATGCTTCACACAAGTTGGGTAAGGCAATGAATTTATCACTTCAATTTTTGATTTATCAACTTCAATGCAATTTTTGTAAATGAAATGACCAATTAAAATTCCTCTCTCAACCAATAAATGACACTTTTAAAAATTTAAAACAATATTATTTTCAATGTAGGTTTTCAAAAAAAATATAGATATTTCAAACAATGGTCAAAAGAGTTTCCAAAAACCATGAAATCATCCAAGAAAACCTCCAAGAAATCTTCAATGTGATCATAAAATATACTTACCATGCACATCTAAAATGTACCTAGAGCATTACATAATCCAAATGGCATCCTTTTATATGTAAAAGTGTCAAAGGGACGTGTAAAGGTTGTATTCTCTTGATCCTTAGGATCAATGGGTACCTAGAAATAACTTGAAAATCCATCCAAAAAGAAATAATGAGTTCTCCCTGCCAATATATCTAACATCTAATCAATGAAGGGAATGGGAAATGATCTTTCCAGGTGACCTGATTCAACTTCTTAAAATCAATGCACACTCTCCAGCTATTTTGAATTCTCACAGGGATTAATTCATTCTTTTCATTCCTCACAGTGGTTAGGCTAGTTTTTTTGGAACTACATGAATTGGGCTAACCCACTATGAATATGAGATAGGATAGATGATCCTAGATTCCAATAGCTTTTTAATATCCTTCTTAACAACCTCCATTAAAGTGGGATTCAACCTCCTTTGGGGTTTCCTGACAGGTTTGGAATCTCCCTCAAAAAAATTCTATGTGAGAATATTTTTGGGTTGATTCCTAGAATATCAACTAAAATCCACCCTATTGCTTGGATATTCTCCCTAAAAAGATCAATCAATGATTTCTCTTAGATTTCATAGATATTATTAGCAATTATCACTGGTAGTTTCTCTCCCTCCCTAAGGTATATATATTTCAAATCAGTGGGTAGTGGTTTTAGTTCTAGATCAGGGGGATGCTCAAGGGATGAAACTAAATTGGTGTTTACCAATTCCAAATTTTGGACCTCCCACACACAATAAACCATATAATCTTCTTCATCATTTAACAAATCATCAAAGAAATCAGATTTTACCTCTTCCTCCTAGATGAAATCAGAATCTCTTACATGTTGTCCATCCACATGTTCAATGATATTTTAAATGGAAGAAGTCTATCCTAAGTATAAGAATTCATATAACATACCTGATTCTTCAATGGGTTCTGCACCAACATCATAGGAAAGTGAAAATAGGGAGTGACCATCTAATGGGTGCCTCATGGATTCAAAAATGTTGAAGTGGATAGTGCTCTCTCCAAACTCCATGGTGAGTGTACCCTCATGGACATTGATGATGGTTTTATCCATATTCAAGAAAGGTCTCCCCAAAATGATGGGTGAATCTGACGAGTTCTTATCTTCTTCCATATTCATCATGTAAAAGTTAGTTGGGAATAACAGATCTTTGACTTTCACAATGACATCCTCCAAAACTCTTGTAGGGAAACCTATGGATCTATTTGAAAGCTGTACCAACACTCTTGTGGGCTTCAAGTCTCCCATATAAAAATAAGTGTATACCAAGTGAGGCAATACATTAATTGAATAACCTAGATCACACAAATAATTAGATAACTTTAAATAACCAATAGTACATGGAATAGAAAACATCCCTAGATCTTAACATTTGGTTGGCAATTGTGGTGTGATAAGGTTTGAGAAATTTCTTCCCAAGTTGATCCTTTCATTCCCTTGAAGTATCTTATTCTTGGTGCAAATATCCTTTAGAAATTTAGCATACTTTGGAATTTTTTTGACTGCTTCAAGTAAGGGGATATTGATTTCCACTTTCTGGAAGGTGTCCAGAATTTATTTTTGAAGTACTTCCTCCTGCAATTTCTTTGATTCAATCATAATTGATGGAAATGGTGAGGGTAAGTCTTTCTTCTCCCTTTGTTGCCTTTGTAAGGGTGTTTCTTGTCTCTTTTTCCTTGTCCTATCCTTCTCTTCCTCCTCTTTCTTCTCTTCTTCACAATGCATTTTCAGAGAATTTTTAGAGTTTACAACTTCATTCTCCCTCAACTCAGGTGGTCTTGTTTTAGGTTCATGGGATACTGGTGGTGAGATATCTTTTTCACTTCATGTTGTTATCATGATGAAATTCTCCTTTGGGTTTGGGATTGTTTGGGAAGGAAGCTTCCTAGGATTTTTTTTCATGATTTCAACAAAACTTCCCACCGTGTTTTCCAGATTGTCAACCTTATCTGCTAGGTCATCAAATTTGGATTGTAGTTATTCCACAAAAGGTTTTTTTTCTGGTGGATGGTTGATCATAGGGTCTTGGTAAAGTGGGTGTTTGGTGGTGTGGAGGCTAGTTATATGATTTATTTTGTTGAAATGGTGGTGGGTTTTGGAATTGGTTTTGGTTCAAAGGTCTAGCTTGATTTTTCTAATTTCCAAACCCATACTGAACATGGTTAGTCTCTCTCCATCCTTGATTCTATTGGTACCACCTTGGTTGAAAGTTTTCCACACAAGTTTCCATTACCTATATTTCATCACATTGGTCAGTGAAATGATCAGGTGATGAGCATAAACAATATACCTTAGTTGGTTCTTGTTGGCCACCCACTTGTTTCAAGGCTATTTGTCTCACCAAACTAGTTAGCTATTAAATATTAGTTTCTAGTAAGGGTGATGGATGAGAAGTTAATACCTCATGAATAACTCTTGTGCTAGTACCTCTTGTACCAAACTGTTGTGAGTTCTGAGAAATCTTATCAACCAAACCCTTGGCTTCTTCTGGTGACTTGTCAATAAATGCACCTCCAGATGATGTATCAAGAAGATTTATATCATTGTCTGTAATTCTTGATAGAAGAAGACAAGAAAGTGATTCTACTCAATATCCTGATGTGGGAAGCTGGCACATAGATTTTTAAATCTTTCCCAGTACTCATAAAGGGTTTATCTATATGATTTTCTGATAGAATTGATCTCATTTCTGATGGTTGTGATTCTAGAGGTGGGGAAGAATTTTTGCATGAAGCATCTCACCAAGTCATTCCAATCATATACATATCCAGGTTGTATACCATAAAACCATTATTTAGAAACTCCTTAAAATGAAAATGGTAATACCTTACACTTTACTTGTTCCCCATCTACTCCACGTGGTCTGAAAGTTGAGCAGACATGTGTGAACTCTTTAATATGTTTGTTGGGATCTTCACCTTCCAATCCATGAAAATTTGGGAGCAATGGTATCATATTAGGTTTCATCTCAAAATAATTTTTTAAAACTATCATGACAAGTTTATAATTCTGATTAAGGAATTGTGGGGCACAAAGGTCTCTAAGGGTTGAGTTTTGATTTCCAGCCATGACAATAGGCTCAGAGTGAACACTTGAAGTTTTACTCAAGTCTGTAATAGAAATATCGTCAAATTAAGATTTTAAATTGAGTTTTCTGAGTCTATTCAACAAGGTTCTTTAAATTTCAGGATCAAGGGGGTAAGGTTCAGTGTTTGAGGTTCTAGTCATGAAACTTTGAAAAGAAAATAATAAAAGAGGAAAGAAAGAGAGAAAAGAAAATGTTAGCACTACCTCCCCAGCAATGACACCAAGTTTTGAAACGTGCATGTCATGGGGTGTGAAAAAAACAAATAGTACCTAATTTAAAATGAATTAAAGTGGGTAACTTAGGTTTTCTCCAAAGAGTAGTTCACAACAATTATGTTTTTCACTTAAATTTAAGAAAGAAGAAAAGGTTGATTTTAAAATTGTTTGAGTTGAAAAATAAAGCAAGAAATTAAAAATTAAGATTGAACACTAATGGATGAATTGAGTGATGGGGTCAGGGTAAGATCACATTTTACAATGTCATCATAGTCATAAATATCATCTTCCCTCTCTCCCTTTTTAATGACAAATGAAAGACTCCTCAATCGAGTTATCAATCACCCTTAGTTAAAGAAACAAATGGAACTCACTCCTATGAGAAAGGAAGTTCATAAAAAATTCCTAAAAAAATAAGGCAAGTCCTGATCGAGAATTGTTTCTCATTAGAACTCTAAAAAAAATTCACTAGTTCCACACACATGCCACTGATCGCTGGACACTCACCACCTAACACAATTTGATCGATCAAGACAAATTGCACTAGGCGGAGGGAGATTAAAAGTCTTCAACCAAAGCTATTAACAATGAATACACCAAACTAAAAACACAACTACATTAAGATAATTGGGAAAAATTGAGAATATAAATCATTAAAAAGAAAAATATGGTTTTACATTTAAGCACAAAACTCTGACATTAAAAAAGTGAAACTCCCCCTTCCCCGATCACCCAAAGGTTTTGCCCCTGCATGTGAAGGGTAATGGAGTTGAAAGAGGAAGAAGATATCATGATGAAACAAAGAAAATAGAAAATAGAAAATACAAATAACTTCAAGAACTAAATCCTCCAGCACATCCCCTCTTACACCTTCTTCAACCCCTTTAAATGGAAGTGAACACTCTTATTTATAGGCTTATAGAGTTGAAAATTTCCCTCCAAAATTACTCCACTGAATGTTTGAGTCTAGTTATCATATTAAATGGAAAAATATCAGGAATGTGTCTTCATAAATGTTGTTCCTGTTCTCTTTTTCATTATTCTTCAAAATATTAGTTAATTTGGACAAATGTACCAAAAGTTATACTCTAATTACTAATGAAAACTTTTTCTGCCTGAGGTGACCCTTCAACTTCCTCTTTTTGGTTGCATTCAATTGATGCCTTAATGATCTAATTTGTTCATTAAATTTAATTTTAAAATGATTAGAGGAGTCTTATTTCTATTCCAGCTAAAAGAACCTCATTTGGACATATGTAGGCCGAGATATGCATCATTAATTAAGGTGGGGTCCATTCTTTTATCATCAAACTTTTTCCACTTGATGAATTTTTTTGGGCCATTGTGTGTTGAATTGGACCTTGGTCCAGTAGAAAAATATAAATCCCACGAGCTTGGAGAGCGTAAAAAAGGAATCACTCGATTTGGATCAAAATAATAAAATATATGCTCAAAATACAGAATCTCCATAAAACTGATAAATATCCATAATTAACCCATTTTCACAATTAAGCCCATAATCCTTCCCCAAGACTAAAATGATAAAAATCAGCTCAAGTTGATTATTTAGTAGGGGTTAAATCATTGAAAAACACATGAAAAATAATGAAAATATTATCTATATCACCAATCCATCATTTGAAGGCCCAAAAGTAGCTCACAAGTCGGGCCTCAAAATGTGTGCATAGATCTGGATACTTTTGAAGATGGGCCCATATCTCATAAATGGACTATCCAAATTAGCATAAATTCAACATGGAGAAATAGGAGATCTATAGGAACATATTTTATTACATTTTACATGTGTTACTCCTTTTTCAAGGTCATAAATTCATTATAAACTATAGATGTAGAACAAAAAGAGTCTGTCTGGGAAGAATAAATCTTCAGAGTAAATTGGCCATAACACTCTCAAAACATGACCAATGAAGCTAAAATGTCATGGGTCGATATAGGAGAGATAATGGAACAAATTTTAAGAATAAAAATTTTACAAATTATTTCATTAAATGGTTATAACACATATACACTTTCGATATAAAATTATGGAGCCAAAATTTCACCAGTCTCCCTACAAAAATGCATCCCATCTCTTTTCCAAAGGGTTAGAATATTTTTTAGGCCATTATTTGTAGTTTTATATTTTCTTTAATGATATAATAATATTATGAATTTTTAATATATATTATTATTATTCTTTCTCTCATTATCTTATTTTTATCTTTTGTGTTTCTACCTCGTTCTTATTAACTGTGATCTCTAATACTCATGATCATGAGTAACTAGCCCAAGGAAGTTCCCAAGGGATCAATCCAGTGTTGAACTTGAGTATTTTTTCATTAATTAGTAATGTTTCTTATTTTTTTAGAGTTAGTCCAAGGGGGATCTTAGTGTGAAAGGAACCTTTGTGTCTCTACTTTCCACTTGAGGCATAACTTTCTCTTCTGTAATATTCTCCCTCGATTGAGGTGGAAGATGTGTGGTCTCTTCGTGATTATTGAGTGCACCTTATATTAAAAACATGGTTATAAGAGGATGTTCATGTACACAATAGAGCATGTTCATTAAGTTGATTTGGAATTAATAAAGATACAATGAAGGTTCACTCTAGGTGTTCTTATGGGATGATATCCTTTTTTCTAACATAATTCTATCTACATTCATTCTATTTGAATTTAATTATATTTATATATTTTTTTTAATATTTCATGAATCTTTCAAACACTTCCTATTTATATTATTTAGTTTCATATTATTTATAATATAAATAGTGATAATAGAAATTTGGTGTTGTGTGAGATGACTCCTCGAGACTGACCTTGGGCATGCACTGTATTTAATGATTAGATAACTAAAATATTGACCTAGAAACCATGAAAAAACTCCAAGAATCAATCACCATGGGACTGATGTGGACCCATCATTAGTCTATAGCACTGACACACATCAAACAAGCTGATCTAGCCTCTGACTAGCGTAGTCAACACCAGAGGCATGATAAACCTCTGTACATCTCGTCACAGAGTATAAAATAGAGTGGGTGAAACAAAGGAGTGTAAAGATCCCAAATAAAAAACCATAAACAAGGGTAGAAGAAAAACTAAGCTTACGTCAAACAATCTCTAGACCCTCTAGTTCCATTTCCTCCACTGTGTGAAACTAACCATACCCAACTCATACACCCATCTACTGACATCCACCTTTACAAACATGCTCGTGTCGAGGTCCCTAAACATTAGGAACATCTGAATGTCAACCTTTGCCTACTCCATCTCCCCTTGGTAGAGCATAATACTTCTTCCCTTACCGTTGAAATAGTCTCACTAGAAACTGCTACTAAGGTAATTTACAAACCTTTCCACCTCCACCAAACATAGCTCAGGGAACCACTAGGCACCAGTTATGGTGATGACCATGAACCCCACAACCAAAAAACACTGGCCTGATATCTCCAAGAAAATAATGAAAACCACTAGCCCTGTAAGGTCAAAAGGAAAACTGATAAGGTTGAATCCATACTAATCAAAACCTCAAAGGTCCTAATACCTAAGACCTTTAACTAATAACTTTACTCCTTAAGGAACCTTGATTCTTCCCCTCTCACGGTAAACCTCATCACAAGTGAATCTACATGATCACCTACACCTTCTTCTAAACCTCTAGATATGTTGGAAACGTAAAAGGGGTGACTGAATATTGGATAGAAGGATTAAGTGCCTCTTTAAGACATCTACCATGAGACTCCTCACTTGGAAAAATATATGGGGAGAATTGAAGAAGGCCCTTGAACTTGATTCCCAACTCCCGTACTGAAATACTCCCCTATTGAAGAGAAATAAGCTTCTTCCTCTTTACTTCCTTTATGGTCGACAAAAGGAAATTTTCCCAAAACTCCTTTTAAAATTTATCCCATGAAACATTCGCCTCCTTTTAATCTCCTGGATACAGTACCCACCACTGACGTGGAACTCCCCATATCTGGATAACTGTCAAAGTTACCCATTACTCTATCGGGCTTGGATCAAACTGAAAGCGATTTTAATGCTATTCTCTCCCCCAGTGAAAAATTAGATCATATCACTCTCAAATTTCTTCTATAGAATTTAGGGTTTCATTATAAGATTGTAATATTATTGAAATAAACCTCACAGGTTCTAAATTTACTTAGTACATAAGACATTACAATAGGACTGTGGCTAGTAAACTTGATAGGGCCTTCGCGGATATCCCAGCTTTGGATGCCTAGGACTCTATCTCTAGCATCACCTTAACCAAATTAAGTTTGTATCATCACACAATTATTTTTAATCTCCTATATAAAAGAACCAAACCCATCATTCCTTTCAAATTTAACAATGATTGTTCTATGTACTTGGAATGCTCTCTTCTCATAAAAAAATGTCGGGAATCCATGAATCACCACTCTACCGCTTTTGCTTGTACTACCAAACTCAAACATCTTAAAAAATGTATCAAGGTCTGGTATGAGGATAAATATAAACAAATTGATAAGGACATATCCACCCTTGAGTCTGACCTAAATCAAATTCAAAACACTATAACAAATTTCGATTTCTCCGTAGACCCCCGGAATGAAATGAATATCTCTTTGAAACTGTAACGACCCAAACATTTATTAATGGAAATTCCTCTTGATCTAACTAAATGTCTTGTTATGGTTATATTTAATGTGAACTTCTTTGGTTTTATGTTTCTATATTTTAAAATACCGTTATGAATTGTGACTGTTGATAATATAGTCGTTGAACAGTGATCACGTGATTAGTATAAATATAAGGCTTTAACAAATCCAATTTACTCAGACAAAGGAAGTGATGACCTCATCCAGTAGACTTTCCCCATACGAATCCCATTTTTTGGATGCTCAGAAAGGATTTTGCATCATTGAGATTCACTCTTGACCAATCCCAAGTAGATCTTGAACGCGTTAATCTTGATCGGAACCGACTACAGGAGAAGTGGAAGTTAATAGAGATTACCACCCGAGTGATGTTATTCGAGCCACCCCAAGAGTCTTTCACCATCGCACACCTTACCCTTTGGTCTTATGTAGGTGTTATAAGGGTTTATGTAACAATACCCTAGAACTATTACTATGCACATTATTTTTGTATAAAGAATGTGCATTCATTTTATTATTGTTACTTTGTAAATAGTTTTTAAAATCAAAAATAGTATTTTTAGTTAACATTCAACTAAGAAATCTATTTTGATGAATTAATGGATTTTTGAATTAAATAATATTTTAATAAAATATTATTATTATTAAATTTATTTTTATTAAATATAAATTATTATATAATTTTATAAATGCAATTGTAATTTTTATTAAGGTTTGAAAACCGTTTTTTTCAAAGCCAGTGAATTTTTGGTAAATGTCAGTTTTTATTTTAGAAGTAAAAATTAGAATATTTATAAAATTATTTAGATAAAATGAATATTAATTTTGGAATCAGGACGTCAAAATTATCCAACAGTGAATTTTTCATAATTTTCTGAGACAGTCGAATGTTTGGGTAAAAATTAAATACTGTTTAAATATATAATGTGTTTTATGACATCATAATGACCCAATAGTGATGTAATAAAATTATATAAACATTATGTTCGGACAATATATGTTTTATCATTAAAATAATGTGATTTTAGATTTTATTTATTTTACAAAGCTTTTGTGGACCCTCCAAGACTTATAAAACATTTTGTCTTTTTAAATTGTTTTCCTTGAGAGTGTGACTCACCTCCACATAAGTAACCCTATTATTTTAAGAATTTAGGATATTGGCCATATAAAATATTTTTCCACTCCCCTTTAGAAAAAAAACATGGGAAAAAACCATGGGATGGTTTGTGGTTTTGATTAGTTTAATGTGACGTGTCCCAAACCTAAATAATAAAGAATTCACTCTCCTTTACTATATAAACCCACCCAAGATCCCACTTCCTCTTCACTGAAAGACTTTTTAGTTCGACAAACACATTCCCTCATCTCTCTAGAATCCTCCCAAGGTTCCCCAAGATCCCAAGAAGCCTCTCTCAAGCCTCTCCCAAGCCTTTGGGATCACACTTCCAAGTAAAGGATTTCTTCCTTTCTCATTTTTGTCCAATTTTCTTTAAGTTGTTATGCCCTTTTGTTTTCAATTACAAATGTTGGGGTATTATTTATAACCTTCCCCATACTTCCCTCTTTATTTTTTGATAATGGGATACCCCTTTATATCTTATTAATTCCTCCCATGTACACCCGTTACCATGCTGAAATTCTATGAGGGATTTCTCTCTCCTCTTTTACATCCAAGTAATTTTTTTGTATTATACATCTAAATTCTATTACTTTTGTTGGGAATTATATCTATATAACCCCATTATTTTCCATTTAATGTACATATTTTGAGACACCCTTTTCTCTCCCATCAATCATTTTCATTAACCCTTATGTCACGTCGTTATGCTGCCGAAATTGCACTGCGTTTTTCCAAGCCAAGATCATTGTGTAGTGAATACCATACCCATGTCTCTATCAAGGGTATTCACCTTTATGCACATATACATGTTGAATTTTAATTTCATGTATTTATTCAAAATTAATTAATCATGGAATAACTTATTATGTTGATTGATTCTATGTTATATGATCCATGTGGCACACTTATGCATGAAATGAAATGTTTAAAAAGCGTGCACCCTGATAGCGCTCCAATGCATTGGGTAAAGTATAGTATCATGATACATCATGTGAAATAGGTGTTTAATCATTATAATTCAAGTGCAATGAGTTTTTACTCGTGATTCATGTGCAATGAGGGTTTACTCATGCTCCATGTGCAATGAGACTTGGCTCATGCTAATTCCATATTAAATGTTGTTTCCACATTTCCATGTTTTGATTATCATTATTTATCATTAATTTATGTTCATGTTTCTATTTTTCTCCATTTATATGCCTATTTTCTAACATGTATTGTATTCCTCATGTTATTCCATGTTTATTCCCTTACTGGGCTTTATAGCTCACCATTTTTTTATGCATGTCCTTAGGTTATCCCATGCAATGCTAAGTATGTGGGAATGTAGTGGTCATGTAAAGGAAGTTTTCAATAAAGATGTTGTGTGTTTTATGTTCTAAGTTGTTATGTAATGTTCCTAAGCACCAAAGGCACTATACCTATCGATCTTCTATGTTGTATCAAGTGAATAATTTATGTAATAAATCATGTTTAAGTGTGTAATAAAAAGTAGGGTTGTTATAGTTGGTATCAAAGGATAGGTTTAGTTATTTTTGGGATTGGGATTAGAAAACCCTAGTGAATAATTATAGATAAGAATAAGTATAATAAAAACATACCTAAGTATTGGTGAGTATTGAGTAAGTGGTTTATCAAGAAAATACATCCATGTCTGGATACGAGCAGGTAGAGGCGGCTCTGGCACAGATGTATCCTAGGGGTAAAACCTGAAAACATTGTTTTGAGCTAGAATTGAATGGGAACCGGTGCATGACAACGAGCCTTGTTGCACTCTTGGTTACGAAACTCCTAAGGGATATGCTTTGGTAAATTAACAATCTTAGTATGAACCCTTATTAAGGGAATGAAAAAAAATTCCCCTAAGAATATATGTTAGAAAGTAGATCATGAATAGCATAGATTAAAGCCTATGGATTCATAAGTTAAGGAAATAAAAGTTATTTATAAGTCATCAGTTTTGTCCTTGGATTACCCTTTATGTGTTACCCCTAACTTTTCTTTTATTCCAGCCAATGTTCGGTAATATAAGGACTCGGACTAACAACCGATGTGAAGATCAATGTGATGACTATGCTAATGAGATGCCCAATCCGATGGGAGTGGGAATCACGAAATTTGTCATGCTTATATCTCAGTTAACTCAAGCTCTAAATAGAATCATGGGTTAAGAGGAATGTTTAACCCCCCCCCCCCCACAAGAAAGAACAATTCTCTATCAAGAGCTTTATGAGACAAAGGCCTCCTATTTTTAATGGATCATTTGATCCCTCAATCGCTGAACAATGGATCAACTCCATTGAAAAGATCTTCTCCATCCTTCAATGTTCTGAACAAGAGAAGTTTCTCCTGGATGATTATTGTATGGAGGGTGAATCTGATCAATGGTGGACGTCGATCAAAAATACGAAGCCTGAGGAGGAGATCGAGGCGTTGGAATGGAAGGATTTCTGGAAGATGTTTTTTGATAAATATTTTCCACGCACCCTTCGGCTTAAGATGGAAAGGGACTTCCTTGCCCTCAATAAAAAATATGATGAATCTGTCAGAGCGTATGAGGTAAAATTCACAAGGCTTGCATGATACACCTTCGGCTTTGTTGTTACCCCCGAATGCGAGGTTGACTGCTTCTTTGGTGGGCTAAAATGTAGCCTATGGAAAGCACTGGCGATCCGTGACTTCGACAACTATGAGGAAATTGTCTTATGTGCCCTCAAGGTCAAAATGGAGATCGGAGAATATCAGGGGTATCATGGGGATGATAATCGTAAGGTGGAATTTAATTTTGGTGGTCCGATGGATAAATCCAATGGTGCTAAGAAGATCCAGCACCCCACTTTCCAAAGTTGCGGAAAGAAGCACCCTAGAAATTGCCTGAAGGGGATGAGGAAAAGATTTATGTGTGGAAAAGAAGGGCACCTAGTTGTTAACTTCCGACAAGAAAAACCCACAGCTATAATAGAGGAGAGGAACGCTCTGTTCAAACCTCAATGCGTTGTTCATTGCTATAGCTGTAAAGAACCAAGGCATCCTAAAAATCAGTTCCCTAAGCCAAAGGTTTTCGAAGGCAAACAACAACCTCAAAGGTAAAAAGGGAGATCTTTTTCCATCACTATTGCCGAAGTGAACCCCGAAAACGAAGTGATGATAGGTACGCTAGTTATTCATTCAATAATAGAAAATGTACTTTTTGATTCAGGTTCTACGCATTCTTTTATATCCCAAAAGTTTAGTAGAACGATACCAACACCACCACAAATCATGGAAGTAAAGATGTTAGTGAGTATGAAAAATGGGCCAATCATTGAATCCCATGAATATAACTCCTCCCCTATCATAATATGTGGATTGAATTTCCTGGTGAACCTCGTTATACTCCCTCTAGTGGAATTTTATGCAATTCTTGGCATGGATTGGCTTTCCTTATATAGAGCCAACATAAATTGTCATGATAGGGAAATCACTCTCTATGTGGAGAATCGACCCCCGATTCTATACAAGTGCAAGGAGGAAGATGAATCTTCTTTAGCTTCATCATCTCAAGCATGGATATTACTGTCCTATGAGCACGTGTATCTGGCATAGATGATTGAGTCTAAAGACATGTCTATTGTGATGGAATTCACTGAAGTGTTTCCCAAGGAATTTCTTGGTCTTCCTCCTATAAGAGATGTTGAATTCTCAATTGACATTATACCTGGGGAATTGCAAATATCCAAGACTCCGTATAGAATGGATATTGTGGAGCTTGAGGATCTGAAAAAACAATAACAGAAGAATCTGGATAAAGGGTTTATATTCCCAAGTGATTCACCATGGGGTGCACTAGTCCTCTT
Source organism: Viscum album (assembly GCA_963277665.1). NCBI lineage: Eukaryota > Viridiplantae > Streptophyta > Magnoliopsida > Santalales > Viscaceae > Viscum > Viscum album. Next base: position 1,408,703,184 of record OY728130.1, read on the forward strand.
TGTTAAGAAGAAAGATGGGTCAATGTGCCTTTGCATCTATTATCATGATCTTAGAAAAATCACGATAAATAACAAGTATCCTCTTCCACGAATCGATGACTTGTTCGATCAGTTGTGTGGAGCACAATAATTCTCCAAGGTGGATTTGCAGTCAAGATATTATCAAGTAAGGGTGAAGAAGGAAGATATCCCCAAGACTACTTTTCATATAAGATACAGGCACTATGAATTCATAGTAATGCCTTTAGGAATCAGTAATGCTCCAGTAATCTTCATGGACTTGATGAATAGAGTCTTTAGGGATTACCTCGACAAATTTGTGGTAGTCTCTATAAATGATATTCTGATATACTCCAAAACCAAGGAGGATCATGAGGAGCATCTGAAAACTGTACTAGAGACCTTGAAGAAGGATAAGATCTATGCAAAGTATAACAAGTGTGAGTTATGGTTCAAGGAGGTCTCATTCTTGGGCTATATCATCACAAGCAATGGGATATCTATGGATCCCTCCAAAACATATGCAATTGAGGGATGACTGAGGCCAACATCGGTAACATATATTTGTATCTTCTTTGGGTTAGCTGAATATTATCGACAATTTGTGAGAAATTTATCACGATTTTACAACCCTCTTACCAAGATAAATCAGAAGGTAGTAAAGCTTTCTTGGAGTGATGAATGCGAAGAAATATTCAAGGAGTTAAAAAGGAGGCTTATCACTATGCCCGTGCTAACTTTACCCACAAGTGGAAAACTTTTTGTGGTATTCATTGATGCATCGAAGAAGGGACCCAGATGTGTGTTGATGAAAAATGACAAAGTCATTGCCTATGCTTCAAGGCAATTGAAAGTTCATGAGAAAAATTATCCAACACATGATTTGGATTTGGATGCAGTGATATTTGCTTTAAAAATTTGGCAGCATTATCTCTTTGCAGAGAAGTGTGAAATATATACAGACCACAAAATCCTCAAGTATATATTTACATAGAAAGAGTTGAACATGCGCCAATGAATATGGTTAGAGCTTATCAAAGACTATGAATGCTCAATCCATTACCACCCTGGGAAAGTGAACAAGGTGGCAGATGCTCTAAATAGAAAGGACCCAGCAATTCTATCATTGATGAGAATTGAGAAGGACCCAATCTTCTTATATTTGATGAAGATGGACATTAGAATCATAAATAATGGAACATCATAAATCCTTTCACAAATTATTGCACAATCGTCTCTTTTGGAAAGGTTAAAGGATTCTCAAAAGGATAGTGTGGGAATTCATAAAAAAGTGGAAGATATCAAAAAAGGGAAACCCTCAGAGTTAAATATTAATGAATAAGGAATTGTGAGATTTGGGAAAAGACTATGTGTTCCATCAAGTCCATAGTTGAAGAAGGAAATTTTGGATGATGCGCATAGTTCAAATTTCTCTATTCACCCAGGAAACACAAAGATGTATCGAGATCTCCAAGATCATTATTGGTGGGATAATATGAAGAAGGAGATCATTGAGTATACATCAAAGTTCCTGGTGTTTCAGCAAGTGAAGGTAGAGAGGAAGAAGTATAAGGGGGTGATGCAACCATTGCCCATACTAACATGGAAATGGGAGAACATCACCATGGACTTCGTCACCGGACTTCTGAATACATCCAAAGGAAACAATAAAATCTGGGTTGTTGTAGATCATCTTATAAAGTCTTCACACTTCATTGAAATTTTGGAGGATTTCTCATTGGATCAGCTGGCATGAATATATATCAGAGAAGTGGTAAGGTTGCATGGAGTACCACTATCTATTATATCTGATTGTGATCAAAGATTCACCTATAAGTTTTGGAAGAGTCTTCAACATACTCTAGATACTGAACTGAAATTCAATATGGCCTATCATCCTCAAACTGATGGACAATATGAACAAACTATTCAGACACTAGAAGATATGTTAAGATCATGTTCAATGGAATTTAAAGGAGGTTGGGATCAACATCTTCCACTGGTTGAATTCTCCTACAATAACAGTTTTCAATTGAACATATGAATGGAACCATATAAAGCTCTATATGGGAAGAGGTGCAGAACACTGTCATGTTGGGATGAAGTCAGTGAGCGTAAGCTGCTAGGACTAGAAATGGTCGAAGAAATGGTGGAGAAGGTGAAAACCATTCAGCAGCATATCAAGGCAACCTAGAGTCGACAGAAGATTTATACAGATAACCATCGACGAGACCTTGAGTTTAAAGTTGGAGAAATGGTATTTCTATGAATATCTCCATGGAATAAGTTCATGAGGTTTGGAAAGAAAGGTAAGTTAAGTCCTAGGTACATCGGCCCCTTCAAGATTCTTGATCATGTTGGGGTTGTGGCCTATCGACTAGCACTTCCACCTACCATGTCCAAAGTACATGATGTCTTTCATATATCCCTCTTAAGGAAGTACATACTAGACCCTTCACATGTACTCTCTTCAGAGATAGTACAGCTAGAGGATGATATTTCTTACAAGGAGAAACCAGTGAAGATCTTAGATCGTAGAGAAAACGTTCAACGAAATAAGACAATGCCCCTTGTCAAGGTGTTGTGGAGAAACCACAAGTTTGAAGAAGTGACATGGGAATCAGAGGAAGTGATGAAGAAAAGTTACCCACATTTTTTTTAGAGCGGGAAAAGGAAATTTCAAGGGTGAAATTTCTTAAGGTGGGAAGATGGTAAAGACCCAAACATTCATTAATGGAAATTACTCTTGATATAATTAAATGTATTATTATGGTTATATATAATATTAACTTATATGGTTTCATGTTTCTAGATTTTAAAATACTGTTATGAATTGCGACCATTGCTAATATAGTCGTTGAACAGTGATCACATGATTAGTATAAATATAGGGCTTTAACAAATCCAATTTACTCAGACAAAGGAAGTGATTGCCTCATCCAGTAGACTTTCCCCATACGAATCCCATTTGTCGGAGCTCGAAAATGAGGTGGCGTCATTGGGTTTTGCTCTTGACCAAGCCCAAGATGAGCTTGAACATGTTAAGCTTGATCGGAACCGACTACGGGAGAAGTAGAAGTTAATAGAGATTACCACCCGAACGATGTTATCCGAGCCACCCCAAGAGTCTGTCACCATCGTACACTTTACCCTTAGATCTTATGTGGGTGTTATAAGGGGTTATGTAACAAGACCCTATCACTATGACTACGTACATTATTTTTGTATAAATAATGTGCATTCATTTTATTATTATTACTTTGTAAATAGTTTTTAAAGCACAAATAGTATTTTTAGTTAATATTCAACTAATAAATCTATTTTGATGAATTAATAGACTTTTGAATTAAATAATATTTTAATAAAATATTATTATTATTAAATTAATTTTTATTAAATATAAATGATCATATAATTGTATTAATGTAATTTTAATTTTTATTAAGGCTTGAAAATTGTTTTTGTCAAAACCCATAAATTTTCGGTAAATGTCGGTTTTTATATTAAAAGTAAAAATTCACATATTTATAAAATTATTTTGATAAAGTGAATATTATTTTTGGAATAAGGATGTTGAAATTATCCAATGGTGAATTTTTCATAATTTTCTGAGACAGTCAAATGTTTGGGTAAAAAGTAAATACCGTTTAAATATATAATGTGTTTTATGACATCATAATGACCCAATAGTGATGTAATAAAATGATATAAACATTCTGTTCGGCCAATATATGGTTTATCATTAAAATAATGTGATTTTGTATTTTTTTTATTTATTTTACAAAGCTTTTGTGGACCCTCCAAGACTTATAAAACATTTTGTCTTTTTAAATTGTTTTCCTTGAGAGTGTGACTCACCTCCACATAAGCAACCCTATTATTTTAAGAATTTCGGATATTTTCCATATAAAATATTTTTTTCCACTCCTTTTTAGAAAAAAAACATGGGAAAAACCATGGCATGGTTTGTGTTTTTGATTAGTTTAATGTGAGGTGTCCCAAACCTAAATAATAAAGAGTTTCCTCTTCTTTCCTATTTAAACCCGCCCAAGATACCACTCCCTCTTCACTAAAAGCCTTTGGAGTTAGACAAACCCCTGCCCTCCTATCTCCAGAATCCTCCCACGGTTCCCCAATCTCCCAAGAAGCCTCTCTCAAGCCTCTTCCAGGACTATGGGATCACACTTCCAAGTAAGGGATTTCTACCTTTCTCATTTTTTTCCAATTTTCTTTAAGTTGTTATGCCCTTTTTTTCAATTACAAATGTTGGGGTATGATTTCTCACCTTCCCCGTACTTCCCTATTTATGTTTCGATAATGGGATACCCCTTTATCTCTCATTAATGCCTCCCATGTACGCCCATTACCATGCTGAAATTTCGTGAGGGATTTCTCTCTCCTCTTTTACATCCAAGTAATTATTTTTTATTATGCATATAAATTCCATTACATTTGTTGGGACATGTATCTATATGACCCCATTACTTTCCATTTCATGTACATATGATGAGACACCATTTTCTCTCTCATCATCTATTTTCATGAATCCTTATTTCACGTCGTTATGCTGCCGAAATTGCACTGCGTTTTTCCAAGCCAAGATCATTGTGTAGTGAATACCATACCCATGTATCTATCAAGGGTATTCACCTTTATGCACATATACATATTTAATGTTACTTTAATTTAGTTATTATACATTACTTAATCGTTTAATAACTTATGATGTTGATTGATTCCATGTTATATGATCCATGTGGCACACTTATGTATGAAATGAAATGTTGAAGAAGGGTGTGTCCTGATAGAGCTCCAATTCATTGGGTAAAGTATAGTATCATGATACATCATGTGCAATGGGTTTTGTCTCATTCTAATTCAAGTGAAATAAGGTTTTACGTGTGATTCATGTGCAATGAGGTTTTACTCATGCTCCATGTGCAATGATCCTTGGCTCATGCTAATTCTATGTTAAATGTTGTTACCAAATTTCCATGTTTTGATTATCATGCTTTATCATTACTTTATGTTCATGTTTCTCTTGTGCTCCATTTATATTCCTATTGTATAAAATGTATTGTATTCCTCGTGTTATTATATGTTTATTCCCTTACTGGGCTTTATAGCTCACCCTTTTCTTATGCATTTCATCAGGTTATCCCATGCAATGCTAAGTACGAGGGAATGTAGTGGTCATGTAAAGGAAGTTTTCAATAAAGATGTTGTGTGTTTTATGTTCTAAGCTATTATTTAATGTTCCTAAGCCCTAAAGACATTATATCTATCAATATTCTATGTTGTATTGAGTGAATATTTTATGTAATAAATCATGTTTAAATGTGTAATAAAAAGTAGGGTTGTTATAGAAACTCAACTTCCTTCTGGTGCTTAAAGATAACATCTGCAAGCAAGTTTTTAAAACAAAATGGAACTCTAATAGAGATATAAACTCTAAGTTCTATAATTCCCTAAAAATAATTAGGAAATTTTTTAGAACTCTATATTTTCTTAAAGACAATGACACCCTTTTTGACACTGAAGCGGCCATAGTTAATCATGTGGTCTCTTATTTTGACAATATTTTCAATGGTCTAGGCATAAACAAGGATCTCATTCCTGAGTTCATCCCTATTCTAGTTAGTGAGAATGAAAATCACTTTCTCTTGGGAATCCCTCTAGACCATGAAATCAAAGCCACTATTTTTAGTCTCAATCCTAATAGTGCCCTAGGTCTCGGTGGCTTCAATAATGGTTTTTACCAACAACACTGGGAAGTTATCCATTCAGATGTCTATAATCTTGTCAAATATTTATTCTATAATGGTTGTCTTTCTCATGGTCTTATTTCTCAATTTCTTACTCTTATCCCCAAAGTGGACAATGCTTCGAAAATTCATTTATTCCGCCCTATTTCTCACATCAACTCTCTTTACAAAATCGTTACCAAACTCTTAGCCAACAAACTTTCTTCCCTATGTAACAAAATCATATCTTGGAACCAATTTGGCTTTATCCAGGGTAGGTCTATTCAGGATTTCATTTTACTTGCCTTAGAATGCACCAATGATCTTAACAAATTCTCAATAGGAGGGAATGTGTCCATTAAGCACGACATTAGGAAAGCCTTTGACACTATAGACTGGAATTTTATTTTTAAGGTTCTCCAGAGTTTCTGTTTCAACGATGTCTTTATATGCAGGATAAACTCTCTTTTTAAATTGGATTCCCTCTCCATCCTTGTCAATGGATCCACTAAAGGTTATTTTAAGTACACCAAAGGAATTTGTCAAGGTGACCCCTTATTTTCTATTATTTTTTCCATTACGGAAGACTATCTTAGCAGAATACTTACTCGACTTGTTGGAAAAAATAAAATCAAGCCTATTCAAGTGGCTCGTAACCTAAATGTGTCGACCCATATTTTATATGCCGATGACATAATCCTGTTTCTAAATGGGAGAAAAAAATATATTCTTAATCTTAAAAATTCCTTATCCCACTATGAAGAGGTTTTTTGGCAATCCATTAGTTGGAAAAAATTGTTTATCTTCTTTGGAAAATGTTTCCCATCCAATAGGAAATAAAACATCATTTAAAACCTTGGTATCAAAGAATGTGTCTTCCCTTTTATCTACTTGGGTGTTCCCTTATTATGGGGAAGACCTAAATCCATGTATTTCACTAATGTTGTGGACCAGGTTATCAACCAACTTTCTTCCTGGAAGGGGAAATCCCTCTCTATGGCTGGCAGGATTTTTCTGGTTAAGTCTACCATTATCTACAAAATTGTTTACTCACTAATGATCTATAAATGGATCATTTATTTTGTTAATAAAATTAATAGGTACATCAAAAACATTTTTTGGTCTGGCATCATTCTCGAAAGAAATATTATTACCATCCCTTGGTCTACTTGATGTAAATAGTTAGAGAATGGTGGTTTGGGCATTAAGAATCTCAAGCTCTTTAATGAGGCCCTCTAAGCCAAACTCACTTGGAATTTGATCAATCAAAATTCTGACTCCATTGATTTTCTTTGAAAAAAATTCCTGGAGAAATTAAAAAAAGGAAACTTGATCCATGTTAACTCCTTGATCTGGCCCTCAATTAGAGACTCCTTTTCCAACATTATGAACAAATCTAGATGGATGGTCAGTATAAACTCTTCCCTGAACTTTTGGCTTGATAACTAGACTGGCACCCCCCTCATTTCCATGTTGCCTCCTAAATCCCCTCTAGATAACATCAACTACACTATTCAGGAGGTGATGCACTCTCACATAACCTTAACCTCCCTGAGTCTATTATGCATGTTGTTGATAACCACATCATCTCTAACATAGAGGATTTTCTAACTTGGTTACCTACTCATAATGGAATTTTAGACTCTAAAAGTTTTTACAATCATAATTTCACTCATCCTGATCCAACTTTTGGTTGGTTGAATCACTTTGACAAATCTTGGATTAAAACCTCTAGACTAAACTTTATTTGGTGCATTTCTCACAATCGTATTCCTACTGAGGTTTTCCTTCAGTCTTTTGGTATCCAAATCTGCTCTAAATGTCAACTCTATCGCCAATATAGAGAGGATACTAACCACCTATTCTTATCTTGTGCTAAAGCTTCTGCTCTTTGGAATTATATTACTGACTTGTTTGACTACAGATGGCTTTGCTCTGAATCCATTTACTCCCAACTAAAATGTTGTGTGGAGCTTGATTCCTCACGGGAAATCAATAATCTCTTCCTTTCTACTATTTCTGAGCTTCTCCACATTATCTGGTATGATAGAAATGATATTATTTATAATAAACACTCACACAATCTTAATGCAGGTCAGACACAAATTCTCATCACTATCAGGGATTCTTCCTTGCTTCAAAAAGCTCATTGTGACAATTCCATTGGGGACTTTGTGATCCTCCAACGTCTTCGAATTGATGGCCTCTACAAAAACCAAGGCATTAAATTGAGGTGTTTTGGAAGGCCCCTATTCTTATATGGATAAAGATCAATGTGGATGGAGCTTCCAAAGGAAATTTGGGTCCAGTGGGCTTTGGAGCTGTTTTTAGAGATTTTCTGGGACATTGCCATGGTTGTTTCTTTGGAATTTGTGGTAACGCCTCTTCTATAGAAGCATAAATGATGGTTGTGATCCAGGCTATTGAATTTGTTAAAATAAAAGTCTAGAATGACATCTAGACTGAAAGTGACTCAACCACCATTGTCCAAGCTATTTGGAATGGGGTGGCCCACCTTGCCTGGCCGCTTACTTCTCGATGGATGAACTACCTGGATTCGCTTTGGGAGATCAGATACATTGCCACTCATGGTTATCATGAATTGAACATGGTGGCTAATGGTCTTGGAAATAAAGGAATCAACCAAATCGTTACGTGTATCAATGATCTACCGGTTGATCTTCATCCTCTTTATGAAAGAGAATGTAATAAAATCCCCTCCTTAAAACTTTTGTAGTTCCTTTCTTGTTTTTTAATAAATTGTGTCTCGGTCTTTGACCAAGGTATTACCTTTAAAAAAAAGGTATACTCAATAGGAAAACCAAATTCTATCATGCACATATGAAAGAAGCATACTAATTCACCCATGAGAAAACAAAAGAACCAACAACACCTAAATAGGTCAACTATCCATCCCAACCTCACCAAGGCATGATCACCAAACAATGCATGACAAATATAATAACATAATAAGAAGCATATCGATGAAGGGTTACTAACACCACTTTGACACTAATTTTACACTCTCACGCCCCAATGTTGTATGTCCTGGTGCTCCCATCTCTTCTAAATAACATACACCACTACCCCATGGAACAGTTACATCACACCATGCCCACAGACACATGGTCCATTACATCATAACCACTACCATAACCAAAGTATTAAGGTGTCATGAACATGAAGGACATCAACCTCATTCCCTCCTACTATCATGCACAACCCCCACCATATGATGCCCCACAACATGGTCATATCACATATCACTCGAATACACTTGGGTTATTTCCCCACAACACAATCATATCACATCTCATCCAAAAAAACCTAGGCCACTTCCCCACAACACGGTCATATCACATCTCACCTGAAAACACCTAGGACACCACCCCACAAAATGATCACATCACATATCATATAAAAACAACTGGGCCATCACCCAGTGCACTAAAATCCTTCCAACCATCATAGCATGTGCATATCCACTCACCTGGAAGAGAGAGCGGAAAAGATTAGGTAGTCAGTTATCCATCCTCATCATTGAGATGTTAGAAAAAATACACCCATGTGAATATACGAGTTTCATCACATAGTTCTTGATGTGGGTGGGGGTGAATATAAAAATCACAAGAATATATAATTATATACATATATCCACACACAATCCCAAAATATGGGTTCAAAACTGAATAATAACCAACTCACAACATCCTCGCTTTCACTGCCACCTCTAAATTCATAACACCACACAACAAGCCACAATCCCCATTTAACATTTCCAACCAATTCCATTATCCAAACCATTCATTTCATTATTAAGTATCATCCACGTTTAACCACACATCCCATTAATTATTTTTTCATTTATCATTTCCATCCCATTAACCAAAACCAACCCCAACCATTTCAATAATTATTAAATAATTATTCCATCACTACTTGGGCATCTAGCACAAAGTAACCAAACATCATAAGTAGCTCATCATCTCCATCATATTATTGCCTTACTACCCCAATAACACAAAAAAACAACCACCAACTCACCACCCAAAAATCACGGCCAAACAACAACCACCCTATCACCCCAAAAGCATGGAAACATCTCACCCATCAGCCCCACATCACATCAAAAATGCACATCACCACCCCATAGCACAACCACACATCACAAAACATCCAATATCATTTACATATTTAATAGAGAGGCTTTTATTACATTCCACTTTGTTTTAGGGGTATTATCACACAAACCATAATCCTGGGGAAACCATTTCATTATCCAAATATAAATGGTTAGTCAATTCTCATTTTAGAGTGATATCACAATAATCAAAATAGACATAGTAGAAACAACACATGACATCCAGCACAAAAAAATCCCCCAAAGGCCACAATTTTCAATAGGGGTATCAAGCCCGTACAATCCATCATATCACAATAATATCAAAGTTGTAAAAACATGCGAATCATTACCCTTCCCCCTTCAATTTAAATTATCCAATTATTTATCTTTGATTAAGCTATCACAACCATCTCACATAGAAAAACAGGAGTAAACCCCTCCCACCTAATACACAATAAGGAGAAATGAGAGATTCCCTACCTCAAAAAAGATTTTTTGACTTGTTGTACATCATAAGGTAAAAAAATAAACACATGAAAACCACAACCGCATGTCGAAAACCACAGAACAACATACACAACACCCAAGGATCATCAAAACAAAACCCAAATCACATCCCAAAATAGACCAACATTACCACAGTGGATCCCCAAGAGAAGAATGAAAGAAAACCATGGGAAAAGGAGAAAGCACTCATCACATATCCCCAACAAACAACCACCAGCACCAATGGATAGAAAAATAAGAGGATAGATCTAGAAAGTATCCTAGAGATACCTAGGGATCGTTTAGAATGAGAGAAGAATAGAAGAGCTGAATGAAAGGAAAATTGGTCAAGAAAAGGACTTAAAACCTAGAATCCTTCCAGTTTCACATCGTGTAAACTTTACATGACATGCAATTCATGGGTTTTTTTTTTGAAAATTGTCACTTTTGATGAAAAAATGTCACCCCAAACTTTATTTATTACATGTCATGAATCCCACTTACACGATGTGTACTTATTTAATGGGCCACCCCTTAGCCAATTTACAAGTTGTGAACCAGCTGACTACACAAGCCATGAACCATCAGCTCACATTATGTAAACATTACACGACGTGAATTTCCTACTGCAATACTCCTACAGCCCCAGACTCTATTGAAAAACCCCTAGAACCTCCTCCAAAACACCTAAAACTAGAAAATTAACTCGTCAAGATGCCACATTCCGTTACATTTTTTCCTTTATATAGTAGTAATATAAATACCTATAGAAAATATTGATAATTATCAACTTTAATGAACATAGTAGATCATTTTTTAGATAGAAGTATTATGAAAGTATACCTCATATATGCATTGCAACTGAGACTACCAACTATTTAATCTTGATAATCTCATTTATAATCTTGAGACCAACCACATCTCTAATGCCATTTACAAACATCCCTTCTTCATATTGAATGTAGGACATATCTCCATATTTTAATGTGGTGTCTCTATAAACTTATAATGTTAATATATATTATATTTTAACTAGTGGGGAGAAGGTACTCCAAGAAGTTCCTTTTGTTTCATAATTCAATTCACTGGTTTTCTTGATCTGACCTTCTGTTTCCCCATTGTTGTATCCATCTAAAATAGCATACCTCACTTCAAAACATTTTTATCAACTATTATAGGTTTTTAATCTGACAAAAATTTTTAAGGACATTCCCCATGCATATTTATAAGATTATATGACTATGCCATGAAAGGTCCAATAACATATTTGACTCTTGTAATATTCGGATCATCAAGTGGAACAAGAAAATCAGTGCTTAGATCTTGAGCTACTTAAATTGTAGTACCCCAGTTTCTGGTATGTAACCCTTTATTTGTGTTTTTATGGATATAAATTATAAAAAGGAAAGTTGGGAGAGTTTTTTGATCTTTCACTAAGTTTTGGGGACAAAAGGAGAGGTGCACGGGTTGCGCATGGTTTATCCAAATCGTGCGGAAATCCTAGTAGAAAGCATGCGCAAGAGAAGATTTGAGGTAGACAGCTTTGGCACGGTGTTTCTAAGGTTAAGGAGACTATGTGATGAGGTCATGAAAGGTTCTACTTAGGCATTAGCTAATGCATGGTTAGCATATGTTTTGTCTAACCATGTGAACTAACCGTGCACATGGTTTAAATGAGATCCTAAAAAAGTGGATCTCACCTATTTTGCCTTCAAACTACTTGTTTTTTCTCCTAAGTGGTCCTAACTTGGGATTTCTCTTTCTTGAAGGTTGTAGAACCTCTCTTGAGCTAATTGGAGTCAATCAGGATCCCTCCCTTGGTGTTTTCAAGACTGATTCTCATGGTAAGTGTCGTTCTTCACCGTTCTTAGCTTGGTTTCTTAGATCTACTTAGATATACTTCTTATCTTCTATTATAATCTCATATATATGCCCATTAGGGGTATATCTCGGATGGTGGATGCCAAATATGATGATATTTAGATTTTTTCTTGGTAATAGAAGATATCTAAGGTAGTTCCATGAAGGATCGACTGGATTTCTTGTACATTCTTTGTGTGTGGCCAGGTTTCGTCAAAACCTTTGAGGTAGGTGACTTCTCTCTAGACTCCTCTTAGTAGAACTAATTGTAATTATTTAAAATTTAATTTTTTTTATTGAATTGATTGTGAATTGGTTGTTGAACACTAGTTGGAAAACCTTCTTGAGTGACGGTTTGTGAAATCTAGAAAATTGGGTGTTTTGAGTAAAGTGCTTTTGTTGTTGGTTTTAAAAGATGGATTTTAAAATGGGGATTTTCTGGAATTATGGCACATGGATTTGATTGGATGTTTTAAATAAAAGGGGATGTTTTATTTAAATGAAATGGTTTTTTGAAATTGGTTTTCTCTTTGGTTTTCAATAAAAGTACAGTTTTATTGAAATGGTTTGAAGTGGTTTATTTGAATGGTTTTTGAATATGTGTATGGTGTGAATTCATGTTTGATGTGCCCCTAAATAAGGGATTTGTAACATTGGGGTACATGGTTCATGACCCTGGATCGGGGGAATGTGTCATTAGGACACAAGGTATTTGGACTATAGACCACTCATGATTATGGAACTATCGAACGAAGCATGCATGGGTGGGTGTGTTGTGAACTATAGAATGGGTGTGTCAAAATAATAATCAAAAATTGTATATAATCATTTCTTAGTTATTTTATATAAAATAACTTTCTAAAAATTGGTTTCATTTAATTTGGTTTACACTTGGTTATGATTGGTTTTCAAACTTTTTTATATTTGGTTATAAACTGTTTTGGTAAATTGTTTTATATAAACTATTTTATATAATGTGTTAACCATTCTATCCTAGTGGTGTGAGTAGGGAAGTAATTGGGAAAACCTACTGAGTTATATACTCACCCATGCTTTTTCACTTTGTTGCATTTTCATATGCTACCTTTCGGGACTTGGGCAAAGGTAAAGTATCACACTTCATTAGCCCCATGTTGTGATACTTTAGACTACTTGGTGATGTTGGAGCATGGAGTTTTGTTGTCGTCTTGGATTTTATTCATTCTATTTCCACTTTTTAATTTTATGTTGGTTTGTATTATATTTTAGCATACCTTGGTTGGTTTTTTTAAAGAGAATGATTTGAAATGTCTTATTTTATTTCATGAATCATATAGTGAGTTGTTTTTGGATGGTTGTTATGTTATTGGTTTTAGTCATTAAAGGGTAAATCTTCCCCCACTTACTTTCAAACCCTTCGGCATTTATTTCTAGCCTTTTTCACCTTGGGGACGTTGCTTAAGGCCCAGTAATGACTCGTTGTACTCTCAATCCAATGGGAATTAGTGGGTCATTACAAATAGTATCAACTTGTTTGGTATTTTCCTAACAAGTAGTCATCAGCGTTCTTGGTCTTGGAGTTGAAATTCCTTCTTGTATATTCCTTGGGTTAGAATATTAGAATGGATTAGGATTTTCAGGAGTTGAAATGTATAGCATAAAAGGACGTAGATAATCTTTTTATGATGAATTTCAAGTTACTAGGGAGTTGGGTACATAAGTGTTTGGAGACACTTCTAGGATTTTGAAACCTCGTTGTCATGGGTTTAGCCAATGAGACAAGCTTTACATGAATTGTAGAGGAATTAATTCCTACTAGGAGTATATACATAATTTCGAGTAATGATTCATGTTGTAAAAAAGTGTTGATTTTTGAAAAGGTATGAAAAAAAATTTCAAATGAAAGATTTTGAAAAAGGAAATGATTATGGTATTTTGAAAATAGTTTAATTTTCAAAAAATAAGTTGAAAGTTTTCAAAAATGGTTGAACATGAAAAAACATTGTTTTTGGAAAACAATGTTGTGATATTTTATGTGATAGAATTTGAAATTCTAAGTCATTAGTTTCTAGGGAGTGAGATTGATGGAGTTTGTTGTTGGTTTAGAAAATGGCACCCGGTAGGCATCATCAAAACCAACCTAAAGAAGCTGTGGAGAATATGGTTTCACCTAAACCACAAGTGAACCAAGATCTAGTTCGGAGTATCGTCTAAGCTTTTCAAGCTATGGATATGGCGAACCAGAGGAATGAGCCAAGGTAGGTAGATCATACCATCCAGTTCATGAAACAGAATCCACCCATCTTCAGGGGTAATTCTGAACCAAAAAAGGAGAAGGTGTGGCTGAGCAGGATGAATTGCATCTTTGAATTTATCGGCACACTAACAGAGCTCAAAGTCAATCTGGCCATGTACATGCTTGAGGATCTTTCACGTCAGTGGTTGGAACTGGTATTGCATGATAAAGGGGATTAAGGTCGTACTTGGGAGGATTTTGAGGAATTTTTTAATAAACAATTCTATCCTCATACATTCAAAATCCAGAAAACAACGAACTTATTTAGCCTGAATCAAGATAATCTCTCTATCATGGTGTATGTGGATAAATTCGTGAATTTATTATGCTTTGCACCAAAAGTTGTGGAAAGTACGTCCTTAAAGGCACAAATCTTCGAATCAGAACTAAGGTAGGTGATTCAATCAAAGATTGTGGTGCTCTATATAACTGATTATATAGAGATGGTGAAAAAAGTGACTATAGTTGAACATGATATCTCAGGATCTATAGGAGGAGGTATGATGATACCTACAGGTAATAGTGGGAACTCAAACACTGGGAGAAAGTGGAAAAGGGACACCTATTTTCAAGGTGGAAGTGGAAATCAGAATCAGATGGTTGGATTAGTGAACCTTTCTCTACGACCCAAGAGAAAAGGAGGTTGTTTTTAATGTGGTTCATTTGACCACATAAATCGAGAGTGTAAAACACAACCTAGAGCATGCCATAACTACAAGAAGATAGGTAATCTTCAACGCTATTATCATAGTGCTCCAAGATTAGGTGCTCGAGACACTTCTCAGGTGTCGCAAGCATCGTATGCTTCGACAAGGCGAGGATAGCAGAATTAGTCTCATCAGTAGAGTAGAGCTATCCATGGTGATTCTAGAAATACCATGACTCCTCAACCAGGGCAATCTCAGTAAGGAAATAAGGAGAACAATGCAGCGACGAAGCAATTGTATGGAGCTGAGTAGATTATTGTTGATGATTAGGCTAGACCATCTATGGTGAGAGATACGATTATTTATAATTCTACCATTTTTCAAGTTCTCTTCAATACCGGTGCATCCCATTCTTTTATTGATTCTTGTGATTTTGATTTTCTATGTTTAAAGTTGGAAATGATGCCTTCTGTTTTAAAACTGCAAACTCTTGTCTGGGAAATAAAATGTCAAGCCTTCATGTGTAGAGCATGTGTTATAAATGTTGATAGATCTAAGATGAAATGGGACTTCTTGGTGTTGGACATGGATGTGTATGATTCAATCCTAAGAATGGATTGGTTGAAAACATTCAAGGCTCACATCATCTTTTATAGGAGAATAGTTAGTTTCATGACTGAGGACATCATCAAGTATCTCTTTAGAGGAGAGAGGATGGTAAAGAAATGTGAAAAGAGATCATAGGAATCGATGGTGGGAATGATCTCTTATCAGTAAGTAGCGTTGAATTTGGAATCAATGGAATAGATCGAGGGAAATAGTTTTCCAGTAGTTGTGGATCAATTTATAGATATCTTTCCCAAAAAATTCTCAGGGTTTCCACCTCTAAGGGAAGTGGAGTTTACAATTGATCTCCTTCAAGGGACCAGTCATATTTCCCTTCCATATTATAGGATGGAACCAACAGAGTTACGAGAATTGAAAGTGCAGTTGGAGGATATGGAAAGCAAGGGTTTCATTCGGCCAAGCACGTCTCTGTGGGAAGCACCAGTCTTGTTCGTAAAGAAAGCATATGGAACTATTCAGTTGTGTGTTGATTATTATAAGCTTAACCAAGTTATAATAAGGAACATGTACCCACTTCCATGCATTTATGATCTATTCGGTCAATTAAGGGGAGCTCAGTGGTTATCCAAGATTTACTTGTGATCATGATATCACCAATTGCGAGTTCGGAAGGAAGATATTCCAAATATAAATTTCAGAAGAAGATATGGCCACTACGAATATATAGCCATGCCTTTCGGTCTAACGAATGCATCAATGATCTTCATGGATTTGATGAATAAGATATTTTAGTGATATTTGGAATCCTTTTTTGTGGTGTTTTTGGATTACATCTTGGTGTATTCAAAGAAAAGGGTTGACCATTAGGAACACATGGAAACAGTGTTACAATTCTTGAGAGATCATAGTTTTTATACCAAATTATCAAAGTGTGATTTTTCGATATAGGAACTACATTTTATTGTCCATGTAATTTATGATAAATGTGTTTCTGTTGATCCTGAAAAGATAGAATCTATTATCTCATGGAAACCACTGAAGAATTTCTTTGAGATACAAAGTTTTCTTGGTCTAACTGTCTACTACCTATGCTTTGTGCATGATTTCTCACGACTAGATTCTCCAATTATATCTCTGACAAAGAAGAATGGTCCATTCCAATGGATAGAGGAATTACATAAGTATTTATAGGAATTAAAATTTCAGATTACATCAGCACCTATCTTGATTTTTCTAGAATCGGGACAGGGGTATGTGGTGTACTGTGATGCTTCGGGATCAGGGTTGGGTTGTGTTCTCATGAAAGGAGACCATGTTGTGGCTTATAGTTCAAGGCACTTGAGGGTTCATGAGAATAATTACCCAACACACAATTTAGAGTTATCTGTAGTCATACATGCTTTCAAAACATGGAGACATTATCTCTTTGGTAAAAATTTATTGTGTTCACGGACCACAAAAACTTAAAACACATTTTCTCACAGCGATATTTGAATCTAAGGAAAAGTATATGGATGGATTATCTCCAAATTTTTGACTTTTGAATTCATGTATACATGAATAAAATAAAATTTGGTAGAAGATACATTGAGTAGAAAGTCATATGATCAGTTAGAAAAAGAATCTTCTGATGAATGATAGTTGATGTATGTCCTAGCTGACATGCATGTGGAAGGTGAAGACCTAGGTGATGTTATAGTTTTATTTTCATCTATGCTTATTCCTGATTTGGTAAATATACTCAAAGAGGAACAAATATCTGATGCAGAATGTATGGTTATGAGTTCAAAATTCAATAGTGGGGAGACCATTGAGGGATGGAAACTTTATGGGAGTTCAATTTTGTGGTTTAGAGATTGGATGGTTGTACCTATGGCTTGTCAGGAAAAACTCCTTCATGATTACCACCATTTGAGATAGGATATACATACAGGAACATAGAAGATGTATAAGGCATTGAAGATGCAGTTTTGGTAGAGAGGCATGAAAAGTAAGGTGTCCGACTTCATTTATAAGTGCTTAACTTGGTAGTAAGTTAAGGTAGAGCATCAAAGACCAGCAGGTATGTTGTAGTATTTACCTATCCTAGTGTGTAAATGGGAGCAGATAGCGATGGATTATGTTACAAGTCTTCCAAGAATGGTTCGTAAAAATGATGCCATATGGGTGATAGTGGATCGACTTACCAAGTCAGCCCATTTCATTCCAATTTGTAAAACTCATATGGTGGAAGATCTGTCCAAAATCTATATCCAAGAAGTGGTAAAGATACATGGCATACATGTTTCAATCATCTTAGAAAAAGATCTGAGATTCATATATTGTTTCTAGAAATCCTTACAGAAATACCTTAGCACTCAGTTGACTATGAGCACGACATATTATCCTCAGACAGACTGTCGGTCTGAGAGGATAATACAGACATTGGAAGACATGTTTTAGGCTTTTGTAATAGATTTTGGTGGCTCATGGGAGGAACACTTACCCTTAGAAGAGTTATCATATAATAACTGTTCTCAGGACTCGATAAATCACTACTGGAAAGATGATCTTTCCCAACACTTCTATACCAACGGTTTGTAAAAACCGTTGGTATAGCTACCCTTTCCCAACGGTTCACCTAAACCGTTGGGAAAGGGTCTGTTTTGAGCCTCTTTCCCAACGGTTCACCAAAACCATTGGGAAAGAGTGACCTTTCCCAACGGTTTTGGTGAACCGTTGGGAAAGGGTGTGGGAATTGAGACCTTTCCCAACGGTTCACCAAAACCGTTGGGAAAGGGTGTGAGAATTGAGACTCTTTCCCAACGGTTTTGGTGAACCGTTGGGAAAGAGTGACCTTTCCCAACGGTTCACCAAAACCGTTGGGAAAGGTCACCCACAGATTCAACCTTCGGAAAAAATGAATCCAACCCACTCTAACCTTTCCCAACGGTTTTGAAAACAATTGGGAAAGGGCTATACCAACGGTTTTCAAAACCGTTGGGAAAAACCACCCACAAATTAAAGGGCTATCCCAACGGTTTTGAAAACCGTTGGGATAGGTTCTTTAATTTTTTCCAGATCTACTAACCGAGAACATTATATAAATCAAAATTTTAAATAATTATGATAATACTTATATATATTTATGAAATTATGTTTACAAAAGTGATGTTATCTTAGTGGTTAAGTCGTTCGATTATAAACGAGGGGTCCTGGGATCAAATCCCAGCGGATGTTTTATTTTTGGAATTTATATACCAACGGTTCCATTACCGTTGGTATATATTTCTTATTACCTACACCAACGGTTTTGGAAACCATTGGTATAGGTCTATACCAATGGTTTTTGGAAAACCGTTGGTATAGACCTATCCCAACAGCTTACTTGGCTACGGTTCTTCAAACCGTTGGTATAGGCTATACCAACGGTTTGGAGGCCTATACCAACGGTTCCAAACCGTTGGTAAAGGTTAGTTTTCCAGTAGTGAATATGGCTCTGTTTGAAGCATTGTATGGGCATCCTTGTCGTTATCCACTGTGTTGGGTGGAAACGGGTGAGACTTCACTAGTTGGGCCAATCCTTGTCCAAGAAAAAACAAAGAAGATCCAGTCAATTAGAAAGAGGGTGGAGCCTGCTCAAAGTCGCCAGAAATATTATGTGGATCATCATCGAAGGTCATTTTCATTTATTGTGAGTGATCATATGTTCTTTAGGATCTCTCCAAGACTTGGACATCATCGTTTTGGGAAGTATGGAAAGTTATCTCCTAATACATTGGCCCTTTAGAGATACTGGAATGGGTCAGAGAGGTGGAATATTAGTTGGAATTACCACAAATATTTAGTTTGGTGCATAATGTGTTCTATGTATCTCAGCTAAAAAAGTATCAACCTGATCCTAACCATGTGATCAAATAGGATCACATTGACCTAGAGTTGGATGCTTCATTGATACATATCCTGGTACGGATTGTGGATAGGTAAGATTAATTCTTATGTGGAAAGGCATAGGTATAGTGTGGGTTTTATGGTAGTATGGTCATATTTAGGAAGAGACTTGGGAACGTAGGAAGGAAATGAAAGAGAATTGGCCAGAACTCTTTCAGATTAGCAATGGTTTTCTACTTTTCAAGGATGGAAATACAGATGGTGGGGAGAATGTAGTACCCCCATTTTCTGGTACATAACCCTTTATTTTTGTTTTTATGGATATAAAGTATAAGAGTGAAAGTTGGGAGAGTTTGGTGATATTTCACTAAGTTTTGGGGACAAAAGGAGAGGTGCATGGGCTATGCACGGTTTTTTACAAATCATGAAAAAATCCTAGTAGAAAGCATGCACAAGAGCAGATTTGAGATAGAGAACTTCAGTACGGTGTGTGCACAGTTAGGGAGACTGTGTGAGGAGGTTGTTTGAGGGTCTTCCTAGGCAGTAGTTAATGCATGGTTAGCGCATGGTTTGTCTAACCATGTGAACTAACCATGCGCATGGTTTAAATGAGATACTAAAAAAGTGGATCTCACATGTTTTTGCCTTTAAACTACTTTTTTTTATCCTAAATAGCCATAACTTGGGATTTATCTTTCTTAAAGGTTGGAGATCCTCTCCCAAGTGAATTGGATTCAATCTGAAGCCCTCCCTTGGTGTTTTCAATCCTGATTCTCGCAGTAAGTGTCGTTCTTCACCATTCTTAGCTTGGATTCTTAGATCTACTTAGATCTAATTCTTATCTTCTCTTAGATTCTTATATCTACGAAATTTAGGGGTATATATAGGTTGGTGGATTCAAAATATGATGATATTTGTCTTTTTTCATGGTATTATAAGATATTTATGGAAGTTCCGTGAAGGATCGACCAATTTTCTTGTACGTTCTTCGTCTGTGTTCAGGTTCTGTCAAAAACTTTGAGGTAGGTGACTTCTATCTCGACTCCTCTTAGTAGAAATAATTGTAATGAATTCAAATTGAATTTTTTGTGTTGAATTAATTGTGACTTGGTTTTTGAACACTTTTGGAAACCTTCTTGAATGACATTTTCTGAAATATGTAAAATTGGGTGTTTTGAGTAAAGTGCTTTTGTTCTTGGTTTTAAAAGATGGATTTTAAAATGGGGATTTTCTAGAATGATGTAATGTGGATTTTATTGGATGTTTTCAATAAAAGGGGATGCTTTATTTAAATGAAATGGTTGTTTGAAATTGGTTTTCTCTATGGTTTTCAATAAAAGTACAATTTTATTAAAATAGTTTGAAGTGGATTATTTGAATGGTTTTGGCATATATGTGTATTGTGCATTCATGTTTGATGTGCCCCTAAATAAGAGATGTGTACCATTTGGGTACAAGGTGAGTGACCCTGGATCGGGGGCGTGTGTCATTGGGACATAAGGTATTTGGACTAGAGACTGCTCATGAGTATGGAAATGTCAAACGAAGCATGCATGGGTGGGTGTGTTGTGAACTATGGAATGGGTGTGCCAAAATAATAATCAGAACATGTTTATAATGATTTATTAGTTATTTTATGGAAAATGACTTGATGAAAATTGGTTTCATTTACTTTTTTTGACACTTGATTATGATTGGTTTTCAAACTTGTTTATATTTGTTTATAAACTGTTTTGGTAAATTGTTTTATATAAAATGTTTTATATAATGGGTTAACCATTATATCCTAGTTTTTTAAGTAGGGAAGTCATTGGGAAAACCAATTGAGTTATATACTCACCCATTCTTTGGCACTTTGGTTCTTTTACAGATGCTACCTTCTGGGACTTAGGAAAAGGTAAAGTATCACACTTCTTTATCCCCGTGTCATGATACTTTGGACTATTTGGTGATGTTGGAGCATGGAGATTGTGGAGGATGGAGTCTTCTTGTTGTCTTGGAGTTTATCCGTTGTCTTTTCGCTATTTACTTTGATGTTGGTTTTTGTTCTGTTGTAGCATACCTTGGTTGGTTGTTTTAAAGATAATGATTTGAAATTTCTTGGTTTATTTCATGCATCATATAGTGAGCTGTTTGTGCATGGTTGTTAGGTTATTGGTTTTAGTTATTAAAGGGTAAATCATCCCCCACTTAATTTGAAACCCTTCAGTATTTATTTTTAGCCTTTAGTACCTTGGGGACGTCGCTTAAGGCCCAGTAATGACTCATTGTACTCTCAAGACAATGGGAATTAGTGGGTCATTACATAAATCCCCACTCTCATGTGATCTTTTTGGAGTTCTTTCATGTGTATCATATCTCCTGAGATATTATACATCGTACCCTCTACAACAAGGTGGTGCATGGGTGATGATATATAAAAATCACATACAACTTTACCCTATATAATTTTAGTAATATAAAGTTATCAAAAGTTTTTTGATTCACATTTAGGAGAAATATTAATGGAAAAAATTATTACCTCAAGTAAGGTATTAATTTGAGGGGAATGACTACTCTCAAATCTAGTGGGGACATTTGGTTGTTCATATGCTGATCCTTGTTCCATTATCAGTTCACTTTGATCCTTTCGCATATATTAGTCTTCCAAACCTGACCGAACAATAATATCTCACAAATCATCTATTTTAACCTTAAATAATTTTATCATTTGACATGTATCTTATTTTTTTGTATTCTCAAAATATGTTCAAGGTGAAACTCAAAAACTTACACCTCTAATGCAAACATATTGTTTTGGCTGCTTCAAAGCTACTGAAAGTAGTTTTTATTTAGGTACAGTCATTGTCGATTCTTGTGTCTAAACCATATAAAACCATATGAACATAAATATATGTTTTTTATATTTTATAATAAATCATAAAAAATACTATCATGTCAAACTTACACTTGTTTCCTATACTACTTTTTTGTTTTCATCAACTACTTTACCCTTTTTATTTACACGGGCCTCCATCCATAGCACATGAAGTGTGATGGAAGTGGATTAATATTTTGATTCATTAATATGCATATAAAAAACAGAATTTATATTGTTTCATACCACAAAAAACTTTTATTGTAGATTTAAAATGTGTATCATTT
Source organism: Viscum album (assembly GCA_963277665.1). Classification (NCBI taxonomy): domain Eukaryota; kingdom Viridiplantae; phylum Streptophyta; class Magnoliopsida; order Santalales; family Viscaceae; genus Viscum; species Viscum album. The sequence goes on from OY728130.1 coordinate 1,408,725,900, forward strand.
TCTAATCTAGTGAAGTATACACCATCCTTGCATTGTGATAGAGGTACATTGGTTTTGATGCACATTGTTTATTTCCAGCACTCTATTGTTTCATAAATTAATTTTTTTGAATCAAATTGGATTAAATAAATAATTTAAAATAATATATTATTATATAAAATTCACCTAAAATGATTTATCATTATGATGGCTGATGAAATCATTCAATGTTTCCTTCTTTATAATGTGTTCACAAGTAACTGGTGGGTGGGGATTTACTTTCCCCTCAATATCTGATTAGCCACTAAATGAGGCTAATATTCATTGGTAATATATATAATATTCATGTTATTTATTATTCATAAACACCATTTTAGTGCATTTTACACTTCGAACATCATTTGACATTATGATTGTAATACCTTCTTAAAATGCACTATTATGTGGTACATTTTTTAACATCATTTAAAGTACCAAATGATTCATCTTATTATACATATTTTAATTTGATAATTGATCTACACTCCAATATGAACATGTTTCATTCAGGGATCAATGGAGAATTCATGGAGGATGATGGAGATATTTGGCAATGAAAGAAAGCAATTCTGGAGAAGGCAGATTGGACACCAGCCCACTGATGAGACTGTGGGGCCCAACATACAGGACTAATTAATCCCCAATTTCGTGGGATGCTAGAAGACATGTATAGGAACAAATCACTCTTCATGAGTTAATGATAATTCGGGCTCCATGGTGGTCATTTAGGCGACCCAAGTTAGAGATACAATTCTGGGCCAGATTCTGCGGCCCAGAAAAACAGCCCACAAATTTAATCATATATCGTAATCCAAAACTCCAAATGGGCCCAAATTTTACAGGCGGTTAGAAGACATCCGGAGCTCAATTTTCTTCTTCTATGGACCACCCTGATTCGTCCGTCTAGAAGGTCTTCCAGACGCGTCTGTTCGGTGGATGAAAACTGGCTGCCACCTCGGGTCAAACGTGGAAAAGTCCAAATTCCACAAGATTTCCACCACCTATAGCCTACCAAAATTAATTAATATTCTTTGTACTGTTGGTGGATCGACCCAAGGCTCCCAAAATGCCTATTTAAGGCAGTGTTGGTGAAGGATTTGAGAATCTTGGATGCTTTGTTCAATTGTAATGTTATGCTGCATTTTTGTTGCCTCAATTTTGTCTTTCACATGTAAGTTATTCAATTCACTTTAGTTTCTTAATAAAAGTTCTTCTTCTACTCTTATTATGTTTTTCTTAATATCACTTTGATACCGTTGGATAAAGGTGTGAATTTATTCACACCAACCCTTGTGAAATTATTCACACAACGGTGGAGTGATCATTTTATTTTTGTTGTTTTCCTTACTTCTCCATTTCCTCCCTCATGAGTCTACTTTCCGCTTCCATTGAAACCATGGGATCAATGGAGGGATAACCCACTTATGGGTTGATCCAAGGGAGTATCAAGGTGCTAGATTTGATGTTATTTATCACCTAATTAATGTATAATCACTTCTTTAATTGGGATTTTTATTTGATGATTTTTAAACTCCATCGTCCTTGTTGAATTTAAGGCCACACACTTCAAGTACTAATACGATCATTTACCTTGAAGTGCTCAAAACTTTGATCCTTCAATTGTATAGGTGATTAGTATTAGAGGGTGTAGGAATTAAATCAGTAAGTGATGATGTTGTTTTATCTCCTTAAATGAACCCATCTCAAATTTAAGAAGTTGAAATCATTAAAAAGAAAATATGTCCAATCCACCCGAGCGATAACCTAGGATCAACTCATTCTTTTAAATTGAATCCACTTAAATCTATTATATATCTTTAAACCCATCCAAACTCAATCCAAGTTTTCCAATTCATAGCCAAAAATCCATTTCTTAGGTTGTGTATCTTAGGTATCTTCTTAGGTCTCTGTGGAATCGACAACCCAAGCTACACTACAAGGACCGTTCTACCCTTCTTCTCTTGGGTAAATTTGGGCGTGAACCAAATTTTGGCGACATTGCTGGGGACCTAAGTAAGTTATCTTAGACACATTAATCCTTTTTTTTCATTCTACTTCTCTTTTCTCACTCCTCACTCCTATGGAAGTCAATTTTGAACAAGTCCAAACATGGGAAACCTATCCCTACTTTGATCACCCAACTCCATGTATGATGTACAATGACCATCCAAATTCCTACTTATGGGATCATCAACAACCTACTGAACCACAATGTTTTTGTTCATATGATCCAAAATACATTCCAACATATTATGATTTTCAATCCCAACAAGGCCAATCTGAACATCCTCCTTTGGAATTCCAACAACATAATTATCCACCTGAAATAGACCATATTTCTCAACCCCTTACCCATCATGATCCACAACCATTACTTGAAAAATTATGTCAACAAATGGAAATAATGAATTCTGAGGTTTCATCATTGAGGTTAGAACTACAAAGCATTAAAAATTGTGAGGAACCCATCCCTACACAAACTATCCCTTCCATAACCTTATGTGAAGTGTCTAGTTTCTCACAAACCTCTCATGAATTTACTGAAGAGAAAACCTTTGGATTTGGGGAAGATAAAGAGGATCAAGGAATTGTTGAAGGGTCTTTAAATCAAGAAGAAATTGACTTTTTGGATTCAAAAGAGGAGAATTTGACATCATGGATTGAGTCTCATGAATATAACTCTGTTGATGATTTTTCAAAAAAACCAATCATTGAACCATTAAGAGAAATCACAATATTTGAGTCCATACCCATTTCTAACACTGATATTTCCAATTTTTTTGTTGAATCTTCTATTCCAATGGAACCAATTCTATTGATAAATTTTGAAAATAAAATTGAGATCGATCCAAATTCCCAACCTATGTCTAAAAATGTTAGTCTGCCTGAACTCAAACATGTGTCCTTTCCATCCTTCCTCAAGTTTTCATTCATTGAGGATATCCAAAACCATCATGTTTTCATTGTTTCTTCTCTTGATATAAATAAAATTGGAATTACCCTTGATGTATTAGGCAAGACTAGAGAAGCAACTAGATCCACCATTTATGATATTCCTTGGATTTACCTGCTCATTTTAGAACAGAGGTTTGTGCATGAAACAAATTCTAAACATAGAATCAATCTCAACCTAGTAGAATTGGTGAAACATGTGGTCCTTAAAATGTTGAAAGTTGGTATTGGATAAGTTGGGGGGTTCAAGTCGAGCTAACGACGTTAAACAAAGCACTGCATGGGAGGTGACCCATGGTTTTCAAGTTTCCTATCATTTTGTTGTTTTAATAAAATTTATATTTTAATTAATAATTTTTATATTTAAAAAAAATAGACTGTTGACCTGTTCTTCTATTATGAGTATGGATGGGTATGAAAGGGGAGCACCATATTCATCCATGTCACGTGGTGTGATCCTTGAGTAATACCTTACCCAGAAATTTAAAAAAAGAAGACAATGTATCATCAGTTTATTTTATTTTATATATATACTTATATTTTACTTATATATATATATATACTCTTTTGTATTGTTTGTTTGTTTTTTTTTCACTAGGGAACTCTGCAAGTGACATGGATATCAAAGGAATAAATTGGAGCAGCAAGAACTTCAAACTTCAACCACCAGGTGATTTCATTCCATGACCCTCATTTCCAATTTCCTTTTTGAACTTTCATTCTCTACATCAACCCCTTCTAAATTTTCTTTTCTTTAAACACTGGGGACATTGTTATTTTAAGTTGGGGGGGAGATAAAATAAAAAAAATTCTTTTGTGTCAAAAAAATGAATGATTTGAAAAAATAATTAAATGGAAGGAAAAATTCCTTTAACTTTGAACGTGGTAATACGCATTGCACACTTTGAAACTGAATATCAAATAATTTAGCATACCCTAATTCTGATTTTAATCCTTGTATAATTTTATGAGCATAGATTTTGGAAAGCGTGGCTGTCCAATGTGATATTTCATCGTTTATATTTTCATCCAAATAAAAAAAATGCCACAATGCACGCCCTCTAGACTGTGGGGTACTAATTTGAATTTTTGGGGTCCCATAATAAATAGCATAGGCTGGTTTTATTTTTATGAATAATATGAGAATTCAAAAAAAACTAAAAAAAATTAATAAAAAAAAAAAAAAAAATTGCGTGTAGAGCAATGGATTGATAAAATACGAGGCTTTCGGCACTTGGGGATCGTGACTCCAGAGTTGTCTAGCCCTGAGTTTTTCAATATATCTCTATTTATGGTAATATGACTTTGTTTTTGATTAAGTTAACTCGAGACGATGCCCGAGTATGTGGGCTTCACTTGGTGCCCTAAGGCCTTTGAGTCTGGGAGTCATCGGCAAAGTCTTGCTACATGGGTTAATTTGATTAACTGCAATCTCAATTACTATAGAAATATTGCAAAAAAAATCAAAAAAAAAGAGGGATGAATAATACTCATATTAGGATTAAATGTGATTCCACCTAGCGCTTCCATGATTTCCCCCTTGAATGAAAATGAACCCCCATATCTATTGTGATTCACAACACATCATTACACCTAATTGAGTTGGATGAAGAATGATGATGGATTTGATCAAAGGAATTGGCTTGGTATTGGGATATGCTTATGAAAATATCTTGTATTAAAATATTTTGATGGGTTTCATGATTTTTTGGTATAAGGTTTTTTGGTGATCATTGTGTATTAAAATGTTTTTAGAAAAGGGAATTCGAATTTCATTTTTGATGAGATATATTTTGCTCGGGACTAGCAAAACTCAAGTTGGGGGGTGTGATTAGCCACTAAATGAGGCTAATATTCATTGGTAATATATATAATATTCATGTTCTTTATTATTCATAAACACCATTTTAGTGCATTTTACACTTCGAACATCATTTCACATTATGAGTGTAATACCTTCTTAAAATGCACTATTATGTGGTACATTTTTGAACATCATTTAAAGTACCAAATGATTCATCTTATTATACATATTTTAATTTGATAATTGATATGCACTCCAATATGAACATGTTTCATTCAGGGATCAATGGAGAATTCATGGAGGATGATGGAGATATTTGGCAATGAAAGAAAGCAATTCTGGAGAAGGCAGATTGGACACCAGCCCACTGATGAGACTGTGGGGCCCAACATACAGGCCTAATTAATCCCAAATTTCGTGGGATGCTAAAATAAATGTATAGAAACAAATCACTCTTCAGGAGTTAATGCTAATTCGGCATCCATGGTGGTCATTTAGGCGGCCCAAGTTAGAGATACAATTCTGGGCCAGATTCTGCGGCCCAAACAAACAGCCCACTAATTTGATCATATCTCGTAATAAACAACTCCAAATAGGCCCAACTTTTACAGGAGGTTAGAAGACATCCGGGTCTCAATTTTCTTCTTCTATGGACCACCCTGATTCGGCCGTCTAGAAGGTATTCCAGACGCGTCTATTCGGTAGATGAAAACTGGCTGCCACCTCGGGTCAAACGTGGAAAAGTCCAAATTCCACAAGATTTCCACCACCTATAGCCTACCAAAATTAATTAAGATTCATTGTACTGTTGGTGGATCGACCCAAGGCTCCCAAAATGCCTATTTAAGGCAGTGGTGGTGAAGGATTTGAGAATCTTGGATGTTTTGTTCAATTGTAATGTTATGCTGCATTTTTGTTGCCTCAATTTTGTCTTTCACATGTAAGTTGTTCAATTCACTTTAGTTTCTTAATAAAAGTTCTTATTCTACTCTTATTCTGTTGTTATTAATATCACTTTGATACTGTTGGATCAAGGTGTGAATTTATTCACACCAACCCTTGTGAAATTATTCACACAACGGTGGAGTGATCATTTTATTTTTGTTGTTTTCCTTACTTCTCCATTTCCTCCCTCATGAGTCTACTTTCCGCTTCCATTGAAACCATGGGATCAATGGAGGGATAACCCACTTATGGGTTGATCCAAGGGAGTAGAAAGGGGCTGTATTGGATGTTATTTATCACCTAATTAATGTATAATCACTTCTTTAATTGGGATTTTTATTTGATGATTTTTAAACTCCATCGTCCTTGTTGAATTTAAGGCCACACACTTCAAGTACTAATACGATTCTTTACCTTGAAGTGCTCAAAACTTTGATCCTTCAAGTTTATAGGTGATTAGTATTAGAGGGTGTACGAATTAAACCAGTAAGTGATGATGTTGTTTTATCTCCTTAAATGAACTCATCTCAAATTTAAGAAGTTGAAATCATTAAAAAGAAAATACGTCCAATCCACCCGAGCGATAACCTAGGATCAACTCATTCTTTTAAATTGAATCCACTTAAATCTATTATATATCTTTAAAACCCATCCAAAATCAATCCAAGTTGTCCACTTCATAGCCAAAAATCCATTTCTTAGGTTGTGTATCTTAGGTATCTTCTTAGGTCTCTGTGGAATCGACAACCCAAGCTACACTACAAGGACCGTTCTACCCTTCTTCTCTTGGGTAAATTTGGGCGTGAACCAAATTTTGGCACCGTTGCCGGGGACCTAAGTAAGTTATCTTAGACACATTCATCCTTTTTTTTCATTCTACTTCTCTTTTCTCACTCCTCACTCCTATGGAAGTCAATTTTGAACAAGTCCAAACATGGGAAACCTATCCCTACTTTGATCACCCAACTCCATGTATGATGTACAATGACCATCCAAATTCCTACTTATGGGATCATCAACAACCTACTGAACCACAATGTTTTTGTTCATATTATCCACAATAAATTCCAACATATTATGAGTTCCAATACCAACAAGGCCAATCTGAACATCCTCCTTTGGAATTCCAACAACATAATTATCCACCTGAAATAGACCATATTTCTCAACCCCTTACCCATCATGATACACAACCATTACTTGAAAAATTGTGTCAACAAATGGAAATAATGAATTCTGAGGTTTCATCATTGAGGTTAGAACTACAAAGCATTAAAAATTGTGAGGAACCCATCCCTACAAAAACTATCCCTTCCATAACCTTATGTGAAGTGTCTAGTTTCTCACAAACCTCTCATGAATTTACTGAAGAGAAAACCTTTGGATTTGGGGAAGATAAAGAGGATCAAGGAATTGTTGAAGGGTCTTTAAATCAAGAAGAAATTGACTTTTTGGATTCAAAATAGGAGAATTTGACATCATGGATTGAGTCTCATGAATATAACTCTGTTGATGATTTTTCAAAAAACCAATCATTGAACCATTAAGAGAAATCACAATCTTTGAGTCCATACCCATTTCTAACACTGATATTTCCAATTTTTTGGTTGAATCTTCTATTCCAATGGAACCAACTCTATTGATAAATTTTGAAAATAAAATTGAGATCGATCCAAATTCCCAACCTATGTCTAAAAATGTTAGTCTGCCTGAACTCGAACATGTGTCCTTTCCATCCTTCCTCAAGTTTTCATTCATTGAGGATATCCAAAACCATCATGTTTTCATTGTTTCTTCTCTTGATATAAATAAAATTGGAATTACCCTTGATGTATTAGGCAAGACTAGAGAAGCAACTAGATCCACCATTTATGATATTCCTTGGATTTACCTGCTCATTTTAGAACAGAGGTTTGTGCATGAAACAAATTCTAAACATAGAATCAATCTCAACCTAGTAGAATTGGTGAAACATGTGGTCCTTAAAATGTTTAAAGTTGGTATTGGATAAGTTGGGGGGTTCAAGTCGATCTAACGACGTTAAACAAAGCACTGCATGGGAGGTAACCCATGGTTTTCAAGTTTCCTATCATTTTGTTGTTTTAATAAAATTTATATTTTAATTAATCATTTTTATATTTAAAAAAAATAGACTTTTGACCTGTTCTTCTATTATGAGTATGGATGGGTATGAAAGGGGAGCACCATATTCATCCGTGTCACGTGGTGTGATCCTTGAGTAATACCTTACCCAGAAATTTAAAAAAAGAAGACAATGTATCATCAGTTTATTTTATTTTATATATATACTTATATTTTACTTATATATATATATATACTCTTTTGTATTGTTTGTTTGTTTTTTTTCACTAGGGAACTCTGCAAGTGACATGGATATCAAAGGAATAAATTGGAGGAGCAAGAACTTCAAACTTCAACCACCAGGTGATTTCATTCCATGACCCTCATTTTCAATTTCCTTTTTGAACTTTCATTCTCTACCTCTACCCCTTCTAAATTTTCTTTTCTTTAAACACTGGGGACAATGTTATTTTAAGTTGGGGGGAGATAAAAAAAATGCTTTTGTGTCAAAAAAAATGAATGATTTGAAAAAATAATTAAATGAAAGGAAAAATTCCTTTAACTTTGAACATGGTAATACGCATTGCACACTTTGAAACTGAATATCAAATAATTTAGCATACCCTAATTCTGATTTTAATCCTTGTATAATTTCATGAGCATAGATTTTGGAAAGCGTGGTTGTCCAATGTGATATTTCATCATTTATATTTTCATCCAAATAAAAAAAATGCCACAATGCACGCCCTCTAGACTGTGGGGTACTAATTTGAATTTTTGGGGTCCCATAATAAATAGCATAGGCTGGTTTTATTTTTATGAATAATATGAGTATTAAAAAAAAACTAAAAAAATTAATAAAAAAACAAAAATAAAATAAAAATAAAAATTTGCGGGTAGAGCAATGGATTGATAAAATGCAAGGCTTTCGGCACTTGGGGATCGTGACTCCAGAGTTGTCTAGCCCTGAGTTTTTCAATATATCTCTATTTATGGTAATATGACTTTGTTTTTGATTAAGTTAACTCGAGACGATGCCCGAGTATGTGGGCTTCACTTGGTGCCCTAAGGCCTTTGAGTCTGGGAGTCATCGACAAAGTCTTGCTACATGGGTTAATTTGATTAACTGCAATCTCAATTACTATAGCAATATTGCAAAAAAAAATCAAAAAAAAATAGGGATGAAGAATACTCATATTAGGATTAAATGTGATTCCACCTAACGCTTCCATGATTTCCCCCTTGAATGAAAATGAACCCCCATATCTATTGTGATTCACAACACATCATTACACCTAATTGAGTTGGATGAAGAATGATGATGGATTTGATCAAAGGAATGGGATTGGGATTGGGATATGATTATGAAAATATCTTGTATTAAAATATTTTGATGGGTTTCATGATTGTTTGTTATAAGGTTTTTTGGTGATCATTGTGTATTAAAATGTTTTTAGAAAAGAGAATTCGAATTTCATTTTTGATGAGATATATTTTGCTCGGGACTAGCAAAACTCAAGTTGGGGGGTGTGATTAGCCACTAAATGAGGATAATATTCATTGGTAATATATATAATATTCATGTTCTTTATTATTCATAAACACCATTTTAGTGCATTTTACACTTCGAACATCATTTCACATTATGAGTGGAATACCTTCTTAAAATGCACTATTATGTGGTACATTTTTTAACATCATTTAAAGTACCAAATGATTCATCTTATTATACATATTTTAATTTGATAATTTATCTACACTCCAATATGAACATGTTTCATTCAGGGATCAATGGAGAATTCATGGAGGATGATGGAGATATTTGGCAATGAAAGGAAGCAATTCTGGAGAAGGCAGATTGGACATCAGCCCACTGATGAGACTGTGGGGCCCAACATACAGGCCGAATTAATCCCAAATTTCGTGGGATGCTAGAATAAATGTATAGAAACAAATCACTCTTCAGGAGTTAATGCTAATTCGGCATCCATGGTGGTCATTTAGGCGGCCCAAGTTAGAGATACAATTCTGGGCCAGATTCTGCGGCCCAAAAAAACATCCCACTAATTTGATCATATCTCGTAATACACAACTCCAAATGGGCCCAAATTTTACAGGCGGTTATAAGACATCCGGATGTCAATTTTCTTCTTCTATGGACCACCCTGATTCGGCCATCTAGAAGGTCTTCCAGACGCGTCTGTTCGGTGAATGAAAACTGGCTGCCACCTCGGGTCAAACGTGGAAAAGTCCAAATTCCACAAGATTTCCACCACCTATAACCTACCAAAATTAATTAAGATTCTTTGTACTGTTGGTGGATCGACCCAAGGCTCCCAAAATGCCTATTTAAGGCAGTGGTGGTGAAGTATTTGAGAATCTTGGATGCTTTGTTCAATTGTAATGTTATGCTGCATTTTTTTTGCCTCAATTTTGTCTTTCACATGTAAGTTGTTCAATTCACTTTAGTTTCTTAATAAAAGTTCTTCTTCTACTCTTATTCTGTTGTTATTAATATCACTTTGATATCGTTGGATCAAGGTATGAATTTATTCACACCAACCCTTGTGAAATTATTCACACAACGGTGGAGTGATCGTTTTATTTTTGTTGTTTTCCTTACTTCTCCATTTCCTCCCTCATGAGTCTACTTTCCGCTTCCATTGAAACCATGGGATCAATGGAGGGATAACCCACTTATGGGTTGATCCAAGGGAGTAGAAAGGGGCTGGATTGGATGTTATTTATCACCTAATTAATGTATAATCACTTCTTTAATTGGGATTTTTATTTGATGATTTTTAAACTCCATCGTCCTTGTTGAATTTAAGGCCACACACTTCAAGTACTAATACGATCATTTACCTTGAAGTGCTCAAAACTTTGATCCTTCAAGTGTATAGGTTATTAGTATTAGAGGGTGTAGGAATTAAACCAGTAAGTGATGATGTTGTTTTATCTCCTTAAATGAACCCATCTCAAATTTAAGAAGTTGAAATCATTAAAAAGAAAATACGTCCAATCCACCCGAGCGATAACCTAGGATCAACTCATTCTTTTAAATTGAATCCACTTAAATATATTATATATCTTTAAAACCCATCCAAAATCAATCCAAGTTGGCCACTTCATAGCCAAAAATCCATTTCTTAGTTTTTGTATCTTAGTTATCTTCTTAGGTCTCTGTGGAATCGACAACCCAAGCTACACTACAAGGACCGTTCTACCCTTCTTCTCTTGGGTAAATTTGGGCGTGAACCAAATTTTGGCACCGTTGCCGGGGACCTAAGTAAGTTATCTTAGACACTTTCATCCTTTTTTTTTCATTCTACTTCTCTTTTCTCACTCCTCACTCCTATGGAATTCAATTTTGAACAAGTCCAAACATGGGAAACCTGTCCCTACTTTGATCACCCAACTCCATGTATGATGTACAATGACCATCCAAATTCCTACTTATGGGATCATCAACAACCTACTGAACCACAATGTTTTTGTTCATATGATCCACAATAAATTCCAACATATTATGAGTTCCAATACCAACAAGGCCAATCTGAACATCCTCCTTTGGAATTCTAACAACATAATTATCCACCTGAAATAGACCATATTTCTCAACCCCTTACCCATCATGATCCACAACCATTACTTGAAAAATTGTGTCAACAAATGGAAATAATGAATTCTGAGGTTTCATCATTGAGGTTAGAACTACAAAGCATTAAAAATTGTGAGGAACCCATCCCTACACAAACTATCCCTTCCATAACCTTATGTGAAGTGTCTAGTTTCTCACAAACCTCTCATGAATTTACTGAAGAGAAAACCTTTGGATTTGGGGAAGATAAAGGGGATCAAGGAATTGTTGAAGGGTCTTTAAATCAAGAAGAAATTGACTTTTTGGATTCAAAAGAGGAGAATTTGACATCATGGATTGAGTCTCATGAATATAACTCTGTTGATGATTTTTCAAAAAAACCAATCATTGAACCATTAAGAGAAATCACAATCTTTGAGTCCATACCCATTTCTAACACTGATATTTCCAATTTTTTGGTTGAATCTTCTATTCCAATGGAACCAATTCTATTGATAAATTTTGAAAATAAAATTGAGATCGATCCAAATTCCCAACCTATGTCTAAAAATGTTAGTCTGCCTGAACTCGAACATGTGTCCTTTCCATCCTTCCTCAAGTTTTCATTCATTGAGGATATCCTAAACCATCATGTTTTCATTGTTTCTTCTCTTGATATAAATAAAATTGGAATTACCCTTGATGTATTAGTCAAGACTAGAGAAGCAACTAGATCCACCATTTATGATATTCCTTGGATTTACCTGCTCATTTTAGAACAGAGGTTTGTGCATGAAACAAATTCTAAACATAGAATCAATCTCAACCTAGTAGAATTGGTGAAACATGTGGTCCTTAAAATGTTGAAATTTGGTATTGGATAAGTTGGGGGGTTCAAGTCGAGCTAACGACGTTAAACAAAGCACTGCATGGAAGGTAACCCATGGTTTTCAAGTTTCCTATCATTTTGTTGTTTTAATAAAATTTATATTTTAATTAATCATTTTTATATTTAAAAAAAATAGACTGTTGACCTGTTCTTCTATTATGAGTATGGATAGGTATGAAAGGGGAGCACCATATTCATCCGTGTCACGTGGTGTGATCCTTGAGTAATACCTTACCCAGAAATTTAAAAAAAGAAGACAATGTATCATCAGTTTATTTTATTTTATATATATACTTATATTTTACTTATATATATATATATACTCTTTTGTATTGTTTGTTTGTTTTTTTTCACTAGGGAACTCTGCAAGTGACATGGATATCAAAGGAATAAATTGGAGCAGCAAGAACTTGAAACTTCAACCACCAGGTGATTTCATTCCATGACCCTCATTTTCAATTTCCTTTTTGAACTTTCATTCTCTACCTCTACCCCTTCTAAATTTTCTTTTCTTTAAACACTGGGGACAGTGTTATTTTAAGTTGGGGGGGAGATAAAATAAAAAAAAAGCTTTTGTGTCAAAAAAAATGAATGATTTGAAAAAATAATTAAATGGAAGGAAAAATTCCTTTAACTTTGAACATGGTAATACGCATTGCACACTTTGAAACTGAATATCAAATAATTTAGCATACCCTAATTCTGATTTTAATCCTTTTATAATTTCATGAGCATAGATTTTGGAAAGCATGGCTGTCCAATGTGATATTTCATCGTTTATATTTTCATCCAAATAAAAAAATGCCACAATGCACGCCCTCTAGACTGTGGGGTACTAATTTGAATTTTTGGGGTCCCATAATAAATAGCATAGGCTGGTTTTATTTTTATGAATAATATGAGTATTCAAAAAAAACTAAAAAAAAATTAATAAAAAAACAAAAATAAATAAAAATAAAAATTTGCGTGTAGAGCAATGGATTGATAAAATGCGAGGCTTTCGGCACTTGGTGATCGTGACTCCAGAGTTGTCTAGCCCTGAGTTTTTCAATATATCTATATTTATGGTAATATGACTTTTTTTTTTATTAAGTTAACTCGAGACGATGCCTGAGTATGTGGGCTTCACTTGGTGCCCTAAGGCCTTTGAGTCTGGGAGTCATCGGCAAAGTCTTGCTACATGGGTTAATTTGATTAACTGCAATCTCAATTACTATAGCAATATTTCAAAAAAAATCAAAAAAAAAGAGGGATGAAGAATACTCATATTAGGATTAAATGTGATTCCACGTAGCGCTTCCATGATTTCCCCCTTGAATGAAAATGAACCCCCATATCTATTGTGATTCACAACACATCATTACACCTAATTGAGTTGGATGAAGAATGATGATGGATTTGATCAAAGGAATGGGCTTGGTATTGGGATCTTATTATGAAAATATCTTGTATTAAAATATTTTGATGGGTTTGATGATTGTTTGGTATAAGGTTTTTTGGTGATCATTGTGTATTAAAATGTTTTTAGAAAAGGGAATTCGAATTTCATTTTTGATGAGATATATTTTGCTCGGGACTAGCAAAACTCAAGTTGGGGGGTGTTATTAGCCACTAAATGAGGCTAATATTCATTGGTAATATATATAATATTCATGTTCTTTATTATTCATAAACACCATTTTAGTGCATTTTACACTTCGAACATCATTTCACATTATGATTGTAATACCTTCTTAAAATGCACTATTATGTGGTACATTTTTGAACATCATTTAAAGTACCAAATGATTCATCTTATTATACATATTTTAATTTGATAATTGATCTACACTCCAATATGAACATGTTTCATTCAGGGATCAATGGATAATTCATGGAGGATGATGGAGATATTTGGCAATGAAAGGAAGCAATTCTGGAGAAGGCAGATTGGACACCAGCCCACTGATGAAACTGTGGGGCCCAACATACAGGCCTAATTAATCACAAATTTCGTGGAATACTAGAAGACATATATAGGAACAAATCACTCTGCAGTAGTTAATGCTAATTCGGCCTCCATGGTGGTCATTTAGGCGTCCCAAGTTAGAGATACAATTTTGGGCCAGATTTTGCAGTCCAGAAAAACAGCCCACTAATTTGATCATATCTCGTAATCCACAACTCCAAATGGGCCCAAATTTTACAGGAGGTTATAAGACATCCGGAGCTCAATTTTCTTCTTCTATGGACCACCCTGATTCGGCCGTCTAGAAGGTCTTCCAGATGCGTCTGTTCGGTGGATGAAAACTGGCTGCCACCTCGGGTCAAACGTGGAAAAGTCCAAATTCCACAAGATTTCCACCACCTATAGCCTACCAAAATTAATTAAGATTATTTGTACTATTGGTGGCTCGACCCAAGGCTCCCAAAATTATTATTTAAGGCAGTGGTGGTGAAGGATTTTAGAATCTTGGATGCTTTGTTCAATTGTAATGTTATGCTGCATTTTTGTTGCCTCAATTTTGTCTTTCACATGTAAGTTGTTCAATTCACTTTAGTTTCTTAATAAAAGTTCTTCTTCTACTCTTATTCTGTTGTTATTAATATCACTTTGATACCGTTGGATCAAGGTGTGAATTTATTCACACCAACCCTTGTGAAATTATTCACACAACGGTGGAGTGATCATTTTATTTTTGTTGTTTTCCTTACTTCTCCATTTCCTCCCTCATGAGTCTACTTTCCGCTTCCATTGAAACCATGGGATAAATGGAGGGATAACCCACTTATGGGTTGATCCAAGGGAGTATCAAGGGGATGGATTGGATGTTATTTATCACCTAATTAATGTATAATCACTTCTTTAATTGGGATTTTTATTTGATGATTTTTAAACTCCATCGTCCTTGTTGAATTTAAGGCCACACACTTCAAGTACTAATACGATCCTTTACCTTGAAGTTCTCAAAACTTTGATCCTTAAAGTGTATAGGTGATTAGTATTAGAGGGTGTAGGCATTAAACCAGTAAGTGATGATGTTGTTTTATCTCCTTAAATGAACCCATCTCAAATTTAAGAAGTTAAAATCATTAAAAAAAATACGTCCAATCCACCCGAGCGATAACCTAGGATCAACTCATTCTTTTAAATTGAATCCACTTAAATATATTATATATCTTTAAAACCCATCCAAAATCAATCCAATTTGGCCACTTCATAGCCAAAAATCCATTTCTTAGGTTGTGTATCTTAGGTATCTTCTTAGGTCTCTGTGGAATCGACAACCCAAGCTACACTACAAGGACCGTTCTACCCTTCTTCTCTTGAGTAAATTTGGGCGTGAACCAATATCCCTAAGATAAAACTTGGTAAGAAGTTTCTGGAATCCTCTATGGTATTTTCCAGTGGCCATTAATACATATTTCTTATGAGAATCATATAAAATAAATGAACTCTACAAGGGATAATGAAAAGTAAATCAACATTTCATTATATAATTTTTTGGTAAAACAGAGAAAGTATATCGTAAAATTACCTTAATATTTTCCCAAAGGGTTTCCTTCATTATAGGATGGACAAGACTCCATTAATCTATGTAAATTGGCACATTCATTCTTATTATGACCCCAATATAACTAATAAACATTGACTTTTTGGGGTCAACTAGTTGGTGGTGTTGATTCCAGCTAACCTCAAATTTTATACCCTTGCTTCTTGTCTTGATAATTTTAGTTAACACAGTGATGCTACATCTTTGTTTTTAATAAACATGTTGTTGAGACCTTAATAATTCTATAGTTTCATCATCAACTATTTATTATTCCCTAATATTGGTAACACCATCATGAGAAGAAGTCACTATCTAGTCAAACGTTTAATTTAGATTATGTTAATACAACAGAGAACGCCGAATATTATGAGGAAAATCATATTATATTAAAATAACTTTAACCTTATCATAGAAATCTTTTTATTTACTTTAAAGGTTGAATGGATTTGGATCCTATATCAAGAATCCAAATCACCTCTTTGTGGCCCCCTCTAACATATAATACATATTCTATATTGGGACTGCCATAAAATGATTCTGATTTCCCAATGAAAGGATCATCCTTGATTGAATTTTCATCTGACCCTATAGTTGTTTTAGTTTCCAATAGGAAAATTGATCAATTCTTGTTTGTTGGATCTAAGACATAAAATACATGCACTTCTTGTGATTCCATTATGAATGGATCTTCCTTATACCCTTACACACTGAAATTCACCTTCACAAATCCCATTTCATTAACTTTAACTACACTCCTATTATCATCCCATTTTCAATGGAAAATCAGCACTTGAAATGTTGTATAATCCAACTTGTATATCTATTTGATGATACCAAAATATGACATGTTCTCATAAATTGGATTTATATCCTTGGGACCAAATATGTGCATCACTTTCTCTATAAGCATAACTCCACTATTTTGTATTGTACTATGATTATCTTGTTCTTTTATATAGAATGTATAAACATTAATTACAAAACCAGTGTAATATATAACATTCTCATTTTTTCCCCTCGCTATCCATCAAAGTTGTTCAGCAATTGAATTTAGATTTTCAGATAACTCTTTATAAAGATGATCTCATAACCATCATATAAACTATTGATTATGTGTATTTGATATCCATCCTTCAAACCTTTATGGATTCAAATGTTTAAGAATTAATTTGTGGGATTCAACATATGGATTAAAATCTTCACTATTATGTAAAATGTAAAGATGGAATTTCTCCCACTCTGTGATGGTAATTGTAACAAAAACTCTTTTGAAAATAACATCACCCATAAGGCATCCATTGTGACAAGACTTTGGGAGAATGATGTTATCAATATCTGATAGGTAATCTGTATAGAATTCAACAAATTCTTTAACAATATATCATTATTCAATACAACCATCTATCCGACTTCAATTATTAATACTCTATTTCATAATCTTCAAATATAATTTAATGGGGTACATCCATCTTTAATGGATAGGGCCACAAATTTGAACCTCTCTAACCAGGCGAACCATCAGGTGGACCATTATATCAAAGAATTATTATGGGAAGAACATATCTAATTCACATAATATGACTAAAACCTCCTTATTCATGATTATAAAATTCACCAGGTCTATAAATTTACTGTATATGGATTTAAAAAAGAAGTAGGGTCTAGTTAATATATGTCATACATTTTTAGGTAGAATGAAATGTAAAGAAACAAGCATAAAATCTTGCATGAAAACATGATAGTCATGTGATTTTATTCTCTATAACTTCAAATTAGTCCTTGATATGACATTCTTGTTATTTGATGAATACCCCTCTAAAACTTTTACGCCATTAAGGAAAATGAAAATTTTAATTTTTCTTGTCTCGATAGAGTGTAATCTATTTGAGGAAGAAAAGTTCCCCTTTTATCCTTCACTAGTGCCAAATCTTCCCTTATCTCTATGTTAATTGTGTCCAAACTAACCTTGATTCCATCTTTTGTTTTTTTAGTAACATATAGTAACATGCCAATAACACTATCAAATATATTTTTTCTACTTGCATGACATCAATAAAATGTATGATGTATAAAAACTTCTAGTATGATAATTCAAGGAAAATTGATCACTTTTCCCAACTGATTTCATAATTTTTTTATTTAAATGTTTTACTGGAAACAATGTCAAAATATTTTTATTTATCAAATAGTTGATCACCCATTAGTGGAGATAGTGTTGTACCTTGTTTGGTATTCCCATCAAATATTATTGTCTAGGGTTGGTATTTATGTCATCGAGGTAAAAAAATTTGATGTCCTAAAAACATAGTTTTTGAGGAATATTTCAACTAAACAGAGTGTGTGCATTCTTCACAAATGGGGCACCCCAACATTCCTTTAATGTTATAGCCTTAAAATTTTCCATAAGCAAGAAAGTCATTTATCATCCCATATAACATGGAACTCAATGTGAATTCTTCACTTCTATAAGAAAAATACATTATAAAACTTGTATCCCACATCAATTTTAGATCTTCAATCAATAGATCCAAATATACATTAATGTCATTACAGGGTTGTTTTGGTCTAGATATAAGAAGAGGCAACATAATGTATTTGTGCTTCATGCATAACCATGGTGGCAAGTTATAATTTACCAACATAACTATCCATGTATTATGAGTACTAATATCTAAAACAAAAGTATTTATTCCATCTATATATAATGCAAGATGGAATTTTATTGGTTAATTTCCAAATTTAGGATACTCGTAATCAATTTTCTTCTATTGAGAAGAGTCTGTTGGATGACGTAGTTTCCCGTATTTAATTCTTGTATCTACAAAAAATTTCAATTGTATCATGGTTTTCTAACATCCATATAGTCTTCTAAAATATTTAATGATATGAAAGTTCCACACAACTTTTGAAGTACTTGATTTATCTTTCTTGTATTGATTCATTCCACACTTAGGTAATTTTATGAGTGATTCATGTTCCTTGAAAAACAATGTGCAATAATTTGGATAAGCATGTATATTTTAGAGATCATACCCATTAAATGTAGCATTCATTTATTGTTATATGTTTGATAAAGAAGTTCATTTTTTCCGGTAGCATATCATTCTAGAGACAAAGTAGTTCTGTAAAGCTGGTGTTGCTCCATCCACTTCCAGCTTTCAAATTATATAAATTTAATATAGCTGACAATGTTGAGTATTTAGTAAATATGGTATAAAATGGTATCTTAACACAACTATTTAACTTCTCAAACAACTTTGGACAATCATGAAGGCCATCTTCAATTTCCATTATCATTTCCTCTATACAATATCCATTGTAATTTACGTTGGTATTCATATCAACTGATCCATAAAGCATTGTATCATCCCAATTGGTGTGCATATTCATTCTTTCCCCATGTTTATTCTAACATTTATAGATATTATATATTCCATGAAAAAGAAAATTTTCTTCCAACTCTTCCAGACTAATTTGTCTTTAATAATAATAATATAAACATGGACAAAGGATTTGAGAAGGGTCGTATGCATGCTCTATTTCAAACTTGATGAACTATTTAACTCCATCTTTATACTCTTTTGTCATATGATTAGTGTGAATCCATTTTTGATTCATATACATCCTATTAGGTTCTTTAAATATTCATTTTGTACAAAAAATAAATAAATACACATAAGATATTCATAATCAAAGGAGAAAGTTATAGATAATTCTAATAAGGGGAACCTAACATTTGAAGGTTATCGGTTATGATTCCTAACAAGTAATAATTTTACACAAGGGTGACATGAAAAGAAACAGCCTAAGGTAAACATGTGTTTTTTGGTCCAGGTTCTCGATTTGATGTTCTGTGGGACAAAAAGGTGGTTAACGAAATTTATTTATTATTGGATGGCAGACTTCCCTTGGAAATTATTGTTCTTTATTGTCATTTAATTGGTACCTAGCTTTCTAAATTTGTGTAAAATATATTTCCTTGGAACATACAAGGTCATGTAATCATCATATTTTGAAACAGGGTCAAGGATCTTGAAATTTCATGAAATTAATGGATGAAATTGTTATTGATGACAGAAGTGCAGTTGGATTACATGTTACTCTTTTTTCTATAGATTATTCTAGACCATGTATTATAGGTACTTAAAAATAGCACAAATACTTTCTATTTAAAAACATTCCAAAAAAATTAGTTATCATGGATTTCACATCATTGAGATCCAAAACATTCTGATTCCAAATCTAGCAATGACACAAATCACTATAAGCTATCTCACACATCTAGTATTCAAAAACTTCATAGGTATATCCAAAAGAGTATACTAATTCTTAATAAATTCCATACCACATGTACAGTTAGGGGAGATTATAATAAACTTTATAAAATTATTCCACTATCTTCTAATCGTGTATGTGTCTAAGATAAATGTGTTTTAAATTAGAACTTTTTATGGGTGACACTCAAACCATTCCTAATGATACACAATAGATCAAAATAATAATAATATTATGTATAAGGATTAATCAAAATAAATAATGTTATAAATAAGAAGATGAAACTTATACATACCCACACACCTTAAATGATGAAAAAAATTTCCTTGTCCATCCATAATATTTAAGGTAACTAGATAAGAAAATGAATCTGAAAATCATTTTCTTAACATCTATTTTAACCAAGGAAAACTCACAACACCTTCAATCCTAGGAGTCCAATTCTGAAACAAAAATAAATAGAACACTCTAAAGCACCTTGAAACCTCCTTAGGAATTGATAGGTCCATTATATAAAAATTTACTAGAAATTAAGGTGAAACATGTTGAATAAAAAATGATTTTGTGTCCTCACATAATGGGAAAACCCCATACCCTTTCAACTCTATTCAAACGTGATATAAACCTTATAGTATAATATCATATTTTATATACCTCAAACCTTATATATTAATATGATCATATTCTAAATACCTAAAACAAAACACATGATAAACCTATATAAGAAACCCATTTAATAGGTATCTCAAATCAATGATAAGCTTAATCAAAACCATGTGTTTACATTTAAAACAACATATTCATATTTTTAACTCTAAAAAATTTAATCCAATGTGTATTTTCAGAAAAAAAAAATGATCATTTATCCATTTAATCAAGTTGGCCCTTTAGAAATAAATTTTATAAAATCCTTGACAATTTATATTCATTTTCAAAACCAACTCACTAAATCAACTACAGAACCATTTCATAGAAATCACTATAAGATAATAAAATTTAATTACCAACCTATTTTTTAATTTCAAAACCCCTAAATCCATTCTTCATTTTAAGATATTTTCAAAATCAAAAGTAAAAAACTATATTGAGTTTTGAATCTAGATAACCAAAATCCATAATTTCATAAAATTATAAAATCCACCTTCAAATAATACATATAAAAAAAAAACTCTCCCCAAAAAGAAAAATACATAGGGGGGATGCTTGCTGTGTCGGTTGTTCGAGGGAGTGGAAGATGGGGAAAGGATGGTTATCGGAGGGCTGCTTTGTGAAAGTGGTTGGTTGGCCTGAGCTGAAGATAGAGTCAAGGTGGAGGAAAGAAATAAATAAAACACAAAAAAATATAGCATGGGTTGAACTAGGTATGTGCGAGAGAGGTGATCGATGACATAGATAAACACGGTAGGAGGAGAAATAATGATATGCCTTAGATTTGAGTGAGTTGATTCATCCAAGAGAAGGTTAAGGGGGTTTGATGATAGAGATGAACTTTTGCTGGAGCTTGAATGGTGTGAGGAAAATCGATTCTGTTAGGGTTTTGTTTAAAATACCAGGATGGATTTTATCAGCGCTTTCAAAAAACCATAGATAAAGAGGGGTTTTATCAGTGCTTTCTTGGCATTGATAAACATATATATTTATCACCACTAAAAAAGCACTGATAAAGACCTATGTAATTAATTTTAATAATATAATTAAAAAATTAAAATGTATATAATTATAAATAAATAAATATAAAGGTATATAATTATAAATATATTAAAATAATTGTAAATATATATTTATAAATAAATATTTTTATAAATATTTTTATATAATTATAAATATATTTATATATTTATATATATTTATATAATTGTATATATTTATACAATTATATATATTTATATATTTATATATATTTATATAATTATATATATATTTAATAAATATAAATAAATATAAATATAAATATAGTGAATATAATCATTATTTAAATATATTTATTATAAGTTTATAATTATTTGAATATATAATTATTTATTTATAATTATATAAATACCTTTTTAAAATATATTTATTTATAAATATATTTTTAATTTTATTAATGAATATATAATCTTAAATGAATGAATGTTAAAAATAAATGAAATTGAATAATTAAAAATGATCAGTCTTTAAAAATGTTATAAAAATTTGATAAGTTTTATTAATTATACAAATTATTAAAAAAATATGCATATATATTTAAATGAGGATGAATACATATTGAAAATATTGAAATATAGTAAATAAATATGTATAAATAAATATTATAAAATGATGAAATTACCAAAAAAAAATATTAAAAATGAATAAATAATACTAACTAAAATAATATTAAAAATAAATAAATAAAATTTACCGATTAAAAACTCAATATATTAAATATATCATGTTACTAAATTAAATTCTAAAATGAATATTAAAATTTGAATAAATTTCATAAATACTACGTGTGAGTGTTTCTATATAAGATTTCATTAATTATGTTTAATAACCCGAAGGCCCGAACCCGTAGGCCTAATATGACCAAGCAAGCCCGCCTTTCCTGGTCTGATAGTGCGCCTTCACCTGCTTGATGTGCCCATCATGCATGAGTAACTGTCACTAGACCCACACCCTACCACTGCCCCCCCCCCCCACCAAGGGTCATCATCAATCCTGCATCTCACACTAAGGGAACTAGTCGTTTCCCCCTCTCGACATACCGATTCACCCACTAGAGCTGCCAAACCAGCTATTCATTCGTTCCTTCCACCATTGTAATGGATGAATCCGCTAGTCAACGACATGCCACTATTGATCGAGCCACCTATAAGAACCCAGTTCTTTCTTGAGGTATATAATCTTTTACTTTCCATAAATTTTTAGTTTAAATGCATAAATACCGCCTAATGTGAATTCCCTTTGAGGTCATGGAACCATCAGGTGTGTTTGGGGCTTGTTTAGAACCCGAAACCCACTTTTGGGGAGAAATAGGCCTACCGTAAGGTTAGTAGAAACCATGCAGGGTAGGCCGTACAATTACTACTAATCGTACATGGGTGGACAGTGAGCCAAAGAAGCCTACACATTTTGAAAAACCATGTAGATGGAGGTTCACTCCTGTGCAGTGCCCTCTGTAGGTTTTGACAGTGGGCTGAGACATCGTTTGTGCATGATTAGTCAAACCGTTCAAAGTGCCCCTTCTTACAGTAGTGGGTGCATGGTTGGCACACAGTTTGGACAATCATGTGGCCCGGTATTTTGTGTAAAATTACAATTTTTCCATTAAAATATTTATAATTTCAAACTAATTTTCACTTTACCTCCATTGCACAACTATGGTCATTTGAGAGCTTCCCTTTGATGTATAAACTAATAATCAAGAGATCTCCTTCGTTTGAGCTCGGAATCAAGATCCGTCAGAATCATCAGATCCATCTCGATAAGATATCAATTAATTTTATGTCATTATTTATTATTTTTGGTATCAATTGTGCTATTTGGGTGCAATATAATATGCCATACTTTTAGGGTTTTCATTCTTTCTTCATTTTTCTATCGATCTGAGTCGAATTAGGAGCCAATACTGGAGGATCACTCCACTACAGACCTACAGTAGGTGGTATCATGATTTTTCCTTAAAATATGAGTTTTTAAATATATATCATTGTGTCACGCACCCAATTATCAGATTGATTCCCTTGAAATGGAATTTAATCCTTGTTTAAAATGGATAGGAATGCCCTATGTAACTAATGAGACCCGTTGATGAATGATTAAAGGTTATAAACCCTAAATTGGAACCACCCCTTCGGTACATTGTTTAATAAATGGACCACCATGGGTGGCATATGAATTGGTCAATTTTAAGTGCACCATTACTCCTTGCTATGGGATATTAAATGATTGATTATAAATTGTAAAGTTAATTGATTAAAGAAAGCGAATGGATGACCATGTCCTTAGGATTTGGCCATGTACTTTTCTTTCTTAAGCATATGTTGCTTCTTATAATGAAATTCCCATGAGAGATAATTAAGAGGCTAATCCTTCTAATCTTATCCCATGCCTTGAGCCATATTCTAAGGTGAGGGTTAAATAAAATGATCATGGTGATGAACTTTTAATTAATTAATTTAATTTCATTGAATGCTTATAATATGAAAGGCATTGTCGTGGGCACTCTCAAACAAAATGTGATTTTTTGGGTACTTGGGTACAGCAGAGTGTATAGCATCCCGTCTTTTTATAACATAACTTTCATTTCATTACACGGAACTGAGGATCGTTAAGGTTTAGTGTCTTGGAAACAAGGAACATAATACACGAAAAAAACATAAAACATTCTTCTTAAACACTTGAAGGCTTCTCCTTAAGTTCATCCTAGGTTCATTACTGCATCTCATAACCTGGGGACATACATCAAAAGAAAGGGTGAGCAGAAGGCCCAGTAAGGGAAACAAGAGAAACATTTTACATGTGAACATGAGATACTTCAATAAGGACATGAAAAGAACTTTAAGGCATGAAAAAGAAATCATGAGATAAATCATAATAAAAATAACATTTTTCATAACTTGAAGATGTGGCTGTAAAATTTAATATTGACAATCGTTTCGTTTCACCAAGGTCCATCCCCAAGGTGTCGTTAAAAATTACCAAGGTTATTCACCAAGGCGTCATTAAAATGGTCATCTCTAGAGATTAAGTCTTTACCCAATGCATTGGAGCGCTATCAGGGCGCACCCTTAATTTTCCTTTATTATCATGTGAGACACATATATCATCATCAAACATTTCATAAATAACCCATATAGCATAAAATAAATGGGTTTCATTTCAAAATCATAATGTTTTAAAAACTGCTTTAAAGACATGATCTTTACGTTACTTTAAACCCACGGAAAGGGAAAGCGGGTATCATGTATCTAAATCCTAGAATTTAAAATAGAACATTTTGATATATATGTGATTACCCCTATAGAAATAAGATCTTTGAGTATTCACTTTATAACATAAAATAATTTTGAGAAAAGAGAGGCATTTTGAGACAAAAATTCTGCAGCATAACGGCTATGTTACAAGGTTTTAGAAAACTTTAAAAAGAGGGGGAACATGGGTCGGACAATCATAATTGACCCATAAAACAGTAGAGGGTCAGAATAAGAAGGATATATGGACATGGTGATGCAATTTCAAGGAAATATCATTTGAAATGAAAAACATGGAAGGAAGACAAAAATTTGATTTCTCTTATGAAAATTCAGCAGCCTAACGGCGTCACTTAAACTTCAACAAAAATGAATTGAACAGATCAAATAGGGTCTCTCATCATATGATCATAAGAGATCAGTATGATAGATATAGAGATCATACCCCAACATAATAAAAAGGAACTTGAAATATTTGACATGAAAATCGAACTTGAAAAATGAGAGGGGTGAAAGAATCACTTAAAAATTCGGCAGCCTAACGGCGTCACTTAAACTTTCATAAAACGAAATGATGAGAGTAAGAGGGGATCTCTCATCATATAAACATGAAAGGGCAGTAAGAGGAATATAAAAGAACATACTCTCACATAATAACATGGAGCATAAAAGGAATGACATAAAAGAGATTACATGAAAAGAAAGAGAGAGGTCGGATCCCTTACCTTAAAACGTGACTCTTGAAACTCAAAGTTTTGGACCTTTAGGGCTTGGGGAACCTTGGGAGGACTCCTTGGGATGTAAGGAGACCATAAATTCGTTGGGAGAGAGTTTGGAGTGAAAACTAAAGGAGGAAAGGGTGGGTATTTATAGGGAAAGTGAGGGGACAAGGCATTAATGGCCAAGGGACACCTCATTAGTGGTTTTGGCAAAACCATGGGCTTGCCCATGGTATTTGCCCATGGTATTGGCCACTTGGGACACCTCATACCTTATATTACTATTCATAAGTCAACCATATTGATTACATACTTAATACATCATTTAATGATGTCATTAAACACCCGTAACTTAAAAACTATACTTTCACTATTCATCGAAAATTCAACTTTCTCATAATAATCCCAAAATTTCACCTTAACCAAATATCAATGATTTGATTTCAAAAATGAAATCCATTTTATAAAAATAGTTTTCTAAATATTTTTAATTAAATTTTTAATTAAAAACACGATTCACCGAAAATTCATTTTTTTCAAAAAAATCCCCAAAAATTACCTTTACATAATATCGACGCTATGAGTTCAAAAATAAAGTCCTTTTTATAAAAATAATTTTCTAATTATTTTTAATTAAATTTTTAATTAAAAAACACTATTCATCCGAAAAAACTAATACTTGACTAATAATTTATGATGCCGTTATTTACCCATTTTATTGAATCACATTACTTAATCTAGGTGTCTAAATTATATTAAAACTTTTTTTGAGTGAAATTACTAATCCATTTGGTCACATTACTAATCCTAAGCGTAAAATCACTATTCATAATTTACTATTCATCAAAAATTAAGTTGATCTTATTAGACTCCAAATTCCTTACTGAACACTTTTGTAGAAGACCATTTTTTGAAAATCATTACACGTCATTAATTATTTAGGGTTTACATAAATGTTTTAAAATATCCCTTTTCCAAAAATTCATCAATAAAATATATCCTAAAATTATCCGGACAAAATAAATTCCACAAACGTCACTAAAGGAAGAGATCTCAATTTATTCACCCGAAAGGATTACACAAGGAAGCTAGGGTCTCGTCACGTAGCCCTTTATAACACCGGCATAAGACCTAAGTGTAAGGTGTGCTATGGTGAGAGAATCTGAGGGAGGCTCAGATAACATTGCCCTAGTAGTAATATCTACTAACTTGAACTTCTCCCGTAGGCATTTCCGTTCAAGATTGACACGCTGGAGTTCGGCTTGGGCTTGGTCAAAAGCGAAGCCCACAGATGCTACCTCCTTCCCAAGCTCTGATAAGTGGGCTTCATAAGGGTCGAGTCTACTAGATGAATCCATCGACTCCTCTTTCTGCATTAACCATTAACATCTTATTAAAACATTAAGAGTAAGTTAATTATACTACTCAAAAAGATTGGGTCGTTACATTCTTCCCCCCTTAAGAAATTTCGTCCCCGAAATTTGTACTTGAGGCCTAGTCAAAAAGGTGAGGGTACTTTTGCTTCATTGCTTCCTAAGGCTCCCAAGTCACTTCTTCATATTTATGATTCCTCCACAACACTTTCACAAGGTGGGTAGTCTTGTTTCGTAGGACCTTGTCTCTACGGTCCAAGATCTCCACTGGCTGCTCCTCATAAGAGAGGTCATGTTCCAGTTGTACCACCTCTGGGTTCAGTACATGTGAAGGGTCGGGTATGTACTTCCTTAAGAGAGATACATGGAAGACATCATGAACTTGAGCTAGGTTCGGTGGAAGTGCTAGACGATAGGCCACTGCTCCTATGCGATCAAGGATTTCATAGGGGTCAATGTACCTAGGGCTGAGCTTCCCTTTCTTCCCAAACCGCATGACTCTCTTCCATGGAGAAATTCGAAGGAAGACTTTGTCACCAACACCAAACTCCAAGTCCCTTCGAAGATTGTCAGCATAGCTCTTCTGCCGACTCTGAGCAGCCTTTATGTGTTGTTGGATGGCATGAACCTGTTCTGTCATCTCTTGCACAAGATCAGGCCCAAGAAGCTTTCTCTCACCAGTTTCATCCCAACAAGTGGGAGTTCTACATCGCTTTCCATACAGAGCTTCATAGGGTGCCATCTGAATACTCGAATGGAAGTTGTTGTTATAAGAGAACTCAACTAATGGGAGGTGTTGATCCCATCCACCTTTAAATTCCATTGAGCATAATCTCATCATGTCTTCGAGTGTCTGAATAGTCCTTTCAGATTGGCCATCAGTTTGAGGATGATAGGCCGTACTAAAATTCAATTCAGTATTCAGAGCATGTTGAAGACTTCTCTAGAATTTTGATGTGAATCTTGGGTCACGATCAGACACAATGGATAGTGGTACCCCATGTAGCCTTACCACTTCCTTCACGTATATCTTGGAAAGCTGATCCAGAGAGAAATCTTCCCGAATAGAGATAAAATGAGCCATCTTGGTGAGACGGTCCACAATAACCCATATCGCATTGTTTCCTTTGGATGTTTTCGGGAGACCAGTTACAAAGTCCATAGTGATATTATCCCACTTCCATACTGGTATGGGTAGCGGTTGTAATACCCCCTTAGGAAGTTGTCGTTCTGCCTTTACTTGCTGACACACCAGGCACCTTGTAGTGTAATCAGCAATCTCCCTCTTCATGTTATCCCACCAATAATGATCACGAAGGTCTCTATACATCTTAGTGCTTCCCGGATTTATGGAGAAAGTAGAGCTATGAGCTTCATCCATCAGTTATTTCTTTATCTCCGGAATATATGGAACACATAGTCTTGTACGAAATTTCAATACACCTTCTTGATCAATATTGAAATCAGGGAACTTCCCATCTTTTATAGCCTCCAACTTCTCCTGCAGCAAAGGATCTTCTTTTTGAGCCTTCTTGATCTTCTCTAGTAATGAAGGTTGAGAAATCATTTGGGATAGGGTTGATGATGTCCCTTTCCTTATAATTCCCATGTCCAATTTTACTAGATCTTTAATCAAGGGATCTCCTAGGATCCTCATTGTTTCCAGAACAACAGGATCTTTCCTGCTTAACGCATCCGTGACTTTGTTTGCTCTTCCAGGGTGATAATGAATTGAACAATCATAGTCTTTAATAAGCTCCAACCATCTCCTTTGTCTCATGTTCAATTATTTCTGTGTGAAAATATACTTTAGACTTTGGTGGTCAGTGTATATATCACATTTCTCCCCATAAAGATAGTGCCTCCATATCTTTAGAGCAAAAACAACTGCCGCCAGCTCTAGATCATGCGTAGGATAATTCTTCTCATGAATCTTCAACTGTCGAGATGCATAAGCAATTACCTTGTCATTTTGCATGAGGATGAACCCAAGCCCTTTCAGAGATGCATCGCTAAAAATAATGAATCCTTCTCCGATAGAGGGTAGTGTTAACACAGGTGCAGTAACCAATCTCTTCTTCAGCTCTTGGAAACTTTCCTCACATTCCTTTTTCCAGATGAACTTAATCCCTTTTCGAGTCATCTTGGTTAGTGGATTAGAAAGCCGTGAAAAGTTTTTCACAAACCTCCTATAATATCCCGCTAAACCAAGGAAACTATGAATCTCAGTTACTGTTGTGGGTTGAGGCCACTCCTCCACAACCATTGTCTTTTCAGGGTCAACCGAGATTCCTTCATTGGTTACGATGTGCCCCAAGAAAGCCACTTGTTATAACCAAAACTCACACTTTCTGAACTTCCCAAAGAGCCTCTCCTTCCGCAGAGTTTTCAATATAACCCTTAGATGATCTTCATGCTCCTCACGAATTTTTGAATATATCAAAATATCATCAATAAAAACTACCACAAAGTTATCAAGGTAGTCCTTAAAGACTCTATTAATCAAATCTATGAAAATAGTAGGAGCATTAGTCAAGCCGAAGGGCATAATAGTAAACTCATAATGCCCATATCTTGATCGGAAGGCAGTCTTTGGAATATCTTCCTTCTTCACCCTTAGTTGATGATAACAAAATTGAAGGTAAATCTTAGAGAAGAATTGAGCCCCGCTAAGTTGGTCAAATAAATCATCAATTCTTGGAAGAGGATATCTGTTCTTCACTGTGATCCCGTTAAGTTCTCTATAATCAATGCATAGCCACATTGATCCATCCTTCTTCTTCACAAAGAGAACTGGTGCTCCCCAAGGAGACACACTTGGTCGGATAAACCCCTTCTCCAACAAGTCTTGGAGTTGTTTCTTTAACTCTTCTAGCTCCACATTTTCCATTCTATACGGAGTCTTTGATATCGGTTGAGACCCAAGTACGAGTTCAATGGAGAACTCTACATCTCTTTCTGGGGGAGGTCCAGGTAACTCCTCGGGAAATACATCCATGTATTCCTGAACAATAAGAACATCTTCTATTTCTATGCTCCCTTTTCCTTCTTCATCATCACCGATTAACTCCATAAAGAAAGCTATAGGAGGTGCTTCTAGATAGGGATCAATTCGGGATATCTCTCCTCGGAAGATAACTGTAGGTCGTTCGTTCAAGACTACTGAGATTTCCTTACTTCTGCATTTGATCTTAGCATTATACTTTGAGAGTCAGTCCATCCCTAGTATAATGTTGAATTCCATCATGGGAATGACTACTAGATTTGCGATAAGATTGTGCTCACCAAAGTAAACACTAGAGTCTCTAAATACTATTGATGCAAGGATAATCCCACTTGGAGTATTTACTGACAACTCTACCTCTAGCAGTTCAGGGATTGATTCTATATTCCTTGCAAACTTGGAGGAAATAAAGGAATGCGTAGAACCAGAATCAAATAAAGTACTTGCTAGTTTTGAGAGGACAACAAGAGTACCTGCTACCACATCGTTCGGAACTTCAACTTTAGTTGTTGTGATAGCGAAAGCACGACCTTGCTCCCTTGGCCTCTGCTGAGGTTGATGGTGATTCCCCTCCACCGCCCTCGGATTTGGACATTGGTTAGCAAAGTGCCCAAGCTGTCCACACTTGAAGCATGTGACTTCGGGTAGGGCCATAACCATCTTTCCTCTGTCATTAGTGTTGGGAAGCTGAGGCTACACCTCACTATGACAGTTCCGAGCAATATGGCCTCCTCTTCCACACTTGTAGCACTTGCCACTTCCATTCAAGCAGTTCCCCAGATGATTCTTCCCACATTTATTGCATGTGGTAAGTTGCATTTTCTTTCCACCTCTTCCCTGATCAAAAGACTTCCCTAAACTGGGCTCCAACGATCTCTTCTTTTCATTTGGTTTGTGAGACCACTGTGTCTCACCAAACTCCAGCTCGACTTTCATAGCACTTCGAACTATTTCTTCATAGCTATCATAGTCCCTGTTGGCTAGATTCTTCCGCAGATGAGGTCGTAGTCCACCAAAGAATCTATCAACCTTCCCATTAGGGTCCATGACAAATCTTTAGGTATAATGGGAAAGCCTTGTGAAGTTCATCTCATAGCTTCCGATATATTCGTTCTCCTTCTGCTTCAGCTCGAGAAACTCTTTCTCCATTCTCATTCTCATGGAAAGAGGGAAATACTTGTTAAAGAAAATTCCCCAAAATTCTTCCCACTCCATAGCTTCTATCTCTCCTCGTGGCTTCGTGTTTTTGATCAGTGACCACCACTGATCAGCTTCTCCCTCTAGGCGGTAAACAGCAAGGGTGACTTTTTCTTGTTCCGAACAATGAAGTATAGAAAAGATCTTTTCAATGGATCTTATCCATTGTTCCGCAACCAATGGGTCAGTAGATCCACTGAATGTTGGCGGTCGTTGATGCATGAAGGACTCAACAGAGTGTTGTTCCCTTCGTGGTGAGGTCGGCCTCTCAGCTTGATTCAAGTTATTACTCATAACTTGAGTCAGTTGGTTCATCATTTGCATAAATGTTTCCATTCCGGCTTCCATCGGAGGGCCGTAAGCACATGGTGCATTGCGGTCACCATCGGAATGGTTCCTCCTATTGCCCTCCATTTTCTAAAAGAATAAAGCCTTAGTAAGAAACTTATTTCATTTATGAATCTTTTAACTAAGACTTCATGCTTAGACAATTACACTTTTCTATAATTCCTTCATAATGATTCATAAAAATCTTGTTATTAACCAAACATATCCCCCAGGAGTGTCGTAACCAAGAGTGCAGCAAGGCCCGTTATCGTGCACCAGTTCCCGTTCGAGTCTAGCTCAAAGCGGTGTTTTCGGGTTTTACCCCTATGTACATCTGTGCCAGAGCCACCTCTACCTGCTCGTATCCAGACAGGGATGTATTTGTTTGATAAACCACTTACTCAATACTTACCAAAATACCAGGAAGTTTTCCTGTATTTAAACTTTTCTATAGGGTTCTTCCTAAAGTTTTTATATCCTAATTTCCACAAATAACTAAACCATCCTTTGATACCAACTATAGCATCCCGTGTTTTTATAACATAACTTTCATTTCATTACACGGAACTGAGTATTGTTAAGGTTTAGTGTCTTGGAAACAAGGAACATAATACATGAAAAAAACATAAAACATTCTTCTTAAACACTTGAAGGCTTCTCCTTAAGTTCATCCTAGGTTCATTACTGCATCTCATAACCTGGGGACATACATCAAAAGAAAGGGTGAGCAGAAGGCCCAGTAAGGGAAACAAGAGAAACATTTTACATGTGAACATGAGATACTTCAATAAGGACATGAAAAGAACTTTAAGGCATGAAAAAGAAATCATGAGATACATCATAATAAAAATAAAATTTTTCATAACTTGAATATGTGGCTGCAACATTTAATATTGACAATCGTTTCGTTTCACCAAGGTCTATCCCCAAGGTGTCGTTAAAAATTACCAAGGTTATTCACCAAGGCGTCGTTAAAATGGTCATCTCTAGAGATTAAGTCTTTACCCAATGCATTGGAGCGCTATCAGGGAGCACCCTTAATTTTCCTTTATTATCATGTGAGCCACATATATCATCATCAAACATTTCATAAATAACCCATATAGCATAAAATAAATGGGTTTCATTTCATAATCATAACGTTTTAAAAACTGCTTTAAAGACATGATCTTTATGTTACTTTAAACCCACGGAAAGGGAAAGCGGGTATCATGTATGTAAATCCCAGAATTTAAAATAGAATATTTTGATATATATGTGAATACCCCTGTAGAAATAAGAGCTTTGAGTATTCACTTTATAACATAAAATAATTTTGAGAAAAGAGAGGCATTTTGAGACGAAAATTCTGCAGCATAACGGCTATGTTACAAGATTTTAGAAAACTTTGAAAAGAGGGGGAACATGGGTCGGACAATAATAATTGACCCATAAAACAGTATAGGGGCATAATAATAAGGATATATGGACATGGTGATGCAATTTCAAGTACATACCATTTGAAATGAAAAACATGGAAGGAAGACAAAAATTTGATTTCTCTTATAAAAATTCGGCAGCCTAACGGCGTCACTTAAACTTCAACAAAAATGAATTGAACAGATCAAATAGGGTCTCTAATCATATGATAATAAGAGATCAGTATGATAGATATAGATATCATACCCCAACATAATAAAAATGAACTTGAAAGATTTGACATGAAAATCGAACTTGAAAAATGAGAAGGGTGAAAGAATCACTTAAAAATTTGGCAGCCTAACGGCGTCACTTAAACTTTCATAAAACGAAATGATGAGAGTAAGAGGGGATCTCTCATCATATAAACATGAAAGGGCAGTAAGAGGAATATAAAAGAACATCCTCTCACATAATAACATGGAGCATAAAAGGAATGACATAAAAGAGATTACATGAAAAGAAATAGAGAGGTCGGATCCCTTACCTTAAAACGTGACTCTTGAAAATCAAAGTTTTGGACCTTGAGGGCTTGGGGGAACCTTGGGAGGACTCCTTGGGAGGTAAGGAGACCAGAACTTCGTTGGGAGAGAGTTGGGAGTGAAAACTAAAGGAGGAAAGGGTGGGTATTTATAGGGAAAGTGAGGGGACAAGGCATTAATGGCCAAGGGACACCTCATTAGTGGTTTTGGCAAAACCATGGGCTTGCCCATGTTATTTGCCCATGGTATTGGCCACTTGGGACACCTCATACCTTATCTTACTATTCATAAGTCGACCATATTTATTACATACTTAATACATCATTTAATGATGTCATTAAACACCTGTAACTTAAAAACTATACTTTCACTATTCATCGAAAATTCAACTTTCTCAGAATAATCCCAAAATTTCACCTTAACCAAATATCAATGCTTTGATTTCAAAAATGAAATCCATTTTATAAAAATAATTTTCTAAATATTTTTAATTAAATTTTTAATTAAAAACACTATTCACCGAAAATTCATTTTTTTCAAAAAAATCCCCAAAAATTACCTTAACATAATATCGACGCTCTGAGTTCAAAAATAAAGTCCTTTTTATAAAAATAATTTTCTAATTATTTTTAATTAAATTTTTAATTAAAAAACACTATTCATCTGAAAAAACTAATACTTGACTAATAATTTATGAAACCGTTATTTACCTATTTTATTGAATCACATTACTTAATCTAGGTGTCTATATTATATTAAAACTTTCTTTGAGTGAAATTACTAATCCATTTGGTCACATTACTAATACTAAGCGTAAAATCACTATTCATAATTTACTATTCATCAAAAATTAAGTTGATCTTATTAGACTCCAAATTCCTTACTGAACACTTTTGTAGAAGACCATTTTTTGAAAATCATTACACATCATTAATTATTTAGGGTTTAAATAAATGTTTTAAAATATCCCTTTTCCAAAAATTCATCAATAAAATATATCCTAAAATTATACAGACAAAAGAAATTCCACAAACATCACTAAAGTAAGAGATCTCAATTTATTCACCCGAAAGGATTACATAAGGAAGCTAGGGTCTCGTCACATAGCCCCTTATGACACCGGCATAAGACCTAAGTGTAAGGTGTGCTATGGTGAGAGAATCTGAGGGAGGCCCAAATAACATTGCCCTAGTAGTAATCTCTACTAACTTGAACTTCTCCCGTAGGCGTTTCCGTTCAAGCTTGACACACTGGAGTTCGGCTTGGGCTTGGTCCAAAGTGAAGCCCACATATGCTTCCTCCTTCACAAGCTCTGATAAGTGGGCTTCATAAGGGTCGAGTCTACTGGATGAAGCCATCGACTCCTCTTTCTACATTAACCATTAATATCTTATTAAAACATTAAGAGTAAGTTAATTATACTACTCAAAAAGATTGGGTCGTTACAGAGTGGTTGACCAAGCTAGTCTCTCAAAGGAGAAAGTAAATTAAAACATCTTATTAAAGGTATTATAAAAATATAATAAAATATAATAAAAACACTACTTGAAAGGATTTATGGGGTTTTATCATTTATAAAACTAGAATAATTTTGTTGGAAGAACATTTCATTTTTTTTGTTTTTGATTTTGAAATGAAGTTCAATTAAAATGACGCAACAAGAAGATGTTTTTTTAGAAAATATTTTAAAAGGAATAATCGATATAACTCTACCTCTTCACTCAATTATTTATAATTATCATTTAAATTAACATCCACTTAATTATATTCCCCTAATTTTTTAACCCTTTAACCCTATGAGAGTTAACTTAACCACAAAGATGAAATTACTTAAACCCTAGGCTAGTTTCGAAACATGCAATCACAGCACCCTGCTTTGATTGATGTTCTTAGGTTAGCTTATGGTCAGTGGTTAATTAGAGAACATATACACTCTGGAAATGAGGATTTATTGAGTTTAGATATTATATTCGAACTCTATACATTTATCTGGTGTGGTCTTGTATTACCAATTAAGATCGCACTCTCACAATTTACATAACTTCTGACCTCACGTGTTTTTTTTTGTTCAATTTCTTGATTAGTTTAATTTAAATTAAAAACTCAATTGATATTTCATATAAATTGAATTACAGTATATCATTGATTCAAAATAAATAAATGAATAAGATAAGATGTAGATCGATTAATAAGAAAACTACTCTTCCATGGGCGGTGTAGTCATCGTAGAAACATTTTTCTTTCACAAGAGTTTAGAAAGGGTATAAACCAATATTGTTTCTACTCTTGAATTCCATACCAAATAAAAATATTAAGAGAAGAATAAATTTTAACAAAACATAAGAAATAAGAATAAATAAAAGTGGAACTAAGAAGTATATTATGAAATCGCAAACATTACAACATGAGGAAGAAGAAGAAGGCTTCGATGAAGAGATCCTTGCTTCAAGAGATACCCTTATTGAATTGCTTGGATAATTATAGTGAAATCACTTATCCTCTGCCCTTAACTTCCTAATTAACGTCTCATCCCATCCAAATGAGAAAAAAAACCAATTTATAGAGTGGAGGGGAGGCTGGGTTTAAAGAGGTTTCAAGTGTGAATGGGGAAATTCGGCCAAATAAATTAATCCAACTTGCACCGCCTATTTGACCTACAAAAAATGTGAACCAGTTGTTCTTATAGAAGAATGATTTTTGAAAACTTGTGTTGGTGAGTTCCTCTCAAAATTTTGGTCTAATCCAAGTACGAATGAAGAATTTATGACCCAAATACAGAACGGATGTCCAATATGGCGGGTCCATCCTACCTTTGACTTCATGGTCCATTTAGTCCAACCAAATGCACGATTTAGCTTCAATGTCCTAAAAAAATTTGTATAACATTAAGTCAGCAA
Source organism: Viscum album (assembly GCA_963277665.1). NCBI lineage: Eukaryota > Viridiplantae > Streptophyta > Magnoliopsida > Santalales > Viscaceae > Viscum > Viscum album. Next base: position 1,408,762,372 of record OY728130.1, read on the forward strand.
CACAGTTACAAAATTTCAAGTTCAAATAATAAATATACAAATATTTATCTCTAAAATACTACAGTGCACTGTAAAGGCTAAAACTGGAATTTCCATCAAATTTTCAAATGAATGATCTAATCCCAAATATTTTATAAATAAACATATTTAACAAAATTTAAGGAAATTTTATCATTTATTATTAATAAAATATTTAATAAAAAAGTGTTTTATCATAATCCTTGGGTGAAACATGATATCTCATATGAATTCCATGGATGGACTCATTTGGATGCTACCATATATATGTATATGGTGACACATGGGTTCTCATATGAACGCCATGTACAAACTCATTTGGATACTACCTTACTTACTCCCAAGTGATACTTGGACTCCCTAGTGGATTGCCAAGGACAGGATCAGAGGGATGATTCTGTATATTCCTGAATGATACTTAGAGTCCTTATATGGATTACCAATGAAAGACTCAGAGGGAAGTTGATTATATACACCATGGGTGAAACTTGGGATCCCTTAGTGGACCGAAAAGGATAGAATCAGTGAGCAGTGATCTTATACCACACCTAGAGAAATACCTAGGTTCTGATGAGGATCTCCATAGATGAGCTTATAAGGTGCTTGGTTTATGATACACCTAGAGCTATACCTGTATTCCAAATAAGGAATTCCAAGGATGGTCGTAGGTTATTAATTGAATAATAAGTGGAATGATTCATATGATGTGCCTACCAAGACAAATCATAATCTTGGATTTGGACTTTTTCTTACACCCGATTAATACCATGGTTAGGCATCCTTGATCATATCATTATGGGTGACGCTGGGCTATGTACTAGGTCCTGAGAATTATTTATTAGTTGAGACTTATTAATTAAATGAACTTGATTATAAATTGATATGGGACTTCATGTTTATTCAGATACATTATGGCTAAGGACGAAGTGGGTAGCAGGGGATGGGTGTTCATGGGAACCTGGACCTTTATGGGTTGTTTACATACAACACTTATTTACATATTCCATTACTTCCTTCACACTATTATTATTATATATTCACTGACTAGATGAGATTATACATTCGGGTGATATCCTACTAGGATTGAATCTCACACCCTTTTTGGGTCGTTATTGGGTACCCGAATAGACTATATGGATGCAGGTAGGGATCAGGGAAAGCACCCATAGCTCAGTGCTTGACTTTGTGGCATGCTTAGTAGAAGGGGAGCACATGACTGAGCTGAGGATCCTGATGCTATCAAGAGATATAATTTTTTGGACTTTTTGGTATTTTTATACATGTATTGTAAACCATCCATGTATGACTATTTTTACTATTTTTTAGAGATATGACATGTATGATCATCATTTTGTATGCAAGATTCCATCTGGTTTTGTTTATTTATATATGACTCAGATGTTTTTTATTTTCTGATTGATTTACTACTTCCTCTACATATCAGTTAATGTATATTGATTATGCTGCACTCTAGTGATGAGGAAATAGTCTCCCCATAGACACACTCTAGTTCCTCACTATTATTCAGCTACCTCTGGCATTTGAAGAGATGTTCTTAAGGCCATGTTCCCAATCGAGCCCGGGGCACTATTCAGTGGAATCTGAGTCCGGGACATTACAAAGTGTTATCAGAGGAGTTATTTTCTGATTTTATTTACTATTTTGAGATAATAGAAAGGATAGTAAGGGATGATAATTTGGTAATGAGTTATTCCTAGGAATAACTAACCCACATATAGGAAAAAGATGAATTGCCTCAAATGAAATTATTTTTTTATGGATCTAAGATATTATAGTTGATTTGATTTCACCATTGGTTGATTCGCTTGAATTGTGATGTTATTATTGATATGATTGTGGGTTCTATTTTGTTTCAACCAGATAAGATGAGGGTATTCCATCTCATGCATCATTTTAGGCACCTATTAGAATTCACATGCCATGCCATATAGGGTGCATTGCTTGATTTCATTTTTCTTTGATATGTACCATGATAGATATACATATTATTGTGATAGATATTTTGTGCAGAGAATTAGAGAACATAGTTGGTACTTAGAGTGCCTATCGTAACCTAAGCAGTGTTTTCCGGATTAATCTATAATAGACACCCTAAATAGCCAATTGTGGCATGTTGAGTTGTATGGACTGGAACGTGTTATGGTGTAGATTAGGTGGACACCATATTTTAGTTCATAAAGAGTATAGGACCTTATGGATCAGAATTTGGTGAACCACTTGGTTCAACCATTTAAAATGAATTATGAAATAATGAAAATAAATGGTAAATGAATATGAGAATAAAATGTAAACTGAAATTTCCTATAGGATAGAACTTGACACAGACTCGACCTTGGTAGTGGGAAGTAGGTAGTATCTCTTTCTTTCTTTTGATCTTTACGTCACCCAAACCTGACTCTAGGAGCAGGCAGAGGGGTTTGGTTCTTATATAAGAAGGATTGTACCTATCCTATTGTAATATCTATGCTTTTAGCAGTTGTTGAATTTTTACCTAAGGTGTGCACTTGGAATTTGTAGAGATATGCCACCATAACGTCCTCCAGTCGCATGCCAGGAGGGTGGTGGAGATCATTCTCTAAAGGTGGTGGGTCATGGGCTACCGGTAGATCCTCTAGTAATTCCAGCTGATGCACCAATTATTATATTGGACACAGGTGTTGATTCATAGTTCTGTGAAGGCTTTATGTGTTTCATATAGACCATTCAGGGAGCATCACAACCTGCCCCGACTATGGTAGAGTTGATGCGTGAGTTCGAGTAGCAACATACGCCCACTTTTTCAAAAGACGGTGGACCACAGGTTGCATATTCATGGATAGAGGCCATGTTATCTATCTTCAAGCATCTCAAGACACCTATTGAGGAGAGGGTGAAGCTCATTGTGTATATACTGTGTGATTCCTCCAAGATATGTTGGGATGTCATTACTTAGAAAAATTGCTAGTGGGAGATGGCTTAGAGGGATTTTCATATGACCTTCTATGATTAATTATATCTTGAGACATTAAGGGCTGATAGATCCTAAGATTTCATGCACTTGGATCAGGGTGCATTATTAGTCATGGATTATTCGACCCATTTTACAGAGCTCTAATGCTTCACACATATTCTAATGGGTGATGAGTTATCTAAAGCCAGACGATTTGAGGATGTCCTTAGTAATACATCCAATCATAGGTGAATGTATTTCGATAGAATTCTATTTATGGAATAGTGAATCAGGCGCTTATCACAAATCATAACCTAAGAGAGGATGGGGGTGTGATCTAGGACAGTTTGACACCTAGATCTGGTGCTACATCGACCATAATTAGAAATCATCACTTGTAGATTCCATGTGGTGATATTAGTAGAAAAATAACATACATAGGTATCTAGGTGAGGTGACACCATCATGGTAGATTGGGACATACGAGACCTCAGTGCACAAGAGACCCAGTCAAATGTCGATCTTGCGACAAGATGGGTCATCAATAGTGATTTTTCAAAACAAATCCTCTAAAATCCAGTGAGAATGGGTCTACATTGATTCTATATGTAGGAACATGGTAAGTAGATTCTCATTAGAAAGGGATTTAAAGTACAGCTGGCTGATCAGGCTAAGGCAGTGGTTTTGGTCGTGGTAGTTAGACCCTAGATTTACAGTGATAGTAGAGCGGATCTACCCTGGGTAGCTAGAAAATATCACAAGGCCACAAATTAGGATATATATATATATATATATGTAGTTCACTCGACACCTAAAGATAATAAACCTAGACCTTCTAATATGAGAGGTACTATTCTAGTATCCTCTACTTTAGCATCTTCTCTTTTAGATATAGGGGCTTCTCGTAGCTTTATATATGTGACCATTGTGAAGATCCTTGGGATCAGCATTCAGTGTTTTGATAGAATTATGACACGTGATACTCTATTAGGATTATAACGGAGGATGTACATCAGTGTAGGGACTGCCCCCTTAATATTGGTAGGTTTCACTTCATATGGGGCCTCTTCATCCTCAAGATGATGGGTTTTGACATCATTATTAGGATGGAATGGTTGGTTCCCTTTCATGATTTTGTTGATTTATATCATCGAAGGGTGAACTTGACATCACCAGAGGGTGGAGATTTTATTTACAAGGGTTAATGGAATGTGTAGCCGAGCCGAGATGAACCCGAGCATCATGGGTTGGGCGAGATGACAACCCAGTTTGTGAGTTTATATCTGGATGATCAAGGAACACATCGAGTAGATTTACCTCCAGTGGTTGATCATTTTAGGTATTTTTTCCCAAATTACTTTTTAGGATTACCTCTAGTGAGGGAGGTAGAGTTCTCTATCAAGCTAGTCCTAGGAGCTGAACCAGTATTCATTCTTCCTTATAGGAAGACTACTACTGAGATGTAGAAACTCAAGAGGCAGCTAGAAGATTTATAGGCAAAGGGTTTTATCTAACCCAAAACTTCTCCACGGGGTTCTCCAATAATTTTTGTGAAAAAGTTGAATGGTACCCTTAAGATATGCATGGATTATCGTAAATTGAACCAACTAATGGTTAAGAACAATTATCCTCTATTGTGGATAGATGACCTCTTCGACCAGCTTCAAAGAGCTTAGGTTTTCTCAAAAAATTATTTGAGATCAGTTTATCATCAGCTGAATGTTATACCATCAGACATACCTCACATATATTTTCATAGAAAGTATGGTCTATATGAGTATTTGGTTATATCATTCGATCTCATGAATGCGCCAAAAATCTTCATGGCTCGGATGAACCGAGTCTTCCATCATTATCTGGATTTGTTTGTCATGGTATTCATGGATGATATCTTAGTGTATTCTCACAATTAACATGAACATTCCAAAAATCTTGAGTTCATATTGGATACAATGAGATATCATTAGTTATATACTAAGATTACAAAGTGTCACTTCTGGATGGATCAAATTCACTTCCTAGGTCACATTATCTCAGAGACAGGAGCATCAGTTGACCCAAATAAGGTGAGAGCTATAGTTTTTTGGGAGTATAATAATCATGACTTTGTGTTACAAAGTTTCTTGGGGCTAGATGGATATTATAGGAATTTAATATAGGACTTCTCATGCTTAGAAGCACCGGTTACGGTCTTGAGTAAGAAGGGTGTGAAGTTTGTATAGTCATATGCATGTGATGCATCCTTTCAGAAGTTTAAAGGGATATTGACTTCAGCACTAATACTAATTTTTCCAGATCCATGTAGGATTTACACTATTTAATGTGATGCATCAAGTATTAGGCTTGGAGAAGTGCCGATGTAGGGGGTAGATTCATGGTGTACAGGTCTTGACAGTTGAGGCCACATGAGAGGAACTAATTGATGCATGATCTTGAGCTAGGTATATTTGTTCATGATTTATGCTACTAGAAACTCTATTTACTGGGAGATTATTTTGTGGTGTACATAGACCATAAAAGTCTCAAGTATATATTTACATAGTGCGATCTAAATTTGAGGTAGAGAAGGTGGGTTGAATACCTATAGTCTTTTGACTTCAAGCTTGCCTACATGGTTAATGCACTAATTAAGAGGACTCAGATATAGGTAGTTTAGCAGGCCAGTAGAGAGTGGAAACTTATGGCTTTGTTCTCTAAGATGAACTTGGAGGTGTATAATAGTTAGGGGTGGACTTTTCTTTCATCCTTACCTATGACCTATACCCTTATGGATAAAGTGAGAATGATCCAGTTATTAGATTCTGAGGGCCTAATCCTATGAGAGAGTGTGGTAGGTGAGGACCCTCCTCCTAGTTAGACTATAGGAAAGTATAATATTCTATATGTACATGGTCATGTATGGGTTTCAGAAGACATGTGTGAGGATATGATGTGATACTTTCATGCTTCATCTTAGACAGTTCACCCGAACATCACCAATATGTATCGGGATTTACATTGCCAATACTAGTGGTTGAGTATAAAAAATATGTAGTTGTTTTTTCATGAGATGTTCCATCAGTCATCAGGTGAAGTTGGAACATCAGTGACCAACCGAACTTTTATAATAGTTTCCCATTCCTAAGTGGAAGTGGTTTGACGTTATGATGGAATTTGTGATTGGGTTACCAAGGTCACCACAAGGAAATGATGTTGTTTGGGTTGTTGTATATAGGCTCACAAAGGTTTATCATTTTCTACCTATCAAGGAGACCTTTTCAGTAGATTGCCTCGGGAGGTTGTATATTCGTGAGATAGTATGACTTCACAGGGTCCTGCATACTATCATTTCAGATAGGGATTCCTAGTTCACCTCACGGTTCTATAAAGGGTTGTAGAGGGCATTGGGTATATAGGTGCTTATAGGCACAAAATACCACCCTCAGACCAATGGTCAATCAGAGTGCATGATATAGGTGCTTGAGGATATGTTGTAGGCATGCGTCCTGAATTTTGGGGGATCTTGGAAAAGGCATATACACTTAGTTGAGTATGACTACAACAATAGCTTATAGGCCACTATATAGATGGTGCCTTATGAGGCTTTGTATGATAGGCCATATCGATCACCCCTATGCTAGTTATAGGCAGGATAGGTAGCTATGATTGGACCTCATCTTATCCTAGAGACCACAAAGTAGGTATATTTGATTCAGAAATGGATGGATATTAAATAATCTTGAAAAAAAACTTATGTTGGTCACTGCAAATGAACTCTAGAGTTCAAGGTCGAGGATCAGGTCTTCTTAAGTGTATCATTAAAGCTAGGACATGGGAGTATCAGGAGATAGAGTAAACTTTCACCATGATATGTTGGGTCATTCGAGCATCTGGAGAGATTCAGGTCGGTAGCCTATTGGTTGTAGTTACCTCAGAGGTATCGATCCATGCACAGTGTCTTCCATGTATCTCAGTTATACCATTATCATTCAAACCCACCTCATAATTTTCATCTTAATGAGGTTTAGTTACAGGTAGATGAATCCTTTTAGGAGCATCCTATTTGTATTGTGGATCATAGCACAAAGGTTCTCCAAGGCAGGTTAGTTTCTCTATTACATTTTCTATAGTAGAATGACCATGTACAGGATGAGAACTAGGAGAGGGAGTCCAATATATGGGGTAGGCCGCATGGTTACTACTAATCATGCAAGGATGAACAGTGGGCTAAAGGATCCTGCATGGTTTGAAAAATCATGCGGATGGAGGTGCACTCCCATACGACACCCTCTATAGTTTTTTATAGTGGGATGATACATGGTTCGTGCATGGTTATTCAAGTCGTGCATACAAACCGTGTGAATTCCCCATTCTTACAATAGTGTGTAAATAGTTGGAATATGGTTTGTCCAACCATGAAGCCAAACTGTGTGACCCAGTATTTTTCTGTCAAATTAAAATTTTCCCTTAAAATTTTTATAATTTCAACCTAATTTTCACTTCTCCTACATTGCACAGCTATGGGAATTTTAGAGCTTCCCTTTGTCACATAAACTAGTAATCAATAGATCTTAATCCGAGCTTAGAATAAAGATCCATTAGAAGCATCAGATATATCTTGGTAAGATCTCTATTACTTTTATATCGTTCTTCATTCTTCTTGGTAGTGGTTGTGCTATTTAGGTGTAACCTAATTTTCCCTATTTTTAGGTTTTTTGTTTGTTCTTTGTTTTTATCCCAATCTGTGTCAAATCAGGAGTCGACAATGGATGAGAACTCCACTACAGACCTACAGTAGGAAATCTCATGCTTTTTCCTTACAGTCAAAGTGTTTATATATATGTTGTTGTGTCGGTTGCCCAATTATCGGAGCAGAACCCTTGAAATGGAATTTAATCCTTGTTTAAAATGGATAGTCATTACCTATGAAATTAATGAGACTTACTGATAAATGATTAAAGTTTTTGAACCTCAAATTGGAACCACCCCCTGGGTGTGTTGTTTAATTAAATGGACCACCATGGGTGGCATATGAATTGGTCACTTTTAAGAGATTCGTTACCCCTTTCTATGGGATGTTAAATGATTTATTGTAAATTGTGAAGTGAATTGATTAGAGAAAGGGAATGGATGTCCATGTCCCTAGGCTTTGGACATGTACTTTCTTGCTTAAGCACATATTGTTTCTTATAATGAAATGACCACATGAGATAATTAAGAGGCTAAACCTTCTAATCTTAGACCATGCCTTGAGCCACATTCTGAAGTGAGGGTTAGATGAAATGATCATGGTGATGACCTTTGAATTAATTAATTAACTTTGATTGAATGTTTATAATCCTTGGGTGACACATGGGTTCTCATATGAAATCCATGGATAGAATCATTTGGATGCTACCATATATATGTCTTGCGTGACACATGGGTTCTTATATGAATTCCATGGACAGACTCATTTGGATACTACCTTACTTACGCTCGAGTGATACTTGGACTCCCTAGTGGATTTCTTAGAATGGGCTCAGAGGGATGATTCTGTATACGCTTGAATGATACTTGGACTCCTTATATGGATTTACAAGGAAGGACTTGGATGGAAGTTGATTATATATTCCATGAGTGAAACTTGGGCTCTCTTAGTGGACCACCAAGGGCAGACTTAGTGAGCAGTGATGTTTTACCACACCTATAGCGATACCTGTGTTCTTATGAGGATTTCCATGGATGGGCTTGTAAGGTGCTTGATTTATGATACACCTGGAGTGATACATGGATTCCAAATAAGGAATGAAACAGATGGGCTTAGGTTCTTAATTGAATAATAAGTGGAATGATTCATATGGTGCGCCTTCCAAGCCAAAACACAAGCTTGGATTCGATCTTTGTATTACACCTATTTGATGACCTGGTTAGGCATCCTTGATCATATAATTATGGGGGTTTTGGGCTATGTGCTAGATCCCAGGACTTATCAATTAAATGAAATTGATTATAATTGATATAGGATTGGATGTTTATGCGGAGAAATTATGAGTAAGGTCGAAGTGGGTAGCAGAGGATGGGTGCCCATGGGAACCTAGTCCTTTATGGGTTGTTTACATACAACACGTCTTTATGTATTCCATTACTGCCTGCACACTGTTGTTTTTATATATTCACTAGTCGGATGGAATTATATCTTTGGGTGATAGCCTATTGGGATTATATCTCACACCATGTTCGGGTCATCGTTGGGTACTCAGACAGACTATATGGATGCAGGTAGGGACCAGGGCAAGCGCCCACAGCTTAATGCTTGACTTCTTTCCATGCTTAGGAGAAGGGGAGCATGGGACCGATCTGAGGCTCATGATGCTATCTGGATATAGCACTTTTTGGCCTTTTTGGTATTTTTATACATTTATTATAAAGCTTCCATGTATACCTATTTTGGTCGTTTTGTAGATACATGGCATGTATGATCATCATTTTGAATATGAGATTCCTTATGGTTTTGTTTATTTATATTTGTCTTGGATGTTGTCTATTATATGAATGATTTACTTCTTTCACTACTTATATGTTAATGTATATCCATTATGATACACTCTGGTGATGAGGGCATAGTATCCCCATCGACACACCCTAGATCGTCACTGCTAGTCAGAAACCTGTGGCGTTTGGGGAGATGCGCTTGAGGCCATGTGCCCAACTGGGCTCGGGGCACTGTTCAATGGCATCTAGGTCCGAGAAATTACACCATCGACTGTAAGTCCCATTGTTAGTTGTCGATGACTATACCATGTTGCCTCTCTCAGAGCTTATCATCGTCCACTGACAAAAATTGCACACCGTGAACTGCATCCCCCGCCACTGCTCCAAAAGTGACGCCCATAAATCCCCAAATTTTGGGGTGGTCAAGGTTTGATCCCTTGTTAATGCAGGATTACGAGGTAGCCTTAACCACTTGACCAGGACTTAAACTGTATATATATATATATATATCAATATTTAATATATATAAATATATTTTTACATATATCTATATATATTTTTATATACAAAATAAGAATTTAATTATAAAAAAATGAATAAATATAAATAAATATTAAAATAAATAAATATTAAAAAATACTAAACAAATAAAAACTAAAAACAAACAAATTTAATATATATATATAAATATTTAATATATTCATATATATCAATATATATTTTTATATATGAAATAAAAAATTAACTGTAAAAAATTTATTAAGTCATCTAGCCCTCAACCTGAAGGGCCAACCATTTAGGCATCCCAACAAGGAAGGCCTATGAGCAGAGGGTGGGCTAAGGCTTGCGGGGGCCCATGCATGGGATAAGACCTGCGGTGAGAATAGGGTGGCCCAAGGCCTGTGTCGGCCCATGCATGTATGTGTGGGCCCATTTAAGTGTGTGAAGAGTGTATGTGGGTGCTCATCCTCGCAACAAGCTTCTAGTGTGGTCATGCCACAAAATCATATAAAAGGTAGCAGTCAAATGTACGCAAGTTCAATGTGGGACTCCCACGCATGATCGCTTTAGTTTTGTCCACACTAATAAAGATGATCTTTATCCGCGCTAGAAAATGAATTGATAAAGGTTACCCTTTATCAGTGCTATAATAAAAGCATTGATAAAGGGAACCTTTTATCAGTACTAAAAAACATCGATAAAGGGTAGCCTTTATCAGCACTAAAAAAAGCACTGATAATGGGTACCTTTTATCATCCCTTTTTTAGCACTAATAAAAGGTACCTTTTATCATCACTTTTTTTAGCACTGCTAAAGGTAGCATTTATCAATGATTTTCGCTAGCACTGATAAAAGCTAGCAATGAATAAGACCAAATTTGTAGTAGTGTGTACACACACACACATATAAATCAATAAATATGTATATATATATATATATATAATATATATTCTTACATAATTACGTACACCCTTATAAAAAATTATTGATCACACACACACATATAATAAAAATAAATGTATGTTTACATACATACATATATGCATGTGTTAACTATATTCCTATATACATACATCAATATTAATATATATATACATACATATATAAACACATAGGCACATTTATACAAGTAAATTAATATAGCCATATACATGCATATATACTTAAATACATATATTTAAATATGAGCATATACACATACATACATACAGTCATACATACATATAAATATCAGTATATACATACATGCATGCAAGTATATATATTAATGTAATTATTTACAAATATATATAGGTATATGCATAATCTTATATACATGCATATGTAAATATATAAGTGTATACAAACACATACATAAAATCATACATACATATAAATATAAGTATCACATGCATGCATGCATGCAAATATATTAATGCAATTATTTACAAATTCAATATATAAATATAAGAATGTAAAAATCTCCCAATGGATATTTCCTCGTGCAAATTGACATTGTGAATCTTCCAGTGGATATTTCCTAGTGCAGATTGGCCCTGTGAATATCCCATGAGAGATTTCCCAGTGTAGATTTCATTACTACAGATCACGCTTTATGCAGCACTGATAAAATGGTAACATTTATCAGTGCTAGCTAAAAGCGCTGATAAATGTAACTTTTTTCAACACTAAAAAAACGCTGATAAAATTATACCCTTTATTAGTGCATTTTTTTGCGCTGATAAAGGTGTATATTTATCATCACTTTTCTTAACATTGATAAAAAAAATAATAAAAAAATTAGTATTATATATAAAATTATCATATTTATATTAAAAAATTAATGCTTATTTATATACATTAATTAAAAAATGCATATATATAATTATTATAATATGATATATTAATATATATTTTAATAATTTAAACAATTATATAAATATAAATGATGTATTATTAATATGTGATATTTAAACTTGTATATATATATCAACATTTATGTGTATATATGTGTATGCATTATGTTGTGTGTGTGTGTTTTGTGTGTGTGTGTATATAGATGTTGTACATGTACAGATGTATGTATGTGTATATATACGTGCACATGTATATGGGATGTACATATATTTATAACATGTGTGCATGTGTATGCATGACATGTACTTATTTCACATTTGATGTATATTTTTTCATTTTTGATATAATATTTTTGGAATTTATTCATTTTGTAGACATATTTATATTTTACTAAGTATCATTTTTAATATATTTTTAATTTATATAATTAGTATTTATTCAATTTTATTTTTTAAGTTTTAATATTTTTAAAATGATTGAAATTTATATAATTAAGTTATTTAAATGCATTTTTTAATATTTACTTCATTTCTATATGTGTTTACGATTCATATAGTTAATATTATAAGAATAAATTTTTTAAAATATTTTTTTCCATTAAATTATATTTATTCTTTTTTAATATTTCTTTCATTTAATTTTATTTATTCATTTTTAATATTTATCGATTTTTATATTTGTTGGAATTTAATAATTTTGTAATATTTATTTATACATATATTTATTTACTACACATGTAATATTTTCAATATGTTTGTAGATTATATAAATAATATTTATTCACTTTTATTTGTTAAGATTTAATATCTAAAATATGTTTCAAATTTATATAATGAAAATATTTAAAGTAAATTTTTAATAATTTTGAAATTTAAATAGTTAATTATAAAATTATAAATATATATAATGTTTTAAAAATGTATTTATAAAATTAAAAATAAATATATATATATTTAAATAGTTATAAAATTATAATAAATATATTTAAATAATGAATTTACTTATTATATTTATAATTATATATATTCATGTATTAATAAATATATATATTTATATAACTATATATAATTATATATATATAATTCTATAAATATATTTATAATTATATATAAATATTTTAAATATATTTATTTATAATTATAATCATATTTATTTATTTAAATAATTATAAAATTCTAATAAATATATCTATTTAATAAATATATTTATTATATTTATAATTATATATATAATTATATAAATATATATAATTATACCAAGAATGATGAAAACCATGGATTAGAACTCATGGTCCAAGAAAATTTATTATTAAAAAAAGAGTACGCAAGTATAGAATAGAAGGGGTTGCATTACAAAGAAGTGGCACAAACAACGTCACCAAAATTAAAAGATCATTCATCAATCACATTCTTTTATGTATGCCACCTCTTCCTCAAGAGCCACCCCGACCTCTTGGGTGTCTGCCTCTCTTCCACTGCTTAGGATTCAGCCAAGTGACTTCTTGATCATCCATGTCCTATGAGTAATATTCCTAATCATGAGGCTTAATGTCATGACTACCATTGAAATCATTCTTTGATATCAAAGTAGATCCAAATTCCTCACAGAAAACAGTCCTCCTATTAGATCTATTTAAAATGTCAATCAGACTAAGTGAGTTTTTCTTAGCCCCTTCTGCCTCTTGAACATCCAGCTCAATTATCTCCCTATAAGCTTCTTCTCATCAACATCACCCCTACTTCATATCAACATGAATAGGTACTTTTTCGGGCTCCACATATCCTTTCCCTTTCGAAGTAACAAGATTTCCCACTGCTTCCTCAAGACCAGATTTAGTAGCCTTGTCTGGTCCCTTTACGCCAAGTGATGTGCCTGATGGAGAAATATATTGGTTATCAACCACAATAGAGACATCTCAAGTAGTAATAGATACTTTTCTAATGTCTACTTCAACTGCCTTAACAGAACAAGTAGAATGTGTGGCCAAAGCTATGGATACTTCATAGTAACCTTCCTCATCCCCCTATGGTTCCTGTTCTTCATGAGAAACATGAACATATGGAACTCCATCCTCACCCTCATGCCCGTGTAAAGCTTGCACAAACCTATCCACATAAGTTTTTTCCCCTATAAACTGATGAGAAGTATTTGTATAATTAAACTTACCACAAGATAGGTACCGCTCCTCAATAATCTTCGTAGGATCTCCCCCAACTTCACAATCAATATCTTCATAGTCAATGGATTCAAACCTATCTCCCCACTTTAGACGATTTCCATCCATAGGAATAGGAATAGAATAGGAAAAATAGGGGCCATCCTACACAATTTTAATAGCAGGGGTGTCACAATTTATATGGCCAGATTTAACCACATCCACAAAGGATGCATTACCCAATTTCAAAACATCAATCCCATGACCCCCAACTCTATCATCTGGACTGCTAGAATCCTTTCAAGATGGATAAAAATTCATTGATACACCCACATTCATTGGTCTAAAAGTATTAGAATCCATCAGATTTCCTTTATTTACAAGCCCCTTATCAACCTTGTTCACCATCTTTCCATCAAAGTAACTGAATTGTATCACTGACAATTTGAATTTGCAGTTTTCAACCTTATGACCATTCCTTTTACAATTTTAACATTTTAATACCTTGATAAATGAATCTCTAAGATATCCAATACAATAATAATTAAAGAAAAATTCAAGAACATACTCAAACTCGATAGAGAGCTCAAATTTAAATTCTTCAGCCACCAAAAAAATAGTTTCAATGAGTAAAGAAGCCAGATAAACTTCCATAAGAACTCTAGAATAATGCCCATACCTTTAAAACTCAATTTCCTTGTAAAAATTAATAGGGATACCAATGGATGAGGCAATATCCCAGAGAATCTTAGGATGTTAAAAAAGGTTTAATCCCCTAATCTGGATCCATGTTTGAATGGTTGAGTTGTGATCCCTAGTCGAATCAAACCAGAGATCCCATTCCTGCAATCTTAATGTCCTTGGATTAATGTAAATAAAACCTAAAATCCATGATTTCAATTTGAGATCAATAAAGGGGTTGAAACATACTAGGTGCATCACACATGCCACCACAACAAAGGGAAAAGTGAACAAAAAAAGTCCAAACCAATAGGAAAACAAAAACACAACCTTTTCATCATCTTCCATAACACCAAAGCAAACATACTCTCCTCTATTTTGGGGTGACCCATCGTCAACCTCAATCATCAAATCTCTTGACAGTGTATTCATTTTCCTAAACTACATTTGTTTCATCTAAGGTTTGTGCTCTAGCTTCATTTACCAGAGTAGCAATTTTATCCATTTCTTCATGACATGGAACTATCAATGCATGTTCATTCTCCTCAGCAGCTTCATTATCAATATGTACAACAATTACATCATTAAACAATTCTTTAGAGGCAACTAGTTCAATAGTGAGCAATTCCTCCTTACTTCCACCAATATCATCATGCGTAGAAAATTTTGCAGTCTCCACACAACTTTCTATTGTTGAATGTGAGACCAGTTTGTTTCGCACACTAGATTTCCCCAAAACCTCAAGATAGAGTTTTTAAAACTCCAAATTATTAATATACTCAGGCATTGAGAAAAAAAATTACATTTTTCATTCAGGGTGACACTGGTGTCCGCATCTACCACCTTACCATTAGCAGTTTTCTTGGCATCAAGCACTGAAGGTACTCCGGATCTATATCCAGAAGTGGCTTCTTAATCCCCTTATGATTCTTTCCCTTATGAAGACACTTGTACAATATACTCACCCTTATGGTTGTGTTTAACTTTCACTATCTTCAAAATAACAACCTTTCTATCCAAATACGTTTTTTCCCTTTTTTTCTATAGAGAAAGACTTTTTGATGTAATCTTACCTTGAGATAGGTACTTCTCCTCAAGAAGTTCCACAATATATCCCTCAATTTCACAGTTGAGATCTTCACCATCATTGGACTCACACCTATCTCCCCAATTCAGTCATGCAGAATGGGTAAAATAGGGTTCATCTTGTCCAATATTAGCAGTAGGAGTGTCAAATTAAAATTGATTAGAATTACCATTCTTTTGTACAACATCTACATCAAAAAAAGAAAAATTCTCTTGAATCAGTTGACGAGATTTAGCCCCCTAACCACCAGCTCTACCTTCCATCTTGTCAGCATCCATGAAAAAATTGCACTTTCCAAGTTAATGACCATTAAAAACTAATAAACACCCATTAATAGGTCTGAAAACCTTATTTCCCATTTGATTAAATTTATCAGTAGTCCCCTTATAAACCCTAAACACTTTTTTTCTATCTAGAAAATTAGACTCTTTTACTGGAAATTTAAATTTATAGTTTTTAACCTTATGACCACTCTTCTTATAATTGACACATTTCTGTCCCTTGAGGCATGATTCCATAATATGCCCAATGTAATGGAAATTAAATCAGAAATCAGGAAAATATTCAAACTCAATAAATAAATCAAATTTGAATTCATCAACCACTAGAAAAATAGTCTCAATGAGAGAAGCAAGATCAACTTCCACAAGAACTTTTCCATAATGCTCATACTTTGTAATCACAGTCTCCTTTTCAAATTTAATAGGGATACCAATGGTTGAGGCATCATCCCATAAGATCTGAGGGTTTCTAAAAAACCATTTTAGCCCTTTGATCTAGATTCAGGTTTAAATAGTTGAATTTTTGAGCCTTAGTCGGGCTGAACCAGGGGTCTCAGTCCTGCAATATTAGTGTCCCTGTCTTAAGGGAGATAAAACTGAAACTCCAGAATTTTAACTTTAGATCCAATGAGGGAAAGATGAAATTAAAAAAAACATACCAATTTATACAATCCACCAATAATTGAAGCCCCGGATATGGAAAATCTGATTTCTCAAATCTTCCAGCTTCCAAGCATCACTCTTGCTCTGCAGAGATAGCTTCCCAATGATTGAATGTTTATAATACTCTAGTTGGTCCTAGAAAAAATTATGTTTGGCCTCGATGAAGGCCATGGTTCCATTATTTTTTATTTTTTTCAGTAACTACATTCCATCAACCCGAGAGTCGACAAAAAACCTAAAATTAGAATATTTTACTATATTGTAAGATATATTGCTTCCCAAAATGGTCAGATTCGTGTTCAGATAAATACCCCTATTTATTAAAGCCTCACGTCCAGTAAGATTCAATGCCACTTTAGTTGGATATCGGTCTACGCCTTTCACCACACCTTCATCTTTCTTTGACAGTAGACGAACACCTCGTGAGGGTCAAAGTAGCAATCCAAGTTTGATTCCTTCAAACGTGTTCAAATATCCTATATAATAAGTATAAGTTTATTATTCATCTATAATGGAACCAAATTCATATGTATAATACCATATATTACTTAATTAAGACATTATTTTACCCATTTATCATTAACTCTATGTTTATATTATGTTTCAGGTGATATCTTCTTTTTTAATCGTATGTGTTTTGACTTTTTATTCTTGATTTTCAAGATTTAATTATTTACATAATATAAAACATTATATAAATATATTATATATTAATTATATAATTATTTATAATAATATTTAAATACAAACTAAAAAAACCGTTCATGGAGACGGTAGGCTGTACGTACGTATGAACACTATTTTCTTTTTTCTATGTATTGAATGAATGAAGGTAAATAACATGTATATAAATATGTATATATATATAATATCTTTAAAATATAATTAATATTTCATTTATATCATATATTTTTACTGCAAAAATCCTTAATACATTTCATGTGATGTGTGAAAGAATCGCATTGCTTTGAGGAGGCAGTAGTTCACACGTCCACAAACGAAGTTATCATATAACCCCAATATGGAAAGCATGAAGGTATGTTTAATATAACATTTTAAGAATATTAAATTGGTTATAATATATATATATTAAAATATTATTTTACCAGAAAATAATTTTTAAGACCTTCCATGATGGTGGTAATGGAAAAAGAATAAAAACATTATTCATGGAGGCGATTAATCGACATAACTTGGACAACAAATTTGTTTCTTTGAATAAGAGGGGGTGAAAAATGGAATGGATATGAGATATTACATTATAAAAATAACACTCTAGTATATACATTATTCTAGATATATCATGTATTTATTGATGAATGAGGTGATGATAAAGTATAAAAAGAAAATAAATTAAGAGAGGTACTTTGGGAAAATTACCCCTTGAATATCACCTCCTTGAGAGACCCTTCAGGACCTTATATTTGGTCTTTTGGTGAGACCAGAAGCACTTGGAAATGGATAGAGTGAGTAGGAGAGGTTTTTATAGAGATTTGTGGAGATAAAAGGATTTTTATGTCGAAATGATAAGGTGAGGGGTGGTATTTATACTTGAGGAGAGGTGGGTTCAAGTGATTAAATTATTGATTATTTTATATTTAAGGCTAACCACATTAAGGTGACATTAATTTAAATTAATTAGACTTTAAATTAATGTTTTTTAGTCTGTTTAGGGTCTATACACACCTAAAAAAACTTTAAATGTTGTAGTTTTTAGGTATTTTAAGCCTTTACCCTTTTAACTTTAACATGTTTCATTTTTACCTATACCTCGGTAAATAATATTTTTACCATGGTGACTTTTATAGACCGAAAAATGAAATTGAAATTACAAAAAAATTGTACCTTATTATTCTAAATATGGAATCCATTTTACCAAATTAAATTCACATAATTGGAAAAATTATATTTAAAATTAATCCAACAAACACAACGAAAAAGTTGGTTTTTAAAGTGAAAAGTTCAAAAGTTCAAAATGTTTTTATATCTAATTTCAATGTGAAATTAATTCCAATGACCTATATTGTCTTTATTGATGTATAATTAAACTAATTATACTTTAAAACCAATTTAAAATATAATTTAACTATAAAAATAAAATGGGCAAAAAAGCAGTTTTGAACTAATATTTTGTATTAT
Organism: Viscum album; assembly: GCA_963277665.1. Lineage (NCBI taxonomy): Eukaryota > Viridiplantae > Streptophyta > Magnoliopsida > Santalales > Viscaceae > Viscum > Viscum album. Next base: position 1,408,781,136 of record OY728130.1, read on the forward strand.
TCACTATTCACCAAAATATGAAAGTTCTCAAAAAAATACCAAAACATTTCCCTAACCTAATTTTTATGTTTCAATTTTGAATATGAGGTTTAATTTTTCATATATAAATTATAATTTTTCCAAAAAATATATTTAAAATGGGTTCTCTATCAAAAGGTGGTAAAACGACCTTTTAAAAATATTAAAGCTTTTTATGTTTAAAATTGGATTTATTCTTATTTTAAGCCTATAAAATCTATTGGAATAATTTAAAAACATTTAATAAAAATTTATAAACATAATATATTTAGTTTTATCCATTCTCTCTGATACAACATCTGGGTGATAACTTCTAATTAAAATAGTAATATTAACATTATATTTTTTTTTTGGTATAACACAGTCTTGCATGCAACACATGATTTCAGAGAAACTCATTATTGCATGTTGGGTATGCTATTGAACATAGCGACCTCTTTAAAGGTAAAATTACTATCTAATTCATAAATATTAATAAATATAAAAAATTCTTATTCTATAATTACTTGGGATGTTATAGTTATCCCTTATGGGGGGCTATGACCTAACCATCGACCTCCTGTGGGTGAGGTGTAGGCGTGTGTATGTTTCACAGTAATTTTACCCCTAAGTACCTATAATATATATTTATATATTAATATATATATATAATTATATATATATAATTATATATAATTATTTAAATATATTTACAATTATATACAGATAATTATAAATATATATATTTAAATAATTATAAAATTATAATAAATATATTTGAATAATAAATATATTTATTATATTTATAATTATATATATTAATATATATATATATATATATATATATTTGTAATTATATAATTATATTTACAAATATATACAAATATTTATAAATATATTCATTTATAATTATAATTATAAATATATATATATATATAATTATATTTATTTATATTTATTTATAATTATATACATTTAAATTTTTTAATTATATAAATTATATTTTTAAATTAGGTCGTTATTAGTGCTAGAATTTTAGTGCTGATAAAGATTGGTTTTATTAGTGTTTATTATTTTCATGCTAATAAAACCACCCTTTATGAGCGCTTTTTTGAAAGAAATGATAAATCCCTTCCTAGTCTTTTAAATAAAACCCTAACCGAGTTCTTCTTGTTCGCACCGTTCAATCTCTCACGGAACCAAATCTCTGTCGTCGCTCTCCCTTGATCATTTCGGACGAATCGACTCCTTCAAAAGAAAAGTTATGTGATCACTTGTTATCATCACTCCCCCTCGAACATCTTTGTTTGTTTTTAATATTTCCAAATGTTTTGAATGGCCTACACATATATCTTATTTGTGCTCGATCTACCTCACACTAGAAAGATGATTCATGAAGTTCAAGCATGTATATAGGGCTTACAACTATAAGAAAAAAATGTATTTTCATTTCCTTCATTCATAAAAACAAAAAACTCGTATTGTACTCATGAATCTCATGATGTTTGAGTAATTTTCACCAGTTGTGTACTCATGCATCTCATGACGAAATGACATGTCATGGATGGGCATGATAAAGAAGATAGATTTTATTAGGAACACCCAATAAAATATCAAACTCATATTTTAATATTATTTTCATAACTCATAAACAAAATTCTACATTACACATATTGCAAGTAACCATACACACAAGGGCCGAATTCTTTAAATTTATGTTAATTTTATCTTCTTGTTTGATATACCTCCTCGCATATGAATATGATCTCTCCATTTAAATTTTTTTGTTTATTTATTTATAGAAATATAATTTATCAATCACTACCATTACTTATTCCTCATTAATGTAATTCTCTAATGATTTACATATTTTCATTTATTATATGTTTACATATGAAACATAATTTTATAATTGCTTTTATTATCATTGTTTTATAACAATTATTTCTATAAGAATTTATTTTTTAGTATAATTTTATTATGATGATCATATATATATATATATATAATTTGTAATGTTTGTAGTTGATTATCCTCCCAATCTCTCTTGCCTTGAGTCATTGTCGGTTCAACCTCTCTCTATCCTTTATGTTCATTTTCAATCATTCATCATTATTTTTCTCTCCTATTGCATGGAGCTCTTAGATGTGCACTGAAAAAACCTTGTCCACTTATCATGTAATGTGGTGACCACAAATGATAAGTAGGAAGAGTTTTTATGGTGCACATATGGTAATCAGATCAAAGTTCCAAGTATCCCTCATGATTCCATGGATTAAAATTAAACATTTTTTCCCATTTTCTTCCATTACCAGGCATAAAAACCCCAATCATGTTAATATCTTCTGATTTGTTTGTAATTTTTATAATAATTATGAAATTATTTTAATTTAGTTTGTATGATTTTTTCTAATTTTTTATATTTATAGCACTTGATAAAAATTATTTCATGATACTTTTTATACTTATACATGCTCTATTTTTATGCTTTATTTTTTTTTAAGTTTTCTCTTAATAATTTTATCTTGTTATGGAATTAATAAGTTTTTATATTTTTTAATATTCTTTAATATTTTTTAACATTATTATATATATATATTATGGACACTGGTTTGTTATATATTTTACACATGTGATATGGCATGAACACATGGGTTATGTACATAGATTATGGATACATAATGAACTATCACATATGAAAGAACTTTACATTACGATATAACCAGAACATGGGTGGAATCAATTGCTTACATGCCACCAGAATTTTATATTACATCACAACCCAACATATCTTACATTACCACAAATGGAGTGAGACTCTGTAGACACAAGATATTTCATTGCTCTAACACCAACGTATCTAACAAAATCTATCCAACACAATGATCATTGAGATGTTCAACCCATCCACAACTATAAAACAATCTAAATACCCATCATTCAAATCTTATTATCATAGAAAAATTAATTCATGTAGCTTAAATGATTATTTAGAATGACCTTTTATGTGTTCCAAGATCAGACTTTATGTGTATTTATTTTTTTAAATATTAATATTGTTGAATCAAATAGGATGGACATGAATCAAAAATTGATGGATGTCAATTATATGAAAAAAGAGTATGAGTATGGGGTGGAATAGCTCATCAATTTTGCAAAATATCATGCATATAAACCTTCTAAAATCCTTTTTCTATGTTTATGATATTTTTATTCAAAACTAATTAGTCTAGAGGAGTTTGAAGAATAATTTATCTATCATGTAATAGATCACAATTATAAATTTTAGACTAAATACAGGGGAAAACTAAATATAGCTCATGATTGGGATAAGACTATGTTTTATGGATCATCTGATATGATTACAAGTGTAAAAAATGATGAAGACTATATTGAGGATGTGATTACAAGTATGAATGATGTTCAATATCGTATCAAGGAAATGACAATGATAGTTGAAGATGAACTTTTTCATGATTATCTAATATTTTTTTAGAAGTTAAAGAGTTGTGAAAAGACACCATTTTATGCTAGTTGTACTAAATATATAGCATTATCAGCCATAATAAATCTGTATAATTTAAAATATGGAAATGGATGGATTGATGCTAGTTTTACTTGACTGCTTGTTATCTTGAATGATATGCTCCTAGAAGATAATGAGCTTCCTTTCTGAACATATAATGTTAAACTAATGCTATGTTCAATGGCTATGATCTCTAAAATAATACATGTATATCCAAATGACTGTATACTATTTTATAAGGACCAAAAGTTACTTAATAAATACCCAAAGTGTAGTACTTATTAATACAAGAAAAATTAATTAGGTCCTATGAAAGTTATATGGTACTTTCCAAACATTCCAAGATTTAGATGCCTATATGGAAGTGAGGAGACTGCAAGAAAATTGATGTGGCATATAGATATATGAAATAAATATGGGAAACTTCATCAGCTAGTAGAATCTCCTCAATGGAAGAGAATTGATCATGAGTATCCTGAATTTGGAAATGAGTCGAGAAACCTTCGTTTTGCACTATCTTCATATGGAGTGAATCTTTTTGGTTTTTAATGTAGAACTCACAATACATGGACAGTTATGTTGGTAAATTATAAATTTCCATCGTGGTTATGCATAAAATGGAAATATATTATGTTATCTCTAATTATATTAGGTTTAAAACAACCGGGTAATGATATTGATGTTTATTTGGATCCATTGATCACAAATTTTAAATTATTGGGATTCAGGTGTTATATTGTATGATACTTAAAAAATAAATATTTCATGCTGAGATCCATATTGTACGAGATGATAAAAGAATTTCCTTATTAAGAAAATATGTCAGGATATATAATTAAAGGAACTCAAGGGTGTCCCATTTGTGAACAAGGTGCACAATCAATTAGGTTGAAATATTCATCAAAGACCGTGTTTCCAGGAAATCACAAATTTCTACCCCAACAACAGAAGTATCGATCTTGGAAAACATCATTCAATGGGAGTTCAGAAGAATGTAAAACACTATATTCACTAATATTTGATCAACTATTTGATAAAGTAAAATATATGTACATTGATTTTGGTAAACCTTTTTCAAAAAACCTTACAAAAACCAATTGGAAAAAGTGATTAGTTTTTTTTAATGATCATACTATAATTATTTGTATGTCAGGCATTTTCTTGATGTTATGTTTGTTGAACAAAATGTATGTGATAGTTTCATTGGAACATTATTAAATACACCCAAAAAAGTATGGAATTAATCTTAGGTTGGACATGATTGATATTGGAATATGTGAAGAGTTGACGCCAGTGAAGAGAGAAAAATGGAATTTTCTTCCTTCTGCTGCTTACACTCTTTCTAGAAAAGAGAGATATCAGTCTTAGAACTTATTGAATGATGTAAAGGTTTTATAGGGGTATTCATAAAATATCAATAATATCATGTTGATGACTGATTTAAAGTTATAGGGCTTGAAATCACATGACTGTCATGTTTTGATGCAAGATCTAATGCATGTAGCTTTACATTGAATTTTTCCCAGGAGTATCTATCATTCATTAACTAAGCTCGGTTTATTTTTTAAAGCTATATGCAATGTCACACTCATACTTCTGAGTTAATTTTATTTTATTATTTTATTTGGATTCAAAAAAAATTCGAGGTGCGGGCTCAGTCCCAGTTGAATTTTGTGTTTTTGCCGATAAATGAGTTTTTCGGGGCTTGACAGCGTAAGATGCATGGGCGAAGCACGATTTGGAAACTGTGCGGCTTCACCTAGGTCACCATGTGACCTGCTCGATGTTCAATTAACTAAATAAAATGAATTAATAATAAAGAAATAAAAATTAAGAGGGATAAAATAAAAATAAAATAAAACAAGAAAAGTGTGATAAAAATTTAATGAATGGTTTTAATGATAATTATAATAATATTATTTTAGGATATTATTATTATTATTATTGTTGTTGTTATTGTTATAAATTTTTTATTTTATTTTATTACTATCAATTTATTATTATTATTGTTATTATTATTATTATTATTATTCGTTATTATTTAGTTTTGTTTAGGGTTGAGTCTTTTTTTTCTATTTGTGCATCCAACCCATCACCCCTCCTACCCCATGCACCATGACACTGCCCCCCCCCCCCACCCAGCTAGGTTGTTTTCCCTCTTCCCACATGTCTATCATGTCACGACCCATCCCCCACGGCCCGTGCCATGACTACCCCAAGCCCACCTTCCATAGGCCAGGGGCTGGAAACTAGCACCAAAGGCGTATTTCCCTAAAACTGGGAAGGCGTTGCCTTTATAAACTGAAAACACACACACAACAGAGTACGAGCTGAAAGTAAACGCTAATTAAAGCTGTATACAAAAGAGTGCTAAAAATTAAAGGGGCTAGAAATACAAGCCCAACTGGAAAGTGCAAGTACAACTGAAAAACAAGTACAACTAAAAAAGAAAAGCAGCTACTGGGTCATCCTTTGGGGTTCCTACCTGAAGGGTAGGTACATATGGCCTCCTTAGCACTCCACGCCCGTCAGTCTCCTCCGTTTACCAACTCGTCGTAAGGTCCACCTCCGAGTACTGTCCAGTCCTGCTACTCAGCCTCAGTCAGCGCTGTCCGTCATCTACAACCAACACAACGAGGTGCAGGCATATCCCGTGTAGGGGTGAGTATAATGATACTCATTAGGGACCCCGAGACCCTCAAGGTCTCACAAAATCCAACAAGGATAAACCACAATGTATGAAATCAATAGATAACCCCACTTAGGTATATGCCCATACATATACCTAAGTTATCTAGTAATCCATCTCAATCATGAGGAAAACACAAGTTACTGACTCAGCTCACACAGGTATACAACTTATGTAGAGAGATAGAGATGATCAGATATAGACACTGAATCATCTAAGTTGTCGTAACAACACATGATCCAAGACCAGCTATTCTGTCGGACCAACACATGATCTAGGAATAGAAATCAGAACTGTCAAACCAACACATGATCCAGGAACAGTCGTTAGAGTTGTCATACCAACAAATGATCCAAGATCAGTTATTCTGTCGGACCAACACATGATACAGGAACATAATTTAGAACTGTCATACTAACACATGATCCTGGAACAGTCATCAGAACTGTCAGACCAACACATGATCCAGGAACAGTCAATAGTGCACAGCCAGCCTCAGTGTTTCCACTAGCACGCTTGATTCCGAAAGGGTCTGCTCCTCAGGCCAAGTTTTGATACATCAACTACCATGAAGTCCCATATTTTTGTATCCCAAAGTTTTTTTCACGTCAAAAGGAACACAACGCGACAGACGGTGCGTCAATCAGACACCTGGTCTGAGAGTGATTGGCATTTCCTTTCCGAGAGCTTGGTTGGATTTAGGTTCAATCCAACCCGACTGTACCCAAAATACATCCAAAACTCAAGTGGGGTATTCCAAAAGAACTGTCTCACTCCAATCTTTCTGTCTCCATAGACGGTTCATCAATCAGACACATGTAGCCCAAGTTATGGGCGAACAGGTGAAATTGGGTCAAACGGGTCCGAGTCCGGTCCGGCCCAATCGGACCGACCCAGCCCGACCTGGGTCCGAACTGGGGTCTGACCCGGTCTGCGGTTCTGACCCGGTCCGTGGGTCTAACCCGACCGAGGGTCCGACCTGGCCGGAGGGGGGAGGCTCGGCCCGCGTGGGCGGCCCGACCCACGCTGGGTCTGGCCAGGCGGCCCACGCTGGTCCGGCCCGGTGGCTTGGCGGCCCACGGGGGTCCGCCTAAGCCACATCCAGGGGGGAGGACGCACGCCCCCTGGAAATCCCAAATGTCTTAGCTGTCCGGGTAAGTGGAACCAGCGCCAGGCTGGCGTCGGTGTGTCACGCGGGACCCACTAGGTCCTTCTCCTCCCGGCTGGCCGAGCGGTCAGCCAACTCCCTGCACCGCACCGTTGCGCCGCACCACCTCCGGCAACCCGGATGCTCGGGACACCGGTCTTCATCGTGGCCGGGCTCAATCCAGATGCTATAGCACCGTCGCGACCAAGGGTCGCGGCCCTCCTTCGGCCACCGCGCGGCGCCGGTTGCGTTGCGCCCTCTTCGGCATCCTGAGAGCTTGGGCCGCCAGTTTTCCTTGGCGGACGGCCTTGCGCTGGCCGTCGCTACACCTCCGCGGTCCATCGATCGCGGTATTCTTCTCTGGCGGTGTGGATTGTGCCGTCGTCGTCCATGCGGTGACGATCGTCGCACCAACCATCGGCGAACTTTCCGCGGGTCACCGGATGAGTTCTGGTGGCCCGATTCTTGCTCCAGAAGAATTCATGCATTCCTCAGGTCTTCTCCTTCGATCCACAACCATTTTTGATGGGTATCTCTCAACCCAGACTCATGTCGCGTTGAGCATCAAAATCCATAAAGAATGCGGAGGGGTCGGGCCGTGTTTGTTCGGCCCGCGCCCTCCGTGTTAGGATGATATCAAGAAGCTTCGAATTCTAAACCACGATGGAAGATGAAGAACACGCAACAAATAGAAAGCTTGAAACCCTACCTCAGATTCGTTGTCGTCGGAAAAGAAGATGAAAAATTCGAGGATGACATCATCAGCGTTCTTCAAGGACGGAGCTTCCTCCCTTGTTCCGGTTGAAGAAGGAAGAAGGTGTCTGTCATTGGCGGATGAAGCGTTCATTGTTCTTCGATGGTCATTCTTCATTGGAGAGTTCTTATTCTCCCAAGATATCCTCTCCAAAATACCCAAAATGAAAAGACGTTCCAAATAATAGATTATAATATCTATTATTTCGTTGGCATGAAATTCAAAAGGGGGAATTTAATTAATTGATGTGGCTTAATTAATTAAATGGGGTGGGTTGGCACCATTAAGTGTAGAGGAGATCAAGAGGCTCCCCCTTATTAATGAGGGGAGTTCTAGAGTTTAAGTGGTCTCAGGTGGTCCCCCACCACATTAACTCCACATGAAGAGGGGTTTTAGACCTCGGGTGGGCCCCACCACCATAACCCATCATGGGAGGTTAAGGTGCGGTGGCCCCCACCTCCAACCTCCTCTTGGAGGTTTTAACCAACAAGAATAAAAATATATCCACAACTTTATTTTTATTAAGTTTAATCATAAAAACCCAAAAACTAACTTTCATTCTCGACCAACTGTCGTCGAGGTGAAAGTCTTCTTAAGTGAATATTGGTGCTGTGAGTTCAACGGTGCCCTTGGATTTTAATTTTGAGCACCAGTTCAAAAGTTATAAAATCCCACTCATACGTTTACTGAACGTACCCGAACAAAACTTCAGATATTGATTCTGGGTACATCGGGCCTCGAAATCAAGCGCCATCAGTTTCCGCAGACTCGTAAAATTCCCATGTATTTAAAAAAAATCCACAGAAATTTTGGGTCTTTACATAGCATCCTTGATGGTGTACCCCCTTCTCCCCTCATCCAACCGCCATCACGCACTATCTCCCTCTCCCAGGTCGCACCGCCCCTGCTAGTTGCATCCCACACCCCTTGCACCAAACCTCCCCATGGCCAGCCCCTATTCCGTCGAAGCCTTATCTGATGACTCCCTATGGCCGGTGGCCTCCCCTCCCTTGCGCCACCTCTCCAGCTACGCCCTCTTCTCCCTACACGCTTCTCTTCGGTATCCCCTCTGGGTAAAACCCTCTCCCGGTTTGGGGTTTTCATTTTTTCAGCAAGTTTGGGGTCCAATTTTAGGGTTCTAATCTTGGATTTTTGGGTTCAATCCTCTTGTTTAGGGTGGATCCTTCCCTCCTCATGGTAAGAATGTGGTGTGAATGTGTTTTTACCTCTAATTAATGTCCTGAAGGCCTTTTTTATTATTTTTGATAATCCATCTTTCAAATGGTGAGGTGGAACCCTTACAAGGCCTGAAGGCTTAAAGACAATTACAAGACCCATAGGTATTAGAGGAAATCACCAAGACAAGACAACTTGGAACTGCTCCTCCCCAGCACATGTCATGATATCTTCACTCCCTCTTTGCAAGTATGGTCCGCTAGTTGTCCTGTGAAGAGCTGCACAGGCCCGGTACCAATGACAATGCCATACCCTCTCGTTCTTCCAATTCCAGTTAGCTCTACTCTGGTGAATGTGCCTCCTCTGATCCCCATATGGATCCTTTTCCATTGTATTATGACTGTTACATCTGCATATTTAGGTGGACAAAGGCCTTGGGGTGGCCCTAAGGCCTTAAGGTGGCTCGAAGGCCTTGAGAGACAACTGGCCCGAAGGCCTTGGGTGGCCCGAAACGGTCATGTTTTTCATGTGGGTATTGATGTAGTAATTATTGGAAACATTCACTTAATTATTTTTGGCATGAAAAGTATGTTTTAGTAATAATTTAATATGTGTTTGTGTTATAAATGAATTTTTATTCAAAATAAATGGTTGTGTTTCATGCGTATCGCATTGTAGTGTTACTTGAAAGGATTTTCAGGCCTTGTTTTAAATGTAAGAAATATTTTCTAAAGCAATTAAGGTGTGAATTATGATGTGAAAAGGTTTTTGTGTGTGTTTAGTTGAAAAAGGTGATTTTGAGTATGTCTTCAGGTGTAAAGCTTTGTAGTTCCTTCAGAAATTATTTTTGGAAACTTTTTAAATGAACTGTTAAATTGTATAAGTGGTGTGAATCATGTTTTCAAGGGAACTTATGGTGAAAATGGGTTTGGGTGTATGGTTTTAAAAGTAAAATTCATAATTTGGCATCTTTGGTTTTTCGTGCATTTATAAATGTAAATTTTAAATGGTTTAAATGGTGAAATGCATGTTTTGGAATTAGTTTTGGTTTATGTGAAGGTTTGAAAAGGCCTTTGGGAACGATTAATTTGATCATGTGTTTTTCTTTTAATATTGTCAAATGGTTTTTATGAGTTATGTAAGTGGTGTGAAATTTATTCTCAAATGGTTTAGTGTGTGTTTGGGTTTAAGGAGTATATTTGGTGTAAATTTTTGTGGTGCTAATTTTAAAGTGTTTCATAAATGATTTTATTGATTAATTAAATTATATGTGTAGTGTGTGGTCCCTGTTTGGTGTGGTTTTGAGTCATCGGTCTAAGTTAGGATCGCATGTGTGTTCATAGGTAAGTAAATATATATATGTAGGTTCCCCTATTACGCGTATATTAATCAATGTAATTGAATGTACATGTATGGGGCTAGGTGTGCCTATGTGTATATATAAAAATGCATACACAGGTGAGTAGAGACTGGTATATGCGTATAAGCATACCTGTAAGGATCCCCTTGCACATGTTCATGGGTCATGCGAATGTATGCATAGTGGCTAGGTATCCTTTCATGTATGCGAAGGTGTGTATGCTTAGTTGGGGAGTAGCAGCTTTTAGTTAAAAAGCGCCAAAAGCCGAAGTGGAAGGATTGGTTCCACCTTGAGGTAGGTCCCCTATGCCTATACCTTTAAATTGAATTCCTCAATTGCTTGAGTGTTTAAAAAAATATTTATTTTATATTAAATAGTATATGCATGCTATGAAAAATTGTGGTGGTAGTTGATGTTGTTTTTTCCTTCATTTTTCAGGTTCTCTTTAAGTGTTGGCATGTGTATTTTTCATTAAAATATGATCACTTTGAGAAAAGTAAAACCCATATTAATGATTTCCCTCTTTCTTTATAAAAATGAGGAGTATATTAAATTTACAAATTTTTATATGTGCCTAGTGAAGAGGCTTGTGCAATGATGTGCGCTTTTGAAAAAAAAGGCACGCTTAAGGGGGGAAGTCTATGGTGAAAACTGAAAAGTTTTTAGATAAATAATTTGATGTGTGTGTGTCTTTGTTTGCTTAATAAAAACTCACCACCACTTGAAATTGAGCACAATGGGAAACCTGGGTATCTAGGTGGGTGGACTAGGACTAGTACGCTAGATGATATGTAAGTGGTTCGTCTCAGTTTCATCTAGTAGGATTGACGCTACAACACTAACTAAACATTTGTGAAGATTGGAGACCACTAGGTTATGGGTGTGTTCCCTACAAGTGGATCATTCATAAGAACATAGATCATTGTGGTTCATGTGCCATGTTTACACTGAGGTATGAGGATCCTAGGTCCCCAACTAACACTAGCTGCTTAAGGATTTTCCATGGTGCTTGAGATATGATTTCCAATTTAGTTGTTTCGTGCTTGTTTCCTCTTTCGTGAAAACCATATCTAAATTTAAATTGATTCCCTTTCATTTTAAAATGTTAATTCATGTTTGGATTCTATTTTGAAATTTTAGTGGTAGAGAAATTTTTTCCTTAAAAATGTAAACCTGTTACTTGATTTTAATGGGACTTATTTTCAAACTAGCATGTTTTGGGTTTCTTTTTAAAGGTAATGGCATAGGGCATTGTTATTCCTTGGCCTTCCTACTGAGCATCTCGGTGCTTATGCCTACTTTAATTTTCAGTTTTAGGTTCTGGTCTTGGATCGTTATTGGTGAGTGTGGTTCTATATTTGGTGGTGACCCATGGGGTCACTTGGAGGTATGTCTAGCTGGTTATCTTTATTTTACCTTCTGTTTCTAGTGTTTTTTGTTTTGTTTTGTTCAGTTTATATTCAGCTATCTGCCTTTTTTATGGGCCAAACCATTCTCAGTTGTCTCACCTTGATGCCCAGCACTAATTTCCATCCCTTGGGGGTTAGGAACACCCTTCAGGCCATGTCGCGGACCAGGTTGGTGCCGGTTTAGATGGAGACCCGGCTTGGTTCCTGAAATCCAACAAAGTTATAGACCTGGCGAAATTTTCAATTATGGAAAAATAAATTGCTGTCATATTATGTGAATTGGAGATGTTATTCCCACTGGTATTCTTTGATATTATGATTCGCTTGGTAAGAGAGATTCAACTATGTGGTCCTGTACATTATAGATGGATGTACCTTATTGAACAAAATATGAATATTTTGAAAGGGTATGTAAAAAATTAAAGTCAGCCAGAGGGTTGTATTATAGAGAGATATGTTTTTGAGGAAGCATTTGGATTTTATACTGACTACACATCTGATGTGGAATGAATTGTTCTACCGAAATATCATCACATCAGGTGGCTTGTGGGTGAAGGAATTTCCAGAATAGATGTTGTTATGATTACTATTACAGAGTGGGAGCAGGCCCACCTTTACATTTTTCATAAATGTTTATAGGTTGCACCATATGTTGAAACCCACAAAGTAATTATTAGGCATTTGAATCTATCAAGGTATGAAATATGGATATCAAATACACATAATCAATAGTTTATAAGATGTTTTTAGATCATATTTTTAAGGAGTCAACTAAAAATCTAGATTCAATTTTAGAACAACTTCAATGGCTGGATAGAGGGATAAGTTTGCATTTATTTTCTTATAATGGTTATGTAATTAATAGTTATGTGTTATATAAAAATGAACATGGTGAACTAATTACCATGAAAAACAGTGGAGTTGCATTTTTGGCTGAAGTGATGCATGTATCTGGTACCAAGGACAAAAATCCAATTTATGCGAATATATCATACTTTGGCATCATAAAACAAATATGGGAGTTAGATTATACAACAAGAAAAATTTTCAATTTAAGTGGGTTGATAACAAGAGTGCGGTTAAAATAGATAAATTGAGATTGATGAAAGTTAATTTTAGTAAAGAAGGGTATAAAGACGAACCATTTATAATGGAATCATAGGTAATAAAAGTATTTTATGTTCTAGATCCTACAAACAAAAAGTGGTCAATTATTTTATTATCGACCAAAAACTGTGAAGGTTTATATGTAAAATCAAATAAAGATTACCCTTTCATTGGGATGTCGCAATCATTTCATAGGAGTCCTAATATAGACAAGGTCTTTTATATTATATGAGACCACAATGAAGGGATTTGGATACTCGATAGAGGGGTCAAATTCCTTCAACCTTTTAAAAAAAGAGTTTAATAATCAAGATATATATTTTTTAATATCAATTATGTTACCTTATATTATAATATGTTCATTGATACATTTATATAATCTAAATTAAATGTTCGACCACTTTTGTAGATAATGACTTCCATTGATGCTCCTAATCTTGAGGAAAAATAGGTTTCTCAACATGCTAGTGCTTCCAATGAAAAGGAATAAAACCTTCTACACATACCAATACTACCAATCTAGAGGAACAAAATATTGATGATGTTGAATATAAGGAAATGATATATGATTAACTACCAGTGTCCAATAAAAAATAGTAGCACCACAAAAAATGGTGTTAGAAAAAATCATTAAGTCGAGAAATAAAGGCATCAAATTTGAGGTTGGATGGAATGAATGTGGCCATAATGTTAACCCAAACAATTCCATGTTTAGTGGTTACATTGGTATCACCACTCACATGCATATTCCAATTGATGTAGATTTGTGGCACATGTTTCACCCACACTTAAGTCACTAATTTGGGAAAAGATTATGGCAACATTATGATATTTTACTAAAAAATAATAAAACGTTTATTTACTCTTCATTATCCCTTTCAGAGTGTATATATAGTAGATTAATTTTGAATGAAATTTGTATTAATGTTTATTAGAAAGGCTCATAGATCCTTTCTGACAATTCTTATGAAATATCATCTCAAAGATACTGTAAAGAAAATAAACCCACACCCACCACAGGTGTATGCACACTTGATAAACCAACAAGTGTGGGATACATTTATTGAATTTCATGAGGTGAAATTTTTCAGGTACATTGTGACTGGTAATATATTTCTTGAAAATATGTGTATTGTGACAAACCTAACCTAGATACCCACTCAAACCAGTACCAAACCCAAGTTGGCACATACCCGAAGGGTGTTCTCGATCCCCATCAGCCGACAACTGGCACCCGAGCATCAACAAAAACCATAGGGAATGAGTTCTCACAACCAAAAGTAGAAAACATGACATATATATACATGATGGGAAGAAATAGTGGAAGAGTAAACAATAAATATATTTTATATAAAAAAGGAAATAGCAGAAGTGATATAACTCAAAAGTAGCTAAAAAATCTCCAAGATACAATTTCAACAGAAAAGGACAACTAAAACCAAAATAGATACTCTATATAATATCATGGGGAAACTCCCACCATATCAACACTATATAACCACTATCTACTCATACATAGCTAATAGAAACCTCTCTGCCTCACTACGATTCCTTGCCTTTCCCTGCTTTGAAAGACATAATAAGGTCTGCACGTCGCTGAAGGGGTGCACATGACGTGAGCTAAATAGGCTCAGTAGGATCCCACCTAGGTGTTCCATATCAATTCATTGTACAAAAATCCAAAATTTGTAAACTTAAAAGAAAATAATTAATGATAAATAGTTAAACAAATCTTATATCAAAAGCATAGAAAACCATTTTTTCTTTTTCCAAAATTCCAAATAATCTAAGTAAAACTTTTTAAAATCATTTCACATATATAAAAGTAATAAAATAAAAGCATGTATCACATATAATATCATATCCAACAAAAATAAATCACATGTAACATCATGCTAAGGATCACAATAGGTTAGGATAGTTAGGACACTCATACCCAGACATAGACAATCATGTGAATCAAGCCTATAAACATATGCATCGAATCTAGAGAGTAGAGGAACACCCTAGAAAGTGATACTCCTAATAATTTATAACAATTCCCAAAAAAATGGGCCTAGGGAGAATAGTAACACCCCATGAGTGAACCCCCCCAATAGTATTAACAGATAAAACCTATTATTACACCTTCCACCTAAGTACCCAAGGTTTCCTATGTGCTATATTTTCGAAATCATTTCATAAATCTATTTCACAATGCTTTGAAAATACCTTTTCCTTTACCAAAATAATGGAAAACCCATATTTTATCAACACAATTCAATCACACTAATTTATTTATAAAACAATTTATAAAACCATAATAATAAAGTTCATCCAACATAGGCTAGAGACAAAACCACCTATCTCAAACTTGGTTCGCACATGCCCATAACGAGATCCATTAAAATGAAATAACAAGAAGACAAAATGGAGGCCTTAGAATCAATCCTCACATCTCAGAATCAATTCAACAAGAAAAGTGGTCCACTAAGAGGATAGATCACAACATATCTCAAAGAAACTCACACACTGCACCACAACCAACACAAGGGTCGACCTCTAAACGAAGATCACACAATATATCTTGAAAGGATCAATAATATTATCATCAAATATCAATAGATCTATAAATGTAGCACAATTGGGATACTGTGATCAATGATAATGAAGAATCATAAGGATCACTCACCTGAAGAGATGCATCACAAAAGTAACAAAGATCAATCGCTGAATGAAATGAATCGGAAGGTTAAGAGGTCTCTAAAATCGCTTGGGATAGCTCCTAGGTCCAAGAGGAAAAGGGATATGTGCGAATGAAAATAGAACTTGGTGTGAGATGCATAAAACATATAATCCACGAGAATTACATGTCATGAATCCCTATTTCATGATGTGAAATCCATGAAGGCCAAATACGCCAAAACACACATCACCTCAGATCAAAAATCCCAATTTTTACCATTTCATGATGTGAAACATATTCACATAGTGTAAACCTTTAATGAATAAAAAAAATCAATACATATTTCTAAAAAATATTTCACATCATGTAAATTTTTCGCGATGTGAAAAAGTACCACGAGTAGTAAACAAATTCAGATTCATCACAAAAAAACAAAACCATCTTCAGTGTTCTCCAAACTTGGGGAGAAACCTGAAAATTATTTGAAACATTTATAACCAGACTCTATTAATTCAAACAAAAATAAATCACTAAACTATAGGTCATTTTCCAAAGCAATTCTCTCCATCCTCAAAAAGTCCCAAAATGCCCCCAAATAAGGAGGGAAATGAATAGAGAGATAAGAAATACCTGAAAGTGGGTAAAATGATGTTACAAACTTCCCACCATAATAATTTCTATCCCCATGAAGTTATATAGAAGAATGATGTCTGGAAAGAGGTGATTCCACTACTCCCTCATCAATGACTCGTCCTCCCAAGTCTCATGAGAATTAGATCTGTGTCTCCATAACATAATGACCAACAAAATTGAATTCCCACACAAAAATTTCACATGAGAGTCAATAATCTCTACTATTTTATCTACAATAGAAATTTTTGGCTCAAAATCGATCTCTTCCCAACTCATAATGTGAGAGGGGTCAGGATGGTACTTCCTAAGATGAGATATATGGAAAACATCATGAATATATGTCAACCAAACTAGAAATTAAAGGACCTCAGAACACCCTGATAGGGGAGGGGTGAATCAGGGTGTCAACTTTTTATTTTAAAGTGATGGATCTTATTCCCATGTTGGTAGGAACTTCTTAAATATTTCTATTAGTAATGTGTAGTAATTTAAACATTCACATGAAGAAGGACCACACAATAATTTTACTTGGTTAACCACTAAGGTCTAGTCCAAGGAGCATATGCCAACAGGTTTTCGGTCATACCAAAGTCCACTAATCTTCACTAGTTGTGGGTTACAAAAGTTTAGCACAGTCACTATGTGCTAGGTGCACTGTCTTTATAAGGTTTTAGGGATATAATGTTGTGTCCCTTGAATCGCTTCTATTGAATCCCCCTTTCTCACTATGTTGGGAAGAATATGAACTCAGTTTATTGACTTTAAAGTTTCTTCAATAGGTTGGTATTAAATCATGCATCCTCAACTATAGATAGATGCTCTGTTGAAGTCATGTTTTCCCAAATAGATGTAATCTACTTTTCTACATACTATTCATTTATGAAATTTTCCTCCATGAACTTTCCTTCTTCCTTCGTGTACTGCACTACACTGCATATTGTGAGTGCTTCATGAACCACCTCCACAACTGCCTCTGCAAACTGCCTTTGTGTGCTGCTTTCACGTATCATTTCTTCTTCGTGGACTAACTCCTCTTTCGCTAACTGTCTTCTGCGAATTGTCTTCCACGAACCACCTTAAGAGAATTTTTTTCCTTTTTGAGATTTAGTGCCTATAAAAACCCATTCCATGGACTATCACCGTGAAGCTCTTCTCCTTTCATGGAATCATCCTTGCGAACATCTTCTCCTTCGTGAGGTTTTCTGCCCACAAACCACTTCTAGACTTCACTGAATTCCTCCCTAATTTTTAATCTCATTACAGCACCCTAATGAAGGGATTATCAATTATTATATAGGAAAATAGATCAGCATAATTATCTAAATTTAGATTTACCAAATCTTCAATGCCTTCCATGCTCCCGTGAACCATTCTTCCCTATGAAGTTTGTGTACCGCCTTTTCCTTCATGGACACCAAAAACAAAATATTGTTTTTGCGAATGACATGACATCCCATGAACTTAAAACCTTCCCAAAAACCATATTCTTCTCACAAACCATTTCTCAATCATGTTCTACATACCGTGATTCTATAAGGAAATCCCATTCCGTGTACCTCCCTTAGCAGTTTGAGAACTATGTTTCACAGTCTGCAAACTATGCTTTGCGGAATCCTTTGCATAAAACCTTCCTTTTCCAAAAAGGAAGGATAACTTGACATTCAAAACCCTTGATCAACCTAATATGGATTGATAAAAAACACAAACCATACTCCATTTCTATCAAAGAACAACCTTGGTTCCAACAAAAATTCCAGTTGATAAGTAACCTAACCAAGCTGTTGAGTGACCAAAAATGGTTCAACATATCTCAAAGACAACTTTACCTATTTTCTAAGCCAATGGTGACTCAACTGAGGAGAAACATTCTATAAAACTTGGTCACTAACAGAAAACTCCAAAGGATGATGTCACCTATCCGCATACGATTTCTATCAACTCTAAGCTATAATCAGACATCGATGTATATCCTGAAACCTCATTGACATCTCCTGAACAAGACTAGATCCTATAAGAGAGGCCTCATCCACCTCTGCCCAAAAAAGTGGTGACCCTCATAGATGATGATAAAAATCCTCTAAAGGATCCATTTTAATAAATGACTAATAAATTTTTTTTATAAGAAAGCTCAAAAAATACCAAATGCCTATCCCATGATCAAAAAAAATCCAACATGTAGGAACAAAGCATATCCTATAGGACCTAAATATCATGCCACATATAACCATCTGTTTATGTTTGGTAAGTTGTACTCAACTTTTCCTAAGTCCCCATTGCCTCCTATAGAATAATCCAGAACCGTGAGGTAAACCTATGATCCCTATCTAATAAAATGGCAGAGGGAACTCCGTGAAACCTCATAATCTCCTACACATACATATTACCAAGTTATTTAACTATAGTGGTGTCCCTAATCAGAATAAAGTGAATTGACTTCATCAACCGATCAATTACCACATAAATAGCATTCCTCCCTTTGGGATTCTGCGGTAATCCAACAAAAAAGTCTATAGAAACCTCATCCCATTTTCAAGCTGGCATCAAAAGAGACTGGAGTAAACCGAAAGGTTTTAGATGCTCTTCCTTTATCAGTTTTTAGGTTTAACAATGGGAAAAATAATCCACAATATCGTGCTTCATACCTAGACACCATAATTGTTGTCTTGTGTCATAATACATCTTCATAGTGCCCGGATGAATAGACCATGAATAACTATGATAGTCAAATAAAATTGATCTCCTCACAGATGTTGGGATTAAAAAATGATCCCCAAAATGGAGAATACCATCTGAATATAGAGACCAACCAGAAATGGTATCACCACCACATAGGGTCTCTCTAATTCCCCTAAATTCATTATCCTAATATTGACTCTACAGAATAGACTCTACGAGAGATGATGATAGCTGAACATTGGTCAAAACCACACTTGAAACATCCTCCTGAGCATCCAGGTAAAACTGAGTGAAGAATCCCATAAGGTTTCACTCCTCCTTCAATTCTAGAATAGCATGTGATGATACTTTCCTTCTAAGAGTGTTTTCAATGACATTACCCATCCCTGGGGTGTAGGTGATGTTGATTTCAAATGTCAAAAGTTATTCCAACCACTACCTCTATCTGATATTAAAGTATTTATAAGAAAAGATATAGCTCATCCTCTTGTAGTCAGAAAATACCATTAACCTCTCCCTAAAAAGATAATATTTCCAACATTTAACGCATGCATAATTGTGGAAATCTCCAAGTCATGAGTGGGGTAATTCTTATCTTATGGATGAATATGGTGAGATCTATAATCCACCACATGATCATCCTACATAAACATATGACCCAAACCAACACCAAAAGAATCATAGAAAACCACATACCCCTTACTGGGCTCAGGTAAGATCAAAATAGGATTTTATGTTAAAATAAATTTCCTCTCATCAAAAGAATACTGACAATTTTTATCCCTTATGAATCTCACCCCTTTCCTAGAAAGATCATTCAAAGGTGACACCAACTTTGATAAATCCTTGATGAACCATAAAAAGTATCCAGCAACACTAAAAAATATCTAAATATCAAATACGTTCTATGGATCTTCCCATGAAAAGACAACCTTCACCCTCTTAGGATTAATTGATAATCCATGCTCAGAAATCATGTTCCCCAATAACTTCACTTATTAGATCTAGAAACTACATTTTTGAAATATTGCCATAAAAACGGTGACTCTTCAGGATTTATGGAACTATACTCAAATGGTTCTTGTGCATAGATCTCGAATATACTAAAATATCATCCATGAACACTACCATAAAAGTTTCAATATACTCATGGAATATATCTGATTCATCAAATCCATAAAAAATATAGGAGTGTTGGTTAGAAAAAATGACGTCACAAGATATTCAAAATGGACATACCGGCTTATAAAATATGTATTCGGTATATTAGACTCCTAAAATATGAGTTGATGATAACTCAACCGAATATCAAACATTGAAAAGCACTTTTACCCCTTTAACTAGTCAAAAAATCATCCACACATGGAAAATGATACTTATTCTTAATTGTTACCCGATTCAACTTCTGGTAGTCCTCACACAATCGAAGTGAACCATCTTCCTTCTTGGAAAAGAGAACAAGGGATTAACAAGGTGAAACACTAGGGTGAATAAAACCTTTCTCCATCAGATAATACAACCGAATCTTGAGATCTTTCATCTCCACTGGTAAACTGCTATAGAAAATAGTGGGAAGATCAAAAATGGAAGAAACTTTGTCAAGGTAAACTGCTATAGAAAATAATAAACCCCTAAGATTTTGGTGGGAAGGTCCTAAACAACCAGACCTCAGATCCCACTCTCCCTGAAATACCCTAGAGCCCATATCAGTTGTAAGAAACAATACATGCCAATGATAACAATCAAACTCATCATAATGAGTGACAAACCAAACCATCCTGGTGATTATGTCAAAAAAATCCCGATTGAGAATAAGAAAATCCCAGAATAACTCTGAATCAACTATCGATAATGAATAAGAAGGACATCGAAACCCCTGCTCTTTCCTCTTCCCAAGATGTGTCATTAACTCCATAACAAGGGAAATGATATTTTATGGAAGTTTAATCATATCAACAAAATGGCCATATATAAATTAGTGGGAGGAACCTATATCAAATAAAGTAGTTGCTACTGAAGATTCAATAAAGATGGTACCTCTCACTATCACTGGACCCTCTTTTACCTCTTCCATAAATTCATTTACTGCATGAATGTGCTTCACTTTTGAGGATTATGGATAGATCCCTATAGTATTTGAAGCATATGACTATGCCATAGTATCCTTTAGATCCAAAAATCCCTAACCATAACGAGGCGCATACATAGTCTGATATAGATACTGCAGATAGACATAACACCCACAACCATTACACATCTTCACAAGTGCATAACAAGAATGCCATATGTGTGAAACCTTTCCACACTTGTAGCAAGTCAGGGGAACACTACTATCTGTAACTAAAGGTGAAGAGGAGGCATGCTGCTAAGAACCACCTCCACCACTCCTATGATGATCTTTCAACTTCCTCTTTTTCTCTCACATTCCACTAAAGATGCCACTGGGTGGACGAGAAGGGGGAAAATAACCAACCTTGCCTACCATATTCATCTCTACCATCATTACCAAGTCTTATATCTCCATATAGGTTGAAATATTCATCATAAATACATGTGATCTGATATCTAATCGCAAACCCTGTAGGTACTTTTGATCCTTCATCTAGTCATTCTTTACTACCTCTAGAGAAAAACAAACCAACTTCACAAACCGATTGGTGTACGGCAACAACGAACTTTCTCCATGTTGTGAGGAGAGGAACTACAGATACTTCTCCATCATCAGTGACTCTAGAAAAAACTATTGGAATAAGATAGTCTTACAACCCTTCCAGTCCAAGCCTACATGCCTATTCTCCTGTAGCATGGAATCCCACTATATCTTGTTGGGATCCTCAAGTATGAATGTCGTACACTTCACCTTGATAGTCTTAGGTGTATCTAGTAATTCAAATATTTGATCAACCATTTCAATTTAGTCATCTACATCTTGAGGTTCATTTATACCCTTAAAGTCTAGTGGATTCTCACATAAGAACTCCCATGATCAATCCCTTTCTCCTATAACTCCTAGTTGTACCTCAACAACTACATTCCGGACTTGTAGTACATTTTGGTCAACAACACAAATTGATTGCATGATAGCCTCGATAAGATTTTAATCTATAGGTTGATTCCCATGAGGGGAACCTATTGAAACCTCCTGAGAAACCCATGGAAGACATATTGGAGGCATACTGTTGCACATTGAAATAGAATAAACAATCCAATAACATGATAATATCAATTCAAACCATAAAACCATAAGTAAAAACTAATATTATGATCAAAAACTTAGAACATGATACACACATCCCAACATCTCATGGTAACTTGAGTCTCTTCATGATAAGATCTAGTAAGGAACTCACTGCAACCTACCTCTCAAGTCCTGATAATCCTTATCTAGTCTACAAACTTCCCAAAACTAAGCACAACCTCCTTTGATACCAAATCGTGATGATCCCTACCTGAATACCCTCTCAAATCAGTGCCCAACCTGAGCCATCACATACCCAAAGGGCATTCTCGATCCCCATGGGCTGGTGACTAGTACCCAGGCATCAAAAATAAACAGAGGGAATTATTTCACTCAACCTAAATAATAAAACATGAAATATATATGTGTGACAAGAAGAAACAAAGAAAGAGTAAAAAAATATATGTCATATAAAAAAGGAAACAACAGAAGTGATACAACACAAAAGTAGCAAAACAATATCCAAGATAAAATTCCAATAGAAAAGGAAAACTAAAACTAAAATAGATACTCCATGTGACAGCATGGGAAAACTCCCACCATCTCACCATCGGCTACCCAGACATAGCTGACATAAACCTCTCTACCTCACTATGGATCCTTTACTTTCCCTATATCAAAATACATAACAAGGTTAACACATCTCCAAAGAGATGCAAAGGGTGTGAGCTAAACTGGGTCAGTAGGATCCCACCCAAGTGTTACATATCAAGACTCTATACAAAAATATGAACATTCTCAACTTAAAATAAAATAAATCATGATAAATAGTTAAGCAATTTTTATATCAAAAACATGGTAAAACATTTCACCTTTTTCCATAGTTCCAAATAATTCGGGTAAAATAGTTTCAAATAATTTCACATATATCAAACTAGTCAAATTAAAGAATTTATCACATATCATATCAAATAAAATACAAATCAAGCATAGGAAATATCATTCCAAGGATCACAATAGGTTAGGCTAGTTAAGATTCTCATACCCAGATATAGAAAATTTTATGCATCAAGCCTCTAGACATATGCATCAAATCTAGAGATCGGAGAAACACCCCATAAAGTGAACCTCCCAATAGTGTCTAACAAGTCCCTAAAACAACGGTTATATGGAGTGGAGGAACACCCCATGAGTTAACCCCCAACAATATCAATGTACGAGGCCTATTATTACACCTCTACCTAAGTACACAAGGCTTACTATGTGCTACATTTTACAAACCATTTCATAAATCTATTTCACAATGTTTTGAAAATTATTTTCCCTTTACCAAAATAAGAGGAAATACATATTTTCTCAAAAACCTATTTCCATGAATATAATTCAATCATTCCAATTTATTTATAAAATAATTTATAAAACCATAGAAATATATTTCATCCAATCTAGGCTAGAGATGGAACCACCTACCTCAAACTTGGGTCACACACGCCCGCAATGGGATCCACCAATATGAAAGAATGAAAAGACAATAACGGAGGTCCTATAATCAATCCTCACATCTCAAAATCAATTCAACAATAAATGTAGTCGGTTAAGAGGATAGATCATAACATACCTCAAAGAAACTTGCACACTACACCACAACCAACACAAGGGCCAGCCTCTGAAGGAAGATCACACAATAGATCTAGAAAGAATCCAAAAGATTATCATCATAGATCAATGGATATATAAACGTAGTACAATGTGGATACTACGATAAAAAATGAAGAATTATAAGTAATACTCACCCGAAGAGACTCACCACAACCACAACGAAGATCAATCATTGAACAAAATGATACGGATGGAGTGGAGGTCTCTAAAATCACCTGGGAGAGATCCTAGGTCTGAAAGGAAAATGGATACACATGAATGAAAATAGAACCAAGTGTTCAATGCCTAAAAACTATAGGCTTCGATAATTACATGTTGTGAAACCCTATTTTATGATGTGAAATCCATGAAGGCCAAATATTCTGAAAAATGCATCACCTCAAATTAAAAATCCCAATTTTTACCATTTTATTATGTGAAACATATTCATGGTGTGTAAAAATTTTATGCCTCAAACCAAATCCACGACATCTTTCTGACAATGGTTTCACATCATGTAAACCGTTCATGACATGAAAAAGTCCCGTATGTAGTGAACAGTCTAGATTCTGTACAAAAATCCCAAACCATCTATAATTTTCTTAGAAATATGGGTGAACCCTAAAAAGTATTTGACACATTTATTCTCAAACTTAATTAATTCAAAAAAACATATATCATGGAAATATAGGTAATTTTTCTAAGAAATTATCTCCATCCTCATAAGTCCCAAAACGCACCCAAACAAGGAGGTAAATGAACAAAGAGATGAGAAATACCTAAAAGCAAGAACTGGGATGTTACATGTATTAATCACTTTGATTAAGAATTTTTATTTTATGAAATAAAAACTAAGTTCTAAAAATAACCAACAAACAGAAAAACCAATGTACCCCTGTCATAAAGTAAGGATGGGGTATGCTTCACTTGAAAAAAATAGCACCTATTTTAAATCGACTGTAATACTTTTATGTGACATGAACCAACAACATAATTATGATCTTTTTTTATATGCATATTGATGAATTGAAATCTAAATCCACTTCTATATCACATCAATTTCTATGAAATGAGGCACATGTAAATAAATATAGGATTATAATAGATGAAAACACACAAAAAGTGTGGGAATCATGTGTATGTATGAAATAATAAAAACTGCTTTAAATATATATTACATAATAATGATTAATTATTTTCCTATATTTTTTATCTGACTTAGACATAAGATTCATCATCAGTTGTACCCGATGAACATCAACTATCAATGGCCTTTAAGTGTCTAGAATAGTATGGCCATATTAGATGTGTGGGTTTTGGGGTGTCACCTCGAACATATTTTGAGAAAAGAAATGAATAGGGGGATAAAGATAAGAAAATTGAAGATTTTTAGGCATGATTAGCTTCTCTTGAAGAAAAAATTAATTGCTAGTTAGAGTTGTTATAAAATGTTATGGTAAAGAAGTAAAAAAAGAAGAAAAAACATGAGAACAACCACTATGTGAAGACCCCCCACCCCCACCCCCACCATCTTTGAGGTGAGTCATTCCCCTTAAAGTGTTGTCTTAGAAGAGGTAATCAATATTTTCATAATTTTTTCCATGAAATGTGAATCAGGAAAACACTAATACATTTCCTAAACTGATATTCTATAGGGTGAAAATGATTTTGATTTATATCTATCAACACCCACTCGTCGCCTTGTTGCGAGGGGTGCCATATATAGTATCTAATGAGATATTATATGCAACAAATAACTTCCAATAGGTCATGTGAGAGTGGGGATTCATGTAGATCATGATCCAAGCATTGATCTTTCTATTCCACTTGATGATTTAGATATTCATACAGTTGAGAAACCTATTGTAACTTTTATAGCATGGGTGTTATATCTTGTAAAAATACATCTCGACAAGAATATATTCATTTTCAATTTATTTTTTATGAAAAACCTTTAAAAATTAATGAAAAAAGGCATGAACTGATGGATCTTATTATATATAGATAAAGGGAAGGGTGTGAAATGTAAGTTCAAATCAAAAAGATCTAGAGTTTCAACCAAATAATTGAAAATATCTTCACAAAGTGCCTTTACCCCTCCTATTCAACTTCCGTATTTACTAACATTAAAGGTTCATGCATATAAAACATTAGAAAGTGGTGATATGACCATAATTGATTTTTAAGAACATGTGTATGGAGATTCCATTACAGAATATATTGTTCTTGAAAATGTAAATGAAATCCTCAAGAATGAATGCCTAGGAGTCTTAGTTGTAAATGTATACATGAAGTGAATTTTCATGATTTTTTTGTCCAGTGTCTAATTTACTATGTTAATTATGACTAAATACAATTCATCTTTTTTGCAGGCGTATATATCAATACTATTTGAATTGAAAACCCTATGAATAGAAATTTGGACTCGTTAGTCCTCACATCACTTCTACATAACTATTCTTAGTAGAACCAAAGAAAATTGAAGTAATAGTGGACAAACTAGCCAAAATGTTTGAAAGAAAACTTACATATGACATACTCTTATTAATACCCATGATCAAGGGGTAAAACTATAAAATTTAATCATATCAAATATATTTTCATTCATTTCATTACTTATTCCCTTTTTTTTAGGCAGTATTGGTTACTCATTACAGTCAATTTGGATACTCCAAAGATTTGTTTTCTGGATTCAATGCATGGATACCCAATAAACCAACCACATGTGACGACATTTATCAATTTTTAATACACTAAATGCAACATTTTACAAATAAAATTCAAGCTATACATTTTATATTATATTGTAATGAAAATTATGATATGATAGGGCATTGTTTAAATATCATCAAAATCATGGCATGAGGACAGTCCATGAGTAAAAAAGCCTTTCGAATTCTAAAAATGGATAATTATTAGGGTATATATAATAACATTCCACTATCAAAACATATATCAAAACAAATTGCATATTTTTCCAATGTTTCTACCATTCCAAAACAAACTAATGGTCAATATTTTGGTTATTATATTTAAAAATTTATGAAATATATCACATTCCATCAACAAACTAACATCCCCAAAGAAGTATTTATAATGATAATTACAATTTCATTTAAAATATTTACTAATCCTTTATTTATTTATATTTTTCTAGTAATACTAGGATAGTCAGCAGTCCTCCTATTCAAAAGAGGAAATAGATATGTTTAGAAATGAATGGTCAGAATACATGGTGTCATATTGTATATAGAAATCATGATGTGGTGAATTCCTACTACTTATTTAGTGATTTTTCTCATCATTTTATCTACTTTTTTTAGTTAATTTCATTATCATTTTTATTTGATACTTATTTTGTTAATTTTCATAGAGGCCATGAATAAGGATGATGCACTCATGTACTAAGAGTATGCACTCAATGAGGATGATACACTCATGATTATGCACTTTTCTTTTTATTCTTTAATGCATTCAACATTCTAGGTTATCAGACAACAATATTGTTAGATAACCCCAAATTTTGAATGCATTGAAGAATAAAAAGACATGGTGTGATGTGTAGGTATCAACTGTAACTCAATTTGATGCATTATATATCCAGTATGACTCAAAGTTTATGTAATTAGTTTAACATTTTCATTTTAGTTCAAAACACATGTTACATACTCAAAATTGATCAAACACGTTCATATTATTTTGATACTTTAAGAAAATGATTGATAATTCATTTGTAACATATAAGAATCAACAACGCCTCAATCCAATGCATGGTGTGCCTTGTATGGAAAAGATAGTAACATGTTTGAAGCTACTCATTCTCTTATAGGAATCAGCCACACCTCAATCAATTGTACCTCAATCTGATATATAGTGTGCTCAATATGACTCAAAGTGGATGTTTTTAGTTTATAATTTACATTTTAGTTCAAAACAAACATCAAATACTCAAAATCGAGAAAACACATTAATTTTTTTAATACTTTAAGAAAATTATATATAAGTCATTTGTGACATGTAGGAATAAACCAAACTTCAATATGATACATGGTGTATTCAGTATGACTGAAAGTGTGTGTTTTCAATTTAAAATTGAAATTTAAGTTTAAAACTCATGTCACATACTCAAAACTGAGAAAACACATTCATATTGTTTTTGATACTTTAGTTCAATGATCCATAAGTCTTTCATGATGTGTAGGGATGATCCTCACCTCAATCTGATACACGGTGTTCCCGGTATGACTCAAAGTGTCTGTTATTAGTTCAAAATTGATAATTTAGTTTAAAAAATGTGTCACTCACTAAAAAATGATAAAACACACTTGGATTGTCTTGATAATTTAGTACAACAATTCATAAGTTATTTTTAATGTGCAGGAATTAGTCTCATATCAAATTGACACACGATGTGATCGGTGTGACTCAAAGTACGTGTTTTCGATTTAAATTGACATTTTAGTAAAAAACACACGACATGCTAAAAACTAAGCAAACACATTTGTATTTTCATGATACTTTATAAAAATTATTCATAAATTATTTGTGATATGTTGGAATTAGCTTCATATCAATCTAATGCATGGTGTGATAGTTATGACTCCAAGTGTGTCTTTTTATTTAAAATTGACATTTTAGTTTAAAACACATGTCACGTGCTCAAAACCAAGAAGAAAATTTTGTATTGTTTTGATGATTTAGGATGATGGTCCATAAGTAATTTATGATGTGTATAAATTAAATGTACCTCAATCCAATACACGATGTTCTCAGTATGACTCAAAGTGTCCATTATTAGTTTAAAATTGATAATTTAGTTTAAAGCATGTGTCACTCACTAAAAATCAAGAAAACACATTCAAACTATCTTAAAACTTAAGTAAAATAATTTTTAAGTCCTTTATGATGTATAGGAATCAATCTCATGCCAAACCAACACACGATGTGACCAATATGACTCAATGTGTGAGTTTTTAGTTTAAATTGACATTTTAGTAAAAAAGATAAGTTACATGCTCAAAACTAAGAAAATACATTTGGATTTCTTTGATGCTTTAGGAAAATAATCCATAAGTCATTTTTTATGTGTAGTAATTATTTTCAAATAAATATAATGCATAGTGTGACCGATATGACTCTAAGTGTGTCTTTTTATTTAAAATTGATATTTTAGTTCAAACACACATCACATACTCAAAACTGAGAAAATGAATTTAGGGTTTTTTGATAATTTAAGAAAATGATCCATAAGTCATTAGTGATGTGTAGAAATAATTCGCACCTTAATATGATACATGGTCTTCCTAGTATGACTCAGAGTGTCCATCATCAGTTTAAAATTGACAATTTAGTTCAAAACATGTGTCATTCATTGAAAACTGAGAAAACACACTCAGATTATCTTGATACTTTAGGAAAATTATTCTTAAGTTATTTGTGATGTGTAGGAATCTGTCTTGTGTAAAACCAACACACGATGTGACCAATATGACTCAAAGTGTGTGTTTTCATTTTAAATTGATATTTTAGTAAAAAAGACATGTGACATACTCAAAAACCAAGAAAATTAATACGTATTGTTTTGATATGTTATTAAAATGATCATTAAGTCATTTGTGATGTGTTAGAATAATCCTCGCATCAATATGATGAATAGTGTGACTGATATGACTCTAATTGTGTCTTTTTTATTTAAAATTTAAATTTTAGTTCAAAACACACGTCACATACTCAAAAATGAGAAAAAAAATCGGATTGTTTTGATAATTTAGGATAAAGATTCATAATTCATTTTTAACGTGTATAAATTATCAGCACCTCAATATGACACACTATGTTCCCGATATGACTCAAAGTGTTTGTTATCATTTTAAAACTGACAGTTTATTTTAAAATGCATGTCACTCACTGAAACTGAGAAAACCTAATCAATTTGTCTTAATACTTTAGGAAAAATATTCACAATTCATTTTTAATGTGTAGAAATCAATCTCACATCAAACTGATACATGATGTGATCGGTGTGACTCAAAGTGTGTGTTTTCAGTTTAAATTGAAATTTTAGTAAAAAAGACATGTTACGTACTCAAAACTAAGAAAACACATTCGGATTTTCCTTGATACTTTAGTAAAATTATACTTAAGTCATTTTTTACATTTAGGAATCATCCTAACGTCAATCCAACACATAATATGATCAGTATGACTCCAAGTGTGTCTTTTTATTTAAAATTTACATTTTAGTTCAAAACACACATCACATACTCAAAACAAAAAAAACACATTCAGATTGTTTTGATACTTAAGGAAAAAAATCCATAAGTCATTTTTATGTATAGAAATTAGTTTCACCTCAATCTGATACATGGTATACCTGATATGACTTAAAGTGTTTGTTATCGGTTTAAAATGGGAAACTTAGTTCAAAACGTGTCACTCACTAAAAACTGAGAAAATTCACTTGGACTATCTTGATACTTTAGTAAAATGATTCGTATGTATTTTTTGACATATATGAATCATTCTAACATCAAACCTACACACGATGTGATCGTTATGACTCAAAGTGTGTGTTTT
Organism: Viscum album; assembly: GCA_963277665.1. Taxonomy (NCBI): domain Eukaryota; kingdom Viridiplantae; phylum Streptophyta; class Magnoliopsida; order Santalales; family Viscaceae; genus Viscum; species Viscum album. The sequence continues at coordinate 1,408,811,667 of OY728130.1, forward strand.
TAGTTTTAATTTATATTTTAATAAAAAAGACATGTGACATACTCAAAACTAATAAAATTCATTTGGATTGTCTTGATACTTTAGGAAAATAATCCTTAATTAATTTTTGACATATAGGAATCATTCGAACATCAATCTGATGCATAGTGAGACCAGTATGAATCCAAGTGTGCCTTTTTATTTAAATTTGACATTTTAGTTCAAAACAGATGACACAAACTCAAAATTAAAAAATCAAATTCATATTATTTTGATACTTTAGGAAAATGATTCATAATTAATTTGTGACATGTAGGAATCAACTTCACCTCAATCTGATACACAATGTGCCTGTTAAGACTCAAAGTGTTTGTTATCAATTTAAAATTGAAAATATAGTTCAAAACATGTGTCACTCACTGAAAACCAATAAAACTCACTTGGATTGTCTTGATACTTTATGAAGATGATTAATAGGTAATTTTGACATGTAGGAATTAGTCTCACATCAAACCGACACAATATGTGGGCGGTATGACTCAAAGTGTGTGTTTTCAGTTTAAATTGACATTTTAGTAAAAAAGACATGTGACATACTCAAAACTGAAAAACACATTTGGATTATCTTTTGTACTTTAGGAAAAATATATTTAAGTCATTTGTGACATGTTGAAATCATATGAACGTCAATCCAATGCACGGTGTGACCCAATATGACTCAAAGTGTGTCATTTTATTTAAAATTGAAATTTTACTAATGTATTATTTCATATTTATGTTTAATTTATTTCTTTATAGTATTACTAACATAATAATTGTTTTATTATACAGGTGGATTCTTTTTCTCAAGTTGGGGTGGTTTTCTTGTAAACTGATAACATGATTAGGATTTTTTTAAAGTGGGTTGGGTTCCAAAGACAATAAAATAATTGATGTTTTTGAATATTTGTGATAGTACTTGCTAATGTAATTATATAAAACAATGTTTGAAATGTTTACAATATAGTGTTTTTTCTTGTATTTGTGATGTAATTTTATTTCAATTAAATTATGAATTTTCCATATATAGGTGTATTTGCTGATTCAGTGTGCTGTAATTTTAATAGCACACGGTAGAAGTATAATCTTTATCATCGTTTATTTTAGACATAATAAAGGGTCCCCTTTATCAGTGATAACAAAAACACTGATAAATGGAACCCTTTATTAGTGCTAAAAGAAGGATGATAAAGGGAACCCTTTATCAGTGTTTTCTTAGTGTTGTTAAAGGACCCTCTTTATCAACACTTTTCTAGTGCTGATAGAAGTGACCCACTTTTAACAGTTCTTAAATCAACAATGATTTCTTATCATCGATAAAGGCTTTTTTTGGTTCTTTTAAAAGACACTTTTATAGTAGTGTTTGTAGTGTGAATCTCCCATGAGAGATTTCCTGGTGAAGATTTGTATATAGTTTTATATATGTATGAATTCATGCATGCACTTGTTTTTATATGTAACTATGTAGATTTATAGTTGTAAATAATTACATTAATATTTTTATATATACCACTTTATATGTATGTATGTATGCATGTTTATATAAATTTTTTTATGTACTTATATTTAATTGTGCATAATTTTATATATGTACATTTGTATATAATGGTTTTAATATATATTCATATACTTATATAAATATATATTCATGTATGTATCCATATATGTACTTATATTTAAATATGTGTGTGTGAGTCTATATATATTAATACACACACATGGAAGATTTACATTGTCAATCTCCACTGGGAAATCTCCTATGGGAGATTCATACTATAAATGTGTACTGGGAAATCTCCCATGAGTGATTCACAGTGCCAATCTGCACTGATAAATCTCCACTAAGAGATTCATTGTGCCCATTTGCATTGGGAAATCTCCACTGGGAGATTTGTACATTCTTACATTTATATATTAAATTTATAAATAATTACATTAATATATATACATTCATGGATGCATGTGGGTACTTATATTTATATGTATGTATGTTTTTGTGTATGTGTTTGCATACACTTATATATATATATATATGTATATGTATTCCTGTATATAGGATTATGCATATACTTCTAAATAATTGAATTAATATATATTCATGCATTCATGGATGTATATACTAATATTTATATATATGTATGATTGTATGTGTGTGTATTTTTTTTAAAGGTTGGGTCCGAAGCCTCAATTTATTATTTAAAGCAAAGACCTCTTTTTAAGACTCAGTAGAGGGAGACCCATTACATAGCCCAAAGGCCCAAGGCCAAGTGTCCTGAATACAAGGCTTTAAAGCCCATTTTTTGACCCAAAGGACCCCTCAGTGAACAATACTGTTACAGTACCCGCACTGCTGCAGTTCCACCGCTGCTACAATAATGTTATAGTCCCCAGAAATTTTTCCCTGCTTGGATTTGATCCTAAGTCTTTTGGATGCCAAGCAGGAGCCTCTACCACTTGGGTACAGGCTCGTTGGCCTATGTATGTGTATGCATGCATGTATGATACTATTTAGATGCATGTGTGTACATGCGTTAAAATATACCTACAAATATTTATAGTTGTATATACCTATGTGTGTGTACGTATGCATGCATGCACTTATATATGTAAGTAATTACATTAATTATATTTACATATATTTTCAATAATTTATATTTATGTACTTATATTAATATAAATTTATGTATGTTTATACATATGTACTTTTTTTAAATAGAAATAACTTAAATAATTTTTATATATATTTATTTATATATATTTACATTGTATGTACATAATTACATAATAATACATTATATATATACATATTCATTGATTTATATATATGTGTGTATGTGATCAGTAATTTTTAGATATATTTATTAATATATTGGTATAAGAAATTTAATTAGTACATAAAGTGTATACAAAAAAATATATTCTAAATTTTATACAACAAAATTTCTATTGTATGTATAATTATATATATGTTTATGTATATATGCATATGTTTATGAGATATATGAATGTAAGTGTGTATATATTTCTATTTATATATACTTGCAAAAAATTATATTTGTAAATATTTTTATATTTTTATGGGTGCATGTATGCACATACATATAGTTTCATAAACTTATAGACAGGTATATTTGTAAATAATTATAGTAATATGTGTATGTGATTATAATATATATATGTATGTATGTATGTATGTATGTATGTATGTATGTATGTATGTATGTATGTATGTATGTATATACTTGAATAAATATATATATATATATACACATATACTCCTTGATTTTCTAAAAAAATATCTATATGTAATTTTTTTTAATGTATTTTGTTTGTATAAACCAATAACGAGTAAGAATTTTAAAAAATACATTGTAAATTTACAATGTAAATCCGCACCTACAAATGAAAAAAATAAAATTAAAAAAAAATGTATCATATATGGGTCTAGAATTATTCGCATCGATGTAACGATCACACTGGTGGAAACAGATTAAAACTTTGATACCATTTGAAAATAATGTATTAGTTCAAAGATTATCGGTGGTAAAAAAATGAATGGATGGGTGAAAGATAAATCCATTATATATACTAAAGGTTGTGCCCCCTCCTTCCACGTGTCATCACCACAACGATTTTCCTTACATTCCCTTCTCTTCACTCTTACTAAAACCCTCTCAATTCCTATTCTTCTTCTCTTCCCTGATACCAATTCCATATCCACATAATCTATCTCCTCCAAAACCATCTCCCTCCATTATTCTATGTTTCTCTTACCTATTCCCCCACAAATATTGCTTGTATCGTGTCCCTCTATCGATTTCTTCATTCTCTTCCTTATACATCGGTACTAGCTACGCGTCAAACACGTCGAACATTTCCTTCTTCAAAAAACCACAGATTTCCTTCCCTACTTCCCTCCTTCGCTCCTTCCCTCCTTCCCTCCTTCCTCGTTCCTTCTTCCCTCTTTTATCTACATGATACACCTCCTAAAATATTTTCTCCCTATTTATTATATATTTCCCTTTAATCCTTCCTCCATAAATACCAAATGTATCAAAAAGAAATTGTATCCTCCTATTCATTTACCTCTAAAAATATCACTTCTTATTCAACGACACAACATTGATCATGATTGAATTACCTACAAATACTCCCTATATTGTCACAATTCATCATCTATCAAAACTTTTTTCCAAGGAATCATCGAAATACCACTGGATTTTTAAGGAATCTTTGAAATACCACTAGATTTCCAAGGTATCATCGATATAGATTTTTGAAACCCTAAAGTGGAAATCTTCTACTTTTTTATAATCTCCAACCAATTAGGGACATATGATTTTGAATGTGACCAACTGTAAGTCAATTCCTATACATATAATTGTTGTGTAAAATATCATTCATCAGTATTTCTTTTTCTTCTCTTATGATGTAACATTCATTGTATGTCAATTCCTTTTTCAGAAATATACTCCTTCAAAAAAAACATCAATCAATCTTTAAATTTATGCTGGCAATTTACTTTAATCTTATATGTCTTTATTTGACTCTATGTGTGTTTTATTCTTTTTCTTTAAATAGCCTCTAAATATTCAGTCTATCAAATTTCTCATATGTATTTTTTCACTGCAATTTTGATGTTAATATATTGAATCTCTCTATGTTGACTTTATGTTTTTTGTTTAAATATTTACCCATTCCTTGTATGTATATTTTTTGTATATGCATATCATGTGTATAGTTTTTATCACTTCATTTCCCTTTATATCAAACATGTTCATATTAGCTGTTGTAATAGGTAGGACTACCCCTTTTCAAATGTCAGGCCTCCACAACAACCAAGGCTGTAACATTCTAAAAGGGTAAGTTTTATATATTTTCCTTTTATATATATTACTGCAACTAGATTTTGACACTCCATTTTCTTATGTACATTGTTTGATTATGATTCCTATATTATTCCATGTCGGTAATTCTAAAAGAAATAACTGGGTTTCTGAGATTTGAGAAACAAATTGGTGTCTATAAACATAAGGAGTTGATGAGTTATGATTGTTACTAGGTATTAACATTGTAATATCAATCCTTATGAATATTTTTAATTGAAAAGATTCTTTTATTGTATGTTAATTTATATATATATGATTATTTTATCTAATCTATGATGTTATTTTTCATCATAGATTTCATAACAATCAATGCCTTTCTACCTCAAAGAGACTCATGGTCCACAACATCAAGTGTCACCATCAACTAAAAGAACATTTTTTAATAGACATTTCATAACTACTCTACTCTCTTGAAGGTTTGCTTTTTTCAAGGATTTTATCACACCGTGCTTTAATATTACTCATACATAAATGTATACTTATTATTCCTAATTAGTTATTCAAACCATAAATTCCTTAACATGATTTCCCATTTTCATTAACTTATTTTCTAGTAAGCATTTCATTCCTACTTTAATTTGTCTTCTATTAACCAAACACATAAAATATGCACCTAAATTTTTTTTGTGGTCTAAAATTCCCTTGAAATATATTCACGACACACCATGAAAAAGATGTCACAAATGACTTCAAATCAAAAATAATTTTGCAAGGAATCTAGGCAATATAGGATTTTAAAAAAGAAAAATAAAGTTATCATTGCCACATATTTGGCCTCACATCCTTTCTATCTTAAAATAAATGATAGAAAATCACTTTTAGATGAAATATGAAGGTTTCAAATATATAAAAATATTATTTTAGTGTTACTACTTCATTTCAAGTTCTCCTATTCACCATAGTTTGACAAATATGACAAACCAAATAGAAAATTATTATCACCTATACCCAATGCTTAATATTGACAGCAACATAAGAACTACAACACTCTTACCATTATCATAAGTTTTGATAAACGGTTTTCTACTTTCATATCATGTTACTATAACAATTTACCATTTTCTTATCATTACACAAATATATATGCACTGGTTAGTTATGAAACTCTAAATTAAAAAAAACATAAGTTCAAAATCATTCTTCATATGAACATCCAAAAAGATTTAAAAGTCCATAGGAGAATATGACTCCACCAAGTACGTTCAATAAAAAACAAACTTTACCCTCAAAGGAGTCAAGGCTATAAAGAAAATTATGTATGTAAAAACAAAAAGAAACTTTTGTAGGTATTATCTTGATTTTTTTATCAATTCCCAAAATTCTCGGTACTGCAAAGTTATATTAAAATATTCCATAATAATCATGGGTTAACTAAATTTTCCTTCAACATTATAGGTTCATGTTTTCCTTATAGTTCATTATATTATAACCAATTATCGAGTGCTACTACCACAACCCATGCATCCATTGATTTCGATACTTTATGAACTGCAACCAACTACCTATGACTGATTTTTGAGATAATGGTAAAATTATTATGTTTGAATATATTAATTAAATAAGTTCCAATATTTTATTATTAATGTAAATAATTAGCACGACTTACTCAAGTACAGGTTTTTCATTGACTATTTATCATCAACAATCCATGATAACATTGCATCGTCAACAGTTGTTTTCTCTTACATTAACATGGTTACTAAAAAAATTGTTGTTATTTTAAAGTGAATCATTTTCATAATAATATAACATATGACTTTTGTAGGAACACTTTACAAATAAATTTAAAAAATGAAATCAAAATTGATTTTGATGATGGTATGATCTTATGTAAAGTTTATATGTTCAATTTATATATATATTTCGATAATTTCTTTTTATTATTGATTACAATTAACAATTTCTATTAAAAAAATTACAAATATATTACCTATGACACAAACCATTATTCAAATTAATAGAAATGAAAATACATACAAATGGGCATACATATTCTGAACATATTGGTATTACGTAACCCACTACATTTTCCCCTTATTTTACTTAGTTCTCTTATTATTATGTATTAATAATCTAAAAATATTAATTAGTAATAGATTACTTGGATATTGGTGATCCTAAACACTATTGGATATATTTTGGCATTATGTTGTGGTTTAATGAAAGATTTAAATGATACAAAGAAAAAAAAAATCTCCTAGGTTTTCATTGTGTTGGTCTCTTGGTAAAATCAAACTATGTGAATTTAATACCCCACCTAATTACATGAAATCCCTTATTTTTTATGATAAGTCGAATGATACAAGAAACTTTTAGGATCTTATCCACCAATACAACAAAATGTTCTCTTTTACATCAATGGGATGAAGAATTGATAATTCTATTAGAGTTTGTCCTTATATTTATAGGCTCAGTGGAAAAAAACTATCACCATATTAGAAGCTTATTTCCACTTGCTGGTCAAGCCATGAAGTTTTCCCAACTATAATTTTTTGACACTTAAAATGAAGTAGAAAACATAATTCGGCATGTGAAGTACTTTATAGACATTTTATTTATGCATTTACAATTTATTTATTTGTTTGTTTTTCAATTTACAGTTATATTTTTTCCACAACTCTAGAAAAATGATATGACATCCTCTATTAATCCTAACATTGTGGAAAATATACAGTCTATGTTTGATGAATGAAATTAGTTAATTTGTCAATTTAGAACTGCAAGGGATTTATTTAATAGAAATTCTAGATCAGATTTGAATCTAAGGCTAATTAGATAAAGGGGATTAGATTCACATACATACAACTTTCCAACATCATCAGAAATTGCTATGATAATGTTGGTGATATTGAAGATGTCAATGAGGATAGAGATATCATCATAAAAATGCGACAAGGTGACTTGAAACATATAGATGAACTTTATCTGCTATATCTTCTGTTGCAATATCCCATAATTTTTTCCACCGGTCAAGATGGGTATTCAAATAATGTTTACCATATTTCATATTTCACAACCTCAAGAGTTAAAAAAGTAACAATGAGAGATTACTTTTCATATCATCTTCAATTCAGACCAAATTAACATATCATACTCTTACATTCAATATGACTCTTACAAAAAAATTAGTTTATGTGTATACAATGGTTGAATCACAATGATTTTCCTTCATTTGATTTAATAAAAAATAATTAAGAGTTGATTTACACAATGTTTTGAAAGAATCATACTAAAGAGTTGAGCGTGGTGGTACACTTTATGGAAAACATATTATTTTTCCTTCAAATTTCACTATTGGACCAAGATACGTGATTAAAAATTATCAAGATGCAATGGAAATTTATAATGGGGCTAGATATTTATATATGTTTCTCACTTTCACATGCAACCTATGTTGGTCTGATATTACATGATTTCTTAAATGTATAAACCTACATCTAACGGATTGTCCTCAAATATTATCAAGGGCTTTCAATGTTAAGGTTGGAAATTTAATGAAATATTTAAAATATGGGTTTCTTTTTGGAAATCATCAAGCGTGTATCATTTTTTATATTAAAATTCATTTTAATATGTTTTTGTGGATTCTTTTAAAATTTAATTCAATTAATTGTGATCTACCTCTTTATGAAGTTGTATGCACCATTTAATTTCTAAAATGCAGCTTGTATAATGTCTATGTACTTTTATTCCTTGAACCTCAAAATAAAATTTCAATAGATGCTTTTATGAATAAAATACTCTTAACTAAAATACCAGACAAAAGAGACTATCCCCTTTTATATGACTTTGTAAAAAATGTTATGATTCATGGACCTTATGGCGAAGATAACCCGTGATCACCTTTCATGAAAAAAATTAGGCGTTCAAGGTTTTTCCTAAAAAAATTTGTTAGTACTTCAAGTTTAGATGAGGATAGATATGTTATATACAAAAGACAGGACACTAGTCAAATAGTATCAAAAAAAGGTGTTGAACTGGAAAATTGTTATGTTGTCCCTTATAATCCAACTCTTTTGGTTAAATACCAAGATCATGACAAAATTGAAATATGTAATAATTCATGCTCAATAAATTATTTGTTTAAATACATCAAAAAAGGGAATGATCGAGTCACAACTTCACTATATGGACCAAAAAATACCGTGGAAGGTCAAAAACAGGTAGATGAGATAAAAATGTATAATGATTGTCGATATATTTCACCATGTGAGGATGTTTGGTGAATATATAGTTATGAAATCCGTTTCATGTTTCCCCCAGTTGAGAGACTATAATTCTATTTTCATGGTGAACAAAACATAACTTATTCAGATGGATTCAACCCTGATGACATTCTGTCAAAAACAACAATCTACCAAATAATTCATTGAGGTTATTACAAAGGCTTCAATTTGAGCCAATTTGGAATTCGTTGTGCAGGTTGTTTTCTAACTCTCCATTATGAAAAATAGTATCACGACCAAACCATTTATGGAGAAGCACCTAGAAAATACTATCTGAATATATTGAATATATTCAACAAAATAGGTCACAATGCCAAGGTATATGAATTTTGTATTACTATATTAATCTTTCTTATTTATTTGTACTTCTTAAAACATAACTTTAAATTAGATAATGAAAGCAGTTCCCATTTTCATATTATTCTCATTTCTTTTTTAATTTAATGCATTCACAATAGAACTTTCAATTGTACATATACTATACAGTATTAAATTATAGAAAGGTATTTGTATTAAATAGTTATTTCTATTATGTATATGTTTGCTCTTGTTTTTATTCATTCAATATACATGTTTCCATATGACTTAATCAACATAACATTCTATTTACATGTTCTATAATTTTTCAAAATAAAACATACTATCTTTCTAACACTACAATCACTATACCACTAGAATATGTATTGTTTACATACATTCATCTATTTAACTAAATTATTGAACACTAAGTAACCCATTGTCTTACCCAAAATTCATGAATCTATATGCATTTCATGTATTGTGAAAAGTATCCTCTATGTTTATAAAATGTATTCCACTGTTGTAAATATGAATTTGCAGTTATAGTTTCATATGCTCACTAATACAGTTTTCTAAATATAATATTCTAGTTATGTAAAAATTAAATTGCTACAGTGCTTTGAATATTACACCGATGAATGCCCAGTAAATACAGTGGTCTAAATATAATATTCTAGTTCTGTAAATAGAATATCCACTATTGTTTTCCCACTGTAACATGGACATTACTACATCCCCACAAATTTACAACATGTATGCCCACTGCTATATGCAGTATAATTGGATTTTGTAGACCTATTACATAATTTTTTTGGAATAAATCGTTGATATAATGAAAGTGATACTTTTTCCTATTTAAAAAAATCAATAACTCATTCAAAAAGTTAAAAAATTTATGCTATAACCAAACCATCATAATTTTTTTAAAATAACTAACTCATTCTTAGAAATTTAACTGTATTACATTATCATCTTTCTATACCTCGGGTCACTCCCTGAAACTTTTTTTCTTCCCTTATTTGATATAAAATATTTCAAAAATACATATTTTATTTATATATAATAGGCTCTTATGATAATATAAATCCATCTCACAGATAATCAACTTCAACAATATGCACTATTGGATATCGACAGCATGCTTCGCTCCTACAAAAGATCTTTGAATAATTATCCTCCTATGCCTATTATAAATTAATCTACTAAATTCATTAGAAATAGATTGGTTGCATCAAAACTAAATTATAATAAGGAGAGCCTTCAAGAAGAATTTTCTATTGTATGAGGCAAACTGACCAATGAACAAGAAGAAGTGCTAACCATAATTATTAATGCATCAAATGCACCCACCAGATGTGTTTTCTTTGTAAATGGATATGGATGTACAATTAAAACTTTTTTATGGAAAAAAATAATGTCACAAATTCGATCAGAAGTATATGTTATATGTGTTATAGCTTCAATTGGTATATCATCCTTACTACATCCTAGTGGGAGAACAGAAAACACTCGATTTTTTATTCCAATTGTTATTACAGAACACTCTACTTGAAACATTCAACAAGTGAATTGGCTGAAATTTTTCAAATAAAAAATAATTATTATTTGAGATGAGACACCAATGGTATGAAAAATTTCTTTAAATATTTGGATCATACACTGAGGGACATCATGTCAGTAAATATTCTGCATGCATCCGATTTACCGTTTGGTGGAAAAACAATTGTCTTTGGTGGAGACTTTCAGTATATTTTCCCAGTTCTGCATCGTGGAAATAAAATCAATGTAGTATTTTTCAAGTTTAAATTTTCCTTATCTATGGAAACATTATTATGTTCTTCACTCACAGTGAACATGATACTCCTTTCCTCCAAGAACTCTATTGACTCTTCTGAACCGCAAGATTTTCCAAATTAGATTTTGAAAATAGGTGATGGTGTGATTGGTGATCAAACAGTGTTAAAAGTGGGTTCCCTAGACCCAACTTGTTTTGTACTTTGATTAATGTTACATGTATTCAGTTTGTATTATACATGTGTTTATCTTTCCATGATAGTGTAGATACTTCTGCATCCACTTTGTTTATGGCGATGTCCTTAGATTACATGTCGCATCAAATGGTTATAGCAGGTCCCAGGCTATAATGAGAACCCTGAGATGCCATGACAGTAATCTTAAAGTAACATCCTATGGTTCAGTTACATCATTCCGAATGGACACAGATGATGTGTGACCATCAGGTGTTGGGGGCACATAAGCATTGAGACTTCATCTCATGAAGTTCTCACTTGATGATCTCTAGATATTGAGATCATGAGGACAGACCCGCTTAATAGGAACACCACATGTTTCTGGTGTCATTGGTCATTCCTATCTACGGACATGTGTAATGGTCTCCTGACTTGAGATCATTATCAATGAATTTCATTTAATTACGTACATTTGATATAAGGCAAAAACCATGGCGAAAAAGTCGTGGTGAGATAGTTTGTATTGGGTACGTCATTAATGGCATGGAATTGATTGAATGATCGAGAAAGGATTTGTCGCTTCTGAGTTTAGGAAGAGATATCTCGGGCCTGGTTGATTAGGATGGTTGCACCTTCATTAAATCCATGGCCATGGTAGTCGAAGGTAAGATCGTCCGGTCAAATCAACAAACAAAATAAAGCAAATAAAGAATGATGACACTGAGTATGCATTCTGCTTTATTGAGATATCGATGATAAATATATTAGACTACATGGACTGTGTTCATATGAAGGCAGTCGTTGCTTTGACTTTTCCTTATCTCTATAGGGGAATCGATGTGTTACTAGACCCCGCTCTAGGTCGGTGATATTATTCACTGCTATTGAGATAAGGGCCTAGAGGGTCACACACAATAGCGCCTTGAGAATCTGACCTATTCTGGGAATAAGAATTTAGAACTTGGCGGGCCCCGCCAAAGGGTCCGACCACTATCCAAGTTCTATGGATCACCAAAGAATAAATAAATTCATTAATTATTTGAGTTTAGAATAATTCGTTGAATTTATTTATAACATGTATTTATAAGTTATATAGTAAATACACGTATTAATATTATTCGACTGGATTTAAATATCCTAGGTTTGTTTAATATTAGCAGGGGGAATGAGTTGAGTTAAAGACTCAAATTTATCATGTAATATATTTATATATTACAAGTAAGTGATAAATTGTAAATATTATTTATGGCATAATTTTATTTGTCATAAATAATTATTTATATCGCTTATATAGCGGACGTCTATTACACGGAGGCCGGGAACCTATACCGCGTGTTTTAACACTCCCTATATAAGTGAGAGAGATGCTCTCCCACCATTACTATTCATGTGTCAAGATTGAGAGCATCTCTCTCCTCCTGGAATTTAGAGAGAGTGACTCTCAAGAAAAGAAGGATCTTCAAGATCATCCATCCCGGATCAAAGCTTCCTCCTTTGCGGTGATCATCGCTGCGCTGAAGTGAGCATCAAAGATCCGCGCTAGCACTCGGATCTTGACGAACAGCATGCGAGCAGATTCGCGAGGCATGTGTGGACGATCTAGAGGGCTTCGACGTCGGAGTCTTCGAGCAACGATCGTCGGCGTCTTGCGCGCCAATTCTGAACAAGGTAAACATTCAGTTTAATTTTTGTGTTCCTTATGAACCTTGCAAGATCCTCGGACCAAGACGGGACAAGATCATCGGAGTTGACAGGGTTATGTCACTCCGGTGAAGCAGAAAATTTTAAATTCCCGGCCCACCAGCTTCTGCTGCGCAGTCCCGGTACCCAACAGTGGTATCAGAGGGATCGCAAGGTTTTTATGAGTCAAAAAACATTAAAATGCATTAAATTTAATTACAGGGTGTTAAAACGGTTCATTCGGATTCAACCGCGCGTCGTTTCGATTTCTAATGATCAAGATACGATCATTTGAAATTTTTAATCAGATCGACGTCGCAAGTTTTTTTGTTCATTTGATGTTTATCTCAAATTGAGAATTAACATCAAAAATATTTTTATTATAAATTTTTTATAATAAATATTTTATTATATTTATAATAAAAATTTTATTATATTTTTATAATAATAAAATATATAAGGGAGGGAGACCAAGACCAAGACCCCAAATGGGGTCTTCTTGCTTTTGAATAAAAAAAAGGGGGGAAGAAAATACCCCAAAATGGGGTCTTCCCCCTTTATTTATTTAAAAAATAAAAAAAAGGGGGTTGGAATTTTTTGTCTAAAGGACAAAAAAAAGAGAGTGTGAAAAGGAGGAAGACCCCTTTGGGGTCTCCTCACGTGGCGCATAAGAAGGGAGGGCCAAACCCTAGCGCCTCCCCCCTCCGTCGGACCTCTCCCTCCACTGGACCGCCTCTGGCAGCCGCGCCGGACTCCCCTCACTGGACCACCCCTACCCGGCTGCCCCGGAACCCCGTACCGGGCTCCTCTTCCGGGCCAGACGCGGCCCGCGCCGGCCTCCTCTCCTCCCGTTGGACCGGCCTCGTGCGCCGCCTCAGACCCCGCCCCGCGCCGGACCTCCTCCGCGCCGAGCTCCCTCCTGCCAGACACCGCGGCCCGCGCCGGCCTCCCCTCCGTCGGACCTCCTCCTGCCGAACTGGCTCTGTCCGGCCGCCCCGAACCCTCACCGGCGTCCTCTGAACCAGCTCTGTTCAGCCGCCCCAAGCCCACGCCGGAACCCCGGACCGGACAACCGCCTCGCCGGCTCGCCGGAGCAGCGGGTTGTCAGCCATGTGGCTGGTCGGTTTCTTTTCTGGCCTCCTCCCACTCCCTTCGCACTATGCCGGAAGTTGCAGCCGCCGCGGGAGTCGTTGGACGCCGCGGTCACGCCGCGGTCACGCCGCGGTCATGCCACGGTCAAGCCGTGATTCCAGGATGACATCCCGCGGCGGTACGCAGTCCCGCCAGACTCCTCTCCCGCTAGAGGTAACCTTGCATTAAATTAATTTTAATTAATTTAGTTTTTAAAATTAAATTAATTGGAATTAATTTAGGGGTTTAAATTATTTTAATCCGAAAATATTAATTTAATTTAAGTTTAGAATTAAATTAATGGTTTAATTTAATTTTTGGAATTAAAATTAAATTAAACAAATGGAACTGATAAAAATAAATTATTTGAATTTAATCAAATTCATTTAATTTATTAAGACACCCTCGTATAATTTAAATTTATTACAATTTAATTTTATTGCACTTTTACCCCGATTGGTCTTGAGCTATTAACTGACCTGTATATGTCTGACATGTATTTATTTATTTAATTATTTATTTAATGCGTGCGATGATTGTAATATTTAATTAGATAAGTGACGGTCTGCGAATCATCTTTTAATTCAAATATATATAAGGGTCTGCACGTCCATTGCACTATTTGTATTTTGTACCCCAGACCCCCTCGCCTGTGTGAGAGTATATTTGTATTTATACGATGATGATCCGCGAGGCAGACCCCGCCATGTTGAGGCGGTAGTCCAGACAGGAGTTGGGCGCTTTGAACTGGGGCAAGCAGCGACACGAGTCATGTATCGACTCAGGTATGGATGCCCCTAGGTAATGATTGATCAGTTATCAATCGATCATTATAGAATGCTCAAGACCAGTCAGAATGCATGATTTACTTTATGCACAGTTTATTATTTTATGCGTCTTCATGATTATTGCATGATCACATAGGATAGTAAACAAGATAAAATGCATAAAGTTGTGACGAATAATTTTCTATTGAATGTTCGGTTGTGAGAATGATAACCCAATTTGAACATAATAAATAGAAAAGGATTATATTCTTCAATCAATATTTAAAAATCTCTCAAAGATATATTAAGTCCAAAATGCCTTCCATTTCTCACATCTAAACAAAACCGGCTGTTTGGGTGCTCATCAGCCTCAGTTGAGAGTTCCTCTTACTACCGGGGCGTTTCCATGTGAGAAATGGGTCGACTTAACTAAAGTGAGTAGTCAAGGATTAGCCTTAGCTGACTTGCTATCACTTTAGAGGCAAGAGGTTGAGGGAATCAAGTTCAGATTCCAAAAGCTGGGACTTTACTCAACTACACAAGGAACCATAAGAACAAGTGGTTGGCAAGCATAGCGCCTACCTTGAAACCCTACAAGTAGTGTCGTAGCCCTAGATTGTAGACTATGAGGGAGGTTTCGAAGATCCTTGCCACTAGAATTCTCAAGCGATAGAGTATTATGAATCTAATAGTGAGGGTTGTTAAGGTTTGTTAAAATAGTGGGAGACATTAAATGATATAATAATTTATTAATCATAAAATGTCAAAAGGTAATCAAGACAAAGTACTAACTGCTAAATGTTTATCTGATGTAGATTCAAAATGGAAATCACCAACACCACAAGTACTTTATCACTGCGATTGATCTTGGATAAAGAAAATATCATGACCGACAATAACTTCCAGGAGTGGTACAGGCGCTTGCGCATAGTACTACGCCAAGAAAGGAAGTTATATGTGCTGGAATCCCCAATTCCCGCTGAGCCTCCTCAGGGAGCAAGCAAGACGGAAAAAGATAAATGGAGAAAGCATATAGACGATGCACTTGATGTACAATGCATCATGTTTTCATCCATGTCCATCCAATTGCAAAAAAATCATGAGGAAGAGGACGCCTACAAGATGCTTTCACATCTCCAAGAACTATATGGGGAGAGGGCTAGGCAAGAAAGTTATGAGATCTCAAGTGCGCTTTATAAGTGCAGGCTAGCAGAAGGGCACCAATCTGGTCCTCACGTACTCAAGATGATTGGGTATATTGAGAGGCTTGAAGCCCTTGGGTTCAAACTGAACCAAGAACTAGCAGTGGATCTCATTCTTGCCTCTTTACCATCAAGCTTCTTGACTTTCATTGTCAATTATAATATGAATGATATGAAAAAGTCACTCCTGGATCTTTTGGTTTTAGTTCACCAAGCTGATAAGGACATGAAAAACACCAGTTCAACTGTCCTTATGGTGAACAAGAAAAACAAGGTCAAGGAAAAGGGGTCTAAGGCCAATTCAAGGCCAAAGACACCAATACATCGTCCTGCCAAGAAGCCAAAGATTCAGAGCCAAAGTAATGAGAATGAAGTTGTCTACTTTGGATGTGGCAAGAAAGACCACTGGAATAAGAATTGCAGAGCTGGGAATAAGAAGCAAGATGACGCTTCTTCTTCAGGTATTTTTGTCATTGAATGCAATCTATCTTTATCTACAAGTTGGGTATTGGATATGGCATGCGGTTCACACATTTGTATTCATATACAGGAACCAAGTAAGTTCAAGAAGATTGCAAAAGGTCAAGTGGATCTTCGAGCTAAAAATGGTGCAATTCTGGTGGCCTTAGTAGTGGGAGACTATCACTTGACTTTACCAACTGTTTTGGTTCTTGTTTTAAACAATTTCTATTATGTACCGTCTGTTACCAGAAACATTATCTCTGTGTCATGTTTAGACACTATGGGTTTTTATTTCAAGTTTGGAAATAAAAGTTGTCTCTTTTATAGGGATAACATATGTTATGGTATGGCACATCTTAACAATGGTTTATATATACTAGAACTAGAAAACTCAGTAATGGAAATCAATGACAAAAACAACCAACATGACTCAAATAACACCCGCCTATGGAACTTCAGGCTTGGTCATGTAAATGAGAAGCGATTACGAAGATTACATCAAGAAGGGTATCTAGACTCGGTACAGTTAGAACCCTTAGATGTATGTTAAGCTTGTTTACAAGGAAAGATAAACAAAGCACCTTTCTCAGGAAAGGAAGAAAGAGCCAATGCAGTGATGGAATTAATACATACTGATGTATGTGGTCCATTTCTAGTAGAGGCAAGGGGTGGTTTTCTATACTTCATTACTTTTACCAATGATTATAGTAGGTATGGGTATATCTACTTAATGCGGTATAAGTCAGATTCCTTTCATTTCTTTAAGGAATACCAAAATGAATTAGAAAACCAACTTGGTAAGAAGATAAAAGCACTTCGCTCAGACCGAGGCGGAGAATATCTTAACCAAGCTTTAATTGATCACTTGAAGGAGTGTGGGATAGTATCCCAACTCACTCCTTATACACCACAATGGAATGGTGTTAGTGAAAGGAGGAATAGGACCTTTCTTGACATGGTCAGATCAATGATGAGTCATACAACTCTTCCATTATCTTTTTGGGGATACGCCTTGCAGACAGCAGCATATACTATTAACCGAGTACCAACTAAAGCTACAGATGGGATTCCATATCAGTTATGGTATGGAAAGAAACCCAATATGACACACATGCGTGTGTGGGGGTGCGAGGCATTTGTCAAGACTTTACCAACACTACTGGAAAACTAACATATACCAACGGTTCCAAACCGTTGGTATAGGCCTCCAAACCGTTGGTATAGCCTATACCAACGGTTTGGAGAACCGTAGGCAAGTAAGTCGTTGGGATAGGTCTATACCAATGGTTTTTGGAAAACCGTTGGTATAAACATATACCAACGGTTCTGAAAACTGTTGGTATATGTAATATGAAAACCTATACCAACGGTTCCATAAAACCGTTGGTGTGTGTATTTCAAAAAAAACATTCGGTGGGATTTGATCCCAGGACCTCTAGTTTATCATTCAACGACCTAAACACTAACCTAACATGACTTTTGTGAACATAATTTCATAAATATATATATATATATGTATGTATGTATTATCATAATTATTTTAAAGTTTGATTTATATAATGTTCTCGGTAAGAAGATTTGATAAAAAAATCAAAGGACCTATACCAACGGTTTTGACAACCGTTGGTATAGTTCCTTGATTTTGTGAGTGATGCTGGTGTATGGGGGACCTTTCCCAATGGTTTGGCCAAACTGTTGGGATAGGTACCCACCCTTTCCCAACGGTTTGGCCAAACCGTTGGGAAAGTGGCCTCAAAGTATATTTTTCCCAACGGTTTGGCCAAACCGTTGGGAAAGCCATACCCTTTCCCAACGGTTTTGGAAAACCGTTGGGAAAAGTGGCCAGAAAGTGGACTTTTCCCAATGATTTGGACAAACCGTTGGAAAAGGGGACCTATACCAATGGTTTTTACAAACCTTTGGTATAGAAGTGTTGGGAAAGGTCAAATTTCCAGTAGTGCAAGTGACTAATTAGCATCCAGAAGCACTAAGTGCATCTTTATAGGTTATCCTAAGGATACTAGAGGATACTACCTATATAACCCTTTATATAGAAAATTCATTGTGGCAAGATAAGACATATTTATGGAAAGGGGTCACATTTCTACTGGAAATAGTGGGATAAAGATTGACTTTGATGAAGTTAATGCTCCAGATGTACGAGAGTTGGTAGAGTAACAATCTCCATAAGATCAAGTGGAGGAATAAATTGTTCCTGAGACACAGATACTGCGTAGGTATACGTGAGAGGTTAGATAACCAGAGCGTTATGGTTTTCTTGTCACCGAGTCAGGTGACACAATAATCCTTAAGGATGATGAACCTCTAACCTACAAGGAAGAAGTAGAAGGCAAAGAAGCTACTACATGGAAAGAAGCCATGAATTCTGAGATGTAGTCCATGTACCAAAATCAAGTTTGGATTTTGGTAGACCCTCCAGCTGATGTAAAGACCATTGGATGCAAATGGGTATTCAAGAAGAAGCTGGACATGGATGGTAAGGTTAATACCTTTAAAGCAAGACTGGTTGCAAAGGGTTTCAGACAATGTCAAGGCATTGACTATGATGAAACCTTCTCACCAGTGGCAATGATTAAATCCATAAGAATATTGCTTACAATAGTAGCCTTTCATGATTATAAAATTTGGAAAATGGATGTCAAAACTACTTTTCTAAATGTGAAGTTGGTTGAAGACGTATATATGACTCAACCCGAAGGGTTTGTTAAGTCAAAGAATGCCAATAAATTATGCAAGTTGTAGAGATCCATTTATGGATTGAATCAGGCATCAAGATCATGGAATGTACGATTTGATGAGGCCATAAGAGATTTTGGTTTTTTCTAAAATGAAAGCGAGTCTTGTGTCTATAAAAAGGTTGAAGGGAATGCTATCGTTTTCCTAGTTTTATATGTTGACAACATATTAATCATGAGAAATGAGGTGCGAGTCTTACAGTCAGTTAAGACTTGGTTAAACGAATGCTTATCCATGAAAGACTTAGGTGAAGCAACCTACATTCTTGGGATCAAGATCTATCGAGATAGATCTCAAAGACTTCTTGGCCTAAGTCAAAGTACATATATTGACAAGGTACTCAAAAGGTATAATATGGAACAATCCAAGAGAGGATTATTACCTATGTCACATGGTGTAAATCTCTCCAAGAAAATGTGTCCAAAAACACAGGAGGATATTGAAAGAATGGGTAGAGTCCCTTATGCTTCGGCAGTGGGTTCTATCATGTATGTCATGCTATGTACTAGGTTTGATGTTGCCTTCGCTTTGAGCATGGTGAGTAGATATCAAGGAAATCCATGAGAGCTGCACTGGACAACTGTTAAAACTATCCTTAAGTACTTGAGGCGTACTAAGGATATGTTCTTGGTGTATGGAGGAGATGAGGAACTAGTTGTGAGGGGATACACTGATTCTAGTTTCCAGACAGATCATGATGATATGAAATCGCAGTCAGGCTACATATTTTGCCTAAATGGTGGTGCAGTGAGCTGGAGAAGCTCAAAGTAAGCTATGGTTGCTGATTCTACAGCAGAGTCTGAATATATTGTAGCTTATGATGTAGCAAAGGAAGTAGTATAGATACGTAGCTTTATCTCAAACATTGGTGTTATACCTAGTAGTGCAGACCATGTTCCAGTATATTGTGATAATACTACTGCAGTGGTGCTTTCCAAGGAGCCCAGGTCTCACCAGAGGACAAAGCATATTATTTGGAAGTTTCATCTTTTGCGGGATTTTACTCAAAGAGGTGAAGTGAAAGTTAGCAGAGTAGCCACAGAGGACAACATGGAAGACCCCCTGACTAAAGCCATTTCTCAGCAGAAGCATGATTCACATGTGAGAGCTAGCGGATTGAAACCTGTTAGCAGTTGGCTCTAGTGCAAGTGGAAGTGTTGAAAGTGGGTGCCCTAGACCCAACTTGTTTTTTACTTTGATTATTGTTACATGTATTCAGTTTGTATTATACATGTGTTTATCTTACCATGATAGTGTAGATACTTCTACATCCACTTTGTTTATGGCGATGTCCTTAGATTACCTGTCGCATCAAATGGTTATAGCAAGCCCCAGGCTATAATGAGAACCCTGAGATGCCATGACAGTAATCTTAAAGTAACGTCCTACGGTCCAGTTATATCATTCTGAATGGACACAGATGATGTGTGACCATCAGGTGTTGAGGGCTCATAATCATTGAGACTTCATCTCATGAAGTTCGCACTTGATGGTCTCTAGCTATTGAGATCATGAGGACAGACCCGCTTAATAGGAACACCACATGTATCTAGTGTCATTGGTTGTTCCTATCTATGGACATGTGTACTGGTCTCTTGACTTGAGATCATTATCAATGAATGTCATTTAATTACGTACATTTGATATAAGTCAAAAACTATGGCGACAAAGTCGTGGTGAGGTAGTTTGTATTGGGTACATCATTAATGGCATGACATTGATTGAATGGTCGAGAAAGGATTTGTTGCTTCCGAGTTTAGGAAGAGATATCTCGGGCCTAGTTGATTAAGATGGTTGCACCTTCATTAAATCCATGGCCATGGTAGTTGAAGGTAAGACCATCCGGTCAAATCAACAAACAAAATAAAGCAAATAAAGAATAATGACACTGAGTATGCATTCTACTTTATTGATATATCGATGACGAAGAGATTAGATTACACGGACCGTGTTCATAGGAAGGCAGTCGTTGTTTTGACTTTGCCTTATCTCTATAGGGGCCTCGATGGGTTGCTAGACCCCGCTCTAGGTCAGTGATATTATTCACTGTTATTGAGATAAGGGCCTAGAGGGTCACACACAATAGTGCCTTGAGAATCTGCCATATTCTGGGAATATGAATTTAGAACTTGGCGGGCCTCGCCAATGGGTCCGAGCACTATCCAAGTTCTATGGATCACCAAATAATTAATAAATTCATTAATTATTTGAGTTTAGAATAATTTGTTGAATTTATTTATAACATGTATTTACAAGTTATATAGTAAATACACGTATTAATATTATTCGACTGGATTTAAATATCCTAGGTTCGTTTAATATTAGCAGGAGGAATGAGTCGAGTTAAAGACTCAAATTTATCACGTAATATATTTATATATTACAAGTAAGTGATAAATTGTAAATATTATTTATGGAATAATTTTATTTATCATAAATAATTATTTATATCACTTATATAGCGGACGTCTATTACACGAGGTCCGGGAACCTATATCGCGTGTTTTAACACTCCCTATATAAGTGAGAGATATGTTCTCCCACTATTACTATTCATGTTTCAAGATTGAGAGCATCTCTCTCCTCTTGGAATTTAGAGAGAGAGACTCTCAAGCAAAGAAGGATCTTCAAGATCATTCATCCCGGATCGAAGCTTCCTCCTTTGCGGTGATCATCATTGCGCTGAAGTGAGCGTCGAAGATCCGTGCTAGCACCTGGATCTTGATGAACGATGCGCAAGCAGATTCGCGAGGCGTGTGTGGACAATCTAGAGGGCTTCGACGTTGGAGTCTTCGAGCAATGATCACTGGCGTCCTGCGCGTCAATTCTAAACAAGGTAAACGTTCAGTTTAATTTTTGTGCTCCTTATAAACCTTGCGAGATTCTCGAACCAATCCGGGACAAGATCACCGGAGTTGACAGGGTTATGTCACTCTGGTGAAGCATAAAATTTTAAATTCTCGGCCCACCAGCTTCCGTTGCGCAGTCCCGGTACCCAACAAATATATGGTGAGATAGAAATTCAAATTCTAGAATATTGTTTACTTATTTCATTTCAAAACCTAGTTGATGTTATTGTTCAAAGAACATACCCCTCTTTTTCTATGAAGTACAATGATCCAAAATACTTAAAGGTGTTGGAGTTGGTGGCCTAAAACCAACTACTTTGTACTTTATTCATTAATAAATACCTTATCACATCTTGATTGTTCTTCTGCATGACAATGCATGTGATAATGTCCTAAGGATAACTATTGCATTAAAGGGTCATAGAAAATCTCTGCTATGATGAGAACCCAGAAGTTTCATAACACTGTTCTTGAATATATGTTCTATGGACGAATGATGTTATTTGAGGGACACAAATAATACAGTCCATTAGGGGTGAGGACTCATAAAACTTTGAGGCACATTCTCATGGTGTGTGCCCTTGGTAATATCCAGGAGGATATTATGAGAACGAGACTCGCCGGTAGGAAATCCACATTTCATAGTGCCATTGGATGTTTCTATCTACAGACATGTGTATTGGTCCTTAGACTTTAAGATTATTATTAATGGGTATTACAACTCGCACACTTAGATGTATTGATGAAAACTGTGACGACACACTGTTCGCAGTGAGGTAGGATATGTTGGGTGCATCGCAAGTAATACTGCATCAATAGATAATGTGAGAAAATATTTGTCCCTTCTGTTCCATAACGGAAGTAGATATCTCGGGCCCTTTGATAGAATTGATATAGCCTAAATAAATCCATGGCCATGGTGAGGAATGAGAAAGTTCAATTCTGGGAAGTCAAAGAAAGAATAATCAAACACATGGGTTGATGGCACCAGCATGCAACCTGCTTGATTCGAGATATCGAGACAATGGGATCACATTACATGGTAAGCATTTGTAGGAGGTGAAACATCATTGTGGTGTTAACTTCTTTCTCTATGGGTGTCTTGGCGTGTTGTTAGACGCTAACCTTGGACTATAGGCAGACTCTTCCTAAAGGAAGGCCTCTAGGATGAAGGGAGGAAAGTTGGGAGGATATTTGGGCAGTGGTTGGCCGAGTCAAATGGTTTTGGAGGTGTGAAATTAAGAAAAGGGGAAGTACCCTTTTATAAGAGAGATGAGAGTCACTTTAGGAAAAACATGAAATATTATTTTATAATAAAATCATTTTTGGTTTCTAATGGCTTCAAAATGATTTATTTCGAGGCTAAGGTGGGGATGGGTCGAAAACCTCTCAACCAATAGGTTTTAGACAGGTTTAGGTCGTCATATTAACCTTATCTTTTATATTTAACTCTTAGTTAAATAGTTTGACATTTACCATGTCACTTTGTATTTTTATATTATATAGTTAATAAACTTACTATAACAAGTCAAGAAAACCCCAAGTGGTTCATTATTAATATATATAACCTTATCTAAGTCCTTTAGTCGAACCTTATATTTTTAAGAATATTATATCAATTAATAATATAGTATTTGTTTTAAAAACTCAATTATGTCAATTTTGAAACTATTTAGTATTTGGTTTTTGTGAAAATCATAATAGCATGATTACTTCGAACAAAAATTATTTAATCAACCCTAACATATCATATTAATCTAGAAAATTAGTGTAATTCATCAAAAGTCTCAAATTACATTTATTTGGATATTTATAATATCCATTATTTTAATCTTTCATTAATAAGGTAATTATTGCATCATCATTGTGTCATAAATAAATTAAATTATTTAATGTCTAAAAATTATAAATAAAATATCATTATGTAGGAAATCTTTTTAGCTTTCTAATGAATATTTATAGTCGAATTTATCTTATGTATAACTCTATATTAAAAATGGTTTAGTTATTAAACTTTGAATTTAACTCTTAACTCTTTTTTAAATAAAATAATAATAAATGTCTTAATCTAATCCTAGTGGACCAAAGGGGGATCATATTTTATTCCTAAGGTTATTTTTGGTCGAATTACACTTATCCAAAAGAATTAAGACATGTGTTAGGTTTGTTATAATATCATTTTTACCCTTAATTACCCTATTTACTTTTAACCGTGGTAAATAAAAGTCAAAAGTTACTATTTACCAAAAATTATTTTCATCTTATTGAACCATATTTTACTTACTGATGTCAATTGTGTCTCTCAAATTTTTGAAATTCAACTCACAGAAGTGGTAAAATTAAGTTTTATGCAGATTTGTAAATGCTCCTAAAAGGTGGGTAAAAACGGTAAAAAGTTCAATAAAATTTTATATATTTAAACTTATTATAAAATGACTTCAATGAATTACATTGAACATATATAGGTATTATGTATCTATTTTGACCTAAAATAAATTAAGATAAAATAACTAATTATTTAAATAAAAAGTTGGTTTTAAACAATAACGTAGTGTTTTTCACTATTCATCAAAAATTGAAAGTTCTCAGAAAAATACAAAAAATTCACCTTGAGCTAATTTTGATATTCCAAATCCAAAAATGAAGTCCATTTTGAAAATTAAAATTTATAAAATTTTAAAAAGTGGGTATTGCTATTCATAACGGCTAGTTTCATTGGTCGTGGTGTGTTAAAACTCCAAGTTGCGTACAACGCAAGCTACTGCATTATTCAAAGGGAAACGTAGCGTGGAAGCTTGAGATGTTACATTAAATCATTTGATGAGGTAACAACTCTAGAAATGGCAGATCAATAAATCACTCGTGAACAGATGATAGCCTCAAGAGTTAGGGAGGGTAAATTTAAATTGGATGCATAAAGGGAGCAGGTTGTGGAACTGGCTAATCTTTCCATGGGCAGCGACACAGGTGGGGCTGTGGTTAGTGTCAAAACTGGCCAGGATATTGGGCAGGTTGCATTTCCAGGTCAGGGTGGTGTTGTGTTTATGAATGGTGATGGTGAGCATGACAAATTAATTGAGAATAGAACTTCCATTGATGACGGATGACTTCAATTGCATATCTCAACATATTTAGTGGTTCATAATGTTGAATTGGAACATAATAGGTCCACTTTGAATGAGATGGTTTTGGCTACTAATGTTCATGCTTTAGTTAATCCATAGGTGGCTACTACCAACTCCTTCGGAGTGCTGAATTTTTCTTATGTTGTTGATGATGATGCTGTTGAGGCTGAAAAGTTGTAATCACCCAATGAAAGGAAGGCTGTTGAACATGACGACTCATCCAAAAAAGTGAAGGACCAATTTGATGGTGGGATCTTCGGCTCGGAGAGTACGGACCTTGAAGAACTTTGACAAAAGGCGAAAACTTGGAGGAGAGGACCTCACCCCAAACGTCGTGGACGTTTAAATTGGAATGTCATTCGTAATGAAGAGCGTGTGTTTGGAGAAAGGATTAGGAAAAAGTTGGGAATGTAAATGTTCTAATGAATGCCCCCAGGGTGCAGCTCAGTTAGTGGCTGCTCATGCGGGTCTCGACAAGGTCTCGAGTTCGAGTCTCGCCGAGTTCATCCATGTACTGCTCGTTGCATGATTTTCTTTGTACTGTAGCTCCTTCCCCAAATAAATTGAGGGTTCGACCTCAACTTTTAAATGTTTTGATGAAGGATGTTTGCCTTGTTTAACCTTCATCCTTCTGTATGTTAGTTTTCTTTGATTTTCAATAAATGGGTTGTGATCCTTTTTCAAAGAATCGTTCATTAATATTATTACCATGTATTAATATTATTAATTATTATTATTATCAATGTAGATGTTTTTGTGAAATTTTTATTGATATAATTATTTGTAATTTATTAATTAGTAATATATTTATTAATTATCAATTGTATTATATATTATTAATTAATAATATATTATTATGTTATTAATATAATTAATAGAATTGATATTTATAAAAAAATGTCCCGCTTTGGTCAGTTGCGCTTTATAAAATATTAAGAATAAATTAACGACTAATAAATTAATAAGTGGAAATCTATTATAAAAAATTGGGTACAACCGCAAGTTCGACACATGACATTACAACAAAGATGCAAATAAACCGCCGGCTCGGGGACTTAGACCCGCGATCACACTCCAAACACCAACCCACCCTCCCCACCCTAGCCAATCACAGGGTGGAAATATAGTATATTTTATATAAATTATGACACTTTAATTTAGTCATTACATTTTAATAAATTATTAATAATTATTTATGTTAAATATATTATTTATATATTAGTTATAACTTGTTAAAAAATATTAAACTATAAACTAGTTATTAATAATCTAATAATACATTCAAAAAAAAAAAAAAAAAAAAAAAGAAAGAGGCGTGAACCGTGTTCACGCTTCTATGATAAATTTGTGTGAGCGCAGTTGACGTCCATGTTCACGCTTCTTATCCGAAAAGGGAAATTTGAACACGCTTCTTATCCGAAAAGGGAAATTTGAACGGCGTTAACGCTTCTCTAGACTTATTTTTAAAATTATATAAAACCATATTCTTCTTCTTATTTTTTTTCATTTTTAAAAACCCTAAATAAAACTGCTCTCTGTAATTATGGTCGAATGGGGGACATAACCATTTTTCTCGGAGCTGATGGGAGGAACCCTTTAAACCGGTTGAAGTACCCGTGATTGTTCGCTCATATTTAATTATACGACTCCCCCAATTTCCGCAGGCCACGATTCCCCCAATTTCCGCAGTTACAACTCCAATCCCGGACCACCACTCATCTTCTGCAACAATTTCTCTCCGATTCCTGGAACCGTGCGGTTTAGTTCCCTCTTCTCCCACCATTTCTGCGGTTGATTTAATTCTCCTCCCGCGATTTCTGTTAAAGAAGCCCCCTCTTCGGCTATTGGTGTGGTGTGATTCTCTTCTTCGACGACACCCGCACCCCCGGCTGTGAAACCCTAAAATTATTTTCCTTTTCCTCCGACGATTTCTACTGACGACCACTCTGCCGTCTGCACTTATTTTCCGTGTTCCACAACACCGGCTCCCCGACCGTCTTCCTCCGATTCCTGCAACATAGCACTCCGCTGGCTGTAGGGTGGTTGTAGGGCGAACCTTGCATTTCAAAGGGGATAGTTGGAGGGTTCCTGATGTTTGCCCCGCAGAGGAAGGGGTGGTCGGTATGGCCTGTCACTCCGGTGAGAAACAATCGAAAAAGTGGGTCTGGGCCCGGGACGGGCTCTGCTGAGAACCTGAATCCAAACGCTAATTTGCATGCGAGCTCTGGGAAGGGGAAGGTTCTTGCTTTTGCAGAGAATGAGAACACCAGGTCAGTGTTAAACCATGCAACTCTAGACCGAGAAACATTAATCGAGATAGTTGACAAGCTCGAAAACGAGCTTTTTGAATATCAATATAATATGGGGCTGCTTTTGATTGAGAAAAAGGAGGAGAGTTCCAAATGTGAAGACCTCAGGTTGGTACTCACTGATGTGGAGGATGCTTTAAAGCAAGAAAAAGCAGCCCATTCAAGTGCATTTTCTGAGGCTGAGAAAAGGGAAGAGAATTTGAGGAGGATCCTTGGAGTTGAGAAGCAGTGCGTTCATGACTTGGAAAAGTCTCTGTATGATATTCGCTCAGAATATGCTGAAATCAAGTCTTCATCCGAGTCGAAGTTAGCTGAGGCAAGGCAAGAGATGGAGGCTGTACAGAAAGAACTTCAGCGCGAGCGTTTATCATTTAACATGGAGGGTGAAGCAAAGGAGATTGCTTTGTTGGCACAAAAAGAAAAGTTGCGGTTGTGGGAAAGAAAACTACATGAGGTTGAAGAGAGGCTTGCTGAGGATCGGAGAATCCTTAACCAGAGAGAGGAAAGGGCACACAACAATGACAAAATTTTGAAGGATGAAGAAAGTCGCCTTAATGAGGCAAAAAAGAAGATAGAAATGGCTGACTTAACCTTGGACAAGAAGAAAGAAGATATAACAAGCAGGGTAGTAGCATTAGCATTAAAAGAGAAGGAAGCTGATGCTATCAAGAAAGTCTTGGAGACAAAAGAAAAGGAACTACTGGCATTTGAGGTGAAACTTAATTCCAGAGAAAAAGTTGCAATGCAGAAGCTTCTTGACGAGCACAATGCCATCTTGGATGCAAAGAAACATGAATTTGAGTGGGAACTTGACCAGAAGAGGAAATCTGCAGACCAAGATTTAAAAGCCAAGGCAGTTGAGCTTGAGAAGAAAGAAATTGAAATCCTCCACTCGGAGGAAAAAGTTAGAATGTGTGAGCAGATATTGGAGAAGAAATTGGAAAGAAATAAGGAGAAAGAGAAGGAGTTCAGGTCAAAATCAAATGCTCAGAGGGAGTGGGAGAATTCTGTCAGAACCGAGGCTAGAAAATTGGAACTTGCAAAGAAAGAAATGCTTCTGGAAAAAGAAAATTTGCTAAATCTTAAAGGTGAATCTGAAAAGACAAAGGCTGACATTGAAGAGCAGCGATTGAAGATTCGTGTAGAGAAGGATCAGCTGAATGTGAGTGAAGAGGAGAGAGTGGAGTTTACCCGCCTGCAGTCAGAATTGAAACAGGACATCGACAACTGGAGGTGCCAGAATGAGTTGCTCTTAAAAGAAAGTGAGGATTTGAAGCTGGACCGACTGAATTTTGAAGGACAGTGGGATGAATTGGATGAGAAGCGATCTGAGTTGATGAAAGATCTAGAAAGCATCAATGGGCAGAAGAAGAAACTGGAAAATTGGAAACGTTTTGAGGAGGAAAAGCTAAAAAATGAGAAGGCTGAAATGCAATACTATATAGAAAGGGAACTAGAAGCCCTTAAACTTGCAAAGGAAACATTTGCAGCTAGCATTGAGCAGGAAAAATTGGCCCTGGCTGAAAAAACTCGAAGTCAGAATAGCCGATTACAAAATGATTTGGAGATGCGAAAGAATGAACTTGAAACTGCTGTTCAAAGAAAGAAGGAAGAGATGGAGAATCATCAGCGTGAAAGAGAGAAGTTATTTGAAGAAGAGAGGGATAGAGAATTAAATAATGTCAAATACCTAAGGCAAGTGGTTGAAAGGGATATGGAAGAAATGAAACTGGAGAGGCTGAGGCTAGAAAAGGATAGGGAAGAAGCTGCTACAAATAAGAGTCATCTGGAAGGGCGGCAGCTAGAAATCCGAAAAGATATTGATGATCTTGTTGTCCTTAGTGGGAAATTGAGGGATCAACGTGAACAACTTATCGAAGAGAGGTGGCGTTTCATTGCATTTGTTGAGAATCAGAGGAGTTGCGAAAGCTGTGGAGAGCTGATCAACAAGTTTGTGATTTCGGACATCAACGCTGAAGTGGAAAATGCAGAGATTATTGCTATAAGAAGGCTGGATAATGATTACCTGAGGGAAGGTGTCCTGGGAAAGCAAAGCAAAGAGATTTCTGGTGCTGCAGTTGAGCTTGGGTCTTCTTCTGCCAGAACAGTCTCCTGGCTTCAAAAATGCACTTCAATTTGCAAATTTTCCCCAACTAAAATGTTGGAGCCTGTGTCCTCGGTTGAAAAATCTACAGACGAGGCACCCCAGTCTAGCAACGAAGTAATTGTAGAAGAACTTTCAAAAGAACTAAGCAGCACTAAAAGTGGGCCGGAGTTGTCCTTTGGGGTTGCAAATGATTCTTTTGATATGCAAAGGTTTCAATCTGATCGTAGTACCAGGGAGAAAGCCGACCGAGTGCAGTCGGTTGATGATCAGAGCAATGCCAGCAAAGATGTGGAAGCTGTCTGCGATTTCCAGGATCATGAGAAGAAGGGTCATCGGGGCAAAGTCGGCAAGAGAGGCAAGGCTAGGGATGGTGGAACATTGTCTGTAAAGGCTTTTGAAGAACCTGGAGAGAGTGAGCATCTAAATGGGAATGATGAAATAGAAGAGGAATGCGGTGTTAGAGATAATGGAGCACTAAATCAAGTTCGGAAGCGGAACCGTGCTCATGTCTCTGAAACCACTGTGAGTGATCATGTTGACAGTGAAGGGGATTCTGGTATTGTATTGAAAGGGCTGTCAAAGAGACGTCAAAGAGTTGCCCCGCCTGTGCAAACTGATGGAGCAAAACGATACAACCTTCGAAGAAAGAGAATTCCGAGCAGATTTGCTGCTCCAGTCCGTAACAGAGAAAAGACGGAAGTGGATGGTGGAGGGGATACTCCTGACGCCAGAGCTGCTTCTTCAGAGGCTACTGGTGAAAATGCGGGTAACAGAGAATAGGGGGAAGCAGATGGTGGAGGAGATACTCTGGACTGCATAGCTGCTCCTTCAGAGGCTACCGGTGAAAATGACGATGTGAACACGCATGTGCAGTTGAAAAAAGGAGACTGGCACTGAGTGAGGCTGAAGATTCTGCTGGGACCGATGAATTCAGGATGGCTCGGGAGTGCCGATGAGGATGATGTTAATTTGACATTTTTTTAATATTACACATTAAAATGTTTTGCAAATTTTATTTCATTTTGAAATTGGTGGCAGTTTCTTTTTTCTTTTTTCTGCTTTTCTTACCCTATTTGCGAGGCAGGCATGCTTTTTTGGAGGTGGAGTCTGGGTATCCATGTTGAGATTTTCATCGTCCCAATTACGCACCTGAAATGGCGGGTAAATTTGGACGCCGGGATGGAGTAGCAGCAGGTGTCGTGATCTATTCTTTCCGACTTTTTTTTTTCAAATGGCAATAAATTTATTTACCCCAATATCCCATAGTACCCAACCCGTGTATTCACAAGACATTACTGAAAATCAACATGCATTTTAGTATAGCAGAGTGATATATAATATGGTTACAGAACAATTGCCGTGAAATGTTGATTTTAGTTTTTGAACTTTTGATGAAATTAACTTTGTTGGAAGATACTCTTATACCTTTGTTGCATTTATGTAGATTTGTTCAGGTTCTTGGGACAGTACCATTAATTTATGGTTGGGCAAATCAGCATGATTCAAATGATGATTGTGTGACAATTAAGAAGAGAAAGGTGTCTGATGAAGGTGAGGAATCCCAGTTGGAGGTGTTCACCTGAAATGATGCACCATTTTTTCTTTTAATGTCAAAGCTGCTCCTGTTTTCCCATTCTTTAAATGTTGGGTTATGTTCTTTTCATTGCTCCTCGCATTTAGGAGAGGCTGTATCTTGGCCACACACAGTCCGTATCCTCTGTTGTTTGGCCCCAATATTTAAATTTTATATTCTGTGAGAAGATTGGATGTTGAGACAGAATAAGATTCATGGAACTTTGTGCGTGTGACTGCACTCTTCCCTCTATTGTTTTTGGATACTATGATTACAGTCGGAAAAACACTTTTTCCAAAAGTTCCATGAATCTTATTCTGTCTCAACATCCAATCTTCTCACAGAATATAAAATTTAAATATTATTCCATCATCATTCGGTATTTACTTGAATTAGTATATCTCTTAGCTCTAAAATTGTTTTTGATATAAACTGCATAACCTGTTTTTCAAAGAACACGATCGAGATCGATCCCTCATTATCATTGATTAACAGTTGGACTCGGTATCTGAGAGAATAAAGAATTCAAGTTAGTGCAAGTTTTAATTTATATAAAAAATGCCATAATTTGATATTTTTGCAATGCACCATCTAATGGTCTCAACAAAGTTTGTAAGATATAAATGTGACTTGTTTTATATTGTAATAACCAAATGTTTTAAAATTGTTAATGTGACATGCAATCAGTTGGCTATTATTTGCTATTACAAACTACATTGTGGTAGTTTGAAAATATCATAAAACTTGAATATAAGTTTGGAAATTTAGGGAAATCACCTTGGAATAGTAGATGGAGGTGATGCATTACAGTTATTACAACAAATGTTTCCATTCAAGCAATCCACATTCTTTCTGCAAGAAATGCATGATTCATAATATCAGTTGTAGTTGCTTTGAATTTTTTTTACTATAGCCACTGTTTTGCACTTTGTAATTTGTAATCCAAGAAATGCATCATTAATGTGTATCATGTTTCAACTGCAATTTTAACAAGTCGAGTAAAAATTTAATTACCACTAATGAAATCCATTATCTAACCTTTATGCATGATCTAATTTTTGCTATTGATTTCTTCTTATTAATCATTTGGAATAATGTACCAGATGATAGAGAACATACAGAGGATGTTGTGCTCATGTTTTTTGCGGTGTTGTCAGCATACTAAAGAGTAAAGAATGTTAGCATATTTTCAAAATGAATAGGAGCATTAATTTTAAAAGTGTGGAGCATAGTTAGATAGACACAAAGATATGGAAGTAGATTAATAATGTAATTCCATAGACATGTTGCATATGTTAATGTAGATGTAAAATTCAAAAAGGTTAATGAGTATCAGGTGAGTGGAAATACATCATCATATATTAAGTTACAAATGACAGACAATATAGAAAATAAATATTCTAAATTGAGACAAGTACATCAAATGATCACCTGTTTCTAAAAGAATGCATTATAGGAATTTTTGAATTGAGCAGAAGCTTTGTTACATTCATGCTTGTTGAAACAATTACTGTGTTTGAACAAAGTTGAATTATATTTAATGAATAAATAGTGCCATGTTTTTTTATGAATTTGAAATTAAATATTTAATGAATATTGAAAGAACATAATACCGAGTCACTTTGCACGGACAAATTGCAAGATCAAAATATTAGTTGGTTTGGTTTTATCTTTCAGAAGTCTTGTAAGTAGTTCACCAAATTCATCCCACAAAGAGCAGTTGATAGTTATTCTTCTATAGCATTTAATTGGAAATGTTATATAAATTTAATTATAAAACGGTAGGGTCGAGAAGAATTTGAAAAATGAATTTCAAATTACCTATCATCAATCAAAGTTAGTTGCGTTCTCCTGTTATCTTTTCCCCACTAAAAGAAAATTTACCTATGAAAAATTGCTCACGCACCCTATTTTGTTTGATGCCTTTAAATGGAATGAAATTGAATCCGAAATGGGGCAGTTGCACGTCAGAAGTTTTTATATGAGTGCTCGCTCCAGTTAAAAATGATTTTGAACTCGTGCCAGCTTGCTAAAAAATTCCCTTTATTTTCAATAATCTGAACGTTTTGTATTACATAACACAATCCTTCTCGTAGAATAGTTTTGTACTTTGTTTTAAACTGTCATCCACTAATTGTTGCTTGAATGGTTATTTTTGAACTCGTGCCAGCGTGGGTGAATGTGCTCACTTGGTTTTTTGTCCTTAGCAATGATCAATCTGGGATCAATACGACGATAAACGTCAGTCTCCACGGATCGAATCACAGAAATGGACAAAGAAAAGAAAAGTCACGGAACCACAAAGTAGGATCGTTACAAGTTGATTATAATTAATTTAATCAATTGAAAAGAAATATCTTTTGGGTGTTCTTTCTTCGTTGATGTTCTTGATCACGTTCCGATGTGATTTGTCGTTGCGTCGCAGAAGCTAAGTGTAGACTTCCTCTAGCGGTGATCCACACGTGTACCTCGTATCTTGGGACGTCGTCAAAGGAGTCTCCGGGTGCTAGCGTGGAGAAATCTTTGCTTGCGTTGTCCGCCTTAGATCGTCTTGATCCGATGGAAGAGGATCTCTCTCGGTCTTGAGAACGTTCTTGGAGGAAGATGTTCTTTTGGCTTTGAAAGAATTCTCCAGAATTGTTGTGTACAACGATTCTCTTGTGTGTTAGAAAAGAGTTGGGGTTGTGAGGATATTTATAATCAGGTTTGAGGTTGTAGAGTTATGACAATAAATAAACGCGTTACGCGTTTTATTTATTTCATTGACTCTTATTTAAAACCCTCATGTCGAATAATTAATTCCTTGACATGCGCCCACGCTGATTATAATAAATATCATTTAAAACAATATTATATCCTCAAAATCCCGACTGGAAAAACTACACGGCGTGTACTTGTTTTTCATTGAAAACTACACGGCGTGTACATTCAATGTACACGGCGTGTATATCTTGTTTTCATTTATTCATTTCCTTTCCATAAAGAAAACTACACGGCGTGTAATTATTAATACACGGCGTGTATTTGTTTTCCATGAAAAACTACACGGCGTGTAATCTTTAATACACGGCGTGTATATCTTGTTTTTCATTTCCTTCTTTCTCCATCATTAAAACGATTTAGGCTTCCTTGAATAATTATTAAACCACGTACGAGAATAATCTTTATTCTACTTGAGATACTTGAATACACTTAGTGTGTGACCCTCTAGGCCTCTTTCTCGTTGGCATTAGGCGAGCTTGTCTAAAGTTCAAGATTACTGTCTAGCAACGGGTCAAGACACCCAAGAGAAAGAAGTTGGCGCTGCATTGACGTATCACCTCATATGAACGCTTACTGTGTAATTTAATCCCTTTGTCTCGATATCTCATCAAGCAGGTTTCATGGCAGTGTCATAAACCTATATGCTTGATCCGTCGTTCTTTGACTACCTGAAATAAACTCGTCGTTCACACCATGACCATGTAATTTAATGCGACGGTTCTATTTCAATCAAAGGGCCAAGATATTAACTTCCATAAATGGAAGGGACAAATCATTCCTCGACTTATCCATTAACAACATGTCACTCGTGACACACCCAACGTACCATACTTCCCGCCAACTGTCTGCATGACAGTTTTCGTCAGTAAATCTAAGTGCGTGAGTCATGATATGAGTTAATGATAATCTTCCATTCTAAGGACCATTGCACACGCTCGTAGATAACAATGTCTGATGACACCAAGACATGCGGAATTGCTACTGGCGGGTCTGTTCTCATAATCTCTCATCTTGGAGATTACCAAGTGCGAACTCCATGAGAGAGAGTCTCGTCTTCTTACGAGTACTCGCACATGACGATCTGTATACTATGTGTCCTATCATAGTATGTCATCCAACCGTAGAACTTCATTTAAGAATATTGTTATATCATTTCAAGGTTCTCATCATAGCGGAGATTTGCCATGACCTTATCAATGCAACAAATATTTCAGGACATTATTATATTATAGTCATGCAGAACAATGAACAGTATATAATAAGTGAACATTTACGTAATCAAAGTACAAAACAGTTGGTTCTCAGGACACCAACCCTTACAAACTCCCACTTGGACTAGAGCCAACTGCCTACGACTTTTAGTCTGCTAAACCTCACATGATGATCATGTTTCTGCTGAGTCAAGGCTTTAGTCAAGGGGTCCGCCACGTTGTCTTCCGTGGAAATACTATTCACTGCAACTTCACATCTCTGAGAAAAATCCCTCAAGAGATGATACTTCCGAAGTATGTGCTTTGTCCGCTGATGTGACCTTGGCTCTTTTGCAAGTGCCACCGCTGCAGTATTATCACAATAGAGTGTGATAGGATCTTTACTGCTTGGTACTACATCCAGCTCTTGGACGAAGCTTCGCATCCATACTGCTTCTTTAGCTACCTCAGAAGCTGCGATATACTCGGACTCCACTGTAGAATCTGCCACCACACTTTGCTTTGAGCTCTTCCAGCTCACTGCACCTCCATTCAAATTGAAGATGTATCTGGTCTGCGACTTCATGTCATCTTGATCAGTTTGGAAACTAGCATCTACATGTCCTCTGATGACTAGTTCATCATCTTCTCCACAAACCAAGAACATATCCTTAGTACGCCTCAGATACTTAAGGATCGTCTTGACTGCCATCCAATGACGGTCTCCTAGATCAGCTTGATATCTACTTACCGCACTTAATGCCTAAGCAACATCTAGCCTCGTACATAGCATAACATACATGACTGACCCAATCGCGGATGTGTAAGAGATCCTTGCCATTCTCTTTCTTTCCTCATGTGTCTGAGGATACATTTTCTTGGAAAGATGAATGCCATGTGACACTGGCAACAATCCCCTCTTGGACTGTTCCATACTGAATCTCTTCAGTATCTTGTCAATGTATGTACTTTGACTCAGGCCCAACATTCTCTTGGATCTATCATGATGGATCTTGATCCCAATAATATATGCTGCCTCGCCCAAGTCTTTCATGGAGAAGCATTTATGCAACCATGCCTTAACTGATTGTAAGACAGGTACTTCGTTTCCAATTAGTAATATGTCATCAACATATACTATTAGGAAAACGACTGCACTTCCACTAAACCTCTTGTAGACACAAGGCTCACATTCATTCTTAACAAAGCCAAATTCCGTTACAGCTTCATCAAAACAAATGTTCCATGACCTTGATGCTTGCTTTAATCCATAAATGGATTTCTGCAACTTGCATACCTTGTTGGCATCCTTTGGAGTCACAAACCCTTCAGGTTGTGTCATGTAGACATCTTACTGGAGGTTCCCAAGGAATGTTGTTTTGACATCCATTTTCCAAATTTCAAAGTCATGGTAAGCGGCAATAACCAATAGGATTCTGATGGATTTCAGCATCGCAACCGGTGAAAAAGTTTCATCATAGTCAATTCCTTAACGCTGTCTAAAACTTTTTGCAACCAGTCGTGCCTTATAGGTGCTGACTTGCTCCTCCATGTCCAGTTTCTTCTTAAATACCCATTTATTACCAATAGGCTTTACATCAACTGGAGGATCTACCAAAATCCAGACTTGGTTTTGGTATATGGAATCCATTTCAGAATTCATGGCTTCTTGCCACTTGGCAACGTCTGTGCCTTCAACTACTTCCTTGTAGGTAAGAGGATCATCATTGTCAATCAATTATGAGTCACCATCCTCAGTGACAAGAAAACCATATCGTTTTGGTTCTCTCACCTCTCTCGTACTCCTACGCAGTTCTTGTGTCTCTGGAACAGATTGTTCTTCCACGGGGCTTTGTGGAATCTGTTCTTGTACCAACTCTTGTGTATCCTGAGCCTCGACTTCATCGAAGTCTATCTCGCTTCCACTATCTCTTTTGGAGATGTGCTCCCTCTCAAGGAATATGGCGTGTCTTGCCACTGTAACCTTTTTGTCTGAGGGGTTGTATAGGTAAATCCCCTTGTTTCCTTGGGATATCCTATAAAGATACACTTTGTGCCTCAGGGTGCAATTTTGTTACCTAAAGAGGCCTTAACAAATGCTTCGCTACCCCACACATGTAAATCCGATAACATGGATTTACGTCCACTCCATAACTCGTATGGAATACCATTTATCGATTTAGTTGGTACTTGGTTTAGTATGTGTGCTATTGTTTGTAATGCATATCCCCAAAAGGATATTGGAAGACTCGCATGACTCATCATTGATCTCACCATGTCCAACAGGGTGCGGTTCCTCCTTTCACTTACACCATTCCACTGAGGTGTATAAGGAGGAGTGAGTTGAGATAGAATCCCAAACTCCCGTAAGAAATCAATGAAGTCCCGATTAAGATATTCTCCTCCTCTATCTGAGCGGAGTTTTATAATCTTCTTACCAAGCTGGTTCTCAACTTCATTCTTGTATTCTTTGAACCGATCAAAAGAATCTGACTTATACCTCATTAAGTAGATATATCCATATCTACTAAAATCATCAGTAAAAGTTATGAAGTACGAGAACCCACCCCTTGCTTCAGCTAGAAATGGTCCACACACATCTGTGTAAACTAATTCTAGAAGCTCTTTAGCCCTTTCACCTTTTCCACTAAATGGGGCTTTGGTCATTTTGCCTTGTAGACACGCATGACATACACCAAGTGGTTTTAGTTCGAAAGAATCTAAATACCCATCTTGATGTAATTTTGTCAAACGTTTCTCATTGACATGACCTAGCCGGTGATGCCAAAGTTGGGTGTGGTATGAGTCATGTGAATTTACTTTGTCATTGATTTCCATTACTTGGTTTGTGTAGTCTAACACATAAAGGCCGTTATATAAATGTTCCCTTCCAAAACAAATGCTATCTTTATAAAAGTAGCAACATTCATTTCCAAACTTGAATATGAATCCATCAGTATCTAATATGGATACTGAAATAATGTTTTTAGTAACAGAAGGCACATAATAACAACCCTTTAACACCAAAATCATCCCAGTAGGCAATGTGAGGTGGTAGTCTCCGACAGCTACAACAGCGAGTCTGGCTCTGTTGGCTGCTCGTAGATCCACCTCACCTCGGTCAATCTTTCTGAATCTACTTGGTTCCTATATTTTGATACAGATGTGAGCACCACAAGCATTATCTAATACCTAATTAGTAGAAACAGATAGATTGCATTCAATAACAAACGCACCTGAAGCTTCCCCTTGCTTCCTTGGTTGGGTGCAGTTTTTCTTCTAGTGGCCATTCTTGCCACATGCGAAACAAACAACATCCTATTCCTTTGCCTCCCCTTTGATCTTCCTTTTCTTGGAGGGCCTTGAAGAAGCTTTGGGATTAAATCTATTCATATTCCATTTCCTTTTATTCACCATGAGGAAAGAAGGCTTTTCACGCTTCATGTCATTGTCCACTTGGCGAATGAGGATAAGAAGATCAGATAGAGACTTCTCAATGTTGTTCATGTTGAAGTTTACAACAAAGTTTGAGAAGCTCTGGGGAAGTGATGCAAGAATGAGATCGGTACCCAGTTCTTTGGGGAGTTTAAACCCTAGAACCTCCAAGCGCTCAATGTAGC
The DNA here is from genome assembly GCA_963277665.1 of Viscum album. NCBI lineage: Eukaryota > Viridiplantae > Streptophyta > Magnoliopsida > Santalales > Viscaceae > Viscum > Viscum album. Next base: position 1,408,850,605 of record OY728130.1, read on the forward strand.
CAATGAGCTTGACTACATGAGGCCCAGCTGGGGCACCCTCTCCAAGCTTGCTCTGGAATAGAGCCTTGGAGATCTCAAACCTTTCCTATCTTTCTCTCTCCTGGTATAGACCACGGAGGTGCTCGAGCATGCTATAGGCATCCATGTCCTCATGAGACTTCATGAGGTCACTTGACATTGATGATAGCATCAAATATTGAACATCAAGTGCATCGCTCAAATGTTGATCATAGAATAAGAAATCTTCATCACTTTCCCCTTGGGCAGGAGGATCAGGAAGTGAGGACTCCATCACGTAATACTTTCGTTCATGGCGTAGGACAACCCAAAGGTTCCTAAACCATTCCTGAAAGTTACTGCCGGTGAGGATATTGTCTTTGTCCAGAATTGATCATAGAGAAAATGTGGTTAACGATTTTGTCATCTTGATTCTACAATTTAAAAGAGCAGATTTATTAGTACTTTCTTGATTACATTTTATGAGAAATAATAAATTAATTTATTAATTCTCCCACTATTTTATCAAGTCCCAATGAACCTCACCATTGAACTCAGAATGTCCAGTTGCTTTGACATTCTAGTGGCAAGGATCCATATTCCCCTTCGCATAACCCCAACAAGGGTTGGTCAGGCTATTTGAAGGTATTTAGGTAGGTAGGTCTTTGCCAACTGTGAGCTTACAGTTCCTTGATCTGTTGAGTGGACTCCCCAATCCTGAAATCCTGACTTGGATTTCCTCAACTCTTGCCTCCAATATTACATCAAGTCTAGCAAGGGCTACTTCTCTTGATGTAATATGGTTAAGTCAACCCAAAACCTTTCATAAGGGTTTCCTTTATAAAAGTAAGTGTCCCAACAAGGGTTGGTCAAACACATAGTTTTATTGAGTCTTTCCCTTAATCAAGTAACAAAAGGCTTGGTCTGACTTAATATGCTATTTGAGGGATTTTATTCTTTATGCGTATTTTTGCATTATCACATGCTTGTTAATATTAAGTGATGCTTGCTTAAGTGATTAACTATGTTCTGATAATGTTTACGCATAGTCCGGTTTTTTATTTTATTATATCTTTGCATGCTTGTTTATTTCATTAATTATGTGATCGCGACTACACATACATAATAAATAAACCATGCAATCAGACAGAAATAAAATAAGATGGCATGATCATGAGCTTCTATTGGTTAGCTTATCTAGCGGTTTGATAAGCTAACCCTGACCTAGGGAAAACACCTTGAACCTGATGGTTCGTGTTTTGCAGCTCCCACCTGTCCACATTTGTATCTTCTTGGGTTGGTTTTGCCTCAGCTTTGGGTTTTGAACCGTCTCCTCCGGCTTGGGAGATCCTCCATTACATGGGTTTACATTAAAGAAACCATGGGCACGCATGCCCTACATTTTATTGGAATAAGGCTCGCAGACCAAAAAATTTAAATTAAACAAATTTAAATGAAACCATACACACATACAAAGGGTCTTTGGTCTAGCTCATGATCATCCATAGCATGCAACGACATTTACGCATATTTAGAATTCAAATTCTTTTAATCGTTCTTTTATTTAAGATAAGTCACGCTTGAAAATAATTAATTATGATCTTATAATTAATCAATTTTTTATCTTAAATTCATTTCTGAATTTCCTTGAGATTCTTATCATCCATATCCCTTGTACAGGTCTTTGTACTTTTGGAGGAAACCTGGTGAAATTTCTGAAAGTACACGGCGTGTAGTTTATATTTACACGGCGTGTATTTCTTTTCACCTTTTATCCAAAGTACACACCAGGGGATTTGGAGTGTTCTTTGTACTTTGGAAATTTTGGAGTACACGACGTGTAGATGAATCATACATGGCGTGTACTTTCTTGTTATGCGGTAACCGGTCTGGTGATCCCGTGTACGCGGAACACGACTTCTCCTTGTACACAGTTTCACCTTGGCCAGATCGGACTACACGACGTGTTGCTCCAACATACACACCGTGTATTCCAGTTTCCACTCACCGTTCAATTCTGGTCAACACGGCGTGATTAAAACTTAGGCATAATCAATTCACACGGCGTGGTTTGGCGGACCAGTGCTGGTTCGTTGAACCTAAGTACACGGCGTGTAGTTTTAATTACACGTCGTGTAATCCCGTGTTGTACAGACAGAAAGAGCGGCTCCTCCGGATGAGTTCCTCGTTTTTATTTTAATCAAAATTAAAATTAAAAGGCCGTTTTTGTGATATGAATCGAGAAATGAAGGAGGAAGAACAGATCTCGTTTATTCAGATTTATAGAACGATTTATTTCAAATTGAATCAAATATAAATGCGTAAATTATCAACGAAAATTAAATAACTATAATCAAAGTTGTAACCTCACTCTGATACCATTTGAAGGTTCCGGGTGCAGCAGAAGTGTGTGGGTGAATGTGCCCACTTGGCGTTTTTTCATTAACAATGATCAATTTGGGATCAATACGACGATAAACGCCAGTCTCCACAGATCGAATCAAAGAAATGGACAAAGAAAAGAAAAGTCCCGAAACCACAAAGTAGGATCGTTACAAGTTGATTATAATTAATTTAATCAATTGAAAAGAAATACCTTTTGGGTGTTCTTTCTTCATTGATGTTCTTGATCACGTTCCGATGTGATTCGTCGTTGCGTCGCAGAAGCCAAGTGTAGACTTCCTCTAGCGGTGATCCACATGTGTACCTCCTATCTCGGGATGTCGCCAAAGGTGTCTCCAGGTGCTAGCGTGGAGAAAAATTTGCTTGCGTTGTCCGCCTTAGATCGTATTGATCCGATGGAAGAGGATCTCTCTCGGTCTTGAGAGCGTTCTTGGAGGAAGAGGTTCTTTCGGACTTGAAAGAATTCTCCAGAATTGTTGTGTACAACAATTCTCTTGTGTGTTAGAAAAAAGTTGGGGTTGTGAGAATATTTATAATCAGGTTTGAGGTTGTAGAGTTATGACAATAAATAAACGCGTTACACGTTTTATTTATTTCATTGATTCTTATTTAAAACCCCCATGTCGAATAATTAATTCCTTGACATGCGCCCACACTGATTATAATAAATATCATTTAAAACAATATTATATCCTCAAAATCCCGACTGGAAAAACTACACGACGTGTACTTGTTTTTCATTGAAAACTACACGGAGTGTACATTCAATGTACACGACATGTATATCTTGTTTTCATTTATTCATTTCCTTTCCATAAAGAAAACCACACGGCGTGTAATTATTAATACACGACGTGTACTTTTCCATGAAAAACTACACAGCGTGTAATCTTTAATACACGACGTGTATATCTTGTTTTTCATTTCCTTCTTCCTCCATAATTAAAACGATTTAGGATTCCTTGAATAATTATTAAACCACATACGGGAATAATCTTTATTCTACTTGAGATACTTGAATACACTTAGTGTGTGACCCTCTAGGCCTCTTTCTCGTTGGCATTAGGCGACCTTGTCTAAAGTCCAAGATTACTATCTAGCAACGGGTCAAGGCACCCAAAAGAAAGAAGTTGACGCCGCATTGACGTATCAACTCATACAAAAACTTACTGTGTAATTTAATCCCTTTGTCTCAATATCTCATCAAGCATGTTTCATGGCAGTGTCATAAATCTATATGCTTGATCCGTCATTCTTTGACTACCTGAAATAAAATCATCGTTCACACCATGGCCATGGATTTTAATGTGACAGTTCTATTTCAATCAAAGGGACGAGATATCAACTTCCATAAATGGAAGGGACAAATCCTTCCTCGACTTATCCATTAACAACATGTCACTCATGACGCACCCAACGTACCCTACTTCCCGCCAACTGTCTGCGTGACGGTTTTCATTAGTAAATCTAAGAGCGCGAGTCATGACATGAGTTAATGATAATCTTCTAGTCTAAGGACCATTACACACGCTCGTAGATAGCAATGTCTGATGACACCAAGACATGCGGAATTGCTACTGGCGGGTCTGTTCTCATAATCTCCCATCTTGGAGATTACCAAGTGAGAACTCCATGAGAGAGAGTCTCGTCTTCTTATGAGTACTCGCACATGACGGTCTGTATACTATGTGTCCTATCATAGTATGTCATCTAACCGTAGAACTTTATTTAAGAATATTGTTATATCATTTCAAGGTTCTGATCATAGCGGGGATCTGCCATGACCTTATCAACGCAAGAAATATTCTAGGACATTATTATATTATAGTCATGCAGAACAATGAACAATATATAATAAGTAAACATTTATGTAATCAAAGTACAAAACAGTTGGTTCTCAGGACACCAACCCTTACAAATTTCTTCTTATTAATCATTTGGAATAATGTACCAGACGATAGAGAACATACAGAGGATGTTGTGCTCATGTTTTTTGCGGTGTTGTCAACATACTAAAGAGTAAAGAATTTTAGCATATTTTCAAAAGGAATAGGAGCACTAATTTTAAAAGTGTGGAGCATAGTTAGATAGACACAAAGAAATGGAAGTAGATTAATAATGTAATTCCATAAACATGTTGCATATGTTAATGTAGATGTAAAATTCAAAAAGGTTAATGAGTAGCAGGTGAGTGGAAATACATCATCCTATATTAAGTTACAAATGACATAAAATATAGAAAATAAATATTCTAAATTGAGACAAGTACATAAAATGTTCACCTGTTTCTAAAAGAATGCACTATAGGAGTTTTTGAATTGAGCATAAGCTTTGTTACATTCATGCTTGTTGAAACAATTACTGTGTTTGAACAAAGTTGAATTATATTTAATGAATAAATAGTGCCATGTTTTTTATGAATTTGAAATTAAATATTTAATGAATATTGAAAGAACATAATACCGAGTCACTTTGCACGGAAAAATTGCAAGATCAAAATATTAGTTGGTTTGGTTTCATCTTTCAGAAGTCTTGTAAGTAGTTCACCAAATTCATCCCACAAAGAGTAGTTGATAGTTATTCTTCTGTAGCATTTAATTGGAAATGTTATATAAATTTAATTATAAAACGGTAGGGTCGAGAAGAATTTGAAAAATGAATTTCAAATTACCTATCATCAATCAAAGTTAGTTGCGTTCTCCTGTTATCTTTTCCTCACTAAAATAAAATTTACCTATGAAAAATTGCTCAGGCACCCTATTTTGTTTGATGCCTTCAAATGGAATGAAATTGAATCCGAAATGGGGCAGCTGCACGTTAGAAGTTTTTATATGAGTGCTCGCTCTAGTTAAAAATGATTTTGAACTCTTTCCAGCTTACTAAAAAATTCCCTTTATTTTCAATAATCTGAACGTTTTGTATTACATAACACAACCCTTCTCGTAGAATAGTTTTGTACTTTGTTTTAAGATGTCATCCACTAATTGTTGCTTGAATGGTTATTTCCTACAAAATTTCACATAACTCATGTGTTTAAAATAATACTGCACATAATGGTAAATAAATTGCATTGAATATATCTTTGAAATAATTTTTTTGTTTTATTCAATAAATTGCATTGAATACAATATATTCAATAATGGCTAAACTGAAAATAAACTAAAAATTGCATTGAATACAATATAATGAAACTGAAAATTGCATGGGACGTAAAAAAAATCTCAGTTATGATTATCTGTACATTTCAATAAAAAAATTACATTGAATACAATATATTCATGTACAATTCAGTGAGATACATCACACTATATGAGATACAATGTATGTAGTATTATATTACTATACATTTATATGTGACACAATTTATGCAGTGAGATACTATTAATGCTCTATGAATACAATGTATGCAATGAGATACAATGTATGTAATGGGATTCAATGTATGCTATATGAATACACTATCAGTTCATGTGTTCTATAGAGAAAGATCGACACAACAGACAAAACGTTGAATTTAATATGTATCCCTATAGAGAAAGATCAACAGAGCAGACAAAACATTAGACATAATATTGACATAAAAGTGGAAAAAACATTAAATATATGAAACATACTATATCTTATAATAGTAGACAAAACATTAAATTAAATTAAGGGATATATAACAGTAGACAGAACATGTTACATTTGTTAACAGTAGGCAGAACATTAAATTAAAAGATTATAATAGTAGAAAAAACATTGAATTTAAGGAATATATAACAGAAGACAAAACATTAAATCCGCTATATATAAAATTATATGGATTTGATACCAGATTACAACTATAATTTATCCAAAAATCTGTTATTAAAACAACAAATTACATCTGATATCACTTACAGTACGTCAATATTTAAAACATGTTACATTTGATATGTAACATATCATCTGATATGCAATTGATATCAGTAAACATACATATGACAATATGCATACATCTGAAAGTATAATCTGTTAGTTAACAAATCATCAACAGAATATAGGTGATATGATTTGCAGTACATCAATATAATATTAGATTACATCTGATATGTAACAAGTCAGCTGGTATGTAATTGATATCAGTATACATACATCTAATAGTATAATTTGTTAGATTACAGATCATTATATACAATCAGATTACATCTAATATATATCCTTATAGTATATACAATCTGTTACTATTTTATAGATACATATGAAAGTATAATATGTTAGTTAACAGATCATCAACAAATTATAAGTGATATGATTTACAGTACGTCAATATACTAACAGAATACATTTGATATGTAACAGATCATCTGATATGTAATTGATATCAGTATACATACATCTGATAGTATACATACATCTGATAGTATAACCTGTTAGATTATAGATTATCATAATATTTTAGATTACATCTGATATGTATCCCTATAGTATATATAATCTGTTACTATTTTATAGATCATCTGAGTTATATTTTTTTTGATGATCTATTGTATCTATCTATGATCATAAAATTAGACTATATATTAGATAGTTTATTAGTAACTGATACATATGATATGTAACCATCAAACATACATAAAAAGATCATCATATATTAACAGTTTGTTTTAGAAAGACTACCAAAAAACTGTTTGTAATAAACATACATCAATTGAAGGAAAACAAATTTCTCTTCATAATTGTATACTAAAAAATGATATAAAACATATACAGATTATCCTTAATAAAATATATACCATAGATTAGATTTTATTAATTTAAAATTTAGATGTAAAGCTATATTATATAACTCACATTTTCATCGATAAGGAGAAAATTAACAACATCAATTTCATCTAAGAATTTTGATGACTTTGTGAACCACATTCGAATACTGTACACTTTAATTTTCAATGTTTCATCATCTTCAATAGAAATTTTTCGTAATTGAGTGGTTGAACGAGCCATTAAGCAACTACATAAATAATTAAAACAACATTTTTTTATTAAAGATAACATCATAATTAAACTAGCTCCATAAAATAAGTATCTTGTTAAAGCTATAAATTTACATCTAATGTAATAGTTAAAATGCATTTTACATAATGTAAGTTTTTAAAGTTTTCTTTGTAAACAATATTAGTTGTACACCTCAATGGTTTGTTATCATTGTCACATATTAGTAATTTCAAACCTACCTTGTTTGTTACTCTGGATATTGCTACATATAACTAACCATGAAAAAAAGGTTGTCATAAGTATATGTCAACAGAAGAAATATATTGTCCTTGACTTTTGTTAATAGTCATTGTAAAGGAAATAGTTAAAGGATACTGTCTCCTTTGAATATTGAATGACCGCCTTGAATATGAATGATTCATATTTACTCTAGTTATGAAAGCATGTTCTCTGGAATGAGTGTCTGTTAGAATCTAACATCTAATTATATGATCTCCCAAATCTGTGAATATTAACCGAGTTCCATTACAAAGTCCATAATATTGATCTAAATTTCTCATCAACATGACTGGTACCCTCACTTTAAGAATTAATCTATGGCATGGAAAACTAGATATATTAATTCCATTTAGAATATCTGGTGTATATATGTTCTCCGATGTGTCTCTATCAAAACTTTCTTTACAGACTGAATCGGAACAGAGATAAACATTTTCTTCTCTAGGAATGAATGTTAACATTTAATCATTCATTTGTTGGACAACATCACATGTTAGTGATCAAATCACTCATTCCTTTTGTAGCTTCCGAGTGTAGAGGAAGCGCGTTGGTGGGTGTACCCAACTTTAATCTTTACCATTAACGACGTTTAATTCGAGATCCGTCATGATAATAAAATGTCAGATCTTCAGAATAGAACGAAGAACAAAAGAAACTAAGGGAGTCCCAGAACCATAGAGAGGATCATCATATGTTGGTTATAATTAATTTAATTAAAAGACAAGAATTACCTTGATGGAATTCTCTCTCCGTTGATGTTTTTGTTCACGATTCAACATTATCCATCATTGCGTCATAGAATCCAAGTGTAGGATTCCTCTATTAGTGATCCACACATGCTCCACGTATCTCTAGATGTCTCTGAAGGGATCTCTGGGTGTTAGCGCGGAATAGCCTTCGCTTGCGATGACCGCCTTCGATCGCCTTGATCCGGTGGAGAAGGATCTCTCTCTCGTAGATTGAGAGTGTTCTTGGAAGAAAAGAATTCTCTCTTGGCTTGAGAGTTTTTTCTAGATCCTTTGTGCACAACACCTCAAAATTGATAGGCTAATGAGAATTATATAATTGGGATTTTAATTACTTAGAATAATAAAATGAATTAATTAACCAAAATCATTTATTCATTTCATTTAATTCTTAGTAATACCCCATGTCTAATAATAACAGTTGACTATTATTATTATTTGAAATGTGCCCAACTAATTACACCAAATATTATTTAATTAAATAAATAATATTATTTCTCATAAATTCCTAGAAAAAATACATGGCGTGCACTTTTGTTTTTCCATTCTCTTTATTTCCTCCACCATATTTATTAGACCTTGAATAATGGCTATTTATTTCTCAAATAAATATCACTGAATTACACTCTAATAAATATATTATTTCTCCCACAATATATATTTTCTCGAATAACTAGTATCAAAATAAATGCAATCAGGCATCCTTGAATAATTATTAAACCACAATCGGGAATAATATTTATTCAACTTGTTAAATTAATATTTAACTGAGATACTTGGACACACTTAGTGTGTGACCCTCTAGGCCTCTTTCTCAGTGGCATTAGGCAGAACCTGCCTAAAGTCCATGGTTAGAGTCTAGAAAGATGCTAAGGCACCCATAGAGAAAGAACTTAATGCTGCAATGACGTGTCACCTCCTACGAACGCTTACCATGTAATGTAATCCTTTTTTCTTGATATCTCAAATCAAGCGGGTTTCATACTGGTGCCATCAACCCATGTGTTTGATTATTCTTTCTTTGACTTCCTAAAATTGAAAATTTCCATTCCTCACCATGACCATGGATTTATTTAGGCTATATCAATTCCATCAAAGGACCTGGGATATCTACTTTTGTTATGGAACAGAAGGGAAAAATACTTTCTTGCATTATCTATTGATGAAGTATTACTCGTGACACACCCAACATATCCTACCTCACTAAGAACAGTGTTTCATCACAGTTTTCATCAATATATCTAAGTGCGCGAGTTGTAATAACCATTAATAATAATATTAAAGTCTAAGGAACAATACACATGTCCACAGATAGGAATATCCAATGACACTATGAAATGTGGATTTTCTATTGGCAGGTCTCGTTATCATAATATCCTCCTGGATATTGCCAAGGGCACACACCATGAGAAGGTGCCTCAAAGTTTTATGAGTCCTCACCACTAATGGATTGTATTATTTATGCCCTTCAAATAACATCATCCGACCATAGAACATATATTCAAGAACAGTGTTATGACACTTTCGGGTTCTCATCATAGCAGGGATCCGTTATAACCTTTTAATGCAATAGCTATCCTTAGGAAATTATCACATGTATTGTCATGCAGAAGAACAATCAAGATGTGATAAGGTATTTATTAATGAATAAAGTAAAAAGTAGTTGGTTCTATGCCACCAACTCCAACAGACTCCCACTTGGACTAGAGCCAACTACTAATAACCTTTAACCCGCTAGCTCTCACATGATATTCATGCTTCTGCTGAGATATTCCTTTAGTCACGGGGTTTGCCACGTTATCTTCCATGGACACTCTTCTCACTACAACTTCACCCCTTTGATATAAATCCCTCAAGAGGTGATACTTCCTGAGTATGTGCTTTGTCTGTTGATGTGACCTTGGTTCTTTTGCAAGATTCACTGCTGTAGTATTGTCACAATATAATATGATATGATATTTATTGCTAGGTACCACATTAAGATCCTGAAAAAAGTTCCAAATCTAGACGGCTTCCTTGGATGCATCAAAAGTCACTATATATTCAGACTTCGCTGTAGAATCAGCGACAACTAGTTTCTTTGAACTTTTCTAGCTCACAGCTATTCCATTGAGACAGAAAAACATATCCAGATTGCGAATTTATATCGTTCTGATCTTTCTGAAAACTAGCATCATCATACCCTCTGATGACAAGCTCCCCATTTCCTATATACCTTAGGAACATATCCTTAGTTCTTCTCAGATACTTAAGGATAGTATTAACAACAGTCCAATGTTGTTCTCCTGGATCTGCTTGATATCTTCCTACCATGCTTAGTGCATAGGCAACATCAAGCCTGGTATATAACATGGAATATATGATGGATCCTATAGCCGAATAATATGAGATTTTACTCATTCTATCTTTTTCTTGTTGTGTCTGAGGACACATTTTCTTAGAAATATGTAGGCCATGTGACACTGGAACCGATCCCCTCTTAGATTGTTCCATACTAAATCTATTTAGTATCTGGTCAATGTATGTACCCTGACTTAGTCCAAGAAGCCTCTTGGATATATCACAAATGATCTTTATCCCTAGAATGTAGGCTGCTTTACCCAAGTCCTTCATAGAGAAACACTTATTCAACCAGTCCTTAACTGACTGTAAGACTGGTACATCTTTTCCAATAAGCAATATGTCATCAACATATACTACTAGGATAACAAATTCATTCCCATTAAACCGCTTATAAACACATGACTTACATTCATTATTAATGAAACCAAATTATTTTATGGATTCATTAAATTGAATGTTCCATGAACTGAATGCTTTCTTTAATCCATAAATGGATTTATGCAACTTGCAAACCTGTTTTTCTTCACCTGGTGTCAAAAACCCTTCTGGTTGTGTCATATAGAAATCTTCCTAAAGGTTCTCGTTACATTCATTCTTAATGAAACCAAATTATTTTATGGCTTCATCAAATCGAATGTTCCATGACCTGAATTCTTTCTTTAATCCATAAATGGATTTATGCAACTTGCAAACCCGTTTGGCTTCACCTGGTGTCAAAAACCCTTCTGTTTGTGTCATATATACATCTTTCTGAAGGTTCTTGTTAATAAATGTTGTTTTGAAATCCATATTCCAAATCTCTTAGTCATGGTAAGCTGCTATGGAAAGTATGATTCTTATGGATTTAAACATATCAACTAGAGAGAAGGTTTCATCATAGTCAATTACTTGAGGTCTGAATCCTTTAGCCACTAGCCTTGCTTTATAGGTGCTAAATTGACCTTCCCTGTCTAGTTTTCTCTCGAATAACCATTTAAATCCAACAAGATTTACATCAATTGACTCATCGAACAAAACCTAGACTTGGTTATGATACATGGAATCCATCTAAAAATTCATAGCTTATATCCATCTTGCAGCTTCTGAGCTTTCAACTGATTCCTTGTAGTAGATAGGTTCATCATTGTCCAATAATAATGATTCACCATTCTTGATGACTAGGAAACCAAATCTATCTGGTTCCCTTACCTCTGTTGATCTCCTACGTAGTACTTGTTTTTTTTGAACATCTTCCATGGGGACTTGTGGAACTTGTTCTTTTAGAAACTCTTGTGTATCTTGAGCATCGACTTCATCGAAGTCAATCTTTCTCCCACTATCCTTTTTGAGGATGTGCTCCCTCTAAAGAAAGACGGCTTGTCTGGTGACAATCAATTTCTTGTTTGAAGGGTTATATAGGTAATATCCTTTTGTTTCCTTGGGATATCCTATAAAGATACAACTCGTGCCCTAGGGTGATAGTTTGTTGCCTAATAAGGCCTTAATAAACACCTCTCATCCCCATACATGTGTGTGTGAAAAATGGGTTTTTTTCCATTCCATAACTCAAAGGTAATTCCATTTTCTGCCTTAGTTGGTACTCGGTTTAATGTGTATGCTGTAGTTTGTAATGCATATCCCCAAAAGGATAATTAAATATCTACATGACTCATAATCGACCTCACCATGTCTAAAAAGGTGCGGTTCCTCCTTTCACTAACACTATTCCACTTTGGTGTATAAGGAGGAGTGAGCTGAGATAGAATCCCAGACTCCCATAGAAGATCGATGAACTCTTGGTTCAAATATTCTCCACCTCGATCTGATCGAAGCTTCTTTATCTTCTTACCAAGATTATTCTCTACTTCATTCTTTAATTCCTTAAATTTCTCTAAGGATTCTAACTTATACCTCATTAAGTAGACATATCCATATCTAATCAAATAATCAGTAAAAGTAATGAAGTAAGAACATCCACCTCTAGCTTCTACTGGGAATGTTCCACACAAATCTATATGAACCAATCCTAGAAGCTCTGTGGCCCTTTCACCCTATCCACTGAAATGCGGTTCGGCCATTTTACCTTGTAAACAACCGTGACATCTATCAAGTGGTTTTAGCTTAGTAGAGTCTAAATATCCATCTTGGCAGAGCCTTGCCAAGCGATTCTCATTTACATGACCGAGACAGTGATGCCACAACTGGGTGATGTATGAGTCATGTGAGTTTGTTTCGTTATCGATTGCCAACATTTGGTTTTCGTAATTTAATACATAATAACCATTATTTAAATGCACCATACCATTACATACATTGTTCTTATAAAAGAATCAACTCTTATTTCTAAAATTGAAAATAAATCCATCCATATCTAAACATGATATAGAAATTATGTTTTTGGTAACACTAGGAATATAATAACAGTTATGTAAAACCAAAATCATCCCAGTTGGCAATGAGAGGTGGTAATCGCCAATGGCTAATGCAACTAGTCTCATGCCATTGGTAGCTCGAATGTCCACCTCTCCTATGGAAATCTTTCTAAATCTACTTGGTTCCTGCATTTGAATACATATGTGAGCCCCATAAGCTGTATCTGATACTTAATGTGTAGAAATGGAAAGATTACACTCTATAACGAAAGTACCTTTAGCATCCCCACACTTTTGGGTGTAATTATTCTTCCAGTGGCCTTGCTTGCCACATGAAAAACATACCGCTTCCCGTTCCTTTCCCTGGTTCTGGATCTTCCCCTTCTTGGAGGGATGGTGCTCGGGGGCTTCAGACCATTTATAAGTCCTTTACCCCTTTTCCTTGCCCTTACTTTTCTTATTCACTATAAGGACTGTGAGTTTGTCACGTCCCATGTACTTATCTACCTGGAGAATTAAGGTCAGAATTTTCAATAGAATCCTCTCATTGTTGCTCATGTTATAATTGACAATAAAACTAGATAAGGTCTTGGGCGGTGATGATAGGATGAGATCTTTATGCAACTCATTTGGGAACTTAATCCCTAAGATGTCCAGGTGTTCAATGTAGCCAAAAGCTTGACTACATGAGGCCCAGCTGGTACAGACTCTCCAATCTTAGTTGCAAACAAAGCGTTGAAGATCTCATATCTCTCCTATCTTTCCTTCTCTTGATAAAGATCCTTAAGGTGAGACATAATGCTATACGTGTCCATGTTTTCATGTTGCTTCAAGAGCTCATTAGACATGGCTGATAGCATGAAACATTGGACATATATGGCATCATCCATATGTTTCATATAGAGATATAGTTCCTCATCACCAACCTCTTTTCCAGGCGCAACTGGAATAGGCTCTTCCCTCATATACAATTTCCTCTCGTGGCAAAGGATGACGTGTAAATGCCTCTACCATTCCTAGAAATTGGTGCTGGTGAGAGGGTTTTCCTTCTTGAGTATGGTTTGCAATGATATGTTTGAAGCCACTTTCTTTTTTTTTTCTAAAAATTAGGACAAGAGAAGGTTTAGTAATTTATCATGATAAAACCAAGACAAATAAATAAATTAATACTTATTAGTCTCCCACTATTTTATCGAAATCCAATAGCCCTCACCATTGACTTCAAAATATTCTGTTGCCTGAATATTTTAGTGGAAAGGATCCATATTTCCCTTTGCATTACCCCAACTAGGGTTTGTCAAGAAACTTGAAGGGTTTTAAGTAGGCATTTTAAATGTCGACTGCATTAACCCGTACCTCCTTGATTTGTTGAGTGGACTCCCCAATCCTGAAACCCTTTTATTTTGGATTTCCTCAACCTTTACCTCTTGGTCACACCAAGTACTGCTATGGAAGTCGACCCTTGATGCGAACCAAGTCAAGTAAACCCAAAACCTTGAATTAGAATTCCCTGATAATTGAAATCACCCTAACTAGGGTTGGTCAAGCACTTTGAACTATGGTTCTATTCTAAATAAGATTATGGAAGGCTATACCGACTTAATATTTCTTTGAGTGATTTTATCCTTATATGTAAATTTCCATTTTATTATCTTTGATTACATTCTTGTTAATATTAAGTGGGATATACTTAAGTTATTAACCATGTCTAAGATAATATTTACGCATAATCCAATCTTATTTTAGTTCCATCTTTCATGCTTTTTTAATTCATTAATTGTGAAATTATGACAACGCACCCACAATAAATAAACCATGCAACTGACAGAAATAAAATAAATGGTATGATCGTGATCTTGTTCTATTAGTTAGTTTATCTAGTGGTTGATAAACTAATCCAAGACCTAGGGGAGAAACACCTTGAATCTTTTGGGTTTTCCACCTGTCCACCTTTGTATCTCCTTGGATCGGTTTCACCTTGGCTCCTAACTTAAGCCACCTCCACTAGCTTGGGAGATCCGTCCATTACATATGCTTTTATCTCACACACAGGTGAGGGGTAAAATGAGGTTTTACATAAAAGAAACCTTGGGAAAGCAGTCCCTACATATTAATGAGGAGAATGCTCACATGCCAACAAATTTAATTTAAATAAATAAATTAAAAGAAACCATTCACATACAAAGGTATTGGTCTAGGTCATGATCATCCATGAATGCAATGATATTTACGCATAAATAAAACTATCATTCAATTCTTTAATCATTATTGTTTAAGATAAATCACGCTCAAATAAATTAATTATCTTTAATTAATCAATCCTTTTATCTTAAACCATTTTATGAATTTCCTTGAGATTCACATCCATCATAATTTTAAACAAATAAATTCATTTAAAATTATCTTTGTATGTAACTTGTACCTTGGAGCCAACTCGGTGAATTCCCGTTCATAACTATCCAATGAGTAGAAATGAACATTACACAGATGTTAAATTAAACACACATATATAAAACACCTATCACATGTTGTGCCTCAGCTTTACGCCTGCACTATGGTACATGTATCAAGGGTTTGTATAATATAATAATAAATTTTAATAAATCTACGTAATTTGGATGAGTACACAACGTGTACTTTTGTTCATCGTCCATCCGAATTACACGCCCAGGGACATGGCATGTAGATGTACTTCGGAAATCTTCGGAGTACATGGCATGTTCAGTGGGACACACTCCATGTAGTATCCGCATTACACGGGTTCTAGCTGGGCAAGCCATGTACAGGGTACACGGTCCAACCCTAACCCAAAGGGACTACACAACGTGTTTAGTGGGAAACACAGCGTGTAATCCGGAAACCATGTACCACCTATTCCTGTTCAACACACGAAGTCTTAAAGACTTAGATAGGATCCAATGACATGACCTGGTTCGGAAGACCGTCCCAATGCATGGAACCTATACTACACGACGTGTACTGCCGAATACATGCTGTGTGTTCTGGTGTTGTAAGGCCATAAACATTTGACACCTTCAGATGAGATCCTCTATTTTATTTTAATCAAAATTAAAAGAAAAAATAGTTTCTATAAGGTGAAAGAGAAAGAAAAGAGGAGGAATAGATCTCAAGATTCAGATTTATAGAACGATTAACTTGAATTGAAACAACTAAATTATTAAATGTGAAAATCAGCAACGAAAAACTAAATAATTATAACCTGTAGGTTCTAGATGCAATAGAAGCACGTTGGTGGGTGTAACCAACTTTAATCTTTACCGTTAACAACGTTTAATATGAGATCCATCAAGATAATAAAATTCCGAATCTTCGGAATAGAATGAAGAAATAAATAAAAGAAGGGAGTCCTAGAACCATAGAGAGGATCATCATATATTGGTTAGAATTAATTTAATTAAAATACAAGAATTACCTTGATGGAATTCTCTCTTTGTTGATGTTTTCGATCATGATCTGATGTGATCAGTCATTGCATCGTAGAATCCAAGTGTAGTATTCCTCTATCGGTGATCCACATGTACTCTACGTATCTCTAGACGTCGCAAAAGGGATCTTCGGGTGCTAGCGTGGAAGAGCCTTTTCTTGTGATTTCCACCTTAGATCACCTTGATCCGGTGGTGAAGGATCTCTCTCTTATAGTTTGAGAGTGTTCTTGGAAGAAAAGAATTCTCTCTTGGCTTGAGAGTTTTTTCTAGATCCATTATTCACAAAACCTCAAAATGGATAGGCCAATGAGAATTATATAATTGGAATTTTAATTACTTAGAATAATAAAATGAATTAATTACCCCAAATCATTTATTCATTTCATTTAATTCCTAATAATACCCCATGTCTAATATTAATAGTTAAATATTATTATTACTTGACATGCACCTAGCGAATTACACCTAAATGGGTTGGTGCACAATTTTCCAAACCATGCGGTCAAACCATATGCATCATTAAAAAGGAAAAAATAAAAACTTATCCCCTCTTCCCTTAAATGGGTTTTAGCTCATTTTTATTTCTCTTTTAGCCAAAGGATTCTCCCACACACCTCTCCCTCCTCCTATTCCTTTGGTTGGTTTTCATATATTTCTTATCCATATCGAACACTATCACTTTCGATCAAGATCTCTTAGTAATTTTATCCCTCCTTTAACTTTCTTTCTCATTATACATTTCTATCAAATTTACTCATTCCATTTATGTGGGTTATGCCCAATTTTCAATTCTTTTATCTGGTTATTTATTTTCTTCCTCTCTAGATCGAATTGAGGGCCAATAATGGGTGAGTGAAGCTTCCTAAGGCCAAGGTAGGTGATCTAGTTTCCTTTCTCTTAAATTCTCATTTTTTTATAAAGCATATTTGTTATGTGCCATTCCAAACACCTAGAATCAACCTAGTTTTTAATTAAAAATGTATTTGTATTAATTTAGAGCCTTATAATATTTCACAACTCTTAAGAAGTGTCCTTTAATGACTAATTTGTCCAAGGACCAAGTACGGTCCATGGGGGTTTCATGGCCTAACCTTAATTATAGAAAGAAACTAGTTTAATTTGTAACCCTTAATAATGATCGACATGTTAGGTGAGGCTATGTATTTAATTTAACTCATTCTATGGACCAAGTTAGGACCATGGTAGAGTCTTGACCAATTAATTGGATCACCCCTAAGGTTCCCTTATTTCTATAAGACCTTGATAAATGTGTAGAATCTCAAGGAGCACTACAACCTAAGGGTTTACTCCAATGAACTCAAGAAGAGTCAAGGACATTCCCTTAGGGAACGATCTTCCCTTGTTTAATGAATTCATAATTTAGTTAGTAGAACCAAGTATAAAATTACCAGGTATGTAATGGTTTGACCTAAGTTACTTTATTTATTACTTGATTCTAGCTTGAATTAGATATCCATATCCTTGAACATAGACCAACAACCTTATATACCTTTGGATTTAAGGTGTGACCAGTCGCTAGTAAATAAAATTATGATTTCTAAAATCCATTTTTGGTTAGTAAACTAACAAAGGGATGTTTTCATAGTGTTATTCCTTAGGTAAATAAACTAAATTAGTGATGTATGTGTGGTGGTTTACCCTTAATTTAATAATTTAATTTGTTTAATGAGACTATGGGACCTAATAGGTTTATAATTAATGGAAGTCTTGGGTGTAGTTTAAAATAAATGGCCTTGAGATATATTGTATGTTTTCTTAGTTTAATTTCCTCTTTTCCCAAAGGGAATTTATTTATTTTTAACCTTATTAATATGATGAAACATTATTATGCTTTAAAAGTGATACATGCCATGTGAAATTATCGGATTCCAGTTTTGAATTCCAAGTACGAACCTGATAGATGTCACAAAATTCATTGATGTGAATGCCAAGGGGGAATACCAACTTTGATCTAGTCAATGTATTATATTCATGAATTCCTTATCCTAACACTGAAGATTCACCAAGAAACTTTGGAAACATTAAAATGCCTAGGATGAGCTCCCAGATTCATCTTGATGTCCTTAGACATAGAATGTCTTGAATTATCTCCTTGGATTCCAATCCATCCTTTCTCAAGATCACCTTAGATTTGATCCTTGGGCCTGGTTAGATCCCTTTTATAAATTGGAATGTTGAGGGTTTATCCCTATGATTCTACTCTATAGCTATACATTATAGCTTTATCACCATGGGTTGGCTCGCCAATTTTGCATAGATAATGCCTTAGAGTTTTCCTTGGATTAACCTGGTTCCATTGTAGTGGGAATGCCTGAAATCAATCCGTGGATTCAACCTTGATGTTTTCTCAAGTACACCTGGGATGTAATCCATGGTTCATATTACTATTTTACTATCCACATGATTAGATACAACTGACTTAGACTGAAGCAGGTGATATTCCCTGATTTACCTCCACTTTACTGCTTTTATTATTTATATATTACACACTACTATGTTTTATACTCATGGACTGTAATTCATTAGAAATTTTTGGTGTTTTCCTTATCATGACCCATCCTAATGGGGCTTGCTACTCAACTCCCCAAGCCCACCTCCAATTGTCTAGGGGTTGGTGACTAGCACTAAGTAGGCATATCACTAATATGGGAGACATTGTCTAAGTACCTGTACACACACACACACCCATATACAAGCCCACAAATGATGAAATATAAAAACCACTAAGGAAAAAAATGAATGCATACAGTTAAACCCAACCAAAATAGTACAATATAAAGTAAAGTGTGAAAAAGTAACTGGGCCAGAATACAGGCCCACCAAAAGAAAGAGTCTGCAAACTACAAAGTCCAACATATAAACAAGAAAGGTACTGGGACTACTGCTCGACATAGAAGGAACACCTTGGTCTGTAGGGAAGCTCAAAAATCTCAGTTCAATCCTGGTCCACCCTAGACTCCGTCAAAAGGTTTCTCATCTGCACAAGAAACGACATGTGCAGGCAAAGCCCATGCAAGGGTGAGTATAAAAATACTCAGTAGGATACCCCAAAAACCACAAAGTAATACAAAAAGTAAAGTTATAGTTATCTATACATAGTATATGTCCACATAAAATATAATAAGAGAAACATTTATAGATATACTTGAAACCCAGACCTATAGTTAAGAGGTAAGTCACAACTACTCGCATACCTGCTAATCATTTTTTTTCATTTTCAGAAGACGACTTAAGGGAACCGGTATCCCAAACCGATTTAAGGAAAACCGGAAACCATACAACCACTCCCTACCTTCAAACATAGATCATCAAAATTCAAATTTCTAATTTCAAAACCAACCCTGTTTCATCGTACATCACGTGCCCCACCTCGAGCAGCAGACCCATCATCATGCGTCACCAGTAGACCCAATATCATGCATCACCATCCACATGCCCCACCTCGAGCAGCGGACCCATCATCACGCATCACCGCTGGTGAGACAATCCGGCCGACCACCGTGGAACTCGCTGCCACAGTCCAGACGCCGAAGAGACCTTGCACCTGTAACCACCGCCGCCATCCTTCCACCAACGAACCAGAACCCCTTCACCAATTTCAACGAGGCAGAAACCCTCATCACACAGCAAAATCATCACCGAATTTCCTTGAAAACAACCAACAAATCCGAAACGAGGCTGAGGATAACCAACGTCCGTCGTCACCACTTACAGAGGTCTAGATCTCCCTGGAGTTGCCTCCTGAAAGACATCAACGAAATCCCTCCATCGCGACAACACCTTCAACTCACACCGACAGATCACCGCAACACAACAAAAGAAAAACAAATCCAAAGAACAGAAGGTCCTGCCGCCACCAGACAAAACAACCGCATCAGACACAACTCAACCCTAAAGTGCTCACCTGAGCAGATGAAGAACCCCAAAAACCGCCGACTCTGAGCGCAACCCCCAAATGTGAGAAAAATCACCACAGGAAAAGTGATCTACCGAGATCAGACACCACGAGTGCTCCGAAGAGTATGCCGTCAACAGGGACCGGTCTTACACCTGCTGATCTGAACCAACAACCGCAAAATCCCGAAGAGAATCACAACATCCTGAGAGAAGACCGCGAAGCCCTGCAGTAGAGATACTCCACCAACCCACAGAGCATGAGAAGGAATCGCCGTGCCATCAGCAGTGACAGAGCTGGCAGCGGCGAGAGGAAAAAATCTAGGTCGGGAGGAGCCCCTTACAGGCGCATCAACAGCTTCACAACTACTCGCATACCCACGCCAGGGATTCAGTTCGAAGATTCCATAAAGCACTCATCTGAGAGAACTCACTCCATGAGTCTAATATCTATGATGAAATCCATATGAGAAGTAATTTTTTTGGGGAAGTGCCATGAGGGAGATAGATGCATTGATATATCTGAAGAGAGAACAAATACACTCATTCTGAGAGAACTCACTCTAGAGTGGGAAGATCACGATACATAGATGAGGATCACTTCCAGGTACTTGGTGTATATCACGAATCATCTGGATACACCTGATAAGTAGAGGATCAATATCCTATAGGATTGATCATGTTGATACCTGAATCTACCTAGGGTCAAGAATGGATAGAGGATCTCACTTCGGGCCTCTCATAGGGACTCCAACTCTATCCATAAAGTCCTGCAGAAGGGATCATACTCCTATGGATGGAAATGATACATGGCCTTCAGGGGAATGATAAAAGGGGGAACTAACCCCAAATAAACTTTTCCAAGTTACAGTGGATAAGGAGATCAAGACATGTACGAGAAAGTACACGACATGTAGAGGTGTCACATGCCATGTCCTCTGACCTTGGGTCCTACCGATGTACAATGACCCGTGTCGAAAAGAGAATTCCATGTATAAAAAGACATACATGGAATATAGAAGAGTAACATGTTGTGTCCTACTATCCAAGGGATACTCTGTGTATGCTATCCATGTGATTGTATATAGATTCAACTCGTGCCTTCCAACTCATGTATCGGTACATGGGATAGCCCATGTAACCGGTCTGGTCTGGCTGTGTGGTGGAGTACATGCCATGTACTCCACCCCGTGTTCGTGTGTCATCCGAGTTACATGCTGAGTCCCGCGTAAGGACCCACATGCCATGTGACAGGTGTCTCACACCATGTCATACTCCTTTGTAGCTTGGAACCCTAGCTACCGCTGAGCCTACTCCACACGTTGTGTTCTTCAGGATACACATCATGTTCTTCTCAATTTTACAGAATTGTTGTTCTTCACTAGTGTGCCTCGAGTGTTCCTATGATTCTTGATCCAGCCATTGTTTTCCCTTGAAATCAAATATCCAGGGTCTTCTCATTATAACAATGGTGATTCGGTAAGTTTCAGGTGTCTGATCGGCTCCAGAAACTTGTTTTGATCATCCGCGTGAAGAACGGTCAAAGAAAAATTTCTTCTTAACCTTATTGATTCATATTCCACCATAGTCATCACACCTCTATTGGGGTTTTATGACGTTGGATCTATGATTTGGGATCATTTCATTGCAAGAATAATGTACAATGATTCGTTGTTCATAACCCCCTGAAAAACACGAAGAATGCACAGGGTCAAAGGGGAGAAGAAATTCATATAAAAAAATCAAGGAATGAACCTCCTATGTTATTCTTTATGGAATTGATCTAATCCTATTAGAAGGATTAATCATAACAAAAAAAATATGAAATTGATTCCCCAAAATAAAACTTGATAATCAGACCCTCCCGTAAGAACAAACGATCTGCGGGTCAACCTATTCATGGGTTGATCTGCATCTGTCGTTTAAATCCAAGAATGGAGAAAAATACAATCAAAATAAAAACCCCTACCTCGATCATTGATGAAGAGTATATTTGTTTCCATCATCGGTGAGATATGATCTTGCTACATAATGGTCCACATGTTGTCGTTTGTTGCCGTTTGTTGAGAGTTCTCTAAGGGTGGCTCCTCTCCAAATATCCAGAGGATTCGAGGGATTTTTCTAGGTTTATGAGCCTAACCTTAGGCTCCTACTCATTTAAAAAAGGAAAATGCGTCGTTTTGTCATTAATTTTTTTAAAATAAAATAAATTGTTAATTTATTTTATTTTCTTTAAAATGTCCTAAAATTAACTTTTACAGGCAACCCACACCGATTGATGTTAGATCTCTCCTAAGTTAAATTTTCTAATTTTAATGCAACAGTGCCATTAGATTTTTGATCCAGACACCCATTTAAAATTTATTCCATTTTTTTAGGAAAACCGCTCGCACGTGCTATTTACAGTTTAACTTATTTTAAACATTTATTCTAGGAACTCCGGGACTCAAAATTGCACCCCGTCACAAATACTGGTCTCAAATTAATTTCATATAATATTTAAAAATAATACAAGGAAAATCTGGGACATTACATGACTATTGAATTTTACCCACAACCTGTTCATGCTGCAATTTGGTACCCAAGTAGTTCTCATATATACAGGTTAAGACTTGGCTGGTTCTTTTTTCTATTACTTATCATGGGCTAGGACTTGGAATGAGAGCTACTGACTGAGAATGTACTCATAATGCCTTCAAGAGTTTGGTATTTTATTTATTTATTCTTTTATCTTCCTAGAATTTTTGTATATATTACTTGCTATTAGTTTGGACTGCTTTGTATATGTAGTATCTTATGCTCATGCATGGTTGGTTTTATTGTAACTTTCTAGGTTATCAGTTGATTATTATCCACCTACTATTTATTTCATTTAATTTATTCCTCTTCTGTATTAGTACCAATCCAGATGGTATATTCTCTCTATTGTACTACCTTTATACCCTCGATTTGATTCGACAACCTCCGGTGTTTGGGAGGCATGCTTGAGGCCACGTGGCCCTTAGGTTTGATTACTTATTAGTGAACTAGGCCATATACATCACAAAGTAGTATCATATGTTCTTTTTCTTTTTATTATTATTTTGGGATAGTAGACAAGAGACTGGCAATGTGTTGGGATGTGGTAAGTAACTCGTGTCTGGGAATAGTCAACCCACACATGGGGGAAAGAACAAGTTTCCAGGGATGGGATTGTTTTTTATGTTGTTCATTATTATATTTGATTGTTATTTCACATTGAGTGAATGTTAATCTTTATGCTAGTTATAGATTTATGGGATTTATATCTTATATCAATATGATAAGAGAGGAGGTGTGTTCATGTATCATTTTAGTCACATAGGATTCACATTCCATTAGAATGTTTTCTTGTATACCTGTATTCTTTGATTATGTGATAGCATTACTTATTATATTTATGGTTTAAGGTTGGTAAAATAAAGCATCTGCATCAACCTAAACGATGTTTTTCATATATCTTGGTATTGGAATTTTATCTAACAATCCTAGAATTAATTAAATAATTGAAATGATATTAAATTAATTAATGAAATAACTATACTAAGAATATTTAAAATTTTAAAGGAATTGCAGTTTTACTTTCTTAATAAATCCAAATGAATAATGATTAATGTCAGTTAAATAGTGTGCTGATTACAATTTATAAGGATTTTACCTCTATAACTTGGGAATGACAACCCATATAATTGAATCCTTATATGATTGATTTGACCCTTATAGGTCAATATTAGAATCAAATGCCTATGACATAAACCCATTAAGGGTGTGTATTAAAAATCTTTAAAGATTTAACTAAATCAGTTGGACTTAAATGGGATTCCAATTGCAATTTATTGAGCATCACCTCCATAAATTAGGAATGGACACCCACACAACTGAACCCATCTTGGCATGAATTGACCCTTGTAGGTTGAAAATATCTTTACATGCCTTAGAATTTAAGCCCTTGGGGTATGTTTATGTTAAATGGTATGGTTATTTAAAGTGTCTATATCCACTCATAAAATGTTTTGTATAAGTTTATTGTGGAATCTTACTTAATCAATCCCTTTAATATGATAAAAGAACTTTTGTGTGTTTTTTGGATTTATTATTATGAGGCATTAGTTAATTAAAATTATAGATGCAACCTAAAGGGAGTTTTCCTATATAGATCGTGATTGAAATTTTCTTTAACTAATCCCAATTGAGTGAACATATGGATAAGTAATGGTTGAAAGGAAATTATAATATAATTTTCTTAAAGTGATTTGTAGCGCCAACTAAATAAAGTGACAAGTACAGTTTACCTTTATAACCGATACTTGGAATTTCATTTCTCTAAGCCTTTGTAATGTTAATGTTAAAATTTGAATCAATTTAATGGATTAATTAAAACCTTTTAGTTGTGTTGGTAATAAAGACCCTAACATGAGGGTTGTCTTTAAAGTTATCATGGATGGGAATGTGGATGTTTACCTTGGATATCAGGTGTATTTTTATGTTATGTTGGGCTTAGAGGTTGGGTGGGAGAGCCCAATGACCTTTTAAGCATGACCCTAGTTTTAGAGTTGATTCCTTCTACAAAGTGAAGTGTTAGACTAGTTGTGGTAGTGCCCTCAGAGATAAGAAGGATCAGTGGATGATTGCACTGATTTTTAGGCATAATAAGTGTCATTCGTATTCCATTTATTCTCGGGTGGGACTCTTTGTTTGTGGAACAACACCCTGGGTAGGTGAGTGTTTGTTAGGTAATTTAAGCCTTGTTAGAGACATGAGCATCATAGATGATTAAGTTTAATGGGACCGATATGTCAAGGGAATGGTCGACTACTTAGTGATTCATGTGAGCATTTTTTTCAATAATGTAGGACTCAAAAATCCATCAATTTGATGTTGTTCATGTGAAACACTACGAATTTTGGGTTTGATGGTTCATAAAATCAATCACATACATAGATGTGTGGTGGTTTTGGTCTTGTGAATCACATGAAATGGGTGTTCCTACTACACTGAAGTAATAATGAGGCAGTGCGTGTTTCCATATGCGGTGCCCATTGAAGTAAGCCTTGGTGGTATGATCCATGTTCAGTTCAGTGGTAATCATTCAAGTCTTGAGTTTTTGAATAATGAAATCATGGTAACACCTTGAGTTATGTTAGTTCATTACTGTTTGGAGAGGGGTCATGGAATCTTGATGGATACATTCACAATTCACCCCAAAAGTAGAGTGGTTTGGGAATTTTTTTAATGAGATTTTTAACCCTATGCAGTTAATAGAAAAAGACGAGTTATCCTAGTGTTGTGGATGTCCATGTAAAAGGATCGGGTGTTGTAACACCGCTGTTATGAGTTGTTTATTGATTTAGTATTTGGTGCTAAAGAAATGTTTGTGCATGGCTGGGGAGAGTGTCACGCATGTGTCTATGAGTGGACCTGCTCTTATTACGCTTGTAAGAAGTTTGAGTAAATTAATGTGGTGGGAAGTGAACCACTAGCTATTCAAGGAATGAATATTCATCACAAATGAGGTTCTTATGTGTGACAAGGTTGGAGAATCATGTTAGTACTTGGTATAACCATGTTGGACACATTTAGAAACTATGTTTGGTAGTAGATGGATTGTATACCATGGAATCGATTTCTATTTTCAATGAAGTGAAAACTAAGACACCCCTATGGTGGGGAGCATCACATTAGTCAGGGAAAATGTTTCCTTTAAGAGATAGGGAACACAACCATAGAAAAAAAGTTAGGAATGGTCAGAGTGGATTCTATAAGCCTATGAGTGAGTAAATTTGATATTTCTAGTCTTTGAGATGGTACTAATATTAAGACTTGGGTATGAGTTTAGATCGAGTCTAGATGTTATATTTAGGCATAGGGTGTGTAAACAACCCAATAATTATGACAAGTCAGTGGCATATCAGTGCTTACAAGGAAGCACGATATAAAAATGGTTGGTAAAGTATGAAACTGATAAAGAACACTATGAATAAATATTTTAATTTAGTGAGAATTGATGGAGAAATTTTTTAGATTCCTTAGTAGGTGACCGGTGTACCTACCACACCTGACCCTTGGCAACTTCAACACATACTGCTGCACATGCAGAATATGCGGCCCACCATTGTTGAAGTCCAATGGTTGGTGGGGGATTGGTGGGAGTTGTGTCAAACTTGAAACCTCCCACCATGGCTATTCAATGAGGGCCAAGGGATCTTCCAGCATCA
This sequence comes from Viscum album, assembly GCA_963277665.1. Lineage (NCBI taxonomy): Eukaryota > Viridiplantae > Streptophyta > Magnoliopsida > Santalales > Viscaceae > Viscum > Viscum album. Next base: position 1,408,877,277 of record OY728130.1, read on the forward strand.
TCAATCCGAGCCAAGAGAGCTCTTCCAACCAAGAGAGCCTTGAGAGCTTCGTGTGAGAGAGAGGTGTGGAGGTAATTTTTGTAAAGCTTTGTTTATTGTGAAATAAAGCCCAATTTCTTCCATTTTTCTTCCTCCATTATCTATATTCATGATCAATGAATCAAAAAAGTGGTATCAGAGTTTGGTTCTGGTGAAACGACGATGGGCAGTGGAATTTTTTTGGTGACCAAAAAATTCAAGTTTTCCAAAATCATGTTTTAAAGGAATATTCTAAAATATCATGGAAAGACGAATTCCAATGGCACAAATGGTGCCAAAAATGGATCCAAGATAAGATACCTAGACTCGGTCAAAGTTCCGTCAAAACTTAGGTGCTACAGTACCCACTTGTTAGAGAAGAAGGTACTATTTATGCGCTGTTGAAATTTCTGGTGAGTTTCCAACAGCTGCTCTAGCATGCCACGTCATTTCCACATCATCGACATGTCATTGCCACGTCATCAGATGATATCAGCCGTTGATACTATTTTAATCATATCTTGATCAATCTGTATCTGATTTTGACAATCCAAGAGTCAATTCCATCATTTTCGACTATTTTGGATGCAATAGTGAGCTCCATCTTTCTAGATTATACACCAGTTTTAACAGAATTGAAATCCAATGGAGGGATCATCCACGGGAGGGATGATCATGTTAAATTCTTTGTACTATTCCATTCGGAAGTCTCGAATAGAAGATCTCCTCAATGATAAGGATATTTTTTACCCTATTAAGAATGAGGTAGTCAAACCTGATGCCACCAAGGAAGCAGTGTGGAAAAATCTAAACAAGAAGATGATTAGTCAAATCTTCCAATGGATTGATCATAGTGTTTACCACCATGTTTCTTAAGAGATTGGTGCATAAAAACTTTGGATAAAGTTGGAAAATACATACCAGTCAAAGACTTCTTGAAACAAGATCCTCTTGTTTAAGAGGTTAATGAATATTCTACTACAGAGTGGAAGTTCTATAGCCGAACACACTAGTGAGTTCCAAATCCTGGTGAACCAGCTGGTGGCTACCAGTAAGACTCTAAATGGTGAAGATCTGGAGAACCACTTACTCTTCACTCTTCCCAATAGCTAGGATATTCTTTTCATCTCATTGAGAAAATCGGCACCCTAAGTAAAACTTACCATGACAATGGTAAATGATGCACTATTCAATGAGGAAGCCTGAATGAAGGATACAAGTTACAACCAGACACAAGAACTCATTCTAGAGAAGTGAGGGAGAACACAAGGAGGAGGTCATGGGGCAGGAACCAGAGGCCGAAGAAAGAATAGAGGAAGGTCCACATATGGTAGGAGTCCAACATACAAATTTTATCATTGTGGCATAGAGGGACACATGAAGAATATCTGCCAAAAGTTTCTATAAGAAAAGGGTCAAAGTAGCAACCAACAAAGAAGAAATTAAGAAGCGCATGTGAGCATCACCAGAGAAGTTATTCTTTGCTCCAAATATGAAGAAGAGACATGATTTCATACATCACACCAAGACATAGAATGGGTGGTTGATATTATAGCATCATACCACGTCACGTTGCATCGTGGGTATTTCTTGACTTATCAAGCTGGTGACTTTGGTGCAGTCAAGATGGGGAATACCAGTTCAGTAGAGATTATTGGCATGGGTGATATCCAAGTAAAGATGAATGTTGGATACACAATCACCCTGAAGGATGTTCGACATGTTCTAAGTCTTCAAATCAAATTTTTATTAGGTATAACCTTTGATCAACAAGGCTATGACAACATCTTCAGCAATGGAGCATGGAAGATGACAAAAGGAGCCATCATCATAGCCCAAGGATACATATGCGGTACATTGTACAAAACTCATGTGAATATATATGCAGACAACCTCAACATAGTGTAAGGAGAAATGTCATCCAATATGTGGCATAGAAGGCTCAGTCACATGAGTGAAAAAGGGTTATCTACCCTAAATAAGAAGTACATAATCATTGATAAGGATGAATCACTTAATCCTTATAAATATTTTTTGTATGGGAAGAAGCATAGAGTCTCATTCAATACTGTTTCATCAAGGAGATTATAGTTTCTGGATTTGGTGCGCTCTGATGTATACAGACCCATGGAGGTGGATTCAATCTGAGGTAACAAATATTTCCTATCCTTTATTGATGATGAATCTAGAAGGGTGTGGGTGTTCTTCTTATGGATGAAGGACCAAGTACTGGACTACTTCAATATGTCTCATGCCATGGTGGAGCGTGAAAATGGAAGGAAGCTTAAGTGTCTTCATTCAAAAAATGGAGGAGAGTACACATCCAGGGAATTTGATGCATATTACAGGAGTCAGGGCATCTAACATTAGAGGACAATCCTGCGCACCCCAAAACACAACGGAGTTATAGAAAGGATGAACTCAACCATCATGGAGAAGGGTATAAGCATGATGAGTTTGGCTAATCTCCCTAAGACATTATAGGTAGAAGATGCTCAGGTTGCATGATACCTCATCAACATATCACCATCGACCCCACTGAATTTTGAGATTCCATAGAAGATATGGTCTAGTAAACATCCATATTACTCTCATTTATAAGTATTTGGATGTTTGGAATTTGCACATGTATCCAAGGAGCTCAGACAGAAGCTAGATGAGAGAGATCTACTCAATGCATCTTCATCGACTATGGAGATGAGGAGTTTGGATACAAGCTTTGGGACCCAAAGGAGAAGAAGGTGATCAGAAGTAGAGATGTCATGTTCCATGAGAACTATATTATCGAGGACATTCAAAATCCTAGAATGTCTCAAAGTGAAAGTTTTGAGGACTCAATTCATGATTCAAAACATGTACCATCACCACTTGTGAATGAAGAGGAGGAGGTGTAAGAAAACTCATTGGCATCGAACTAAGAGGTAGTAGAGGAGGATATTGAGTAGGGGAGACTCAATCCTCTCCACAATAAGTTACAGAACCATCATAGGAGCTAGGTGATATTATGCCTCCCTAACTTAAAATTTCACAGGTTCAAATATATTTACGAGGAAGGATTCTATCAATAAAATATTTGGAGTTAGATTACCTTTTACTGATTGATGAGGGGGATCCATAAGGATACTAGGTAGCAGTGTCTCATCCAGAAAAACTCAAGTGGATGCATGCAATGGAGAATGAGATGGAGTCTTTGATAAAGAACCAAACATACGATTTGGTGGAATTACCCAAAGGTAAGAAGGCACTAACAAACAAATGGATGTTCAAACTGAAGAAGGATGGAAGAAAAAAGGAGGTCAGGAACAAATCTCATTCAGTTGTTAAGGGATTATTTTAGAAGAAAGGATTTGAATTTGAAGAGATCTTTTCACCCATCATGAAGATGGCTTCAATCCGAGTCATTTTTGGATTGGTTTCTAGCTTGGACTTGGAGCTTGAATAGATGGATGTGAAGAAAATTTTCTTCACAGTGACCTCTTTGAAGAGATCTATATGAAGCATCTTGAAGTATTTGAGGTTTTTGGAAAAGAAAACCTTATCTTAAAATTTAAGAAGAGATTGTATGGACTAAAATAGTCTCCCAAGTAGTGGTATAAGAAGTTTGACTCGTTCATGGTGAGTCATGGCTATAATCGGACATAGGCAAACCAATGTGTTTACATCCAAAGATTTCGGGATGGTAACTTTGTTGTTATTCTACTTTATGTTGATTATATGTTGATCATTGGGAAGGATGCAGTGAAGATTATCCAGTTGAAGGAGTTATCCAAGTATTTTGATATGAAAGACTTGGGAGAATCTCAATAGATTTTGGGGATACAGATCATTCATGATAGAAAGAAAAAGTTTTTGTGGGTATCTCATGAGAAGTATGTCAAACGTGTTCTGAAACATTTCAATATGGACAAATCCAATCCTGTGAGCATTCCTATTCTCAGCTATTTGAAGTTGATAAAGATTTATTTCCTGTCATCTAAGGAATAAATTGAGATGATGGAGATGATACCATACTCCTCAATAGTTTGAAGCTTGATGTATGATATGGTGAGTATGAGAGATGACATTGCCCATGTAGTAGAAATCGTGAGCCAATTTATCTCCAATCTTGGTAAATAGCACTTGGATGTAGTCAAGTGGATTATGAAGTATCTTAAAGTTACTTCAAAGTTATGTTTGTGCAATGGGGGAGCTGAACCTATCTTGGAGGGCTATATAGATGTAGATATGGCTGGATATTATGATACCAGGAAGTCTACATAGGGATACATCAATACTTTTGTAGTAGGAGTTGTATCATGTAAGTCAAGGTTTCAAAAGTGTGTTGCTTTATCCATAATGGAAGCAGAGTACATTGTTTCTTCAGAAGCTGGAAAGGAGATTTTGTGGATAAAGCATTTTCTATAAGATATTGGATTCATCCAGAAGAAGTATATAGTTCATTGCGTTAGTCAAAGTGCTTTGGACTTGAGAAAAAACTCCATGTACCATTCCCAGACAAAGAACATCGATATTCATTGTCATTGGATACACAAAGTGATGGATCAATAGTTGATGTGACTTGTAAAGATCCACACAAAGGAGAACCCGACAGATATATTGACAAAGGTGGTTGCTCAAGAGAATCTAGACCTTTTCAGATACTCTAGAAGATTATATCTAGAGGGGGAGAATTGATGGAGAAATTTTCTAGCTGCCTTGGTAGGTGGTTGGTGCACCTACCTCACCTGTCCCTTGGCTGATTCAACACAGGCTGCTACACATGAAGAATATGGAGACCACCATTGTTGAAGTCCAATGGTTGGTGGGTGATTGGTGGGAGTTGTGTCAAACTTGACACCTCCCACCATGGCTATTTAATTAGGTCCAAGGGAGCTTTCATCATCATCAATCAAAGACAAGAGATCTCTTCCAACCAAGAGAGCCTTGAGAGATCCATGTGAGAGAGAGGTGTTGAGGGAGTTTTTGTAAAGATTTGTTCATTGTGAAATAAATCCCATTTTCTTCCATTTTTCTTCCTCCATTATCTCAATTCATGATCAGCGAATCACAAGAAGAATGTCCAAAACATCACGGGTCCCTTTGAAATTTAAGGTAACACAATAAATTTATTAAATAAGGCATATATAGTCAAGTTGGATGACATTTAAACTAGTTGTACTGAAGTGATTCAACTGGAATTTTAGTACAAAAGTGCATACGGTGAGATAAAGACACTTTCATATGTCATTTTAAGTGTAATGATTGAATTTCTGAGTTTCACCCTTAAATTTAAACCATTGGGACTTGATGGATGGTAACTGTTGGGTTGTAAATGGAGGTAGTTTATTAGATGAGGCACCAATGTTCAAGGAGATATTGAGCAATTTTGAGTGATAGATCCTTTAAATGAAATGAGAATAGCTTGGAAATTTCAATTTACAAATGATAGGGATGTCTAGTAGTGGAGTGATCATGATTCAATGACAAGGAAAGTCATATGGTGTGGATCCACCATGAACTATGGAAGCACGTAATGGTTTCTTCAAGAAGTTTCACAACATTTTGGCTGGTACTCACTGTATGGTAGTGGAAAACAGATGGTTATTAGTCAAACCTTGGAATGTTACTAGAATTTGGGTGAAGACTTCAGTGAGAATTTGTAAATGATCATAGGTATCCTTTGGGGTTTTGGTGTTATTATTGAGTGAGCTAATAGTGCACCAATAACTTAAGCTGAGCAATCTTATTCCAAGGTGTCTAGAGGGAGTCTAACTACCTTTTTTTCATGGGATTCAATGTGGTGGGTTTAGAACCACATTATGATTATCCTTTGAAAGGTATTATACCTTATTTGAGGGTTGAACAAGCTTTTCAAGGAATATCCAGTGTGTTCAGTTTGTGCATGGGCAGTGGAGGAACATCCATTTGGCTTTCATGTAGGTAACCGAGAGATAGTACTGGGTTGATAGTGCTCTCATGTGTGTTTAGGTATGGTAAACTAAACTGTGTTGAGTGGGTTGGTGGATTGCTGAGAATATTATTTGATAGGAAATTCCAACGATGAGAGGTGTTAAGGTTTAGAATTTTCCTTGTGAGCTAAGCCTTATGTTGGGGAGCACCATGGGCTAGAATAGTTCAAAGGGTTGATGATATGGGTGTCTTTGGTTAGATGATAGCTATGGAGTATCATCTTGGTGTTTGATTAGGACTAGTAATGTCATCTTGGATTCGATTAATCTCATGTCTTGTGCTTAGAATTGTATTTGTAAGTGTGTCGGGTGATCAAAAATGGAAAGGTTCCATTTGAATGAGTTTGGAAGACCGATGTAGTTCAGGTGATGTTTTTAGATTTACATCAAGGCTTCTTGGGAATTAGAAGTATTAAGGTGGGGAGGTAATAAGATCTCATGTTCCATGTGGGTGTTTTATTTGAGAGGAACCTTGAGTTTTTGTTTGATGGATGGATCAAATACCAAATTGGGGTTCACAATAGAATTCTCAGAGTATAGACAACTTAAAGTGCTATTTTTGGAAAAGTTTTGGGGCTTGAGAGGTACCTTGGATGCTCATATAAGTCTCAGGATCTTTGAGCTTCAAAACTTCAATTTTGGGAGAAACAACCTATGATACACGATTAGTGAATAGTTAGTGAAAACTATGAACCCAAACCATGTATCTCATTTTGTTAAAGAACTCAGATTCTTAAAACCATCTAAGGTGCTTGAAAAACCATGTGATTTTCTATAAAAGTGAAGAGGGATCTTCATGGTTGGAACATAGTTTTGTAAATGTGCACTATAACCATGTGAGGTGTGGGTGTTTCAGATAGTGAGTCCACAGAGTTTGCGCATGGTTTTCCAAACTATGTGCCTCATTAAAAAGAGAAAAAATAACTATTTTACCCTCCACCCTTAATTTTTTTTCACCCCATTTTTCTTCCTCTTTTATCTAGAGGCATCTATCACACGTGCCTCTCCCTCCTCATCTTCATTTGTGTGGTTTCCTCTATTTCTTGGATGAATCAAGAACCATTTATTATGATCAAGATCCCTCGATAAGTATATCCATCCTCTAGATTCATTTCTTAGTTTCTTTTGTTGTTAAGTTTCCTCATTAAATTCATGTAGTTTATGCTCTATTTTCAAGTCTTTTTTCTAGTTATCTATTTTATTCCATTCTAACTTGATTTGAGGGCCAATAGCGGGTGAGTGAAGCTTCCTAAGGCTAAGTTAGGTGGTATAGTTGTCTTTCCCATAAAGTCTCATTATTTTATAAATAATATCCATTTTTTGTCACACAAACTACATGACATCATCCTAGTTTTTAATTAAATATGTATTTGTGTTAATTTAGAGGCTTTAAATGTTTCATACCTCTTAGGTTAGGTGGTATAGTTTTCTTTCCCATAAAGTCTCATTATTTTATAAATAATTTCCATTGTTTTTCACACAAACCATATGACATCATCCTAGTTTTTAATTAAATATGTATTTGTGTTAATTTAGAGGCTTGAAATGTTTCATACCTCTTAGGAAGTTCCCTATAATGATTATTTCGAACAAGGACCAAGTATTTTCCATGGGGGTCTCATGACCTAACCTTAATTATAGAAAGAAACTGGTTTAATTTGTGAACCTTAATAAATAATTATAGGTTAAGTGAGGCTATGAATTTAATTCAAATTGTTCCATAGACCAAGGTAGGTCCATGGGAGAGTCTTGAACAATTAATTGGGTCTCCCTTGAGGTTCCCTTATTTTCATAATCCCTTACTAAATGTGTATAATATCAAGGAGTGCTACGGCCTAGGGGTTTACTTCAATGAACTTGGGTTGATTCAAGGACCTTCCCTTAGAGCATGAGCTTCCCTTGTTTAATAAATTCATAATTTAGTTAGTTAACCCAAGTGTATAATTAAAAGGTAAGTAATGTTATGACCCAAGGTACTTACTTTAGTACTTGAATATAGCTTGAATTGGGAAATATTAGCCCAGTAGATGGACTGAAAACCTTATGCACCTTTAGATTTAGGGTGTGACCGGTTGCTTGTAAATAACATGGAAACTTCTCAAATCCCTTGTTGGGTAGTAAACTAAAAAAGGAATGTTTTCATAGTGTGACTCTATGGGTAAATAAAATAAAGTCATAATGTTAGTGTGGTGAGTTACCCTTAATTTAATAAGTTAATATATGTAATGAGATTATATAAACTAATGGTTTTATAATTAATGGAAGTCTTGGGTGTAGTTTAAAATAAATGGATTTATCCATGTTGTACATTTTCCTTAGTTTAATTTCCCTTTTTCCCTAAGGAATTTTATGTCTTGTGAACCTATGAATATGATGAAATGGGATTATGGTCTAAAAGTGGGACATACCATGGTCAAGTATTGTATTCCAATTTTGAATTCCAAGTATGAACCCGATGGATGTCACATGATTCATTAATGTGAATGCCAAGGGGTAATCCCACCTTTGATTTGGTTAATATCTTATATTCATGAATACCACAGACTAGTGTCGACGATTGACCTAAAAAATCTAAAAACATTAGAATTCTTGGGATGTGCTCCTAGATTCACCTTGATGTCCTTATACACAGAATGACTTGGATTATCTCCTTAGATTCCAATCCATACTTTCCTGACATTAACTTGGAATTTATCATAAGGATCGGTTAGATCCATTTTAAAAAGTTGAATTTTGAGGGTTCATTCCTTGGAGTTTACTTCAGAGCCAGACACCATGGCTTGATCGCCATGGGCTAGCTTGCCAGTTCCACATAGAGAATGCCTTGGATTTTTCCTTGGATTACCTTTGTTATATTATAGTGGGAATGCCTAGACCCAATCTATGGATTCACCCTTGATGTTTTATCTTAGAAACCTGGGTTGTAATCCATGGGTCCTATTACTATTTACTATTCACATGATCAGAGATAATTGACTTAGGCCAAAGATGGTGGTATTCCATGATTCAGATCCACTTTTATACTTTCCTTATTTATATATTATACACTATTATGTTTTATACTCATAGACTAGAATTAATTAGACACCATTGGTGGAAGCCAACTAATTTTTACTCACACCCTTTTCATACCACCATTTGATACCTGAGAAGATCTCATGGTGATAGGTTAGGACTTGGTTGGGGTGTTTTTCTATTACTTATCATGGGATAAGACTTGGAATATGTTTTACAGAACGATCACATACTCAAACTGACTTCAAGAGTTGTACATTTTATTTATTTATTATTTTATTCATTTAGCCTTGTTGTATGTATTGCATACTGTTAGTTTGGACTACTTTGTACATGTAGAATCTTGTGTACTTGCATGGTTGATTTTATTAGAACTTTTCGGGTTATCATTTTATTATTATTTGACCACTGTTTATTTCATTTTAATTATTACTTTGTTGTATTAGTACTAATTCAGAGGGTATAGTCTCCCCAATGTATATCCTTTAGACCCTCACTTCTAGTTAGCAGCCTCCAGTATACAAGGAGGCGCGCTTGAGGCCATTTGGACCTCGTGCTTGGTTACTTAATACTAAACTGAGCTTGATAAATCACATTTAAGTGTACAATGTTTAACCTTGAGGCTCCTAGTAAGCGATAATGGCATTCTGTGGTTTATGAAAATTAGCATGTGGGCTTGGAGTAGAAGGGCTTCAAGACCCTTTTCATTCAGCTATTCTACCCAGAATCTCTGATGATAGTTAAGTCTTTGGAATTATTATTTTTATACAAGGTAGAGCATTCAGTGTTAGAGTACACCAACTATTTTGTGGAGCTAGTTCATTTTTCTCAAGAGGTGGTGATGAATTATTAGTTGAGAGCCCAAAAATACATATATGGATTATGATCTAACATTCAATCATTGGTATATGTGCCAAATCTCACCACCTATATTGACACGGTTGATAGATTGGGGATGAAAAAATGGGATATATCTAGAAAGATTGGCTTGTTTATCTCTTCTCTTCCACCCTATGGCAGTTTCAGTGGCACACATAGAAAAAAGAGGAAGTTTCGTGATTATCATAAGGGTGGTGAAGGTGGTTCTCAGAAGCGAGATTCCTATACACCTTTAGCTTCAATCATAAGTTTTCCCCTCACTTTCTATCAATGTGGTAAGGTAGGGAACACCTGGTGGTCTTTTCCCACACCTATGAAGAATTACAGTTCTTGTAGCCACTGAGTCCATCTACAAAGGTTATTCCAGGATTTGTATATGCCTTGTTATAGTCAGGGATCTTCAGTTCCAAAGGCCACTATAGTGTATTTAGAAGCTTCAAAGTCAAAAGGGATCGAGCCACATGCATTAGGAGTGAATAACCTTCATGTAGTAGATGAGTTTCCAGTGGAGGTTGATGCGGAACTGTTTAAATTGAGAGGTACCATCTTTTTTGCATCTTCTATAGAAACTAATCTGTTTGATACAATTTCATCACACTCTTTTATATCTATCCATTTTTGGATTTTCTAAACACTATTAAAAAATAGGCCTTTAACAGTGCTAGAAATAACCTTCATCAGCACTAGAAAATCACTGACTACATGAGCAAGGTTAAAAGTCCTAGTCTTTTATTAGTGTTGAAAAAGAACCGATAAAGGGGTCATTTATCAGTGCTAAAAAGCATTGATAAATGGGACCTTTATCAGCACTTTAATTCAGCACCGCTAAAGGCACAATTTATTAGCACTGATAAAGTATACCTTTATACACACTTATAAAATTTATGATAAAGGAACTTTTATCAATTCTCATAGAAGCACTAGTAAAGTAGACTTTTATCACCGCTTTTAAAAGCAATGATAAAGGGCTATACTGCAGTGTTCTGTAATAGCCCACTACAGCACCAGAAACACACCAGATAATAACAAAAACAAGTACCAATATAGGATTTAAATGAAATGAAATTTACAACACAAACACAAGAAAAAAACACTATATTATAAACATTTCAAACATTGTTTTATACAATTACATAAATAAAAATTATTACATACATTCAAAAATATCAATGTTCCTTTGTATTTTAATCCTGACCCGACTCATGCTATTTCCAAAAAAACAACCCCTAATCAAAAAAAAGAACACACCTGCATAAGAAAACAATTTTTATGTTATTAATAATATAAATAAATAAATTAACATAAAGATTTAATTTTACTAAAATTGATGGCAATTTTAAATAAAAAACACACTTTGAGTCATACTAGTCACACCATGAATCAGATTAAGGTGAGGATAAATCCAAAACATCTCAAATTACTTTTTTATTGTTTTCCTAAAGTATCGAAACAATCAGAATGTGTTTTCTCAGTTTGGAGTACATTAGCTGTCTTTTTTACTAAAATGTCATTTTAAGCTGGAAACATGCACTTTTGACTCATTCTGATCACATTGTGTATCAGTTTGACTTGAAACAGATTTCTATACATTAGAAATTACTTATTAATCATTATCCTAAATTATCAAAAAAATACTAGCGTGTTTGATTGGTTTTCAGCGAGTGACACTTTTTGAACTAAAATATCAATTTTAAACTGATAATGGACAATTTGAGTCATACCGATCACACTGTACATCTCATTGAGGTATGAATGATTCCTATATGTATAAAATGACTTATGGATTTTTTTCCTAAAGTATCAAATAAATAAAAATGTGTTTTATTTGTTTTGGGTAGGAAAATTATCCAATTTACTAAAATTGATAAAAAAATTAAAATAAAAAGCCACACTTTGAGTCATACCGATCAAAATGTGTGTCAGATTGAGATGCGGTTGATTATTACACATCCCAAATGACATATAGATCATTTTAATAAACTATAAAAACAATTTGAATTTTTTTCTTAGTTTTGAGTACGTCACTTTTCTTTTTTACTAAAATGTCATTTTAAAATTGAAACATGCACTTTGACTCATACCAATCACATTATGTATCAAATTGAGGTTTGGATGATTCTTACACATCAAAAATAACTTATGAATCATTTTCCTAAAGTATTTAAACAATTTGAATGCATTTTCTCAGTTTTGAGCAGGTTAGTTGGCCTTTTTACTAAAATTGATGTAAATTTTAAATAAAAACACGCACTTGGAGTCATACTGGTCACACCGTGCATTGGATTGAGGTGCGGATGATTCATGCACAACTCAAATAACTTATGAATAATTTTACTAAAGTATAAAAACAATATGAATGTTTTTGTTCATTTTTAAGTAGGTTAGATTGTTTTTTTACAAAAATTGATGTCAATTTTAAATAAAGACGCACTTAGAGTCATACAGGTGACACTGTGTATTAGATTGAGGTGTGGATGATTACTAAATGTTAAAAATCACTTATGGATTTTTTTTCTAAAGTATCAAAACAATATGATTTTTTTTCTTGGTTTTGAGTATGTCAATTATCTTTTTTACTAAAATGCCATCATAAACTTGAAGCGTGTACTTTGAATCATACGGATCACATTGTGTATCAGTTTGATGTGAGACCGATTCCTACATGTCACAAATTATTTATGAATGAATTACTTAAATTATTAAGATAATATGATCTTGTTTTCTTAGTTTTCAATGAGTGGCACTTTTTAAAGTCAAATTTCAATTTTAAACTGATAACAAATACATTGAGTCTGTTGTATTTTTTACTAAAATTAATGTCAATTTTAAATATAAAGAAGTAATTGGATTCATAACGGTCACATCATGTGTTTAATTGAGGTGCGGATGATTCCTACATGTCCCAAAGTCTCAAAACAATCCTAATTTTCAATGTTACCATGATTTCCATTTTTTCGAACTGCCAAAACTGCATGAGAAGCTTCGAACAAACCACATCAAATAGAAAAAAATAATCCACCTGTATAAGAAAAAAATTATTATGAGTAATACTAAAAAGAAATAAATTAAACATAAATATGAAATTATACATTAATTCTATGAATAATGATTTTACTATGCAAATACCACGATTACCTCTATGATTGACCAGTGGATGAAACTTAAAAAAAAGTGATAAATGTCAATACTATAGGGGTGAAATGTTTTGAGGGAGAAGAAGTTTGTAGATGTTTTGGTGTATAAATTCATGAAAAATGGATAAAGCACCCCAACTCGAACAAAAGAATCCACCTATATAAGAAAAAAATTATTATGTGAGTAATACTAAAAAGAAATAAATTAAACATAAATATGAAAAAATAAATTAATTATATGGAAAATAATTTTACTATTAAAACATCAAGATTATCTCTTTAATTGAGAAGAGGCAGTGTCGTTTCTCTTCCTACAAAGGCAGTAGAGGTAACTTGAAAGAAAGTAATAAATGCACCACTATAGGGGTGAAAAGGTTTTGAGTGAGAAGAATTATATGGAATTTTTGGTGAAGAAAGGCATGAAAGGTGGACAGAGAACCCCAAATCAAACAAAAGAATCCACCTATATAATAAAACAATTGTTATGTGAGTAATAATAAAAAAAAATTAAACATAAATATGAAATAATACATTAATTTTATGGATAATGATTTTATTGTGAAAACATCAATATTACCTCTATAATTGAGTAGAGGAAACATTGTTGATCTTCTTTTAAAGGAAATGAAGGTAACTTGAAATAAAGTGATTAATGCACCACTTCATGGGTGAAAAGGTTTTGAGGGAGAAGAAGTCTGTGGAAGTTTTGTTGCAGAAAGACATGAAATATGGATAGAGCACCCTAACTCAAACAAAAGAATACACCTGTATAAGAAAACAATTATTATGTGAGTAATACTAAAAAGAAATAAATTAAACATAAATATGAAACAATACATTAATTATATGGATAATGATTTTATTGTGCAAACATCAAGATTACCTCTGTGATTGAGAAAAGGCAGTGTCATTGCTCTTCTTGCAAAGGTATGACACATGGATAGAAATATTTTAAAATAAATGAACTCTATAAGGAATAATGAAAATTAAATCAACGTTTCATTATATAAATTTTCAGTAAAATAAAGAAATTATATCGTAACATTACTTTTACATCTTTCCAAAGGGTTTCCTTCATTATAGTTTGTTTTTCTAAGGGATTGAAAACATCAGCATGTGTAAAATACATTGTATTCATTAGTAGTCAAACATTTAATTTAGATTATATTAATTCAATAGATAACATATAATATTATAAGGAAAAACATCATATATATTAAAAAACATTTTTACCTTCTCATTGAACTCTCTTTCTTTTTTTAAAGGTTTCAAGGATCTGATTCCTCTATCGAGAATCCAAATCCCCTCTTTGTGGTCTCCTTTAATGTACAAAACATTATCTACATTGGGGTAGGCATGAACTGATTGTGATGTACCAATGAAAGGGTTATCCTCAATTGAATAAAAAATTTAAATAAAGAGAAAAAAATCTATGCTTGTTTTCTCAGTTTTGGCAACGTGATGCATGTTTTAAAATAAAATGATACTTATATATTGAAAAAATGAACTCAAGCCCATGCCGGGAACACCGTGCATTGGATTGAGGTGCATCCTATTTCTACACATCACAAATTACTTATGGATAGTTTCTATAAAGTATCAAAACAATCTGAATGTGTTTTCATGGTTTTGAGGTCAGTTGTCCTTTTAATTAAAATTAATATCATTTTTAAATAAAAAGATGCAATTTGAGTCATACCAGTCACACCATGCATAATATTGAGGTAAAAATAATTATTACATGTCCCAAATGTCTCATGGATCATTTTCATAAAGTATCAAAACAACATTAATGTGTTTACTTGGTTTTGAGTACGTCAGTTGTCTTTTTTACTAAAATGTCATTTTAAACTGGAAATACAAACTTTGGATCATACCGATTACATAGTGTATCAGTTTTATGTGAGACTAATTAATATATGTCACAAATGACTTATGAATCAATTTCCTATATTATCAATAAAATTTGAGTACATTTTCTCAGTTTTTAGTGAGTGACATTTTTTGAACTAAACTGTCGATTTTAAATTGATAACGGACACATTGAGTAATACCGGGAACACCATGCGTTGGATTGAGGTGATAATGATTAATACATAACACAAATGATTTATGGATAGTTTTCCTAAATTATCAAAACAATATGAATGTGTTTTCTCAGTTTTGAGTAGGTCAGTTGTCTTTTTTATTAAAATTGATGTCATTTTTAAATAAAAAGACACACTTGGAGTCATATCGGTCACACCATGTGTTATATTGAGGTATGGATGGTTCATACACATCTCAAATGAGTTATGAATCATTTTAATAAAGTATAAAATCAATCCAAAATGTTTTTTCATGGTTTTGAGTACGTTTCTTGTTTTTTTTACGTAAATGTCATTTTAAATTGCAAACATGCACTTTGACCTATACCGATTACATCGTGTATCAGTTTGATGTAAGACTAATTCCTACATGTCAAAAACGAATTATGAATAAATTTACTAAATTATAAAGAAAATATGAGCATGTTTTCTTAGTTTTCATTGAGTGATATTTTTGAACTAAACTGTCAATTTTAAACTAATAACGAACACATTGAGTCATAGCAGTCACACTGTGCGTCAAATTGAGGTGAGAATAATTAATATATGTCCTAAATGAGTTATGAATCATTTCCCTAAAGTATCAAAACAATATGAATGCATTTGATTAGTTTTGAGAAGGTCATTTGTCCTTTTTATTAAAATTGATGTCATTTTTAAATAAAAAGATGTACTTGGAGTCATAACGGTCACACCGTGCGTCGGATTGAGGTACAGTTGATTCCTAAACCTATCAAATGAATTATGGATAGTTTTATAAAGTATAAAATCAATAAAAATTTTCTTTCTCATTTTTTATTAGGTCACTTGTTTTTTTACGAAAATGTCATTTTAAACTGGAAACACGTAATTTGACCTATACCGATCACATTGTGTATTAGTTTAACGTGAGACTAATTACTACACATCATAAAAAAATTATGAATTAATGTCCTAAATTATCAATAAAATCCAAGCATGTTTTCTTTGTTTTCAATAAGTGATATTTTTTTGAACTAAACTGTTAATTTTAAACTGATAACGGACACATTGAGTCATAATGGCCACACCGTGCGTCAAATTAAGGTGAGGCTAATTCTTACACATTTCAAATGATTTATGGAATATTTACCTAAGTGTTAATGAAGTAAAAAAATCTATAGACCACTTTTTCCAATCATATAAAGCCCTATCATTTTTTAATAAAATAAATCCTATTAAAAAACCAAGTTTTATCGAAAAAAACTATAAAAAAATACTCAACCAATTATTTTATTAAAGTTTTATTCAGATTCTTGTGGATAAATTAGAGGATAAAAATGTAATTAATTAATCATTAACTCTACCTCCACATCAAATGAAATAAATTAATTTCAAAAACATACACTAATCAGTTAAAATTACACTGTAGAAACCCAAGACCCTTGGGTTGCACAACACTACAGTTGCATATTCTGATTCTTCTATCTCCACCCTCAATGTTTATTTCTTGCCCTTCACTTTATCATTTCTATAGTTGTGTGGAGATTTTTGTAAGGGTTGGTGTCTTGAGAACCAACTGTTTTGTACTTTGATTACATGAATGTTCACTTATTATATATTGTTTATTGTTCTGCATGACTATAATATAATAATGTCCTGGAATATTTGTTGCATTGATAAGGTCATGGAAGATCCCCGCTATGATGAGAACCTTGAAATACTATAACAATATTCTTAAATAAAGTTCTACAGTTGGATGACATACTATGATAGGACACATAGTATACAGACTGTCATGTGCGAGTACTCGTAAGAAGACGAGACTCTCTCTCATGGAGTTCGCACTTGGTAATCTCCAAGATGAGAGATTACGAGAACATACCCACCAGTAGCAATTCCGGATGTCTTGGTGTCATCAGACATTGCTATCTATAATCATGTGTAATGGTCCTTATACTGGAAGATTATCATTAACTCATGTCATGACTTGCGCACTTAGATTTACTGACGAAAACCGTCACGCAGACAGTTGGTGGGAAGTAGGGTACGCTGGGTGCATCATGAGTGACATGTTGTTAATGGATAAGTCGAGGAAGGATTTGTCCCTTCAATTTATGGAAGTTTATATCTAGTCCCTTTGATTGAAATAGAACCGTCGCATGAAATTCCATGGCCATAGTGTAACGACGAGTTTATTTCAGGTAGTCAAAGAACGATGGATCAAGCATATAGGTTTATGACACTTCTATGAAACCTGCTTGATGAGATATCGAGACAAAGGGATTAAATTACACAGTAAGCATTTGTATGAGGTGATACGTCAATGCGGCGTCAACTTCTTTCTCTTGGGTGACTTGACCCATTGCTAGATAGTTATCTTGGACTTTAGGAAAGCTCACCTAATGCCAACGAGAAAGAGTCCTAGAGGGTCACACACTAAGTGTATTCAAGTATCTCAAGTAGAATAAATATTATTCCCGTATGTGGTTTAATAATTTTTCAAGGAAGCCTAAATCGTTTTAATGATGAAGGAAGAAGGAAATGAAAAATAAGATATACACGCCGTGTATTAAAGATTACACGCCGTGTAGTTTTTCATGGAAAAAAAGTACACGTTGTGTATTAATAATTACACGCCGTGTAGTTTTTTTATGGAAAGGAAATGAATAAATGAAAACAAGATATACACACCGCGTACATTGAATGTACACACCATGTAGTTTTCAATGAAAAACAAGTACACACCGTTTATTTATTAATACACTCCGTGTAGTTTCTCCAGTCAGGATTTTGAGGATATATTATTATTTTAAATGATATTTATTATAATCAGCATGGGTTCATGTCAAGGAATTAATTATTCGACATGGGGGTTTTAAATAAGAGTCAATGAAATAAATAAAACGTGTAACACGTTTATTTATTGTCATAACTCTACAACCTCAAACCTGATTATAAATATCCTCACAACCCCAACTCTTTTCCAACACATAAGAGAATCGTTGTGCACAACAACTCTGGAGAATTATTTGAAGGCCAAAAGAACCTCTTCCTCCAAGAACTCTCTCAAGAACGAGAGAGATCCTCTTCCATCGGATCAATACGATCTAAGGCGGACAACACAAGAAAAGGTTTATCCATGATAGCACTCGGAGACTCCTTTGGCGACGTCCCGAGATACGAGGTACACGTGTGGATCACTGCTAGAGGAAGTCTACACTTGGCTTCTGCGACGCAACGACAAATCACATCGGAACGTGATCAAGAACATCAAGGAAGAAAGAACACCCAAAAGTTATTTATTTTAAATTGATTAAATTAATTATAACCAACCTATAACGATCCTACTTTGTGGTTCCGAGACTTTCCTTTTCTTTGTCCATTTCTGTGATTTGATCTATGGAGACTGACGTTTATTGTCATATTGATCCTGGATTGATCATTGTTAATGAAAAAAATCCAAGTGGGAACATCCAACCATGTGATTCCACTATGCTTGGAACCTTCAAATGGTATCAGAGCCAGGTTACAATGATAATTATAGTTATTTAATTTTCATTGATAATTTATGCATTTATATTTGATTCAATTTGAAATAAATCGTTCTATAAATCTGAATAAACAAGATCTGTTCTTCCTCCTTCGTTTCTCGATTCATATCACAGAAAAGACCTTTTAATTTTAATTTTGATTGAAATAAAAATGAGGATCTCATCCGGAGGAGCCACTCTTTCTGTCTGTACAACACGGGAATACACGGTGTGTAATGAAAACTACACACTGTGTACTTAGGTTCAACGAACCGGTACTGGTCCTCCAAACAACACCATGTGAATTGATTACACCTAAGTATTTAACACCCCGTGTTTACCAGAATTAAATGGCACGTGGGAACCGGAATACACGACATGTATGTTGGAGCAACACGATGTGTTGTCCGATCCGGCCCAAGTGAAACTGTGTACAAAGGAGAAGCTGCGTACCACGTATAGGGGATCACCAGGCCAGTTACCATGTAACAAGGAATTACATGCCATGTATGATTTATCTACATGATGTGTACTACAAAATTTCCAAAGTACAGAGAACACGCCAAAGCCCCCAGCGTGTACTTTGGATAAAATGTGAAAAGAAATACATGCCGTGTAAATATAAACTACACGCTGTGTACTTTCCAGAAATTTCACCAGGTTTCCTCCAAAAGTACAAAGACCTGTACAAGGGATATGGATGAGAATAATCTCAAGGAAATTCAGAAAGGAATTTAAGATAAAGAATTGATTAATGATAATATCATAATTAATTGAATTCAAGCGCGACTTATCTTAAATAATAGAACAATTAAAATAATTTGAATTCTAAATATGCATAAATGTCGTTGCATGCTATGGATGATCATGAGCTAGACCAAATTACCTTTGTATATGTGTATGGTTTCATTTAAATTTGTTTAATTTAATTTTTTTTGGCCTGCGAGCCTTCTTCCAATAAAATGTAGGGCCTGCGTGCCCATGGTTTCTTTAATGTAAACCCATGTAATGGAGGATATACCAAGCAAGAGGAGATGGTTCAAAACCCGAAGCTGAGGCGAAACCAACCCAAGAAGATACAAAGGTGGACAGGTGGGAGCTTCAAAACACGAACCATCAGTTCAAGGTGTTTTTCCCTAGGTCAGGGTTAGCTTATCAAACTGCTAGATAAGCTGACCAATAGAATCTCATGATCATACCATCTTATTTTATTTCTGTATGATTGCATGGTTTATTTATTATGTATGTGTTGTCGCGATAACATAATTAATGAAATAAACAATCATGAAAAGAAGGAATAAAATAAAACTGGACTACGCGTAAACATTTTCAGAACATTTTTAATCACTTAAGCAAGCATCACTTAATATTAACAAGCATGTGATAATGAAAAACTACGCATAAAGGATTAAAATCCCTCAAATACCATATTAAGTCAAACCAAGCCTTCTGTTACTTGATTAAGGGCAAGACTCAATAAAATTATGTGTTTGACCAACCCTTATTGGGACACATACTTTTATAAAGGAATCCCTTATGAAAGGTTTCGGGTCGACTTATCCATATTACATCAAGATGAGTAGCCCTTTATAGACTTGGTGTAATATTATAGGCAAGATTTGAGGAAATCCAAGTTAGGATTTCAGGATTTGGGAGTCCACTCAATAGATCAAGGAACTGTAAGCTCATATTTGGCAAATACCTGCCTACCTAAATACCTTCAAGTAGCTTGACCAACCCTTTTTGGGGTTATGCGAAGGGGAATATGGATCCTTGTCACTAGAATGTCAAAGCAACTGGAAATTATGAGTTCTATGGTGAGGGCCATTGGGACTTGATAAAATAGTGGGAGACTTAATAAAATTTTATTATTTCTCATAAAATGTAATCAAGTAAGTACTGATAAATCTGCTCTTTTAATTTGTAGAATAGAAATGACAAACTCGTCAACCACATTTTCTTGGTGATCAATTCTGGATTAAGACAATATCCTCACCGGTAGTAACTTTAAGGAATGGTTTAGGTGCCTTCAGGTTATCCTATGCCATGAATGAAAGTTTTATGTACTGGAGTCCTCACTTCCTGATCCACTTGCCCAAGGGGCGAGTGATGAAGATTTCCTGGTCAATGATTAACATTTGAGCGATGCACTCAAAATTCAATTTTTGATGCTGTCATCAATGTCTAGTGAGCTCATGAAGTCTCGTGAAGACATGGATGCCTACAGCATGCTCGAGCACCTCTATTGTCTATACCAGGAGAGAGCAAGACAGGAAAGGTTTGAGATCTCCAAGGCTCTATTCTAGAGCAATCTTGGAAAGGGTGCCCCATCTTGGCCTCATGTAGTCAAGATCGTTGGCTACATTGAGCTCTTGGAGGTTCTAGGGTTTAAACTCCCTGAAGAACTGGGTACCTATCTCATTCTCGCATCACTCCCCCAGAGCTTCTCAAACTTTGTTGTGAACTTCAACATGAACAACATTGATAATTCTCTGTTTGATCTTCTTATCCTTATTCGCCAAGTGGACAATGACATGAAGTGTGAAAATCCTTCTGTCCTCATGGTGAATAAAAGGAAAGGGAAGGAGAAGAGATTTATCCCAAAGCTCCTTCAAGGCCTTCCAAGAAAAGGAAGATCAAAGGGTAGGCAAGGGAACATGATGCTGTTTGTTTCGCATGTGGAAAGAAGGACCACTGAAAGAAAAACTGCACCCATCCAAGGAAGCAAGGGGAAGCTTCAGGTGAATTTGTTATCGAATGCAATCTATCTATTTATACTAATTGGATATTAGATACTACTTGTGGTGCTCAATTTTTTATCCAAATATAAGAACCAAGTAGATTCAGGAAGATTGATCAAGGGGAGGTAGATCTACGAGCAACCAACGAAGCCAGAATTGCTGCTATAGCTGTCGGGGACTACCACCTCACATTTCCAACTGGAATGATCTTGGTGTTAAAGGGTTGTTATTATGTGCCTTATGTTACTAAAAACATTATTTCAGTATCTAGATTAGATACTGATGGATTCATGTTCAAGTTTGGAAATGAATGTTGCTACTTTTATAAAGATAGCATATGTTTTGGTAGGGCACATTTATATAACGACCTTTATGTGTTAGACTACACAAACCAAGTAATGGAAATCGATGACAAAGTCAATTCACATGACTCATACCACACCCAACTTTGACATCATTGGATATGTCATGTCAATGAGAAATGTTTTACAAAATTACATCAAGATGGGTATTTAGATTCTTTCGAACTAAAACCACTTGGTGTATGTCATGCGTGTCTACAAGGCAAAATGACCAAAGCACCATTTAGTGGGAAAGGTGAAAGGGCTAAAGAGCTTCTAGAATTAGTTCACACAGATTTGTGTGGACCATTTCCAATTGAAGCAAGGGGTGGTTTCTCATACTTCATAACTTTTACTGATGATTTTAGTAGATATGGATATATTTACTTAATGAGGTATAAGTCAGATTATTTTGATTAGTTTAAAGAATACAAGAATTAATTTGAGAACCAGCTTGGTAAGAAGATTAAGAAACTCCGCTCAGACAGAGGAGGAGAATATCTTAATCAAGACTTTATTGATTTATTACGGTAGTTTGGGATTTTATCTCAACTCACTCCTCCTTATACACCTTAGTGGAATGGTGTAAGGGAAAGGAGGAACCGCACCCTATTGGACATGGTGAGATCAATGATGTGTCATGCGAGTCTTCCAATATCCTTTTGAGGATATGCATTACAAACAACAACACACATACTAAACCAAGTACCAACTAAATCGATAAATGGTATTCCATACGAGTTATGGAGTGAACGCAAATCCATGTTATCGAATTTACATGTGTGGGGTAGCGAAGCATTTGTTAAGGCCTCTTCAGGTAACAAACTTGCACCCCGAGGAAAAAAGTGTATCTTTATATTATATCCCAAGGAAACAAGAGGATATTACCTATACAACACCTCATAAAAAAAGGTTACAGTGGCAAGACACGCTATATTCCTTGAGAGGGAGAACATCTCCAAAAGAGATAGTGGGAGTGAGATAGACTTTGATGAAGTCGAGGCTCAAGATACACAAGAGTTGGTACAAGAACATATTCCACAAAGCCCCGTGGAAGAACAATCTGTTCCAGATACACAAGAACTGCGTAGGAGTATGAGAGAGGTGAGAGAACCAGAACGATATGGTTTTCTTATCACCAAGGATGGTGACTCATTATTTGTTGACAATGATGATACTCTTACCTACAAGGAAGTAGTTTAAGGCACAGACGTTGCCAAGTGTCAAGAAGCCATGAATTCTGAAATAGATTCCGTGTACCAAAAACAAGTCTGGATTTTGGTAGATCCTCCAGTTGATGCAAATACTATTGTTAATAAATGGGTATTCAAGAAGAAATTGGACATAGAGGGGAAAGTCAACACCTATAAGGCATGACTGGTTGAAAAAGGTTTTAGACAGCGTCAAGGAATTGACTATGATGAAACTTTTTCACCAGTTGTGATGATGAAATCCATCAAAATCCTATTAGCCATTACCGCTTACCATGACTTTGAAATTTGGAAAATGGATGTCAAAACAGCATTCCTTAACGGGAACCTCCAGGAAGATGTCTACATGACACAACCTGAAGGGTTTGTGACTCCAAAGGATGCCAACAAGGTATGAAAGTTGCAGAAATCCATTTATGGATTAAAGAAACCATCAAGGTCATGGAACATTCATTTTGATTAATCTGTAACAAAATTTGGATTTGTTAAGAATGAATGTGAGCCTTGTGTCTACAAGAGGTTTAGTAGAAGTGCAGTCATTTTTCTAATAGTATATGTTGATGACATATTACTAATTGGAAATGAAGTACCTGTCTTACAGTCAGTTAAGGCATGGTTGCATAAATGTTTCTACATGAAAGACTTGGGTGAGGCATCATATATTCTTGGGATCAAGATCCATCGTGATAGATCCAAGAGAATGCTGGGATTGAGTCAAAGTACATACATTGACAAGATACTGAAGAGATTCAGTATGGAATAGTCCAAGAGGGGATTGTTTCCAGTGTCACATGGCATTCATATTTCCAAGAAAATGTTTCCTCAGACACATGAGGAAAGAAATAGAATGGAAAGGATCCCTTACGCATCCGCGATTGGGTCAGTCATGTATGTTATGCTATGTATGAGGCTAGATGTTGCTTATGCATTAAGTACGGTAGGTAGATATCAAGCTGATCCAGGAGACCGCCATTGGATGAAAGTCAAGACTATCCTTAAGTATCTGAGGCGTACTAAGGATGTGTTCCTAGTTTATGGAGGATATAAGGAACTAGTTATCAGAGGACATGTAGATGCTAGCTTCCATACTGATCAAGATGACATGAAGTCACAGACTGGATACATCTTCAGTTTGAATGGAGGTGCAGTGAGCTGGAAGAGCTCAAAGCAAAGTGTGGTGGCAGATTCTACAGCAGAGTCTGAGTATATCGCAGCTTCTGAGGCAGCTAAAGAAGCAGTATGGATACGAAGCTTCGTCCAAGAGGTGGATGTAGTTCCAAGTAGTAAATATCCTATCACACTCTATTGTGATAATACTGCAGCGGTGACACTTGAAAAAGATCCAAGGTCACATCAGCAGACAAAACACATACTTCAAAAGTATCATCTCTTGAGGGATTTTTCTCAGAGAGGTGAAGTTGCAGTGAGCAGTATTTCCATGGAAGACAATGTGGCGGACCCCTTGACTAAAGCCTTGACTCAGCAGAAACATGATCATCATGTGAGGTCTAGAGGACTAAAAGTCGTAGGTAGTTGGCTCTAGTCCAAGTGAGAGTTTGTAAGGGTTGGTTTCCTGAGAACCAACTATTTTGTACTTTGATTACATGAATGTTCACTTATTATATATTATTCATTGTTCTGCATGACTATAATATAATAATGTCCTGGAATATTTTTTGCATTGATAAGGTCATGACAGATCCCCGCTATGATGAGAACCTTGAAATGCTATAACAATATTCTTAAATAAAGTTCTATGGTTGGATGACATACTATGATAGGTCACATAGTATACAGACCGTCATGTGCGAGTACTCGTAAGAAGATGAGACTCTCTCTCATGGAGTTCGCACTTGGTAATCTCCAAGATGGGAGATTATGAGAATAGACCCGCCAGTAGAAATTTCGCATGTCTTGGTGTCATCAGACATTGATATCTACGAGCATGTGTAATGGTCCTTATACTGGAAGATTATCATTAACTCATGTCATGACTCGCACACTTAGATTTACTGACGAAAACTGTCAGGCAGACAGTTGGTGGGAAGTAGGGTATGTTGGGTGCATCACGAGTGACATGTTGTTAATGGATAAGTCGAGGAAGGATTTGTCCCTTCCATTTATGGAAGTTGATATCTCGGCCCTTTGATTGAAATAGAACCGTCGCATGAAATTCCATGAACATGATGTAACGACGAGTTTATTTCAGGTAGTCAAAGAACAACGGATCAAGCATACAGGTTTGTGACACTTCCATGAAACCTGCTTGATGAGATATCAATACAAAGGGATTAAATTACTTAGTAAGCATTCGTATGAGGTGATACGTCAATGCGGCGTCAACTTCTTTCTCTTGGGTGCCTTGACACGTTGCTAGACAGTAATCTTGGACTTTAGGCAAGCTCTCCTAATGACAATGAGAAAGAGGACTAGAGGGTCACACATTAAGTGTATTCAAGTATCTCAAGTAGAATAAAGATTATTCCCATATGTGGTTTAATAATTATTCAAGGAATCCTAAATCTTTTTAATGATGGTGGAAGATGGAAATGAAAAACAAGATATACACGCCGTGTATTAAAGATTACACACTGTGTAGAACACCCAAAAGGTATTTCTTTTAAATTGATTAAATTAATTATAATCAACCTATAATGATCCTAATTTGTGGTTCCAGGAATTTCCTTTTCTTTGTCTATTTCTATGATTCGATCCGTAGAGACTGGTGTTTATCGTCGTATTGATCCCAGATTGATCATTGTTAATGACAAAAAGCCAAGTGGGCACATCCACCCATGCGCTTCCGCCGTGTCTGGAACCTTCAATTTTCTATGGAATGAGTTGGTGTCAATGGAGGTTTAGAGTTAATAACTTGTGTCAATGGTGTAATTATCACAAATGAGATGAATTACCCCTTTTAGAGAATATAATGAAGTACAAGGGGAAATGCCTTATATTTACTTCATTATGTTCTCTAAAAGGTCAAATGACTCCCATTTATGAGAATTACACCATTGACACTAGTTATTAACTCGATGCCTCTATTGCCACCAACTTCTTCCAAAGAAAATTTTTACACAACCAGAGAAACGATAGAGTGAACAGAGGGAAAGAAATGGAGAGGGTAGAGATAGAAAAATCAGAATACGCAACTGTAGTGTTGTGCAACCCAGGGGTCTTGGGTTGCTACAGTGTAATTTCAGCTGACGAGTGTATATTACTAAAATTAATTTATTTTATTTTGACGTGGAGGCAGAGTTAATGATGAATTAATTTCATTTTTATCCTCGAATTTATCCATAAGGATCTGAATAAAAATTTAATAAAATAATTGGTTGAAGATTTTTTTTATATTGTTTTTTTCGATAAAACTTGGTTTTTTAATAGGTTTTATTTTATTAAAAAAATGACAGAGTTTTATATGATTGGAAAAAGAGGTTGATGGATGTGTGTAGTTTGTTCACACTTACCTTGATAGGCAATAAACCTGAACTGGGTTCATTCCTTCCACCATAAAAAACTATAATATGGATGTCACTCCTTATTCAATACATAGATAAATAAAGTGAATCTACCTAAATATTTTATATATATGTTATATATATGTGTGTGTGTGTGTGTTATATTAGTAACTTTATTTCAATATAATTATATATATATATATATATTATTTATCATATTTAAATTTATTTAAATATACAATATATTATTCAATGTATATATATATATAATAATATTTTTCTAATGAAACTAAAAAAATACTATTAATAATAATTTTAAAATTATATTAATTATAAATAATTATTATTTTGGGTAATTTTGTATAAAATATAATTATTAAAATTTTGTAAAGTTTAATTATTTAAAAAAAATGTATATATAGTTACTTAATTCTATTATTTTGAAAGTAACACGAATTTACAATATTTTATTCATTATTTAAGTATAAATTATATTCCTGTTAATTAATTGTATATATAGACCTAAAATGTATATACAGACCTAAAATGATGAATACCTAAAAATAATTTTGAATATATAGAATTTGATAACTTCCATTCTATTTTTTGGAACAAATAATATAGCAACCTAAGGATTCTAGGGAGACCATCTCATATGCACTGACCCATCCTTGAGATTCAAGGGAGGTCCATAAAGAAGTTGGAATAAATCAATAATACATATCAATAAGATATATTAGAAATAAAGGAGAAAAAAACACCAAACCTTGCAACATCTATCCCATACACATTTAAACATATATATATATATCATGGAATTTATAATACACATAATTATAAAAAAAATGCACATTTAAACATAATTTTTAATCAAAATAAATATAATCCCTTCCTAATTTGGAAATCCAGAACCATAATTTGTGAATAAATAATTATAAAATCACCCTTACATTATAAGTTCTGAAAACGCATATAAATAGATAGAAAGATATATATTTACATATATATATATATATATATATATATATATATCTTTATAAAATAAACTTAAATTGATAAAAATTTATGTAACCCCTATAGAAAAATATCACAACATAGTAAGATAAATACAACACCATACTAATTTTGAAAATAGAGAGTCATTGGAAATAAATAAATATGGTATCACCCTTACTAAGATTTCTCTTAAAATAAAACAACACAATTCCGAGCAAATAATTTTTTATGGAAAACCCCTTACATCATAATATTAAAACAGAATTTAAATAAATAAATTACCTTACATGAATTGCATAAAATTAGCTTCTGTTGCTGCTTCATACCATCATCAGACTGAGAATTGGTTTGCTAAATCAATTTGCTCAGAACCAACAAAGGAAATTGATTCAAAATAGTGAAGAAAACTGAGGTATAGATGTAGAAAGCGAAGCAAATTGATTCAAAACAATAATTTAAAAAGACCAAAATATGATATCCAAAATAGTGATCAAGCAAACAATAGATCATAAATAAAATAAAAATAGAATACAATAATCGAAGCACAAATACAAAAATAAAATCAGAACCTACAAAGGAAAATCAGAAACCCTTATATCCAGATCTCGAAATGAAAAATACAGAAAGAAAATCGAAACCTACAAAGGAAAACACGGGCCTACCTTGCTAGGTTAAATAAAATCTGATACCCTAAAATCTAGATCTTGATGTTTTCTTCAGAAACCCTAACTGAAATCGAACACCGGATGTCGTATGATGTTCGAGAAACTGGAGGTAGTGGGTTTGTGTGATTCGAGCTTCGATTCACCAAGGAGGAGCACCAGCAATGGGTAGCTTCTTAATAAAACTTCTGATATCATGACGGGTTCGCAACAGGTTACGTTTTTTTAATTATATCATGACACTTTTATTAGCGCTTTTTTAAAAGCACTGATAAAAAATCCTTTTATCAGTGCTTATTATTTAAGTGCTAATAAAAGACATATTTATCAGTGTTTTTTTAGCGCTGATAAAAGTAGGTCTTTATCAACACTAAAGAAAGCGTAGATAAATATTTCTTTTATCAGTGCTTATTACTTAAGCGTTGATAAAGGATTTATAATTATAATTATAAATAAATAAAAATTGTAAATATATATATACTTAATAAATATATATAAATATAAAAATAGTAAATATATTCCTTATTTAAATATATTTATTATAATTTTATAATTATTTAAGTATATAATTATTTATTTATAATTATATATATTTTTTTAAAAAATAATATTTATATATTTATATAATTATATATATTTAATAAATATATATAAATATAAATATAGTAAATATATTCATTATTTATGTAAATTTATTATAAATTTGATAATTATTTAAATATATATAATTATATAAATACTTTTTAAAAAATATTTATTTATTTATAATTATAAATATATAATTTTATAAATATAATACATATATTTTTAAATATATTTATTTATGAATATATTTATTTATAAATATTTTTTTACAAATATATTTTTAACATTATTAATGAATATCCAATTTTAAGTGCATGCGTGTTAAAAATGAGTGAAATTGAATAAATTAAAAATAAGTACACTTTAATAATATTGAAAAATGGATAAGTTTTGTGTGTGTGTATTGTATATAAAAATGAATTAATTACGTATATGTGAAATCAATATAACACACATTTGATCTATGTTAAATTGAAAAATCAAATAACATTCAATTATACATCCATTACTCGATACAATTAGTCATTATTTTTAATTCATATTAATTTTTAATTATAAACCATTATTCACTAAAAAATGACTATTTAATGTAAATCTCATAAATATTTTGTAATATATAAATCATATTTATATATTTAATATATATTATTTATTAACATTATCAATAATCATCTAATTAATAAAATGTTTAATATTTTTCTCAATTTACTTATTTTTAATTTTAATTTGTTTATTTTTAATTTTTCATATCTATATATTTAATACATACTATTTATTAGAATTTTTAATTTATATATAGTGTAATCAATTTATTCATTTTTATCAATAATTATTTAATTAATAAAATTTGTAATATTTTTTTTAATAAACTAATTTTTTATTTTTTATTTATTTCATTATTTCATTTTATTAATTCGAACCTTTATCAGCGCTAAAAAAGAATTGATAAAGAACTCATTTATGATTACTAAAAAGAAAAGCACTGATAAATATGTCATTTATCAACACTTTTTTCTAGCGCTGATAAATGCCAGCGCTGTTAAATGCCACTTTTGTAGTAGTGTAAACCTTATGATGGAGATCGTGTCCTTTTTCATGGATATGTTGATGCCTCTTTGTAAGAGGAAAGAGCGGGGTTTTTTTCCCCCTCTGTTCTCTCTTTCGATAGCTGATGTAGAGTTTGTTTGGGACTTCACAGTTCTTGATTTGGATATTTTTGATGTCATCATAGAGATGGATTGGTTGATCACTCACCGAGCTGATATTGATTAGTATCATTAGTTTGTTTCATCATTTTTTGTTTATGGGATCTCTTAGGTGTTCCGGGAGAGTGGGATCTGAGGTCCAGTCTTGCGAGACCTCCTCTCCCATAGCTCAGGAGTCTATTTTATACCATTATAGTTAAGTTTGATGATATTTCCTCTCTTGTTGATCTTCCCTTGGCTATTTGGGATTTCCTCAAGGTCTTCCAAGATGACTTCTCTGGTATTCCTCTATAGAGGTAGGTAGAGTTCTTGATCGATCTGGTGTTGAGTATGCAACTCATTTTTATACCCTCTTTTCATATAGAACCTATGAAGCTGAAATATCTCAAGGTTCAATTGGATAATCTATTTGAAAATGGATTTATTCATCCTAGTGTTTCATCATGGGCGGCCCTTGTACTATTTTTCCAAGATTTCCAATGGTACTCTTCATCTTTTCATAGACTACAAAAAGATGAATTGGGTAACTATTAAGAATAAGTACCCTTTTCCCCTTGCAGATGACCTGTTTGATCTATTAAAAGGGGTGAAGTGGTAAATGAAAATTGATCTTCTGATAGGGTATCACCAGCTTAGAGTTCAAAATCTAGATATCCTGAAGACTGCTTTCATGAGTAGTTATGAAAATTATGAATATATTGTAATGTATTTTGGCCTAACTAATACTCTTGTAGTGTTTATGGCCTTGATGAACTAGATATTCTACTAGCGTCTCAATAACTTTTTTGTGGTATTCATGGATGACATCTTAGTTTATTTGACATCTGATCATGAGTATGAGCCCCATCAAAATTTCATTTTGGAAATATTGAATATTAACTACCTTTATGGGAATATTTTGAAAAGAAATTTTTAGATCCAAGAGGAGAAGTTCTTGGGTCAAGTGATTTAGGAACATGCTCTCTCAGTCAATCCTAAAAAGGTGAAGGTTGTCTTATCATGGGAAGAACCACAAAATGTATTTGACGTACATAGCTTCATAAATGTTGAGGAGTGTTAGAGGGATAAGATTGTGTTCAATGATAAATATTAATTTTTAACCTGGTAAAATAATATTTATCATCGCTAGTTTTCCATTAATAATAATAATAATAATATTATTATTATTATTACATGAAATGGGGTCAAATGAGGTTTAATATATTATTTAAGGTTTTTTGTAAAATTAAATAATATTTTAACCCTATCTCCATCCTTATAAATAGATGATTATGTTTATTGTGTATAGGTTGATCAAGAATGATCAAAATTGAGAATTTTTGTGCATAACGAAATCTAGAGCTCTCTCTCAAGATCGAAGAATGCTCTAGAAATTATTCTTCTTCCTACATCATCTCAAGAACGAGTTTGCAAAGACAAATCTTCAAGACCAAAGGAATCATCATAGTGATCAATATAAACACCACAAGATGATCGATCCACCATAATAGCACTTGACAATCCATCAGTTTTTTTTGGAGGTCAAAGGAGCATGTGTGGACCGCCTTTCGAGGGATTATGTAATTGGATCCTATAAGTACAACGAAGGTAGAAAAAAAAGGGTTTTGGATTATTAACAATATAATTAAAGAAGGATTTCAAGACTGGGGTATTTTTTCTTCTAATTTATTTAAATTAATTATAAATTTAATATGAAAATATATCATCTTAGTTCTAGTGTATTTCATTATCAATATTATTTAGGAAAAAAATTGGTCTTGACATTCAATTCTTGTACAATGTGCGAATGATCCATTGAATTTGACATTTCTTGAGTTGGGATTAGCCCTAATAAGTGCTTCTAATATGCCCGAAACCATCATGCCTATATACCAATATATTGTGAGGAGATATATGAAACACTAACCTACACCTAAGTACAAATTTATTATGAGGTTTCATATGAAGATATCAATAAAATTTCTACATACACTTTAGTTATATTGGGAATAAATCGATATTCATGACTGAATTTATTTGTAACTTCCCAAACCAAACCACAAGGTCCGAACTAGAGTGTAAAATGATGTCATGCATGCCTCCCTATATACAAGAGGCTACCAACTAGAACTGAGGGTCTAAATTAATCTGTAGAGAGACTACACCATCAATATCATTTCATAGGATGAATAATAATGTAGAAGAATATAAATAAACAAATAATTAGAGTAAATATGCATAAAACTAAATAACTATAATGTCAGATGGAATACATGTCATACAATAATCAATAAATAGTCTCCCAAAGTGGAAATCCAAACCTGATTATATCATGAGTGGAAAATTAAATGAACATTAATGACCAGAGTATTTCCTAACATCACCTCTGAATTTAAGCCACTATCTTCTCAACTCCCCATCATAGGGCCCTTTCCTTTCATTGGATCCCTAGTTATGAATTTTTGATACGCACCAAGATTCCCATGCAGGGTGTCACTAATAAACCCAGTAAGACACCACCAATGAACCCTCAACATAAGTGTGCAAGATATATAAAACTATGTGACATTACATGAGTAAATTCTCAATAAACATATAGTCACACATGTGTCGAGTCATCATGCACTAACTAATATTCCACAAACCCTGACCCCAATTTCTTTAGTATGTTATCGATAAGGATGTAAGGGAAAGTCAAATCAAGTACCACCTTTAAGGATTGTCTTCACTCTCCACCCTGACGGTGGTCATTATCAGTAACACTGCATGATCCACCCTAATGGTGGTTTTTATCCAGAACTTTTCACGCTCCACCTTGATGGGGGTCATTATCCTCGAATGATGGTAGGTTCCACCCAACATGTTTGATGTAAAACAATAACTCAAAAAATCCCATTCATGGAATTATCCCACTTCAGCTCAATCCAATGTATTCTTGTCCCATGCATGGTATATTCCCATGTCAATAAGCATGTTTGTGATCTGACCCATACCACCATGAACCATAGTCTATATCCCCTATCACATCATCATGATTCCCTTCCAAGGGATATATCTAACCAAGGTTAAAAAACCTTTTTATCCTGCTACCTAGATCACGGTTCCACATGCTATACAAAACAAAAAAGAAAACAATAATTTTCATAGTAAGGAATAAAAAGTCATATCAAGAAAAAATATAAGGAGGCTACACATGATCACATGATCAAAATCAACAAGGTCTAAAGGCCATTTACACACCCACATGAAACCACATAACAAGCATGGGTTATCAAGAATAAACATACATGTAATGGAAAAGTCATATATATAAGGCCCAAAAGGGTAAGCAACTTCCAACCTTAGGGTTATAGATGTAAACATCAAAGATAAAATGACTTGTGTGGTTATGAAGCTATATTGGAAACCTCTATAGCCAAGAATACCTCATCCTAGACCCTATATGATACTTATCGACATGTCAACATGTTTTTTGGATCAAACCTCTCATAAAGGACTCTTAGAACCAAATATATCATTTTATTTCAAAAATAAATAAAAACTTACATGTGATAATATCATTCTCTATCTAAGATAATCCAAAATACCCATTATTTTACTACCCTTCAATAATACATGATAATAATCCTTCCATCATCATTTGATAATTTACAGATTATTTATCTCATAATAAGAACCTTAATTTTTTTCCCGAAAGCATATAAAATATTGTTTTCCAAAAAAACTTGAAATAAAATACCTGGTATCTATTCCTTGAAGAACACTACTCTTGAGAATAGTGGGGGGAAAGAGAAATATAGGTTTATTTGTGCCTATAAAATCAGAATAAGAACCCATTTTTGTTAAGGATGACTTCATAGATCTTTCACAAAGTAAATTCTAATCTTCTTGGACTTAAAAGGATCTACAAAATCAAAGGCATCAAGATTTTGGTATTTTTAAAATATTAATATAGTGTTTAGAGCCGCTACATTAAATACAAAAATTAAATTCAAAGTTTAATTTCTCTCCCAAATATTTCTTGGTATAGGAGTGTTTAATAATTCATAAAAATTTTACTTAAGAGAAAATGAATCTAAATAATTTAATTTCATGATTTTTGGTATTTAAAACTATTGAAACAGGTTGTAGGTGAAATCTAGGGAAGAAGCGTCAAAGGAGGCTTTAAAAGTATTTTTACAAAAATGGTTATGCATAAGGGTAAAATGGTTTTAACCTTACATAGCTTCTAGTCATCAAATAAGGGTAATAGTTTACCCTTACACAACTGTTGAGAAGTAATGGATACCCTTACATAGCCATGCATACCCCTACATAGCACCTAGGTACCATTACACAACCCTTATAATCGGGGAGCTTACCCTTACACAAAACCCACCCTAACCTTATGAAGAATACATACATGGGGACTTACCCTTACACATTGAATGGAACAAGGGTTTTACCCTTATGAAGTTCATGCCTTACCCTTACGGAGCACATGAATCATGGATTTACCCTTATGCAACTCAAGGGAAAACCCCTTTAACATTACATAATGACTCCTTTACCCTTACATGGGGTCGAAAAACCATCCTTACCCTTATGAAAACCTTGTAAATAAATAATTACCTTTACTCAACACCATAAAACATAAGTAAGGGTGATTTTTATTAAAAAATTAAAATTTCACATAAAAATACTTATAAATTATAAACAAGAGAGGGTTCAAGGATAAGTTTAAATTTGAGAATATTATATTATATATATTTAATATTTAAATATAAATCATAATAAACCATTGGAAACATTCAAAAAATTGGGAAAAAATTATTCCCACATGATTCATTATTGTAAACTTCTAGATACACTTAGCGCACAACATAAATTATTATAGGATTATCTATGATCACTGGTGGAAAATCATATTTTAACATCTGTTTTTTTATTTTTAAGGTCATTTTTTAACCTTAATTGATATAAGAGATGTTTAAAATAATAGTTTCACTATCATATTTTTGAAAACTGATGTCAAAACTTCACATTAAAATCAAATTTAAGCGATATTTCAACATCTATTTAAAAAAACAATTTTGAAAATCTATTTAAATATTGGTTTTATGGTGTAAATGACATGTAAACCCAAAAAAATCCACATTTATTTTATGGTAAAATCAATTTGGAAATATTTTAAAAATTTATAGAAACCTTCCATATCGATTTTCCCATAAAACCGACCTAGTAATAGGATTTTGACATTGGTTTTGTGTAAAAATCGAAGTTGAAATCCCCTATCTTTTAGATTTGACTTGATTTTATAAAAAAATGAATTTGAAAGTTCTAATATTTTAAAAAATAGAAATAAAAACATATTCCAAGAACATGTGAAAAGTTTTCCCAGCACAAAAAAATAGGAAAAACCAATATAAACTAGAAAAAATATCTAAATACTTATTATTTAAACTTTAATTAAAATATATATACATGATACTCAATATAAAAATTAACCATACCTAAAAAATAAATTTCACACAAACTTCAAAGGTGGGTAGGGTCTTCATCCATATATGATGCAAAATCATTGAAAATATACAATAATAATGAATTTTATAAGATTAAAAATAGAATATTTTGATATAAAACCTAAAATAATTAATATAACTAATGTTATTAAATTCAGTTGTCATCTGAGTGGTGATGATCTCAAAGATGAATCTTAAAGCATAATAACCACATTCCACATTTCCTTTATGATGATGACACTGTGGTTATTAAAAATTAAATTGAAAATAAAAACCAACATATGTATATATATATATTATAGAAATATTATATTATCTAATACAAAATTTATTTATCTTTAATTTTACATATTTAATTTTATTTGGCCCATGTATCAACAATTTATTAATGTTAACTTTTCTTATGACCTATATTTTCATATATCAACTAACAAAACATGTATAATAAGAAAAACTAAGAATAAAAAACTTATAAAAAATAATAAAACTCGCCTTTTTAATAATTTGTTAAAAGTTTTATGAAATCCACCTAATAAAGAGAAAGTCCAATATAATGTGCATTCATGTAATCAGAATATGCCTAATATCCAATGACCACTACAATATAAAAAGTTAAAAATTAATGAAATTATAATAAATATTAGTTCATGATTATTTTAGTCTTCTTATCCATCAAGGAATGAAAAAAACATATAATATACATATTTTATAATTTTTCACATATATATGTAACTCTAACATCATCATAGAAATATTTCATGGTCGTTAAAATTTATTATAGATCCATAAAACCATAAATAGAAGTGATATCATTTTGAATACAAATTGCGTGTAGAGACCTAATTAAATAAGTAGTAAATTAAGTAACTTTAAGTCATGTTTATTTAAAGAAATAAGAACTAAAGTATAAATTTACTTACATGGAAAACAAATGCAACATAGGTAAGGTGATCTCATAAAAAATAACAAGATCCATGATTTTTTTGAATATTCTCAATTAATAGTATCTTCCACATACATTATATGTCATCAAAAACTTATAAATATTATCCAATAAATAAGAAGTATGGGATACTATTTTTAGACCATCAAAAATCTGAGAAGTTCTAAATTTTTTGGTTCCTGAACCTTATATTTTTTGTATTAATTATTTTGATTTTAGATACTCCTATATAAATTAAATATAATAAAAAATTATAATTAATTTTTAATAAAATATAAATAATATTTAAAAAAAAATCATACCTCAAATGTTAGGTGATGAATAAGGCTAGTCGGACTGAGTAAAAAATGAATCACACAATCTCCAACCCTAATAACCTCCTCTGTAAGAAATGACACTAGAGGATTGGGATCAATAATATCATGTACCATTACTTTTACCTTACCCAACTACATGTGATGGTGACATAATAAATCTCCCAAAATATATATGACTCCATACTCTACAATATGTATATGGGGATCTCCATCATACAACTCATAGTATAAGGTTAGGTACAAATGAGGAGGTGGAGGATCTGAGTAGGTAGGCTATGAATGTTTTGATTTTCTCATCATTTGTTTAATAATATCCTGTACAACTAATTTAGTTTGATCACCCATAGACTATTTGAGGTCTTCCACCTTATCTTTTAAGGAATCTATTTTTTCATCCCTTGATTTATTACTTTTATGACAAAAAAATTCCTAATAATGACACCCACCTCATATCCTCTTGCATGGTCGGGGTGTTCTAGATTTCCCAAAGCAGTATCTAGAATGTTCATCCTACCCTTGGGGATAAAATTATCCTTTATAAATTGCTCTTAAAGGTCATCCTAAAATTATATTTTAAAACGGTATATTATTGATAATAATTTTAAAAAATAAAAACATTCAAAAAAAATTAATTTCTTACAATTCTGTTAACTGCTTCTTTAGATTGATCTATAAGAAAATGTTAATTTTTTTCATTCTCACTCTTTTTCATTTTTCATGGTGATTAGAGGTAGTTGGTAGACCGAACTTCACCTCTTCTAAGCCACTACGGGATTTATCTCTTAATTCATCAAAATGTTTTATAATAATTTTCTCCTCTATTAAATGATACCCTCCATGTGATAAAGTATGAGTGTAAACATTCTATAACTGGATCTCTTGGTGAGATCTTCTGGAGACCTATTACATAAAATTAATTAATTAATTAATTAGGTAGTATACAAGAAATTTTATAATATATAATAATTATCATACCATAAATACTTCATCATCTTGGTTAGTGATAAATTTAGTCCATGTCATTACATCTAAAAAACCATACTTGAGGCATGAGTTTTTATTCTTTAACTTCTCAAAAATACATTTTTTTCAATTTTGTTTTAAAATCTCTCTATCAAACTACCTCTAAAGATAGACACTTTTTATTAATTTCTTTCATTACATGAAATTTGAATATTATCTATAATTCAATACATTAAATATTAGTCATATAAAATATATAATATTTGAAGAATGAGATATAAATAAATCAATTGAGATATTTTACCTTTAAGGAATCCCACAACCGCTCTTCCATCATCTTGTCAACAGAATTCTAACCAGGATATAAAATGTTAATCCTATAACAACTCTGCATTGTGATATAACTCCAAAACTATGGTTCATTTGGTCCTGTTGGGTTATTATTATCATAAAAATTAATATGTATCCTTTGATCTTTATTAGAAAGTTAAAGTTTTGTTAAACATGTAATATCGTGTCTACCAACTTTAGAAATTATATTCTCTTGAGAAGAAGAAGAAAACTCAACTATAGGAGGCTCACCAGTAGTCCTTCAAAAAATGATGTACGTCAGGTTTTTCAACCAAAAAATGTTTAACCAAAACTTTTGAATATTATATTTTCCAAAAATCATAGAAATGATCAATATATATAGATTTAAACATACAAATTTTAAAAAATAGAATTTTTACATGTGTAAATTTCAGAAAATAAATAAAATATAAATATTAAACTGAATAATTAGGAGAGTAACTGAGTGTTTTCTCATATCCCTTCAAAATGATAATTTCATATATAATAGACTATGTCTACATTATAGTAGTTGTTATCATTCATAAAGTGCATAATAGATGAAGAAAACTCACATAAATCCATAACATCATCACCATACTCATCATCCAAATAATTTTTTCCCTTGAAAAATTACGGACCACTAATCTTTTGATGGTATAGTAATATAAAATAACTGCTTTTCATGTGTCACCATGATAAATAACTTCTCTTTATAACTAAATATTTTCAAATCAATGAGTGTAAATACATAATCATAATGTTTCAAACCATTGTTACTATCAACCCGTTTACACTTAAACATTGTTACTAAAAAATTAGTATAATAAATTTCATATATATCATCAAAAACTCCAAAATATTTATTTGATGAAAAAATTGGGTTTTTATCCTTTTCACTCGAAAAATGAAGTGCTTTAGATATGACCATTACCCCATTACTTTTAATGGTACTCTTATCCTTCTAATTTTTTTTGTAAAATGTGCAACCATTAATATCAAAACTTGACCATGTGATCACATTAAGATATGGTTATCCTACCAACCATTTCAATGTTTCTGATGTAGATAAAACTGTGTTTAATTCCTCCTTAAACCATGAAATAAATGTATTTTATGCTCAATTATCAACCACTTTTCATTTCATTTTAGATAAAGTACCTTAAATCCAACAATATGTGATGATATATATGGTTTAACATCATTTATATTATTCAAAATGTATAAATTTTCCTAAACCACTTCATCACATGAAGTTAGATTTACCTTTAAGATGTGAATCCCTCTAACTTCACTATCAAATGTAAAATATCGAGATATAGGGAGACCAATGTACTCTACTTAATACAAATAATTAGTACAAAACTCAAACACATCTTCTAATATATATTTTGGAACAATAGGGGCCTCTAGTTGATAAGTTTTTTTAACATATCCCTTCAAAATTTTCATATATCTTTCAAAAGGATACATCCAACATAAATAAACATGCCCAAATATTCTTATCTCTCACACCAAATTAATCACCGGATAAACCATTATATCAAAAAATGTTGGTGGGAAATACATTTCTAGTTTACAAAGTATGAGGGTAGCTTCATTCTCAAACACAGCTAAAAAATTTGGATCAATGACTTTGCTACAAATCGATTTTAAAAAATAACATAACCTGAAGATATCAATTCTGATAGGTATTAGAAATATACCATGTAGTGAAACTAATAATAGTTGTTTCATCAATACATGAAAATCATAGTATTCCATACCTATTAATTTTAAATCCTTCAATGACGCCAAATTCTTCACATTTGAAGAGTATCCACTGGGTACATTAATACCATGAAGACATTGAAAAAAAATTATCTTCTAACTCCTTCTTAATGTGTGAAAAGATAGAGGTAAATATTTTCTATTTCCTTTTATAGTGGTAGATAACTATAAACGTATTCCCATGGATATTAATTCCAATCTTGTATACAATCCATATTTTGTATTTCCTTGTATATCTAAAAAAGTTTCAATAAAACTATCGCATATGTTTTTCTCAACATATATAACATCAATGTTATATTTTATCTTCAGAAATATCCAATAATTTATCTTGAATATGATACACTATTTCTTACAGATATTTTTTTGATGGCCATAGATTCCTTTCTTTTTAAATGTCAGATCAATATTTTTCACTTTATTTTAATATTCTTCAGCTGACAATGGTTGTGTGGGTGATTATATTCCTATAAACCATTAAATTCTTTTTTGAATCTATGATAAGGATGATCTATTTACAAAAATCTTTGATGTACCATGTACATTGTCTTTCCTCCACTATCTAATTGATAATATCTCTCTTCTCTACAAATTAGGTGTAATTTATAGCCCTTAACACTGTATCTAGATAAGTTTACATATGAAGGAAAGTTATTTATAGTTAAAATTATCATAAAATGAAAAAGAAAATATTCTTTATTATATGTATAAAAAATTATAACACCTTTCAACCATAGAAATTTAAAACTATCAATCAATGTTGAAAGATGCACATCAATATCACTTCCCAACTGTTTTGGTCTAGAAATCATCAAACTCATCATAAAATATTCTTTCTTTATACATATCTATGGGGAAAAGTTATAAATTACCAAAAAAATAGACCATGAACTATGTTAGCTACTGAGGCTTCGATTTGAATTAATTCCATCTATGCATAGTCCCATTTTGACATTTTTAGCTTCTCTTACAAAATCAAGAATTTTTTTATCCAATCTCTTCCACTATGTGAATCATCAGGGTGATGTAAGTTACCATCAGATATGTTCTCATCTATATGTCATCTAAATATTTTTTTCATCATTTGAATTTGTAAATAGACATTTCGAGTGAGAAATTATAGGAAGATACCAAATTTATTTAGTGGTAGTCTTAGAGTCCATAACTGAGAATGAATTAGAGTTGAATTTTCTATCCAACTTATATCATGATATCCCACATCTAAGAAATTTTGATAAATATTCATATTCCTTCCTATAAAACACACAATCATTGGGGAAAACATGTATCTTTTTATACGCCAATCCCATTGGGCATAATATTTTTTGCATCGTAATTGGGATTTGTAATCTTTTTATCTTTTGGATGTATCTCTTTAAAATTTCAATCAATTTAGAGAAAATTTTATCACTTTGCCCATTTATTTATTTCAATTTATCTAATCTCAAAATTTCTGAAAATACTGTAAATTTTCTACAACATAATAATAGCAGTTTCTCAAAATGTCCATAAAATCATCCAAAAGTTGATGTTTTTTCAATGGTTTCAACACCTACATCATGAATTAATTCTTCAATATGATCATGTGTCTCATCTTGAATATTTTAATCAATACTAGATGTTGAATTTTTTGTTATTTCCCTATGACACGTCTAACATGTATAATTATGGTTTAAACCATTGCAAATCAGATGATCTTTGATTTTTCTAGAATTTAACTTTACCATATTCAAACACTTTATGCATGGAAAGAAAATCATATTTTTTTGAATATTTCATTTAGAAAATTATAAGAAATCATTAACTTCTTTTTCATATTCATCAATGGTTTTTCATAATTTTTTCCAATTATGATCTATTAATTACCTAAAATCACAACATAAAGGGTGAATATATTAAAATATATAAAAATTTAAAAATATATATGAACAAATGAATTTAAAACATAAAAATATATAAAAAAACAATTAGTTAATCATTTATTTATATTTATTTGATCAAAACAAATAATTATACAAAAAAATCAAAACATATCATTGAAAATTTTGAATATAAGTGATTAAAAGGATGTGAACTAACAAAGCACAAATACTGGATTAAAAACATAACATGATGACATATAATAAATATAATGTAACACATCAAATACAATAGAGAAAAGTAACTTTAATATATAAAAATTAAATATTATTTAACTAATTTTTCATATTTTTTACCTAATTAATCAATTCATGTTATCATGTTTATTTTAATTTATTCAATGTGAATATATTTTTGTCTATATAGTTTAATTTAATTTAATTATTAATATTATTAAATCACAAAATATATTTTATTTGTTGATTTTATGAAAAAAATTATATTTAATATATTAAATAAAAATAAAAAATGTATAAAGGAGTATATTCAAATAATATTATTTTTGGGTGTAAAAAGCGGGGTAATACGTTGTCTCACTTTTACTATTCACATACCATTTTGGAGTAGTACTACTCCAAAATTGTGTATAACATTGTAGATTATCTAATATCAAAACATTCAACTCAGTCTTAAAATATCTATCATTTATCATCTAATTATCAATATGGTTAACTATAAAAGATTAACATTAAAAATTTTATAAATATAAATAATTATAAATACAAATAATTCCAATTACAAAGAAATTATACCACAATAATGAAAAATTTATAATCACAAAGTTGTTTATACTCTAAAACTAATTATGGACACAATAATTTATAATTGAAAAAGATGTATATATAAACAAATAAATGAATACAATTTAAAACTAACAAATAATAAATAAATATTCTAAAAAAATAAAAATATTCCACTTAAAAAATATAGAGATTCATGCTGAAAATCTGTGATAGTGAGATCCAAAATGGTGATTGATGGAAATCAAATTGCACACAATGAAGTAGGGTTGAGAGTCATGTATCGTATGTATTACAGTTTCTTAGAATGGAAATTGGTGGGTTGAATAAAGCTAATGATGAGTTGGGAGTGTGAAATGGAGAAGAAAAATAATGAAAATGAAGAAAAAATAAAATAAAATGAGGAATATTAAGGGAGATGAAGTGGGGTTGACAGTCGAACATCATGGGTATTATGGTATCTCAAAAAAGGATGATGGATGAATGAGGGAAAACCCATGAGGATATTTTTTTTTAAATTAACACATTGTGCATTTTTAAGGATGAATAAAGTTGAGATTTTCCTCCCCTGATTTTTGAAGAACCATGGATCCTCTTCTAGACAATAAATCCCCCATTTTTTTTAGGATTATGGCTCCTCACTCAGATCACAACGACTCTTCCATGACACTTTCTCTCTAATTTATGCAACCTTGCAGTTTATTTCCCTTTCTGAACACACACATCATGAAAATTAGCGTTCACACCTACACCCCTGGTTATAAAACCCTAAAATTATTTTCCTATTCCTTGATGATTTCTAAATAAGACTACTATGTCATCCTTTGGTGCACTTATCTTTATTGTTCCATAATATCCTCTCCCCAAAATTCTTCTACCAATTCCTACAACATAGCACTCCACTAGTTGTACGGTGAAATTTATGGCTATAGGGTGAACCTAGCATTTAAAAGAGGATATATGGAAGGTTCTTAATGTTTTCCCCACAAAGGAATGGGTGGTCGGTGTGTCCTATCACTCTGATGAGTAACACTCAAAAAATTGGGTCTGGTCCTAGAGCAGACTCTACTGAGAACCTGAATCTGAATGCTAATTTGCAGGAGGTGAGCACTGGGAAGGATAAGGTTCTTTCTTTTGTTGAGAATGTGAATACTAGGTTAGAGTTAAACCATTCAACTCTAAATTGAGAAGCATTAATCGATAAAGTTAGAAAGCTCAAAAATGATCTTTTTGAATGTCAATATAATATGGGGCTTCTTTTGATTTAGAAAAAGGAGGTGAGTTACAAA
The DNA here is from genome assembly GCA_963277665.1 of Viscum album. Lineage (NCBI taxonomy): Eukaryota > Viridiplantae > Streptophyta > Magnoliopsida > Santalales > Viscaceae > Viscum > Viscum album. The sequence continues at coordinate 1,408,920,803 of OY728130.1, forward strand.
TATGAAGACCTAAGGTTGGTACAAACTGATGTTGAGGATTCATTAAAATAAGAAAAAGTATCCCATTCAATTGTAGTTTTTGAGGACAATAAAAGGGAAGAGAATTTTAGGAGGATCCTTGGAGTTGAGAAGCATTGTATTGATGACTTGGAAAACTTTCTACATGATACACACTCAGAATTCGATGAAATCAAGTTTCCATCTAAGTCGAAGTTAGATAAGGTGAATTCTTTGTTCACTATTATTGAGAAAAATCATTGGAGATTAAAGAAAGGTTGAAATCTACTGATGTTAGACATTAAAAGTTGAGTAGAATGTGTATAGAGTTCGATAAGGGAAAAAGATGGAGGTTGTATAGAATGAAATTCAGAGGGAGCATTAATAATTTAACACTATGTATGGAGAAAAGGATATTTATTTATTGGCACAAAAATAAGATTTGTGTTTATGGGAAAGAAAAATAAATGAGGGTAAAGAGAGGCTTATTGAGGATTAGATAATCCTTAACCATATATAGGAAAGGGAAAAAATAATGAAAATATTTTAAAGGTTAAAGAAAGTATCCTTCATCAAGAAAAAAGAAGATATAGATTGCTAAATTAGCCTTGAAAATGAAGGAAAATATATAACCATTAGGGTAGTAGCATTAGCATTAAAAGATAAGGAAGGTGATAATATCAAGAAAATCTTGGGGATAAAATAAAAGGAACTACTGATATTTGAAATGAAATGTAATTCTAAAGATAAAGGTTCAATGTAGAAGCTTATTGATGAGCATGATGCCATCTTAGATGTAAAGATGTATGAATTGGAGTGATAACTTGACCATAAAATAAAATTTGTAGACCATGATTTAAAATCCAAGGGATTTGATCTTGAGAAGAAAGAAATCAAAATACTCTACTCAAGGAAAAATTTAGAAAGTGTGAGAATATATTGGAGAATAAATTGAAAAATAGAGACAAAGAGAAGTTTGATTCAAAATAAAATGATCAAAAGCAGTAGGAGAACTCCGTCATAATCAAGGAAAAAATAGAACTTGAAGTGAAATAAATTATTTTGGAAAAAGAAAATTTTATAAATATTAAAGGTGAAATTATGATGAAAAAGTATAACATTAAAGAGAATCAATCTAATATTTGTATAGATAAATATTATCTGAATGTGATTGAAGAGGATAGAGTGGTGTTTAGACACCTATAATTATAATTGAAATTGGATTTTGATAATTGGAGGTGCCATAAGTAGTTTATCTTAAAAGAAAGTTATGATTTGAAGCATGACTGACTGAATTTTGAAAGATAGTGGGATTAATTGGATGAGATGTGAGCTGAGTTGATGAAGGATCTAGAAAGCATCAATGGGTAGAAGAAGAAGATAGAAAATTAGAAATTTTTTTAGGAGGAAAAGCTGAAAAATGATAAGGATGAAATGAAACACTATAGAAAAAGGGAACTAGAAGCCCTTAAACTTGAAAATGAAACATTTTTATCCAGCATTGAGCTGGAAAAATTAGACTTGGGTGAAAAAAATCAAAGTTAGAGTTTCTCCTTTAGAGGATACTGGTGAAAATTCCAGTAACAGATAAAATATGGAATCAAATAGTGAATAAGATACTCTAGACTTCATAGATGCTCCTTTAGAGGATATCAGTGTAAATGATGATGTTAACATGCATGTGTAGTTAGAAAAAGGGGAGTGACTGGCACTGAGTGAGGCTGAGGATTATGCTAGGATAGATAAATTGAGGATGGACTAGGGGTGCCTATAAAGCTAAGGATGATGATGGTGAGTTCCACGATCAAGTCTCCATTAAAAAAACTATAGGATTTTTTGTGACATAATGATTAGGTTATGGATTAAGAATCTTTTTTTTATTTTTAGGTTAAAGTTTAATTCTTGGAAACTTAGATTTGTGCCTTTAATTTGAGTTATAATATGGGTGAATGGCCTATTTGTTCCTCTCCATTTGTTTTTTTTGGATTTTATGTAGAATGAAGGTAGATCCATCTTATCCAGATACTTGTATAGGGGTTTGAATGGTTCATTTCCTAGAATGATCATCCCTTGGAATTTTCTTTGGGTCGATGTTTCCTACCATATAGTGTTGCATTAAGGTTTTGGAAATTCATTTTTGAGATTGTGTTGATAAAAAAATTAAAAATAATGTTAATATGACCCAACACACTGGAGTCCCAACTAGCTTGATAGTTAGGTGAGTTTGACACATCAAGTCTATCTCTAATAATTCATGGGTTGGAGATTACCAAGAATACTTAACGAACATGAGAATCCTTAGCCTATACCAACCTGCAACAAACTTACATATCCAATATGAAAAATAAATAGCAACACTAGTTGTAGATATATGAACAACTTATTTGTATAAAATAAATCAATGTGACGTCATATGATAAGTATGTATCCACATAGGAAAACACTATATGAACTATATATCTACCAATGTATTTGAACTTGGTGAACATGAAACAAGTGAAAGATCCTCCTCAATTCAAGGACTCTTGGAATTATATCCAACTGCAGTGGTCACCACCACCACCATGAACCACAAATCACCACAAAGTGTCAGCTCTGAACAAGTCACACTAGCTCCACATCCAACAAGATAATATCTGAATTGTGCATAATTTTAACAAACAAAACATATATGGGGCACAAATCCCATGTAAGGGTGTTTATAAACATACATATTAGAACATACCAAAACTATAAAAGGAATACAAAATAATATGTCATATCAAACTCTAAAACAAGATAAGAATAATAAAGAAGACATGAATTTTTTTATGGTCTACTAATAGAAGTATTTAGAACATAAGGGAGTCTTAGTTATCTCATCTCTGCTCCACAAATAATCATTTCTCATGTGCACCTAGGGATGCTCAGAATTCCAAAATTCTCAAAAATTCTAAATTCATTATCCCAAATATAAGTCTTATCCAAAAGGCAACTAAGAATAATTGAGGATTAGTAAGGCCTAAAATATTTAAACTATTCATCCTTTTGATGATATCACCCTAAAACATAGTGGGGAACCTGAGCCTCACTAGTGTGTTAGTCATGATGGTACCACACCTATCACTCTCAACTATAATGTCCCCATTTTATAAGCATATTGGGGGACCTACACCTTGTTCTGAACCCTAATTTCCATAACTACCTCGACATGTGAATGTTGGACCAGTGTGAGATACTAACACTACTATAAATTTGTGTTTATTAAGCACTTCCCTTTATCATCACTCAAAAAAAAAGTGCTAATAAAGGGGAGGATTTTATCAGCACTAGTTAAAAACACTGATAAAAGCACCTTTCATCAGTGTTTTTCTTAGGATTGATGAAATCCCCCCCTACTTTAACAGTGCTAAAAATCACTGATAAAGGGCATCATAGATAATTTAATTTATATATACATATTTAGATATTTTTAAATGTGATTTATATAACAATAAGTATATATATATATATATAACTATGATTTATATAACTATGATACAATAAAAAGTAATATCAATCTTAATTTCATAATTAAATATATATAAATATCAAATTTATATTAATAAATAAAAATGTTTAATAATATATTTATATGAATTAATTACAAAATATATATATATAAATATAATATATTAATATTTTATTTAAACAATTATATAAATATATAAATGAATATATATTTATTTAAATATAGTTTATATTTGAATTTATATATTTATACTCATATTAACTAATTTAAAATATAAACATATATTTGTATGTATGTGTATGCATGTATATGTATGTGGATGTATGTGTACATATGTATGTGTGTGTGTGTGTGTTTGTATGTGTATGTATGTGTTTGTGTGTGTTGTGTGTGTGTGTGTTTGTTTATGTGTATGTATATAGATGTATGTTTGTGTATGTGTATGTTTATGTGCACATGTATGTATATATGTGTGTGTGTATGTGCATATGTACATGTATGTATGTGTGTGTGTGTGTGTTTATGTGTATATGTATGTGTATGTATGCTTATATGTGTGTGCGTGTGTGTGTGTGTGTTTATTTGTATGTATATATATATATACACACGTGTATATGTGCATATATGTGTATATTCATATAGCATGTGTATATTTATGTGGTATGTTTATGTATAACTATGTATGTGTATGTATGTGTGTACATGTTTGTGATTTTATGTATGTTTATGTGTATACATATGTGTACGTGTGTAACATCTTAGGTTTTTGAATGGTCTGTTTTCCAGGTAAATTCAAACTTTTTAACTTTAGGGAGTGGGCCCATTTAATTTTTGGGTTTTAGAACCTAATTATGAGAGTTTTATTGACCCAAGGCCTTGTTTTTAGATGGTTTTAAAGTATTGTCAAGTTCCTCGGAGTTTTAGATGGGTTTTGGGAGTATTGGGCCCCAAAAATCCAGTTTTTGGAAAGCACGGACATAGGTGCACGATTTGGAAAAAATGTGCAACCTTTCAAGAGAAATTGTGCGACCTACCTACAATGTTGACATAGTTTTTAAAAATGTGTAAGTGGGGGAGAATGGCCATGAGAGAAATATGCAGTTTTTAATAGAGTACTTTCATATAGTTTGTGCACAGTTGGACAAACAGTGTGCCTAGCCCGTGTATGTGTGGTACTTAGGTAAAGAGCACCATACGTTTGGTGCATGATTAGCCAAACCATGTGGGTCACTTAAAATAGTTAAATTAATTTTCTACCCCTCATTCTATTTACCACCCTTCCTTTTTTCTCCACTCATGCACACATCAGAGGGAAGCCCTCTTTTCTCCTCTGTAAATAATGTGAGCCAAATTCTTTGATCGAGCTCCGATATTTGATCCATTAGTGGCTACAGATTCATCTCGATAAGACCTTCAATCCGCTAGCTTTTCTTTTCTATTTATCTTTCCATATTGATTGATAAATACATGGGAACCCTTTTACCCTATTTTTAGGGTGTTAATATAAAAAAATTCCTTTCAATTCGACTTGAGTTAGAGGTCGATATCAAATGAGTGAGCACCTACTAGTATGAGCTATGTGATTCCCAGCTTTCTCCTTGATTTTGTGAGTGTTTAAGGGGCGTGTTCTATATATTCCATGTGGTTAGACTAAGTGATATACTAATAAATTAATTTTTTACTTTTAATTTGGTTAAAATGATGATGTTAGATGCCTATAGGAATGCTCTTGCTCCGTTATAAATGGTCAATTTGGGTAAGGGGCTTAGACCAACCAGGGCAGTTTAGGTCGGGTGTGTTTATTAAATTGAATTTAATTATTTAAATTGAATGCATGAGTTCTATGGGAAAATTATGGGCATGGCCTTATTATTGAGTTGGTGTTGACCACTTGGATTGAGGTGACATTTTTCATCAGGATTGGCTTGGCCCAGGTTACATGGGAAAATGTTGATCACCAGGTTGAGATGACATGGTCATTAGGTTGAGTTAAAGAGGTCATAAAGTTGAGGGAGTGTGAAAGAGAAAATATTTTCCATTATTTTATTCTTAATTTTAGTGTTTTTAATCCCAACAAAGTATTATTTCAAGGGAAATTGTCACATTTTATAGTTTTTTAAGTATTTTTTAGCTTAATTGGAAAAATGGAATATTTTGGAATTTTAACAATTTTAATTTATTTCAATGTTTTGGACTTAAAATTTTATTCAATGATAAAAATTAAAAACTTATTCTTTTATAGGTTCCTATATTCTATGGGATTAATTTTATCCTTCTGGACCCAAATCTCAATCTATTATTTGAAGTCCCAAATCCAGCTCACAAGTCTAGCCTCAAAATATGTACACAGATCTAGATAATTGTATTGTTGACCCGATATCTCCTAAAATAATAAAACAAAGGAGGTAAAATTTAACATGGATAAATATAACATCCTGAGGAAAAATATCTTTAACTGTGTCCCCATCATATTCAATCATCCTCATGGTCATTAATTCATGGTAAAGTGGAGCATTGGAATATGAAGAGTCACCTATCTAGAATTAAATATCCGAAGTAAAACAACCATAATTCCTATATAAGGTGGCCATTATAGATAAAATTTTTAGGGTAGACGAATATAAAGTAGAGGAATAACTTTATAGAATACTAATTTTACAAATTCTTCCATTTATTATTCCTACCCCACGTAAAATTTAGGAAGAACTTTTTGGGGTCAAAATTTTCACCTCTTTTGCCTATAAAAGAGTCTTTTTTCTTAATTTCATGTGTTGGAAACTTAGGGGTGTCATTTTTTGGCCATTTTCTATATTTTTGTATTTTATTTTATTTTATTTTAATTCTGTAATTTCATTTCATATTTTAATTTAATTTTTATTCTTTCTCTCCTTTTTTTCTCTCTTTTGTTTTCTTCCCTCGTTTTCTTCATCACTGTGAACTCTTATGCTCGTGATCATGAGTAGCTAACCCAAGGAAGTTCCTGGGGGAGTAATCCAATGATTAAATCAAGTCTTTGAGATATAATTTTTAATATTTATTATTTTCTTAGAGTTAGACTGAGGGGGGTCTTAGTGGTCAAGGTGCCTTTGTGTCTCCACTTGCCACCTGAGTCTTAACTTTAACTTCTACAATATTTTCTATCGATCAAGGAGGTGGATGTGTGATCTCTCGATGATCATTAGGAGGACTGTATATTCACAAACATATAAAGAGGTGTATTTTCACACATATTATGGAGTGAATTCATTAAGTAAATTTGAAACTAATTAAGAGACGATAAAGGTTCACTCAGGGTGATTCTCTCAAGAATGTCTTATTTCTTCCTAACATCATTTTGTTTGCATTCATTCTGTTTTCATTGCATTTGCATGTTTAATTTTATTTTTTCATTTTCAATTCTAAAATATAATTTATATTAATTTTAATTAATTAATAAAAAAATATAAAAAAAATTAATTAGAAGTAGTGAGTTCTTGACCGCAATAGCTCCTCAAGAGATCAACCTAGGTCAGCCACTGTTCTGCACTTAATTATAAATATTTTTGAGAGAGCATATGATAATGATTAATCAAATTTGCACCATTCCCAGGGAGAAAAGTGGTTTTTCCTTACTGTTTTTATTCACATTTTTTAAATAATTTTACTTTTATTTAAAAAAACAAAAAAAATCATAAATTTCAAAAAAAAACTAAAAAATAATTGTCCATGATGTATTCAAATTTTGATTATTATGCATAAAATGACTACTCTTAGGGGTAATAATAAGATTAAATTCAAAAATTTCAGATTCAATAACTTAAATAAGTCATAAAATAACTGAAGAGCCGTGCTAAAATGTTTTAAGAATATATTCATTTAATGGTGAAGCAACCCGAACCCAAACCAGAACCTAAACCAAAATGAGTGGTGGAAGAGATTTCAATGATCATTTTTTATATTAAAGAACCTGAGGTGGGTGAGAAGGAGCTACTAAAGGAGTTAATCATATTATCCCATACTCAATAATTTCTTGAGGATTTCCTTGATGTACATATTCCAGCTGATGAACTTATTGTAGATCAACAGGTTTTGGAAGAATCTTGGAAAAACTTTGTTGAAGATAGCCTGAAACATGATCTTCCCATCATTGGTATTGAAAAATAAACACCTTTTGACCTATCTATTTCCTTGGAAGATGATGAATAAGATTTACCTGATGAGATGGAGTTTCCAATGGTCTTTCCCGAAGAGATCAATTTCCAAGATGACTTACTTGAAATGGAAGATTTCTTTATTGATTCTTCATGTTTTAATTGTATTCAAGCTGAATTGTTTTATGACTTCTTCTTTTTTGAAAATTTTTATACAACACAAATTGAGTAGGCCATGAACATTAAGGAAGATACCACCCAATTGGTGGTGATTGAAGAATAAGATCTGGAAAATAATGTTGCGTGACTTCCTCCTCTACAAAAACTTTCATATCATATGGAGGAGGACACCACAAAAATTCATAGGGAGCACCCCTCTTTTCTTTTCCCTCCCACATTGGACCTTAAATTCTATCTTTCTTATTTATTAGGGGTTTGGAACTTTCTTATCTTCTTTGGGGTTCTCTACTTTCTATATTTAATCATGTACATTTGGAAAAGTCACATGTGGTGGTTCATCTCAAAGAAACCATACCCACCTTATGATTGAGGATAATCCACTACAAGTTCCTGACTATGGGAAGTAAAAACCTAACACCTATTTGGGGGTAAAACTAAGAATTATCCCTTTTCTATCCCCTTTCTCTTTATTTATTTTTATTTTTCTTATGTCTTGCCATTTATTTCTTGTAGTTTTAAAGTGGTAGAATCTAGGATCTTAAATAAAGGCTACAACTAAAAAATAAATCAGGTTGTATCTTTCATTTTCTTTATTTGGTTTTCTACCCAATATAAATTTGGTGTGAAAAAATTCTTGATACGATTTGAGATAAAAAGAGGGTAGTAAATGAAATAAGTGTGGGGGAGGGATTTTAACTTGTTTTTAGTAATTTTTCATGTGCTTTAATTTTAATTTTCATGTTTTTTCTGAATTTTTTATGCTTTCGTTTTTTGTGTGTTTTTAGGATTCTTGAGATGGATTGAATACTTTGGAAAATCAAAACCATCTTGGTGTTTTTGGAAAATTTATTGATTTGAATATTTTATTACTTAAATGATTACTTAATATATTTTTTTCTTGATTTTTAATATTTTCATTTGAAGAAGTTTGATTGATTGTGAAACTCATGTTCACTAGTATTGTCCAAATTGAAAATCTTTCCCAAATCGAGAGGCTTTTAAACCTTTTTTACATCTTCTTACATTTATATTTTTATTGAGAGTCTTGAGACATGTTGTGTGATCTAGAAATTATTGTTTTTATCCTTTTCAAAGTTGTTAGAGTTCAAGGAATGTGTCAAGTATAATTGAGGCACCACTTTGAAAGCTCTTTTTGCATCAAACTCTAATTTTGGTATGCCTTTTCATATGACCTTTATTAATCCCCTAGTATCCATGAAATACCTTGTTATTTAGCCACATTAAAATCCATTTATCTCTTCCCAAACTTCTATAGAAGTTAAATGCATGATTATTATTGAACTCAAGTGCGAGGGAGGGAGAAGATGGGTTGTATTTTGCTTTCTTGAAGAATCTATTTAAAATGAATTGAAAGTGTTTCCATATTTATTGCTACTTGTATGTAATAAATTTCATGATGTAAATATGTATGGGTGGTCCAAAATAACATTAAACATATGGTTCGAGTGTTCACAGTTTTTTTATGATCAAAAGATGCTTCTTTTTTCCTAAAAAAACATGATTCTAAAGAGAAATCCAGATTTGAATTCAATCTAAAACAATGCTACAATTGAGGAAAAGAGAGAATAAATTCATTGATTCTGAAATTCCAAATGTGTAATTCCCAAATGAAGAGTTTTTTGGAGGTGATTCATTTTTGAGCTGATTGAGGAGCACACTATTCTTGAGCAAAACTATTTTCATGCATTTACTTTACTTTAGAGCTTAACCCTTCTCATTCTACCTCAGATGTTTTTACATTTAAAACCTACCAACCCTCAACCTCAAAACAACCCATGAAAAATAACTCATGATTGATACATTTTTGACTTTGTGAAATGGATATACTATTAGGATATCGAGCCTATGAAGATCACACATGTTCTTGAGAATGAGAAAAACTCCACATTAAATATCCTTGAGTGAAGAAAGAAATATTTTTCTGGGGAGGTAGGTATAATTTGAATGTGAGGATTAACATGAGATTAAATCGATTCATATTATTTTTGAGGAGTTATGGGATTTTTATCCATGTAGGATGCATGATATTTTCTTTGATATGATATTTGAGTTGTGTTGTCATTTATGTTTTGAGAAGTTTGTTTTGAACTTGGTATAAGATGATTGCCCAGGAGTGAAATGTTTAAGTGTGGAAGAATTTATAGAGTAAATATTTTCCATTATTTTATTCTTAATTTCAGTGTTTTTAATACTACCAAAGTGTAATTTCAAGGGAAATTGTCACATTTTATAGTTTTTGAAGTATTTTTTAGCTTAATTGAAAAAATGGCATATTTTGGAATTTTAATAGTTTTAATTTATTTCAATGTTTAAGCCCTAGCATTTTCTTCACTAATAAAAATTGAAAAATTATTCTTTTATAGATTCCTATGTTATATGGTATTCATTTTATCCTACTGGACCCAAATCTCAATTTATCATTTGAAGTCCGAAATCTAACTCACAAGTCCAGCCTCAAAATATGTGTATAGATCTGGATAATTGTATTGTTGGGCCAATATCTCCTAAAATAATTAATAAAATGAGATTAAATTTAATATGGATAAATTTTACATCCATACGAACAAAATATTTAATTGTGGCCTCATCGGATTCAATCATCCTCATGGTCATTAATTCATGGGAAAGTGAAGCATTGGAATATGAAGAGTCACCTTTCCATAATTAAATATCCAGAGTAAAACAACCATAAATCCTAAATTAGGTGGCTATTAGAACTTAAATTTTTATTTTAGACGCACCTAAAGTATAGGAAAAACTTTCCATAATACCACGCTTACCAATTATTCCATTTATTATGCCTACCATGCGTCAACTTTTAGAAGAACTTTTTGGAGCCAAAATTTTCACCTCTTTTTCCTATAAAAGAGTATTTCTTATTCATTTCATGTGTTGAAAACTTAGGGGTAGAATTTTTTGGCCATTTTATTTATTTTAGTATTTTATTTTATTTTATTTTCATTCTTTAATTATATTTCATGTTTTAATTTAAGTGTTATCCTTTCTCTCCTTTTCTTTCTCTCTTTTGTTTTATTCCCCTGTTTTCTTCATCACTGTGAACTTTTATGCTCGTGATCATGAGTAGCTTACCCAAGGAAGTTCCCGGGGGAGTAATCTAGTAAAAAACCTAAGATTTTGAGCTATAATTGTTAATATTTCTTATTTTCTTAGAGTTAGACCGAGGGGTATCTTAATGGGAAAGGTGACTTTGTGTCTCCACTTTCCACCTGAGGTTTAGCTTTCACTTCTGCAATATTTCCCCTCAATTGAGGAGGTGGAGGTGTGGTCTCTCGATGATCGTTGAGAGTAATGTATATTTACAACCATATGAAGATGAGGTTATTCACACATATGATGGAGTGTGTTCATTAAGTAAATTTGAAACTAATTAAGAGATGATGAAGGTTAACCCGGGGTGATTCTCTCGAGAATGACTCCTTTCTTCCTAACATCATTTTGTTTGAATTCATTCTATTTGTGTTGAATTTTCATGTTTAATTTTAGTTTTTCATTTTCAATTCTCAAATATAATTTCTCTTCATTTTATTTAATTAATAAAAAAATAAAAAAAAAATTTGAATTAGAATTTGTGAGTGCTTGACCACAACTCCTCCTCAAGAGATTGACCTAGGTTAGCCACTATGATGCACTTAGTTATAAATATTTTTGAGAGAGTGCATGACAACACTTCATCAGCATGTCTCTCGACACTTGAGATGGTTTTGAAAATCTATATTGAGCGATGTGTTCATAGGGGCATGAGGTTCCATATGATGTGGATTAGGATGTTTGTTGATTGTTGCTCACTGTTTGTTGGTTGATGCATTGTTGGAGTCATGTGCACATAGATAGCACTCATATTCAAGTGGTTTTGGTTAGAGGGACCCATAGAATATGTGTCTTAGGTGATGGTGTTGACCATTGGATATGTTTGTGGGTGCTCACCATAGAAATCCATGTGTATGGTAATGAACCATCAGTTGGCGATGATGAGACCGTTGATTGGGGGATGAGGCTCATCGCGATACTTGAGGCCGTCAGGATGGGACTTGGAAGGATGGAAATCATAGTGCCTAAAGACACCATATGTTGAGATGACTATGATATATATTGGTGTACATATATTATTGTGCCTCGGGATATCGAGCTTCGAGCTGACAGTGTTTTTTTGAGCCGAGGTTCGAGGGACCAGGGACTTGTTTGGGCATGATGTTCAAACTTTAGGTTTCATTATTGAGGGAGTGAGGTGTCAGTGTTATATTTTAGGTGTAACCTAAGGGTTCACCTGGGTTGGTCTTCATTAGGGGATTACTTGGAATCAAGCCATGGATCCTCTCCACTATAGTTATATATATATATAGATAGGTGTTTTATGCTATATATATAAATGTGGGCATGTATTTAGAGATTATCGGTAATGAATGAAGTAGGTGATCACTTCCTTATAGATGCTGAGAAAAAGGGAAGTGGGTTATTTATTAAATGTATATTTGATGCCTTTGTATTATTATTAGCATACACCTGTATAATTATGGATATAAGATAAGCATGTATTGGTGGTGGCCTACTGAGATTTATTCTCACACCCTACACTGGCCCTTTGGGACACATGTGTACTTTATGTCTCTGAGATCAGGTAAGGTACCAAGCTTGGGATCTAGAACCTAGTGATTGTGATGTGATTATTAGCATGGGATTGATGGTGAGGTACCATGGTGATTCCTATATCACCTGGAGTTTCCTTCTTTTTTAGTATTCTTTATATATGTATATTGTTGGACTCCTCTAGTTTTAATGATCACAAATCATGATTAATATTATTTAATTATGTTTCATTATGTTTATTTATAATCTTAAACTATTTTATTAAGTATTACTTCATAATACAGGTTTCAAATATTTGAATGAGTATGATTCATCGATCAGAGAACTCACGATCATCGTTCAGTATGAAAATCGGTAAAGTATGAATCATTATTGCAGTGAACTATCAGTTATGAATTTTCACAAAGGACTGAACACCATTGATATGGACCAGTCATTGTTGCATCGATCTATCGGTTCAAAAAAATTCAAAGTTCGTGTCATCGTTCTTAAGACATCGTTCATGAATTCCAGAATTTTCACAAAGTTTGTGTCATCGTTCTTAAGACACCGTTCCATAATTACAAATTTTTGAAAAATCTAAGTCACCATTCCAGAATTACAGAATTATCACAAAGTATAAGACACCATTATAAAGACACCATTCATAGAAAAAGGAAAAGTCACTACTCCTATTTCACCGCTCTTATGGCACCATTCCATATTTTTTCATTTCTTCCTTTACCATTTAAATCCAAAATTATTACTAACAATCATATTTGAGCTATTTAATGATATTTATTTTATTAATTATCTTTAATAGAAAATATTAATGACCTTTTCAGTAGGTTTTACAAGGTACAAGGTACCTTCACGTGATGGATATCATTCTCCTTATTTTATAAAGAAAAACACCCAAAAATAAATAAGGTGGTGCATGAGCATATCGATATACACATGAGATCAATCAGTAAAAACATAGAATATTCTCATCTTTATAGAAGTTAACAAGGAAGAACTTATTGTGAACCTAAGTGAGAACATATTTATAGAAACATATCCAAGTGAAGAGTATTTTTTAGGAGTTTCTCACCTCACCAGAAACCAGAACACATAGCATCCACGACACTCTGTTTTTGGTGTCTGTTTCCAGAAGTGGACTCAATCTTCTCATATAATACTTTTAAAAAGTCCATAAGCATCAAGTACATCACAAAAATCACTCTAAACCATTTCTCATTATTTTTTCTCTATTGCGTACATTTTCAATACTTTTTGAGTAGTGTGTGTATCTATATCACAAACACACACTATCTCCTAAGCTAAGCTAGAGGATACAAGATATCCTCACTCACCCATCTTTATAATCCATTTTACTCCCACATAGAACTGTGGAAGAGGTCCTTATATTTCCTGGTTGTTTTTTTCCCACGAATAACTATGGCAGAGGTCTGGTTGACCTGGACCACTTGTATATTGTTGTAAACCCCGATCTAGGGTGTAGATCAAGTTTATATATACATAAACTAATTGGTGGAAACTGATCACCAAGTGGATAGGATTAGGTATCTGCTTGATACTAAACATCTTGTTTTTTTAAATCCACTATGTTTTTAAGTTTAGTTTTCTTATATTTTTCATTACTCAAACTAGAAAACTTTACTTCACTCTGATATTTAATATTAGATAGTGTTTGTATTTGAATTTGATTTAGTAGAATAAATTAAAAAGTTAATATATTTATTCAAAGTGTTAAATGAGAACTAATAAATCTTTAAGAATTCTTTCAAACAGATTAAATCTTTTATAAATCTACTACTTTGGTTAACTAGACTGAATTTATTTTTTTATATAGGGGGGTTTTTAAATCAATGTTTTAAAAAATAAATTTTTATAGGAACTCAATTCACCCCTATTAAATGTCCTACTAGAACCAACATATGTAATGATGGTCATCCATGGGAGACCCTATTTTTTTATTACTATGTATGAAATTTTATGACTTGAGTTGTCTACAAATGGTATTTCTTTCTACAGTTGTTTATTTATGCTTCCACTGGATTGTGTTATTTATTTTGTTGTGTTATGGTCCATTTGTTGTTATATTTATATATGGACCATTATAATTATCACCACCTGAGGGTATAGTCTTCTTTCTATCACCTCTTTACACCCTCAATGTTAGTTAGTAGCCTTTTTTATATGGGGAGGCACACCTAAGGCCCTATGGTCAATCAGCCCAAGGCACAATTTAAAGTGGAATCTAGGTAGGTTAGGGAATTTCAAGTAGTATCGGGGTAGTTTTATTTTTCTTTTGGTATTACTATTTGGGATATGGTGGACCAGAGACTAGAATATTGTCGGAATTGGGTAAAGAGATTGTGTTTGGGTGCCTGTAGCCCCATGCACGGGAGATAGAACAAGTTTCTAGGGGTGGGAAATTGATGTTGTTCTTTTTATCTTTTACAGTTGATTTGATTTCCACCTCGGGTGGTGCACTTGGTTGTGATGGTTATTTATTATATGGATTTTGACCTTTGGACTAGTATGGAAAGGGAGGTTTGATCAAGTGTCTCGATAGGAACTTAGGCTTGTATGATGTATGTTTTCTTGTGATTTTAATTATTAACCTAGATTGTGCTAAGAGGGTTTGGGTTGTTTAAAGTATCAACAAAAAATCTAAATAGTGTTTTTCTGGTTAACTTCTTTTGGTGGTATTCTACTCATCCAACCCAGACATGTGGTTCCATTGAGATTTGTATGGGATGTTATTTGATTCTATATGCATGTAATATATATGGTCTTGACTCTAATATGAGTAGGTAGGGATGATGATATTGGGTGATCTATTTAAAGTGTCAATAAAAAATCTAAACAGTGTTTTCCTGTATAGCCTATTTTGTGGAATTCTACTTAGCTACCTATGATTATATGTGATTCTTAACCCTATTATGGGAAGGAAAGGGTCTGTGAGGCTAGATTATATTTGATTGTTGACTCTGATGTGGGTAGGTAGGGGGTATGAGGCTAGATGATACTTGACACCTGACTCTGATATGGGTAGGTGAGGGGATATGAGTCTGAATATCGGTTGACATGGTGTAGTAGGGTAGTTTAAGGGTGGTGATATGCATTATCTATTAAATATTTTCCTATATATATATATATATATATATATATACTGATATGGTTTCTTGACCATTGTATTTTTATTTAGCGAGATGCCACCTAGATGACTTCCAGTGGAGCGTTAGGAGGGAGGTGATATGGTGATTCATGAGAGCACATGGGATGAGGCCCCAAAAGGGCAGGTATAGGCTCTAGTATAGGAAGGACAACCACCAATGGTAGATTTCAGGCCATGGTTGGATGAGCATCTTAGGGAAATCCTGGTTCAAGTTATACAGGGTATCAACATGGGAGCTTAGGGAGATGATCCGTATATGGAATACCTGACTCATGAGTTCCAGTCATAGTACCCACAATTATTTCAGGGTGAGGGTGGACCATAGATATAAGAGAATTGGATTAATTAAGTCTAGACTATCTTTAATCAGCTCGATACACCCCCAGTTTAAAGTGTGAAGCTGGCGAACTATATGTTCAGAGGACTGACAAAGATTTGGTGGGATGCACAAGTTTAGGCAAAAAAACATGAGGGACTCGACTGGGAGGATTTCTAGGTTAGGTTCTTTGAGAACTTCTTTCTAGAGACACTGAGGGAAAATAGAGCCTACAAGTTCATGAATCTCTAGTAGGGGGATACTTCAGTCATGGACTACATGGTGAACTTCACAGACCTATCTCGATTTTCACCTACCATGGTGGGTGAAAACATCACCAGGGTGAGGTGATTTTAGGATGGATTATAGCATTCCATCAAGGTGTAGGTAAACATCTTCAGGATGAAGTCCTTTTTAGAGGTGGTCAACCAGGCATTGATAGCTGAGGGAAACTTGATGGACTGATCATATTCAAGTCGGGTGATGGCATCATGTGATCTTTTAGCGATGCTTTAGGTAGCAAGAAGTGGGGTTACGAGGAGTCTCAACAAGGAATTCATGCCAGATATTCAGGCAGACCACCTAGGAGTGGGTCTTCAATAATGTTCTTCCAATGTGGGTAGCCAGTGCATGTTCGGTCCTAGTATGATCGAGTTTTTAAGGAGTGTCAGGCATGTGGCCAGATGGGCCATCTAGAGAGGTTCCGTAGGAAACCTTCTTGGATAGTTGGGAGCCAGGGACCAGGGCAGAATCAGGGATCTGAGGTCATATTGGGAGAAATACTAGGAGCTAGTTTCTAGAATTCAATGATATACAAAGATTATGGCAGAGATAGTGGGACCCAGTAGTGGGGTCAGTGGATGATAACCAGTGCATCTTGTCATGACCCCCTCCCTCCAAAGATAATGTAATGAGGGGAGAGAGTAATGACCCCTGAGTCCCACCTCCAGTAGGCCTCGGGTTGGCGAGTAACACCAAGGGTGTACAAATCTCACAATATGGGAGGCACTACCCTTTATAAGAAAACAAGACTGGGAGATAAAATTAATCATCCACAACAACACCAAGACATAATATAAAAGAGAAACCCAAACCATCCTAAATGAATGTATAAATAGAACTAATACATATAAAAGTCTCCAAAGTAAATACGCAAAGTAAATATAAAGAAACAACACAACAACTGTCAAGGATCAAAGCTAGTAAGGTCCAACATGGTCCATGAAATCCTCCTAGAAACCTAAAAACAATTGTATATACATAGTGTGATAATATAAGTATACTCAGTAGGAAAACCAAAGTCTCTCATGCACATGTAAGAGAATCATACTAATGCACTTGTGAGAAAACAGCAGAACCAAACAACACCTAAACAGACATACTAACCATCCAAACCACACCAAGTCATGCTCACCAAGTAATGCACATCAAGTAATATAATATAAAGTAAATAACATCGATGAAAGGGTACCCCACACCACTTTCCCACTGATTATCCACTCTCACACCCCAATAACAAACTTCCTGGAACTCCCACCTCTTTCAGATATACCACATCACATCCAGACCACACACACCTAGGCCTCACAACACATCTCGCCTGCACACACCTGGTCCTCACATCACATCCCACTCGCACACACCTGATCCTCACAACACATCTCATCCCACCCGCACACACTTGGGCCATCACAACACATCTCATTCTAAAGACACCTGGGACACATATCACATATCATACTGAAGACACCTAATACACATATCACATATCATCTCAAAGACACCTAGGAACACACATCACAACTTTCCTGAAGACACCTGGGCCACTATCACCTAGAAGAGGGAGCAGGGAAGAGCGGGTGGCCAACTATCCATCCTCCAACCGGGATGTTGGGAAAGACACCCCTCGTGAGACTATGTGGGTGTTCGATACATAGTGCTCAACATGGGTGGGGTGTGTATAGAAATAAAAAAGGAAAATAAAATTATATATATAGTATCAAACACTAAAGACCAACCTATGAGTTCTCAAACAAAAAACCAACTCGTGACACTGTCACCTTTGATTCCACCTATAAATGCATAATATCCCACAATAAGCCACAAACCCCATTTCACATTTCCAACCAATTTCATTTAATCAGCCCATTAATTTCATTATTTAGCATTAACCACATTGAACCACAAAACCCACCATCTAAATATATATTAATTATTTCCATTCCATTAACCAAACCAACCCATGACATCTAAAATATTATTAAACATTCATTTATTCCATCGCTACCCGGGCATCTAGAAGAAAACAACCCATCATCCCCAATAATCACACCTTTCCACCCCAAAATCACGGCCAACCAACAATCATCCCCACAATCCCGAACCACACATCATTTTCCCACAAGTACGACCACACACGTCATAGCACATCAAGATCGTTTTTCAGATTTACGAAGGAGATTTTATCACATTCCACTTTATTTCTTTGGGGTGTTATCACACAAGTCAAAATCCTAGAGAAACCATTTTATTAGTCAAATATATGTGGTTATCAAATTTAAATTTTATGGTGATACCAAACAATCAAATCCAAAACAAAAATCATAACACACATATCTAGCATAAACAAATCCCTGAACAACCACAATTTTTAGTGGGGCATCAAGCCCATACAATCTATAATATCACAAATAATATTAAGCTGTAAAAGCATGAAAATCAAACCCCTTTACCCCTTTCAATTTCAATTAGCCAATTATTTATCTTTGATTAATCTAGAACAACCATAAACCATATATAACAAAAGTAAATCCCTCTTGCATGATACTCAATAAAGATAAATGAGGGAATCACTACCTCAAAGAAGCTTTCCAACTCATTGTGCATCGTAGGACGAAGAAGAATGCCTGCAAACCACAACCGCACCATGAGAACCATGAATCAACCTATACCATACCAAGGATCCATAAAAAAAACCTCAAATGCACCCCAAACCAAAGAAAAACCACTGTAGTAGAACCTTAAAGAAGAACGAAAGGAAACAAGTGAGAATGAGAGGAGAACTCGCCACAGATCGAAGACGGGATCCCAAGGATCTATCCCCTTCGAAAGGAATCTCTAAACATAGAAGGATAATGTCATAGAATTAATGGAATGAGAGGATGTCCACTAATTTAGGGTTTGAGAAATAACCCGAGTGTCTAAAACCTTTAAAATTGTACAGTATTAGGGAATTACATGACGTGTAATCCCCTTTCACGTTGTGTAATCCTGAGATTCCAGGTTCCACTGAAAAACACATCACCTTTTTATTACTTAACCCTAAAAACCTACATGCCATGAACCTACCATATACAATCCATGAAAACAACTTTCATTCCATTTAATATACTTATATGATGTGTATTTCCTGCAGTAGTTCTGTTGAACCTCCATTATCCACCAAAAACTCCCATAACCTCCCCCAAAAAAACTCCAAAAACCAAAATCAGAAAAGAAATGGACTGAGAGGGTATGGATCATTACATCATATACCTCTCAAATTATTCTTTCCCTCAGGAATAAAAAACCAAGCCTAGAAGAAAAGGGGTATGAACAACCACCCTGTGAGATACCTCTCAAGGATATCATCATACCTCAAACGCTACCAACATCCAAACATTCCAAACCAAATGACCACAAACATACCACACAACTTAATCAGCAAGAAAACACAACTAAAATCTATCTCATATCACATAACCACACTTCCACACAACCACTACACAACCAAAAAACTATACCATCTCAAACACATGAATTAGGGAATTTTATCCTTCGTGTCAAGATATTATCCGCTCTGGGCGGCACTGACTCGCCTGCATGGGTTTAATCGCATCATAGTTAATGTGTCTCGATTAATAATTGGGTCCTCCCCTTTTTATTTGCTAGGAATTTATCAAACATCATACCAAACACATCAAAAACCAAGGAAAATATCTCATCTGATAAAACAAAGTTCAAATATCACATCACAAAGCAGAATAGACCAAAACAAAACTCAAAACAACTCTGGGTACTAGGAACACATATGAATTTCTCACTCCCAAGTACTCTAATCTAGGAAACCGTGACTCCACAACACACAAACCAAATAAATGGTTCGTCCATGCAGTGCCTTCTCCTAATGATCCTGGATCTCTACTGGACACTCTACAAATATTGAGTCATCCTCGATACCCAACTCTCTCCAGTCATGTACGTGGGAGTCATCATGAAGATATTGATGAATCTGAGAGATGTGAAAGACGTCATAGATCCTCTCAAACTATGGTGGAAACACCAACTAATACGCCACCTTTCCAACTCACTCTAACACCTCAAAGGGCCCAACAAACCTGGGAGAAAACTTATTGTAAAGACCTGAACTCACACTTCTGGATTCAGTACTAAAATATGTTGTGTATTTTTTTATAAGAGTTAACATAAAAATACACAGTACATTATAAAACTGAGGACCCTTTTCAGTCTAGGTTCTAGATAATTAGATAATAACTTACATACATTGAATTAGAGTTTACAAAAAAATAATTACAAAATAACTAATCAGATTCATCTGCATTAGCAACTTAAATATCCTTTGAACTTCTAAGGAATCATGTGAATTTTTTTTAAAACTTGGGATGATCACAAAAAGCTCATTAAGGGTTATAAAAATAATAAAATGAACTGTTATTACATAAATACTTATAAAAAAATTCTTTTGAATGTAAACTTAATAACATTACTTAAAAAAACAAGAGGTTCCCATAAAAGCATCGAAAGTATAAATAAAACATATTGGTAACTTGGGTCATAACTTACTTAATATTTTAAACATAATTTCTACCATATGATTTGTAACCCTCATTTCTACCTTATAATATAACCCCCATGGCTACCTTACAATATAACCCTCACGGCTACTTTATGGTGTAACCATCGCAGTTACACTTGGAGTAACCATACGGTCGACCTACAACATAATCATACCTAATGCATTGGGGAGAGATATAGGTCCCATCCTTAATCATAAAAAATTCCCAAGAACCATAACACAATCATAAAAGAAGAATATTTTTAATAAAACATTCCATTTGAATTTTGTAAAAATGGAAGTTTAAAAGAGTATTTTAAAAGAAAAGTCCCATACAAATATAATATAATTGATGTGATAATTAATAGAATGGAAGTAATATGGGTATAAACTATAAATAAAAATAATAAAACGCAATATAAACAAAACTTAATCACACAAATGATATTAATACCACATAATGAATAAAGTATAAGGTTAACCCAAAGAATGGAAATTGGGTTAAGAATTCCCTCACCTTGAGTTCATATTACCTCAAACGTGATTAAACATCATATATAATGGTTTAAAGAGTGTTATTAATACTTTATAAAAGAATAATAATTTTTATAAAACCTTATATGATCCTTTTATAACATCATTCTACACATTTATTAATAATATTTTGTTATTTACATTGTTTCAGGTGCGTTCTTTACAAGGTTTCCATGGTTGGTTCATAACGAATTTTATTTTCTAATGGAAGAAAAACTTAAGAATTAAAATGAGATGTAATTAATTTTTTTCCATAATATTAAATGATACCATTAATAATTTTTTAATCATATATGATGATGAATCATTAGATAAAATATTAATGATGTTTAGATCATTTTGGCACTTCTTCGATAATCATGAACTTGTTTCATCATGTACCTTTAATATTATGAATATAAATTAATTAAATAATGTAATAGAGGTAATATCATACATTTTAAAATATGTTTCAACCATTAAAATGGTTTTACAACCATATTTGAAGAAATTAAAGGAAATTGAAGACACATCGTCCCTGATGTCGGTAAATCGACACATCACGGACGATGTTTTTATTTTTAGAATAAGAGGGAGGGGAGAAGAATTAAAATGATGAATTGTTCAATAAAAATGATAAAAATACTATATATATAAGATACTGGATATTTCATGTCTATTGGATAAGATTAGGTAAAGAGAGTATAAGAAAAGAAAAAATAATTGAAAAGAAAATACAAGAAAATAAAAGAGGATTTTTACCTCTTGATACCTTCTCCTTGAGATCCTCCTTAAGGCCTTTGGTTTTGGCCTTTTGGTGAGACCAATAGGTCTTGTACATGGGTAAGATCCTTGGAAAGAAGATTGGGTAGAATTTAGATAATGCACAAAGCTTGAGAGGTGTGAGAGGAAGACACGGGTGAGGGTGGTATTTATAGTGGAGGAGAAGAGGGGTTTTCCATTATTTTAATCATTAGTTTAATATTTTTGCTCAAGAATATGAATAGTATTGATTCATGTGACCCAAAATAGTAAATAGAGAATTTTATTTTTAACTAAGTGTACTTAAATCATCCATGATGCTATGAATAGTGTGTTTAACATATAATGTATATATACAATAAATTACCGTATTTTACTATTCATAAAAAAATCAAGTATTTCAGAAAAATTACAAAAAATCACCCTAACCATTTTTTGATGTGAAGAATTAAAAAATGAGCTATATTTTATCAAAATAATTTTCTAAAAATTTTTAATTTAATTTTTAAATAAAATCATAATTTATTCGAAAAATAGCAATTTTAAAATTATTACTCATTTTATAACACCATGAAAAATTAATCATGGTCTCATAAAATTATATTATAACCATAAGAAAATAAAATAATAATTTGTGATTACATTTTATGAAAATAAATTTTCATTTAAATCATTTAATTAATCATAAAATTGTAATTAAATATTTATGAATTATAAAAATACCAACACTTATATATTGATCATATTGTCATTTATAAGATTATTTTTTATTACACATTCAATGGTGAGTTTACTATTCATTTGGACATTTTTCTATTCATAAGGGTCATATTACTATTCAAAAGGTTAGCATTACTATTAATAAGGGTACATTACTATTCATAAGGGTAAGTTACTATTCACCGAAAATTAAGTTGGTTCTATGAAACTCCAAATAACTTACTGATCGCAACTGTGTATGTCTATTTTTTAAAATTAAAAACACATAAGTGGAAAAATTATGTTTAATGGCTAGGATATAAAGGTCACGTAGTATTGAGTAGTTCATTTAAGCACATAGTGTTTCCTTTTAAAATCCCATGATGTTACACTTACTCCCTTTGCCAAATATCTGATTCTTGTTTCGATGGGAAAACTTCAAGAAAATGTGGTCCCTGACCTTGAACTCCGATGTCATCCTTATGAAATCAACATAAGACTTTTTCCGGTCTTGATTTTCTTTCATCATCTCATGAATGAGATGAACTTTCTCTATCGTGATCTGCACTGCATTGAGACCAATAATGGTTATCTCCCCAACCTTCATCCAGTACAACGGAGAATGACATAGTCTCCCATATAAAACCTCAAACGGAGCCATACTAAGGGAAGAGTGATATCTATTATTATAAGCAAACTCTACCAAGGTTAATTGTTCTACCCAAGATCTACCAAAGTCTAAGATACATGCTCACATCATATCCTCCAGTGTCTAGATAGTCTATTCTATTTTCCCATCTATCTGAGGGTGAAAAGTAGTTTTGAGGCATAACTGTATGCCAAAAGCATGTTGCGGTCCCCTCCAAACTCATGAGGTAAAATGTGCATCCCGATATGAGATAATGGACCTCAGAACCCCATGACACTAAACCACCTCATCCACATACCTCTTATCCAAATCATCCATTGTTACCAACTCCTTGATCACTAAGAAGTGGGCCGATTTTTTCAACTAGTCCACTATTACCCAGATAGCATCATAACCTCCCCAGTATCTAGGTAACCCTATGAAAAAATCCATTGATATGTCATCCCATTTCTACTTGAGAACATCCAAGAGCTGTAACAAACCACCAAAAACATGATTCTCAACCTTTACCTACTAGAAAACAAAGAACTTTACCACAAACTCTACCACTATTTATTTCATCTTGGGCAACCAAAATTGAGTCCTTAATCCATGGTACATCTTAGAAATTATTGGGTATACCGCTAAGGGTGATCTGTGAAACTCAAGAATAACTCCCTTGTGCATCACTACTGGAAAAAACATACTTACTCGATATAACATCTAGTTTTGACTATCCTCTGACCATCCCTCCAGAGTATCGCCATGGCCAATATGATCGCAAATACCTCTTCCTCCAAATCTCCCCACCGAGACTCCTTTATCTACTACATCAGATAAGACTGCACCATCATCTGAAACAAATAGCCTCTACCACCATCCACCCTTGTATTTAATTTCAAGGTGGTAAAATCCTCCATTTCTCTCCAATCATCCATATACTCCCAAAAAACACCCTTTCATGAATTGATTCTCAAAGCATTGGCCATGACATTCCCCTTTCCTAAAGTGTAGGAGATCTCAAAATCATAATCCTGAAGAAACTCCATCCACCTCTGCTGCCATAAGTTCAGATCACGCTAATAAAATACATACCTCCAACTCTTATGATCCATGAAGACCACAAAGCACTCCCCAGTGAAGTAATGTTGCTGAAACTTCAGCACAAACACAACTGCTGCTAGCTACGAATCATGGGTGGAATAGTTACATTCATGAGAGCACAACTTCCTAGACCCATAAGAGATCATCACCTTATACTACATCAATATACACCCTAATACTAGATAGGAAGCATCACAAAACACCACAAATGCCATCCCTTCCTCAGGAAACTAGAGCATTGGAACACTAACCAACTTTCTCTTTAGGTAACTAAACACTATCTGACACTGATATCTCATCACAAAAGCTTGGTATTTTCTAGTGAAAGCTATTAAAAGGGATAAAACTCAAGAGAAATTGGGTAAAAACATCTGATAATAGCCTACGAGACCAAGGAAACTGCGAACATCCACCACATTCTTGAGTGTCATCTAGGAAAAAACTACTTCAATATTTGACAGTTTTACTTTCACACCCTACTAAGACACCACATTCCTGAGGAAATGAACCTATTGTGTCCAAAACTTACACTTGGACAACTTTCCATAGAGTTGGTGGCGTCAAAGAACATGAAAAACAGTTCTGAGATTCTCATCATGCTCCACCTCTATCTTCGAGTAGATTAAGATATCATCGATGATTACAATGATGAACCAATATAGGAACTCATGGAACATGGAGTTTATAAGCCCCGTGAACACAGTTGGTGCATTCGTAACACCAAATGTCATGAATACAAACTCAAAGTGACCATACCTACATCTGAAGGTAGTCTTCAGGATATCACCCTCCTTCACCCTCAACTGGTGATATCTAGACTGAAGATCAATCTTATAAAACCAACTCACCCCTCTTAGATAGTCAAAAATATTTTCTATCTTTGGAATAGGGTAACAATTCTTATCCATCACCTTCTTGGAGAACAACACTAGAGCACCCCATGGAGACACACCAGGCTAGATAAAACCCTTATACATCAGATCATCTATCTGAATCTACAACTCCCACAACTCTAAAGGTGTCATCTGATAAGGATCCATAAAAATCAGAGAAGCATCGGGCTGTAAGTCTGTCCAAAACTCAACATCACGTCGAGGGGGAAGCATCACAAAATCCTTTAGGAAAAAATCTAGGAACTCTCTAACAACCCTGGGGACCTATACTATCCCATCATACATTGTTTCTACTAAGAACTCATCAAAAAAGTAAATAAGGGGCTCCACACACCTATTTCCCACCTGACAACTCTTCTCACCAACAAAAACCACATGTTGAACATCCACATCCAAAAACACAACTCTCTCCCAGAAGCAGTCAATAATATAACCTATGGAATAAAACCAGTTGGTGTTAATTATGACATTTTATGGATTCATTTGTAGTAAGAAAACATCCAAATGGGACTGATGCGGCCCCATCATCAGTTTACACCCCTAACACACATCAAACAAGCTAGTCTAGAATCTGACTGGCATAGTCAATACTAGGGATATTGGAATCATATCTATGTTTAGTCCCAGAGCATGGGCTAGAGTGGGTGTAATAAAGGAGTTCAAATTTCTTGAATCAAACAAGGCACAAACAAGAGTACTAAACAAACTAATTGTACCTTTGATGATCTCTAACCCCTATAGGACTACTGCCTCCACTACATGAAAATGACCATGCTCAAATCCTATACCTCTCTGCTAATGAACACCTCCATGGACATGCTCGGGTTATAGTCCCTAAATATGAAGAATATCCTGAGGTTGGCCTCTACCTATTCCATCTCCCATCAAAAAAGAAAAAACCTACTTCCCCTGCTACTGAAATGGTCTCACTGGAAACTGATACTAAGGATGGAGCTGAAAATATCCACCTCCACCAAACTAAACTCGGGGAACCACTGGGAACTAGTTCTAGCAATTTCCATGAACCCCACAACCAAAACACACTAGAATAAAACTCCCAGGAAAAGCAAGGAAACCAATGGCCTCAAAAGACTAGAAAGGAAGCTGCTGAGGTTGACTCTCTGTCGGTTGAAACCTCAAAGGCCTAAGACCCACCACTAATAACCCTTCCCCTAGAGGAACCCTATTGGTACCCATATTGAAACAAACCTCCTCATGAGTGTATCCTCTCAATCACCTCTTCCTTCTTCTAACCCTCCAAATATGTTGGCAATGTAAAAGGAGTTACTACATACTGGATAGAAAGATGGAGTACCTCTTCAAGACATCTATCATGAGACTCCTCATCCATAAAAATATCTAGAGTAAAATGAAAAAGGTCCTTGAACTTGATTCCCATATCCTGTACTGACATGCACCCCTACTGAAGAGAAAGAAGCTCTTACCTCTTTACTGCCTTAATGGTTGAAGAAATGAACTCTACCCAGAACTCCTTTTGGAAGTCAACCCACAAAACATTTACCTCCTTCTGATCTCCCAAATATAGTGTCCCCCATTGATGTGTAGCTACCTGTATCTGACTGACTTCCAAAGGGACCTAGTACTCCATTGGGGCCTGGGTCAAACTAAAAGTGATCTCGAGCTCCTCCAACCGGCTCTCTATCTCCACTTCTGAAACACTACCCTCTCAATTCCCCAAAGCCCATTACTGGAAAGTGTTCAGTTTTCTCTACCACTGATCATCCTCCTCAACTGGATCAACCCTATAATGATCAACCAGATCAGCCTACTGTACCTCAACTACCTAATCCACACACGCACGATGAACAATATCCATAGCTGAAAGGAAAACAAAGATTTCCTAATCCTGGTAGTGTGGAGTTTTATTAAGATTCATTTTAATTCATTTTATTTACTTCATCCATTTTAACCTTCCCAAAAAAATCCAATTCAAACAAGAACACAAGTCATTATGATGCATGTACCTATCCTAGGTCTCTACCCTTTAGGAAGGTTCATCTCACTTGGTCGTTCAATATGCTCAGAGTTTGTACATTGGATCATGGGGGGACTAAAATCTCATTTCCTAGCCAGTATCCCTGACCCATGTCATGTACCAAGGTCAAATTGCACAATTTCCATACCAACCCATACAAACCTCACAGTTCCAAACTCCAAACTTCATCCTATATCTCAACCAACACCTTTTATACCACTTTGACATAACCCCCTCCCTCCAAAGATACCACAATGAGGGGAAAGAGATAATTACCCCCGAGTTCTGACTCTAGTAGGCCCTGGGTTGGTGAATAGCACCAAGGGTATACAAATATCACAATATGGGAGGAATTACTCTTTATAATAAAACAAGACCGGGAGATAGAATGAATCATCCACAACAACACCAAGACATAATATAAAATAGAAACCCAAACCATCCCATGTTCATGTATAAATAGAACTAATATAAGTAAAATTATCCCAAGTAAATACCCAAAGTAAAGATAAAGAAGGAACACAAAAACTGTAAAGGATCTGAGCTCGTAAGGTCCAGCACAGTCCATGAAATCCTCCTGGAAACCTGAAAATATTTGTATATATATAGGGTGAGTATACAAGTATACTCAGTAGGAAAACAAAAGTCTCTCATTCACATTTGAAAGAATCATACTAATGAACCTGTGAGAAAACAATAGAACCAAATAGCACCTAAATAGGAATTCTAACCATCCCAACCCCACTAAGTCACAATCACCAAGTAATGTACATCAAGTAATATAATATAAAGTAAAGAACATCGATGATAGGGTACCTCACACCACTTTCCCACTGATTAGCCGCTCTCACACCCCAATAATAAATGTCCTAGCACTCCCAAATCTTCCAAATATACCACCCAACCACACACACCTGGGCCTCCCAACACATCCCTCCCACACACACCTATGCCTCACAACACATCTCATCCTACTCGCACACACTTGGGCAATCACAACACATCTCATCTCGAAGACACCTAGGAAACATATCACATATCACCCCAAAGACACCTGGGACACATATCACATTTCATATTGAAGACACTTGGGACCACACATCACAACTTTCCCGAATACACCTGGGCCACTATCACCTAGAAGAGGGAGCATGGAAGAGTGGGTGGCTAGTCATCCATACTCCCACCAGGATGTTGGGAAAGACACCCCTGCATGACCATGCAGGTGTTCGACACATAGTGGTTAACATGGGTGGGGTGCATATAGAAATCACAAGGAAAATATAAGTATATATATATAGTATCAAACACTCAAACCCAACCTATTTTTTCTCAAACAAATAACCAACTAGCAACACTATCACCTTTTTTCCACCTCTAAATTCATAACATCCCAAAACAAGCCACAAACTCCATTTCACATTTTCAACCAATTTCATTTAATCACCCCATTCATTTCATTATTTAGAATCAACCACATTTAACCACACAACCCACTATTTAATTATCCATTA
The DNA here is from genome assembly GCA_963277665.1 of Viscum album. Lineage (NCBI taxonomy): Eukaryota > Viridiplantae > Streptophyta > Magnoliopsida > Santalales > Viscaceae > Viscum > Viscum album. The sequence goes on from OY728130.1 coordinate 1,408,949,651, forward strand.
ATCATTTCCATTCCATTAAGCAAACCAACCCATACCATTTTAAACATTATTAAACATTAATTTATTCTATCATTACTCAGACATCTAGTAGGAAGCAACCATATATCATAAGAAACCTGTCATCCCCAACAATCACACCTTGCCACCCCACAAGAACGGGCAACCAACCATCAGCCCCACAAGTTCCAACCACACATCATCATCCCACAAGCACAAGCACACACATCACAACACATCAAGATCATTTTATATATTTTAAAAGGGGGGTTTTATTAAATTCCACTTTATTTATTTGGGGTGTTATCACATAATTCAAAATCCTCAGGCAACCATTTGATTAGAAAAATATATGTAGTTAGAAAATTTCCATTTTAAGGTAAAACCAAACAATCACAATAAAAAAAAATCACATCACACATATAAAATGAAAAAAAATCCCCCAATGGACACAATTTTCAGCAGGGCATTGAGCTTATACAATCCACAATATCACAAATAGTATTATTCTATAAAAACATGTGGATCAAGCCCCTTTACCACTTTAAATTTTTATTAGATAATTATTTATCTTTGATTAAGACGGAACAACCATAATACATAGATAGAAAAAGTAAATCCCTCCCACATGATACACAATAAAGATAAACAAGGGGATACCTACCTCAAAAAAATTTTCCAACTCGTTGTGCTTTGCAGGGTGAAGAAGAACACCCTCAAACCACAAACACACCTCAAGAACCGCAGATAAACCTATACTAAACCAATGATCCATTAAAATGAAACCCAAACACACCTCAAAACTAAAGAAACACCACCATAATGATACCCCAAATAAGAACAAAAGGAAACATATGAGAATGATAGGAGAACTCACCACGGATCAAAGACAAGAGCCCAAGGATCGATCATTGTTAAAAGGAATCTCCAAAAATAGAAGGAGAAGGTCGTCAGACACTTAGAATGAGAGGAGATCTACTTTCATAGGGTTTGAGAAATAAATCAAGCAGTTTAAACCTTTAAAACTATACAATATTGGGGAATTACACGACGTGTGATCCCCTCTCACATCATGTAATCCCAAGATTCCAAGTTCCACTAAAAAACGTGTCACATTTTTATTATTTAACCCCAAAAACCTACACATCATGAAACAAACCTGTACAATCCATAAAAACAACTTTCACATCATGTAATACACTTACATAATGTGTATTTCCTACAGTAGTTCTGTTGCACCTCCAGCTTCCACTGAAAACTCCCAAAACCTCTCCCAAACACCTCCAACAACCAAAAATGATAAAGTAATAGACCATGAAGTCATTGACTATTACATAGATCCATATGGAGTTCAGGAATCAGGTAGTCAGGCTTTAGGTTAGGTGCACGCCATTGAGTTATCGGTTGTAGATCAAGATGAGGAGCTGACTGTAGTTAGAGGTATGTTAGGATTTCGAGCATAGCTAGGTTACTTTTTGGTTTGTGCTTTGGCTGGTTTTTGTGAATGTGGTGTACGAGAAATGATTTTGGTAGGGGTGTCTATGGGTTAGGTTGGGTCGGTTTTGAGGGTTTTTTGGACCTGACCCAACCAAAAATAGGTTGGGTCGGGTCAATTCGGGGGTGTTTTTTATTTTGGACCCCACCCAGCCCAACCCATCTTGGTTTTGGTTGGGTTGGGTTTGGTCGATCGAGTTATATAAAAAAATGGTTTTTTGTACTGCGTCACACGAAGACATATCCTCTCGCTTCGTTTTGTCTTCCTCTACATACTGGAATAACTCAGCTGGATAAATAATCAACCCCAAAATTTGAAGTCAACAACATGAATGATTGGTATTGGTGGGATGACTACAGATATGGGGTCTTTTAGGTCATTATGGAGATGGAGACGGTCTCCACTTTCATAGTGGACACCTCATTGCTGACCACATGCAACTCTAGTTCAAGTTGTACAAGGAGGTGATAGACTCCATAATGGTCTTCTTCTATGAGTTCTTGGAAGTCCCTAAATGGCTAAGCTCCATCATCAGCCGAGCGGTGGACCTCATCAGACTACTCTCAAGAGCATCCTGACTCCCTAACGAACAACATGAACACAAGCATGGTGCGGCTGGATGAATATTGGGTGGTGTTCCTAATGGAGACAATGAAGGGGATAATGGTGATTGATCTGAGGACACTAGAGATGGGGGGGAGGCTAGAGTTTGAAGACTCAGTGGGGGAATGGTGCACTCATCCCACCTCATGGTGACAGAGGAGTTCCTGATGCTAGTGTCGTGCCAGAGCTGGGGACAACAGGGTACACAATGGTGAGGATACGCATAAGGAGCAGGGAGTAGTGGGTGGTGGGGTGAGTGTGGTGTCGAGGAGGAAGGGGGTGCACTCGTTCCCAGTGACACAGTGGTATATAGTGGTGCTAGAGATTCCACTGTGGTATAGTGTGAGGAACCTGGTAGGGGCTGAGCCGACACTACTGTACAAGTATGAGTGGTGGTCGAAGATGAAGGTGGACACAAAGGAGGATGGGTTAGTCTCCAATAGATCCATCTAGGTTCATGGTGGTCACCATGGAGATGGAGGAGGTGGTGGAAAAAGAGAGGGTGTGGTGGATTTGGAATTACAAAGTTCGCACGATGCGGTGGGTGTAGTGGTGGAGGAAGACGACAGTGAGGGTGAGGCAAGGTGAGGAAGCAACATAATAGGTGGATAGGTAATGGGTAATGACACAACATTGGTATTGATGATGGTAGGGGAGGCAAATGTGACGGCGCACGAAGGAGGGAAAGACCAAAGCAGACACAACACAAGGGTCCTCCGTCGGGTCCATTGGGTCAGGTTGGATCATTTTTTACTCAAACTATTACCCAAACCAACCCAACCATGGGTTAACCTATATCAACCCAACCCATGCATATGGAATTTTGAACCCAACCCAACCTGATCGGGTCACGCCAGGTTGGTCGGTCGGGTCGGGTCTAAACACCCCTAGATTTTGGAATAACCAAGTGCTAGTTAGTACGTTGGGATCAATTATTATGTGAGGTATATATATGTATGTGGTGCATATGTATCCAGTCATTGATGTGATGTGAGTTCTATATGAGGTGTGTGGCACCAGGACTTATTGTGGGCATTGATGCGATGCAGGTTCTATATGAGGTACATGACACCAAGACTTATTGTGGGAATTAATGTGATGTGGGTTATATATGGGTGTGTAGGAATCTATGAATAAATATGATGTGGATTTTATATAAGGAGCATAAGCATTAGGATTTTGATGGGCATCTGTTGAGATGCGGTATTTTGTGGGTGTTGTGTATGGCACAAGTACTTATGGGCATCTGATGAGATGCAAGAAATTTTTGGTGTCAAATGTAAAAAAATAATGATTTTATCACCTAGTGAGGTGTAGGGATTAGGATTCATAATGTGAGGAATTTTTATTCTGGAGATGGTCAGTGGACCATCAGATGTTTGTTTTGGGTTAGGAAGTGACTCAGTAGGTAATTCCAAGGGTGGGGAGCACCATCAGGGGAATTGACCTGTGACTGATTGGGGGTAGACTGAGGTGATATAAATTATATGGGTATGTTTGGTACCATATCTAGGTAAGTTTTGAGAGCTCAGGAATGTTATATGTTAAGTTTGGGAGATTCTAACATCCCAGGTTTTTGAATGGTCTGTTTTCTGAGTAAATTTGAACTTTTTGACTTAGGTGAGTGGTACAATTTACTTTTTGGGTTTTGGAACCTAATTAAAAGAGTTTAATTGATCCAAGGCCTTATTTTTAGATTATTTTTAAGTATTTTCAATTTTCTTAGGGTTTCATATGGGTTTTGACAGCGTCGGGCCCCGAAAACCTAGTTTCTATAAAGGGAAAACAGAGGCACATGGTTTAGAAAAACTGTGTGGCCTACCTATAACACTGAAATAGTTTTTCAAAACATTAAGGTGGGGTAACATGACTATATGAGGCCTCTGTAGTTTTTAATAGATGTCTTTCACATAGTTTGTGCATGGTTGGGAAAACCGTGTGCATAGTTTGTGTGTGTGTGGTGCTTAGGTAGAGAACACCACATAGTTGGTGCACGGTTAGCCAAACTGTGTGGTCAAACCATGTGTGTCACTTAAAAGGGTGAAATTACTTTTCTACCTATACTTCTATTTACCTTCCTCCATCCTTTTTTCACTCCACCTGCATGCATAGTAAAGGGAAACCCTCTTTTCCCCTCTTTGAATAATTTGAGATAACTCCTTCGATTGAGCTCCGATCTTTGATTAATTGGTGGCTACAGATTCATATCGGTAATAAATTCAATACACTATATTCTCTTTTCTTTTTATCTCACCATACAGAACTCTAAATCCCTATTATATCTTTTTCCCTATTTTCAAGGTGTTCGTCTAAAATTTTATTTTCTTCTGATTCGACTCGGGTTATAAGATGATATTAGATAAGAAAACACCTACTATTACAAGGTGGGTGGTTACTAGATTTATCCTTGATTTTGTGAGTGTTTTAGGGGTGCGTTATATATACGCCATGTGGGTCAACTGAGCGAGACACTAATAAATTAATGTTTTCTTTTAATTTGGTTGAACTGGTGATGTGAGATTCTTATATTCATGCTCTTGATCCACTATAAATGGCCAAGCTAGGTAAGGGTCTTGTACTAACCTGAAAATTTTAGGGTGAGTGTGTTTATTAAATTAAATTTATTTGTTTAAATTGAATGCATGATTTCCATGGAAACATGACATACATGGCCTAAGGATTGAGGTGGTATTGACCACCTAGACTGAGGCGACATTGTTCATTGGTATGGGATTGGCCTCAGTAACATGGGGTGTTTTTGATCACTAAGTTGAGGTGAGATGGTCATTAGGCTGAGGCGATGAGGTTTTCAAGTTGAGGGTATGGCTCTCAAGACTTGATATAGTGTTGACCATCGAGATTGAGTGACATGGTAGTGGGGGAACAAGGTGCCAGATGATGTGGCTTAAGATGTTTGGTGATTTTCACTCATTTTTTTGTTGGACGACATGCCATTAGAGTCATGTGCACATATAAAGGGATCATATTGAGGTGGTGTTGACCACTCATTGTGGGTGGAGGACCCTATTGACTATGTGACTTAGGTGATGGTGTTCACCATCTTATTTGTTTGGGGTGCTCATTGTATAAAGCCATATGGATGGAGATGGACCATCAGTTGACTGTGATGAAACTGTCAATTAGGGACTAAGGCTCACTATGATACTTGATGCCATCAGTCTGGGACTTGGGAGGATGGACATCATCATGCCTAGGGACGTTGGTTGTTAAGTCAATGGTGATATATATTGTATTAAAGATATCATTGTGCCTCAGGACGTCAGGCTTCAAGCTGATGGTATTTTTCTAAGCTGGTGTCCAAGGGACCATGGACTTGTTTGGGTGTGTCGTTTAAACATCGGGTTTCATGATTGAGGGCATGAGGTGCTAGTGTTATATTTTAGGTGAAACTTAAGGGTTCACCTGGGTTGATCCTGTCAAGGGATGACTTGGGCACTAAGACATGTATCCTCACCACTACAGTTATATATATACATTCAAGTGTTATAAGCTATATATATAACTATGGGCACATATTTAGAGATTATCCATGATGGTTGAAGTAGGTGATCAATTCCTTATGGCTAGTGAGTCTAATGGAATCACATTATTTATTAAATGTGTGTGTGCTTCCTTTGTATTATTATTAGCATACACCTGCATAGTTATAGATGTAATATAGACAGACGTTGTTGGTGGCCTACTGAGATTTATTCTCACACCCTACGTGGGCCCTTCAATATGTGTGTAGACTTTATGTCTATAAGATTAGGTAAGGGGATGATCTTGGGATTTGGACCTTAGTGATCATGTTGTGCCTCTTAGCATGGGATGGATGGTGAGGGACCATGGTGGTTCCTACATTAGCTGAAGTTCCCTTCTTGTTCAGCATGCTTTATATATGTATGTATTGATGGTTAGCCACAGGCAACCCTATTTGTTTATTTCTATGTGTGACCTTTTATGACTTGGAATGTGTTATCTGCAAATGGTATTTATTTTTGTTGTTGTTTCTTTATGCTTCTGCTGGATTGTGTTATTGCTTATGTTGTGTTATGGTCCTTTTATTGCTATATCTATATATGGACCATTATTATTATCACCACCTGAGGCTATAGTCTTCCCACTATCACCTCTTTATATCCTTACTGTTATTTAGTAGCCTTTTTCATATGGGGAGGCGTGCTTAAGGCTTAGTGGTCAACCGGCCTAGAGCACTGCTTAAAGTGGCATTCATGTCAGGGCGCTATAATGTTTATGTATGTGTATATGCATGTATGTGTATATGTGTGTGTATGTGTAATGTATGTGTATGTGAATGTGAATGTGTACGTGTATGTGTATGTGTATGTGTATGTGTATGTGTATGTGTATGTGTATGTGTATGTGTATGTGTATGTGTATGTGTATGTGTATGTGTATGTGTATGTGTATGTGTATGTGTATGTGTATGTGTATGTGTATGTGTATGTGTATGTGTATGTGTATGTGTATGTGTATGTGTATGTGTATGTGTATGTGTATGTGTATGTGTATGTGTATGTGTATGTGTATGTGTATGTGTATGTGTATGTGTATGTGTATGTGTATGTGTATGTGTATGTGTATGTGTATGTGTATGTGTATGTGTATGTGTATGTGTATGTGTATGTGTATGTGTATGTGTATGTGTATGTGTATGTGTATGTGTATGTGTATGTGTATGTGTATGTGTATGTGTGTGTGTGTGTGTAGATGTATGTCTATGTGTATGTATGTGTGTATGTGTATGTGTGTAACATGTATCTATTTATTCATTTAATATTATTTATTCATGTTTAATATTTCTCTATTTTTAATATTTTCTGTAATTTATTCATTTTCAATATTTATTCATTTAATATTTTTGTAATACAATCAATTTTGATAGTTATTTATTCCTTTTTAAATATTAATATTCAATAGTTTTAATATGTATATAATTTATGCAATTAATAATTATTCATTTTTATTTTAATATATTTATATTTAAATCCTTCTACAATTATTATTTATTCATTAATAATCAATACTTCATTATAAATCTCTTATTTTTAAATTTCATTTTTAATATTTTTATTATTTTCTTTTAATATTTGTTCATTTTTAATATTTCATTAATTTATATAATTAAAATTATTAATTCACTTTTTAATATTTATTCATTTATCATTATCTGTTCATTTTAATACTTCTTTACTTTTAATATCTTTTTAATTTATTCATTTTTAATATTTATTAATTTAATATTTCTATAATTTATTCATTTTTAATATTTATTTATACAATTTTATTTATTAATATTTAATGTTTTAATATGTTTATAATTTATATAATTAATATTTATTCATTTTTTATTTTAAATCTCTTCTATTTAAATGCATTTTTAGTATTTATTCGTTTTCATTTTAATATTAATTCATTTAATTTTTTTTTCAAAATATATAATTTATATAATTTTTTTAAAATATTTTTATGACTTACATAATTAATATTATTTATGAATTTATAATAATATTAATGCATTTATCATAATATTATTACATTTATTAATATATTTAATACAAACAAAAAATATATTTTTTTTTAATATTTTTGTAATTTATTTATTTTTAATATTAGTTATTTTTTCTTATTAAGTAATTTTTAATATTTATTTTTATATAATTAGTAATTTATTGTAATTTTTAAATTTTATTTTCCATCGATATTTGTTAGTGTTATGTGAAGCTCTGATAAATACAATATTATCAACACTAGTAAAAAGCGTTGATAAAACCTCTTCCCCTATTTTAAAAGAATCCAAATTGAGATCGCCCCACTCGCGTCATTCAAGCTCTCATGGAAGGAAAATTCTATAGTTACCTCTTTCAAATCTTTCAGCCGAATAGAACCATAAATTTAAGGTATGTTATTCCTTACTCAATTTTAATTGACCTTTCATCACTTTTCATGATTTTTTTGTTCTTCTCATTGGGAATTTCTTGTATGCATGATGTTTTTGCGCTATTTTCACAATTTTTGTTTCTTCTCCTTTCTTCTTATCTCGGGATCGATGTTTGGCCCCTTGCTCAGATAATATTTTGTTATTCTTCTTCTCATCAATGTTTTTCCCCTTGTTTTCATAATTTTTTGTTCTTCCTACTTTAATAATTTTTGTTTTTCAATACTTTGACTTATTTTCATAATAATCTATTTTTTTCTTTCTATTAATTTTAAAAAACTCTCATTAGAATTTTTCCTGATATTAATGTTTTTTTTCTTTGACATAAGATGTTTTATATTGGACTCCATGTATTGTATATTCAAAATCAATATTAAAACATAAAGGCATTCAATATGATCAAATGAATTAATGAGAAACCAAAAAACATGGGTATTAAGGTGTATATGTTGGGGATATTGATCATTTTTATTATATTTCATGAATGTTGGGTGTTGGGTGTGTTTTTTGATGTGTACTATTTGGGAATAAAAATGAAATTGGTGAATGTAAAGAATCATCTTCATATGTGAAGTAGAGTAATGGTTATTTTTAACCATAGGAACCTACAATATACCTTTTCCTAGTGGATTGATTTCGGGATTATAAAATTGATACTAATTTCCCACCATAAGGAATTTGATTTGTGTTTCTTTTTTGTAATAATAAAGGTTTTTTAAGGATTAATAAAAAACTTCCAATTTACAAAAATGAAATTTTTCATGGTGGTATATGTGTTTTTAAAGTTTTATATATCCTAGAATTTAAAATATTCTTATAATGAATAAAATAAGATAGTCAATGTTAACGATTAAATATCACTTTTATCATTACCACCTAGATTATAAAAATGAAAAACACGTTCAATGACCCCATAAATATACATTTTCATAATTATTTTATCATGAATAATTTGATATGTTTGAATCTTTTTAATTAGTAAAAATGACTATAATTTATTTTACAAAAGTAAAAGTGATATAGTGAGTTATTTTCCCTCAAACATACATATGTGTGTGGATCAATAAGTACACAAGAAAGTGGAGGTTTAAAGTACTTTGTTACCTTTATGAATGATTTTAGTATATATAAATATGTATTTATAATGAAACACAAATATTGAATATTTGAAATGTTCCAAAATATCCAATAACTTGGTAAAAAATCATGGAAGTGTTATTAAATTGTTTTAACCAAATTGAGGGAGTGAACACCTAAGTGAAGAGTATGCCAATTTGTTAAGGGGGTGTGATATTGTATCATAAACCACTCATTTGGAAATACCATATTATAATAGTGTATTAAAAAAAAAAAATTTTGAACATAGTTCAACCAATGATAATTTAAGATTGAGCTTCTTATATTAATTTGGGATTATGCTCTTGAAATAATAATATTCACAGTTAACCAAGTTTTATTAATGGAAACTCAAAATGCACCATATGAGATGTAAAATTGAAAGCATCTAGATTTTTTATAAGTATTTTTTCTTAAAGGTAACCTCTAATGAATTCTGATGACCTTGATGACCTTTGATTAAGTGAACTAACTAGAGATGGTGATATCTATTTTAAAAGTTTACATTATTATCCCCCTTGATGAATCCATTTAAAAAAGAACTATTTATGATATGTGACTTCTCATAATTAAAAAATTAAGTGTTATAATACTTTGAATTTATATAATTCTTGGTCTTAATATGTTCTAAAAAGTTATTTATACAATGAAAATTTATATAAAATATGATGATTATATGTGTGTATACATAAAGAATAGAATTTTAGGATTCGAAGATCATAAATTTTGTGTTTTTTTGTTAAATATGAATATTACTGAATCAAATAGGATGTATATGAATAAAAAATAGATGGATGTTAATTATATGAAAAAAGAGTATAAGGATGAGGTTAAAGAGTTCATCAAGTTTTCAAAAGATCATGCATATGACCCTTATCAAATCCTTTATTTATGTTTATGTTATTGTTATTCAGGATTAATTAGCCTAGAGGAGTTGGAAGAGAACTTGATATGTCATAGAATAGATCAAATTTATAAATGTTTGACTAAACATGAGGATGAACTGAATGTAGCTAGTGGATGGGATAACATCGTATTTTATGGATCATCTAATATGATTATAAGTGTTAATGATGATGAAGATCATATTGAGGATATGATTACAGGTGTAAACGATAATGAAGATCATATTAAGGAAATGACATTGACAGTTGAAGATGAACTCTATGATTTTCCAATGTTGTTTTAAAAGTTAAAAAGTTGTGCAAAGATTTCATTGTATATTGGTTGTACTAAATATACAACCTTTTTAGTCATACTAAAGATATATAATGTAAAATTTGGAAACGGATGGAGAGACACTAGATTTAATGAACTAATTTCTCTCTTGAATGATATTCTACTAGAAGATAATGAGATTCCTTGTCGAATATATAGCACTAAATGAAATTTGTGTTTAGTGGGTATGATCTTTAAAAGAATACACGCATTCCCAAATGACTATATATTTTTTTTCAAGGACCGTGAATCACTTAAAAATGCCCAAAGTGTGGTGTATCTCGATACAAGAAAGATGAATCGATTGCCACAAAATTTGTATGGTACTTTATAATCATTAAAAGGTTTATGTGCCTATATAGAAGTGAGGAGGCTGTAATGAAATTGACATGGTACACATGTAGAGACCCGTATCTTGACGTACATTGACTTTACATTACTTTTGCGGAATACTTAGTACATAACAAAAACACACACACAAGGATCGTAATAGTTTAGTGTCTTTGGAAACTCGGAACGTAATCTTCTAATCGTGGTGAAAGATCTTCAATATCTCCCATAAAGATCTTCCCCTTTTTTTTACCTAAAAACCTTTCTTTATATCCTGGGGAAAAGAAAACATAAAAGGGTGAGCTCAAATTCTTAGTAAGGGTAAACAAAATAAATATCAATCACATCATATACATAAGAACATAGCCTTTAGAAATCTTAACCTGCAAAAGAGCTCATAATATCATAACATGGGATAAATCATAGAAGTGAAAATGAGATCCCCATAATCATAACATAAAACTTGAAACTTTGTGGCATGCACACATAATCATGGAAAATCATTTCTTGTTAGTCATGACTCATTGCCAAGACTATCTTAGTGGACAAAGTCCCTTTCTGAACCGAGTTCACTCCTCGTTTCAGTCCTGTATCACTGAACCGAAATAACCTTCCGTTCCAGCCATGTCTATCTCATGAGATATAAAATCATTACCCAATGCATTGGAGGGAGATATAGGTCCCACCCATCTTATAATGAATCCTTTCTTATGTGTGCCACATAATCATAAAATATACATCATCGCATAACACATGTAACAAAAATGGGATTCTTGAAACATCATGACATCATAAATCAATTGATATAAGATAAAGGAATTCATAAACATAATTACATCACAACATAGTCAAATCAATGTAAAAATATGGATAGAAACAGAACCCTTTATTATCTTAGATGGAAAATAATTTTGATAAAACACTTGAATTGAATTCTTGAGGAAAATATCCTTTCTTCTTCAAAATCAATTTCTTTTCACAAAACATCACGCAATTTTAAAAGAAAGAGATTTTATTGAAAATAGTCATGAAATCTTTTAGAGGAAGCTTCATTAAAATAAGGCTTTATAAAACAGTAGAAATCCGTTCGTGCCGTATAAGTTAAAAAAAAACATTCTTCGTACTTTTGTCGGAAAAGTCAAAAAGTACCTCGTACGACAAAATATTCCTTTCATACATATTACTAAAAACTCACCGAAGGGTAAAAATGGATTTAAACAATTGTAGGTGGATGGAAATAATATTACATATTGATGAAACATGGATGTGGATGATAAAATACACCCCATTAAATACTTACGAATAAACAATCTCGGATAAAAATGAGATTGTGATATTTCCCTTACCTTAGGTCCGACTTGCTTTGTAAGTGTCCGAACCTCCTGTATAATGATTTAAATCATGTTATTGACTTATTACAGAATCATATTCATTGTTATGATATCATATATGGTTCACTTATGACATTATATTACCCGTTCTTTTGTAAATTCCATGTTAAAGAAGCGTTTTGGGTAAAATCGTTTCATTTATCTTAGGTGTTTTGACTTGTTGTTCTTGACATCACTATTACTTATATCATGATTTACTTACTTCCAGAATATAAAATATGATTTATATATCATATATATTCAGTATATATATATATATATATAATAGATAGATGAAAAACACCGTTCATGGAGACGGTAGTCCGTACGTACGCATGAACGCTGTTTTACTTTCCTTATTATCTTGAAATGGAAGTAAGTAGATGACATACATATATATATATATATACATAAATCCAGTAACTTTATAATGTCATATATTTCATTATTATTTTTTATATATACTTTATAATCATTCTTTAAATGGTTAACATGGAGAATGAATCTCATCGCGTCGTGGAGACGGTAGTCCGTACGTACGCACGAGCGATGATATCATTTCTATAAATATTGAATTGAATTGGAGTGGATTATACAATATATCAGAATCAATATGATGTTGTAATAACTATGTATAGTTATTCTTTACACCATTATACCCATCCATGTAAGGTGGTGGTGGAAAATAGATTACACCACGGCGTGGAGACGGTATTCCGTACGTACGCATGCGCGGTGATTTCTTTTTCCGTAGGATGGATAGATGGTGAAATAGGGTTGTTTCATACTTATAATAACATATCAGTATATGAGTGATACTGATGTTATTACTTTATAATGAAACAACCTAAGAAGAAGAAGTGGAAGAAGAAATAAAGATGAAAGAATTGGTAACAGTAATTACCTCTTCTTTGAAGTGCCTCTTTGAGACCTCCTCTTAGGGCTCTAAAATTGGTCTTTGAGGAATACCAGAACCTCTAGGATGTTGCTAGGGAAGTGGAGAAGAGATTTTGGCAGGGGTTGGCCGAGCTTGAATGCTCAAATTGGTGTGAGGAGGAGGGGGAGGAGGTGTCCTTTTATAAGGGAGGAGAGGGGCACCTTAGGAATATCTCAAAATATTATTTTATATTAAAGTCAAAATCGGTTTATAATGGTTCCAAAGGGTCTTATTTCGAAGCTAAAGTGGGGATGAGTAGAAATCCTATCAACCAATAGAATTTAGACAAGTTTAGGATTTTATTTTAACCTTATCAATTAGATTTAACTCTAAGATAAATAATTTAACTTTTACCGTGTCTTTTTGTTTTCTTTCACTATATGGTTAATACACTTACTATAACATGCCAAACGAACCCAAAATTGTATATTATTAATAAATATATCCTTATCTAAGTCATTTGGCCTAACCTTAGATTTTTAGGAATAAAATAACAGTTAATAATATAATATTTTATTTAAAAACTATTTTGTGTCAATTTTGACACTATTTGATATATGATTTTTGTGAAAGTCATAACAGAATTAAATGTTCGAACCAAGTTGATTAAATCAACATTAATATATCATAGTAACCTAGAAAATTAGTGTAATTCATAAAAAATCTCAAATTACATTTATTTTAGTGTTTATAACATCAATTATGTCAATATTTCATTAATAAGATAATTACTGCATCATCGTTGTGTCATAAATAAATTAAATTATTTGATGTCTAAAAATTACAAATAAAATACCATCATGTAGGAAATCTTTTTAGCTTTCTAATGAATATTTACAATCGAATTTATCTTATGTATAACCCCATATTAAAAATGATTTACTCATTAAACTTTGATTTTAACTATTTTAACCTTTCTTTAAATAAATTAATAATAAATGTCCTAATCTAATCCAAGTGGGCCTAAATGGTCATATTTTATTCCTAAGTTTGTTTTTGGTCGAATTACACTTGTCCAATAGAATTAGGACATGTGTTTGGGTAATAGTAATATCATATTTACCCTTAGTTACCCTATTTACTATTAACCGCGGTAAAAAAAGTAAAAAGTTACTATTCACCAAAAAATTATTTTCATCTCATTGAACCACATTTTAGTCCTTGATATTAACTGTGTCTCTCGGATTTTCGAAATTCCATTCACAGAAGCGGTAAAATTAAGTTTTATGCAAAATTCAGTTTTTAACCTACCACTTAGTAGTTTCACTATTCATCAAAAATTGATGTTTTTCAGAACAATGCCAAAATTTCATCCTAAGCTATATTTTATATTCCGAATTCAAAAATAAAGTCTATTTTACCAAATTCATAACATAGAAGTTGCATTAATTAATTTTATAATTAAATCCCGCTGTTAAAACAAATAGCGTGTTTTTAAGAAACAATATATATCAAAAGATTGACACCTGATTATGTCTGGTTTAAATGTGAAATTACATCCAATGACCAACATTGTATTAAATTGTAAAAATATATTCTAAATATACTTTAAAACAACTCAAATTAATAATTTATCACTATTAATTATTTTGATTAAAAAAGTTGTTTTTTAATTATAATTTAGTAATTTTCACTATTCATCAGAATATGAAAGTTATCCGAAAAGTACCAAAATTTCATCTTAGGCTAAATTCGATACTCCGAATCCAAAAATGAAGTCCATTTTGAGAGCTAAAATTTCTAAAATTTTAAAAAGTGGTTATTACTATTCATAACGGCTAGTTTTAATAATATCTTAATAGCATATCGTTGTTTAGCGAAACTTGGTGTTGCGTACAACACACGCTATCGTGTAAGGTCGCGATTGCGTGTAATGGAAGGAAAGTCAAGGATGCGTGTTGTGAAAGCTCCTTTTGGTGTAGCGTACAACACAAGACATTAATAAAATTAAAAAGAATATTTTTTATAAAATCTTGGGCTGTTACATTCTACCCCCCTTAAAATGAATTTCGCCCTCGAAATTCGTCGGGGTTATAAATGGTTTACTATTCGAAAGTTTCTTTAATAGAAACCCACATCGTAAAAAGGAATATCAAAACCATCCTTTAAAAATAAAAGTATGAAACGTAACGGTTACCCAAATAAACAAATCATTGGGTTTCCACATAGGTGAAAATATGGACATGGAAGAGAAATCTAACCATCATGTTCTGATGGAGAGTGGTAGAGAACATGGCTATGGAAAAGCCAGTAATCACAAATCCATAAATTTGTGACGATCTAAGGTACCATCTGATTCATCAGGTATAAGAGAACTAGGACAACATTTTTGGTTTTCAAGATCATTTCCCTAAAGTTAAAGAATTTGAATTAGAATAAATACTTACTTTATTTTGGTACAATCTCACTGTTGTTCGTGCCTTTAACAATTTCCACTTCATCTCTTAAATAAATGAAGTTGAATTTGTTATTCGTGAAGTGTTAGCAGATCATGTGATAGAATGACAGGTCATTCCATCTGTCTCAAACAAAAGGTTAGCAAAAATTATATACATAAGTCGATCTATAGTGAGATTAATCACATATGGTTTCTAAAATGGACTTATACTTCATATATCATACTGCTTAATATAATAAAACTAGTTTCTACTAAACAGGGACTTCTTGTAGGTCAGTGGTAGGCGATAAAGGCCAGTCACACATCGGTTGTGGGTTCGATTCCTACATCCTTGTCCGAAGTGATGGGCTGTCGCCCGTCCTGCAGGTTGTCCTTTTTCTAAAACTACATTACTATAACATCCCATCAATAATATCGAAAAAACTTCTATCCTTAAACAATAATAACTTATGTCCAACATAATCCATTCTAATCTTTAGGCTTATCCATAATACTGCAGTCCACTCTCATAACATAGTGAAAATGATTACCAGAGATTTAATACCATCGTTGATCCCCATATATCATAAGATATGTTTTGTTGGTCACATTCCAAACATTCAAAGTCCTTAATCGTGTATTATCTTGAATACCTTAGTGAAAACATGAGTGCAGTTAAAAGTTAACACTTTCCACATACCAAAATCCTCAAAATTCTATATACTCAAACCATGATATCACTTAGTCCTTATATCAATCATGAGCTCATGAATACTATTAAACATTTCATTTTCTCGTCTTCATTATGCGCATATCATCTTATTTCCAAAAAATATCTCAATCACTTTGAATACCACATCAATAAATATTGCAATACTCAATGATACAACATTATTTTGGAATCCCATTACATAAACACTTAATCATTCCACCACATCGTTGTCATATTCAACATTGCCAATAGTGATCGCATGTGATTTCCCTTTGTCCTTTTCCTTCAGTGGTTGCTCATGTTGATCATCACTAACCCTTGGATTAAGGCAATTGTTAGCATAATGCCCCATTTCCTTGCACTTGAAGCATTGAAGTGTTGGCGGTGCGTTCTCTGCAGTGTTTGCTTTATTCACATCATTAGAAACCCTTTTTCCATTACTTCGACACTCAGCTGCTCGATGACCCTATTTTCCACACTTAAAACATTTTCTAGTCCCTTTAAGAAAATCTCCACCATGCTTCTTTCCACACTTTGTGCATAAGGAAACATTCATCTTCTTTTCACCATTATTCTGAGATTTCTCCTTGAACTCCATCTTTCGTTTCTTGTCAAAACCATGAGATGGATATGTAACACCAACTTCCATTTCTACCTTGATAGCACAACGCACAATTTCTTCATAGCTACTGAAGTCTCTTATAGCTAATGCCCTTCGAAGACTTGGTTTTAAGCCACTGAAAAATCGATCAACTTTACTTTTAGGTTGGATGATAATTCCAGAAGCATACCTTGCAAGTCTTGTAAAATTTTCTTCATAGGTACCAACAGATTCATCGTCCCTTTGCTTCAGTTCAAGAAACTCTTTCTCCATCTTTGTTCGAAGAATACGAGGGAAGTACTTACTGAAAAACAAGTTCTTGAACTCGTCCCATTCCATGGACTCAATTTCATCTCTTGGCCTCGTATTCTTGATAAGATTCCACCATTGATCAGCTTCACCTTCCAAACGATATACTGCTAAGATGACTTTATCATGTTCAGAACATTGAAGAACTGAAAATATCTTTTCAGTAGTACTGATCCATTGTTCAGCCACAAGTGGATCAGAAGACCCACTGAAAGAAGGTG
This sequence comes from Viscum album, assembly GCA_963277665.1. Classification (NCBI taxonomy): domain Eukaryota; kingdom Viridiplantae; phylum Streptophyta; class Magnoliopsida; order Santalales; family Viscaceae; genus Viscum; species Viscum album. The sequence goes on from OY728130.1 coordinate 1,408,966,899, forward strand.
GACGTTGCCTCATGAAGGACTCAATAGAATATTGTTCCCTTCTCTGCTCATTTGGAAGTCCAGAATGATTCATAGCATGTGTAAGTATAGCAATAAGATTTTTCACTCCATCTCCCATAACATTTGTTTGTTCAGGAGGACAATCATTGCATTGTCCATTGCATTGATCAACACGGTTCCTTCGGGTTCCAGCCATCGTCTAAAACCCAAAAAGAATAGTGTGAGAGGCAAAAATCATGCTTGGGAAAACAACATAATAAAGGTGGAGTATCCTCAATATCTATCATCTTAGGTTAAATTCTATGATCGTTACCGTAGTTCTAGGACTGTATCCTATACGTATACTTATCCATAAGGACATCCCTAGACATACCTTATAAATATATCTAGGGATCTCACTAAAGTTCTCGCATCCTAGTTTCCAAAGGTTGACTAAACCTTTCCTCTGATACCAACTGTAGAGACCCGTATCTTGACGTACATTGACTTTACATTACTTTTGCGGAATACTTAGTACATAACAAAAACACACACACAAGGATCGTAATAGTTTAGTGTCTTTGGAAACTCGGAACGTAATCTTCTAATCGTGGTGAAAGATCTTCAATATCTCCCATAAAGATCTTCCCCTTTTTTTTTACCTAAAAACCTTTCTTTATATCCTGGGGAAAAGAAAACATAAAAGGGTGAGCTCAAATGCTCAGTAAGGGTAAACAAAATAAATATCAATCACATCATATACATAAGAACATAGCCTTTATAAATCTTAACCTGCAAAAGAGCTCATAATATCATAACATGGGATAAATCATAGAAGTGAAAATGAGATCCCCATAATCATAACATAAAACTTGAAACTTTGTGGCATGCACACATAATCATGGAAAATCATTTCTTGTTAGTCATGACTCATTGCCAAGACTATCTTAGTGGACAAAGTCCCTTTCTGAACCGGGTTCACTCCTCGTTTCAGTCCTGTATCAATGAACCGAAATAACCTTCCGTTCCAGCCATGTCTATCTCATGAGATATAAAATCATTACCCAATGCATTGGAGGGAGATATAGGTCCCACCCATCTTATAATGAATCCTTTCTTATGTGTGCCACATAATCATAAAATATACATCATCGCATAACACATGTAACAAAAATGGGATTCTTGAAACATCATGACATCATAAATCAATTCATATAAGATAAAGGAATTCATAAACATAATTCCATCACAACATAGTCAAATCAATGTAAAAATATGGATAGAAACAGAACCCTTTATTATCTTAGATGGAAAATAATTTTGATAAAACACTTGAATTGAATTCTTGAGGAAAATATCCTTTCTTCTTCAAAATCAATTTCTTTTCACAAAACATCACGCAATTTTAAAAGAAAGAGATTTTATTGAAAATAGTCATGAAATCTCTTAGAGGAAGCTTCATTAAAATAAGGCTTTATAAAACAGTAGAAATCCGTTCGTGCCGTATAAGTTAAAAAAAAACATTCTTCGTACTTTTGTCGGAAAAGTCAAAAAGTACCTCGTACGACAAAATATTCCTTTCATACATATTACTAAAAACTCACCGAAGGGTAAAAATGGATTTAAACAATTGTAGGTGGATGGAAATAATATTACATATTGATGAAACATGGATGTGGATGATAAAATACACCCCAGTAAATACTTACGAATAAACAATCTCGGATAAAAATGAGATTGTGATATTTCCCTTACCATAGGTCCGACTTGCTTTGTAAGTGTCCGAACCTCCTGTATAATGATTTAAATCATGTTATTGACTTATTACAGAATCATATTCATTGTTATGATATCATATATGGTTCACTTATGACATTATATTACCCGTTCTTTTGTAAATTCCATGTTAAAGAAGCGTTTTGGGTAAAATCGTTTCATTTATCTTAGGTGTTTTGACTTGTTGTTCTTGACATCACTATTACTTATATCATAATTTACTTACTTCCAGAATATAAAATATGATTTATATATCATATATATTCAGTATATATATATATATATATATATAATAGATAGATGAAAAACACCGTTCATGGAGACGGTAGTCCGTACGTACGCATGAACGCTGTTTTACTTTCCTTATTATCTTGAAATGGAAGTAAGTAGATGACATACATATATATATATATACATAAATCCAGTAACTTTATAATGTCATATATTTCATTATTATTTTTTATATATACTTTATAATCATTCTTTAAATGGTTAACATGGAGAATGAATCTCATCGCGTCGTGGAGACGGTAGTCCGTACGTACGCACGAGCGATGATATCATTTCTATAAATATTGAATTGAATTGGAGTGGATTATACAATATATCAGAATCAATATGATGTTGTAATAACTATGTATAGTTATTCTTTACACCATTATACCCATCCATGTAAGGTGGTGGTGGAAAATAGATTACACCACGGCGTGGAGACGGTATTCCGTACGTACGCACGCGCGGTGATTTCTTTTTCCGTAGGATGGATAGATGGTGAAATAGGGTTGTTTCATACTTATAATAACATATCAGTATATGAGTGATACTGATGTTATTACTTTATAATGAAACAACCTAAGAAGAAGAAGTGGAAGAAGAAATAAAGATGAAAGAATTGGTAACAGTAATTACCTCTTCTTTGAAGTGCCTCTTTGAGACCTCCTCTTAGGGCTCTAAAATTGGTCTTTGAGGAATACCATAACCTCTAGGATGTTGCTAGGGAAGTGGAGAAGAGATTTTGGCAGGGGTTGGCCGAGCTTGAATGCTCAAATTGGTGTGAGGAGGAGGGGGAGGAGGTGTCCTTTTATAAGGGAGGAGAGGGGCACCTTAGGAATATCTCAAAATATTATTTTATATTAAAGTCAAAATCGGTTTATAATGGTTCCAAAGGGTCTTATTTCGAAGCTAAAGTGGGGATGGGTCGAAATCCTATCAACCAATAGAATTTAGACAAGTTTAGGATATTATTTTAACCTTATCAATTAGATTTAACTCTAAGATAAATAATTTAACTTTTACCGTGTCTTTTTGTTTTCTTTCACTATATGGTTAATACACTTACTATAACATGCCAAACGAACCCAAAATTGTATATTATTAATAAATATATCCTTATCTAAGTTATTTGGCCGAACCTTAGATTTTTAGGAATAAAATAACAATTAATAATATAATATTTTATTTAAAAACTATTTTGTGTCAATTTTGACACTATTTGATATATGATTTTTGTGAAAGTCATAACAGAATTAAATGTTCGAACCAAGTTGATTAAATCAACATTAATATATCATAGTAACCTAGAAAATTATTGGAATTCATAAAAAATCTCAAATTACATTTATTTTGGTGTTTATAACATCAATTATGTCAATATTTCATTAATAAGATAATTACTGCATCATCGTTGTGTCATAAATAAATTAAATTATTTGATGTCTAAAAATTACAAATAAAATACCATCATGTAGGAAATCTTTTTAGCTTTCTAATGAATATTTAAAATCGAATTTATCTTATGTATAACCCCATATTAAAAATGATTTACTCATTAAACTTTGATTTTAACTATTTTAACCTTTCTTTAAATAAATTAATAATAAATGTCCTAATCTAATCCAAGTGGGCCTAAATGGTCATATTTTATTCCTAAGTTTGTTTTTGGTCGAATTACACTTGTCCAATAGAATTAGGACATGTGTTTGGGTAATAGTAATATCATATTTACCCTTAGTTACCCTATTTACTATTAACCGCGGTAAAAAAAGTAAAAAGTTACTATTCACCAAAAAATTATTTTCATCTCATTGAACCACATTTTAGTCCTTGATATTAACCGTGTCTCTCGGATTTTCGAAATTCCATTCACAGAAGCGGTAAAATTAAGTTTTATGCAAAATTCAGTTTTTAACCTACCACTTAGTAGTTTCACTATTCATCAAAAATTGATGTTTTTCAGAACAATGCCAAAATTTCATCCTAAGCTATATTTTATATTCCGAATTCAAAAATAAAGTCTATTTTACCAAATTCATAACATAGAAGTTGCATTAATTAATTTTATAATTAAATCCCGCTGTTAAAACAAATAGCGTGTTTTTAAGAAACAATATATATCAAAAGATTGACACCTGATTATGTCTGGTTTAAATGTGAAATTACATCCAATGACCAACATTGTATTAAATTGTAAAAATATATTCTAAATATACTTTAAAACAACTCAAATTAATAATTTATCACTATTAATTATTTTGATTAAAAAAGTTGTTTTTTAATTATAATTTAGTAATTTTCACTATTCATCAGAATATGAAAGTTATCCGAAAAGTACCAAAATTTCATCTTAGGCTAAATTCGATACTCCGAATCCAAAAATGAAGTCCATTTTGAGAGCTAAAATTTCTAAAATTTTAAAAAGTGGTTATTACTATTCATAACGGCTAGTTTTAATAATATCTTAATAGCATATCGTTGTTTAGCGAAACTTGGTGTTGCGTACAACACACGCTATCGTGTAAGGTCGCGATTGCGTGTAATGGAAGGAAAGTCAAGGATGCGTGTTGTGAAAGCTCCTTTTGGTGTAGCGTACAACACAAGACATTAATAAAATTAAAAAGAATATTTTTTATAAAATCTTGGGCTGTTACAACACAGATATGAGAAATCAAGATAATAAACTTCATCACCCAATAGAATCTCCTCAATAGAATAAAATTGATGACAAATATCATGAATTTGGAAATGATCCAAGAAATATACATCTTGCAGTATCTACAGATGGAGTGAATCCTTTTGGTTTATAAAGCATCACTCATAGTATATGGTTAGTTATGTTGGTAAATTATAACTTGACACCATGGTCATGCAAGATTCAAAAATACATTATGTTGTCTCTAATTATATCGGGACCAAAACAACTGACTAATGATGTTGATGTTTATATAGATCCATTGATCGGAGATCTAAAATTAATGTGGTATTCAGGTGTTACATTGTATGATGCTTATAGAAATGAAAATTTCACATTGAGAGCCATATTGTATGGGATGATAAATTACTTTCCTACTTATAGAAATTTCTTAGGATATTTAACTAAAGTAACTCAAGGGTGTCCCATTTGGGAACAAGGTACATACTCAGTTGGGTTGAAACATTCCATGAGGAATGTGTTTCTAAGACATATAAAATTTATACCCTGATAACATAAATATCAATCTTGAATGATATAATTTGATGGGGATTTAGAAAAATTTATAACACTGTTTCCACTAACAGTGGTCAACTATTTGAGAAAGTAAAGGATATGGTCGCCAATTTTGGTAAAATTTCTTTGAAAAAACTTATGAAAACTAGTTGGAAAAAGTGATTGGTTTTTTTTGAATTATCATACTATAATTATTTGTACATCAGACATTTTATTTATGCCATGTATGCAGAAAAAAATTTATGTGATGGTGTCAATGGAACGTTAATAAATTCACTTGACAAAACAAAGGATGATATTAAGGATAGGTTAGACATGATTATCATGGGGATACAAGAAGAGTTGACACTAGTGAGGGGTAAGATGTGGATTTTTCTTCCTCAAACTACTTACACTATTTCCAAGAAAGATAGATATCAATTTTTCAACATTGTGAATGATGTAAAGGTTCCATAAGGGTATTCATCAAATATCAAGGGTATTGTTTCAATGACTGAATTAATGTTAAAGGTCCTGAAATTACATGTTTTTCATGTTTTGATAGAATATTTAGTGCTTATAGATTTATGTTGAATATTTCCTAAAAATTTATGCCATACGTTAACCAAGATTTCTTTAATTTTCAAAGATATATATAGTAAAGTTATAGACCTAACAAAGATGTTAACTATAGAAAAAAAATTCATATTGTGTGAATTAGAGATGTTCTTCCCACTATCATTCTTTGATATGATGTTTCAATTGATGTTTCACTTAGTTAAATAGACCCAAATATGTGGTTGTGTACATTATAAATGGATATACCCCCATTAAATGGTACATGAATATTTTGAAAGGGTATGCCAAAAGTCAAAGTTATCTCAAAGTTTGTATTATAAAGAAATATATTTTCAAAGAAGGCGTTGAATTCTATACCAACTACCTATCTGATGTTTAAAGTATTGTTCTACCAAAATTTATTATAAATCATATGTGATAATCACCTCTCATAGATTCCAGGGTTTTTATTCATCTAGTTCTGAGGAGAAATCCAAAGAAGTTGATGAATTTCCATTATTGGGAATTGGCCCAACACATTCTATTGTGCCCCAGAACATTCAATGATACAATGTGTATTCCTAATATTTACATGACATGAAATAAATTTGGGGCTCCTATAAAAACAAAATAATTTATATTTGAACTAATAAAACATTTATATAATACCAAAGGATCTTACATGTCACACATATTTTTTTGTTAGTAATTTAGTCAAAGCATCAATTGTATTATATTCTCTAGACACATGAAAAATATTTATATCACTCTTATCAATCATTTCCCTAATGAGATGATATTAGAGGTGGATATTTGTGGGCCATTAGTGTGACATGACTCGACCCCATCGAGACATCACATGGATTAATGATGAGATCGATAGTGCCTCCCCAAGACCTCATCTAATAAGAAATGTCCTAACAACTAGTAATGAGGGTACATTCACACTGATGATAAAAAATACATTTTAATGAGAATTCATGTAATATCTAAACTATGTTATATGAAAAACCCAAATATATATTCTAATTAAGATAATCCTAAAATATTCAAAAAGATACCAAGTAACAATATATTAACAAAAAACATGGAAAACATTTTACAATGTAAACTATAATAATAACACCAATACAATCACAAAGGAAAGAGAAAAGGAGAACCTATGAAACTCCAACCATCTTTGACTACTACCTCCACACACTACTAAAAATATGTCCTTTAACAATGTGAAAAAAGGATTTTAACAATGCTAAAAAAGCATTGTTAATCTCAGCACTGTTAAAGAGAGGTTCCCCTTTATTAGTGATAAAGAAAACACTGATAAAGTTCCCCCTTTATCAATGCTAGTTTAGCGCTAATAAAGGTCCCATCTACTGCAGTGTGTTGTTTTTATAACAGCACGTTATAGAAACCTCTTTCACAAAAAATATATTATTTAATTGAAATAAATTTTACATCACCAATACAAAAAAACACTACTATATACATTTCAAAAAATGTTTTGTATAATTTCATTTACAATTACTATCCACAAAAAAATTAAAACATTAATGTTTGTCTTTGGTGCCAGTGATCCCCTCTCAAAAAGGTCCACTAGTGGTATCTGTTTCTAAACAAATCACCTCAACCTGAGAAAAATAATCCACCTATATAAGAAAAAAAATATTATTTTAATAATATTATAAAGAAATAAATTAAACATTCACACGAACAAATATATTAAAAAATGACAACTTTAAATAAAAATACACACTTTAAGATATACCAATCTCGTTGTACATTGTATTAAGGTATGGTTTATTCCAAAATGTCACAAATGAGGTATGGATCATTATCCTAAAGTATCAAAACAATTTGAATGTGTTTTCTTGATTTTGAGTATGTCACTTGTTCTTTTTAATGAATTTAATGTCAATTTTAAATAAAGACACATTTGGAGTTATATCGGTCACACCATGTGTGGGATTGAGGTACGGTTGATTCCTATGAATTAAAAATTAATTAATTATCATTGTCCTAAAGTATCAAAAAAATATGAATTTTTTTGCTTAGTTTTCAATATGTCACTTGTGTTTTCCACTAAAATATCATTTCAAACTGAAAACATGCACTTTGAGTCATACGAGACATATCATGTATCATTTTTACATGAGTCTACATGTCATAAATGACATATTAATTTCTTTACTAAATTATCAAGATAATAAGAGTGAATTTTCTTTGTTTTTAGTGAGTGACATGCATTTTGAACTAAAATATCAATTTTAAACTGATAACAGACACTTTGAGTCATACCAATCACACCGTGTGTCAGATTGAGGTATGGGTGATTCCTACACATCAAAAATGGATCATTAAAAGTTTCCCTAAATTATAAAAATAATTCAAATGTGTTTTCTTAGTTTTTAGTACGTCACTTGTTCCTTTTTCTAGAATTAATATCAATTTAAAATAAAAAAGATGAACTTGGAGTCATACCGATCACATTGTGAATTATATTGAGGTTTTGTTGATTCCTACAGATCAAAAATGACATATGGATCATTTTCCTAGAGTATGGAAACAATAAAAATTCATTTTCTTAGTTTTTAGTAGGTTTGTTGTCCTTTTTACTAAAATTGATGTCAATTTTAAATAAAAAGTATCACTTTGAGTCATACCAGTCACACCGTACATCATATTGAGGTGTAGCTGATTCCTACACAACTCAAATGATTGATGGATCATTTTCCTAAAATATAAAAACAATTTGAATTTGTTTTCCCAATTTTGAGTAGTTTGGTTGTTCTTTTTATTAAAATTGATGTCAATTTTAAATAAAAAATACAATTAGATTCATACTGGTCACACCGTGCATTGGATTGAGGTTCAGATGATTCCTACATGTCTCAAATAACTCATGGATCATTTTTCTAAAGAATCAAAACAATCCAATTTTTTTTCTTGGTTTCCATTATAGAACTTGTTCCTTTTGGTAAAATTAATTTCAATTTTAAATAAAAAGACACACTTAGAGTCATAATGGAAACATTGTACATCCAATTAAGGTTTGGTTGATTCCTACATGTCAAAAATGACTTATGAATAATTTTTCTAAAGTATAAAAAAAATATGAATTCATTTTCTCAGTTTTTAGTAGGTTAATTTTCTTTTTTACTAAAATTGATGTCAATTTTAAATAAAAAAGATGCACTTAGAGTCATACCGGTTATCGTGCCTTAGATTGAGGTTCAGATGATTCCTACACATCCAAAATGACTCATGGATCATTGAACTAAAGTATCAAAACAATCTAAATGTTTTTTCTTGGTTTTCAGTAGGTCACTTGTTCCTTTTGCTAAAATTGATGTCAATTTGAAATAAAAAGACACACTTGGAGTCATAACGGTCACACCGTGCCTCGGATTGAGGAACGAATGATTCCTACAAATCTAAAACAACTCATGTATTGTTTTACTAAAGTATAAAAACAATATTAATGTGTTTTCTCAATTTTGAGTAGGTTAGTTGTCCTTTTTACTAAAATTGATGTAAATTTTAAATAAAAAAGACACATATGAAGTCATACTGGTCACAACGTGCCTCAAATTGAGGTGTGAATAATTATTAAACATCTAAAATGACTCATAAATCATTTAACTAAAGTATAAAAACAACATGAATGTGTTTAATTGGTTTTCAGTACCTCGCTTATTCCTTTTTACAAAAAATAATGTCAATTTTAAATAAAAAGATGCAGTTTGAGTTATACCGGTCACACCGTGCATTGGATTGAGGTTTATATGATTCCAACACATCCCAAACAACTCATGTATTGTTTTAATAAAGTATCAAAACAATATGAATGTGTTTTCTAGGTTTTGAGTAGGTCAATTTTCATTTTTACTAAAATTGATGTAAATTTTAAATAAAAAAGACACACTTGGTGTCATACTGGTCACAACATACCATGGATTATGGTGAGGATGATTCATACACATCCCAAATAACTCATATATAATTTCCATAAATTATAAAAACAATACTAATGCATTTTCTTAGTTTTTAGTATGTCATTTGTTCCTTTTTTCTAAAATTGATGTCAAGTTTAAATAAAAAGATGCACTTAGAGTCATACCAGTCACACTGTGAATCAGATTGAGGTAAGGTTGATTCCTACATGTCTCAAATGACTCATGGATCATTTTCCTAAAGTATAAAAAAATTTGAATTTTTTTCTTTGTTTTGAGTAGGTCAGTTGTCCTTTTTACTAAAATTGATGTAAATTTTAAATAAAAAAGATGTTTTTGAAGTCATACCAGTCACACTATGCCTCTTATTAAGGTATGGATGATTTCTAAACATCCCAAATTACTCATGGAGCATTTAAATAAAGTATAAAAATAATAAAAATGAGTTTTCTTAGTTTTTAGTATGTCACTTGTTCCTTTTTACTAAAATTGATGTTAATTTTAAATAAAAAGATGCACTTTGAGTCATATCGGTCACAATATGTGTCAGATTGGGGTTTACCGGATTCCTACATGTCCCAAATGACTCATGGATCATTTTACCGAAGTATAAAAACAATAAGAATGTGTTTTATAGGTTTTGAGTAGGTCAGTTTTCCTTTTTACTAAAATTGATGTAAAATTTAAATAAAAAAACGCACTTGGAGTCATACCGGTCACACCATGCCGAAGATTGAGGTTCAACTGATTCCTATATGTCCCAAATAACTCATGGGTCATTTCCCTAAAGTATAAAAACAAATACTAATGTGTTTTATTGGTTTTCAGTACATCACTTATTCAATTTTACTAAAATTGGTGTCAATTTTAAATAAAAAGAAACACTTGGAGTCATATTGCTCACACTGTGCATCAGATTGAGGTTTAGATGATTCCTACACATCTAAAATGACTCATGGATCATTTTACTAAAGTATCAAAAAAATATAATTGTGTTTATTATTTTTTAGTAGGTTGGTTTTCCTGATTACTAAAATTGATGTAAATTTTAAATAAAAATGATGTACTTGGAGTCATACCAGTCACATTGTGCCTCAGATTGAGGTTTGGCTAATTACTACACATCCCAAATGACTCATGTATCATTTTCCTAAAGTATCAAAACAATCCGAATTCATTTTCTTATTTTTTAGTACGTCACATGTTTTTTTTACTAAAATTGACATCAATTTTAAATAAAAAGACATACTTAGAGTCATACTGGTCACACCATGCATCAGATTGAGGTGTAGCTGATTCATACACATCTCAAATGACTCATGGGTTATTTTACTAAATTATAAAAACAATATGAATATTTTTTATTGGTTTTCATTATGTCATGTTTCTTTTTTACTAAAATTTCATTTTAAACTCAAAACATGCACTTTGACTCATACCGATCACATCATGTATCAGTTTGATATGAGACTGATTCCTATACATCAAAAATTATTTATTAATAAATTTCCTAAATTATTAAGAAATTTTGATCATGTTTTTTTTTCAATGAGTGACACATTTTGAACTAAGATGCTGATTTTAAACTGATAATGGATACTTTGAGTCATACTAGTCACACCATTTGTCAGAATGAGGTCTGACTGATTCCTAACCATCCTAAATGACTTATGAATCATTTTACTAAAGTATCAAAACAGTGTGAATGAATTTATTTGGTTTTGAGTATTTCATCTGTCTATTTTACTAAAATTAATTTCAATTTTAAATAAAAAGATGCACCTGGAGACATACCGGTCACACCGTGTGTCAGATTGAGGTGTCGTTGATTCCTACACATCCAAAAGTACCAAAAAATACTAATTTATAATGTTACCATGATTAAAATTGTCTTTATTAGTCAAAATTCTAACATTTAATATTGATTCAAGAAAGTTTTTTCAACTAAGAACATCGAATCAATATACAGTGTTGAAAGTTCGACAAAGAAAAGCAATGGAAAGCATGGTAACATTGGCATAAAGAAAAATTTTATCTATTTTATGGATTATTGTAGATAGTTGAAAGAAAAATATTAATGCTCAAAATATTTGTGAAAACAACTAAATAAGTATTAGATAAAGATGATATGGAAAATAACCTACAAATAGTAGATAAAATGATGACAAAATTAATTAAATAAGTAGTATTAACTCACCTTTTCATGATGGTTGTATACATTATTGACCCATAAATATGAAAGGAATCCACCCATATAAGAAAAATATATTATGTGATTAATACTAAAGAGAAATAAATTAAACATAAATATAAAAAAAATTCATTACTTTTATGGAAGTCACATCTTCATGTTATTTGTGTAAATTATGCGATCAGGTATGCTGCTCGTTCATTTATAATAAAATCTATATCATCTTGTGAATAAAATTTTTTTAATAGTTATATTAGTATTGGAAAAATATAAATATACAAAGGATTAATAAATAATTTAAATGAAATAGTAATTATCTTCTAAAAAACCTCTTTAATTATATGTGTTTTTTGATGGAATATAATCTCTCTCATAAATTTACAAACATAATAACCAAAATATTTTCTATTTGTTTGTTTCAAACACTGCAGAAACATTGAGGAAAATAAGTAATTTGTTTTGATATGTGTTTCGATAGTGAAATATTATTATATATACCCTGATACTTATCTGATTGTAGAACTTATCAGGGTCCTTGTTCACAATGTTTGTCCTCATGCCATGATTTTCACAATAATTATACATTGCCCTATCATAAAAAAATCCTCATTAAAACATAATATAAATTATATAACTTGAAGTTTAGTTTTAAAACATTGGATGTAGTGAATTAAAAATTGATAAATTCCATCATGTGTGGTTGGTTTATTGGGAATCCATGTAGTGAATCTAGAAAATAAATCTTTAGAGTATCCAAATTAACCACAATGAGCATCCAATTTTCCTAAAAACAAAAAAAAAATGAATAATTAATGAAATAAATGAAAATATATTTGATATGATTAAATTGTAAAGTTTTACCCCTACATCATTGGTATTAAGAAGAGTCTATCATACTCAATTTTTCTTTAAAACGATTTGGGAAGGTTTTACACTATTTCATCCATTTTTTTGGATTCTATTTTTGATTGTTTTGTAGAGGTGGCGTGAGGAAAAACAAGTCCAAAAAAATCATGGTGAAATCCTTTCAATTGGTATTGATATATACATCTAAAAAATATGAAATGTATTTATTCATAATTAACATAGTATATCAGCTTTTGGAAAATTAAATCATGAAAACATACCTCGTGTATACATTTACAACTGAGGATCCAAGTCATTCATATTTCAGGATTTAATTTAAATTATTAAAATTAATGTAGTTAAAACCTTCCACTTTGTACATTTTTTCTTCAAAATCAACTACATGACTACTACCACTTTGTAACTTTGTATCTGTATGAACCATTAATGTTAGTAAATGAGAATATTCAATGGGCAGGGTGAAGGTGCCTTCAGAATATATTTTCTATTGGTTTGTTGAACCTTTAGATGGTTTTGATTCAACCTTTAGTTTTACCCCTTACCTTTTTCCATTTGTAATAAAATTCATCAGTTTAGACCTTTTTTCATTAATTGTTAAAGGTTTACCCCGAAAAATAAATTTTAAATGAATACCTCCTCGTTGACATGTGTTTTTACAATATCTTACATCCACACAATGAATGTTCCAACATATTGGTCAACCTTATGAATATCTTCATTGTCAATTGGAACAGGTATCTCGACACTTGGTTTATGAGATACGCCAATCGTCACTCTCACATGACCTGTTGGAAGTGGTCTGTTGTGTAGCATGTCATTTTGGATATTGAACATCATAGCCCTCACTACAAGGCGATGGGTGGGTGTTGGTAGATATAAATCATAGTCATTTTCACCCTGTAGAATATCAGTACATGAAAGGTATCAATGTTTTTCTAATTCACAATTCACAGAAACAATTATTAGAATATTGATTACCTCAACTAAGACAACACTTTGAGGGGAATGGCTTGCCTCAAAGCTAGTGGGGGTGGGGGGATATTCATTCAATGGTTGTTTTTGAGTTGTTTATTCTCTTTGATCCCCCACATAACATTTTATAGCATCTTAGACTGCCAGTGAAATTGTTCTTCAAGGGAATATAATCTTATTTTCATCTCTGCCACTTCTGTATCTTTATCCTCTTGTTGTTTTTTCCTCAAAATATGTTTGGGGTGTCACCCCAAAACCCACACCTCTCATGCATCCATACTGTTCTGGTCGCTTCAAGGCCATCGATAGTAGGTGTTCATCTAGAACAAGTGTTAATGATTCCTATGACTATGTCAGATAGAAAATATAGGAAAACAAGTAATCATTGTTATATAATAGCGATATAAAGAATTTTTTTATTATGTTATACTTACAAATGTTTATCATGCTTTTTTTGTGTTTTCATCTATTAGTATCTCATATTTATATACATGTGCCTCTTTTCACAACACATGTTGTGGGATATAAGTGGATTTAGATTTGTATTCATCAATATACATATAAATAGAGGAACATCATTATGTTATTGTTTCATGTCACAAAAAGTATTATGGTAGATTTAAAATACATACCAATTTTTTTAAGTGATGCATATCCCATCCTTTCTTTACAGTAGGGGTATGTTGGTTTTTCCACTCGTTCCTTATTTTCAATACTCAATTTCTATTTCATAAATAAAAAATTCTCAATCAAAGTGATGAATACACATATTTTCAAACAATGTATTACTAGACACAATGTACCTGAAAAGATAGCTCCCCACAATGGCCAATAAATTCATCCCACACTTCTTGGGTTATCAAGTGTTCATACATAAGTGGTGGGTGTGGGTTTATTTTCCCTTCAGCATATTTAAGATGATATCTAGTTAGAATTGTATGAAAGCCTCTGTGAATCCTTCCAACAAGAATTAATACATATTTCTTATGGGATTCATATACTATAAATGTCTTCTGAAAATGATGATGAAGAGTAAATCAATGTTTCATTATTTTATTTTTTAGTAATATAAAGAAATGATATCATAATGTTACCATAATCTCTTCCCACATCAGTGTCTTAAGTGTGATCACAAAATGATGCCACAAAACTACATCAATCAGAACATGTTACTTAGTGATGAGTCCAATGTAACTATTGAACATGGTCTTTTTGGGGTTAACATGTTGGCCTTGTACATTCCATCTGACCTCAAATTTGATGCTTTTTCTTTTTACCTTAATGATTTTTTTAACACCATCAAACTATGGTGCCCTTATTTTTTCTACATCATCAATCCTTCATCGCTTACCATTTCCTTGGATTCAATATCATCATTATGTTGTTCCTCTAGAGCGATAACATCAGTATGTGTAGAAGGTCATTGTACCTCTACACTAGAAGCATCGGCAGGTTGATAAACCTATTGTTTATCTAGAGCGGTAGCATCGACAAGTATAGAAGGTCATTGTTCCTCTACACTGGGAGGAGGAAAAGCTTGATAGACCTATTTTTCCTCAGGATTGGGAGTACCAGTATGTGCAGAAGTCATTATTTGCATAAGTGGTTTAACATTTAATATAGATTACATAAATGCAGTAGCGAACAGATAATAACACGAGGTAACACAATGTATATTACAAAAAAAAAATATAACCTGATTATTGAACTCTCTATTTTTTTAAAAGTTTGAAGGGATTTGACCCCTCTATCGAGTATCCAAATCCCTTCATTATGGTCTCCTCTTACATTTAATACCCCATCTATATTGGGACTGCTACGAAATAATTATGATGCCCCAATGAAAGGGTCATCCTCAGTTGAATTTTCATTTAACCCTTTAGTGGTTTTGGTCGATAATAGAATAATTGACCACTTTTAGTTTGCGGGATCTAGAACATAAAATATTTGTACTACCTATGATGACATTATAAACAGTTCATCTTTATACCCTTCCTTACTAAAACCCACTTTCAAAATTCTCAATTCATCTATTTTAACAGCACTCATATTATCAACCCACTTGCATTAAAAAATTGTCACTTGGAATGTTGTATAATCCAAATTCCACATTTGTTTGATGATGCCAAATTATGGCATATTTATGTAAATTATATTTCTATCCCTAGTACTAGAAACGTGAATTACTTCAGACATAAGTGTAACTCCACTATTTTGTATAGTACTTTCTTCATCATGTTCATTTGTATTGGATGTATAACCATTAATTACATAACCATTGTAAGATAATACATACACACTTGGTCCACTATCTATCCATCAAATTCATTCTAAAATTAAATCTGTATTTTCATCTGACTCCTTAAAAAAATAGTCCCAAAACCATCCTATAAATTGTTGATTATATGTCTTTGATATCCATATTTCATTCCTTGATGGATTCAAATGCATAAGAACTTATTTTTGGGTTTCAGTATATGGGGCAACCTCCAAACTATTATAAAAATGTAAAGGTGGTCCTTCTCCCAATTTGTAATATTGATTGTGACAACATATATTCTAGAAATTACTTCACCTGCAAGCCACCCAGTGTGAAAAAATTTAATTAGACCAATGTTTTCCACACCAAATGGGTATTCGGTATAGAATTCAATGGCTTCCTCAATAATATATCACCCTGTAATACAATCCTCTGGCCAAATTTGTTTTTTGACATACCCTTTAAAAATATTCATATATCGTTCAATGGGGTACATTCATCTATAGTGTAAAAGACCACATAGTCAAATCTCTCTTATCAAGTGAACCATTAAGTGAACCATCATATTAAAGAATGTTGGTAGGAAGAAAATTTCCAATTCACATAATATGACAGTAATTTCTCTTTCCATAGTCAGAAATTTCACTAATTTTATAATTTTTATTCATATATATTTGAAGAAGAAACATAGCATGGTGAATGTATGACATACATTCTTGAAAAAATATAGTATAAATCTGTAAGAATTAGATCTCACATAAAAATATAGAATTCATGAGATTTCAAACCCTTTAACTTTAAATCATCCATTGAAAGAATATTCTTGATATTCGATTAATACCCCTCTAGAACCTTTACTTCATTAAATAAGTTTCAAAACTGATATATCTCCTGCCTGAAAAGAGTATAAGTAGTTGGAGGAAGAAATTTTCATTTTTCACCCTCCATTGGTGTTAATTCTTCTCGTATTCTCATGTTAACTATGTCCAACCTAACCTTAATTCTATATTTTGTTTTTTCGGGTGCATTTAGAAATGTGTCGATGACATTATCACATACATTTTTTCAACATGCATAAAATCAAGAAAAATTTTGACGTACAGACAATTCCAGTATGGTAATTCAAAAAAAAATGATATCTTCTTCTGATCGGTTTTTGTAAGGATTTTCAAAAATGGTTTACCAAAAGTAGTGTCCACATCTTTTACTTTCTCAAATAGTTGATCACTTATTAGTGGAGATGGTGTTGTATGTTCTTCTGAACTTCAATCAAATGGTGTCATCCAAGATCGGTACTTATGTCATCGGGGTAGAAATATGTGATGTCCTAGAAACATAGTCTTTGATGAATGTTTCAACCTAATTAATTGTGTACCTTGTTAGAAAATAGGACACCCTTGAGTTCCTTTAATGCTATATCATGACAAATTTTCATAAGTAGGAAAGTTATTTATCATCCCATAAAACATGGCTTTTAATGTGAATTCTTCATTTCTGTAAGCATCATACAATGTAACACCTGAATCCTATAATAAGTTCAAATCCTTGATCAATGGTTCCAAATAATGATCAATATCATTACCTATTTATTTTGGTCCTGATATAATCATAGATAACATGATGTATTTTCATTTCATGTATAACCATAGTGGCAAGATATAATTTACCAACATAACCAACCATGTATTGTGAGTGTTGTTTTAAAAACCAAAAAGATTCACTCCATTTATAGATAAAACAAGACAAAGGTTTCTTGGATCATTTCCAAATTCAGGATACTCATGATCAATTCTCTTCCACTGAGGAGAGTCGGTCAGGTGATGTAGTTTCCCATATGTATTTATTATATCTATGTGCCACGTCAATTGTCATGCAGTCTCTTCACTTCCATATAGGTGAATAAACCTTGGAATGATTGGAAAGTACCATACAACTTTCATAGGACCATATTAATATTTCTTGTATCAAGAAGCACCACACTTTGGGAAATTTTCAAGTGATTTGTGGTCCTTTAAAAATAGTATACAGTCATACGGGCAGGTGTGTATTCTTTCAAAGATCATACCCATCGAGCATAGAATTCATTTGGCATCGTATGTTTGGATAAGGATATAATTATCTTCTGGAATCATGTCATTCAAGAGAGAAAGTAGTTCTATAAAACTGGAATCATTATATTCATTGCTTTCTTTCAAATTATACAGCTTCATTACGGCTGGAAATGCTATATATTTAGTGCAGCCGGCATACAATGGTGTCTTGGCACAACTCTTTAACTTCTCAAATAATTTTGAACAATCATGAAGTTAATATTCAACTATCCTTGTCATTCCCTCAATACGATCTTTATCATCAATCACATCTGCAATCACATCCTTGATATAGTCTTCTTTATTGTCCATACTTGTAATCATATCAGATGATCCATAAAACGCAGTGTTATCCCATCCACTAGCTAAATTCTCTTTCCCCCGTGTTTATTCCAACACTTATATAACTTCAATCTATTCCATGAAAGATCAAGTGTTCTTCCAACTCCTCTGGATTTATTAGTCTTGAATAACAACAGCGTAAATATTGATAAAGTACTTGAGAAGAGTCATATGCATGATCTTTGTAACATCTCAAATCTGGATGTCACTCAACTGGTGACCCATACCCAGTTGGCCACATGGACTCAAGTGCATTTCCCCAAACATCAGAGGATTCTGAATAGCAGTAAGGGCCTAAGGTGTGATAGTGTAGAAACTATGCCCGTATTAGTAGAGTGTAACACAACAGAAAAATAATAATAAAATAGAAGAAGCAGTAAATAACATACAACTGAAATAAAAAATGGAAGACTGATAAGATAAATATCCAAGCATCATTCCATACAAAAGGTGATTCAGGATGTTATATGTTCTAAGAAATCATCCAAAACAAGTACACTATAGTAATACACCAAATATGTCTCAAAAGCACAAAAGAAACAAAAAGATACTAGGGTGAATTGCAAGACTCGGCTCAGTCCCATTCTCTCTTACTCTTAAGCAGTACATCAAGTACATGAAGTAGGGTGCTTTCCCTAATCAACACCTACAATCATATAATCTATTTGGGCCCAAAATCATGACTCAAACAAGGTGTGAGACTAAATCCTAGTAGGAAACCACCCAAGTTTTGTGTCAATATATCAGTGAGTATATATAACAGGCAGTGTGCAATAGTGAAATCAGTAAACTAAGGGTACTCAAAAGCAAGAAAAACAGATGTCTAGGAAAACAATGTAAACAAGTATAAGTGAATACTGAATTCAAGCTTGTGCTTTGTCTTGGAAGACACATCATAATTCATCCATTTCATTATTCAAGTTCCTTGAATTATATAAAAGTCTTGAGGTCCGGCCTAGTCCCGACGACCCCTCGTATTAAGGTAATCATCAAATCATGACATAATATTTATTTAATCATTTTCCAATAGAGACTGGCTTGGGTATCCCTTAATGGATCCTAGGTTCACTCAGAATTTTAAAAAATAAGACTCAATGAGCCCAACCACCCTATTTGTAACTCACTCATGACCTTTACATAATTAAACTTTTAAGCCCATATATTATCTTTAAACTGAGACAATGGTTCACCCAAGGTATATAAGGTGTGATTAGTCACATGAGCCCGACATTGTCTTTTAACCGAGATTGTGGCTCACCCATTTCTAATTACCTATTTTTATCATTTAATCCAATTACACATTCCATCTCAAAAGCAATACATGTGAATTAAACTATCACATGTATTTAGCATAATCAACTCATGTGGGAACCATTTACATAATAACCAACACATGTAAATTAAACAATTACATGGCCAAACAAGAATAACTCACATGAGAAAAACATATAACAAGCTTATTATGCAATTTAAACATTTAAAAGGCTTAACATAACTAGTATCTCACGTGGGAAATTCATATAATGATCAATAAATTTTTAACAACCTAAGAATGGGAACTAAATTCAAGCCTTATAGGAATTCTCGGTCAAACGACCATCCAAAGGAAATGCATCCATGGGGTGGCCCTAAATCAAGGTTTGAAACCCTAAACATGCTTTCAAATCATCTAATTAATTACCAAATCATTGAGAGGCAATAACAAGGTTCATTATTCAATCAAGAGACACCCTAAAAGTGGTCACACGACACTCCAAAATATATAAACATCATGAAAATTCACGAAAGGCACAAGATCACCAACCTCATGTTAGTATGACTCTCCTCGTTCTGTGTCGATCTTCAATTCGACCTAAATCAGAGTAGATCTAAAAAAAAGTAAAATTTCTCAACCTTTGATAACTCAATTGAGAGATGAAATCATGAATAATGACTCAAGAGGAATCGAGAGCTTATTTATTGGGTTCTAATGCATCTGATGGTGATTGAAACAGATTTCAGACAGACAATTGAGAGGCAAAACGACCTATCGGTGCGACTGTTCATCCAATGAGGTTTGTTTCTATCCAGTTTTCCAAAAACAACATTACTGTCTGATTTAATTAAAAAAAAGTACATGATATGTACTTAAAAATATACGTCGTGTCCGTACAACTCCTAGCTAGACCATTACATGGATGTGTACTGGGATTACATGGCGTGTAGCCCTCCATACACGATGTGTACATAAAAGTACACGATGTGTAGTCCACAGTCACATCATGTAATAGGTCTGTAGCTAGACCTAGACCTCTTTTCCCCCATTTTCTTAAGTATAAACTGAAAAGAAAATATTTTTACCTCAAAGGAAGAACCAATTTCTTACAATATTTTACAAACTTGATGAACTCTTTCACCCCATATTCATACTCTTTTGTCATATGATTGACATACATCCATTATTTATGCATATCCTTCCTATTTGATTAAATAATATTAATATTTAACAAAATAAATAAACCAAATATATTCAAATAGGGTCACCATCCAACCATATATTCCTCTAAGAAGATCCAAGGGAAGTGAAACAAGCCGAAACAAACCTAAACCAATAAAATATAGGCGTGATCTAAAAGCACAGTAGGTCACCACAACCTACCAAATCTAAGAGATCACCTTCGTATGACATCCAAAAAAATCTAGTTTCAAATACATTATAAAAATAAACATTTTCTATAAAGTTTTATTAAATAAGCAGTAACACATAAAAGTGTGTTAAAACTATTTTTCTAAGATTTTCATTAAATGAAAACAATCACTTGGAAAACATTTTTCCTCATCCAATACCTCTTTTTCAAATCACCTTTTTAAAATATGGATTTAAGCTATTTCATAAACACCTTTTTTTGAAATAAAAATTTCAAAACTCAAAGTGGTTTCTAACTATCATACAGTTTTCTAAAACATGTTTGAAAACCAACCATTTCCATAAAACTAGGCATGGTGGTCTAAAACCCCATTTTTAAAACTCACACATTCTTGGAGTTTCAAATACAAACCATTCTAACTTTTCTCATTTGAGAACACTTTTCAAACTCATTATTAAAATAGTTTGAAAAAACTTCAAAATCACGCTTTCCTTTTTTCCTTTTTTTAAAACCTTTCACAATCCCTTTTCAAAAAATCTAAAAAGCAAACCATGTAAAGAAAGAAGAAAGCACACAGTCAAGCACCACTATGTCAATTTTCACAACATAGGGAAAACGATAAGAAAATATGTGATGAACAAAAATATAAACAGAAAGGGATATAATAGAAGCAGAGAGATAAACCCCCTAAATGATCCTAAAAAGGATTCTAGTGTCATGGGAATCGTCACTAGGATGTATTAATAAATTTACTTGAACTGGATATAAAGAAACTAGGTCTCCACTGATAAACCTATCCACACCCCCAAAAGTCCCATCAAACTAGGTCGTCAATTATAAACATCCACACACGGGATCACAAGCTATAATGGTCATACAATGATCAAAGGTGCTTAAGAGGGTATCACACCTTTTATGAAATCTCATTTTTTATAAGATTTCAAATGGGCCTTCTCTTTTCAAAACATGCTTGGAATTCCAAGCCATTTTATCATTTATAAAAGTCATCCCAATATACTCTTTGGACCAATTTTATCAAAACACCTTTGAAACTAAAATGGGAATTCACATTACCCTTTAAACAGCCATTGAAAAACATTCAAAAACACAATAAGTTTCAAAAATCCAATCCACATGAAAAAACACACCCTTTTGAAATAATCCATCTCATTTGGAAATCTTAAAAGATTTAAACAACCCAAAATGTTGATATAAAAATTAACCAAGGATAAAAAAAAGTGGTTTTAAATATAGATCACAAGGGTTAACTCTCAGCTTTAAAAATAAAACTACATTTTCTAATATTTTTAACACTTTCAAATCACCCAAACTCTTGGTTTGAAATCCAATTAACACAAGAATGATTTTTAAAACATCAAGTAGATGATTACCCATGATTTTAGAACCAAAATCATTATTTAAAAAAATACATTTAGGTATTTTTCCAAACACTTTTCATCGAATATCATTCCATAAAAAGGTATAAAACCACTTTGAAAACACCATTTATCCCTCACAGGCACTCATACAGGCATAAGTATAATAAGGAAACACTTTCAAAAAAACAACCATTTAAATCCATGTAATATTAAGTTACTACAAAGAAACACCTCTAGCCCTATACATAACCTATCACAAATTAGTGGCAAATGGTCTGTAAATTAAAATATAGGATGAACGAAGCTCAAAATTATGATCTATAAATTCAATTATTTATGGTGATTATTCCTAATAAATAAGATTTAACCACAATAAATATTCTCTAGAAATGAAAGCATGACCCATGATATACCTGAGGGGAGTCCCCGATCCACCTGTTTGTGTGTGTGTGTTTGTGTTCATAGGAAAAACCAATGAGACTAATAAGGAAATGTAATTCAATTCATTTATTGAAAGGGATTCAATACGAAAAAACCACTGAAAACCATATGAAATAGGAAACCAGCCCAAGAAACACTTCAAGACCATAACACGATCACATGTAAGTATTATAAATTTAATTCATTAATTGGAAAATCAAAATCCACATGAAAAAAACTTTATGTCATTTTATCAAACATATGGCATACACCAATTCTCTTTATAAGTAAAGAATAAAATTACTCTGCTTGGTAATTTTTTTGGTAACCAACTCTAAACCATTGTGAAATTCATTATTTTAGAGGATAAACATTTAGGAAGCTCATTCATATATATTTTGTGAATAAAAATTAAAGGCATAGAACCACCTGCATCAAACCATGTGAGGTTGGAATGAAGCCTTTGTAAATGGGTAAAACAAGACCTAAGACATGATTTGCAAACCATAACCTCAATAACCGAAGAAAAAATCATAAATCCTCAATCTTAGGGTTATTATAAGAGGGGGATAAGCCAGTGGAAATAAAGATAACCAAAAATTATGGAAGGAGAGTGAAATAGAGGGGCTTACCTTTCAAGGAGTGATGCCGACAGGGAGTGACAATGGCAGAGAGAGACGAAGGTAGGGAGCGACATCGACAGGGAGAGACAACGACATGCAGGGAGCGACGACAGCGGGAGAGATGACGGCAGGGCAGGGAGTGACGACGATGATGAAGGCGAAGATGAAAGCAGGGAGTGACGACGACGACGACATCAATACAGATCCGCGGAAGCTTTGAAGGCCCGATGGAAGGAGACTCTTAGGGTTATTTTTATAACATCGGTGGAATATTTTTTTGAGCTCTTTTAAAAAAAGCACTGATAAAGGTATGTTTATCAGTACTAAAAAAGTGTTCATAAATGGTGTCTTTATCAGTGCTAAAATTATAGTGCTGATAAAGACATGGTTTATCAACGTTTTTTAACGTTGATAAATGTGTATCTTTATTGACACTAAAAAAGTGCTGATAAAGATATAACATTAATAATTTATTTATATTATTATATATATTTATAAAATTATATATATAATAAATATATTTATATATTTATATATATTTATAAAAGTATAAATATTATAAATAAATATATTTATTATATTTATAATTATATATAATAAATATATTTAATTAATATATTTATTGTATATAATTATAAATATATTTATATAGATATTTATTGTAATTTTATAATTATTTAAATAAATATATATTTATTTATAATCATAACTATAAATAAATAAATATTTATTTATAATTAAAAAATTATAATATATATATATAGTTATGATTATAAA
Organism: Viscum album; assembly: GCA_963277665.1. Classification (NCBI taxonomy): domain Eukaryota; kingdom Viridiplantae; phylum Streptophyta; class Magnoliopsida; order Santalales; family Viscaceae; genus Viscum; species Viscum album. Next base: position 1,408,991,173 of record OY728130.1, read on the forward strand.
TATAAATATATATTTATTTAAATAATTATAAAATTATAATAAATATGTTTATTATATTTATAATTTTATAAATATATATAATAAATATATTTATTATAATTTTATAATCATTTAAATATATCTATATTTATTTATAATTATAAATATAAATATTTTTATATATTTATAAATTTTCTTATTTAATTATATATATTTATAAAATTATAAGTATAATAAATATACTTATTATAATTTTATAATTATTTAATATATTTATAAATAGCAGCTGGGGGCTTAACCAAGTGGTGAAGACTCCCCGTAATCCTGCATGAGACCCGAGTTTAAATCCGGGTGGGAGCAAATTTTCACAGGCAGGTGATGATGCAGTCATGACGTAGGCGGGCGGTGACACAGGCATGAAGCAAACAAATGGTGACACATGCATGACGCTGCACTGGAATTTTGGGTCAGTTGGATCAGTTTGTGGGTCTTTGGGCTATGTAATGAGTTTCATGCCCACTAAGATTTATGATCATATACTGAATAAATAAGGTTTGATGAGTGGGTTATCCCCTGGGGGGGTTATGACCTGCCTTTCCGGTTTGTGTGTGTGGTGTGCTTGTGTTTAATGTAATTGTATCCTCAAACACCTAATATATATATTTCTAAATATTTGTATATATTTATTTATTTATAAAATTATAATAGATGTAACAATTGTAATTTTATAGCTATTTAAATATCTATTTTTTTAGTTATAATTATAATTATAAATAAATATATTTAAAAAGTATGTCTATATAATTGAAATTTTATAATTATAAATATAATAAATATATTTGGGTCAGTTTTTGGGTCGTTGGGCTATGTAATGAGCTTCGTGCCCACTGAGCTTTCGGGTCATGTACTAAATAAATAAGATTTGATGGATGAGTTGTCCCTTGAGGGGGCTATGACTCGCCTTTCCGGCTTGTGTGTGTGGTGTGTGTGTTTAATATAATTGTATCCCCAAACACCTGATATATATATATATATATATATATGTATGTATGAATATATTTATAAAATTATAATACATGCATCTATTTTAATTTTATAATTATTTAAATATATATATTTTTTAGTTATAATTATAATTATAAATAAATATATTTAAAAAGTATGTCTATACAATTAAAATTTTATAATTATAAATATAATAAATATATTTATTATTTAAATATATTTATTATAATTTTATAAGTATTTGTGAGAACATAATAGATTCATGAGTATAACATGAACGAATCATATACCTAGTAAAGTATAGATCATAAAAAACGAGTAATCACATATGTGGAAAACACAAATAACAATAAAGGGGTAATGTATAACTGAACATTCGTGATGAATACATAATATACGCATGCGTCGATTATACTCACGAATCAATATATTTATTGAACAAATTTATTGGAGACATGTATTTATTTAAATAAATATTTAGTTATTTATAATTGTAATTATAAATATATATATTTAAAAAGTATTTATATATAATTATAAATATATAACTATAAATATATTAAATATATTTATTATTTAATAAATTTTATTGTAATTTTATAATTATTTAAATATATATATTTAATTATAATCTTATAAATACTTTTTTTAAACATTATATATATATTTGAACTATTAGAAAACATATATTAATTATAAACATGCATTTTTTATTTAATTTATATAAATAAACATTATTTTTGAATATAAATATAATAATTTTATACAAATTAATAATATTTTTTATTAAAAAATTTTATTAGCACTAAGAATAATGCTCATAAATCCACCATTTATCAGCGCTAAAAAAATTGCTGATAAATGGTACATCTTTATCAGTGTTTTTTTAGCGTTGATAAAGGTTTTATTTATCAATGATTTTAGTTAGCGCTGATAAATGTGAACCTTTTATAAACACTTTTTTCTTAGTGGTGATAAAAGTCGTCGTTTCCCTTGCGCCAATTTGTGGTAGTGACATACAGCGACTCATAGACACCACTATAATAGAAAAATCCACACATCCATTAGCATAAAAAAACAACATAATAGTGTCACAATTTGCATCTATGGGGAACTAAAAAAATCTTAGCATGGTCATCCAAAATAATATACTCCATAAAATTTATATGAATATAAAATAAAATTCCACATAGTGTTTACCAACAAAAAACAAGTCTAACCCAATGCACAAAATGACCAACACCTTAAATCCAACTTAAGATACCCAACAAAGGTGACTAAAACTACCCAGTATCATTATCCCACACACCAAATCATTTTTTAAAGAAATATCAAGTGCATGATGTGTGTTATGTGAGAGAATATGTAAGAGCCCATATTTTCTCAAACACATTCCTTTTTCATCCCTTGTGTGTCGAGGGAGTTTCATAATGTTTTCTATTAGTTTTAGAGGTTTAACAAAAATTTATTTTAATTCTAGGTAATTCTATTATTTATAGTTTAGATCTGATTTTCAAATTTTGTTTGAGTGGTGTATACATACACATAATGATAAAATTTTATCCATGGTTTGAAATACTTATCTATAAAAAAATACTATGTACCGGTTATATTTTCTTACATATGGAATATTTTTCAAAGTATCTTGTGCATCAGAAGTATATTGTGAACAATCAAATTATATATATTATATTTTGTATCATCTTCATTTTATTACAAATTGATTTTTTCTCAAGTGAATCTTTTTACACATATAAAATATGTTATGTTTTAAATTTTTTTAAAAAGTTCATCTTAAAAAATATTATGTATAATATGAAAACCGTGTGATTTAAAAAAGAGAGAAGATTGTATAAAAAAGGGGGAGTGATTCATGCCTGGTGGGAGGTGGGAGGGGGGAGCGGAGAGAGTTACGTATTTAAGGGGAAAATTCCTATTATCCCTATACAATAGAAAGGAAAAAAACATGAAAAAAATTTAAATGAAACAATTTACTGATATGGCACGCATAAATCCCTCCCTAATAATTAGCACACATAATTGGAAAGTATCACACGCGTACTCTAGAAATCCCCCCCCAACCCAACTGGACACGTCCACGTATTGCAACTCACCCCTCTGGCAACTCATCCTAATCCATTTCTCATAGTTTACAAATTCGGTCGATCTGAGTCGTACATTGAGTTTTGCGAGCATTGTTGAACTGTCCTAGCCTTCACAGCAGTTCTAGGTTGCTAGGGTTTTTCTGGTGAATATTCCTCTTCTTCTTTGGATCATGCACAACGAACGATCGATCTTCACAGCGAGGTAGGGGATTCAAAACACCCTCTTTTAGAGTTTTTTTATACATTTAAAAAAAATCAGAAAACAGTTAGGTAATTTTTTTTTCAAAATGCAGCGCAAAGGCGGCATCGCGGATGCCACCTTGGCACTCCCAGCGCAGATCGCTGACGTGGCGAAGGCGGCACCCACGGTGCTACCTTTCTAGATGATTTCATACAAAAGCCGGCACCACGGGTGCCGCCTTCGTCTCCGCACCCTATAAAAGGGCAGCACCCCCTCCCCTTCTTCTCACTACCAAACACCCATTACCTCTCATTTTCTCTCTTTTGTGGCAGAGTTTGTGGTTTGAAATTTTAGGAAAGATTTTAGAGGTATGTTTTTTAATTTAATGTTTTTTATTTCGTTGAATTGTTTTTAGTTAAATATTTTTTAAAATTTAATGTTTTTTATTTAGTTGAATTGTTTATAGTTAAATAATTTAATTCCTTAGTAGTTTAGTTAGTTTTAATTTTTTTTTGTTTATTAGATTGTTTAATTAGTTATATATATTTAGGAATTATAATTATCATTAGTAAAAATTAATTTTCGATTCTTTTAATGAAATTTTGGTAGCATAAAGACTATGTTATCTAAGAAATCAAATCCTTGTCTGGATACAAACAAGTGAATGTGGCTCTGGCACAAATGTACCTAGGGGTAAAACCTGAAAACACCGATTTGAACTAGACTCGAACAGGAACTGGTGCATGACAATGGGTCTTGCTGCATTCAGATTTGACACTCCCGGGGGATATGCTTAAGATATGAATATTTCTTTATAAACTACTAAAATGTCTAAGAAAATAAATGATAAATTGATAATTTAGTAATGATTTTTATAGTTATTATTAGGAACGATTAATTAGAAATTAATTAATAAATAACATCAAGTTAAAAATAAAACTACAGTTCAAATGATATTAAATAACATGGAGTTAAAAAACAACATGAAGTTAAAAAACATCATGGAGTTAAAAAACAACATGAAGTTAAAGTGAAAATATAAATAACATAGAGTTAGAAAATAAATAAAAACATGTTTCGAGCTTGTGGCCTTTATTGCAGTGAATTGGATATCAAAATTTCAGAAAACCTGTGTGACAACGGGTTTTCTGAAATTTTGATATCCAATTCACTGCAATAAAGGCCAGAAGCTCGAAACATGGTGTTATTTATTTTTTTAACTCTATGTTATTTATATTTTAACTCTACTATGTTATTTAATAACTAATTAATAATTTATTAAGGAATAACTAATGATTGAAGAATGATTAACTAATTAAAAAGTGTACTAAGAAATATCCTAGTTTAGGATATAAGATCTTTTAAAATTTAAGTATCATAGAGATTGTATAGTTTACAAGTAATAGTTATTATTTGAACGTGAGGTAATTAAACTGCATATTAAAAATAAGTTGGATTAATAAATATTATATTGGTAACCATCACTCTGAATGTCACTTACATTATCAAAATCTTGATCGGAAATCTTTTTTTACGTAGAGCGTAATGTTTGCCTGTGTGTACTGCTATGGGGAGGTTATTCAAACTGAGCAAGGAGCTTCTTATAGTACACAACCAATAAAAATGGTTAATACAACTGATTGTGTAACCCTAAGTGACCTTCAAGATAGAATTCATGAGTCATTAAATCTAGGACCGGATCAAAAGATCAAGTCAATGAGTTATAGACATTTGTAGTTCCCGTCAACATTGTGGTATCTAGCTTGTCCATTGGTTGATGATGCGCAATGGATCTAAACAATTAATTTTTTTTTATCAACAGTCGGATGGTACCATGATGGAGTTATATGTTGATGTTTCTACTATACAACAACAACATCCAATTATACAAAGACGTAGACTTACAAGAGTCATTGAAGATAGTCCTCCCCATGAAGTTGAGACTATTCTAAATGATGCAGAAGAGGACAACCTACTCGATCTTCCGGATATACATGTTAACCCAACATCTGATGAGGAGTTTCGTAATAACAAAACAGATGGTGATAATAGTGCTGATGAGGAAGGAACAACGGAAGTTTCGAGAAATGCATTAGTTGTACAGCAGGCTCGACCTATAATAAATCATCCACCGCTCTTTGCATCTTGGTCAGAATCAATGACACATGTGCCTGAATTTGAAGATAATGTTCTCACACTGGCAACTGAGTTTCCCGAAGTTATACGATATAGATTTAGTGAGATGGAAAAAACTTTATATGTTGGAAGGAATTTTCCAAGTAAAGATGCATTAAAAATATGCTAAAGAGATTTCACATTGAGAGACAATGTAGCTATGTAGTTTACAAATCAGACTGTAGAAAATATGTCATATGGTGTGAGAAGTATGGGGATGATTGTATATTTTGATTGAGGGTGATTTCGAACATTACATTTGGAGGTTGGAGAATCTCTAGGATTGAGGCGGCTCATACTTGCGTTCAGCCAAGCTTCACACAGGATCATACCTCATTGGATGCAGAGTTTGTGTCATCCATTATTGTTGAGATGATTCGGACATGTCAAGATGTTACAATAGCCATTTTTCAAGAGAGGATTTAACAGACATTCGGTTATAAGATTTTCTATAATAAGGCATGGATGGTGAAACAGAAGGCAATTGTGAAGGTCTATGGTGATTGGGATGACTCATGTCGGTTGTTGCCGCAATTTCTATCCATATTGAGGCATCATAACCAAGTTGTCTTCCATATGGATACAAACGAACATGTGTCTCATGATAACTGACTTGATCCATCTCGTGTTCAATTTCATCGGTCGTTCTGGGCATTCCTTCCTTGTATCTCCGCATTTTGTTTCTGCAAACAGTTTATTCAGATTGATGGAACATTTCTGTATGAAAAATACAAGGGCGTATTATTGATTGCGGCAATCCAAGATGGAAACCATTCATCTCTTCCGCTTTCCTTTTCCATTGTAGAGAAAGAAAACTATGAATCATGGAGTTGGTTTTTGGCATGTATCAGCAACCATTTTCCCAACATTAGGGGTGTTTGTTTGATATCTGATCGGCATCGACCAATTAATGAGGCAATCAATGCGGATCCTGATACATGGAGTTACCCAAATGCACATCATTAGTTCTGCATTAGACACATTTCTAGAAACTTTCATAAAAAATTCCACAATGAACCGATGAAGAAGTCAATCACCAGACATGGTACGTATTGTATTTGTTATTTTTTTTTATATCAACGTAAAGTAAATTCAAAATATGTGAAATATCATCTATTCTATATAGAATATGAGTCATATAAACGATGGTTTGAAGAACATTTCAAACAAATCCGTCAGTTTAATGAAGAAGTTTACGATTATATGATGCGATTTCCAAAAAAAAATAGAAATTGGAATATGATGGGGGGAAGAGGTACGGACACATGACCACTAACATTGTAGAGTGAATCAATGGTGCCTTCAAAGGGATTCGCAAGCTACCTATAACTACCCTAGTTTAGGAGACATTATATCGTTGCATGAATTACATTATTGATAGACAAAAACTAGCATCAGATGGAATACATCAGGGGCTAACGTACGAAATACATTTTCAACGAGAGATTGAAAAGAATATTGAAGAAGCTTCTAGTTATCAAGTCTGCCTATTTCGACGAGAAGTATCTCGATTTGAAGTTCAATAGAAGTCGAACCCCACAACAAATATAATTGGTGAAAAAATGGTGGTATTACTAGAAACGAGGCAATGTCAATGTGGAAACTTTCAGGCCTTACGGTTTCCATGCTCACACATCATCACAACATGTGCCTCTGTTAACATATCATGGGAAGCATATGTTGATCCAGTGTACTGGATGAACACCATTTCTAACTGTTATGTTACACCATGGACACCTATTGGCGAGTTTCATTATTTCCCAATGCCTGAAGGTCAGCCGATAGTGGTACCTGATATGAATCGGTTGTGTTCCCGTGGGATACTAAAGGCCAGCAAGATGCGAAATGAGATGGACTAGCCTCAAGAACAAAGACAGAGTTTGAGATGCACCATATGTCAACAACAAGGTCATAATCAGAAATGATTCCCTAACATTATTGGGTCGATTTCACACTCTAATCCACAATGATGTATTGTCATTATTGGGAGATTCTCATATCGTAAATTTTATGTTGTTATCTCTTCCTTTTACCTCGGTTTTATAACCCCCAAAACTGAAAATCATAACAGTAAACCCAAAAACATCTTTTGTATACCGTAATCCTAACATTCTAAACCATAATCCTGAAAATCTTTTCTCAAATCATTAACCAAAACCGTAAAACATTAAAAAAATCCAAAAGCCTAGATCCAAAAGGAAAAATGTGAAACCGTAATCTCTAAATCCCAAAATTGAAAAGATGAACCATAAACCCAAAAACATCTTCCCTTTACATCGGTTTTCAAAACATTATGTGATTGAGAAAATAATCATCAAACATACAATCATGTGCACAATCATATATAAATTATAAATCAAATATTTTTCAAATAAACATCTATATAACACAGACAAATGATTTATATATATAAATATATAAAACCATATCTTACAAAACACCCAATTCTAGGTAAAAGCATATCTTAATAAAATTTAGTAATATGCTTTGAAAAACATGAAGACATGCCCCTTTATTTAGGTAAATAAAACTTCATAAAACATTCTGAATAAACATGACATGTCTTGCATTCTACAAATCATAATATTTTACTGATCATGATGTTATATTTACAGTTTACACTTACAACTCATTTCATTTTTTTATATGCAGATGAATGACACCATACTACTCATTTAGCAGGTTATCCATTGTTCACAGGTTGTGATATAGGGTGGTCTAGATCGATTGATTAGGGTGCGTCGAGTGCACCATTTTCATCACACGGAGCCCCCTCCTACCATTATACCATACTTGCATCATGCTGGCTTCTATGGTATTGCGGTATCAGATTTTACATTTGTAGACCATCTGTAATGACCTAATGTTTTTCAATGAAAGTTCCCTTCTCATAAGTATGTCATAAAATCACATGAAAACTCAACATAATGAACTACTAAGTGCTAATTGACCTCTAAACATAAGTTTGACACTTCTGTGTTTGGAATTTCGAAAATCCAGCATACACGGTTGTAATCAGTAAGTTATTTGGAGCCCGATAAGGAAAACTTAATTTTTGATGAATAGTAACCTACCCTAATGAATAGTAACATACCCTTATGAATAATGATATGCCCTAATGAATAGTAACATCACCTATGATAGTATAAAAATAATATTCATGTTTGAAGTACAATATATTTGTATTCTAGAATAAGTTAATGAATGTTTTAAAACTGGTTTTCATACTAAATTGTTATTTTAATTAAATATTAAAATAATAATATTTAGAAAATTATTTTTGAAAAATGGACTTCATTTTTGGATTCTACAAGTCAAAAAATGGTTAGAGTGAATTTTTGGGATTTTTATGAAATACTTGAATTTTTGATGAATAGTAAAATACGATAAATTACAATAAATGCTAAATACTGCATTATAGGTGATGTATGGTGGATTTAATATGATAATATCGAATCATACTTGATTATTTTATTATATTTGATGATAATTCTCAATTATTCATAGTCTTGGCTTTAAATAATAAACTAATACTTAAAATAATGGGAAAACCTCCCCTCCCTCACTATAAATACCCCCTCTCCTTACCTCTTTCCCACACACCTCTCAAGCCGTGTTCCTAGCCCAAATTCTACCCAATTATCCTCACAATATCCTTAACCACGTCCAAGGCCTACTGGTCTTACCAAAAGGCTAAAATCAAAGTCCTTAATAGGAATCTCAAAGAGGGGAGATCAAAGGGTAAGGATCCCCTTTCATTTTCAAGTGTTTTGTTTTCAATTTCCTTCTTTTCTTATACCCTCTTCCCCTTAACTTACCCAAAAGGCATGATAGATCTAGAATCTCATATATTCTGGATTTTAATCATGTTTATGGAAAAAATTCAAGCATTATGCTTCTTCTCCTCTCCCTTGCGTTCTAAAATTAAAACATCGTCTGTGATCAACATCATGGATAATGTGTTTTCAATTTCTTTTATCATATTTATTTCTGGTCATGAAACCATTTATGTTATGGTTGAACCAGATTATTATATATTTTATATATCCTATTTATGGTTCTGGAATCCTTATACACTCATGATATCAAATAATAATACAAAACAAGTTAATTATGGGTAAAATCGCTAAAATTAATTCAAGTGTTTATCATTAATGTCTTATGTCATGGTTCTCTTTCACTCCAATTTAACCAAAAGAATTTTGTAACCATGTAACCTTCTGTATGCTCATAAATTCTATATAACATCAATTCTAGATGACCACTTTCATCTTACTTTTTATCCAAAGCTAAATACAAGTGAACTGATCATTAAAACCAAGGAAACAAAGGGACCCGAACCATGAAATTGAACCTTATAATCAATCAAAATGGGTATAAATTAACTTAAAAAGGATATAATAAATATTTTACATGTATATAAGGTTCTTTAACTATTGATTAATAAACCTAATTTGATTATTCAGGTCATTAATATCAAGTGAAGAACACCAACGGACTTAAGGTAAGGGATCCTCCCCTTTTCACTCTTAATCAAGATTGTTCTCTATGATATGACTTTTTGTGTAATACCAAGTGATGGGGTATGTTTATACACCTTAACCATACTACCCTAATGTTTTATAAGTGACGAGGAACCCCTTATCTCTCTCATCAATCCCTCTTGAGTACACCCGACACCATGTCGGTAAAATCGTAACGAATTCTACCCAAACCTTCTTCGTTCTTTCGGGCTTCCTTATCTTTCTTTCAAAATGGTATTATCATATATATTTATGTGAATCCTATGAATTCTGGATATTTTTAAAATATTATAATATCAATACCCTTTCATCACTTTCTTTCGGGGATGTACATGTTTTTGAAAGATTCCCTCCTTAGAACTTTTCAATAAGCAAACCTGTTTTAAGGGGGCTTCCCAAATTTTTACCCAAATTTCATGTTCACTCTATCCTTTGTTTTAAGATACCATTGTATTTATAAAATCAGTATTTTTATTATGAAAACCTTCTTGGTTCAATTCTGGTTTTATATAAAAGAATGTCCTCTTTTCTATTTGAAAATCTCTAGAGTGTTTTCTTTAAAACCGCACAAAAATGTTTTAATGCTAATGTTCTAAAATACATTTATAATATGTTGTCACTTATGTTTGACACCACATACCATGTTATATGCCTATTTTACCCTATGAACGTCCATGTATTTTCTAATTCTTTCCTTACATGGACACTTTCATGATATGCCCATTGGTTATGATTTATGTCATGATTGAGGTACCCAATTCTTTCCATGGGTACCCTTATGTTTATGTATGGTTGATTATGTATGATTATTTATGTGGAAAGATTATTTATGTGGAAAGAATATTCATGAATATGTTGATATGGGTGCGCCCAGATAGCGCTCCAATGCATTGGGTAAGGTTAAGTCTCATGAGATGCGATGTGAAACGGGATTGGTGGTTAGCCTTGACCCGTAATGAAATGGGAAACAGGATTGGAGGTTAGCCTTGAACCATACTAAATAAATGATTTATGATTATGCCACATTTATATGATTCCATTTTTATATGATCCCATGATTATATTAAATGATTTTATAAGTTTCATTCTTTGGATATCATTATGCCATGCCTCCTAACTCATGTGCTTGAAATATATCCTTATGTTTTGTGTTATATGTACCTAGTCTTCCAAGACACTAGACTTAACGATCCCTGGCTTGTACTCTGATGATGAATTATTTTTAAAATCATGAATTGTTATATGTAAAAGGCTCGGGTCTCTATAGTTAGTATCAGAGGCATAGTCTAGTTATTTTTGGAGAATAGAAATAGAGAACCTTAGTGAGAACCTTAAGGATGAGACTAAGTATAAGAAAATAGTCCTAAATTTTAGTGAGTATTGAGTAAGGGGTTTATCAAGAAAATACATCCCTGTCTGGATATGAGCAAGTAGAGGTGGATCTAGCATAGATGCGTCTAGGGGTAAAACCCAAAAACACTGCTTTGATCTAGACTCGAACGGGAACTGGTGCACGATAACGGGCCTTGCTGCACTCTTGGTTACGACACTCCCAGGGGATATGCTTTGGTAGATTCATGAGCTTAGTAAAAACCATTATTAAGGGACAAAAAGAAGCCCATAAGAATATAATTTAAGAAATATATTGAGGATAACCTAGATATAAACCTAATGAATCACAAGTCAGGATATATTTCTTCTTTATAAGTTCATAATTTTATGTTAAAAGTTTCTTTTTATGCTCAATATCTAAGTATTCAAGACCTCTAATTATACCTTATTTTTCTTAGTTAATGTCAGGAAATAGAATAACACGTTCCAAAAACCAATATGATAGGAAATGTGAAGATTTCCCTAACGATGTGCCTAATATGACGGGAGCGGGTGCTCAAAACATCATGACAGTACTAGCTCAGCAGGCTCGAGTTATGAATAATAACTTGAATCAGGCGGAACTCCCTCCTCCTCCAAGGAAAGAGCAAGTTGTCATAGAATCCTTCATGTGGAAAATGCCTCCCATGTTTAGCGGGTATTCTGATCCCCTCCTCGTAGAACAATGGATTAACTCCATTGAAAAGATATTCTCTGTTCTGTAGTGCTCAGAAGAAGAGAAGTTTGTACTGGCAGTCTATCATTTTGATAGGGAAGCTGATCAGTGGTGGACACTGATAAAGAATACAAATCCACAAGAGGAAATTGATTCCATGGATTTTTAGGAATTCAAGACGATGTTTTTTAACAAATATTTTCCTCGAACACTTCATCTCAAGATGGAAAGAGAGTTCCTCAGACTCAGGCAGAAGGACGATGAGTCCATCAGGGCGTATGAAGCAAACCTCACAAGGCTTTCAAGTTACACCTATAGCTTTGTCATGAACACCGAAAGAAAGGTGGAACACTTCTTTAGCAGACTAAAACCGATTATACCAAAAGTGTTTTCAATTTGAGACTTTGACAGTTATGAGGATATTGTTCGTTGTGCCCTCAAGGTGGAAATGGAGATTGGAGACTCTCAGTGGTCTCATGGGCCTTGTGAAAAGAAGTGTAAAATGGAGAACAACATGGGTGGTTCATCAAAAAAATCCCATGATGGAAAGAAGCCTCACTTTCCCCTTTGCAAAAATTGTGGGAAGAAGCATCCCGGTGACTATCTCAAGGGAACCAAGAATTGCTTAAAATGTGGAAAGTTTGGTCATCTGGCCAATAATTGCCGAAGGGATATGAAAAATCCCGCTAATGTTGAAGAAGAAAGGAAGGTTTATAACAACACTCAGCCTACAGTGCAGTGTTTCAACTGCAAGGAGCTTGGGCATTATGCGAATAATTTCCCTAAGCCGAGGGTTGTCGGAGGCAATAAACAACAACCTCCAAGGCAACAAGGAAGGGATTATGCTATCACTACTACTAAGGTGGAACCGGACAATGATGTGGTGACAGGTAAGCTAGTTATTCATTCAAGAATAGAAGATGTACTATTTGATTCTGGTTCTATACATTCTTTCATATCTTGCAAGTTTAGTAGAACTATTCAAACACCACCTCAGAATTTGGAGGAAAAGTTATATATGAAAACAGAAAATGGGGAGATCACTGCATCCATGGTTTATAACTCCTCCCCAGTTAATTTTTGTGGAATGAACCTCCCAGTAAATCTCGTCATACTTCCTTTAGTGGAGTTTGACGCAATCTTGGGCATGGATTGGCTATCTTTGTACAAAGTCAACATCAACTGTCGGGAAAGGGAAATCACTTTTCACATCCCGAAGAATCCTCCAATTTTTTACAAATTTAAGGAGGAACATGAGTCTCCTTTAGAATCTCTATCTCAAGTGTGGATATTGTTTCCTTATAAGCAAGAATATCTAGCTCAAATGATCGAGACAAAGGAGAGAATCACGCTTGAAGACATTCCCATCGCGAGGGATTACACTGACGTATTCCCTGAAGAGTTTTTTGGTCTTCCTCCAGATCGAGAGGTTGAGTTCTTTATTGAACTTATTCCTGGATCTCTGCCTATCTCAAAGACACCTTATATAATGGCCACCATAGAGATGGAAGATTCGAAGAAGCAGTTACAAGAGAATATGGAGAAAGGTTTTATACGCCTGAGTGCTTCACCATGGGGTGCTCCAGTCCTCTTCATCAAGAAGAATGATGGATCAATGCACCTTTTCATTGATTATCGTGATCTCAATAAAATCACGATAAAGAACAAGTATCCCCTTACATGGATAGATGACTTGTTAGATCAGATTCGTGGGGCCAGTTATTTTTCTAAGGTGGACCTTCGGTCAGGATATCACCAACTAAAGGTGAGGAAGGAAGATATACCCAAGACTGCCTTTTGAACAAGGTATGGACACTATGAGTTCATAGTGATGCCCTTCAGAATCACTAATGCTCTAGCAATTTTCATGGATTTAATGAATAGAGTCTTTATAGATTACCTTGACAAATTTGTGGTAGTATTTATTGATGATATTCTGATATAATCCAAGAGCAAGGAGGAACATGAGGAGAATTTAAAAAATGTGTTAAATACTTTGTGAAGAGAGAAGTTGTATAAAAAGTACAATAAATGTGAGTTATGTATGGATGAAGTATCATTCATGGGGAATGTTATCACTAGAAAAGGGATATTTGTGGACCCTTCCAAGATAAAGGCAATTGAAGAGTGGCCGAGGCTAACTTATGTAACAGAGATTCATAGATTTTTGGGTATAGCAGGGTATTATCGACGATTCGTGAAGAACTTTTCACGATTGTCAAACTCGATGACCAAGCTGACACAGAAGGGGGTAAAGTTTTTCTGGACTAAATAATGTGAGGTAAGCTTCAAGGAGCTAAAGATAAGGCTGATCACTGCACCTGTACTCACATTACCAAAAAGTGTAGAAAGTTTTGTGATCTACAACGATGCTTCAAAGAAAGGCTTGGGTTGTAAACTCATGAAAAATGATAAAGTTATAGCCTATGCCTCATGACAGTTGAATATCCATGAGAAAAACTACCTGACGCATGATCTAGAGCTGGCGGCCGTGATTTTTGCCTTGAAAATCTGGCAGCACTACCTTTATGGTGAGAAGTGTGATATATACACCGACCACAAGAGCCTAAAGTATATATTCACACAAAAGGAGCTCAACATGCGTCAAAGGATATGGTTAGAGATAATCAAGGATTACGATTGCTCTATTCACTACCATCCTGGAAAGGCGAACAAGGTAGCTGATGCTCTAAGCAGAAAAGAACCTGCTACTCTATCCATGTTATGGATTGAGAAAGACCCTATATTCTTGGATATGCAAAGGATGGATTTAAAAATCGTAAGGGCAGGGGATACATCCTACCTTTCCCAAATGATTGCGCAACCATCCATCCAAGAGAAGATTAAGGAAGCACAAAGGGATGATGTGGAGTTACAAAAGAAGGTCAATGTAGTAAATGAAGGGAAGCTGCAAGAGTTCCATATCAACGATGATGGGGAGATTTAGTTTGGAACGCGGCTTTGTGTGCCTTCATCACCTGAGATAAAGAAAGAGCTATTGGACAATGCACATATCTCAACATTCTCTATCCATCCTGGAAGTACCAAGATGTATCGTGATCTCCGTGAACATTTCTGGTGGGACAACATGAAGAATAAGATTGCGGAATATATATCAAGGTGCTTGGTATGTCAAAAAGTTAAAGCAGAGCGACAAAAGTCCAAAGGGATGATGAAACCATTGCCTATACCCATGTGGAAATGGGAGAATGTCACAATGGACTTTGTCATAGGTCTCCTGAAGACTTCGAAGGGAAATAATGCGATATGGGTTATGGTTGACCGACTCACCAAGATCGCCCATTTTATTGCTATTCGGGAAGACCTCTTGCTTGAACAAATTGCAAAAATTTATGTGAAGGATGTGGTGAGACTACATGGAGTTCCACTCTCAATTGTCTCTAATCGTGATCCAAGGTCCACATATAAATTCTAGAAGAGTCTTCAATATGCTTTGGGTACTGAATTAAATTTCAGCATGGCCTATCACCCCCAAACTGATGGCCAATCTAAAAGTACTATTCAGACGCTTGAAGATATGTTGAGAGATTGTTCTCTAGAATTCAAAGGTGGATGGGATCAGCATCTCCCATTGGTTGAGTTCTCATACAATAATAGCTTCCACTCGAGTATTCAGATGGCTTCGTATGAAGCTCTGTATAGAAAGCGATGTATAACTCCAACCTGTTGGTATGAAGTTAGAGAACGAAAGCTACTTGGACCCGATCTTGTGCAAGAGATGACAGTGAAGATCTAAGTCATCTAGAAAAACATCAAAGCTGCTCAGAGTTGGAAAAAGAGATATGTTGACAACTATCTAAGGGACTTGGATTTCAACGTTGGGGATAAATTCTTCCTTCAAATATCACCATGGAAGAGAGTCATGCAATTTGGGAAGAAAGGGAAGCTAAGCCCAAGGTATATTGGCCCCTTTGAGATCCTTGAATGCATCAGATCAGTGGCCTACCAAATAGCACTCCCACCTAACCTATCTCAAGTACACAATGTATTCCATGTATCCTTCTTGAGAAAGTACATACCAGACCCCTCACATGTACTCAATCCAGAGGTGGTACCATTGGAGAATGATCTTTCTTATGAGGAACAACTAGTAAAGATCTTATATCGTAGAGACAAAGTTCTATGAAATAAGATAATTCACCTGGTCAAAGTGTTTTGGAGAAACCAAAAGTTTGAAAAAGAAACATTGGAACTGGAGGATGCAATGAGGCAAAGTTACCCTCGTCTGTTCTAATGTGGGAAGTAAAAATTTTGAGGGTGAAATTTCATAAGGGGGGAAGAATGTAACGACCCAATGTTTTTCAATGAAAGTTCCCTTATCATAAGTATGTCATATAATCACATGAAAACTCAACATAATGAACTACTAAGTTCTAAGTGACCTCTAAATATAAGTTTTACATTTCTATGTTTTGAATTTCGAAAATCTGGCATACACGATTGTAATCAGTAAGTTATTTGGAGTCCGATAAGGAAAACTTAATTTTTGGTGAATAGTAACCTACCCTAATGAATATTAGCATACCTTATTAATAGTGATATACCCTAATGAATATTAACATCACCTATGATAGTATAAAAATAATATTCATGTTTGAAGTACAATATACCTGTATTTTAGAATAAGTTAATGAATGTTTTAAAACTGGTTTTCATACTAAATTGTTATTTTAATTAAATATTAAAATAATAATATTTAGAAAATTATTTTTGAAAAATGGACTTCATTTTTGTATCCTACACAGCAAAAAATGGTTAGGGTTAATTTTTGGTATTTTTCTGAAATATTTGAATTTTTGATGAATAGTAAAATACGATAAATTACAATAAATGCTAAATACTGCATCATAGGTGATGTATGGCTGATGTAAGATGATAGTCTCAAATAATCCTTGATTATTTTAGTATATCTGATGATAATTATTAATTATTCATAGTCTTGGCGTTAAATAATAAACTAATACTTAAAATAATGGGAAAAACCTCCCCTCCCTCACTATAAATACCCCCTCTCCTTACCTCTTTCCCACACACCTCTCAAGCCCTGTTCCTAGCCCAAATTCTGCCCAAGTATCCTCCCAAGATCCTTCCCCAAGTCCAAGGCCTGATGGTCTTACCAAAAGGCCAAAATCAAAGGCCTTAAGAGGAATCTCAAAGAGGGGAGATCAAAGGGTAAGGATCCCCTTTCATTTTCAAGTGTTTTGTTTTCAATTTCCTTATTTTCTTATACCCTCTTCCCCTTCACTTACCCAAAAGGAATGAGAGCTCCATAATCTCATATATTCTGGATTTTAATCATGTTTATGGAAAAAATTCAAGCATCATGCTTCTTCTCCTCTCCCTCGCGTTCTAAAATTAAAACATCGTCTGTGATCGACATCGTGGATAATGTGTTTTCAATTTCTTTTATCATCTTTGTTTCTGGTCATGAAACCATTTATGTTATGGTTAAACCAGATTATTATATATGTTATATATCCTATTTATGGATCTGTAATCCTTATACACTCATGATATCAAATAATAATACAAAACAAGTTAATTATGGGTAAAATTGCTAAAATTAATTCAAGCGTTTATCATTAATGTCTTATGTCATGGTTCTCTTTCACTCCAATTTAACCAAATGAATTTTGTAACCATGTAACCTTCTGGATTCTCATCAATTCTATATAACATCAATTCTGGATGACCACTTTCATCTTACTTTTTATCCAAAGCTAAATACAAGTGAACTGATCATTAAAACCAAGGAAACAAACGGACCCGAACCATGAAATTGAACCTTATAATCAATCAAAATGGATATAAATGAACTTAAAAAGGATATAATAAATATTTTACATGTATATAAGGTTCTTTAACTATTGATTAATAAACCTAATTTGACTATTCAGGTCATTAATATCAAGTGGAGAACACCAACGGACTTAAGGTAAGGGATCCTCCCCTTTTCACTCTTAATCAAGATTGTTCTCTATGCTATGCCTTTTTGTGTAATACCAAGTGATGGGGTATGTTTAAACACCTTCCCCATACTTTCCTAATGTTTTATAAGTGATGAGGAACCCCTTATCTTTCTCATCAATCCCTCTTGGGTACACCCGACACCATACCGGTAAAATCGTAACGAATTCTACCCAAACCTTCTTCATTCTTTTCGGTTGCCTTATCTTTCTTTCAAAATGGTATTATCATATCTATTTATATGAATCATATGAATTCTGGATATTTTTAAAATATTCTAATATCAATACCCTTTCATCACTTTCTTTCGAGGATGTACTTGTTTTTGAAAGATTCCCTCCTTAGAACTTTCCGATAAGCAAACCCGTTTTAAGGGGGCTTCCCAAATTTTTACCCAAATTTCATGTTCACTATTCCTCTATTTTAAGATACCATTGTCTTTATAAAATCAGTATTTTTATTATGATTCCTTATTGTTTCAATTCTGGTTTTATATAAAAGAATGTCCTCTTTTCTATTTGAAAAGCTCTAGAGTGTTTTCTTTAAAACCGCACAAAAATGTTTTAATGCTAATGTTCTAAAATACATTTCTAATATGTTTTCACTTATGTTTGACACCACATACCATGTTATATGCCTATTTTACCCTATTAACGTCCATGTATTTTCTAATTATTTCCTTACATGGACACTTTCATGATACACCCATTGGTTTTGATTTATGTCATGATTGTGGTACCTAATTCTTTCCATGGGTACCCTTATGTTTATGTATGGTTGATTATGTATGATTATTTATGTGGAAAGATTATTTATGTGGCAAGAATATTCATGAATATGTTGATATGGGTGCACCCATATAGGGCTCCAATGCATTGGGTAAGGTTAAGTCTCATGAGATGCGATGTGAAACGGGATTGGTGGTTAGCCTTGACCCGTATTGAAATGGGAAACGAGATTGGCGGTTAGCCTTGACCCATACTAAAGAAATGCTTTATGATTCTGCCAAATTTATATTATTCCATGTTTTTATGATCCCATGCTTATATTAAATGATTTTATAAGTTTCATGCTTTGGATATCATTATGTCATGCCTCCTAACTCATGTGCTTGAAATGTATCCTTATGTTCATTCCATTACTAGGCTTTTTAGCTCATCCCTTTATTCATGTGTTCTCCAGGGTACCCTATGCAGATGTAAGGGATCAAAGGAAGTTAGGAGCTCATTATGGAGATTAAATAAAGAAGTTTTTTTAGCCCCATGTTTTGTGTTATATGTACCTAGTCTTCCAAGACACTAGACTTAACGATCCTTGGCTTGTACTATAATGAAGAATTATGTTTAAAATCATGAAATGTTATATGTAAAAGGCTCGGGTCACTATACCATCACCTTCTAGCTGCACTCGTGGAGAGGTGGAGACCAGAGACACACACATTCCACCTACGTGAGGGAGAGATGACCATCACCCTCCAGGATGTGGCTATGCTTCTTGGTCTTCCTATCTAGGGGACACCTGTTATTGGATCCACTCGGGAATCTTGGCTCGACCTTGCTCAACGCTTGTTAGTCATTGACATTTTGTCTGATCGTAGTGCTACCGATGGATCATCGATATCCATGCCTTGGCTGGAGTCACAGATTCCAATTTTAGCTAATGATGCTAATGAGCAGATGGTGATGCATTATGCACGTGCATATATATTACAACTTATTGGAGGGACCATGTGTACAGATCATTCAGGGATGCACGTACACATGATGTATCTACCCCTGCTAGAGGACTTTGATCAGGCAGGGATGTACAGTTGGGGATCTGCATGGTTGGAATACACATACAAAGCATTATGTAGGATATCTGACAGGAGGTGCACAGGTCTCAAGGGATGCATCGTCCTTATTCAGATGTGGGCATGGGAGTACATCCCCACATTCTACCATGATCTTGCTGGTCCTCCGGTCGAGATGGCAGTGTTGCATGACGCTTTACGTGGACGCTAGTATGATCACTCATTTCTATCATTTTCTGATGCTACTACAAGTTATTGACTTTAATTGCTCATTATTTATAACTATCAATGTTGTATTTTATAGGTGGTGTAATCGACACAATTTCCATGTGGTTCTGAGACACGATTTGGTCGTATATTGGCTCAAGTTGGACTTTCTCTTACCCCATTAGGTATGTATATACAATCTATAACTGTCTAAAAAATTTAATAATAGCATAATTTTTTTATTTAAGAGCTTTTCTAACCAGGGTAATATGTTATTTCATATTTCATGGGTTCCATACTGGTCTGTTATAGACTAGTTGCCTCCATACTGCATGGTTGGTCTTGACGATGTTACGATTGTAGTGCCACTCATTCACTTTCATATTGTTGAGTGGAACCATCCTGACAGAGTCATGCGCCAGTTTCTCTTGACTCAGTGGATTCCATTACCACCGAGGCAGACAGATCAACTTCATGGGATGAAACTAACAGGGAGGTTGGATGACGATTGGCATTGAGTACATGCTGTATTTCTCGACTGTTGGCACAAATGCTCAGAGTTTCGTATCCAGGGAGTTTCTATGATACAGTTCTCTCTTTCAGCGCAACACGAGTATGATCCATGGTATAGACTGAAGTTTATACTGTATCTTACCTGATCCAGCAGAGAGATGCATATGATTATAATTCAATTAAATTATATTAATATGTTTATTGAATTACTTTCTAATTCATTTTTAATTTGTTTACATGAGAGTCACACAAACAGTCTTATTCATATGAGTGATGAGGCCGAGGATAGAGTCTTCAGCCGGGAAGCCGTTCATGCTCAAGCGTTAGAGTTGAGGTCATCTGTCCATCCATTTGTCGAGAGCCTCTTCGAGCGTCCAACATAAAGACAATAGGTTCTTGCCATAGAGGAAGATCGTGAAGCAGCTTCTGGTGTTGAGGAGCCATGACCATGGCGACGTAGATAGCGTCATCTTGCACGTTAGGCCTCACCAGTTCCACAGGTAGAGGTCAGCCCTCTAGTAGTCCAGTCTGAGCAGATGCAGGATGTGCCTCAGCCATCATGGGATCCATCTTTTTTGATGGGATATCCTCAGTTTTCTCTATCATGGGGTCCATATATATTGTATCCTTTGGGTCTAGAGTCATCGCAGCCTTGGGTCCAGACCCATTGCAGAGTTGGGGTATAGTTCCACCACATGATTTGTTCCCCACTATGATGATGTCGGGTCCTTCTACCATCGAAGTGGGAGAAGGATCAGGAGGGAAGTACGGGGTGGAGTTGACATTTTCTCCCACTAGCATAGAGGTGGAGGATATGACAGTCGACGTTCCAGCGCCCGAGTATCAGCCCTCTCCAGGTCATTAGACTCCCCAGAGATCTTACCGTGGACCTCCTATTATTAGACCTCCATGTGGGATAGGATCTCCTCACCGTAGACATAGACATTGATTTTTTATGTTCATTTATATGTTTTATGTCTATGGAAATGAAAAATAATTTATAAACTTTCAAAACCGCCTACCTAAAAGTTAAAAATGTTTCAAGTACATCACTTTGAAAGACTATAAAATATAAACCACAAGACCAATATAAACGAAACATTAAACATTGATTAAAAATATAAGAAATTGTTGAAAACAAAAATCATTTCATAAAAAATTTTCATGAAAAATAATTTATAAGCTTTCAAAACCGCCTACCTAAAAGTTAAAAATGTTTCAAGTACGTCACTTTGAAAGACTATAAAATATAAACCATAATACCAATATAAACAAAACTTTAAACATTGATTAAATATATAAGAAATTGTTTAAATAAAAAATCATTCATAAAAAATGTTCATGAAAAATAATTTATAAGCTTTCAAAACCGCCTATCGGAAAGTTAAAAATGTTTCAAATATGTGACTTTGAAAGACTATAAAATATAAACCATAAGACCAATATAAACAAAACTTTAAACACTGATTAAACATATAGTATACTTGTATGTGAGTTTTTAGAATGGATAGATCAAGGAGGTCCTACAGTATCCTTTTGAAGATGATAAAGGATAAAGATTTGGTGATGAAGAGTTCGATGGGCTATGTGGAATCATTGGTGTTTTCATCTACTCAACTAAGCCTAGGGAAATGGGGTGATAATTTTAGAAGAAATTATAATGGTTGGATGCATGGTGGTGTTGAATGGGTTGGTATTTGTAGGAATGGGAACCAATGATCAATTTATGTGGCATATCTTTCACCATACCCTTATGCGGTCGGATGTTGATATGGATATGGTCATGATAGGTGGAATAATGGATTTCATTGTCCCATGAAAGGAGATATAACATGTTCTCATGCATCAAAGATTATATATGTATGTGATACTAGAAACCCTGTGCATCACATCGATGTGGGGTTGACTTCTATATGTTTAATGAATTTTTAAAGTTTTGTTTATATTGGTCTTATGCTTTATATTTTATAGTCTTTTAAAGTCACGTATTTGAAACATTTTTAAGTTTCATGTAGGAATTTTGAAAGCTTATAAATTATTTTTCATGAACATTTTTTATGAAATGATTTTTGTTTTAAACAATTTATTATATGTTTAATGAATGTTTAAAGTTATGTTTATATTGTTCTTATGGTTTATATTTTATATTATTTCAAATTCATGTACTTGAAACATTTTTAACTTTCAGGTAGGCGGTTTTGAAAGATTGTAAATTATTTTTAATCAAATTTTTTTATAAAATCATTTTTATTTTCAACAATTTCTTATATGTTTAATGAATGTTTAAAGTTTTGTTTATATTGGTATTATGGTTTATATTTTATATTCTTTCAAAGTCATGTACTTGAAACATTTTTATGTTTCAAGTAGGAGGTTTTGAAAGCTTATAAATTATTTTTCATGAACATTTTTTATGAAATGATTTTTTTTCCAACAATTTCTTGTATTTTTAATGAATGTTTAAAGTTTCGTTTATATTGGTCTTATGGTTTATATTTTATAGTATTTCAAAGTCACGTACTTGAAACATTTTTAACTTTCAAGTAGGCGGTTTTGAAATATTATAAATTATTTTTCCTGAACAATTTTTATTAATTATGTAAAGACCCAGAAATTTCAGGGGAAATTTTTTCTTAAATACTTTGGAATTTTACGAGTCTGTGGTTTCTGACAACACCTAATTCTGAGGCCTGGTATGCCCAGAATCAATTTTTGAAGTTTTTGTTCGGGTACGTTTAGTAAACGTACGAGCGGGTTTTTCTATCTTTTGAACTGGTGCTCAGAATTGAAATCCGAAGACACCGATGAACTCGCAGCGTCGGTATTCGCTTAAGGGAACCTTTACTGCATTTGCATTTTATGGAGGATGGAAGTTTATTTTGGGGATTTATAATAAAGTAAATAAAATTGTTGTACACAATTTTATTTATAAATGGTGGTTATTTCCTACAAGGGGAAGTTATAGGTGGGGCCCACACCCACATAACCTCCCATGAGAGGATAATGTGTGGTGGGGCCCACACGAGCCCCTAACCCTTCAACTTCCCTTAAACTTCCCATTAACTCCCCTTTTATTTATTTTGACAACACCTCTCATTTATTATGGTGAAGCCACTCCACCTCACACCCATTGAATGTGCCAACCTATCTAATTAATATCTACATTAATTAATTGGCACCTATTTCGAATCAATTTTAATTTCATGGCAATTCTATTAAAAATTGTAAAGCCTTATTATATTATTTTCCTTGGCAAATATTTTGGTGTTGGAACTTTTGGAGAATTAGGAGAGGGCCTTCTTCCCATGAAGAACATTTACCCTCTCCAATGAAGAACTCAAGGCCTGCGACCGTCGTCTACTTCTTTCTTCTTCCTCTACGTCAAGGAAGGAGACTCCACCCGTGAGGAATGACGACTACACTTACTCCTCAGACTCATCCTAATGTCAACGAATCAACGTCATCTTCGAATCCTCTTCCTGTGACACGGACAAGCGAGCATCGGAATCAAGGTAGGGGTTTGTATTATTTTAAGTGATTAAATTTTACTTTGTTCTTCGTCGAAAACCATGAATTGTCTCCGGCCTTATGTTATCGCCTAATGTGGAGGGTGCGGGCCGACAAAACACGGCTCAACGACCCTCCGATGGTTCTTGACTATTTTTGCGGCGGCAATCAGAGGTGAGGGAAACCGGAGGAAGCGGTGGTCATGTGTCGGCCGCGTAGAGAAGAATTGCGACCCGCATCTGTGGGCCGCTCGACTGAGGAAGAATGGGCCAGCTAAAGTCGGTCGGGTTGAAGAAACAACGGAGCCACGAGGGTGCCAAGCTGCGGAAGAACCACGGCCCACAATCCGCGGGCCGCTCAACCAAAGAGGAACCGGCCCTCCGTAGCCGGCCAGACAAGGAGATCACGGCGCCACAAGGACGCCGCGCTCCGCGGGCTGCTTCAGTGGCGAACTAACCGACCACCTGTCAGCCAGGTTGAAGGCCACAGCGCCTCCTGGCGCTGCATGTGGAGGACAGTGGCCGGCCTGAGTAGGCCGCTCGCGCTGGTGAAGGTCGGCCGGCTTCGGACGGCCGGACAGGAGGGGTGGCACCGCTCGGCACCACCGTTTCAGAAAACCGGGGGCCGCACCCCCTGATCCGCTTGGCTAGCTGGTCGCACCAGTAGTGTTGGTCCATGCCCAACCGGGCCAGGATGCACCCCACCGGGCCAGGCCGACCCCCCAGATGGGTCGGGCCCGTTTCGCTTAAACGTGAATTACTTCTTGACCGTGTGTCTGATCGACGTGATGTCTGTGGCACTGGGACCCTCGTGATGAGGTGGTCCTTTTGAGATACTCTACTTTAGGTTCGGACATAGTTGGAGTACGATCGGGTTGGTTTGAGCCTAAAAACCAACCGGGCCCCTAGAATGGAAATGCCAATAACTCTTAGACCGGATGTCCGATTGACGCGTCGTCTGTTGCGTTGATACCCCTATGATTTGGCGGTCCTTTGAGATACTTCCACATGAGAATTCATGATACTTAGAGTATCGAACAGTAGCTCGTGGAGCGGATCCTCCTGGAGACTAGCAGACAGAGTGCAGAGACCTTGTAGCTGTAGACCTGACGACTGCTTGACTGATTCAACTCGGAGTGATTCGATTAGCCCAGTGGACGGAGTGCCCGGTTTGGAGGAAGTCCCACGGCAGATGGAACGACTATTTTGGAAGCAGACCCATGGTACTCGACAGGAGGATTACCTCTAACGGCTATTAGGGGAGCACCCATTTTGGCGGCAGACCCACAGCGGAGGAGCGCTCAGTTTGGCAGCAGACCCGCGGTACTCGACAGGAGGAGTACCTCAGTAGTATAAGGTTAATGAGTAGCACCTTGGAGTTATTATAGGTCCACTGTACTTGAAAGAGGAGGAGTTATCCACCAGCTGTGTTTTTGATAATAAAAATCATGGTTTGAGCTGAGTCAATGACCTTTGTGTTTTCCTCATGATTGAGATGGGTTACTTGATAACATAGGTATATGTATGGGCATATACGTACGTAATGGTTATCTGTAAAAATCATACATTGTGGTTTATCCTTGTTGGATTTGGTGAGACCTTGAGGGTCTCGGGGTCCCTATTGAGTATCATTATACTCACCCCTATACAGGCTACACCCGCACCTCGTTGTGTTGGATGCAGACGATGGACAGCACTGAAGGAGGCTGAGATCCCCAGGACGGGACGGTACCCGGAGGTGGAACTTACGATGTTTTGGTGCATGGTGGAGTCTAACGAACATGGAGTAATGAGGAGGCCATCTGTACCTACCCTTCAGGTAGGAAACTCGGAGGACGGTCCAGGAGCTGGTTCCACCTTTCAGCTATTTGTCCCTTTTTCAGTTGTACTTGTTTTTCAGTTGTATTTGTACCTTACTACTGGGCTTGTATTCTGTCCCCCTTTACTTTTAGTACTCCTATTCTGTAGTTTTTGCTTAGTGTTTTCTTCTTCTTGTACTCTGGTTGTGTGCGTTTACGATTTATAAAGGCAATGCCTTCCCAATTTTAGGGAATTATGCCTTTGGTTCTAGTCGCCAACCCCTGGCCTATGGTAGGTGGGATTGGGGTAGTCACGATGCGGGCCCCGGGGGATGGGTCGTGACAAATTTCTATCAGAGGAGTCAGTTCTACTGCAGAACTTAGGACTCTGATATTTATTTTCTGTGAAGAAATAGTGTTAAGGGTACTGAGTGTGGTTTTCAGTTCAGGGAGTCTAGTGTTGGTGCGGCGGCCGACGTATCTATACACCAGGACCCTGACTACTGATTTCCGACTTGGTGCACGAAAACACTGATTGCGTGGGTGATTCCAAAAGTTTTCTTTAAGTCAGCTCAAACCAGGTCAGCTCACCAGGTATAATATTTTTGATCGTGGGGCACCTGTTTCTTTTCAAGATTTCTACACCTAGTCAGTTAGCGCGGGTTCCGAGTGGAAAGCATGATGGTAGCCCACCGAGCAGTGAGGCCATGGTGTAGGGCCAAATCATAGTGGAGGCACCAACGGTACCACTACCCAATGGGCCACCGATACCACCATCCCCAGCAGTAGAGAGTGCATGCCTCCTGAGTGTGTCGCATGAGTTCCAGTGATAGAGGCCTCCGAGGTTTCGAGGCGAGACATATTTTCAGATAGTCGGGTGCTGGCTGGAGGTTGTAGTATGAGTTTTCCACACAGTTGGGGCACCCGCTGACTTGATGGTGTACCTAGCTGTTAGTCTCTTTCAGGGAGCAGCTGAGAGGTGGTGGATCATGATGCTCCGGTTTTAAGATGAGGCGACTCTCACCTGGGGAGACTTCGAGGGTCTTTTCAGGGCAGAGTTTGTACCAGTGACTCTATGCTCTGTGCAGGCTTAGGAGCTCTTCTCTTTCCGTAGGGCTTTCCGACCGTAGCGGAGACTTCTGCAGTCGGCAGTAGACAGATGAAATAGAAGTCCAAGCAGAATAGGCCAACAGGTGGGAAACCCCAAGATACAGGTATGGTTGTGTGGGGAAAATGAGTTAGAGCCAGTCATGCGAGGAACAGGCAGTTCTATGCATGCGGCGAGCAGGGTCACATGGATCGAGAATGCTCGACCCGTCCTGCAGATGAGCATCAGGTAGTAGAGGTACCTTCTAGGCAGAGGCAGAGGTTTGAACGTGGAGGTTCGCCGGGAGCAGGCGGATGTGGATGAGGAGCTGGTCGAGTAGCAAGTGGATAGGAGCGAGACTAGCTCTAGACATGGAGGCCTTTGTTTATGATGCTTATAGCTTCGTTGATGTCATTTTTTGTGGATGCTTTGTGTCTTTGTACTTTGAGCTGCAGTAATAAAAGACACTTTTCCTTGTGACGTTTGCTTCCCTGTCCTTTTTATGTGGTTGATTCTGAGAGGTTCTGGTTAAAACCATTGACTTGATCCTCACATTCAAGATTCCTACTAGAGGGGACCAAGTAACCACACACTGATGCTGACAGTGTGACTCAACCCTTAGAGGCAAGAGTAACGGTTGGATCTATTTGTAGTAGCGTTTAGGCCTTACGACATCGTTCATGGAATGAAATAGTACTGTTCATGCCAGGATATACTGTATTAGGCAATGGGCGTAGTTCATTCAGGGGATGAGACTATATTTCTCTTTTCGGAAAAGGAGAAATCCTAGTAGCTTTTTTAGGACGTAGGCGAGGAAGGGTGTAGACGAGTTCTTTTAAATTGGATAGTCTCACCTATAGTTCGTTGGGTGAAAACTTTTCAGTCTACTCTAACCACCAAAGTCTCAGGTATATCTTCTATCAGAAGGACCTGAACTTGAGACAGCGGTGATGACTTAAATTCCTCCAGGACTATGACTTCGAGATAGTCTATACTCCTGGGAAGAGGAACGTTGTAGCAGATGCTCTCAATAGGAGATCAGGCATTCAACTACTAGGAGAGATGACAGATCAGTTGTCCGCATTGGAGATATCCTTTATGGATATAGATAGAGCAGCCTTTCTGCAATCTCTCACAGTCACTCCTCCACTTCTTCAGCGATTCAGAGAGGCACAACGTGGGGATGTTTACTGTGAGACGCGACGTGCTCAGATATCCACAGGACAGGCGCCTGATATATATTTTTTTGAAGTAGGGGAGAACGTCATCCTCTTCAGGGGATGTACCATGGTACCAGTTGCACTACAAGAGGAGGTACTGAGAGAGTTTCACACTTCCCCTATAGCGGTACATCCAGGAGTGGCAAATATGTATCAGGACCTCAGATGACAACACTGGTGGCCAGGTATGAAGAAGGCAATAGTAGAGTTCGTAGCATGATTCCTCACTTTTCAACAAGTGAAGGAGGAGCACCAGGTACCAGCAGGCTTGATACAGCCCTTATAGGTCCCAGAGAGAAAGTGTTATGGGATATCCATGGATTTCGTGACGGGGCCTCCACGTACATCCAGAGGACACGACTCTATCTGAGTGATCATAGACCGACTCACCAAGTCGGCCCACTTCCTACCGATCAGAGAGCATGGATCAGTAGAGAGCTTGGGACGCCTCTAAATTCAAGAGATCATACGGCTTCATGGTGTACCATCGACTATCGTCTCTGATCGAGATGCTTGTTTCACTTCCCGACTATGGAAGGGGTTACAGGAGGCTTTTGGCACACAACTTCGCTTGAGCACTGCCTTCCATCCTCAGAAGGACGGTCAGACTGAGAGGAACATTCATACTCTCAAGGACATGCTCCGTGCATGTGTCCTTGACTTTGGTCATAGTTGGGAGGATCACTTACCTTTGGTGGAGTTTGCGTACAACAAAAACTACCACTCCGCCATTGGGATGACTCCTTAAGAGGCACTGTACGACCAACCTTGCAGATCACCTCTATGCTAGACTGACCCAGGGGAGTCAGCACTTGTAGGACCAGAGATGGTGCAGGCTACGACAGAGAAGTTGCAGATCATCCAGGAGCATATGAAGACTACACAGAGCAGACATAAGTCCTATGCTGATAGGAGATAGAGACCACTGGAGTTCGAGGATGGCGACCACGTCTTCCTACGAGTCTCACCTCGATGGGGTGTATGGAGATTTGGCCAAGGTGGCAAGTTATCTCCATATTTCATTGGACCATTCTAGGTCCTCATTAGGTTAGGCGAGGTAGATTGCCACCTAGCCCTTCCACCTCAGTTGCACCGGGTGCACGAAATCTTCCATGTATCTCAGCCGAGGAGATATGTGCACGACCCGACCCACATCATCGACCACGGGGAGATGGACATCGATGATGGGGCGAATTTCACGGAGGTCTCGGTGGATATTGAGGATCGACAGGAGCGGGTCCTACGTGGACAGTTTATTCCTCTATTGCGCATTCGCTGGCAGCACGGGAACCTCCAGGAGAGCACTTGGGAGTGGGAGGCTCACATGCGAGTTCAGTACCCCCATTTTTCCCCTAGTGTGTGTTGTAGCTTTACAAGGACGTAAATCCCTGAGGTGGGGGTAATGTAAAGACCCATAAATTTTAGGGAAATTTTTTTCTTAAATACTTTGGAATTTTATGAGTCTGCGGTTTCTGACAACACCAGATTCTGAGGCCTGGTGTGTGTGGAATCAATTTTTGAAGTTTTTGTTCGGGTACGTTCAGTAAACGTATGAGTGGGTTTTTCAATCTTTTGAACCGGTGCTTGGAATTGAAATTCAAGGACACTGATGAACTTTCAGTGCTAGTATTCACTTAAGGGGACCTTTACTGCATTTTTGTTTTATGCAGGATAAAAGTTTATTTTAGGGATTTATAATAAATTAAATAAAATTTTTGTACACAATTTTATTTATAAATGGTGTTTATTTCTTACAAGGGAAAGTTAGAGGTGGGGACCACACCCACATAACCTCCCATGAGAGGATAATGTGTGGTGGGGCCCACACAAGCCCCTAACCCTTCAACTTCCCTTAAACTCCCCATTAACTCCCCTTTTATTTATTTTGACAACACCACTCATTTATTATGGTGAAGCCTCTCCACCTCACACCCATTGAATGTGCCAACCTATCTAATTAATATCTACATTAATTAACTGGAACCTGTTTCGAATCAATTTAAATTTCATAGCAATTCTATTAAAAATTGGAAAGCCTTATTATAATATTTGCCTTTGAAAATATTTTGGTGTTGGAACTTTTGGAGAATTAGGAGAGGGCCTTCTTCCTACAAAGAAAATTTACCCTCTCCGATGAAGAACTCAAGGCCCACGACCGTCATCTTCTTCATTATTCTTCCTCCGCATCAAGGAAGGAGACTCTGCCTGCGAGGAATAGCGATTATGCTTCCTCCTCAGACGCGTCCCGATGTCAACGAATCGAGGTCATTTTCGAATCCTCTTCCGACAACACAGACAAGCGAGCATCAGAATCAAGGTAGGGGGTTTGTATTATTTTAAGTGATTAAATTGTACTTTGTTCTTCGTTGAAAACCATGAATTGTCTCTGGCCTTATGTTATCACCTAACCCGGAGGGCACGTGCCGAACAAACATGGCCTGACAACCCTCTGATGGTTCTTGACTATTTTGGCGGTGGCAATTGAAGGCGATGGCGACCGAAGGAAGTGGCAGCTGTGTGCCGGCCGCGTAGAGAAGAACCACGGCCCATATTTTCGGGCCGCTCAACCGAAGAAGAACCGGCTGGCTAAAGCTGTCCGGTCCGAAGAAACCGCGGTGCCACAAGGATGTCGCGCTGCGGAAGAACCACGACCCGTAATCCGTGGGCCGCTCGACCAAAGAGGAACCGGTCGGGCATAGCCGGCCGGACAGGGATACCACGATGCCACAAGGGCGCTGCGCTGCGGAGGACCGTGGCCCGTGCTCCATGGGCTGCTTCAGCGGTGAACCGGTCGGCCGCCTGCCGGCTGATTTGAAGGTAGCGTCGCCGCCTGGCACCGCGTGCGGAGGACAGCGGCCCGCCCGAGCGGACCGCTCGTTCCGGTGAAGACCAGCCGACTTCGGCCGGCCGGATAGGAGGGGCGGCATCTCCGTTTCGAAAAACCAAGCCCCCCCCCCCCCCCCCTGATCTGCTCGACCAACCGGGCCGGGCCGTGCCAGCCTGGCCGAGCTGCGCCCAACCGGGTCGGGCCGGGCCGCGCCTCACCGGGTCGGGCTGCACCACAGCGGTCCGGGCCGTGCCCAACTGGGTCGGGCTGCGCCCCGCCGGTCTGGGCCGACCCCCCAAACGGGCTGCACCCGCTGAGCTAGGACGGGCCGACCCTCCAGCCCACCGGGCTTGACGGGTCGGTCCCGTTTCTCTTAAACGTGGATTACTTCTTTACCGTGCGTCCAATCGACGCGCCGTCTGCGGCACTGGGACCCTCGCGATGAGGCGATTCTTTAAAGATACTCTAATTGAGTTTCAGACGTAGTTGGAGTAACACCAGGTTGGTTTGAGCCTAAAAACCAACCAGGCCCCTGGAACGGGAATGTCAATAACTTTCAGACCGGGCGTCCGATTGACGCGTCTTCTGTTGCGTTGAGACCCCTATGACGTGGCGGTACTTTGAGATACTTTACCGTTAGACTTCATGACACTTGGAGTATCGACCAGTAGCTCATGGAGCAGATCCTCTCGGAGACGAGCAGACAAAGTGCGAAGACCTTGAAGCTGTAGACCTGACGATTGCTTGACCTATTTGACTCGGAGTGATTTGATTAGCCCAGTGGACGAAGCGGCTGGTTTGGTGGCAGACCCACAGCAGACGGAGTGCCTGGTTTTGTAGAAGACCCACGGTACTCGATAGGAGGAGTACCTCTGACGGCTATTAGGGGGAGCGCCTGGTTTGGTGGCAGACCCACAGCAGAGGAGCGCCCGGTTTGGCAGCAGACCCGCGGTACTCGACAGGAGGAGTACCTCAGTAGTCTAAGGTTAGTGAGTAGCTCCTCAGAGTCGTGACAGGGCCACTGTACTTGACAAAAGAGGAGTTCACTAGCAGCTGTGGTTTTGATAATAAAAATCCTGGTTTGAGCTGATTCAATGACCTTTGTGTTTTCCTCATGATTGAGATGGGTTACTTGATAACTTAGGTATATGTATGGGCATATACCTAAGTAATGTTTATCTGTTGAAATCATACTTTGTGGTTTATCCTTGTTGGATTTGGTGAGACCTTGAGGGTCCCAGGGTCTCTACTAAGTATCGTTATACTCACCCCTGCACGGGCTACGCTCGCACCTCGTTGTGTTGGATGTAGACGACGAACAGCGCTGACGGAGGCCGAGAGCGCCAGGACGGGACGACACCCAGAGGTGGACATTACGATGTTTTGGTACACAGTGGATTCTGACTAACGTGGAGTGCTGAGGAGGTCATCCCTTCAGGTAGGAACCCCGTAGGACGATCCATGAGCTGCTTCCACCTTTCAGCTATTTTCCCTTTTTCAGTTGTACTTGTTTTTCAGTTGTATTTGTACCTTACTGTTGGGATTTTATTCTGGCCCCCTTTACTTTCAGTACTCTTATTCTGCAGTTTTTTCTTAGTGTTTGCTTCTGCTTGTACTCTGGTTGTGTGTGTTTACGATTTATAAAGCCAAAACCTTCCCAGTTTTAGGGAATTACGCCTTTAGTGCTAGTCGCCAGCCCCTGGCCTGTGGAAGGCGGGCTTTGGGTAGTCACGATGCGGGCCTTGGGGTAAAGGTCATGAAAAATTATATATATAAATAAATATATAAACAAAACAAAACAAAAAACAAAAACAAAATTTTCAAAAAGGATAATTTTTACAATTTTTATGAATTATATATATAAATAAAAATATAAACAAAAAAAATCAAAACAAAATTTTAAAAAATAATAATTTTTTTGTTAGGTGAAAGGCGGCATCCTCCTGAACATTTTTTATGAATTATATATAAAAATAAATATATAAATAAAACAAAACAAAACATAAAAAAAATCAATTTTTTTTTGTTAGGGGAATGACGGCATCGCGGGTGTCGCCTTTCAGCCGCAGTGCAAAGGCGGCAGCCGCGATACCGCCTTTCACCCAAAATGAAAGGGCAGCATCGCGGATGCCGCCTTTTCACCACAATTTGAATTTTTTTTGCCCTAACCATTTTCTGCAATTTTTTTTTAAAACGTAAAAAAAAACTCCCCTCTTTTATTTTTAAAAATTGTAATTTTATCATGCTTCACCTTCTATTGGTAATTGGTATGAATTAACTCGTGGAAATATAATGATTAGAATGATGGAATATAAAAGGGGGATTTATTTTACTACATGTCTTTATGTTATTTTATATATGGTTGTGGGTGTGTTTTGTAGAGAATAAATTAGAATAAATCACCAAGTAGAGATATAGCAGTAAAAGAGATGGTAATTTTATGGGAATAAGTAATGTATGAAACCTGTTATTCTTGTGATCATGCTGCTATTATTTTAGTTGAGATAAAATAGCATGAATTATTAAGGGGTAATATGAGTGTGAGGGAACTATGATAAATGTTGGAATAAATTGATCTCTATACTCTAATATTTCTATGATATTGAGGCCCCCAAAATTTAAATAACTATTGTAGTGTGTTGTACTTGTTTTCACGAGCCCTATAAATACAGTGAAACTATTTTCCTGAGTTATTTTTGTTGTTTTTAGGTGCTGGAATCACTTTTCATAATTAAATAATATTTAAAGTTGGTGATTAATGGGTTGTTTGAATAATATGGATGTGAAAGATGTTTGATGTTATCCCATGTATTGTATATGCCTGGAAATATAATTGTTGCTTGTTGTGGTGTGGTTGTCGTTGTGATAAATGGTGGGGTGGTGGCTGGATATTGTGATGGAAGTTATATGGTTAGTTTGTGAAGGGAATACTAGTTTTGGGTGCATGGTTTGCATGATATTAAGGTTGTGGAATGGGAAATGATTGGTAAATGATGTGTTCTAGTTGTTTGGTGATGATTATGTTGTGGGGTTGTTTGTGTGGAGATAACTGGATGGTGTTTGGTTTGATTAGAGATGCTTGGTGGTATGGGATGAAAATGAATTAATAAATCGGAAACTAGAATGTGTCCAGAATAAATTAATGGTGGGTTGTAAATTAAATCTGGTAAAATGGAATGGGTTGGAATTAAATAGATACGAGTTGTAATTGAAATGTAAATGCTTGGAATGAATGATTAGTAGATGAGACTAAATGTGGGTGATGGTTGAGAATGGTTTGTCTTTAGATATGGGAAATAAATGTCACATTGAACCTAATATCAGTTGGTGAGTGGAAATATGGAATTTGTTAAATTAATGAATAAAATGGGAACTATGATGGTCATTGTGTCTATTTTGTGTGGATGGTGGGTTGGTTGTGTAATAGAGGCAACATTGGTTGTTTATGGGTAGTGGTGACCATGTGGTGGATAATTATGAGTTAGATTTAGGGTTTTTAGTGTGAACCCATCGGTTTGGTATTGAGTATGATTATTTATACTTGTATTTTCTATGATTTCATTTTGCACCCCATCTGAGTTGGATACCCTTACCGACACCCAAGACACTTGGGTTTTGGGTGTTTTCTCTGGCATCCATGTTGGTAAGGTAATAGATGACTAACTATCCCTTCTTCCCTCCTCTCCCTTCTAGGTATAATGAGAGGTACATGATGTACTGGTAGACCCAACGAGGTATTGGTATGATGACAGGTTCACTGACAGACCTTATAGGGTATTAGGATGGGGTATTGATGAAATGGTATAGATGAGACGGTATTGATGGGATGGAATTGATGGGATGATACTAAATAGTGGGGGTCATGCATGGTTCGAGGAGGGAATAATGCTTGCGCCCTTCATGTTCATGATACCCTTTTTTACTGGATATGGATTGTGTTGTTAGACATGGTGTATTGCAGCATGGTTGTGGAAGGGATTACGAGCGTAGGATGTTTGATGTTGGGGTGTGAGCTAAAAACCATTTGGGAAATGTTTGTGGGGTGCCTTGATTATATTCTTTGATACTGTTTTATTATATTTGGATGTGATATTTTTTGGGTGAGCCTCAGTGAGTCTCGGAATGAGTAGTTGACCTAATAGGCACATGTTGGTTCTACTCTTTACTCACTGATGACTTGATACGCTTTTCTTACATTTGTATGAGAGGTCCTAATGAGGAGGATCCTACTAAGTATATACATGTTATGATCATCCCTAAATATATTTCAAGAGATCAGGATGGATTTGTTGACCAAGTTGGACCATACTAGCTTAGAGTTGAGAGTTTATGTTAGAGGTGCTAATTATGAGTTATTTGGATATTTCATTTTGGAGACCTTTCATGTATTTGAAATCATGAATTATGGGATTTTATTGTATGGTATCTTGGTTATTTTTATATGATATGGTTTTGATTGGTGTTTTCCTGTTATCTTTTTGTCATTAACTTATATTATGAGGGTAATGTCTCCCATGATATGTTTTATACCCTCGGTGCTAGTAGCCAACCCAGGGCCTATTGGAGGCACACTTTGGGGGTCACTCCTCTTCATTTCTGACCTAGTAGGGTTACCAGTGGAGGGTGTCATTATAGAATAATCTGGTCAATATACTTGCATCACATCCCTGTTCAATGGTCAACCTTACCAAAGCTAAAACTATAGCTCGAAATAAATAATTATGAACAAATAAGGTAGTATATAGGTATGTTACACACCCACACATAGCCACACACACACATGTTTCGAGTGGGTGTCCTAAACCCAACTATTGTATATACTTGGATTACTATTACATGTATATAATTTGATATACACATTTGTTTCTCTTATCATCATTATGACAACCTTGCTCTTTATTTCACATTAATACATGATTTATTACATAAGTTTACACTTAATACAACTTGGAAGATTGATAAGTATAGTATCTTTGGGAATTAGGTACATTACATAATAATTTAAAACAAGAAAAATACCGTCTTTATTGAAAACCTTCTCAACATGCTCGCACTTAAAACTGTATGTGATAATTTGGGGACATACATAAAAAAGGGGTGATCTATGAAGTCCAGTAAGAGAATGAACATGATATAACATTAAGAGAATAATACATGTTAGAAAATAGGAATATCAATGCGGTATAAAAGGACTATAAATCATAAACATGAACAACGAGACATGATAAAGCATGATAATCATAAAGACAACATGGGAAATGTGACAACTTAAAATGTTGCATCATAAACATATGTCAAAACTACCTACCAATACATCATGATGGAAAAAGTCCCATAAAGGAATTGGGTTCACTCCGTGTCCCAACATGACGTCTCATGAGACTAAACATTACCCAATAAATTAGAGTGCTATATAATTCTGGGTGCACCCGTCACTTTCATTTCATTCTCACACTTGAGTGTGTCTCATAGATCATATAACATGGATTCATTCATCATCATATTTTATTCCATGATAAAATTGTTTAATAAATTCATTTAAGTACCATTTCAAATAAGTATAAGTGTATAAATA
Organism: Viscum album; assembly: GCA_963277665.1. Taxonomy (NCBI): domain Eukaryota; kingdom Viridiplantae; phylum Streptophyta; class Magnoliopsida; order Santalales; family Viscaceae; genus Viscum; species Viscum album. The sequence goes on from OY728130.1 coordinate 1,409,027,702, forward strand.
TGAACACCCTTGATAATAAATGAGTATGGTATTCACTACACAATTGTTTTGGCATGAAAATTTGCTGTGAAATTTTGGCATCATAACGGTGTCAATTAAAAATTCATAAAATGGGTTGATGAAAATGAAAGATATATCTCATCATTTGGACATAAAATGAGAAGTAATAGGGACATGGAAATACATATCTCAACATTAGGAATTGAGAATAGACAACATAAGATAATAAAGAAACTTGAGTAAAGAAGAGAAGGTGATGATCCCTTATTTGAGTGTCTCCAAATGTTTGATAGGGGATTCTTGAGAGTTTGGGGGAACCTTGGGAGGAATCTAGAGAGGGGAGGACAGAGTAAGGACATTCTCTAAGTATTTTGAGTGAAGATAAATGAGAGGTTGGATGATTTTATATAGAAAATGAGTGGATAATTCTTTATTATTTCTCAAACTTAGGTTTTGGACTCTAATAAAATAACCAAAACCACAAACCTTACTATAGTTTTTTCCCATAGTTTTTATCAAAGGGGAGTGGTTTCCATTATTTTATAAGGTCAAGGGTTGAATTTATTAAAATATTACCCTTGGTGATGTGGAGGTGATTCACACTCTTAAAGAAATTATTTTAAAACCTTAAAATATATTAATGGTTTTGGAGGATTCATAAAGGCTTCATAAAATTATCAAATAAACTTAAAATCACATTATTTTAAAGTTAAAAATAAATTTGGTCTTGGTTTCCTTTTATAGTATTTATTACATCATTTTTGGGTCATTATGATGTCATAATACATACCGTATATTTATATGGTATTTAATTTTTACCCGAAAATTCAACTGTCTCAAAAAATTATGAAAAATTCACTGTTGGATAATTTCAATGTTCTGATTCAAAAAATAGTTTTTATTTAATCTAAATAATTTTTTAAATATGTGTATTGTAACTCTTAAAATAAGACTCGATATTTATTGAGAAATGCTGAGTTTTTTTACAATAACAGTTTTTGAACCCTTATAAAAATTAAATTCGACTTCATAAAAATTATACGATCATTTATATTTAATAAAAAATATTTAATAATAATATTTTTTTAAAATATTATTTATTTAAAAAATCCATTAATTCATGAAAATAAATTCCTTAATTGAAATTGAATACTGATTAAAAATAAAATTTGTGTTTTATTGTATAAAAATCAAAATCATTTATAAATTAACAATAATAAGAAAATATGAACATTATTCTATTGAAAATACAATATAAATATTCATATTATTATTGTCTTGATACATATCCCTTTAATACACCAAAAAACACCCTAAGAGTAAGGTGTGCGACGGTGAGATTTTCATGAGGTGGTTCAGTGTACATGGTTTGGGTGTGATCTTGATGAGCATGAACTTCTCTCATGAATAATTTCGCTCATGCTGGGTGTGGTGAAGGAAAAATCCCAAATATTCTCTAGAAAGCTCTAATAAATGAGTTTCATAGGGTACGATCTTACTGATCAAGGCCATCGCTTCCTTTGTGTCAATTGTATTTGTTAAAATCCTATATTTATTCTATTCATATGATCACTGTTAAACGACTATATTATCAATGATAATGATGCTTAACAGTCTTTTAAATTTGATAGGATATAATAAAACCAAAGGATTGCATGTATTTTTTATAACCATAATACATAATTAGACATTTAATTAAATCACAAGGGGAATTTTATTTATAAGATTTCGGGTCATCACAATCATAGTAATGTTTCTTCTGCATGTACTATTTGTGTGGTATTTCCTTATATTACATGAAATATCAAAAGTTTATAGCAATTCTCAACTATAATGAGAACCTTGAGATACTATAACATAATCTTAAACACATGTCTTGTGGTCAAGATACATCATACTGACATGACATAGATGTTGTCTGAATATTAGGTGTCAGGGGTTCATAATCATCGAGACTTCTTCTCATGAAGTTTAGACTTAGGGATCTTGAGTAGAGGAGATCATGAGGACTGAACCACCAATTAAAATGTCACATGTTTCAGGTGTTGTTGGTTGTTCCTATCTACGATCATGTGTATTTCTCTCTTCAATTGAGATAATTATCAATGTATACAATTTGATCACATAATTTGATACAAAACAAAAACCATTACATTGAATTCGTGGTGAGGTAGCATGCGTTGGGTGTGTCATTGTTGGTATGATATTGGTTAAATGATCAAGATAAGGATTTCTCTTTAAAGGAATAGATATATCGGGCCCAATTTATTAGGATGGTAGCACCTTTATTAAATTTATGGTCATGGTGATTGAAGTTAAGTCCATCTAGTAAGGTTAACAAATAAATAAAGCAATAAAGGATGATGACACAGAGTGTGCATCTTACTTTATGAGATATCATGAAACAATGATATTATATTACATGGCATTTTTTAGTAGGAGGTTGTCGTAACTATGGCATTCTTTCTCCTTAGGGGTCTTGATGAGTTGCTAAACTCTACTCTTGGTCTGTGAGTTACACTCACTACTATCGAGATAAGACTCTAGAGGTTCACACACTAAGTGTATCGAAAAGTTCCACCTATTTAGATGAATATGATTTTAAGATGAAGTGGACCCCATGTGTGGGGTTTGGTAAATGTCCAAGTGTGATAGATCACAAGTAAAAATAAATTTAATTATATTATTCATGTTTTAAAAAATAATGATTATATTTATTTCTCAAGGTATTCTTAAGTTATTTAATTATAAGTGAATACAAAAAAAAATTAATTTTTTGAATGAACATAACACATTCATGGTTCATTAAATTATTAGGGGAGTTTACTAGATGAGTAAATGGTTCTTGTTTTATAGGTATCGTTTATGGTCTTGTTCAATTTTATTCTTCATGATTAAATTGAATTGTATGTGATCCATGAGAAATCCAGACAAAGGGTATTGTGGATTCAATGCTTCTAAACATGAATTTGGACCTAAAAGTTTAATATATATATTTTACACACTTCTGCAAAGTTACAGGTTCCTTCAATTGGTATCAGAGTGAACGTACAATTATTTAAGTCAAAAACTTCAAAATTTCGATTAAATTTGCTAATATTCAGAAATAGAGTTTCGATGCGATCCCAACTCAATTGACGACATCTCGATACGAGTTTGTTTGGATAATACATAATCAATTATAGATTTATGGGTTTTTTTAATATAAAAAACAGAAATTATATATTTATATTTTGTTGCACTTTTATGGATACCAGTGCACAAGGTTTATGGTTGGAGTGGGTCGCTGGCGCGCTAAATATTGGCCAGAGATCCAAGTCCCCAATTAAGGAAGTTCGGTGGGAAGATTTTTGTTCAATCTAGAAGGATTGTCATGAATATTTTTTTAAAAAAAAACTTCTTGTGTTTATCCTTGAATGTGCAAGGATATGTTAAAAAAAGAACGTGGTCAGCACCCCTTAAATGTGGCATGGACACCCCCCCCCACATTTTTTAGGTGGCTTTTGTGTATCACCCACTGGGGTGGGATAAAGACAAAACAAATACACACACACACACATATTATCTATGTGTGTATGCGTGTGCGCATGTGTGTGAACTTTGGGTGCCCGAATTATGTTATTTACATTGGACTTGACGGTCACCCCATCTTAGACTAGATCGGGTCAATACAAATCCACAACCTCTTTGACCCGTTAGACATGCTGTAAGTCCTAAATAAAATTTCAAGGACCTACTTTAGGTCCAAATGGACCCAAAAAATGTTTACAAATTTCAGTAATTTAATTTAAATGTCTATAATTTAATAAAATTATTTTAGGTGTTAAGTGAAATATCAATAATTAATTAAAATTATTTTAATGTGAGTTAATGCATTAAAATTAACCTCGAGTTCAATTTTAGCAATTTTAATTTTATTTATGAAATTTTATTGCATGTTGATTAATCACAAGTTAAGACTAACCCATACATGTTTGGTTTGTTATTTATTTATTTTAATTATTTCATTTAAGTTTTAAAAATGTTATATTTTTTTTGACGATCTGTGTGTCGTCTGACCCTCTTTAAATGTATAAGGGTTGGTGTGAACACATTTGAATAATAAAATATATTTTTTTCACCCCAAGTTCCCCTCACCTTTGTGTGTGAGTATACATCATAATAAAGTTTGATGGAGTTCATGGAGATGCAGTTCGAGATAAGAGCTGGTGTGAACCATACAGATGAAATGTACGAGAGTTGTGGGCACTACAATTCGAGTTAGGTTAGGTATTGATTTAAGGAATTTCTGTAGGGTCTCGGTTAATTCATTATTCGTTAAATGGATTAAAGAGTATTTAACGGCTCATGATCACATCATCATTTATTTAATTATTTTATCATTTTCATGGTTTATTGATTTATATATGTGTATTTATTACGTGTAATCGTATAAGATGATAAATAAACATATGTAGATAAAATGAATACGATTTGTGAGTGTGATCACATAGAACAAGCATGGTAAATATAAAAGGATTTCATTCTCTGAGAAAAATTAAAATCCCTCAAAGTTATATCAAGTCAAAATGTATTCCATCACTCGACTTTGAAAAAAACTACATGTTTGAGGTGCTTTTTAACCCTAGTTGAGAGTGCCTCTTATTGCTGGGGTGTTCTTATAAAAGAGAGGGGTTAACTTAACTAAATTTAGTAGTAAATAAGTAGTCATAGATTCTTAGAACTTTAGAGGTAAAGTATTGAGCAATGAAAGATAATCCTTTATAGGAGATCGGACTCCACTCAATAGATTCAGGAGACGCGAGTTTAATGTGGGTGGCCAGTAAAAAGCCTACTTTAGACTCTCAGAGTAGTGGTGATGCCATATCCCGGACTATGAAGAGAGGTTTAAGGATATTTTCCACTATAATACTTAAGATACTGAGTATTATGAATCTATTTTTTGAGAGCTACTAGGATTTGATAAAATAGTGAGACATTTAAAATTTAATAAAGTTGAAAATTTCATTTGGTAATCAAGATTAAATACTAATATGCTAAATTTTATTTGTTGTAGATAAAATATTCATCATCACCACCAATAAAATTTCACTGCATTCAATATTTTTTAAAGAGAATATCTTGATCTAAAATAACTTCATGGAGTTGTGCAGGTGCTTGCGCATGGTACAATTCCAAGAAAGGAAGTTTTATGTGTTAGAATCCCCACTTCCTGTTGAGCCCCCTCAGGGAGAAACCAAAGCTGATAAAGATAAATATAAGAAGCATATGGATGATGCACTATATGACCAGTGTATCTTATTGTTATCTATGTATAGTGAGTTGAAAATAATGCATGGGGATGAAGATTACTACAAGATGTTATTTCATCTCCAAGAGTTGTACTTGGAGAGATCTTGACAAGAAAGATATGAGATATCAAGTGCACTGTTCAAATGCAAGTTAGCATAAGGGGATCAAGAAGGACATCATGTACTCAAAATTATTGGGTACATTGAGCAGTTGGAGTCCCATGGATTCAAATTGAACCAAGAACCCGTGACTGATCTCATTCTTTCCTCTTTACCACCAAAGATTCATGAATTTCATCATTAATTATAAAATGAATAGCATGAAGAAGTCACTCCCATATCTATTAGATTTAGTTTGTCAATCTGATAAGAATATTACAAATTTCAACTCTTTTATCCTTATAGTGAACAAGAGAAGGAAAAGACAAGGATAAGGTGTTTCTAAGTATAAGTCTAAGTCATTGACGCACCTCCCTTCCTAAAAGCTAAACATACAGAGGGAGGTCAATGAGCAGGAGACAATTTACTTTTCATGTGGCAAGAAAGACCTTCGGAAGAATAATTTCATAGTTGGGAATAGGAATCAAGGTAATGCTTCTACTTTAGGTATATTTTTCATTGAATTCAATTTATCTATATCTAATAGTTGGATGTTGGATACAACATGTGGTTCACACATTTGTATTCAAATACAGGAACCAAGTATATTTCAGAAGATTTCAAAGGGTGAGGTGTATCTCTAGGATATAAATGGTGAAAGACTTGTAGAGTTAATGGTGGGAGATTTTCATATCACTTTTCATAGTGGTTTGGTTGTTTTTTTAAATAATTGAAACTATGTACCTTCTATTACCAGAAATAAAATCTCAGTGTCAAGTTTAGACATTGGGTTTTTATTTCAAGTTTGGAAATAAACTTTGTCTCTTTTATAAGGATAAAATATTTTATGGTATGATACATCTTAACAATAGAGTGTATATGAATGAACTTGAAAACCCTATTTTGGAAATCAATGTCAAAACCTGAGAGAATAACCTATATCCCACTCTCCTATGGAACTTCAAGTCAAGTCATGTAAAAAAATAATTTAAGAAAATTAAATCAAGAAGGGTATCTAGATTCTATTAAGTTAAAACCCTTAACTGTATGCCACACTTGTTTGCAAGGTAAAATGACCAAAACACATTTCAGTGGGTAAGTAGAAAGGGCTACAAAACTACTGTAATTGATTTATACTGATGTATGTAATCCATTTCTAGTAAAGTCCAAGGGTGAATTTTCTTACTTAATAACTTTTACTGATGACTATAGTAGGTATGGTTATATTAACATAATGAACTATACATTATATTCCTTTCATGTGTTTTAAGGAATACCAAAATGAAGTAGAAAAATAGTTTGATAAGATGATAAATAATCTCCACTTAGACCGTGACGGAGAATATTTAAACCAAGTGTTCATTGATCACTTGAAATAGTATGAGATGCTTTTCAAGATCACTCCTCTTTATACATCTCAGTGAAACGGTGTTAGTTAAAGGGGGAATTTTACCTTTATTTACATGGTAAGATCAATGATGAGTCAAACAAATCTACCATTATCCTTATGGGGATGTGCTCTCTTATGACACTCCAGGCCAGGTCATGTAAAAAATCATTTAAGAAAATTACATCAAGAAGACTATCTAGATTCTATTGAGTTAAAACCCTTAAATGTATGACACACTAGTTTTCAAGGTAAAATTACCAAATCACATTTCAGTGGGTAAGGATAAAGGGATATAAAACTACTAGAATTGATTTATACTGATGTATGTGATCCATTTCTAGTAAATTCCAAGGGTGGATTTTTTTACTTTAAAACTTTTACTGATTACTATATTAGGTACGGTTATATCTACTCAATGAGGTATACATTAGATTCCTTTCATATGTTTAAGGAATACCAAAATTAAGTAGAAAATAGCTTGATAAGATGATAAATATGGTCCACTTAGACCGCGACGTAGAATATTTAAACCAAGTGTTCATCGATCACATGAAATAGCATGATATAGTTTTCAAGCTCACTCCTCTTTATACATCTCAGTGGAATACTGTTAGTGAAAGGGGTAATTGTACCTTTCTTGACATGATAAGCTCAATGATGAGTACCAACTAAAGTGGCATATGAGATTCCATATGAGTTAGAAAAATCTACCATTATCCTTATGGGGATGTGCTATGCAGACAATGAATTGTACACTAAATTGAGTACCAACTAAAGTGGCATATGAGATTCCATATTACCCTTTAGATAAAAAAGTGATTGTGGAAATAAATGACATATTTCTATAAAGGGTACATATTTCAATGGAAATAGTGAAAGTAAAATTGACTTAGATGAAATTGATTCTCTAGATGCACAAGAGTTGGTATGGGAATGATTTCAACAAGAGCCAAAGGGAGATGAAGATGTTCCTAAGACTCATGTACTACGTAGGTCTATTGGTGAGGTTAAAAAACTAGAGAGATGTGTTTTTCTTCTCACCGATCTAGGTGACACATTACTCCTTGAGGATAATGAGCTTTTGACTTACAGGGAATCAGTAGATGGTAAGGATGGTGCTAAATGGAAAGCAGCTATGCATTTTAAGATGAAGTCCATGTACCAAAATCAAGTTTGGATTTTGATATATTCTCCAACTGATGTAAAACCTATTGGGTGTAAATGGGTATTCAAGAAAAAGATGAACATGGATGGTCAAGTAAGTACCTATAAAACATGATTGGTTGTGAAGGGTTTCAAGAAATGTCAAAGCATCGAAGAAACATTCTCACTCGTCATAATGCTAAAATCCATTAGAATATCACTTGCAATAGCGGATTAAGAACAAAAGTGATCCATGATAGAATTTGGTTTCATTAAGAACAAAACCATTATGGAGGATCACACGCCATCAATGAAGGTATCAATTAGAAGAATATATAATTCCATGTTTCATTTTTTGGAGGATCATGCATTGGTGGGGGAAAGTTTCATTAAAGGGGATACCTAACTCTATTTCAACTCAATCAACACTCATGGAAAACAAAATGTTAGTCCTGGTGCTAAGGTCTCACCAAGAAGAGAGTCAAGGTGGTGGTAAATTACAATGCAATTGTTGAAATAACAAAACACACACCAAACCTTATCCAAAAGGTAACTCCCTACTCCTTCAACCTCACTATCAAATCAAGTCATCAATCTTTGACATCTTCTCAATGTATCCATGCAAGGGGTAGATACCTCCCTCACTATCACAACACCACATAATAATGAATCAACAAATCTCATTGGGATCTCCCAAAAAGTGAAATATAAATACTCATCTCAAATGATTAGAGGAGAGGAATATTGATGTTGCTATTAATTAAAGTCTCTATGGGAATCATAGCATTTAATTGATTCTAAAGTGGATCTCAGGATGTTCCCAAATGAAAATATATGACGCTAATTTCCACCTAAGTACCGATATATTACAAGGAGATATGTGACACAGTGACCTACATACCTATTAAAGTATAGGAGTGAAGACCCAATCCCCAAGGTTCTCTCTAAAAGAGGCCTTGAGGTTCTTTTATAATGAATAATAACCACCACATCGGACTATATGTCTGATGTGGGATGAAGACTCCAACACTCCCCCTAAAGCTAGGTGTACCTAGCTTGAACACAGAAAAACAAAGCAATCAACAGATGTTGCAAACACCCCCCTAAAACTTGACACACCCATCTTGATTACAAAACAAAACAAAGAAAAGATCACATGCCATGATTGTTGATCCCTCTCAAGAATATGGATGATGCAGTTGAAAAAGATTTTCCAAGCCACTCAAATGGTGTCGGTCGACAGAGCGCTAGGAAAGTCGCATTGGTGGTGTCGGTCGACAGAGCGCTGGGAAAGCCGCACTGGCAGTGACAATTGGCTGAGCACCAGGAAATCTGCACAGGAAGGCCGGTCATTAGAGTCACCTAGAATACCGCATGGGCGGGCCGGTTGTCAGAGTCACTGAGAAAACCGCATGGGTGGGCCGGTGGTCAGAGTGCGGAGAAACTGCAGGAGGCCGACATTGAGGCAGTGGCTGCCACAGGAGGAGGCCGACATGGAGGGAGCAGTGATGGAGGCATCACGGAAAGGGGATGCTCCACAGGAGGCACCATCAGGTGGAGGACCATTCGACAAATGTGGTTACGGAGCATGAGAATGGTCGGGGAGAAGAGTCGGCGGGATGAGAGGCCAACGATGAGATTCGGTCGAATCAGCCCAGATCTAGAAGAGGGGAGGTCGCTTGGTCTGTCGTACGTAGAGGAGGAGGATGCAGCTCATGCAGGCCGATGAAGGGAGAGGCAGAAAACCAACCAAGTGACTGGGAAGCCGATAGGAAGTGATCACGGGTCTCCAAATCTGGGGAAGCCGGCAGGAGACCTAGCGAGCAGCGCTGGCGCACAGGAGGGAAAAAATACGGGAAAGGGAAGTGCTGCTGTAGAAGGAGCTTTGGAATGGTGGAGGAGAAAGGGGGCATAGGTCTAGGGCTAGGCACAAAGTTGGGAGGCCGTGAGAGAGGCAGGGGTATGGTTTCATAAAGGAGGTAGGCCGGTACAGTGCCGCGTTGGAGGCAGACAGCAGGGAGACAATAACCGCATCACGCATGTGAGAGAAGCCGAGAAATCGCTCGGAGGGTGATAGGACGCGTCGCGCTGGATGCGGGGGGCCGGGACGTAGGTCCGCAGAGAGTTGTGCATAGGAGGTGCGTCGTCACACAAAGAGAGACAATGACGTAGATAAGGATCCGCACATGGGGATATCGAGAGGGCGCAAAGGAGGAAGCCACTCAGGAAGGCCGTCGACAGACTGCTGGGAGGGAGATGCAGGCAGGGGGGTGGCAGATGACTTACGGCTCATTGGCCATGGAGGCCACCGCCCCCCAGCGGAGGGAAATCTCAAACCCAGGGAAAGAGATAAAAAAATGGGGGTGAGATCGGGTTTAGAAAACCTCCTTTGATACCATGTTAAAGTATAAGAGTGAATACCCAATCCCCAAGATTCTCTCTAAAGGAGGTCTTGATTCTCTTTTATAATGAATAATAAGGACCACATCGGCCACAAGTTTGATGTGGGATGTCGATTCCAACAATACCAATATATTTCGAGGTGTCATAGGAAGATATCAATAAAATTTATACATCCACTTCAGCTATCCAGGGCATAAACCCATATTCACAACTGAATTTATAAATCTTCACACTCTTCAAATGTAGACCACAATAAACCATTGAACACATTCAAAACATTGGGAAAAATTTATCACTACATGATCCATCATTGTAAACTTCTAGATACACTTAGTGCACAACATAAATTATTATAGGATGGGATAGGATGCACTAAACTCTAATTGAATAAATAGAAATATTTCATCAATCCATTAGAGAGAGAGAATTGGGGGGGGGTGAAAAAGAGCATCTTAAATATCACTTCATTCACAAATATTTAAACATCACCCTCTAAAGAAACATGCCATATTTTGAATAAGGAATTACGATGAACCATTTATAATATTAAAGGGAAATCAATACAACTGAAAATCCAACTAAACCATTCCCACGATGCTGCTCATAGTGATTGGGTTACCCAAAGCACTCTAAAAAATAAAGAGATAATACACAATAATCACTAAAGGATTTCACCACTAGACATCATGTAAAAAACCAACCTTAAACTGAAATCATCCAAATCATAGTCAACCTTACAAAAAAAATATGCTCAAGTAACCTTAATTAAATATTTATTCTCATAAAGATAATCTCATAGTGTAATGATGAATATTTTTTGGGGATTCTAAGAAATAAAAAAGATAAAAAATAGGGATAAGGTTTTATATACTTTTGAAAATGGTTCTGGAGAAGATATTGTTCATGCTTCCTTTTTCAAACATAAAGCATCTACCTGTGTTCACACCACCTGTACAAAATTTATACAGGAAGCATGAACAGGGTTCATGCCTCCTCTCTTATTTTTTTAATTCTTTTTTGTATATATTATTAGATTATCAATAATTAGTTGATATTTTAATAATTTTTAATAACTAATAACTAATATATAAATAATACATTTAAGATAAATAATTATTAATAATTTATTAACACTGTAATTACTAAATTAAAACGACATAATTTATATAAAATATAATATATACACACTTATTAATTTATTAGAGTAATTAATATATTTAGAAATGATGTTGTGAAACAGATGGGGAAAATTGCTCAGGTTTTGGTTCATTTATCTGAACCCTCTAGGAATGAGATTGTATGATGATTGTCTTCAGAGACACCCGCTTTAGGAGTTCATGGCACAATTGCAGGCTCCCTGATTCTGGATGAGACAATGGATGATGGGATGACAGAGGAGGCTAAATCATTGGATGAGGTAGCTGCTCAAGAAATGAAAGATCGGTAGATCACTCATGAACAGATGATAGCCTCAAGAGTTAGGAAGGGTAAATTTAAACTCGATGCGAAAAGGGAGCAGGCTATAGAACTGACTGATCTTTCCATGGGCAGTGACACAGGTGGGGCTGTGGTTAGTGCCAAAACTGGACAGGATATGGGCAAGGCTACATTCCCAGGTCAGGGTGGTGTTTTGTCTATGACTGGTGATGGTGAGCTTGAAAAATTAATTGAGAATAGAACTTCCATTTATGATGGACGACTTCAATTGCATATCTCAACAGATTTGGTGGTTCATGCTGAATTGGAGCATAATAGGTCCACTTTGAATGAGATCGTTTTGGCTGCTAATGTTAGTGCTTTAGTTAATCCACAGGTGGCTACTACCAACTCCTTCATAGTGCTGGATTATTCTAATGTTGCAGATGATGATGCTGCCCAGGCTGAAAATATGTAATCACCCAATGAAAGGAAGGTTGCTAAACACGACCGCTTAGCCAAAAAAGTTAAGGACCAATCTGATGGTGGGAGCTCTGGCTCTGAGATTATATACCTTGAATAACTTTGATAAAAGGCAAAAACTTGGAGGATATGATGTCACCCCAGAGGTCATGGACATGGGTGTGGGCGTTTAAATTGAGTCTTCTTCTCATGGAGTTCTCACATGGTGATCTTGAGTAGAGGAGATCATGAGGACTGGCCCTCTAATAAAAACACCATATGTTTCGGGTGTAATTGATTGTTCCAATCTATAAGCATGTGTATTAGTCTCTTGAATTGATATCACTATCAATGTATACTATTTGATCACATACTTTGATATAAGATGAAAATCTTGGCATTGAAATTGTGGTGAGGTAGCTTCATTGGATGTGTTATTAGTGGTATGAAATTGGTTGAATGATCAAGACAAGATTTGTTGCTTCCGAAAGGAAGATATATCTTGGGCCCATTTGATCATGATTGTAGTACCTTTATTAAAACCGTGGATATGGTGATTGAAGGTAATTCTATCTAGTAAGGTCAACAAATAAACAAATCAATAAAGAATGATGTCATAGAATGTGCAACCTGTTTTATGAGATATCACGAGACAAAGAGATTACATTACATGTCGCATGTTCGTAGGAGGTTTTTGTGGTTATGAAATTCCTTATTTCCTTGGGGGGTTGATAGGTTTCTAGAACCCACTCCTAGTTTGTGAGTTACACTCACTGCTATCGAGATAATGGCCCAGAGGGTCACACACTAAGTGTATCCACAAGCTCCACCTATTTAGATGAATAGGAGTTTAGGACTTAGTGGGCCCCATGTATGACATCCAGTAAACATCCCAGTGTGTTCAATTGTATATGAAAATAACTTGAACTATATTATTATTCTTTAGAATAATAATAATTGAATTTATTTCTTAATGTGTTCACAAGTTATTTAATTATTTCTTTGTAATTTAGCCCCTTTCCCCCACATCGATGTAAATAACATGTTCAAGGTTTGTAAAATTATTAGGGGAGTTTATGAGCTGAGTAAATGGTTCACATTTTATCATGTGGAATGTTAATGATGTCACAATATAGTGATAAAATATTTATGATGCTTATGACCAGTTAACTAAGTCATAAGTGTATTTTTTTGTGCGTTTTGAAGGTTAAGTTTCCATTGGGAATTTATGGAAACTTAAACTCTAATATAAATAGATGTTTTAAACATAAATTTTTGTGACCATTCTCTTCCATGGATTTAAGTGCTCTCCCCGCTCTCTCTCAAGTTTTATAGAGAGAACATAAAGGATGAACAAGCTTTGATTGATTCCCTCTCTCGAATGATAACTCATTCTTTACGCGATCAAAGGGACATCATAGAGCACTTCAATTTCCATCGCTATCACCCGAGAATTGAAGAACAATGATTAAAAAGCTATGTTGAACATGTTTAAAATATAGACGACGTCTCTTTTGGTAGCTTCAAGCTACTACACACTAAAGGTGGACAAATCGTATTGATGTTTTCAAATGAATAGGGTACTGTTTATGGATTTATTCAATCTTGTTCTTCGTCCTTAAATTGAATTTCACATGTAGGCAAGGGGTATTGTAGATTCATTGTTTTTAAACATGAATCCAAACCCAAAATTTTAAAATAACTATTTTACATGCTTATGAAAAACCCTGATTCCTTCAACACATGCATAGACACACACACTAAAAATAGGACCCCATAAAGCACACCCTTTTACACTGAAGGATGTGTTGCTTATAATATGGTCAATCATACATTAACATTGAGATATATCAGTCAGAGTAATATAAAAAAATCATCATGGATGATCATACACCATCAATGAAGGTATCAATTAGAAGAATATATAATTCCATGTTTCATTTTATGGAGGATCATGCATTGTTGGGGCAGGACCGGACCGAGCAATCTTGTTGCCCAAGACAAATTATAAAAATGTTGCCCTTTAAATTTGGACGGTTAAAGGATTAGACATGAGTGAACCAGATCATAGATCACACTTTACAAACCTAAAATAATAAATCCATTTAAACCCAAAATACACGTGGACATCAAAAAATAAGTTCAGTCTATATGCGGACCAATTATCATTTTGTCCGCATAATATTAAAAGGTAAAAAAACAATAAAAAATACATTTTTAAAATGAAACTCGTATTACTTGAAAAAATACTACATATTAATTTCAAACAGGGCTTTAAATCATATAAAACTTCAGTTTTCTATGTATGTAAACAAGGAAAAACAACCATTTTACTAAAATAAAAAACCTGTACATTTTTTAACTGTTTAACCCACTTCAAAACCAATCAAAAAGGCATTAAAATTTGTAAAAACTAACCAGTTAAGCCTTTAAAAAAAATAATGAATCATCTTCATCTACATCTTCAACACCCACTTCGTCTTCTTCTAAACCTATAAAAATTTGAACCTACAATTATCACTCATGATAAACACTTCAAAAAAGAAATTGTTCATTCCTTAGATACAATTTTGAACAAAATGAAGTAAAATTTATTCCCTTTGAAATTTCTAGTGAGTAACCTCTGGGGAGTAAGATAAGAATCATGCATAGAATGTCATAAAACGATCCTTAAATACATAACATGCATTCATAAAAAACATTAGTTAGACCATGCAAGGAGTGACACGATGCAAGTGGTCCAGCAGTGATAAATTAATTTCAATTAATTAAATAAAGGGATGAAGAGAGAATATCATAAAACATATAGTATAGAATAAACTCTATAATCTTCTAATGAAATTGTCAACCTCCATCGACTAAAACAATAGAGCCAGCAGAATAAATGTTACTGATATACATGGAAAGAACAAGTTTTAATAAACTTGAATATAGAACCTTCAAATATGTTTTGTTTACCCCATTTTCAGAACACCTATCAGAATTAGAGAAATCCTATAGAAATCATCCATCATAGTCTAAAGAAAATTTATCATCAAGTTCTATATTGTTCTAAAAAATGCTTTCAGGAGCCTAAAAAATGTTCAATATGTAATTAAAAAAATCTACTAATAGGATAAATGGGCTTGTTATGCCTACAATTTTTACAATTTTCTTATATAAAAGTAATAATGTATGAGAAATTATTTGTTAATATTACAAACAAGAAATCAAATCATACCGATCACATCATTATTGACACTGGAGTATGTCTAGAGGGATATACCAGAAAAGTTCATAGAAGAAAAGTTTTAACAAAAATAAAATAGTTATGCCAATAAAGGAACCGGTTATAGTTGTATTTCTCAACAATTTACACAAAAATCTATAATTAAAATAGGTTCAAAGTAGGATACAACAATTGATACATAAAAAATAAAAATTATGATAGAATTATAAAAACAAACTTCATCTGGGACTTACTTCACCATCAACACCAAGGGAGGGTAGGGGGGCCGTCCTTCCTTAACCAGAATTAGGGGCGAGTAAGCACACAGTGCCCACCAGTAGTAAAATAATGCTTGGTTGGGTCAGGATTCAGCGAACCAGAGGAATTGAGGGGGGCGGCAACATCATGGGGTGAGCGAGTGGTGTAAGGAGAGGAGAGGGCAACAAGTGCAGGGGGGCATCGTCAGATGAGATTAGAGGAGGGAAGTGCGGTGTGTTGAGTCAATAAGGTTTCCTTATGACTTTTTCATTCCTTCATGTTTTGAAAATCACAAACACCCTATCTTAAGGCAAATTTCTTTTTCCCTAATATCTTTCTTAATAAGGAAAATTTTCCTTTCCCAAAGAAAATTTATCCTTACCTATTTTTCATTGTTCATTATTTTAGTCTCTCTAAATCTAACTATTTTTATTCCTAAGTGAAAAATTTGGTTTCACATCTAAAACCTCATAATTCTATAAATACATAGATATAGAGTATTCTGTTTTCAGGATCTGAATTCAGATTTTGAATTCTCTGAAATTCAGACTCTGAATTATCTGAAATTCAGATTCTGAATTCTCTAAAATTCAGACTCCGAATTCTCTGAAATTCAGACTCTGAATTATCTGAAATTAAGACTCTGAATTCCTTAGAATTCAGACTCTAAATTCCTTAGAATTCATACTTCTAATTCCTTAGAATTCAGACTTCGAATTCCTTAGAATTCAGACTCTGAATTCCTTAGAATTTAGGTTCTGAATTCTTTAGAATTCAGACTCCGAAGTCTATATAATTTTGATTCTGAATTCCTTGGAAAACAGAATCCGAACATCCATGTAATATAGACTTTGAAGGTTTACTTTCTTAGATTCAGAATTTTATTTTTCCTTAGACTCTGAAAAATGAATTTGGTTGAGTAACCTTATTTTTCTTACCCTTGTTATTGTTATAAAACAATGTCATGCATTCTGTTTATAACCAAACATTGTTTGAGTGACATGTGTACAGGTCCCTCCAAAATTCAAGGAAAAATATGACTGTTGGAGGAGGGATCTGACCATTGGAAATGCGCCTATAAATAGGAGCTAATTTGAACGAGCCCAAGACACTACCACTACACAAGTTGATTAATCTAAAGATTACATGCTGCTGAAGTGATTTCTAGAGAGAGAGACTCTCATTCTTTGTGCATACTGAACATCTTGTTCAGATTGCTTCATGCGACTCTGATTGTTGCTATGTACAATCGAGGTCTTTTGGGGATAAGAAGACAGAGGTACCGACTACCTTGAAGTTCGAGGGCTTCCGGGGATAGGAAGACAGAGGTGCTGACTACCTTGAAGTTCGAGGGCTTGTGGGGATAGCAAGACAAACTCTGATATTATTATCGAGGGTTTACCCTGGTGTGGGTAAGACAAACTTTCTTGAAAGTATAAATCAAGGGAACTTTATTTAAGGTTGTTTGATACCCTACTCTTTGGGTTAAAATATTTCTTACTTTTTACTTGTATTGTTTCAAGTTTGTTTTCCGCTGCATTTTGTTTAATAAGGAAAGTATAAGTATCTTATACTTTCTTGTACTTGTATACTCTAATTAGTAAGATTCTATACGCTTTAAGGTAGAATATTTTTTCCTTGTAAACTTTTCTTAAATTTCATTTCTAGAACCATATTTTCAGAATCTAGCAAGTTTGTAGAACTAAGAGGTCTTTTGAATTTACCTTGTTTAACTTTTTTAAACAATAGAAAGTTTTATATCAACTTTAAAAGTTCCAAAGGAATTTTCTAAAGTATAAAATTCACACCCTCTTGTATATTGAGCATCTACATTCATCATTTCGATCCTACACAGTGCGGGAGCCTTGGGGGGAGAACCGGATTCTGCGATGATGAGGTGAGGTGAGGCCACCAAGAGGGAGAGTGCGCACAGGATGAGCTACGAGAAGATGAAATGTTAGGCTTATCCTATAGTAGAATGGGTTGTGTTTATGTTTCCCCGATGAGGGGAGTTTCCCTAGCCCATAGGCTCACGAGGCTCTCCTGTGGGTCGGCCCTGTGCTGGGGAAAAGTTTCATTAAAGGGAATACCTAACTCTATTTCAACTCAATCAACACTCATGGACAACAAAACGTTAGTCCCCGTGCTAAGATCTCACTAAGAAGAGATTCAAGGTGGTGGTAAATCACAATGCAATTGTTGAAATAAAAAACACATGTCAAACCTTATCCAAAAGGTACCTCCCTATTCCTCCAACCTCACTATCAAATCAAGTCATTGATCTTTGACATCTTCTCAATGCATACACACAAGGGGTAGACACCTCTCTCACTATCACAACACCACATAATAATGCATCAACAAATCTCAATGGGATCTCCCAAAAAAGTGAAATATAAATACTTATCTCAAATTATTAGAGGAGAGGAATATTGGCGCTGCTACTAGATAAAGTCTCTATGGGAATCGTAACATTTAATTGAGTCTAAAGTGGATCTCAGGATGTTCCCAGCTGGAAATATATGACGCTAACTTCCACCTAAGTACCAATATATTGCAAGGAGATATGTGACACAGTGACCTGCACTTAAGTACCAATATATTGTGAGGTGTCATAGGAAGATATTAAAAAAATATCTACATCCACTTCAGTTATCCAGTGTATAAATCCATATTCACAACTGGATTTATAATTCTTCAATCTTCAAATATAGATCACAATAAACCATTGGACACATCCAAAACATTGGGAAAAATTATCACCACATGATCCATCGTTGTAATCTTCTAGATGCACTTAGTGCACCACATAAATTATTATAGGATGGGATAGAATGCACTAAACTCTAATTAAAGAAATAGAAATATTTCATCAATCCATTAGAGAGAGAGAGTGGAGGGAAAGGGAGCATCTTAAAGATCACCTCATTCAGAAATATTTCAATATCACTCTTTAAAGAAACACACCTTATTTTGAATAAGGAATTACGATGAACCATTTCTAATATTAAAGGGAAATTAATACAACTAAAAAAATCCAACAAAACCATTCTCATGATGCTGCTCATAGTGACTGGGTTACCCAAAGCACTTTAAAAAATAAAGAGATAATACACAATAATTACCAAAGGAGTTCACCACTAGTCACCATGTAAAAAAACAACCTTAAACTGAAATCATTCAAATCACAATCAACCTTACAAAAAAATATGCTCAAGTAACCATAATTAAACATTTATTATAATAAATCTAAACTCCTGGTGTAATGATGAGTATTTTTTGGGGGTTTCAAGAAATAAAAACTAAAATAAAAAATGTGGATAAGTTTTTAAATATTTTTGAAAACAGGTCTAGAGAAGATACCGTTCACGCTTCCTTTTTCAGACATGAAGCATCTACCATGTTCACGCAACTTAAAGGATAATGGTTTCACATTTAGGAACTCTCACACTCGATCTATGTCTCCTCCATCCCCTGGTTGTGCCCTAAAATATTGGTTATGAACCCAAAATACACTCTGGTCCATGAAACAAAATGATTGTATGATAGCCTCTAAGAGATTTTGATCTAGAGGAGGGTTCCATTG
The DNA here is from genome assembly GCA_963277665.1 of Viscum album. Taxonomy (NCBI): domain Eukaryota; kingdom Viridiplantae; phylum Streptophyta; class Magnoliopsida; order Santalales; family Viscaceae; genus Viscum; species Viscum album. The sequence continues at coordinate 1,409,046,958 of OY728130.1, forward strand.
AGGATAATATCCCACTACACCCTCCTATGTAACCCTTTGAATATGCCTCTAAGGCATGATACTACACACCAAAAACAAAAGGAAACAATATGATAACCAAACAATCTCAGTTTAAACTAGAAGAATATAAGCAGAAACTGAGATCAAGGTCAAAACCCAGCATAGGTGACACACAACCCAACATTACATGGTAACTAAACTTCCCAAGACTAAGAATATCCATGATCCGATACCAAATTCTCACAAACTATCCTAGAAAACCTATCCACCTAGGCTTCGAACCAGACTATAGAAAAACTCGAAGGGAATTCATGATCTCCACGGTTTGGCTATTAGCAACCAGGAATCCAAAAAAACCAAAGGAATGATTTTACCCAATCTAAAAAAAGATACATGGAATATATATATATATATTGAGATAGAGAGAGAGATAGAGAAGGAAAACCATAAAATAAATATTCCATAACCCAAAAGAGTACCAATGGTAGCGATACAACCAAAGGTAGAAGATTAAATCCAAAGTACATGTCCACAAAATAACCAAAAAAAGGACATATAAACTATTAATTTTTTCTCCATGTGATATATGGTAACAATACCACCATATCACTATATGCTACCCATACTTAGCAGAAAAAAACTTCACCACTTCATTATAGTGCCCTGCTCTTTCCTGCATCAGATAAAATAAGGTTTACACATCCCTAAGGGATTGAGCAGGGTGTGAGAAAAATAGGCTCAGTAGGACCTCACCCAGGTGTTCCATAAAAATTCGCTATATAACAATCCCAATATGACCAATTTTAAGAAAACACTACATGATAAGTAGTTACACATTTTGATATTAAAATAATGGTAAATAGTTCCCATTTTTTAAAGTTCAAAAACAAATCCAAGTAATACAATGTCAAAGAATAATTTCCATAAACCATTTACATTGATAAAATAATGTAACATGTCATATCAAATAAAAAATAGTACAAATACAAAGAACATTGGTAAACACCCCTAGGATAACAAAGATCAGTCTAACAAGGTCACTTGTACCAAAATCACAAACAATGACTAGTGTTCACCCAAGCCCCTAGAGTCAATACATTTATAAACTAGGGATGAATAAATGCCCCATAAAGTGAACCCCCTACAATTTAAAGATAAAATTCTTATAGACAATGTATCTATGATCTAGTAATGGAGTATCACCCCATAAAGTGAACCCCCTTATAATTTCAATGGACAGGGCCCAATATTAAACCCTCCACCTAAGTACCCAAGGCTCCCATGTGCGGAATATATCAAATAAATTTCAAATGGATTATCATATTTCACCAACAATTCCAAATAACCCTTTTCATAAAAAATATGATTTTAAAACCCATTTTAAAATCCATTTCACAATGCTTTTAAAAATACCTTTCTTTTACCAAAACAAGGGGAAAACTATCTTTTTTAAAAAACACTTTTTACAAATGTATAAAAATCAATTCAAGGATCATTTCATTTAATTTGAAGAACCATTTACAAGTTAAGGAGTGTCAATGGTTCATAGGACATGGGATATAGATAGAACCACCCACCTCAAGTTCAGCTCACACACCACCTCCAAATCCATTTTTTTCATTTTCTAAAAACACTTTTAAGGCTAAGTGTGAACCTTTACAAAATTCTAAATCAGCACAATTCACACTTAAAATACCAAAAAACCTAAAACCATCAAGCAGATTTGAAATTCAAAAATACTGTAACTGGTTTTTAGCCACCACAATGCTATTATCCAGGTCAAATGATCAAAATTCAAAAATCCAAACTATGTATTGAGAACCAAAGCATTCCTCCTTGACCAATCATCCTCCACTCTAAGCAACGTAGCACCGATCGTTGACTAGTGAACCAAATAAACCAAGCATTGCCAAAATCCATCGAAATCATTGATCACTACCAAACCACACCACCGTAATCTAATCTGAACTAGGCCAATCTAAGGCCGACCCACACCACCATGATTGAAGGACCACCAGAAATCCGAGAATAACAAAGGGAAAATAGACCCCAAAACAGAAGAGAAAACACAAGATGCAACTGTCGATACCAAGTACTAGACCCACACCGTCGATACATGCCATTGACACTAAGCTCTACCACCAACACCATCCCAAAACTACCATAAACACCTTTATACTAGACCAAAATCGAGTCTGGTACACTGGGAAGGGAAGTAAGGGAAGGGATGGGCCTTCAAGTCAATGGGAAATCTATCGAGCATTGATACCAATAGATCCCAAAACACCAGGGTGCCTTTGGGTCAAACCAAAGTGGGGTTTTGGTGAAAAGTTTCTGGTGATAAGAGCATGGTAACGACATTTAGGGATCACAAATCGACAGCGAGAAACCGAACATCACAGAACAGTTATGAAAAGGAGAACCGAAAGTGAGGAGAGGAGTGAAGTCCCGATCCTGGAGATAAGGAGAGGCGATAAAGAGGGACAGAGCAACAGATAAGAATGAAATGGGATTGAAAGAGCTATGATACCGTAGTGAAACCCTATGGGAGAGGAGAACGCTCTCGAAAAGTAAGGGAATTCAATATCAAGTGAGAGGAGGCCCTAGATGTAACAAAAAAGCCTTAATTATAGTAATTGAACATTATATTTTAATAAAACTATAATAAAATTTATATTTTAATATTTTATGTCACAAAAAATTTAATTTTATCGGATGAATATCATTTTTGAACTATCTTGGTCAAAATAACCCTAGAATGAATTTTTGAAATTTGTTATTCAAAATAAGCTTTTATGAGTAATTGAAAATGTAGTATTTAACCATTAACCATTTTATTTATAATAATGTGTAAATATATATATAATTAAAAATTTATTAATAATAAATTTTATATAAATAAATACAAGATCATTCAGAAGTAAAAGGGGGCATTTTTTTGAAAACTGTTTTTTTTATAAAACTGTTTTTGTTTAAAAATGAATAATTTCTATCCATTTTAATTAATTTAAATAATATTTAATGATGAATGATTTAAATTAAATTTATATATTATATATCTAAATATATGAATTTATATTCATTTAAATATGATTACTATTCATATAGTTAATATAAGACAATCTTATGCTTGAAAAATGCATTTCTTGAAAAATCATTTTTTCAACAGGTTTTGTGAGTTTATTTTAAATTAAAATTTTCCAATTATGTGAGTTGAATTTGATAAAATTGATTCCATATTTTTAATCATGATAATTAATATTATTTAATACATTCAAATTAATTCTTGGTCATAATGAATAGTAAAAACAGTAAAAAATAATTACCTTTGTTAAGGTTAAAACAGGGTTTTGCACGCTTGTGTTAAAATTAATTTTCCACACATGTATACTTTTTATTTGATAAATTTTATTTAATATTTAAACTCAGTGGGTATAAATTATATAATAAGGTTCATTTTATTTTAGTTTTAATAGATAAATTACCTAAGTTAAAAAAAACTAGTTATCATGGTGAAAACTAAAATAATAAAAGTAAGTAACCTTGGAGGTAAAGGAAATAAAATTTTAATTTTTAGTATTGGAGGTTTTTATAGACCTTATAATCCCTAAAACACATTATTTATCAATTTTAGAGTCACTTGGGGTTATTGTGACTTCCCATTATTGAATAGTTTTGTGAATTTTAAAAAATGTCACTCCTCCTCAATTATTAAAGGGCACCCCATCCCCTCACATCTTCACACATCTCAAGAAATTTAGATCAACAAAAACCTGAAAAATATCTCCCAAAAATCCTTATCCACGTTCTATATGTTATGTTATTCACAAGATACCAACTCCATGGTCCTAAATAAGATATCCAAAGGAGATTATTCTAAGAGAAGGTAATTGTCTTCACTAAGCTCTTTCTTTCTACTTATTTGTTTTCCACCTTCAATTATGCCTGAATAATTCTAATATAATAACACCAGTATATACCATATACTGAGATGTTATTATGTTTATAACATAATATTTATCCATCTTCTTTTCCATCAAATGGGAAACAAATCCATCGATCATGTGTACAGTGGACTATTGCCTCATGAACTGATGCAAATTGTTTTCCATCATTGACTCACATGGATAGTTAGAATAATGGAAATAATAAATATATATAACACATATTACATGATATTAATTATATAAAATTAATATATAATACACTTCCTTACCCTTTTACCCATTAAGGGAATGATATCGTTACTCGTGCATACGTACAACCTATCATCTCCACGAAGCGATGCGGTTCATTTTCTATGTACAAATTTCAAGAATGGTTCTAAAAATGTATCTAATAAAAAAAATGTGACATAAAATTAATCTCATTTTTGATATAATTTATCTATATTTTATGTATAATAACAATAACTTCTGTGACAAAACATGTATGATAAAATGAAGCAGTTAACACCCAAAACAATGGTAATAATGAAATATTATTAAAGAAAAGCTGGTAAGAGATTATAAAAGGATCATATATGATATTATAAATATGAATATGGTTTTTCTATAAATTAATAACATTATTAAAACCATTATATAATATTTTAAATCACATTCAACTAAAAATAAGCATGAGGTAAGGGATTTCATCCCAATTTACACTCTATTGAGATATATTTGTTATTATGCACCTATTCACTTTAATGTTGTGTATATACTTCCCATTTTTATGTATTTAAAATGAATACCTATTTATTCATTTTGATTAATGTTTCAATTTAATTCTATTTATTCAAGGGGTTACAATTTAAAACTTACCAAATAGGTAAGAATCTATTTTAAAATGTCACTTTCTTTTGGGATTTATTTTATTTACATTGAAGGAATTTTGTAATACCCCATTATATTCATTAAGGTGGACCTTTTATTTTATTTTTTTACTTTCCCTTTTTTTGAGTGTATTGCAGGCTTCTTGGGAATGGAGATCCTTTTGGGGGGGAAATGACCTAAAGTTTAGAGAGGTATGTTTTTTTGAGTTAATGGAATATGGGTTTAAATGTGTCAAAGGACTTGTAGGGTTCTCCCTAAATTCAGAGAACACTAGAGTTGGTTTGGGTTTTTTCATTGAATCTGGACTGTTCACTATCTATAGTGAATTTACATGATGTAAAAGGGTTACACATCATGCATTGGTTTCTGGAAATATTACGTGAGTTGGTTCAAGGTGTGAAATTTTTGCATGCCATGAATCAAGTTCATGTCATGTATGGTTTTTTGAGAATATTTCTTGAACTAGTTCAAGGTTTGAAAGTTTAACACACTATGAATATATTTATGTTGTAAAATGGTAAAAATTGTGTTTTTTAATACATGGGAACATGTTTTTTGATGCCTTTTTAATCTGAGGATTGTCATGTCGTGAAAGGGATTCATAACATGAATTCCTCAGATCCAGAAGTTTTTAATGCAATGTAGGGCTGAATATTATTTCATTCAACTATAAGATTTTCCTCTCAATACTAGGTGCTATCCCAAGTGATTTTATATATCTACCCTCCTTCCTTATCATTCATTTAGAAATTTATCATCATGGTTGTTGCGGTGTGTATTTTCTAGTTAAGTGGTATCTGATTCTTCGTTACCTTTGGTTGTGGTAGTGGTGTTGGTTGTGTTTGTGTTTCAGGTTCATGATCGATTAGTTATTTCTATTAATCCTTTATAGTTTCTTTTCATTACTTGTCTTTATAATTATGATCCATGGTTTTTTGATCTCCATTGGTAAAGGAGGATAGGATTCCACCATTCTTGAGGAAGGTGGATCTATGCAAGTGTTTCTAATTCATGATTTTCTATATATTCTTGTTGGAAAGTATTTTTTGTAATGGAAAATGGGTTTTTATTAAATGTGAGCATGGTTTTGGATTTTTTTGTGAATAAACTTGGAACATTGGGAACCTTGGGTGCATTAGGAAATAGACATAGGTGACCCTAGTGTGTGTGACACCACTAGGGGTTGCTTTTGTGATATCAAATGATTGTGTAAGGACTCGATATTGGTTGTATTCTTGGTTTAGGATTATTTTAAGTCTAGTTGTATTCCCATAGGCTAGAACCCAAATGGTATGTGTTTTCTTTTATACCTGGTTTATTACATGATGGTTTATTTTATGGATATTTTCTCACATGTTTAATTTACCTGTTTTTATTTTATACCTGATATATTCTTGTTTTGTGAATATGGTTTGAATTTATGGAAATCAAAATAAGTTTTTACAAATGGTTTTATTTATGAAAATTATTTATACACTGGATTATTTTTTTAAAGCTATAAATTGTGTATTATTTATATTAGAACTTGTATAGATTCTTTGGTGGTATATTATTAGGCTCTATGCTCACACACTACTTTTTCCTTTGGGTGGTTTTAAACCTTGTTTTATAAGAATCAGAGAAAGAGAATGGCATCATATAACATTGGTTTGGGGGTGACAGTTGGTCACATAGAGACTTTTTGGTCTTGTTTATTCATACTTTAATCTGTTTGGCATGGGTTATATGAAATTTTTCATATCTCTTTCTTTCGTATTATACTATGGTTTTATGTATTGTTTTGTTTATATCTTATTTTTTTATACCTCAACACTTGGTGGACTACCTTGTGTGAATTTTCTAGTTAACCCAGGTTGGTTTCTTACAAATTGGTATCAAATGGGAAGCTCAACCTGAAGTATGTCAACAATACCTAAGTTTGGTTTTGTGTCTTGGGTATATAGGAGTTATGACCATCAAAATTTGGTTAGTAAGTGCAGGGCGGTGCCTGGCCAGATCAATTCCATGTCTGAAATCATGTTACCATGGGTGGTCGTAAAATTTTTACCAGGTTTGAGACTTGGGTTTTGAGGTCATTTTAATAAACTACATGGTAAGTTTATTTAAATGGACCTATTATTTTCTTAAAGAATCATCCTTATTCTAATAATTCTTAATTTATTTAGATTTTTAACATTTTAAAGATTTTATATCAATACATAAAGTTTGTCCTATGATTCTAGAATTTGGTCGTGACTGATTGGTTTTTGTCTTGTGATTGTTAGATAATGCCTCCTAGAAGAGTTATTCAAAATACGAGAGAGGAATATACAAAATAGGTTCCATAGGAAAATCCACCGATAGACCATTCTTCGTTAGAAATTATAATACACACTATTCAAACTCTGGGTCAAGTAGGTGTCGGGAACCCGGGATGAGTAGTGGATCATGAATCATAATCTAAAATACAGCATCCACCTACCTTCCATGGTGACCAAGGACCATAAGAATTTGAAGAATAGATTGATAGGATTGAGAGGATCTTCAGTTTTTGAATAATCCTAAGGACTCTAAGGTTATTTTTTTCCATATATATTCTTGAAGTACTGGGAAGGAGATGGTGTGACTATATTGTGAAAACTAAGTTGCATGAGGATCTTACTTAGACTTATTTCAAGAAAATATTAAATCATTAATTTTGTCTCGAGACATTACATGTAGCAAATACCTAGGAGTTTCTAACCTTATAGTAAGGATAGCTTACCCTTCTGGAGTATTCAATTTATTTTTCTGAACTGGTGCATCTATCCCCAGGTCTTATCATTAATGAGTACCTAAAGGCTCAGAGGTTTGAGTTGGGTTTGAGGATTGATATTCAGATAATGTTGATTCTCATGTGACTTATATAATTCATGGAGGTAGTTAAAATATAATCTTTATAAGAGGCTGATGTATTTGGAAAAAAAGTTTTGGAGAATCTTCAATTGGTACTTTCATTAGCCAGGGTGTATCTTCTAGCCAAAAATGAAAGTGCAAGGGCAGCCAATTTTCTATAGGAACATTTTTAGGGGTTATTTTTGGAAAATAGTTGGTAGTTTTTTATCATTTTGGGTAGTCAGGTTATACTAAGCCTAATTATGCGGAGACTCCCAATAATAGTAATTGTTATTGAAAATCTGGCCACCTGAAATGTTTTTGTGACAGATGTCCCAATGTAGTAATGTTGGATCCACATTCACCAAGGGCTTGTAGGTTTTTACTAATGCTTCCAAGGGTGGTGGTTCATAGACATAGGCTAATGTGTATGTTCAGGTGTCTAAGAAATCTTTGAGAGGAGCTGAGACTAGATGTCTTTATACGGCATAGTATACTCCAGAGGAATCTGAAGTAAGGGCGGCTACTGTTAGAGGTATGGTGTTTATTTCATATTCTATGGTTCGAGCTTTGTTTGATATAGGTGATACTCATTATTTTATATCATCAATGTTATTTAACATGTTGGGATTTCATTCTTAGATTATTCCATACTTTTTGGATCTTTCTATGCCTTTTGGAAAGAGGTCTGAATAAGGTTTTAAATGCCTAGCATGTCTAGTGATGATAGAGGACCATGAGGTGGAGTGGGAATTATTGGTGCTAATCTTGAAATATTTGAATTTATTATCAACATGGATTGTATTATTAGTGTTAAGTCCCATATATACTGTTATCACCACCGAGTTTAGTTCTTATCTTCCGATGGGGTCACTCATGTTTTTCAGGGTGAATGAGACTCTAGATTAGAGAGGATGGGGTCTATTATTCCTTATGATGGGGTAATCTCATTATGGTTTTTAGATATTTTTCTTGATGTTTTTTACCCTTGTTTATGGATTCAGCTACCTGTCGTAGTGTGTGTATACCCCAAGGTATTTCTGGATGATTTTTCTATTTTACTACCGTAGAGATAGGACAATTTTACTATTGACCTACTCCCTAGAATAACACAAATTTCTATTCCATCTTACTATATGGAACCTTCCAGGTTGGTAAAACTTAATATATAGCTTTTGGATCTCAAGGATAAGGGATTTATTCGTCTTAGCATGTCACCATGGACTTTTCTTGTCCTCTTTACTAAGAAGGTAGACAGGAGCCTTAGACTTTGTATTAACTATTAGAAGTTAAATCAGGTGAATATTAAGAAAAAATATCCCTTTCCCAAGAATGATGATCTCTTTGACTAACTTAGAGGGGCTCGTTGGTTTTCAAATATTGACCTGTGGTCAAGGTACCACCAATTGAGAATCCGAGAATAGGATATACCTAAGATAGAATTTAGGATCTGGTATGAGAATTTCAAGTTTCTGGTTATGCCATTTGGACTAACTAATGCTCCTTTGGTGTTTCTGGTTACGCCATTTGGACTAACTAATGTGTTTGAGATCTGAATATTTTTGGGGTTGGATGGTTATTACAAGTGGTTTGTTCAGGACTTCTCCAATATTGAATCTTCAATGAAAGATTTAGATCATAAGGGTGTAAAGTTTGAGTGGAATTACAAGTGTCAGATATCTTTTGAGGAACTGAAGGTGAGTTTGCTTCAGCTATAGTTTTGATTCTTCTATACCCAAGTTTGGTTTATAAAGTTTTATACGATTCTTTGAGCATGAGTTTGGGGTGTGTCTTGAGGTGGTAGCCTATGGATATCGACAACTATGCCCTCATGAAAATAACTACCCTACCCATGATCTTGATTTGGTAGTGGTTATTCCTGCACTCAAAATGTTGCATCACTACCTCTTTGGATAATGATTTATGGTATATTCTAGTCATAAAAGCTTGAGTTATATTTTCACTCATAGGGATTTGAACTTGCGACCTAGACAATGGGTGTAGTATCTCTAGACTTTTTATTTTGATATTTAATACAATCCTATGAAAGGGAATGTGGTTTCCTATGCATTGAGCAAAAAATTACCGACACAAGCCGTGAAGGAATCAGTTGAGGAGTGGTCTCTAATGAGTTTTTTTGTTGAGATAAGCTTGGGAGTGGATGAAATTAGTGGGAAAGTGTTTTTTGGATTTAATGAAAGTTTAATTTGATTTTTATGAGAGAGTTCAGATTGAAAATTTAATAGATATTGAGTTCCAATGCTTTAGTAAAAGCCTTTATGGTGGGAGACCTTAGTTGAGTGGTCTCGATCTACTGGTGGTGATTTGTGCTTCCATAGTAGGTTGGTTGTTCCAATTTCCCTGAGGTAGGATTTTATGGATAGTGGATAACATTATTTTTGGTCTGTGAACCCAAGTACTACCAAGATTTATCATGATTTTAGACATTGGTATTGGTTTTTAGGGATGATATGTTCGATTGAAGTTTTTTTATCGATATTTCTGACTTGTTATAGAATTAAGGCAGAACACCAGAGGCATGTTAGTCTTTTTAAAACCTTTACCCATTCCGATATGGAAATGGTATGAAATTTCCATGGATTTATTCATTGGTTTACCATGTAATCCTAGTGGGAAGGATGTGATTTGAGCGATCATTTATCGATTCATGAAATCAGCGCATTTCCTACCTATCAAGGAGAAAAAAAAGGTGGAACAACTTGGGAACTTGTATGTTTTAGAGATTATGAGACTTAATGGGGTTTCCTATGTGGTTGTTTCTAAAAAGGACCCAAGGTTCACATCCAAGTTTGGACAGGTTTGTAGGAGGTGATGGGTTACCAGTTGAAATTGAGCATGGAATATCATCCATAGATGGATGGATAGACCAAGAGAGCTATCCAGATTCTTAAGGATATGATTTGGGTTTTTTGCTTTATTTTGGTGGTTCTTGGGGATTTTTTTCATTTAGTAGAGTTTTCCTATAACAATAGTTATCACACCTTGATCAGAATGGCACCCTTCAAGGATTTTTATGGAAATATATATAGATCTCCATTGTAATAGGTAGAGCTGGGAGAGCGGTCCTTGGTTGGGATGAGTCTTATTCATTAGATAAAGGAGAGGGGGAAGTTGATCATAAAGAGACCAATCACAATATATAGTCATAAAAAATATTATGTGTACCATCATCATAAGTCATTGGAGTTTTAGGTTGGCGATCAAGTCTTTCTTAGAGTTTCACCTCGCTTGGGACATCATTGGTTGGGTAAGCAGCATAAGTTGGAAATGAGGTTTGTGGGACCCTTTGATATCATTAGAAAACTTGGAAATGTGGCCTATTAGTTGGAATTACCATCTCATTTTACATCCATACACAACATGTGTCATGTATCCTAGTTGAACATGTATCGAATAGATGATTCCCATGTGATTGAATGAGAGGATGTCGATCTTGATCCTAATATCACTATGGTTAAGGACCATTTCAAATTATGGATTGTTGAGAGAAGGCACTGCAAGGTAAAATAATTCCTTTGTTCCATGTAATATGGAAGTTTGGATAGGATATCCACAAGACGTGGGACTAGGAATTGTTGATGGGGGTGGTAGTGGCCTTAAATTTTTGTGAGTCTAGGAATATGAGAAATTTATAGGGATAATAAGAATTTATTGTGGGGAGATTATAACACCCTATTATATTCCTTCAGGTATACCTTGTATTTCTTTTTTTGTTTCTATTTTTTTTGGTGCATTTTGGACTTCTCAGGAATGGAGAACATTTGATGGGGAAATGACCTAATGTTTTAGGATGTATTCTTGTTCAAATTAATGGAGTCTGGGTATAAATTTCTCAAAGGCCTTGTGAGGTTCTCCCTAAATTAAGAGAACACCATAGTTGTTTTGGGTTTTTGTGTAGAATATGGGTTGTTCACTATCTTCGATTAATTTACATGATGTGGAAGGGTTACATTTTGTGTAATGGTTTCTGGGAAGACATCATGAGTTGGTTCAAGGTGTGAAATTTTTAAACACCATGAATCAATTTCACATCGTGTATTAATTTATGGGAAGATGTCTTGAAATAGTTTAAGTTGTGAAATTTTTACATGCCATGAATATAGTTCACATCATGAAATATTGAAAATTGGGATTTTTATTCTGAGGCGATACATTTTTTGGTGTATTTTTAATCCGTGGAATTTCACAATATAAATTCCTTGGATCTATAAATTATAAACATAATGCATGGATGAATATTCTCTCATTCAACTATAGGATTTTCCTCTTAGATCTAGAAGCTCACCTAGGTAATTGTGAGGATCTCTGCTCCTTCTTGATCATTTGTTCAGTAATTGATCATTGTGGTTGGTGTGGTGCATCTATTTCGGGAAATTGGTCTCTGCTTCTTTATTACCTTCGGTCATAGTAATGGAATTGGCTATGTTTTTGTTTCAGGTTCATGATTCATTGGTGTTTTATATCGATCCTTTGCATATTCTTATAATTCCTTGTCTTCCAAAGGTTGATCCGTGGTTTTTTATCTATGTTTTCAAAGTTGGATAGGTTTCCATCATTCTTGAGGTTGGTAGATCTATGAAAGTGTTTCTAATTCACGATTTACTATATATTCTTATTGGAAAGGATTTTTTTTATAGAAAAGGGTTTTTATTAAATGTGATCGTGGTTTGGGAAATGGTTTTTGAATAAACTTGGCATATTGGGAACCTTGGGTGCATCAAGAAATATACATAAGTGACCCTAGTGTGTGTGGAACCACTAGGGGTTTCTTTTGTGATATTGATAGATGTGGTAGGAATAGATATCGGTTGTATTCCTAGTTTAGTATTATTTTATGTCTTGTATGTTTTCCCATATGCTAGATCCCAAATGGTGTCTATTTTCTTTTATACCTGGTTTATCGTATGATGGTTTATTTCATGGGTATTTTTTTACATATTTAATTTACCAATTTTTCTTTTATACCTAATATATTATTTTTTATTGAATATGGTCTATATTTATAGAAATAAAAGAGAATTTTTATAAATGGTTTTATTTATGAAAATTATTTATAAACTAGAATATTGATTTAAAGCTAGAACTTGTGCATGTTGATATTAGAACTTGCATAGATTATTTGGTAGTATCCTATTAGGCTCTATGATAACACCCTAATTTTGACTTTGGGAATTTATAGACCTTGTTTTTTAGTACTCATGGAAAGGGAAGGGAATCATGTATCATTCTAGGTTCTCTTTTCATCTTTTTCCTTCATATTGAGATGGTTTAGAGGTGAAAATTGGTCACATGGAAACTTTTTGGTCTTGTATATTCATAATTTTCTAGTTTATCCTGTTTGGATTGGGTTGTATAAATTTTGTTGTATATATTCCTTCCATACTGTACTCTAGTTTTATGTCTTGTTTTTTTTATATTCAAGACTTGTTTCCATTATCCTTGTTATACCTCACCATGAGGTGGACCACCTTGGGTGAATTTTCTAGTTAACCCAGGTTAGTTCTTTACAAATATTACCATTTATCCTTCATGTGTTCTAATAATTTTCTAGTACAATGTATATTTAAGGATTTTCCATATTTTATTACAATTTTTCCTCTATTTAGTACTTGAATCAAGAAAAGAAATTTTTAAAAGAAAAACCAATTTTATTTCTATTTAAATCAAATATATTTTTCATTCGTGCCCATGTTTTTCAAAATGGTTTTAAAAAGTCCTTTTATTTACTCAAATGATTTATTAAGGACATTTTAAGTTATTATTGAATTTTAAAATGGGTTTGAAAGGAATATTTATATGATTTTATGAAAGGGTTGTTTTTGAATTTCTTTATTAAAAGTCAAAAGGAATGTATTTTAACTTATAGGGTGATAACGGACTTCCCCACCACTATAACCATTTTATGAAATTTAGCTTCTTCTATATGTTTTAATGGTTTTAAAAAGAAAAATATTTTTATGAAATCTTATTTTAGTATTTCACTTCCATTCCCTTTATTCTTCCAACATACATGAATTTATCTCAAAATATATATTATCTATCATTGATTTTGTGTTTGTTAACTTTATCTTAAAACATTCCCTTTCATGAGATCATTATAAATTACATTTTCGTTAAATAATAATATTATTTATCATGGATATGCTTATTTATTAAACCATATATCATTTCAACATACGGTTTTTTACTTTGAAAGTTATTTTCTTGACTGGGAAAGTATTGATATTCTATATTTTTTATTCAATATGGATATTTATTGATAAGTCATATTTTTACTGAATTAAATAGATTGTTTGATATATAAGGAATGAATTGGACATGTAGTAATCGGTGGGGCCCAGAATTATATATCCCCTCAATGCATTGATGGGTCTCATGAGACAAAATCATTTATTTAAATTAAATGGGTTTTTATCCATAATTTTAAACTATCTTGGAATAATGGACTGATGATATTGATATTATTATGTCTGAGATCATGACGTATGATATTAATAATTTCATTCATTGATAATTTAGTTATTATTATCCATGGGATTTTTGTATTGATATTATTCATTGAATAGCTTCAAGATCATGTGATTATTTATATGTTATTACTTGATCATCATTTATTTATGCCATATTACTCTTCAAGCTAAATTTATTGATTAAATAACATGTGTTTTTAGTTATTCCTTGGCATATTGATTATTCCTTATTGATTCATGATAGTTTCCATTGTACGTAACCCTTACTAAGAATTTGAGTCAGCCCTTATTTTGTTTCCTTTCCCTAGGATATGAAGAATAATTATTTGAATGAGTTCAAGGATTCTGAATGTTTTCCATTACTATGTTTTATATTTTGTCCCCAATGTAAAATGGTTATCATGTATGTATCTAGCTATCTATGACTACTATACCAATCGGTCCTTCAGGGTTTGACCCCTTGTATCTATGCTAATGTAATAAAGTAAGCACTGGATCTGGGTTACCAGATTTGAGATTATTATAATTGCTATCAAAGGAATTTTAGTAGAAACCTTGGGAACTATATTAATAAAAACATAGATTAGGGAACATAATCGTATGATAAAATTTACAGATATGTCAAATTTTGGAATAATATCCTACAATTTTGGTAAGGTATAGATTATATGTTTTTCCCTAGAAATACATCCATGTCTAGATACTATAAGTGGATGAGGTTCTATAATAGTTGTACCTAGGGGTAATAACTCAAAAAAGGGTGTATTGGGCTTTAATTCTATTGTCATTGGTGCATGACAATAGGCCTTACTGCACACCTAGTTTGACACTCTTGAGGGATATGCTTAAGATAATTCATAGTTTATTTACAAACCATTATGAATGATTTTAAAATAAAAAAGTCCCTAAAGAAACCAATTTTAATATTATAAGATTAAAAATTCATAAATTTAAATTTTTGTTAAGTGTGACATCATATTTATAATTATATATTATGATTTAAAATTCATAATTTTATGATATAATCTAGTATGTTCCATTATTTAGAAATGGTTCCTAGATGAAATAATGGTACCAACACTCATGGTCAATGTAGAAATTTACCTATAGATTAAGCCAATATAGTTGATATTGGAACTGAGCAGATCATGGATATATTAGGGAATCTTAATCAGGTTATGAAAAATAACCTTGCCCAAAAATATCAGACTACTATTCCATAGAGTGATGCTCCTATGTTGTATCACTTAATGTGATATAATCCCCCATCATTTAGTGGGGCTATTAATCCTATGGTAGTTGAGAAATAGATTATTTCCCCTGAAAATGTGTTTCTAGCCTTAGGATATAGTGAAAATGAAAAGGTTTTACTTGTAGTATATTGCCTCAAAGGTGATGTTGATCAGTGGTGGTAATTTATCCTAAATAATAGAGAGTAAGAAGAAAGTGTTGTAGAGTATGATCCAACATTTACAAGACTATCCAGGTTTTCTATAGATTAAATATGCAATACGGAATGATATATTGACTATTTCTTTTAAGGTATTAAGACAAGTCTCTGAAGGGCGCTGGTTTCTCAAACTTTTCATCATATTATGAAATATTTTTATACTCTATCAAAATAGAGAAGGAATTTTCTAGATCATATATATTCAATGGGAATAAATAGAATAAGAGGTTGTCTAAAAACCATGAAAAAGGGAACACATCAAAGAAAAAGAGTGAAATGAATCAATTTATATCATGTGAAAATTGTGGGAAGAAACATCCTAGAAAATGTTTCAAGTACATGGGAGTTCGTTGTAAGTGCAGTGATAAGGGTTATTAGGATAATAAATGCAAGGGGAATAAAAAATTGATGACATCTAGTGATTTAGCTATAAATAAATGGGTAATTATTCACACCAATTCCCTAAGCGTGAAGGGAACATACCACAAACAAGTATGAGGGGATAATAGTAAGCTTATGCGATCACTATAGCCAAGATAAATCTCCTAATGATGTGGTGGAAGTTAATTTAATCATAGACTTAAATTTATATAATGGATTATTTGATACTAGATATTTTCACCCTTTTATATATTACATGTTTTCCAAAATATATATATATATATCCCTAACACCTTAAGAAGGGAGTTTTCAGTCAATTTTTTTTGTGGAAATCTCACTATGATAAGGATGTGTCAGACAATTCCCAGTATAACACATAAATATGCTCTATTTACTAACTTTATTATCATACCTATGGTTTAATTTAATATAATCCTTGGTGTGTACTGAATTTCAAAATATGAGACAAAAATTTATTATAAGTATAATGAAATTACTATTCATGATGAAGATATGAAATTCCTTATCTTTAGAGTAGAGAATTAATCATATAAGTCATGTCTAGATCCACTTTTGAATGAGATTATTAGGTAAGAATATCAAAAACAGTCTATAGATGGAAGAGGTAATATTAAAATTTAGGTTGTACTAATTATAAAGGAATACATTGATGTATTTCTTGAGGAATTACATAGACATCGAACAAAGTGTGAAGTCAAGTTTTCTATTGATTTAATCCCTAATACAAAACCAATATCAAATAATCTATATATAATATACACTATGGAATTAGTGGAGTTGAAGAAACAACTAGAGGATTTATGCGATAAGGGATTTATCTGCTCTAGTTTTTCACCATAGAACCCCATGTTCTCTTCATTAAGAAGAAATATGTATCCACGAGGCTCTATATAGATTATAGGGAAATAAATTCTATTACGATAAATACCAAGTATACTCTATCTCGCATTAATGAATTATTTGATCAACTTCATGGAGCTTAATATTTTTTTAAGATTGGTCTTTGTTCTAGGTGTCATCAATTGTGTGTAAAAAAGGAATACATTCCAAAGAAAACATTTTGAATAAGGTATTGACATTATGATTTTACATTAATTCAATTTGGATTAGCTAATACACAATTAGTTTTTATAGATCTAATGAACAAAGTATTTAAGTAATATCTTGATAATTTCATTATGGTACTCATTGATGATATCTTGGTGTATTCTAAGATCTATGAGTAACATAAGAATCACTTGAGGATCATTTTTGATACTCTTGGAAGAAAAGAGTTATAAGGGAAATTTAACAAGTGTGAATTTTGTCTTTAGGAAGTTTCTTTTATTGGCCATATTGTATCCAAGTATGGAATCTCAGTTGATCCTATGAAGAAAAAGGAATTCATAGAATGACCTAAACCAACAAACATAATTGAGGTACATAGTTTCATTAGTTTGGAAGGTTATTATCAGTGATTCATTCATAATTTTTCCCAATTGGCTAACTCATTAACTAAAATTACATGTAAAGGGGTTAATTTTTTTTGGACAAAGGAATGTGAATAATTTTTTGAATAATTGGAGAGGATATTGGTTAATGCTCTGATTTTAACTCTACCATCATAAAATTATGGATTTGTGATGTATAGTGATGCATATAAGAGGGTACTTGGTTTTTTACTTATACAAAATGATAATTTTATTGCATATACATAAAGGTAGTTAAAGACACGTGAATAGAACTATCCAACCTAGGATCTTGAGTTGGCAGCTGAAATATTTTCTTTGGAGATATGGAGGCATTATCTTTATGGTAAAATATGTGAGATATACATGGACCATAAGAGCCTAAAATACATATTTTAATATAATGATACCAACATGAGGCAAATATGATGGATCAAGATACTCAAGGATCATTATTTCACAATACATTATCACCCATGGAAAGAAAATAAGGTAGTAGATACGTTGTGTAGGAAAGATCATGGGATCCCTACCAGGCAGTGGGAACGGTATGCGGATGCGGTTCGTAAAACCGAAAATGGTTCGTGGTGGATGGTGGTGCGGTATGCAGATGGTGTGTCGATGGCAGAAGAGAAGGATCGCGTAGGAAGATGGTTTGCAGATGGCTTGTGGTTTTTGGATCCAAGGTGATATGCAGAGTGTGTAGGAAGATGGTTCGTAAATTCTTGAGGTTTGCGGTGGCATGAGTATCAATAACCGGTGGGTTGAAGATTCGGTAAATCTTGATTTAGATGATTAAGCGAATATATTTACCTATATAAGAATCACTAACCCCGTCGATTACTATGGAGATTGAACATAATTATAAATTGTATGTTTCTCTAGGAATTCAGAGAAGTTTGAAGGAAGTTCACGAAGGGTGGTTTGCAAAGGCTAAGGTGGTTCGAGCAGAAGTAGTTCTGTCGAAGGTGTTTGCGGGGATTATTAACCCGCAAAGGAAGTCTAGTATGCAGAGGAGGAAGACCGGTATGTAGAAGTAATTGACTTGATACGTGGAGGAGGAATCTACGGTACGTGAGAGGGAGGGTTCTGAAAGTAGTACACATAGGGGAAACTCCAGTTCACAGAAGCGAAGGCAGTCCGCAAACAAAGAATAGTTCACGAACAAGAGGGGTTTCGTAGAAGAGGTTCACGAAGTCAGTACGCGGTATCCATATGCGATAGCGAAAGCAGAGGCAGTCTGCGGATAGAGGAGGTTCATGGAAGAGGTAGTAGTACATGAAGAAGGCAGTTCGCATACCAAACCCGGTACTCAATACGTGGGAGAGACAAGGTGGTTCACGATTTTCACAAGAAGCTTGTGAAAGCTTCAATTCAGTTTGCGAAAGTATTTTATGGTACCTAACAGTACTTGGGAAGGTGTAATTCATCTTCGGGTGAAAAAGGAACTTCAAAATAGCATATACCTACAGTTGAGGATGCAAGAATTCATGAAAATTAAGGGACCTACATGTCCATAAACTATGTTTGACTTACAAGTCCATAAACTATGAGTGGATTCCTTTCCAAGAGCAGTGAGTGATGGAAGAGGAAGACGATGACCCTTTCCACTGGCAGTGAACCAGAGAAAGAGACATAGGGAGTGTCCCTTAGGAATGTAGTGAGCAGACCCAAAACCTTGTAAAGGCAGTGATCTTGGGTATAGAAGATCCAGCCTGAACACTGTACTCATTATTGGTCGTGAGCCTTAGTGAATTTGGTACATCGGAACATTTTCGTTGTATGCTTCATGGACGTAGCCCAGTGAGGGTAAACCAAGTAAAAATTGTTGTGTCCTATGCATGATTTCATATATGTATGTATATTGTCATGGGAGGAAGAGCAAATTGAGTATTTTCTAACAATGAAACAAGATCCAAAAGGGAGAAATTTTTAATCTACCATACCCTGATTCACCCCCCTCTTAGAGTATTCGACCCAGTGGACCTAACACTTACCAAAATGAGGATTGATAGAGATCTTATATTCATGGATCTAATAAAGATAGATATGAGAATTATTAGGGAATGTGATAAATAACTCCTTTTTTAAATGATCATGAAACCATCTTTATTAGAAATGATTAAAATTTCTCAATCTTATGATGACACTTTTCAGAAGAAAATTAAAGTTGTGAGTGATGGGAAATTGGAAGACTTCATTTGTGAAGATTATATTCTGAAATTTGGAAAGAGAATATATGTTCCATATATACCTGATATAAAAATGGAATTTTTAGATTATTCTCATATATCAAATTTCTCTATACACCCTATTATCACCAAGATGGGTAGGGATTTGAGGGAACACTTTTAGTGAGATAACATGAAGCGGAAAATTGCTGATTATGTGTCTAGATGTTTGGTTTGTCAAAAGTGAAGGCTAAAAGACAATATCCTAGAGGATTCATGCAACTTATTCCTATTCCTATGTGGAAATGGGAGTACATTACTAAGGAATTTCTCATAATGCTACCTAATACTCCTAAAAGGAATGATTTAATATGGGTTATTATTGACCGCCTTACAAAATATATACATTTCCTCACTATAAGAGAAGATTTACTTCATGATCACCTTGTAAGTATCTATGTTAATAAATTTTTAAGACTATATGGTGCATATATTTCAATTTTTTTTGGTCATGATCCTTATTTTACGTCAAAATTCTAGAAGTTTCTTCGAAATTCTCTTGATAATGATCTTCTTTTGAGCACTGCCTACAATCCTCAAACTGATGGAAAGTCCAAAAGGACTATTCAAACATAGGAAGACTTGTTGAGGTATTTATCACTTGATTTTAAAGGTATTTGGGATCATTATTTTTCTTTAGTAGAGTTTTTATATAATAATAGTTTCCATTCAAGTATTTAAATGGCACTGAATGAAGCATTATATGTCAAGAGATTTTGTACTCCAACTTGTTGGGATGAATTTGGTGAAAGGAAACTTGTAGTCCCAGAACATTTTGAAGAGACAAAGATGAAGGTAAAGACTATTTAGGATCATATTAAAGTAGCTCAAAGTGTGGAAAATATTTATGTTGATAACTGGAGGAAAGATTTGGAATTTCAAGTGGGAGATCACATTTTATTGAAAGTATCTCCATGGAAGGGTGTTATAAGGTTTGGTAGGAAGTGAAAACTAAGCCTTATGTACATTGGAACCTTTAAAAGTTTGGAAAGGATTGGAGTTATGGTTTACCAATTTTAAATTACACCAATACCCTCTAAATTACACGATGTGTTCAATATATCATTGTTAAGGAAGTATATTTTAGACCCAAAGCATGTGTTCACCTCTGAAGAAATGTAATTGGAACCTGATCAATCTTACTGTAAAGAGACTATCCAGACTATTGATACTAAAGAGAAAGTAGTGAGGAATTAAATGAATCAATTGGTAATGGTACTTTGGAGAAATCATAAAATGGAGTAAGCAATGTGGGAACCAATGGATACTATGAAGAAGAACCACCCTCATTTGTTTAGAAGGTAATATCCATGAAAACTTCAAGGATGGAATTTTTGTAGGAGGGAAAATTTTAACACCCAAGCCTAAATTATAGTAACATGCCATTATATTTTAATAAAAATATAATATGATGAACGTTTTAATATTCCATGGAACAAAATTATAATTTGATAGGATTAATATTGTTTTAAAACTTGGTCAAAATAACCCTAAAATGAATTTTTGAAAATTTCCCTCAGAAATAAGATTTTATGAATAATAAAAAACGTCGTATTTAACCATTACCCATTTTATTTATAATAATGTGTAATAATATATATGATTAAAAAATTATTAACAATAAATTTTATATAAATAAATATAATATCATTTAGAGATAAAAGGGGTATTTTTCAGAAAACCATTTTTCTTCTTCAGAAAACTATTTTTTTTAAAAGGAATAATGTCTATCAATTTTAATTAATTAAAATAATCTATAATGATGAATGTTTTAAATTAAATTTTTATATTATATATCTAACTATATAAATTTAAATCCATATAATTATTATTACTAGTCATATAGTTAATATAAGATCATCTTATGCTTGAAATTTTCATTTCTTGAAAAACTGTTTTTTGATTCATTTTGCATGTTTATTTTAAATTAAATTTTGTCAATTCTGTGTATTGAATTTGATAAAATGGATTAAATATTTATAATTATAATAATTAATATTATTTAATAACATTAACTTAATTCTTAGTCATAATGAAAAGTAAAAATAGTAAAAATTAATTACCACAGTTAAAGTTAAAACGGGGTTTTGCATGCTTGTGATAAAATTAAATTTCCAAAAACATAGAATTTTTATTTTATAAATTTGATTTAGTATATATAATAAATGGGTAAAAATTATATAGAAATTCTCATTTTATTTTAGGCATAATGAATAAATTATCTAAGTTAAAAAACTAGTTACCGTAGTGAAAACTAAAATGGTAAAAGTGACTAAACTTAGATATAAAAGAAATAACATGATTAAAACATGTTAATTTGTAGTGATGGAGGTTTTTATCGACCTTATAATCTACATTCCCCATTATTTATCAGTTTTGGATTCACTTGGGGTGACAGTGACTTCCCATTATTGAATAGTTTTGGGTATTTATAAAAATGTCAATCCTCCTCAATTATAAAAGGGCACACCACCCATCACTTATTCACACCTATCAATAAATTTAGATCAAAAAAACCCTAAAAAAATATATCCCTAACATAATTATACATATTTTAAAGTTTATTTTATTCTCAAAATACCAACCCTAGGATCCTTAATAAGAGATCTAAAATAGGTTCTTCTAAGTGAAGGTAATTATCTTTAATAAACTCTTTCTTTTTTACTTATTATTTTTTCACCTTCAATTATGACTTAAAAATTAAAATATAAAAACACCAGTATATAAAATATAATTAGATTTTATTATTTTCATGTAATAATATTAATCCATCTCATTCTCCTTCAAATGGGAAACAAATCCATCACTCTTGTGTACTGCTGACTGCTACCTCATGAACTGATGTAATTTTTTTTCCATCACCGACTCACATGGATAGTAATAATGATTAAAATAATTAATATATATGATATATATGACATGATATTAATTATGAAAAAATAATATATCATCCACTACTTTACCCTTTCACCCATTATGGGAATGATATTGTCGCTCATGCACATGTATCGTCAATCATCTCCACGAAGCGATGCGATTCATTTTCTATGTACAACTTTCAAGAATGGTTATAAAAAGTAATATAATGAAAAAAATATTATATTTATAAAATTAATATCATTATAGAAATGATGGATCTATATTCTATTCACAATAGTTATAACTTTAACTACAAAACATGCATGAGAAAATGAAGCAGTTAGCAACAGAAACAATGGTAATAATGAAATATTATTAAAGAATGGGTGGTAAGATGTTATAAGAGGATCATATATGATATTATAAATATAAATATGGTTCTATAATAAATTAATAACTTGTTTAAAACCGTTATACATTAGGTTAAATCACGTTCAACTAAAGATAAGTGTGAGGTAAGGGATTTCATCCTAATTTACACTCCATGAGACATATTTATTATTATAAATCTATTTACTTTTATGTGGTGTATATACTAACCATTTTAATTTATTTAAAATGAATACATATTTATTAATGTTGATTAATTTTTCAATTAAAGTTTATTCATTCAAGGGGTTACAATTTCAAATGTTACCAAAGTGGTATGAATCTATTTTATAATCTCACTTTCTTTTTGGATTGCTTTTATTTTCATTGAAGAAATCTGATCATTTATCCTTCAAAGATAAAATAATTTTATTATCCTATGTATATTTAATTAGTTTTTGTATTTTCTTCCAACCTTTCCTCTCTTTGGTACTTGAATCAAGTAAAAAAAATTAATAGAATAAATAATTTTATTTCTCTTTAAATCAGATATATTTTTCTTCCATGTCCATGTTTTTCAAAATGGTTTTACAAAAGTCCTTTTATTTACTCAAGTGATTTATTAAGTACATTTTAAGTAATCCTTGACTTTTAAAATGGGTTTAATAGGAATATTTATACTTTTTTTAAAAGGTATGTTTTCAACTTTCTTTACAAAAAGTCAAAAGGAATATTTTTTAATGTATACGGTGATAACGGACTTCCCCGATACCATAAACATTTTATGAAATTTAGCTTATTCTACATGTTTTTAATGGTTTTAAAAAATAAAACTCTTGTAATAAATCTTATTTTAGTATTTCACTTCCATTACCTTTATTCTTCCAAAAACATGAATTAATCTCAAAATCAATATTACCTCTCATTGATTTTTTGGTTGTTAGATTTCTCTTGAAACATTCATTTTCATGAGATCATTGGAAATTACATTCCCATTAAATATCCATATTATTTATCATGGATATTCTTATTTCTTAAACTGTATATCATTTCTATATATGGTGTTTTACTTTAAAATTTATTTGATGGACTGGGGAAATATTGATATATCATAATCTTTATTCAATATGGATATTTATTAAAAGTCATATTGTTCATGAATTAAATTAATCATTCAATATATAATGAATGAATTGGAAAAATAGTGATGAGTGGGACCCAAAATTATATATCCCCTTGATGTGTCAACAAGTCTTGGGATACAAATCAGTTGGCTAAATTAAATGGGCTTTTACCCATTTTTTTAAATTATATTGGCATAAGGTCTTGATGGTATAGATATCATGATGTCTAAGATCATGAAATCCAATATTAAGTATTTCCTTCATTGAGAATTTATATATTATTATCCATGAGATTATTGTATTAATATTATCCATGGATTAGCTTCAAGATCCTGTGATTATTTATATAGAATTATTTTATCATCATTTATTCTTGTCATATTACTCTTTATGATCAAATTATTGATTAAATAACATGTGTTTTCAGTTATTTTCCTTGCTATATTTATTATTCCTTATTGATTCATGATAGATTATACTATACATAATCCCTACTGATCATCTGAACTCACCCTTATTTTATTTTCTTTCCCCATGATATGAAGAATAATTTTTTGAATGATGTCAAGGGTGTTGAATGTTTTCCATTACCGTGTTTTATATTTTATCCCTGGTGTAAAATGGGTATCATGTATGTATCTATATCTCCAATACTAATAAATTGATCAGTACTTTGGGATTTTACCCCTTGTATCTATGTCAATGTAATAAATTTAACACTAGATCTGGGTTACTGGAGTCAGGGTTGTCATACTAGACAACAATTCCAAAAACATAGAATCATGTTTCAAAAATAAAAAGTGCCTATGGAAAAGTATTATTAATACATACCTCAAGAATCACTCACTGCACCACAACTGAGAAGAGAAATGGCCTCCAAAATACAATCACATAAGGGATGTAATTCTATTGGAGAAGAATCATAGTTTGATCAATAGATCCCAGAAATACACTTTAATTTATAATTAGGTCCTTCATCATTCAACATAGTCTGATGCCACCGGCAATTCGGTGGCCACTGCTGTCACAACCCCCTCCCCCCAAAGAGTACCCCATATGAGTCGAAAATGATAGAAGGATCATGGTGTCTACTTGATTCATGCCTCTATTAGGCCCTTGTATGACAACTAGCACTGAGAGTATATCATACATATAAATAAGAGGCATTTTCCTCTAAGAGAAACGTGAAGAAGAGAGATGTAATATAGATACACCAATAAAAAACTACTCATAAAGGTAAAATAAATATCAAGGGAATACATGAAATTTCATATAGTACTAAAAAAACTAAAAGGGGAAACTGTAAGTACAAAAAAGGAAAACTTTATAGGTTTCGGGCATAGCAAAAGCACATGGGTGATTGTACTCATCATTAATTTTACCTTTAACAACGATCAATACGAGATCCATCATGATAATAAAATGCCAGATCTTTGAAATAAAACGAAGAACAAAAAGGAAAGAGGGAAGTCCCAGAACCATAGAGAGGATCATCATATGTTGGTTATAATTAATTTAATTAAAAGACAAGAATTACCTAAATGGAATTCTCTCTCCATTGATGTTTTTGGTTATGATTCAATGTGATTCATCGTTGCATCGTATAATCCAAGTGTAGGATTCCTCTAGCAGTGATCCACATGTCCTCCACATATCTCTAGATGTCGCCGAAGGGATCTCTAGGTGCTAGTGCAGAAGAGACTTCGTTTGCGATGTCCACCTTCGATCTCCTTGTGAGATCTTCCAAAGCGCTCCCCTTGATCCGGTGGAGGAGGATCTCTCTCGTAACTTGAGAGAATTCTTGGAGGAAAGGAATTCTCTCTTAGCTTGAGAGATTTCTCTAGACCCATTGAGCACAACCAAAACGAATGGCTAGGTCTAATGAGAATAATGTAATTGAGATTTTATTACTTAGAATAATAAAATAAATTAATTACCTGAAAGCATTTATTCATTTCATTTAATTCTTAGTAAGACCCCATGTCTAATAATAAGAGTTGAATATTATTAACAATTGACATGCGCCCATAAAATTACACCTAATATTATTTAATTAAATAAATATTATTATTTCTCATAAATCCCCAGAAAAACTA
Source organism: Viscum album (assembly GCA_963277665.1). Classification (NCBI taxonomy): domain Eukaryota; kingdom Viridiplantae; phylum Streptophyta; class Magnoliopsida; order Santalales; family Viscaceae; genus Viscum; species Viscum album. The sequence goes on from OY728130.1 coordinate 1,409,073,098, forward strand.
CACAGAATGTATATTAATACATGGTTTGTACTTTTGTTTTTCCATTTTCTTTATTTCCTCCACCACATTTATTAGACCTTGAATAATGACTATTTTTTTTAAATAAATATCACTACATTACTCACTAATAAATATATTATTTCTCCCATAATATATTATCTCAAATAACTAGTGTGTAAATAAATGCAATCAGGCATCCTTGAATAATTATTAAACTAAAATTGGGAGTAATCTTTATTCAACTTGTTAAATGAATATTTAACTGAGATGCTTGGACACACTTAGTGTGTGACCCTCTAGGCATATTTCTTAGTGGAATTATGAAGAACCTACACATATTCCAAGTTTATAATCTAAAAACATGTCAAGGAACCCATAGAGAATGAAGTTAATGCCACAATGAAGTGTCACCTCCTACGAACGCTTACCTTGTAATGTAATACCTTTGTCTCGATATCTTGAATCAAGCGGGTTGCAAGCTAGTTCCATAAACCCATGTGATTGATTATTCTTTCTTTGACTTTCCATAATTGAACTTTCCTATTCCTTACCATGGACATGGATTTATTTAGGATATATTAATTCCATCAAAGGGCCTGATATATCTACTTTCGTTATGGAACAGAAGGGCAAATACTTTCTCACATTATCTATTAATGCAGTATTACTCGTGACACACCCAATATATCCTACCTCGCTACGAATAGTGTGTCATCACAATTTCTATTAATACATATAAGTGCATGAGTTGTGATATCCATTAATAATAATCTTAAAATCTAAGGACCAATACACACGTCCACATATAGGAACATCCAATGACACTATGAAATGTGGATTTCCTACTGGCGGGTCTCTTTCTCATAATATCCTCCTGGATATTACCAAGGGCTCACACCATGATAAGGTTCCTCAAATTTTTATGAGTCCTCACCCCTAATGGATTGTATTATTTATGTCCCTCAAATAACATCATCCGACCATAGAACATATATTCAATAATTGTGTTATGGGACTTCTGGGTTCTCATCATAGCATGGATCCACTGTGACCCTTTAGTATAATAGCTATCCTTAGGACATTATCACATGCATTGTTACACAGAATAACAATCAAGATGTGATAAGGTATTTATTAATATTCAAATCCATGAATACAAGTTTATTATAAAGTAAAAATTAGTTTGTTATAGGCCACTAAATCTAACATACTCCCACTTGGACTAGAGCCAACTGCTAACAACATTTAACCCGCTAGCTCTCACATAATATTCATGCTTCTACTGAGATAGGCCTTTAGTCATGGGGTCTGCCACGTTCTTTTCCATGGATAATCTGATCACTGCAACTTCACTCCTTTGATAGAAATCCCTCAAGAGATGATACTTCTAGAGAATGTGCTTTATCTGTTGATGTAATCTTGGTTCTTTTGCAAGATCCACCGTTGTAGTATTATCACAATATAATGTGATAGTATCTTTAATACTAGGCACCACATCAAGCTCCTCGAAAAACTTCCGAATCCAGACATCTTCCTTGGTTGCACCAAAAGATGCTATATATTTGAACTTTGCTATAGAATCAGCGACAACTAGTTGCTTTGAACTCTTCCAGCTCATAGCTCCTCTGTTGAGATAGAAAACATATCCTGATTGGAACTTCAGGTCGTTCTGATCTGTCTGAAAACCAACATCAGCATACCCTCTGATGACAAGCCTCTCATCTCCTCCATACACTAATAACATATCCTTAGTTATTCTTAGATACTTAAGGATAGTCTTAACAGCAATCCAATTTTGTTCTCCTAGATCTGCTTGATACCTGCCTACCATGATTAGTGAATAAGCAACATAAAACCTGGTACATAACATGGAATACATGATGGATCTTATATCCAAAGCGTATGGTATATTACCCATCCTATCTTTCTCCTATTTCATCTGAGGACACATTATCTTAAAAAGATATAGGTCATGTGACACTGGAACCAATCCCCTATTGGACTATTCCATACTAAATCTCTTGAGTATCTGGTCAATGTATGTACCCTGACTTAGTCCAAGAATCCTCTTGGATCTATCATGAATGATCTTGATCCCTAGAATATAGTTTTCTTCTACTAAGTCCTTCATACAGAAACACTTGTTCAACCAGTCCTTAACTGACTTTAAGACTGATATATCGTTTCCAATGAGTAATATGTCATCAACATATACTAATAGGATAACAACCACCTCCCCATTAAATGGTTATAAACACATGGCTCGTATTCATTCTTAATGAAACCAAATTTCTTTATGGCTTCATAAAATAAAATGTTCCATGACTTGGATGCTTTATTTAATCCATAAATGGATTTATACAACTTTGAAAACCCGTTTGGATTCACCTGGTGTCACAAACCCTTCTGGTTGCATCATATAGACATCTTCCTGAAGGTTCCCATTAAGGAATATTGTTTTGACATCCATTTTCCAAATCTTATAGTCATGATAAGCTACTATGGTAAGTATGATTCTTATGGATTTAAACATGGCAACTGGCAAGAAGGTTTCATCATAGTCAGTTCCTTGATGTTGTCTGAATCCTTTAGCTGCTAGCCTTTCTTTATAGGTTCTAACTTGACCTTTCATGTCCATATTTCTCTTGAATACCCATTTGTATCCAATAGACATTACATCAATTAGATCATTAACTAGAACCCAAACTTGGTTCTGATACATGGAATTCATCTTAGAATTCATCTCAGAATTCATCTCAGAATTCATCTCAGAATTCATCTCAGAATTCATCTCAGAATTCATAGTTTCTAGCCATGTTGCAGTTTCTCAGCTCTCTACTTCTTCCTTTTAGGAGATAGGTTCATCATTTTACAACAACAATGATTCACCATCCTCAGTGACTAAGAAACCAAATCTCTCTGGTTCCCTTACCTCTCTTGAGATCCTATTTAGTACTTGTGTTTCTGGAACCTCTTCCATAAGGACTTGTGGAACTTGTTCCTGTACCAACTCTTGTGTATCTTGAGCATCAACTTCATCAAACTCAATCTTGCTCCCACTATCATTTTTGAGGGTGTGATCCCTCTCAAGAAATACGGCTTTTCTGGCAACAATCACTTTCTTATATGAAGGGTTATATAGGTAATATCCTTTCATTTCCTTGAGATATCCTATAAAGATACACCTCATGCCATGGGGTTCTAGTTTGTTTCTCAAGAAGGCCTTAACAAATTCATCACATCCCCATACACATGTGTGTGACAAAATGGGTTTCTTTCTATTCTATAAATCATATGGAATTCCATTTTCCACCATAGTTGGTACTCTATTTAATGTGTATATTTAATTTTATAATGCATATTCCCAAAAGGATCATAGAAGATCTGCATGACTCATCATCGACCTCACCATGTCCAACAAGGTGTGGTTCCATCTTTCACTAACACCATTCCACTGTGGTGTATAAGGAGGAGTGAGTTGAGATATAATCCCAGACTCCAGTAAAAGGTCGATGAACTCTTGGTTTAGATATTCTCTACCTCGATCCAATCAAAGTTTCTTTATCTTCTTAACAAGCTGATTCTCTACTTAATTCTTGAATTCCTTAAATTTCTCTAAGGAATCTGACTTATACCTCATTAAGTAGATATATCCATATCTACTAAAATCATCAGTAAAAGTAATGAAGTTAGAATATCCACCTCTATCTTCTACTAGAAATGTTCCACACACATCTGTGTGTACCAATCCTAGAAGATCTGTGGCCCTTTCACCCTATCCACCGAAAGGCAGGTGGGTTATTTTACCTTGTAAACAAGCATGACATCTATCAAGTGGTTTTAGATCAGTAGAGTCTAAATAACCATCTTGGTAGAGCTTTGTCAATCACTTCTGGTTTACATGACCAATACGGTGATGACATAATTGGGTGTTGTATGAGTCATTTGAGTTTGTCTCGTTATCAATTTCCAACACTTGGTTTTCCTAATTTAATACATACAAACCATTATTTAAATTTTTCATACCATAACATACATTGTTCTTATAATAGAAACAACCCTTATTTCCAAACTTGAAAATAAATCCATCCATATCCAAACATGATACAGAAATTGTGTTCTTGGTAACACTAGGAACATAATAACAATTATGTAAAACCAAAAGCATCCTAGTTGAAAATGAGAGATGGTAATCACTAATGGCTAATGAAGTTATCCTCACACCATTGGTTGCTCGAAGATCCACCTATCCTCTAGAAATATTTCTAAATCTACTTGATTCCTGCATTTGAATATATATGTGAGCCCCACAAGCTACATCTAATACCCAATGTGTATAAATGGAAATATTACACTCAATAAACAACACACCTTTAGCATCCCCACGCTTCAGGGTGTAGTTTCTCTTCCAGTGACCTGGTTTTCCACATGAAAAACATACCGCCTCCCATTCCTTGCCCTGCCTTTGGATCTTACCCTTCTTAGAGGGACGGTGCTCAGGGGATTCAGACTGTTTATAAACCCTTGGCCCATTTTCCTTGTCCTTCCTCTTCTTATTCACCATAAAGGTTGTGGGTTTTTCATTACCCATGTCCTTATCTACTTCGAAAATCAAGGTCAAGAGTTCCGATAGACTCTTCTCATTATTTCTCATGTTGTAGTTGATAATAAAGCTAGAGAAGGTCTTGGGTGGTGATGATAGGATGAGATATATACGCAACTCATCTGGGAACTTAATCCCTAAGATGTCTAGACATTCAATATAGCCAATAAGATTTACTACATGAGGTACAGCTGGAACATACTCTCCAAGATTAGTTGTGAACAAAGCATTGAATATCTCATATCTCTCTTGTCTCACCTTCTCTTGATAGAGATCCTTAAAGTTAGACATCATGTTATATGCATTCATGTTTTCATGTTTCTTTAAGATCTTATTAGACATTGGAGATAGTATGAAACATTGGACATATGTGGCATCATTCATATGTTTCATATAGAGAGATAATTCCTCATCACTGCCTCTTTTCTAGGTGCAATTGGAATAGGATCCTCCAGCACATACTATTTCCTCTTGTGGCGAAGGATGACGTGTAAACGCCTCTGCCACTCCTAGAAATTAGTTCCAGTGAGAAGGTTTTCTTTCTTGAGTATGGTTCACAATGATATGATTGAATTCATTTTTATTGTCATTTCAATAAATTAAGATGATCAAAGATTTAGTACTTTATCATGATAAAACTAAGACAAATAAATAAATTAATACTTATTAGTCTCCCACTATTTTATCAAAATCTAATATCCCTCACCATTGACTTTGGAATATTCTGTTGCCTTAATATTCTAGTGGAAAGGATCCATATTTCCCTTCTAATTACCCCAACTTGGGTTGATCAAGAAACTTTAAGGGTTTTAGGTAGGCATTCCAAATTCCAACTGCATTAACTCATAGTTCCTTGATCCGCTGAGTGGACTCCCCGATCCTAAAATTCTTTTATTTTGGATTTCCTAAACCTTTGCCTCTTGGTCACACCAAATCCTCATGTGGTAGTCAAACCTTGATGTGAAACAAGTCAATTCAACCCAAACCCTTGAATTAGAATTTCTTGATAATTGAAAGCACCCCAACTAGGGTTGGTTAAGCACTTTGAACTATAGTTCGATTCTAACCAAGATAATGTAAGGCTATACCGACTTAATATTTCTTTGAGGGATTTTATCCTTATACGTAAATTTCCATTTTATTATCTTTTTTACATGATTGTTAATATTAAGTGGGATATACTTAAGTGATTAACCATGTATAAGATAATATTTATGTATAAGTCAATCTTAATTCAGTTCCATCATGCATACTTGTTTAATTCATTAATTATGTGATCACAAACACACCCACAATAAATAAATCACGCAACTGACAGAAATAAAATAAATGGCGTGATCATGAGCTTGTTTTATTGGTTAGTTTATCTAGAGGTTGATAAATTAAACCAAGACCTATGGGAGAAATGCCTTGAACCTTGTGGGTTCGTGTTTATAGCTTTACACCTATCCACCTTTGTATCTCCTTGGATTGGTTTCACCTTGGATCCTAACTCGAGCCACCTCCACTAGCTTGAGAGTTCCATCTATTACATATGATTTTATCTCACACACAGGTGAGGGTAAAAGGGGTTTTACATAAAAGAAACCTTGGACACACAGACCCTACATATTAATGAGGAGAATGCTCACAGGCCAACAAATTTAATTTAAATAAATAAATTAAAAGAAACCATCCACATACAAAGGGTCTTGGTCTAGCTCATGATCATCCATACATGTAACGATATTTACGCAAAAATAAAACTAGAATTCAATTATGTAATCGTTCTTGTTTAAGATAAATCATGCTTGAATCAATTAATTATTTTTAATTAATCAATCCTTTTATCTTAAACCCTTTTTCTGAATTTCATTGAGATTCTCATCCATCATAATTTTAAAAAAAATAAATTCATTTAAAATTATCTTTGTACGTAACTTGTACCTTGGATGAAACCCAGTGAATTCTCATTCATAACTACCCAATGAGTAGAAATGAACATTACGCAGATGTTAAATTAAACACATATATATAAAACACCTATCATGTGTTGTGCCTCAGCTTTATGCCTGCACCATGGTACACGTCTCAAGGGTTTGTATGATATAATAATAAATTTTAATAAATCTGTGTAATTTGGATGAGTACACGATGTGTAGTTCCAAATACACGGCGTGTACTATCGTTCACCGTCTATACAAAGTACACGCCCTAGGATACGGCGTGTAGATTTACTTCGTAAATCTTCGGAGTAAACAACGTGTCCATTAGTCCACATGTCGTGTAGTGTCTTCGTTACACAGTCTCCAGCTGGACAAGACATGTACGAGGTACATGGTCCAACCCTAACTCGAAGGGACTACATGCCATGTCATGTGGGCCACACAGCATGAAATCCAAAAACCGTGTGACACTTATTCCCGATTAACACACGGAGTCATTTAAGACTTAGATAAACTCCAACACATGAATTTGTTTGGAAAACCAGTCCTGGTGCATTGAATCTTGGTTACACAACATGTAATGCCGAATACACGCTATGGGTTCTGGTGTTATACGGCCAGGAATATTTGGTGCCTATGAATGAGATCCTCTATTTTATTTTAATCAAAATTAAAAGAAAATATCATTTTTGTAAGGTGAACAAGAAACGAAAGAGGAACAGATCTCGAGATTCATATTTACAAAATGCTATGGGTTCTGGTGTTATATGACCAGGAATATTTGGTGCCTATGAATGAGATCCTCTATTTTATTTTAATCAAAATTAAAAGAAAATATCATTTTTGTAAGGTGAACAAGAAACGAAAGAGGAACAGATCTCGAGATTCATATTTACAAAACGATTAACTTGAATTGAAACAACTAAATTATTAAATGCATAAACCATCAACGAAAAATTAAATAATTATAATCAACGAGATGACTACTCTGATACCACTTGTAAGTTTCGGGCATAGTAGAAGTGCATGGGTGGGTGTACCCATCATTAATTTTACTGTTAACAATGATCAATCCAAGATCTGTCATGATAATAAAATGTCAGATCTTCAGAATAGAAAAAATAACAAAAAGGAAAGAGGGAAGTCCTAGAACCATAAAGAGGATTGTCATATGTTGGTTATAATTAATTTAATTAAAATACAATAATTACCTTGATAGAATTCTCTATCCATTGATGTTTCTAGTCATGATTCAATGCGATCCATCATTGCGTCATAGAATCCAAGTGTAGGATTCCTATAGCGGTGATCCACACGTGCTCCGTGTATCTCTGGGAATCACCGAAGGGATCTTCGGTTGTTCGCATGGAAGAGGCTTCACTTGCGATGTCCGCCTTTTAGACCTTGAATAATGACTATTTATTTCTTAAATAAATATCACTACATTACTTGATAATAAATGTATTATTTCATCCAAAATATATTCTCTTGAATAACTAGTATCAAAATAAATGTGATCAGGCATCCTTGAATAATTATTAAACTATAATCGAGAATAATATTTATTCAAATTTTTAAATGAATATTTAACTGAGATACTTAGACACACTTAGTGTGTGACCCTCTAGGCCTCTTTCTTAGTGGCATTAGGCGGAGCCTTCCCAAATTCCAAGGTTAACATCTAACAACACGCCAAGGAATCCATGGAGAAAGAAGTTAACTTCACAATGATGTGTCACCTCCTACGAATGCTTACTGTGTAATGTAATCCCTTTGTCTCGATATCTCAAATCAAGCGGGTTGCATGTTAGTGCCATCAACTCATATTCTCGATTATTCTTTTTTTGACTTTCCAGAATTGAAATTTTCCATTCCTCACCATGGCCATGGATTTATTTAGGCTATATTAATTTCATTAAAGAGCATGAGACATATACTTCCATTGTGGAACAGAAGGAACAAATCATTTCCCGTGTTATCTATTAATGCAGTATTACTCGTGACGCACCTAACATATCCTACCTCACTGTGAATAGTGTGTCATCACAGTTTTCATCAATACATCTAAGTGCATGAGTTTTGATACCCATTAATAATAATCTTAAATTATAATGACCAATACACACGTCTACAAATAAGAACATCCAATGACACTATGAAATGTGGATTTCATACTCATGGGTCTCATTCTCATAATATCCTCCTAGATATTACCAAGGGTGCACACCATGAGAAGGTGCCTCAAAGTTTTATGAGTCTTCACCCCTAATGGATTGTATTATTTTTTTCCCTCAAATAACATCATCCGTCCATAGAACATATATTCAATAATAGTGTTATGGTACTTCCGGGTTCTCATCATAACAGGGATCCGTTGTGACCCTTTAGTGCAACAGTTATCCTTAGGACATTATCACATGCATTGTTATGCAGAAGAACAATCAAGATGTGATAAGGTATTTATTAATATTAAAATCCATGAATAAAATTTTATCATAAAGTACAAATTAGTTGGTTCTAGGCCACCAACTCCAACAAACTCGGCAGTGACCACTAATCCCAAACAGCTCCCGCAAAACCACGAGCTAATAATATCCATCATGATCACCAATCTACTCCTATTGACTTGAAAAACAATTTATATATACTTGGGGTGAGCATAACAGTATACTTAGTTGGATAATCCCTGTAGACTTTCATGCAAAAGCTAATTAAATCATGCTAAATAATAGTGAACAACAGTTAAAAAAACTCATCACTTAAACAGGTATACTAAGTTCACAACCTCACCATGGATATCTCTCACCTAGTAATGCATAAAAGTGATTATATAATAAAATATCAACAATAAGGGTACCCCAATACCACTTCCCCATTGGTTTACTACTCTTCCCCAACATCACACATCCCGATCTATCTCTCTCTAAAATAAATTAGTCTGCTGACACTCGGGCTAAGTATCACAATATGAATCATGTGTGTAACATAATCACATCATCCTATATCGCGTCTCCATATAGTAACCAGGTATTTTTCAGGAGACACCATAGTTCATATGATGAGTATCATACATCAGATATTGTACCTCAATCTATCATATCCTATACACAGAGTAAGGTACCTCAAGCCACACAGCCTGTACACATCATACTTATAATAATCCTTTAAATACTATATCCAAAGATACATGTGTGTAAAATAACAACAATCCACCACATCCCTTTACACACATATACGGGAAAACTAACCACTATGCATACTAGTACAAAATAATACCAAGAGAAGATAGCGAGGACATAGGGGGTAGTCATCCATCTATACTCCCTTTGAGATGTTGTGGAAAACACCCTCCCAGATTTCACTAGGTGTTAGTCGCCCTTACTAACATGGGTGGGGTAGAATATGAAATAATAGAATATATAGGATATAATATAGCTCACAACTACACCATGGGAATAACCAAGTCTTAGAATCAACTATAGCTAATGTCGCTTGGACTCCCATATTCCACTATTAAGAGAAGGTATCCTATAAGCACACTGGCATTTTAAAGATACGCATTAAATTACTTTCTTTTCATTGAAAATTTCAATTTATGTTAATTAATTAAATATTAATTAATTAACCATCAACAATATTCCACATTAAACATTATTATCCATTGAATCCAAGTTCACTCCCTCTAGGCATAATCCAAACCGAGACCATGGTTTCACAAGAGTAACATCTCATTTTCATTTTAGAAACACCAACCCCATGGGTTAATTCATTTATTAAACATTATTAAACTTTCCATAATTCTAGGTACTCTAGTAAAACATCCTAAGCTACCATCAAGAGGAAACATAGAACCAAGAACATCCAGTTTCCTCAAGCAGTGAGGAAATGAATAAAGATAAAGCAAGCAACTAGGACATCATCCATTAAACATATTCATATCAAGAAAGCATACATATTTATAACATAAAAGGGTAATCCCAACTTCAACCTGTTCCATTATCTCTAATGTTATCCCCAACACCCACATGCATATCCTAATGCATATATCCATCACAAGAATCAACTACTACCACATCATCCATGCCTCCCCATCCCATATCACATCAGCCATATCAGGCTCAGCCTTCCCAGCCTCATAACACATCACATGGAAGAGCTCACATCCAGAGTGCATCATAAGGCAGTAATAAAATAAACATAACCAACATAAAAACTTGGCCCTAAAATAAGGTATTCACCCTTCATATACAAATGATCTCTCACAGCTCCCAACATAAGGCATTCAACCTTTATAAGCAAATGACCACTCTCACCCACAAATATTTATCTTTAATAAACAATTGGGTTTTATTCCATATTGAATTAACTGATTAATTATTCATAGGGTCCAACTATGGGAAACCTAAGGCATCAACTATAACAAGCTATCACAACCTTCTTCCTATCATAAAACCATTTTCATCAAAATATGAGAAGAACCACTCTCAATTAACATGCCCATTTATTATTACCATCAATAACTATAAACATGATTCAAGTTATTTATCCAATTAAATCAACACATGGAAGATCATATTCAGTTAAACATTCACATTGCATCAATTTTAATTACCATAAAATCATAAGAAACACTGGATTTATTTAAACATGCCTCTACTTTAATTCTTTAGTCAACCAACTACCAATTACTAAATTTACATTATCTAAAATTTTCTAATGAAATAAAAAAATATAAACCAAGAATAACAATATGTTATACGATCATAGAATAGATAGCACACTATCTAGAAAATCAATAGGTAAACTATTATCATAGAGGAAAGCAACAATATGCAATTGCTAAGAATAAACCAATTTCATTATTTAATCTGGTTCGATATTTATTAGGTTAATTACATTATATTACAAAGGGATAAACCATGATAACTTTACGATTACATGTAAATAAAATAGAATCAATAAATCCCCTACCTCAAAGACGTCAATGTTCTTCACATGAGAATGGGACAACATCATGAATCCAAATCGCCTCTCCTGCAAGAAAACTTAGATCATTGCATATCCAACATCAAGATTCAATAATTGATCCCCTTCAAAGGGATCCCAAAACCCCTAAAGAAATTCTAATGGACACCTGGAGTTTTGGGATAGAATGTGTAGGTTTTGAGAAAACATGAGGCGCTGCAGGTTATAAAGTGTGCTGCACAAGGAATATTTATGTGTCTTAAACCCCTATTTTATGTCATAAACATGTTGAACATTAAGTTTCACTGAAAAACACATCACCTCAAACCATATAGCCTATATTTAACTTACTCAATAAATTTTAGGTTTATGATTTAAATTCCACGGGCTCAGCCACACAAGTTGCAAAACCCCTTTAGGCCATAAGATGTACTTATTCCATAAAACACACATAATAAACACCTTATCATGATGTAAATTCTACCTAATTCCAAATTTTAGAAGCCAAAAACCACCACACCTCCACTAAGCCTCTTTATAGATCCATGGTATTTTCAAACATGTGAAGGATTGAGTTAGATGGATTCGGGCCCTTACATCAAATACCTCTCAAATAATTCTCATCCTAGAGAATCCAAAACCAAGCCTAGAGAGAAAACAAAAGGGTCATCCAAATAGCCACCCTATGATATACCTCTCAAGAATCTATCCATCATATGATCTCAGACAAATCATCAGAGGAACAAGAAAAAAACCCACACAACCACAACAACCATCTCCTAAACACTCTCCCAAGGTAGATACCTCTCAAATGATAGTAGATCTATAATAATCAACAATAGGAAACCATCTCATAAACTGGTAAAAGTTTCAACAACAAAAATGAGAATTACAACAAGAGAAGAGATTAAAAAATATCTCAGGTTACTGAGCATGTTTCTATGACTCAAGTTCCTAGGTACTCTTTTCTACACCAGTGTGCTTCCATAATACATGAACCAAGGGAATAGAACACCCACACAATACCTTCTTCAGGTGGTATTGGATCTCTAAAGGCTGCTCCTCAAAGGTCGCATCATCATCAACATAAATCTTTCCCCAATAAATGATGTGATATTCACCATGAAGGTAAAATAATAGCTATGACAAGTGAAAAATATCATGTATCTAGATAATTTGTAGGGTAAGTGCTATCTGATACACCACAACTCTAACACGGGCCAACACCTTGAAAGGTCCAAAAAATGGGGAGAAAGTTTACTCCCACAATGAAACCTTTACTACCCATGATGAGGATTAACCTTTAGAAACATATGATATCCAACATCAAACTCCATATGTATCCTCCTATGATTAACATAGAATTTATGATGATTCAGCATTGCTTTTATCCTCTCGCGTATCACCTGAACCATCTATATCATGCTATGCACTAGATTCGGCCTAATAATCACTGACTCCCAACACCAGTCCATCAAAATGTAAAATGGAAAGGTCATAAATAAAAAGATTCAAATGGTTTTCTACCAATGGTGGAGTGAAAACTATTTTTGTAATCGAACTCAACAAAAGTTAGGTGCCTCATCCACAAATCTCCAAAATCTAAGACACAAGAGCACAACATGTCTTCAAGAGTCTATATGATTCACTCTATCTGACCTTCCATATGCAAATTAAAAGAAATGGTTATGAATAACTAAGATAAAAAATCATATCAAAAACCTCTCCACACCCTAGAGGTAAACTAAGACCTCAATCAAAGATGATCATCCATATGAATCCATGGATTCTCACCACCTCCTCCAGATATTGCCTCAATAAAACCACCACTAAGCTAGAATCCCTGATCACTATGAAGTGAGATAATTATATAAAATGATCCACTATAACCCATATAACATTAAAGACTCCCTGATCTCAAGGTAAACTAGTAACGAAGTTCATCAAGATGTCCTCCCACTTCCACTGGGGAACAACTAATGGATGAAGAAAACCATCGGGAACACGGTACTTGGTCCTCACCTTCTGGAAGACCAAACATAGAAACACAAAAATTAAAACTACATGCTTCAATCTAGGCCACCAAAACTAACCTCTTAGAGCTTGATATATCTTTATCAAACCAGGATGTACCATCAATGGTGAGATATGGAACTCACGGAGAACCATTTCATGTAGTACCAAAGGGATAAAAAACATCCCCTGAAACAACACCCAATGTTGTCCATCCTTAGACCAACCATCATGGGAATCAATAAATACAACTTGGACTCTCTAGGAATCCACCTCAGAATCCCCAAGTGAGGGATACTCCACCTGAAGCAGAAAATATGATTACACTATCATCTGAAAAATACGACATTTGCCTCCAACCTCTCCCATATCTATATACATTGTTGAGAGATCTTCCATAACTCTCCAAGAATCTCTATATTCAAGAATGATATCACTACATGACTTCTTTCTTAGTGCATCAACTACAACATTTCCTTTTTCTGGTGTATATGAAATCTCAAAGTTGTAATCCTATAAGAATTCCATCCACTTATGTTGTCACAAGTTCAAGTCATATTGGAAGAATACATAACTTAGGATCTTATTATTGGTGAAAACCATAAAATTATCACTGATGAGGTAATTTCACCACAACTTCAAGGTGAACACGACTACTACCAACTCAAGATCATGGGTTTCATAGTTATTCTCATGGGGGAATAACTGTTGAGACTCATAAGAAACAGCTGATCTTTGATACATTATAACATAGTCTAAACCAAGATTAAATGCATCAAAAAAACCTCAAACCAAACTTACCCTACTATAAAATAAAGGAATGAATCACTGACCAACTTCTCCTTTAGGTACTCGAAAGCTTCCTGACACGGGGCGGTCTATAAGAACGCTTGATCCTTCCTAGTCAAGGATGTCATAGGAGTCACAACCTAAGATAAATCAGCTACAAACCTCCCATAATAGCCTGCATAACCAAGGAATCTCTGTATCTCTGCCACTGACTTTGGGGATACCTAAGAAACAACCACATATATCTTTAAAGCATCCATAGATACTCCCTAATGGGATACCACATGAACCTAGAAATAAACTTCATGAGCTTGGAAATCACACTTCAATAACCTCCCAAACATCTACTTATGATGAAGAATTCTAAAAATGACATGCATATGCTCTACATGATCCTCCTTATACACAGATTACACAAGGATATCATTGATGAAAACCACCAAAAAATTGTCCAGTAACTCCCTAAATACTGCATTCATCAACCCCATGAAAACAACTATATAATTCTTCACACCAAATGGAATCACAATGAACTCATAATTCCCATGAAAACATAATAAAAAGTCTTTGGAATATCCTTATCCTCCACCCACATCTGATGATATCCTCACTACAGATCGATGTTCGAGAAAAAGATTTATCCCTTCATTTTATTGAATAAATCATCAATCCATGGAAGAGGATAACGGTTCTTCATTGTTACCTAATTCAAGCAATTATAATCGATACAAAGATGAAAACTACCATCAACCTTCTTTATGAATAAAACTAGTGCACCCTAAGGTGATACACTTGGTTGAAAAAAAAACCCACTACAACAGATCATCAATATGTACACACGTCTCTTGCAACTCTGAAGGTGCCATCCTATACAAAGACATCGATATGGGAGACACGACCAACTATATCTTTATCCCAAACTTGATCTCCCATTGAGGGGGTAATGCTACAACCTAAAAATACATCAGGGTACTCTTCCACAACCCTGGGAAACACTGACTACTAAACCTCCAACAATCTCAGCATAAGATTATCCATAAATTAAGATAAGAATGGAACATTACTCTAACCCATCAAAGGGTATCACTCACTAGAAACCGCCACTGGATCTCCATCGGAATCATAGAACATAACCTGCCTCATGAAACAATACATGATATCCTGTATTGAATATAGCCAATCCATGTTGAGGTTTATGTCATATGGATATATATATAAACACAGGAAGTTTCCAAAGGAGAAATGTTACCCCAAGACTAGCTCATAGTCTTTAAATACTTTATACAAGTTAGCTTGACCTCCAACTATCATAGTTAATTCCAAGGGCACTAGAATCCTATCTACCTCAACTCCCAAATAATGGAAAATTTTAGGTGATATGAAGGAGTGCACAACTCCTAAATCAAAAAAATAATGCACCCATGTAGAAAACAATAAAAGGTTACCTCATACGATATATGGATCATCTGGAACTAGAAGCACTAAAACAAGAAGTTGACCACGACCTGCTCCATGGCCTCAATGACCTAGATGACAACCACATTCACACTCATGCTCTACTCTCTATGGAAGAGGATCATATCAAGGTTATCATCTTCCTTACCCATCTCCTCTATGTTGATACCAAACTAGAACACCTTGTTGTTGCTTCCTTGGTTGAGACTACCTTAATGGATGAACCTAAAGTGGAACTCCTAGCACACACTGACTTCTCAAAAAGGTCGGGAACTCTTACTACTGATGAACTTCACATCTATAAGGAAAACACATGTTTATTCCCTTAGAAAATGTGTAAGAGATGGTATCCCCATAGAAACGAGATGATGAGGGCTGGGACCTTCCCTTGACTAGCCAAAATCTATTCTTTCTAAGAAACTAGGAACCCAAAATCATAGATCTCCTTCATGAGGAATCTTGACGACTCCCCTCTTGTGATGATCCAGTTCTAGCCAACATTCTCTCAATGAACTCTACTATTTCCATCACCTTAAGATATTTCATAAAAATAAAAGATTCGACCTGGATTTGGATATCTAGATGAAAGCACTCCTTGAAATGTCTCACCCTAGTCTCCTCATCTAGAAACAAGTTTGAAGGATATTGTAGAAGGTTCCTGAAACAGATCCCAAACTCCCATACACTGTAACTCCCATGTCGAAGGGTAGGAAACTCCTAGATACTATCCACCTTTATGGTTGAAAAAAGAAAATATACATGTAATTAGTCTCATAACTTCTCCCATGAGACTGTTGACTCCTCACAACCCCTGGTAACAAGAAACACTACTTCCTTACTACCCCACACAGTATTTTCACAACCAAAAAAACCTAGTGCTCCTATTGAGCATAGATCGAACTAAAATCTATCTCAAACACCTCTAAATAGTATAATATGACTAATTTTGAAATATATGCCTTATAATTTTATAGACTCTAGCACTAGAACTCTCAGATTTTCCTCCTCCAAGTGTTGTTTTCGACAACCTATAATCTGTGAAGATATTCTGGAACATCTTGCTGAACATCATCAGTGCGAACCTGAATAGGACGATAGCTTGGAACCTTACATGTAATAAGAACAAATGATTAGACTCCTAAACCTATAATATGGAATATTTTAACATTAATTAATTAATCATTTCATTTTATTCTTTAAGGTTGAACTTATCCCAAGGTATACCCATCTGAAACATAGGTGAAAAGAAGAATGATGCATGATCCTTTCCTAGCACTCTACCCTACAACCAATATCACTTCATTTAGTAGGCTCAGTAAACTTAATAGTTCTTGAATAAAATCAGAAGGGGCCTAAATACTTGTGTATCAGCCGGTCTCTTGTGTTTACGTCGCTTAATAAACTTAGCTGACATCATTTCCCTACCAACCCATGAAATCTTACCTATACCTGTAACACCCCAGGTAAATAAGGAATATGACATTTTCACATTTATCCATATTTGTGAATAAAATATTAATATGACTTTAAAGGGGATGCTATGCTCGATGGCGTACCCAACACGCAACAACGAGTTTCTTGGGAATCTTACGTTGCACTCTAATAATAAAATAATATTATTTTAAATGGTAGTTCACATTTAGCCGTTGTAATGGCGGGAATGGATATAAATAACTAAAATATGATTATATATGTTTTTAAATGTTTTTAAATTTATCCAATAAAGGATAGAGGCTTAAAATATGGAAAGAATTCAATTTTAGGCGTATATGCCCTAGTTTTCACTAAAGGTTCACTTATCGCCTTTTAATGGAGAACTGTCATTAAATATAGTTTTGATCACTCTTATACATTCTTTTGGACCAAATAAAACTCTTATTAAGAATCGGGACATCAAATTTTACTTTGTGTAATTTTTTGGTATTTTTCCGATAAAGTTCATTTTTTAATGAATAGTGTAGAATGTTGTGTTTTAATTCAAAACCTCTTTTTAATCTAATTTATTTATATGATTAGATAATATTTTGAATTGGTTTTAAAGTGAAATTATAAAATATTTTTACCATCAAATCCAATAGTGGTCGTTGGAATTAATTTCACTTTGAAATCAGACTTAAACTAGTGTCAATCTTTTGATACTTATTGTTTCATAAAACACGCTATTTGTCATGAGAGCGGGAATTAATTATTAAATTAATTAATGTGACTTATATGTTTTGAATTTTGTAAAAAGGACTTCATTTTTGAATTCAGAATATCAAATATAGCTTAGGGTGAAGTTTTGGTATTTTTCTGAAAAACTCCAATTTTTGATGAATAGTGAAACCACTTAGTGGTAATCAAGCAAACTGATTTTTCAGTTAAATGAAAGATTACCACTAATGTGTATTGAATTTTGAAAATCCGACATACATGGTTGTCATTAAGAAGTAAAATATGGTTCAATGGGATAAAAATAATTTTTTGGTGAATAGTAACTTATTAAGTTTTTAATCGCGATTAGTTGTAATTATTGTAGTTTAAGGTAAAAATGATATTATAAGAATGTGAAAACACCATGACACTTGTCCTACACCTATTGGGTGAGTCATGGACGACCAAGACAAGCCATGGGCCAACTTGGGGACCCCATGGAGCCACTTTAGTTGGAAAATGACAATAATATATATTTTTTTTAATGTTAAAATTAAATTGACACAAACATGAGTTGTTTTACTAAAACAATTTTTAAGTAGGGTTACACAACTCCAAATTTTGATTATAAATAGTCATTGGGAAGATAAAAAGATTTCCTAAATCATAGTATTTTTTTTATAATTTTTAGACATTATATAAATTAAATTATGTATGACATAATAATGATGCAGTGATGACATCATTATTTGACAATTTAAATAAAATGGAAAGATAATGTAAAATCTATGAACTACACATGTCCAAAACTTATTGTATGGGTGGATTTCGAACCCTTATAACCTTATCCACGAATTATATCATTGTGGGACCTTTTAAAACCGAAACACATTTTCAAATAAAGTGATATTTCATGATTTCCAAAAGTGCCCCTCCTCTCCTCTTATAAAAGGCCCCCAACTCTACCTCATTTAACACACTCCTCAAGACTTTGGCTCGGCCAACCCCTGCCCATTTCCTCTCTACACATCCCTCTACTCATCCTAGAGGATTCACTTTGGGCATAATCCTTTCAAAGGAAGCCTTTAGGCTCAAATCAAAAGGAGTTACACTTTTAAAGGTAATTCATTCTCTCATGTTCATTTGTTTTATTTTGCTTCTCCAACCCCCTAAACTCTTTTTATTTACTTCTTTTGTAACAAAAACAGTATCTTAAATATACTAGGATGTTGTTATATGATTTATTTGAACTAAACTCTCACACAACTACATAAAATGGTTAAAGAACATACGGTTTCCGTGGATGGCGAAATTCTGCCTCCCGAAACGATGATTGTTCAATACTCGTTTAACACCTTCAAAGGTGGCCATTATGATGTCACTATTTTTATATATGATATATAATATGTTTATGTTTTACTTATGCTTATTTATTTTTCATTTGTTTCTTACCTTTATGGCTTCCATTATGGGTATACGCGATATCTTCATTTTAGGAAGTGTGGACTACCGCCCCCTCAAAGTGATGTGATTCGTTAATGCCATACGTGGGACGTATAAAGGATGGATTTAATGTTATTATATATGATGTTATACTGGAATTATTATATAACTCTATATCATTATTATTTCTGTCCATTAAAGTATGAAATAGAAATGAAAGTAGCGTTCATGCGTACGTACGGCTTACCGTCTCCATGAACGGTACATTTCATTTCTTATCTCAAAATATTATGTACTATTATAAGTACATATATATAATGGATATATATGATGTATGATACATATAAATGATTATTATAATTCTGTAATTAAAATATACATACCTCCCATATAGTTTTAATTCCATTAATATGAGAAAGAAATGAAAGTAGCGTTCATGCGTACGTACGACTTACCGTCTCCATGAACGGTGCATTTCATTTCTTACCTCTAAATGATTATGTAATGTTATAAATTCATGCATTTACTGGATATATATGACATATATGATATCTACATAATTAATACAATTCTGGATATAATAAACATTTGGCCACACGAACAACATGTAATTGTAAGAAGACCACTTTCGACTTAAGAACCAAATATCGGCAAAACAAATATTATTAACTTAAATGATTACATAATGTTTGTGACATGGTAATAAGTGATATAAAAGGAATAATGAACTGTAAAAAGGTTCTTAAGGAAGTATAAATTAACTGAAGTTTATTATTCAGGAGATTAAAGAACGATCGAGTCAAGTCGGACCCGAGGTAAGGGATCCTACACCTCTCTTTCTTTTTAAGTACACTCTTTTATGTCATTCCTTTTAAGATCATATTTCTTATGATTGGGATGTTATTTTATATTACTCCTACTTTAATTTTTATGTTCATGTGATGAGATACCCTATTCTCTCTCATCAATCCATTTTGGAAGTTTTGAGTGGCGCCGTTAGGCTGCCGAACTTTCATAAGAGATCTAACCTCTCTCTTTCTTTTTAAGTACTCTTCTTTATGTCACTTCTTTTAGGCTCCTCTTTGTAATGTTGGGGGATGTTCTTTTATATTCCTATTTCTGTACATTTTATTGTAATGTGATGAGATACCCTATTTTATCTCATCAATCCATATTCGGAAGTTTTATGTGGCGCCGTTAGGCTGTCGAGTTTTCGTAAGAGATTTTTCATCTCACTTTTATTCTCGTGAGATTTATGCTACATTTGCCACAATTTCCATTGAGTGGTTTATGTACTGCCCACTATTACACTCCTTTTGTAATATAATTCCATTTATGGGTATTTACATATTCATTGTATGACACTTCTTCAATGGGGTGTACTTTTCAAAAGTTACCCAAGTCGGTAAGGGAACCTTTCACCCTCCTCTTTTTTAAAAGACTTCTTTTGTTGGGTATTTTAATTTACATATTTTTATGTTGGTATATGTTCTCATATATCCTTATTGATGTAAATTTTATGTCCAAGTGATGAGATACACTTTTTATCTCTCATCAACTCATTTTGATGTGATGCCGTTAGGCTGTCAAGGGAACTTTTTAACCCAATTTCGATTTCTTTGGGTTCAACATGTAGTCATTGAATATGTCATCCATTGAATATGTGTGAATGACCTTTTATTGTTTTACACTTAATATCCACTTATATTGGGTGTATTTATATTTGTCACACATATTTTTGAGATTGATTTGTCCTTAATTTAAGTATACCTTCTTTATAAGGGATTTCATCACATTTGACATTTCTATTGAGGGTTCATTGTTGTTATGCACCAATTAACTCTTATATGGTGTATATACTGTCCTTTGGAGTATTATATCATGAATCCTTTTATTCTCATGATATTATAAATTTCTGACTAAATGTTATTCCTCGATTATTGTATTCAAGTGTCTCTAATTTTGGTAAAACCCCTTTAACCAAAATATCATTTTAAATGTTTTAATTATTTGTTCTTATTAATATCCATGTTTTCAAAATGGTTTTAAGGATTTATTTATATGGATATTAATGGTTTAAAATGTTAAAAGCTTCAAGGTGGTATGGGACACTTTGATTCAAAAATCTCTTTATTAAATGTTTTAAATGGTTTTGGAAATGGTTTCTTTTTGAATGGATTCAATATTTCAATATACTAAAATGTTATATTGTGATTGAAATGTGGAAATGTTATGTTTCCTTTATGCATGTTTTATGTGATACATTTATGTTATGGTTCTTGGGCATTGTTATGAAGAACGGGTGGTTCCGTGATAAACTAAGGGCGGGTGAGCCCGATATAGCTCTCCAATGCATTGGGTAACGCGAAGGAGTGAAACGTTAAGGTTTCTCCGAAGAGATTTAGGGAATATACTGTGATGGGTATTCCAAACGTAACCAAGAGGGTTACTCCCTACGTAAGAATGTTATGAATGCATCAAGTTACCTTTATGTCTTATGTTTTCTATGATTTATTCATGATTTGATATGCCTATGTTTTATGGGTAAAGTATGATTTCATTCTTATGTATATATGAACTCATGTTTCCTTTCCATATTTTTATAATCCTTACTGAGCTTTTTATGCTCATCCCAAGTTTTTGAAATGTTTTTCACAGGTCAAGGGAAAGGTACATGATGTGATGATAGTGTCAAGGATGTGTCAAGAAAGAATCCGTGTTTTATTTTAAATAGGTTTCCGTTGATGGGAAGAATGAATATTGTCTTTTATGTAACCACTTTGTTTAAATGTGGAATGTAATGCAAGTTTCATGATCTAATTCTCTAAAACTCTAAACCTGAAAAGATCCTCAATGTGTAATCTTGTAATAACTCAATATTAAGTAAGGTTTAAGGTTGGGGCCTTATAGTTGGTATCAGAGGCCGGTTTAGATAACTTTAGAGGTTAGGGTATTCTTTAAGCATAAGTGACATTACCATAATGGTTAGGATTTCAGAAAGAGTCCTAGTTTTAGATAAAGTGAATGAGTAAGTGTATCTTAGTGTTTACCTTCCACATTAGTACATGATGGTTTTGTTGATATACTCACACTGACCTTTTTGGTTTTAGTAAATGGATGGATCTAGCAGGCACCAAAGAGACAACAGGTTTGAAGGAAACTGTGGTGGTTCTCTGATTAAGATACTAGATAAAATGGAGGATTCAATGAGGAATCTCATAGTTGTTCTAAACCAACTATCAAGGAGTCATGATCAATCACTTCAACCTTGGTGAGTTCTCTAATGCATCATGTACGAGATGGCTAACTCGATGTGGAAATTCAGGTAATAATTATTAAGGTAACCATTAGGGTTTATATGATCCTTACTTTTGAGGTAATTATGGGTTATTGTATGATATGATGGAAAATGAAAGGCATGAGATAAACTTGAGGTTAAAATATGTTATGATCATCTTTGAAGATTTTATCTCATTTTGGGGAATGTTTTAAGAATTATATAGTTTTGGAAAAAGGACAACATGCAGACCGTGTGACAACCCGTCGCGTCGGAAAAATCTGCGAGAATCGAACCCACAACCAAAGTGCGACTGGTATTTATCGCCTACCACTGGACTACGTGAAGTCCCTGGTTAGTTTGACTGATTATTTTTAGTTATATGATTTTATGAATTAAGAGTAAGTTGATTTTGGGTTATTTATGAAAATGATTAACCTATCATAGAGGATATGTGATTAGGTTAATTACTTTTCAATACGAGACTTTAGGAGCAACTGATGTTGTTTGGAGATAAATGTTACGATTTAACTTGGAAGACTATGTGACTAAATCCTTCAAATATTTGGGTTTCAATCTTATATTGGTTTACTTTGAAGAATTTTATGGACAAATTGTTTATCGGATGATCCTTTTTGAACTTTGGGTTTTGTTTGACAAATTTTAGAGATTAAGAATAGATTTTCTTTTTTATAAAGGGTTATCCTTTTCTGGATTATCTGATCTTGTACTAGCCTGTTTGGTTTTGGTTAAAGTCTAAAGACATGGGAAGTATATAGTTCTCTTTTGTGGATTAGGTGATTCTCTAGAAGTTGATTAAAGTACTCTTAATGCGAACAACTCTCCCTAAATACTCGTCTTTTGGAAAAAATATGAGTTTGACTAAGGAATCTAGTAAAAGTTGAAAGTAAACATGATAAGTTATTATGCTTCCTTATGAATAAATTCCTCAATAAAAAGTAACTTAAAACAAAAATGTTGTCTATTAACTTTTCCTACTGGGGAATCGAATACCGTTTAACCCATCACAAGTTTTTGATTTTCTCGTGGTTAACTTTCTCCTAAACATGTTTTCTATCACTCTCCATCAGAACATGACCCTTTGTTTTTTCCTCCATGTCCATATTTTCATACTTGGAATCCTAGTATGGGTTAACTCGGGTGACCTTTGTACTTATCTTTCTTTATTTTAAAGTGATTGTTTTACCGACTCTTCTCCGATGTGGGACGTTCAAGGATGTTTCCAAGCGCAATTTTAAAATTGCGAGGACGCAATTCCCAAAAGGGGGGAAGGATGTAACACCCCAGGTAAATAAGGAATATGACATTTTCATATTTATCCATATTTGTGAATAAAATATTAATATGACTTTAAAGGGGACGCTATGCTCGATGGCGTACCCAACACGCAACAACGAGTTTCTTGGGAATCTTACGTTGCACTCTAATAATAAAATAATATTATTTTAAATGGTAGTTCACATTTAGCCGTTGTAATGGAGGGAATGGATATAAATAACTAAAATATGATTATATATGTTTTTAAATGTTTTTACATTTATCCAATAAAGGATAGAGGCTTAAAATACGGAAAGAATTCAATTTTAGGCGTATATGCCCTAGTTTTCACTAAAGGTTCACTTATCGCCTTTTAATGGAGAACTGTCATTAAATATAGTTTTTATCACTCTTATACATTCTTTTGGACCAAATAAAACTCTTATTAAGAATCGGGACATCAAATTTTACTTTGTGTAATTTTTTGGTATTTTTCCGATAAAGTTCATTTTTTAATGAATAGTGTAGAATGTTGTGTTTTAATTCAAAACCTCTTTTTAATCTAATTTATTTATATGATTAGATAATATTTTGAATTGGTTTTAAAGTGAAATTAGAAAATATTTTTACCATCAAATCCAATAGTGGTCGTTGGAATTAATTTCACTTTGAAATCAGACTTAAACTAGTGTCAATCTTTTGATACTTATTGTTTCATAAAACACGCTATTTGTCATGAGAGCGGGAATTAATTATTAAATTAATTAATGTGACTTATATTTTTTGAATTTTGTAAAAAGGACTTTATTTTTTAATTCAGAATATCAAATATAGCTTAGGGTGAAATTTTGGTATTTTTCTGAAAAACTCCAATTTTTGATGAATAGTTAAACTACTTAGTGGTAATCAAGCAAACTGATTTTTCAGTTAAATGAAAGATTACCACTAATGTGTATTGAATTTTGAAAATCCGACATACATGGTTTTCATTAAGAAGTAAAATATGGTTCAATGGGATAAAAATAATTTTTTGGTGAATAGTAACTTATTAAGTTTTTAATCGCGATTAGTGGTAATTATTGTAGTTTAAGGTAAAAATGATATTATAAGAATGTGAAAACACCATGAAACTTGTCCTACACCTATTGGGTGAGTCATGGCCGACCAAGACAAGCCATGGGCCAACTTGGGGACCCCATGGAGCCACTTTAGTTGGAAAATGACAATAATATATATTTTTTTTAATGTTAAAATTAAAT
The DNA here is from genome assembly GCA_963277665.1 of Viscum album. NCBI lineage: Eukaryota > Viridiplantae > Streptophyta > Magnoliopsida > Santalales > Viscaceae > Viscum > Viscum album. The sequence goes on from OY728130.1 coordinate 1,409,098,238, forward strand.
TGACAAAAACATGAGTTGTTTTACTAAAACAATTTTTAAGTAGGGTTACACAACTCCAACTTTTGATTATAAATAGTCATTGGGAAGATAAAAAGATTTCCTACATCATAGTAGTTTTTTTATAATTTTTAGACATTATATAAATTAAATTATGTATGACATAATAATGATGCAGCGATGACATCATTATTTGACAATTTAAATAAAATGGAAGGATAATGTAAAATCTATAAACTAAACATGTCCAAAACTTATTGTATGGGTGGATTTCGAACCCTTATAACCTTATCCACGAATTATATCATTTTGGGACCTTTTAAAACCGAAACACATTTTCAAATAAAGTGATATTTCATGATTTCCAAAAGTGCCCCTCCTCTCCTCTTATAAAAGGCCCCCACCTCTACCTCATTTAACACACTCCTAAAGCCTTTGGCTCGGCCAACCCCTGACCATTTACTCTCTCCACATCCCTCTCCTCATCCTAGAGTATTCACTTTGGGCAGAATCCTTTCAAAGGAAGCCTTTAGGCTCAAATCAAAAGGAGTTACACTTTTAAAGGTAATTCATTCTCTCATGTTCATTTGTTTTATTTTGCTTCTCCAACCCCCTAAACTCTTTTTATTTACTTATTTTGTAACAACAAAAGTATCTTAAATATACTAGGATGTTGTTATATGATTTATTTGAACTAAACTCTCTCACAACTACATCAAATGGTTAAAGAACATACGGTTTCCGTGGATGGCGAAATTCTGCCTCCCGAAACGATGATTGTTCAATACTCGTTTAACACCTTCAAAGGTGGACATTATGATGTCACTATTTTTATATATGATATATAATATGTTTATGTTTTACTTATGCTTATTTATTTTTCATTTGTTTCTTACCTTTATGGCTTCCATTATGGGTATACGCGATATCTTCATTTTAGGAAGTGCGGACTACCGCCCCCTCAAAGTGATGTGATTCGTTAATGCCATACGTGGGACGTATAAAGGATGGATTTAATGTTATTATATATGATGTTATACTTGAATTATTATATAACTCTATATCATTATTATTTCTTTCCATTAAAGTATGAAATAGAAATGAAAGTAGCGTTCATGCGTACGTACGGCTTACCGTCTCCATGAACGGTACATTTCATTTCTTATATCAAAATATTATGTACTATTATAAGTACATATATATAATGGATATATATGATGTATGATACATATAAATGATTATTATAATTCTTTAATTAAAATATACATACCTCCCATATAGTTTTAATTCCATTAATATGAGAAAGAAATGAAAGTAGCGTTCATGCGTACGTACGACTTACCGTCTCCATGAACGGTGCATTTCATTTCTTACCTCTAAATGATTATGTAATGTTATAAATTCATGCATGTACTGGATATATATGACATATATGATATCTAAATAATGAATACAATTCTGGATATAATAAACATTTGGCCACACGAACAACATGTAATTGTAAGAAGACCACTTTCGACTTAAGAACCAAATATCGGCAAAACAAATATTATTAACTTAAATGATTACATAATGTTTGTGACATGGTAATAAGTGATATAAAAGGAATAATGAACTGTAAAAAGTTTCTTAAGTAAGTATAAATTAACTCAAGTTTATTATTCAGGAGATTAAAGAACAATCGAGTCAAGTCGGACCCGAGGTAAGGGATCCTACACCTCTCTTTCTTTTTAAGTACACTCTTTTATGTCATTCCTTTTAAGATCATATTTCTTATGATTGGGATGTTATTTTATATTACTCCTACTGTAATTTTTATGTTCATGTGATGAGATACCCTATTCTCTCTCATCAATCCATTTTGGAAGTTTTGAGTGGCGCCGTTAGGCTGCCGAACTTTCATAAGAGATCTAACCTCTCTCTTTCTTTTTAAGTACTCTTCTTTATGTCACTTCTTTTAGGCTTCTCTTTGTAATGTTGGGGGATGTTCTTTTATATTCCTATTTCTGTACATTTTATTGTAATGTGATGAGATACCCTATTTTATCTCATCAATCCATATTCGGAAGTTTTATGTGGCGCCGTTAGGCTGCCGAGTTTTCGTAAGAGATTTTTCATCTCACTTTTATTCGCGTGAGATTTATGCTACATTTGCCACAATTTCCATTGAGTGGTTTATGTACTGACCACTATTACACTCCTTTTGTAATATAATTCCATTTATGGGTATTTACATATTCATTGTATGACACTTCTTCAATGGGGTGTACTTTTCGAAAGTTACCCAAGTCGGTAAGGGAACCTTTCACCCTCCTCTTTTTTAAAAGACTTCTTTTGTTGGGTCTTTTAATTTACATATTTTTATGTTGTGATATGTTCTCATATATCCTTATTGATGTAAATTTTATGTCCAAGTGATGAGATGCACTTTTTATCTCTCATCAACTCATTTTGATGTGATGTCGTTAGGCTGTCAAGGGAACTTTTTAACCCAATTTCGATTTCTTTGGGTTCAACATGTAGTCATTGAATATGTCATCCATTGAATATGTGTGAATGACCTTTTATTGTTTTACACTTAATATCCACTTATATTGGGTGTATTTATATTTGTCACACATATTTTTGAGATTGATTTGTCCTTAATTTAAGTATACCTTCTTTATAAGGGATTTCATCACATTTGACATTTCTATTGAGGGTTCATTGTTGTTATGCACCAATTAACTCTTATATGGTGTATATACTGTCCTTTGGAGTATTATATCATGAATCCTTTTATTCTCATGATATTATAAAGTTCTGACTAAATGTTATTCCTCGATTATTGTATTCAAGTGTCTCTAATTTTGGTAAAACTCCTTTAACCAAAATATCGTTTTAAATGTTTTAATTATTTGTTCTTATTAATATACATGTTTTCAAAATGGTTTTAAGGATTTATTTATATGGATATTAATGGTTTAAAATGTTAAAAGCTTCAAGGTGGTATGGGACACTTTGATTCAAAAATCTCTTTATTAAATGTTTTAAATGGTTTTGGAAATGGTTTCTTTTTGAATGGATTCAATATTTCAATATACTAAAATGTTATATTGTGATTGAAATGTGGAAATGTTATGTTTCCTTTATGCATGTTTTATGTGATACATTTATGTTATGGTTCTTGGCCATTGTTATGAAGAACGGGTGGTTCCGTGATAAACTAAGGGCGGGTGAGCCCGATATAGCTCTCCAATGCATTGGGTAACGCGAAGGAGTGAAACGTTAAGGTTTCTCCGAAGAGATTTAGGGAATATACTGTGATGGGTATTCCAAACGTAACCAAGAGGGTTACTCCCTACGTAAGAATGTTATGAATGCATCAAGTTACCTTTATGTCTTATGTTTTCTATGATTTATTCATGATTTGATATGCCTATGTTTTATGGGTAAAGTATGATTTCATTCTTATGTATATATGAACTCATGTTTCCTTTCCATATTTTTATAATCCTTACTGATCTTTTTATGCTCATCCCAAGTTTTTGAAATGTTTTTCACAGGTCAAGGGAAAGGTACATGATGTGATGATAGTGTCAAGGATGTGTCAAGAAAGAATCCGTGTTTTATTTTAAATAGGTTTCCGTTGATGGGAAGAATGAATATTGTCTTTTATGTAACCACTTTGTTTAAATGTGGAATGTAATGCAAGTTTCATGATCTAATTCTCTAAAACTCTAAACCTGAAAAGATCCTCAATGTGTAATCTTGTAATAACTCAATATTAAGTAAGGTTTAAGGCTGGGGCCTTATAGTTGGTATCAGAGGCCGGTTTAGATAACTTTAGAGGTTAGGGTATTCTTTAAGCATAAGTGACATTACCATAATGGTTAGGATTTCAGAAAGAGTCCTAGTTTTAGATAAAGTGAATGAGTAAGTGTATCTTAGTGTTTACCTTCCACATTAGTACATGATGGTTTTGTTGATATACTCACACTGACCTTTTTGGTTTTAGTAAATGGATGGATCTAGCAGGCACCAAAGAGACAACAGGTTTGAAGGAAATTGTGGTGGTTCTCTGATTAAGATACTAGATAAAATGGAGGATTCAATGAGGAATCTCATAGTTGTTCTAAACCAACTATCAAGGAGTCATGATCAATCACTTCAACCTTGGTGAGTTCTCTAATGCATCATGTACGAGATGGCTAACTCGATGTGGAAATTCAGGTAATAATTATTAAGGTAACCATTAGGGTTTATATGATCCTTACTTTTGAGGTAATTATGGGTTATTGTATGATATGATGGAAAATGAAAGGCATGAGATAGACTTGAGGTTAAAATATGTTATGATCATCTTTGAAGATTTTATCTCATTTTGGGGAATGTTTTAAGAATTATATAGTTTTGGAAAAAAGACAACATGCAGACCGTGTGACAACCCGTCGCGTCGGAAAAATCTGCGAGAATCGAACCCACAACCAAAGTGCGACTGGTATTTATCGCCTACCACTGGACTACGTGAAGTCCCTGGTTAGTTTGACTGATTATTTTTAGTTATATGATTTTATGAATTAAGAGTAAGTTGATTTTGGGTTATTTATGAAAATGATTAACCTATCATAGAGGATATGTGATTAGGTTAATTACTTTTCAATACGAGACTTTAGGAGCAACTGATGTTGTTTGGAGATAAATGTTACGATTTAACTTGGAAGACTATGTGACTAAATCCTTCAAATATTTGGGTTTCAATCTTATATTGGTTTACTTTGAAGAATTTTATGGACAAATTGTTTATCGGATGATCCTTGTTGAACTTTGGGTTTTGTTTGACAAATTTTGGAGATTAAGAATAGATTTTCTTTTTTATAAAGGGTTATCCTTTTCTGGATTATCTGATCTTGTACTAGCCTATTTGGTTTTGGTTAAAGTCTAAAGACATGGGAAGTATATAGTTCTCTTTTTTGGATTAGGTGATTCTCTAGAAGTTGATTATAGTACTCTTAATGCGAACAAGTCTCCCTAAATACTCGTCTTTTGGAAAAAATATGAGTTTGACTAAGGAATCTAGTAAAAGTTGAAAGTCAACATGATAAGTTATTATGCTTCCTTATGAATAAATTCCTCAATAAAAAGTAACTTAAAACAAAAATGTTGTCTATTAACTTTTCCTACTGGGGAATCGAATACCGTTTAACCCATCACAAGTTTGTGATTTTCTCGTGGTTAACTTTCTCCTAAACATGTTTTCTATCACTCTCCATCAGAACATGACCCTTTGTTTTTTCCTCCATGTCCATATTTTCATACTTGGAATCCTAGTATGGGTTAACTCGGGTGACCTTTGTACTTATCTTTCTTTATTTTAAAGTGATTGTTTTACCGACTCTTCTCCGATGTGGGACGTTCAAGGATGTTTCCAAGCGCAATTTTAAAATTGCGAGGACGAAATTCCCAAAAGGGGGGAAGGATGTAACACCCCAGGTAAATAAGGAATATGTTATTTTCATATTTATCCATATTTGTGAATAAAATATTAATATGACTTTAAAGGGGACGCTATGCTCGATGGCGTACCCAACACGCAACAACGAGTTTCTTTGGAATCTTATGTTGCACTCTAATAATAAAATAATATTATTTTAAATGGTAGTTCACATTTAGCCATTGTAATGGCGGGAATGGATATAAATAACTAAAATATGATTATATATGTTTTTAAATGTTTTTACATTTATCCAATAAAGGATAGAGGCTTAAAATACGGAAAGAATTCAATTTTAGGCGTATATGCCCTAGTTTTCACTAAAGGTTCACTTATCGCCTTTTAATGGAGAACTGTCATTAAATATAGTTTTTATCACTCTTATACATTCTTTTTGACCAAATAAAACTCTTATTAAGAATCGGGACATCAAATTTTACTTTGTGTAATTTTTTGGTATTTTTCCGATAAAGTTCATTTTTTACTGAATAGTGTAGAATGTTGTGTTTTAATTCAAAACCTCTTTTTAATCTAATTTATTTATATGATTAGATAATATTTTGAATTGTTTTTAAAGTGAAATTAGAAAATATTTTTACCATCAAATCCAATAGTGGTCGTTGGAATTAATTTCACTTTGAAATCAGACTTAAACTAGTGTCAATCTTTTGATACTTATTGTTTCATAAAACACGCTATTTGTCATGACAGCGGGAATTAATTATTAAATTAATTAATGTGACTTATATGTTTTGAATTTTTTAAAAAGGACTTCATTTTTTAATTCAGAATATCAAATATAGCTTAGGGTGAAGTTTTGGTATTTTTCTGAAAAACTCCAATTTTTGATGAATAGTGAAACCACTTAGTGGTAATCAAGCAAAATGATTTTTCAGTTAAATGAAAGATTACCACTAATGTGTATTGAATTTTGAAAATCCTACATATATGGTTGTCATTAAGAAGTAAAATGTGGTTCAATGGGATAAAAATAATTTTTTGGTGAATAGTAACTTATTAAGTTTTTAATCGCGATTAGTGGTAATTATTGTAGTTTAAGGTAAAAATGATATTATAAGAATGTGAAAACACAATGACACTTGTCCTACACCTAATGGGTGAGTCATGGCTGACCAAGACAAGCCATGGGCCAACTTGGGGACCCCATGGAGCCACTTTAGTTGGAAAATGACAATAATATATATATTTTTAATGTTAAAATTAAATTGACACAAACATGAGTTGTTTTACTAAAACAATTTTTAAGTAGGGTTACACAACTCCAAATTTTGATTATAAATAGTCATTGGGAAGATAAAATGATTTCCTACATCATAGTATTTTTTTTATAATTTTTAGACATTATATAAATTAAATTATGTATGACATAATAATGATGTAGCGATGACATCATTATTTGACAATTTAAATAAAATGGAAGGATAATGTAAAATATATAAACTACACATGTAAAAAACTTATTGTATGGGTGGATTTCGAACCCTTATAACCTTATCCACGAATTATATCATTTTGGGACCTTTTAAAACCGAAACACATTTTCAAATAAAGTGATATTTCATGATTTCCAAAAGTGCCCCTCCTCTCCTCTTATAAAAGGCCCCCACCTCTACCTCATTTAACACACTCCTCAAGCCTTTGGCTCAGACAACCCCTGCCCATGTACTCTCTCCACATCCCTCTCCTCATCCTAGAGGATTCACTTTGGGCAGAATCCTTTCAAAGGAAGCCTTTAGGCTCAAATCAAAAGGAGTTACACTTTTAAAGGTAATTCATTCTCTCATGTTCATTTGTTTTATTTTGCTTCTCCAACCCCCTAAAATCTTTTTATTTACTTATTTTGTAACAAAAACAGTATATTAAATATACTAGGATGTTTTTATATGATTTATTTGAACTACACTCTCTCACAACTACATCAAATGTTTAAAGAACATACGGTTTCCGTGGATGGCGAAATTCTGCCTCCCGAAACGATGATTGTTCAATACTCGTTTAACACCTTCAAAGGTGGCCATTATGATGTCACTATTTTTATATATGATATATAATATGTTTATGTTTTACTTATGCTTATTTATTTTTCATTTGTGTCTTACCTTTATGGCTTCCATTATGGGTATACGCGATATCTTCATTTTAGGAAGTGCGGACTACCGCCCCCTCAAAGTGATGTGATTCGTTAATGCCATACGTGGGACGTATAAAGGATGGATTTAATGTTATTATATATGATGTTATACTGGAATTATTATATAACTCTATATCATTATTATTTCTTTCCATTAAAGTATGAAATAGAAATGAAAGTAGCGTTCATGCGTACGTACGGCTTACCGTCTCCATGAACGGTACATTTCATTTCTTATCTCAAAATATTATGTACTATTATAAGTACATATATATAATGGATATATATTATGTATGATACATATAAATGATTATTATAATTCTGTAATTAAAATATACATACCTCCCATATAGTTTTAATTCCATTAATATGAGAAAGAAATGAAAGTAGCGTTCATGCGTACGTACGGCTTACCGTCTCCATGAACGGTGCATTTCATTTCTTACCTCTAAATGATTATGTAATGTTATAAATGCATGCATGTACTGGATATATATGACATATATGATATCTACATAATGAATACAATTCTGGATATAATAAACATTTGGCCACACGAACAACATGTAATTGTAAGAAGACCACTTTCGACTTAAGAACCAAATATCGGCAAAACAAATATTATTAACTTAAATGATTACATAATGTTTGTGACATGGTAATAAGTGATATAAAAGGAATAATGAACTGTAAAAAGTTTCTTAAGGAAGTATAAATTAACTCAAGTTTATTATTCAGGAGATTAAAGAACGATCGAGTCAAGTCGGACCCGAGGTAAGGGATCCTACACCTCTCTTTCTTTTTAAGTACACTCTTTTATGTCATTCCTTTTAAGATCATATTTCTTATGATTGGGATGTTATTTTATATTACTCCTACTATAATTTTTATGTTCATGTGATGAGAGACCCTATTCTCTCTCATCAATCCATTTTGGAAGTTTTGAGTGGCGCCGTTAGGCTGCCGAACTTTCATAAGAGATCTAACCTCTCTCTTTCTTTTTAAGTACTCTTCTTTATGTCACTTCTTTTAGGATCCTCTTTGTAATGTTGGGGGATGTTATTTTATATTCCTCTTTCTGTACATTTTATTGTAATGTGATGAGATACCCTATTTGATCTCATCAATCCATATTTGGAAGTTTTATGTGGCGCCGTTAGGCTGCCGAGTTTTCGTAAGAGATTTTTCATCTCACTTTTATTCCCGTGAGATTTATGCTACATTTGCCACAATTTCCATTGAGTGGTTTATGTACTGCCCACTATTACACTCCTTTTGTAATATAATTCCATTTATGGGTATTTACATATTCATTGTATGACACTTCTTCAATGGGGTGTACTTTTCGAAAGTTACCCAAGTCGGTAAGGGAACCTTTCACCCTCCTCTTTTTTAAAAGACTTATTTTGTTGGGTATTTTAATTTACATATTTTTATGTTGGGATATGTTCTCATATATCCTTATTGATGTAAATTTTATGTCCAAGTGATGAGATACACTTTTTATCTCTCATCAACTCATTTTGATGTGATGCCGTTAGGCTGTCAAGGGAACTTTTTAACCCAATTTCGATTTCTTTGGGTTCAACATGTAGTCATTGAATATGTCATCCATTGAATATGTGTGAATGACCTTTTATTGTTTTACACTTAATATCCACTTATATTGGGTGTATTTATATTTGTCACACATATTTTTGAGATTGATTTGTCCTTAATTTAAGTATACCTTCTTTATAAGGGATTTCATCACATTTGACATTTCTATTGAGGGTTCATTGTTGTTATGCACCAATTAACTCTTATATGGTGTATATACTGTCCTTTGGAGTATTATATCATGAATCCTTTTATTCTCATGATATTATAAAGTTCTGACTAAATGTTATTCCTCGATTATTGTATTCAAGTGTCTCTAATTTTGGTAAAACCCCTTTAACCAAAATATCGTTTTAAATGTTTTAATTATTTGTTCTTATTAATATCCATGTTTTCAAAATGGTTTTAAGGATTTATTTATATGGATATTAATGGTTTAAAATGTTAAAAGCTTCAAGGTGGTATGGGACACTTTGATTCAAAAATCTCTTTATTAAATGTTTTAAATGGTTTTGGAAATGGTTTCTTTTTGAATGGATTCAATATTTCAATATACTAAAATGTTATATTGTGATTGAAATGTGGAAATGTTATGTTTACTTTATGCATGTTTTATGTGATACATTTATGTTATGGTTCTTGGGCATTGTTATGAAGAACGGGTGGTTCCGTGATAAACTAAGGGCGGGTGAGCCCGATATAGCTCTCCAATGCATTGGGTAACGTGAAGGAGTGAAACGTTAAGGTTTCTCCGAAGAGATTTAGGGAATATACTGTGATGGGTATTCCAAACGTAACCAAGAGGGTTACTCCCTGCGTAAGAATGTTATGAATGCATCAAGTTACCTTTATGTCTTATGTTTTCTATGATTTATTCATGATTTGATATGCCTATGTTTTATGGGTAAAGTATGATTTCATTATTATGTATATATGAACTCATGTTTCCTTTCCATATTTTTATAATCCTTACTGAGCTTTTTATTCTCATCCCAAGTTTTTGAAATGTTTTTCACAGGTCAAGGGAAAGGTACATGATGTGATGATAGTGTCAAGGATGTGTCAAGAAAGAATCCGTGTTTTATTTTAAATAGGTTTCCGTTGATGGGAAGAATGAATATTGTCTTTTATGTAACCACTTTGTTTAAATGTGGAATGTAATGCAAGTTTCATGATCTAATTCTCTAAAACTCTAAACCTGAAAAGATCCTCAATGTGTAATCTTGTAATAACTCAATATTAAGTAAGGTTTAAGGCTGGGGCCTTATAATACCTAACTCCAAAATCTATCCTATCCTTCAACAAAAACCTTTGATACCACTCTTTCATGACCCCCTCCCCCCAAATAGTACTCCTCTTGGACCAAAAATGAGATAAGGAGGATGGTGACTACCTGAGTCCCACATCCAGTAGGCCCTCAGTTGGTGACTAGCACTGAGGGTATATCATACATATAAATTCGAGGCATTAACCTCAAAGAGAAACATTCAAAAGAGATATATAAGATAGATACACCAATCAATACCTACTCATAAAGGTAAAAGAAATATCAAGGACATATATGAAATTTCATAAAGTACTAAAAAAATGAAAATGGAAACTATAAGTAGCAAAAAGGTATACTCAACGGCGACCATGAAGCCTAAACATATCATAAAAAATCATAAGTTAGTAATATCAAGCCCAATATACAACCTACTTATATTGACTTGAAAATATTTTATATGTGTGTGGGGTGATCATAACAGTATACTTAGTAGGATCCTCCATTGATCCTCTCATGAAAAATATAATGAAAACATGTTAAATCATAGTGAACAACAATGAAAATAACTAATCACCTAAATAGGTATACTAAGTTCTCAGCCTCACCATAGATAACTATCACTATGTAACTCATACAAGAGAGAATATAATATAATATCAACAATAAGGGTACCCCACTACCTCTTCCCCACTAGTTTTTTACTTTTCCCCAACATCCATGTCCTGATCCATCTCTATCTAAAATAATCCATCCCACAGACACCTGATCTAAGTATCACAACATTAACTATGTGTATCACATCATCCCATCATCCCATATCACATCTATATATAGTAATCGGGTAGTTTCTGGGAACCACCATAGCCCTTATGATGTTTATTATACATCATATATTGTACCTCAATCCATTACATCCCATACACTGAGTAAGGTGCCTCAAACCACCACAACCTATACACATCATACCTTTAATAATCCTTTGGATACTATATCCGGAGATACATGTGTGTGAAATAACCACAGACCATCATAGCCCTCTATACACATATATGGAAAAACTAACCATTGTTCATACCAGCACATAATACTACCAAGAGAAGAGAGTAGGGCTAGAGGGAGTAGTCATCCATCTATCCTCTCACTGGGATGTTGGGGAAAACACCCTCCCAGATTCCACTAGGTTTCAGTTTCCCTAACAGAAATGGGTGGCGTAGTGTATGAAATCATGGAATATACAGGATATAATATAGCTCACAACCACACTATGGTAATAACCAATTCTTATACTCAACTGTAGCTAACGTCACTTGGACTCCCAACAACCACTACTAAGACTAGATATCCTATAATCACACAAGAATTTTAAAGAGCTACATTAAATTGATTTTTTTTCATTGAACAATTCACTTTATGTTAATTAATTCATTATCCATTAATTATCCATCAACAATATTCCATATTAAACATAATTATCCATCAAATCTAAGTTCATTCCCTCCAAGCATAATCTAAACCAAGTCCATGGTTTCTCAAGAGTAACATCACATTTTCTTTATAGCAAAAAAAACCCCATGGGTTAAGTCATTTATTAAATATTATTAAACTATCCATAATTCCAAGTATTATAGGAAAACATCCTAAGCTACCATTAATAGGAAACATGAAACCAAGCACAACCAGCTACCCCAAGCAGTGGAGAAAGGAATGCAGATAAAACAAACAACCCAGCCATCGTCCATTAAATAGATTCATATCAAACAAGCATCTAGATTTATCACATCAATGGGTAATCCCATCCTCAACCCATTCCATCATCTCCAGTGTCACCCCCAACACCCACATGCATATCCCTATGTATCTCTCCATTATAGGTGTCAAATATTGCCACATCATTTGAGCCTCCCCACCCCATATCACATTAACCATCTCACGATCAGTCGTCCCAGGCTCATAACACATCACATTACGAAGATCAAAACCATATCACATCAGAAGGTAGTAAGAAAACAAGCATAATAAATAAGGAAACTTGTCCCTAAAACAAGGCATTCATCCTTCACATACAAATGAGTTCTCATGAATGTCAAAACAAGGCATTCAACCTTTATAATCAAATGGGTAATATCGCCCCCAAAGATTTATATTTAACAAAAAACCAATTTTTATTATATCTTGAATTAACTGATTCATTATTTATAGGGTCCAACTATGGGAAACCTAAGTCATCAGCTATAAAAATCTATAACGACATGCTTCCTAGAATAAAACCAATTTCATTAAACTATGAGAAGAACCATTCTCAATTAACATGACATTTTATTATTACCATCAATAAGAATTAACATTATTTAGGTTATTTATCTAATTCCATCAACACATGGAAGATAATATTTAGTTAATAATGTGAATTGCATAAATTTTAATTACCATAAAATCATAAGAAACACTGGATTCATTTAAACATGCCTCTTATTTAATTATTTATCCAAAAAATATCAATTTCTGTATTTACATTATTTACCAGTTTCTAACAAAATAAACATTCTAAAACAAGAATAAAAATATGTTATAAAAGCATAGAATAGATATCACACTATCTAAAAAATCAAGAGAAAACCCGTTATCATAGCGGAAAGAAACAACGTGAGATCGTTAATCATAAACCAATTTCATTCATTAATCTGGTTCAATGTTTATTAGGTTAATTCCATTACTATAAAAATATATAAACTATTCTAACTTTATGATTTCATGTAAATAAAATAGAAGTAATGAATCCCCTATCCCAAACTTTACACGAGAATAGGTCAATGTTGTATATCCCAATCAACTCACCCGTAAGAAAACATGAATCACCATGGATCCAAAATAAGAAGCCTAGAATCAATACCCTTTGAAGGGATCCTAAAATGCCTAAAGATAATCCACTAGATTCTTAGATATTTGGGAGATAATGTATAGGGTTTTAGAAAAATCGAGGTGTTATAGGTTATAAAGCGCACTGCACGGGGTATATTTACAGTGTAAACCCCTCATTTACATCATAAAAACATCAAACATTAAGTTACACTGAAAAATGAATCACCTAAAACCGCACATCCTATATTCAACTTATGTCATAAATGTTGGTTTTGTGATGAAAATTCCACGAGCTCAACTACACAAGTTGTAAAACCCCTTTAGGTCATAAGTCGTACTTGCACTGTAAAACACACTTACACCATAAACAACTTGTAATGATATAAATTATCCATGATTCAAGCTTTAATCATACAAACACCACCAGTACTACACTAATCCTCTTCTAAGATATAGGTGCTTTAGAAACATGTAAAGGGTCAGGCTAGATGAACCCAAACCCTTACCATTGCAACCGGTCAATGGCTAACAGCTGGATTATGGCTATCTATAGCCACCATACAGCCCAGTAACTTAAGAGAAACCCCTAAATCACCTTTGACACCACTCAAACCCAAAAAAACACTTAAACAAAAAAATAGACATACCTAGACCCAGGTTGTTACAAAATTTTAGTGTCTTTGAGGACCAGTTACATAGGAAACATATTCCACAATACTTGTGAACATTTATCCATAATCGAACTCTTCTAGATCCCCTTCTAGACTTTCATAAGTTATACTTATCTTCATAAATTGTGGAATGGAAACATAAAAAAGGGGCGATCTCAAATTCTCAGTAAGTTTATGAATAAGTGATAACAATTAATGATCAAAAGTGAGCATAATATAAGCATATGGGTATGAGAATATAAGAAAGGAACATGAACATAAAATATAGGATTCATGGCTGATAAAATAAAGGGGGTGATTATAAGCATGGAAACATGGAATAATAAAATGAAATTATTAGATCATGGAATCATATATTATGTGACAAAAACATAAGACATGACATCATAAACATAATTCAAGGGTCACTTCCATGACCATCATTATAAAGTGGAAAAAGTTCCATGGTGGATTGGGTTCACTCCCCATTCCCATAAACATAATTTAAAAAGTCCCATGGTGGGTTAGGTTCAGTCACTAATACCTTACATAACATCCCATGAGATATAAATATTTACCCAATGAATTGGAGGGATATATAATTCTAGGCCCACCTATCACATAACATAGTGTGCTTAGGCTAACCACTCATATACCATATATAGTGTCACATGAGATGAAAACATTACTCAATGAATTGGATGACTATATAATTTTAGGACCACCCATCACATGATGAAAATAATACACATGCATGTCACATAAGGAAAAGAAACCATCCATAAATCATAAGCATGATCAAACCCATAAGAAGAAAGTGGGTTCCATAATTCTGATTCAAGGCATAACCAAATGATAAATAATAAGGATTCCCAAGTGAAGAAGGAATTAAATAATTTTTAACTTCCATAATTTAAAAAGGTACATAGGTCATGAACATGTAGTTCCAATGTAGAAAATTCATGATAAGGATTTAGGAGAATAAAGATTAAAAATGAACCGCTTGGGAGATGCTTTATAAAATAAGTAAGGATCATTTTAAATAATGAAAGTGAATATTATTTCCATGAAATCAGAATTAAATCAAGAGTTTTATCCATAAAATAATGATGGTTTTTAGAATCTATTCATTATTTAAAGAAAATTTAGAGGGTTGATTATTGACAATAGACAAGGAATATGAAAGTTCTCTTAAATCGGGTTTACTTAGAAGTGTAAATTTCAAAGGGAACTAAAAACATGTATAGCCCCAAAAATGAAATGTATATTTAAATAGGTATATATTTAAGGTAAATATATAAAAAAATAGACGAATTTAGTAAGTATAATATTATTTAAAATGGATAAAAACAAAGAGAACATTTAACCGACAAGTAATGAGGGTGGTACAGAAGATCTCTTACCTTCATGTCTGAAAGAGCTATTCACTTTCACTTAAATTCCTAAATAATTAAGTTAAGTTCATTAAATATATTACCAATAATATTATTAATATGTATTTAATTTGATAAATTCCTTTTATTATCATTTTTTATTTATTTTTAATATATTTTTTTATTATGTAGACTACTCAGGGTTGTTCGATTATTTTCTTCGTAACACTTTTGGTTTGTTGATTTTGGTCAAAAATTTTATAAAATAACTTTATAATATTCATAATTATGGATTTTTATGTAATTTATTATTCCATTAAAACAATACTTACACATTTTATAAGTTTATCTCAATATCTTACTACATGTGTGTGTTTTTGTGTTTCTTTGTAGCTTTGTAGTTCCCCCGCCCCGACCGTTTGTAAAAAAAGGTGGTTAAAGTTTCTATGACCATTTATCAGTGATAAAACATTTATAATTCCCAATATCATTATTTTAGAATATTACTATTTCAAAAAATATTATTTTTACATATTAAATAAATTTTTAAATTCATCCATGTTAGGTGGTTATGGAAAATAAAACATGTCATTTCATGAAGGCGGTAATATTCACGTACGCTCGGACGACAATTTCATTTTCCATAGAATGGGAGGGGTGGGAAATGAAATAATTATCATTTAAGAATTATAATAATGTTTTAAATATCATATTATTTAATTAAATAACCTTTTTTAACCTACCATTTAAGGTGGTGATGGAAAATTGAACATGTCGTTCATAGAGGTGGTATTACAAAAACACATGACGGTGTTTCCCTTTTTCCTAATGATTTTGGAAGAAAGTATAAAATGGATATTTCATTATTGTAACAACACTTCAGAATAGTAACAATTATGGTTTTATTATACCATCAGGGATAAAGGGACTTGAGGGGTGTAGAAGAAGAAAATAACTAGAAAGTTTGGATGGAGAGTATTACCTCTCCCTTGGAAGTTATCCCTTGGGTAGCTCCTTAAGGATCCTTAGCTTGGTATTTAGGTGAGATAAAGGCTTTAAAGGAATGAATAGAGTGTTGAGGAGATACTAGGGTAGAGTTTTGGTTGATTTAAATCTTTGGAATGTGTGGAGAAATGGGGATGAGGTGATCTCCTTTTATAAGTGAAGAAAATGGAACTTTTGTAAAAACTTATTATTTCTCAATAATATCACTCCATCATTAAAGGAAAAAAGACTCCAAAAAATGTCCAATAATGATGTGGGTAAAGTGGTAAGGTTTTTCCTCCATCCTCCATCCAATATCAAACATGTTATTCACATGTTTGAACCTTTTTGCACTATGTTAAACCACTTTTAGCTTAATTTACCTTTATTGGTGTAACTCAACTTTCACCCTTGGAAACTAATTTTAATGACCAAAATTAAAATTGAAATTATTTTATAATTTTATAATTTTGATATTAAATATTTAAATCATTTTATAAAATAATATTTCCATGAGTTATAGAAATTAATTTTAGTATTATCGTATATAACTTGTAAAAATTGTTTCGTAGATAAAGTTCATTTTAAGCTTAAAATTTAAGTGTGGGATAATATTATCAATATTTATGATTTTTAATACATAAATTGATTTATTATAAAACAAATAAATTTTATGTGGATTTCAAATCAAGTTAAAACTGAATTTACCAAAATATTAAAAATAGTTTTTTTAGTAGAATTAAAATATTACTTTTTTTTAAGGTTAAACATAGGTTATATAAATTTAACAATATATCTTTAAAATACCTAAAATTATTAATTAATTAAATATTTGATAAATTAAAATGTTTAATAAAATTATAAGTCTCACGTATATCCTTATAAAGAAATAAATGTCACTGTTTTGGCAAAAACTATATTATTTCACTATTCATCTAAAATCAATTATTTTTGAAAAATCTCAAAAATTAATCCTAATATTATTTTCACATTATGAATCCAAAAAATAAAGTTCATTTTATTATATTAAACTTATATAATTGATAAAAAATAATTTTAAAATACTAAATGTATAATGTATTAAAAACAATTTTCTTTAAAAAATATAACTTAAGTTCTCAAATGCCAAATATGGGTTTGTAAATTAAAACCAATATTTTTAAAATCATAAAGTCACTTATAAAATACATATTTTTTCTTATAAAAGGTTTCATCAATTTCCAATTCATACTTATATAATAATGATGTCATAAAAGTCATGTTATTTATAAAAATGGTATGTTTCATTATCCGCCTAAAATCAATCATTTTCATAAAAAAAAATCATCTTAAAATAATATTGAAATTATATATCCAAATATTAATTTTATTATACAAAATTAAATTTCTATACTTTTCAATTTTAAGTTTTAATTAAAATTATAAAATACAATGAGAAACTATTTTTATAAGAAGATAACTATTTAAAATTATAGTTGTTCTTATTATTTATTTTTATAAAATTATAATAAATATATTATCAATAAATTAATATCAATTTTATTAAAATCAACATTTAACAAAATATACTTAGTTTTCTTATTAAAAAGTACCACACATAAAAAATAGATTCTTAAACATAATACTGAAATAAGTACATGTGTATAAAATGACCTTTATATATAAAAATAAATATATTAATATATTTTATAATTTAGTTACTCCTATTCATAACTACTAATTCAATTTCTATGTTTTAATGTTCTAAACATATCACAGTTTCATTTTATTTTGGTGTTGTATGTGGAGCAAGCTATCAAACATATTTAACTTAATTAGAGGAAAACATATATTAAAATATTAGGTGATTAAAAGGATAACCCCTAACCAAAATCCAACTATATTGATAATAAGATTTTAATGAAGAATATATGACTTTTACATCCCAAGAACCACAAGGAGTACGATTCCAAGGAAGGGTCGAACCTTTTAAAAACATTTGTGCTAACTTTACTTTTAGTACTTCATTGCATATGGGTGTATTCTATGTTAAAAATATAAAAGATACCATAGTCTTGACCATCATCATAGGTTCAATGTCTAAAAGGGTTGAAATTTTTAAAGTAGAAATTTGAATTTGGTAAAATTGGGACACACCTAATTTACCCCCCTGGTGTTCCTACACGGTCCACTAGGACTTACATTTCCTTTGTCATAGAATGATCATAGTGTTAACATGGGTTTTCTTATTGTTTTATATAATAAAAAAAGTATATTTTTAGTACTTTATCTTAATTGATGGTTGGGATATAATAAATTAATTTTATTAGTCACCTGATATTTTATCAAATCCCAACAACCCTCACTATTAGATTGGGAATATATTGTCGCTTGGATGTTCTAGTGGTAAGGATCTATATTCCCCTTTAAATAATATATATGAGGGACTCAAAAATTATTTAAAGTTATTTAGGTGGTCTTTTATTTCCAACTATATTAACTCATAGTTCCTTGATCTGTTGAGCAGACTCCCCAGTCCTGTAATCCTAAAATCATATTTCCTCAACACTTGCCTCTAAGTTACACCAATTCTTGTTATGGAAATCAACCCTTGAAGCAAACTAAGCTAATACAACCCATGACCTTTGTTATAACACCATGATATTTGAAAGAACCCTAAAGAGGTTCAAATAAGTACTTTGAACTTTAGTTGTATTCTAACTCTAGTGATGGAAGGCATTTTCTGACTTAATATTTTCTTTGACAGATTTTTTGAAACTTATCTGTAAATATTCTTTATTTTATTCTTCACATACTTGTTAATATTATATAGATTTTATATAATTAATTAACCATGTTCGATAAAATAATTTACGCTTAAAAAATTATTTTATTTCATCTTATCATGCTTGTTAATTTATTTATTTTATGTGATCATGTTTAATCATCCAAATAAACTATATATTGCATAAATATATAAATAAATACCCATTATAGACAAATAAAATAAATATATGATATAATCATGAGCTTTTATCTACTGGTTGGTTATCAAGAAAAGATAAACCAACCTTGACCCTAGGGGAAAAACTCCTTGAGTCCTTACTTAGCTCAAGTTACAATATTTCTCCAATAACCTATACATATCCTTGGTTAGGTTTTATCTCAATTTGGGTCCTAAACCATCTCATCTTTCTAGTAGATTCATACTATACAAATGTTTACTCACTCGCAGGTGATGGGTACCATGGGTTTAAAGTTACATAAAATTAACCTTTACACATGCAATCACATACATAATGAATGAGGAATGGATGATTCGTAGATCATTATATTTAATTTAATAATAAATTTATCACATAAAAATCCATGTGATAAATAATTAAATTAAATAAACCTAATACATACACAAGTCAATCAAGCTCAGGATCAATCACAACATGCAATGACTACACATTTAAACTTGTAGCATTCATTTCAATTTATTATTATTAAAATAAATTTACTCGAATTAATAAATTAATCTATTAATTGATTAATTAATTCTTCATCTTAATATTTTTTCAAATGGTCCTTGAGAACTCATTCTGTAAAATCTTAAATAAATTAAATAATTTTAATTTTAATTTTAAATAATGAAGTATATGAATTGTACTAATGAGGCCACACATCATGTTCCCTCTTGGTCAGTTTAATTCATTACTGGAATTTAACATATACATGAAATATACTAGAGGCTACATGGTGTGTACCATTTTGAATCAAATTAACTCTATTTCTGGAATTTAATACTGACATGGTGTGTTCGCTCACTCAACACATTGTGTTACTTACACTGTGTATGTTCTTTATTATGTATTGTGTACTTACATGGCATGTATGCCCACATGGAATGTATTGATATAAACGGTGTGTTTTTCTATGGGCAAATCTACATAGTCTAAGTGGTGTGTATGACCCCATGGAATTCCATAAATATACATGACGTGTACCACTAGTTATGCATGCGAAGTACATAGCATGTACAACGGCCATTACATGATGTGTAGTTTTAGAATTACATGAATAATAATTATTAAGAATTTATATCCACATGAAATGAATAAATTTACATGGTGTGTACCTGATACAGAATTGTATTTGTTACACAACATGTATAGCGAGCTACACGATGTGTAGTTAGGCCATGCTTTTAATTATTCATGTGTTAACTCACACGACATGCCTAAAATATTAGCATGAACCTTGCATGAGTTATTACATGTTTCATGATTTCGACATCTAACTACATGTTGTGTAATTTATGTCTGATCATGTCTCTTAGTTGGTAGTCAATACAAGGCGTATAATGATATCGCATGGTTGACTAAATGGCTTGTTGTGATTTATGTAGGTCGTCAAACCATGTGGGGTTACATGATTTTTACACTTGCTACATGTCATGTAATCCTAGTCCAACTATGTTCCAAGATGGCGGTTGGTATGTAGAATGTAATGGCACCACATACCGATCCACACAGAATGTCATGATTGTCACAACTCGCACCTTGTGTGGTTGATTGAGGGAACACGATATGTAATTTACTATTACATATCACGTATCTATACCATGCATGTGGAAAGTGGGTTCCCTAGACCCAAATTTTGATGTTCTTTGATTACCACTACATGTATACAATTTGTTATATATACATGTGCTTATCTTTTCATAATAGTTTTGATACTTCTGTGTCCACTATATTTATGGTAATGTCCTTAGATTACGTGTTGTATAAAAGTGTTATAGAAAATCTCAAGTTATAATGAGAACCTAGAGATGTTGTGATAGTAATCTTAAAGTAACCTACTATGATCCAAATACGTCATACTGATAGGACATAGATGATGTGTGACTATCAGGTGTTGGGGGCTCATAAGAATTGAGACTTCTTCCCATGAAGTTTGAACTTGGTGATCTATAGTAGTTGATATCAAGAGGAAAAATGCACCAATAGGAACACCACGTGTTTCAGGTATCATTGATTGTTCCTATCTATGAAGTCGTTATGAGGTAGTTTTGTTGGGTATGTCATTGGTGGCATGACATTGATTGAATGATCAAGATAGGTTTGTTCACTTCCAAGTTGAGAAAGAGATATCTCGGGCCTCGTTGATCGGGATGGTAATACCTTTATAAATCCATGTCCATGGTAGTTGAAGGTAATTTTGTCCAGTTAGATCAACAATTAATAAAGAAAGAAAATGATGATGACACGAGTGTGTGTCCTTCTTTATAAGATATCAATGAAAATATATTACATTACACAGAGTGTGTTCGTAGGTTGGTAGTAGTTGCTATGACTTTTCCTTATCTCTTTAGGTCTCTTGATGGGTTGCTAGACTCTGCTCTTGATCTGTGAATATTATTCACTACTATTGAGATAAGGGGCTAGAGGGTCACACACAATAGTTCATTTGAGAATCTTCCATATTCTATTGAATATGAATATAGGACATGGTGGGCACCACCATGGGGTCTGAGTGTTGTCCAAGTTTAATTGAACACCAATAAATAAATAAATTCGTTATTATTCAAGTAAATAATAATTGGGTTGAATTTAGTTATTGCATGTATTTACAAATGATTAAGTAAATACAAGGATTAATATTATACGAACGAATATTAATATAATATTCTAGGTTCATTTAATATTATTAGGAGTTATGAGTCGAGTTAATGGCTTGAGATTATTGCATAATATATTTAATATATATTACAGATATGTGATAAAAAAATAATATTTATGATATAGTTTAGTTTGCCATAATTAACTATTTAAAATACTTATTTAGTGGATGTTTATTACACGGGGGGCTGGGAACCCTAACTGCATATTATGAATATCTACTATATAAGTGGAAAGAGGCTCATCCCAACGGACTATTCATTCCATTGAAATTGAGAGCTTCTCTCTCCTCCAGATTCCTAGAGAGAGAATCACTCAATCAAGCGAACGATCCATGTTCGTCTTTGTGGATCAAAGACAAAGGATTGTGGTGATCGTCGCTATGTCGAAGTGATCATCATAGCTCTATGCGAGCACCCATAATCTGATGAATGTCATGCACGCAGATTCGAGAAGAATGTGCAGACGATCTAGAGGGATTCAACATCGAATCCTTTAAGCAATGGATGCCAAAAACTTATGATGTACTTGTGCGCATCAAATATGAATGAGGTATTTATTCATTTTATTTTTGTGCTCCTATAAATTATACGGGATTCTCAAACCGTACTGGTTCTGGATCACCAGTGTAAGAACCCGGTTCTTATTTTGAGGTACGGCCTTCTTCCTTTTCCTTTTCCTTAAGTGTTTTTGAGAAAATATGGAAAATGGAAAAAAATACCAAATTTCGAAACTACACGTCGTGTACCTTGTCCACATGCCGTGTATTTTTGGCCGTGTTGGGATGAGTACACGGGGCGTGTAGCCTTGTCGGTGATGGGGGTGTAGGAACCAAGCCATGTAGTCAGTCAGCAGGCTTGAATAGTAAGGCGGTGGAATCATCGCCAGCTGGGCGATAGTACAGGTCGTGTACTCAGGAGTACATGTCGTGTACTCTTGTTGGCAGGTGAACAGTGCTGGTGCCGCTAAATGAACAGTTAAATGAAAGGAGTACACGTCGTGTACTCAGAAGTACACGCCGTGTACTTTGTTTTTTCGGCTTAAAACAGGCAGTAGCCTCCTCATTTGGTAGAGGAGGCGTTTGAGCCATTTTGGAGCCAAGGAGGATGGCCAGACCTTTGAAGATCCGCCGAGAGTTCGTCTGGAATCTGATTCTTCTTCGGACGATCACATTGGAACCGTACGGGTAATCCCTCTCCTCTCCTTGGATGGTTCTTAACAATTCTTCTCCTAACGTAAGTTATTTATGTTTGAATGGGTTTTGTTATTCGTCAAATATATGCCTTTCTTGAGCATTTCTGGAGCCGGCGTTTGGGTATAACGTTCGTTGGCTTAGAAGGTAGGTGGCTTGGTGTTTATTTTCCAACTGTCGTGCGTTTTTGTGTATTTTTGCGCCACGAACCCATGTTAGGGTGTCGTGTGGCTAAGGCCGTTGATATATTTAATGCCTAGAATTACATAGGTGATTAAATTGTGATAATAAAATACTAGTTGGGATCGTTGCTTGGATCTGAAACCACCCCGGGGGTGTGTTTCACTGTTTAGCCGTTTGGCCAGGATACCCGAGGGTATACCTTTAATGTAGTAATTGTAGAATTGCCTTGAGAGGAATTTCTTGTTTACTGCATTTTTATATGTTGGGAATGGCCCGGTTACCCATTTAGCCTGAGGGCGTTGTTGTGATTAGCCTGAGGGCACTGCACTATTTAGCCCGAGGGCTATAGTATTTCGCCTGAGGGAAACCTTTTGTGCCTAAGGGCTTGACTTCTGTGCCTGAGGGCGACACTACCTACGCCTGAGGGCAAATTCTATTACGCCTGAGGGATATACCTGTGGGTTGGATTCTGCTTACCTGAGGGTAAGGTTTTGCTTGTCTGAGGACGTGGACTGTTTACTTAGAAATGCACTGTGGTGATTTATAATTTTTTTTAAAGGATTAAAAATGAATATTAAAATGGAAATTTAACTATTAAGTTAGTTACTTGTGAGTACTACTTACTTTATTTCATTTTACTACTGCACACTGTTGTTGCATGCTTACACACAATTGGGCACGGGCCTTTGGTGGGTGCCTACTGAGATATATTTCTCACACCCTGTTTGGGTCACGCTTTTCAGCCCAAACAGATTACATTGCTACAGGTATAGATAGAGGCAAGAGTACCTATACAGGTACTTAACTGTTGCTGAGGAGTAGGAGGGCATGGGACCGAGCCTTGGCTCGCGATGCCGCTACCAGCTGTTTGCTTTTCTTTGCTATACTCTGTTTTATGTTGTACTGTATTGATGTATAACATGTTATGGCTATTTTCGTAGAACTTAAAACATGTAGCATCATCAGTTATATACTTTTGTAGTTACTTCAGTTGTGTATGGTTTACTGCTTCCACTGTTGGTGTATGTTTTATTTTGTATTCTGTTGCACTACACTTTGACAAATGAGGGCATAGTTTCCCCACTATAAGACCTGGGCCCTCGCTGCTAGTCGGCAGCCTCTGGCATTTGGGGAAATGCACTTGAGGTCACGTGGCGAACCGGGTTCGGGGAACCCATTGCGTGGCACCCGGATCTGGGACGTTACAAAGTGGTATCAAAGGATTTTCTTTTATTTGACTTACTATTTAGAGTCGTGGTCAGGGATAGGACGGAACGGTAGTTGGTAATAAGCTATGACCGGGCGTAGCTAACCCATGTACAGGGAAAAGCCAGTCTACCTCATATTTTTCATTATTTGATTTTGCAATTTTCCGGTTGTTATGTTTTCACTGTTGGGTGATGCACTTGGATTGTGCTGTTTATATTATATCTGTGGGTTCTATTTAGTTGCAACCCGATGAGATGAGGGTATGCCATCTCATGCATCATAGAGGCACATGCTAGATATCACATGTCATGCATAGTTTCCATGCCATATGGGTGCATTAGAATTCACATGTTGTTGTGATGGTTGTTGTGTTAATAAAGCATGTTGTTGTGATAGTTGCTTGATAAATACCTGCCTTGTGATATGGTATGTTTGTTTGAGCTATTTATAAAATGGACGCCAAACTTTGGTTTTTGGGGAGTATGGACCCCCATTGACCGGAATTTGGTGGATCATTGACTGTTTATTGGTTATAACACAGATAAGATGTCAAACTTTGATTCGTGGGGGGTATGGGCCCTCACGGATCGGAATTTGACACTTAGGTGTTGTTTTTCAGTCTTTTCTGGGTTCCGGAGAAGTTTCTGAGCCATACTGTCCGGAAAACCAGTATACACGTCGTGTAGTATTTTATACATGTTGTGTATGTTCTTCTGTTCAGGAAGAAGAATTAACTTTTTGAGTACACGCCGTGTACCCTGAGTACACGCCGTGTAGTCTCTTCCCGTGTCACAAACCGTGTGGGCGGCGACACGGGGTAGGGGAGGATTTGGGTAAAACACGCCGTGTAGTTTTATGCACGCCGTGTCGTGGGGCCTGGGGACTCGTCCATGTAACTAACAAACACGGGCCGGTGTCACCTCCCTTTAAACATGCCATGTACCTGTGGGACACGCCGTGTAGACTTTTCCGAGGACAGACCGTGTGGAGTTAGCCGTGTGGCTGGGAAACGGGGTGTTGTACACGCCGTGTACGGGTGTAACACCACATGTAGTGTCAAGCCGAGTAGTTGGCCATGTCACAGACGACATGGGCAGTTGGAAAATAACATCGTACACGCCGTGTAGATATTATATACGCTGTGTAGTTTTATTGAATGGAAGTCGTGTGGCTTAGCCATGTAGAAGGACCCGGGCAGGGGAAGGAAAGTCAAGTACACGCCGTGTAGTCATTGTACACACCGTGTAGTCTTGTTTTGAAAAGTTTGAATTCCTTATTCCTCTTTTTCCTTTTTGGTTCCTTTGCTTTCAGTCTGAATAATCTTAAATCTGAGGCGTGCTTTTGACCTTGTAATGTTATGCCGCCTAGACGACTGCGAGTTGTTCGCCAGGAGAGCGGCGACAATTATACTCCGGAGATGGTGGGCCATGGGCTACCAGTTGATCCACCAACATAGCCAGATGTGGCACCAGCTGTTATACTGGACACAGGCGCGAAGGCGCTGTTTTGTGAAGGTTTTATGCGGTTTATGCATACCTTTCAGGGAGCACCGCAGGCTGCTACATCTATGGCTGAGCTGACGCGTATCTTTTAGCAGCAGCATCCACCTACGTTTTCAGGGGATGGAGGACCACAGGCTGCGGAGTCTTGGCTGGGATCGATGCAGAATATTTTTGAGCATCTTGAGACACCTCCAGGGCGGAGGGTCAAGCTCGCGACTTACATGCTGCGTGATTCCACCAAGAGGTGGTGGGATGTTACCACCCAGTCAGAGCATCACAGGGACATGATTTGGGAAGAATTTCAGGCGGTATTTTATGACTTTTTCTTTCCCGAGACGCTGAGGGCAGATAGATCTTGAGAGTTCATGAATCTGCTGTAGGGCGCTATGTCAGTGAGGGACTATTCTGCTCGTTTTATGGAGCTTCAGTGCTTTGCACCCGTGCTGGTGGGTGATGAGACGCTGAGAGCCAGACGTTTTGAGGATGGTCTTCGGTATGACATCCGGGCGCTGGTGAATGTTTTCAGGTTGCCTACTGTACACAAAATAGTGAACCAGGCTTTGATTACAGAGAGGAACCTATGGGAATCGAGCGGTGTGGGCCAGGGCGGTTCAGCAGCGGTTACTGGTACTATTTGTGCTGCCAAGAGGAAGAGACAGATAGACTTCTCTCAGGGTGGCAGTACCAGCCATGCAGTTTCTTCAGGTGGTCCGGTCAGGTGCTACCAATGTGGCAGAGAGGGGCACAAGAGACCGCAGTGTCCATGAGACCCAGTGGAGTGCCGATCTTGTGGCAAGATGGGTCATCTGCAGCACTTTTGCAGGGCGTTTCCACCGATGGCTAGTGAGAGGGGTTCTGTGCAGACTCCGCGTGCGGGAGCAGGACCAGTGGCTTCTCACCAGTCTGGGAACTGGAATACGTCATGGCGTGCAGGAAAAGATGGTGGTCGTGGACATGGTAGCCAGACACCAGGATCGCAGAGGCTACAGGGCGGGACAACTCAGGGTAGCCAGGCTGGGTCGCAGGGCCGCGGCACTGGGCAGACATATGCAGTGCAACAGACCCAGCAGGAGCAGGATCCCGAACCTTCTACAGTCAGAGGTACTATTCTAGTAGCTTCTGTATTGTCTTCAGTACTTTTTGATACGGGTGCTACGCATAGTTTCATATTTGTACCCGTTGTGGAGATCCTTGGGCTCGTTGTTTCTTCTTCTTCTGATATCATGACACTAGACACTCCGTTGGGGACTAGAACAGCTGGTGTGCGTCAGTGCAAGGAGTGCCCCCTTGAGGTTGGTGGGTGTCACTTCCTTTGGGACCTCTATGTCTTGTAGATGACGAGCTATAACGTCATTATCGGGATGGACTGGTTGGTTCCCTTTCGAGATTTTGTAGACTGCTATTGTCGTAGGGTGCGTTTCACGTCACCAGAGGACAGAGAGTTTCTATACAAGGGCAAATGGGATGTTCAGGCGAGTCGAGCCGGACCAGAGCATCATGGGAGAGGTGGAGTCACGGCCCAGATTGCGAGCTTATATCTGGATGACCAGGGGACTTGTCAGATGGATTTCCCTCCAGTTTTCGATCGTTTCAGGGATGTCTTCCCAGAAGAATTTTCAGGTCTACCTTCGGTACGTGCGGTGGATTTCTCTATCGATCTAGTTCCAAGAGCAGCACCGGTGTCAATTCCTCCTTATAGGATGGTCACGCCTAAGTTGCAGGAGCTCAAGAGGCAGTTATAGGAGCTACAGGCGAAGGGTTTTATCCGACCCAGTACTTCTCCTTGGGGTTCTCCGGTCCTTTTTGCGAAGAAGGCGGACGGTACCCTTAGACTTTCCGTGGATTATCGAAAGCTGAACCAGTTGATGGTTAAGAACCGATATCCCTTATCGAGCATTGATGATCTGTTTGATCAGCTTCATGGAGCACGAGTGTTCTCGAAGATTGACTTGAGATCCGGATATCATCAGCTGCGCGTTAGAGCATCTGATATACCTCTCATAGCTTTCAGGAGAAGGTATGGTCTATATGAGTATACGGTTATGCCGTTCGGACTGACGAACGCGCCAGTAGTTTTCAAGGCTCTGATGAATCGTGTGTTCCATCCGTATCTTGATTCTGTTGTGGAAGTATTCGTGGACGACATCTTGGTGTACTCTCACACTCGACACGACCATGCCACCCATCTTGGGATCGTATTGATTACACTGAGAGAGCATCGGTTATATGCTAAGCTCTCAAAGTGCCACTTTTGGATGGACCAGATTCACTTCCTGGGTCACATTATCTCAGAGGCAGGAGTTGCAGTAGACCCAGAGAAGGTGAGAGCAGTAGTTTCCTGGGAGCAGCCTAAAAACGTGTTTGAGATACGGAGTTTCTTAGGGCTGGCTGGTTACTACAGACGCTTCATACAGGACTTCTCCCGCTTAGCAGCACCGTTGACAGGACTGACTAAGAAGGGTGTGAAGTTCGTTTGGTCGGAAGCTTGTGAGGCATCTTTTCAGGACCTGAAGGGAAGGTTGACATCAGCACCGATCCTGATACTCCCAGAGCAGGGGAAGAGCTATACAGTTTACTGTGATGCATCAGGAATTGGGCTGGGATCCGTTTTGATGCAGGGCGATCTAGTCGTTGCGTACGGGTCTCGGCAGTTGAGGCCACATGAGAGGAATTACCCGACGCATGATCTCGAGTTGGCTGCAGTTGTGCATACATTGCGCTATTGGAGACATTATCTATTGGGAGAGCATTAGGTGGTATTCACCGACCACAAAAGCCTCAAGTATATCTTTACACAGCGTGACCTGAATCTAAGGTAGAGAAGGTGGGTCGAGTAAATACAGTCCTTAGATTTTGATCTTGCCTATACACCTGGTAAAGGTAATGCAGTAGCTGATGCACTGAGTAGGAAGACTCAGATACAGGCAGTGTAGGAGGCCAGTGGTGAGTGGCAGCTTATGGATTTGTTCTCTGAGATGCATCTGGAGGTACATGACAGTCAGGGTCAGACTTATCTTTCCTCGTTAGCTGTGACTTCTACCCTCCTGGATAGAGTGAGGATGAGGCAGCTATCGGATTCAGAAGGCCTAGTTCTATGGGAGTCGGTGGCAAGTGAGGACCCTCCTCCCGGTTGGACGATAGGCAACGAAGAGGTTTTGTGTTTCCATGGATGAGTATGGGTTCCAGGGGATATACGCGAGGAGCTGATGCAGGAGTTTCATGCTTCAGCTTGGGCAGTTCATCCTGGGGTTACCAAGATGTACCGAGACTTGATACGTCAGTACTGGTGGCCGGGTATGAAGAGAGAGATAGTTGGGTTTGTTACGAGATGTTCCACCTGTCAGCAGGTGAAGACGGAGCATCAGAGACCAGCTGGAATATTACAGCAGTTGCCCATTCCAGAGTGGAAATGGGATGATGTCGCGATGGATTTCTTGACGGGTTTGTCGAGGTCACCTCATGGCAATGACTCCATGTGGGTTGTTGTGGACAGACTCACGAAGGTGGCTCACTTTTTGCCGATCAAAGAGACCTTCAGTGTGGACGAGCTTGGAAGGCTATATATCCGAGAGATCGTACGTCTTTATGGGGTCCCTCGTTCTATCATTTCAGATAGGGACGCCCACTTTATGTCTCGCTTCTGGCAGAGTTTTCAGAGGGCGCTGGGTACACAGGTGCTTCTGAGCACAGCATACCACCCTCAGACAGATGGCCAGTCAGAGCGGACGATACAAGTGCTAGAGGACATGCTGCGTGCATGCGTCCTAGACTTTGGTGTCTCTTGGGAGAAACATATACCCTTAGTTGATTTTGCCTATAACAATAGTTTTCAGGCAACTATTGAGATGGCACCATACAAGGATTTATATGGTAGGTCATGTCGATCACCTTTGTGCTGGTTAGAGGCAGGTGAGACAGTTTTACTGGGGCCACAGCTCGTTCAGGAGACATCTGAGCAGGTCCAGTTGATTCGGAAGCGGATGGCTACTGCGCAGTCCTGTCAGAAGTCTTATGCTGATCACCATAGACGACCTTTGGAGTTCGTGATCGGGGATCAGGTTTTTCTACGTGTTTCGCCGAGGCTGGGACACAAGCGGATCAGGAGACAGGGTAAGATTTCACCAAGGTATGTGGGGCCATTCGAGATTCTGGAGAGAGTCGGGCTGGTTGACTATCAGTTTCAGTTACTGTAGCGGTACCGAGCCATGCACAACGTCTTCCATGTGTCTCAATTACGTCGCTACCATTCAGACCCATCTCACACCTTTCATCCCAAGGAGGTTGAGCTTCAGCATGATGCGTCCTTTGAGGAGCATCTGATCCGTATCGTTGACAGGAGCACGAAGTTTCTCCGAGTTCGGTCAGTTACTCTCGTACGGGTGCTATGACAGCATGGCCGAGTGAAGGACGAGACCTGGGAGCGGGAGGCCGACGTACGTGCTCAGTGTCCAGAGTTGTTCTGAGCTTTATCTTCGCCACCCTTGTAAGGGAAATTCGGGGACGAATTGCTATAAGGGGGGAAGTTTGTAAGAACCCGGTTCTTATTTTGAGGTATAGGCTTCTTCCTTTTCCTTTTCCTTAAGTGTTTTTGAGAAAATATGGAAAATGGAAAAAAATACCAAATTTTGAAACTACACGTTGTGTACCTTGTCCACACGTCGTGTATTTTTGGCCGTGTTGGGATGAGTACACGGGGCGTATAGCCTTGTCGGCGACGGGGGTGTAGGAACCGACTACACACCGTGTAGTGGTACCTTACACGCCATGTAGTCAGTCGGTAGGCTTGAATAGAAAGGCGGTGGAGTCGCCGCCAGCTGGGCGATAGTACACGCCGTTTACTTAGGAGTACATGTCGTGTACTCTTGCCGGCAGGTGAACAGTGTCAGTGCCGCCAAATGAACAGTTAAATGAAAGGAGTACACACCGTGTACTCATAAGTACACACCATGTACTTTGTTTTTTCGGCTTAAAACAGGCAGTAGCATCCTCATTTTTCAGAGGAGGCGTTTAAGACATTTTGGAGCCAAGGAGGATGGCCGGACCTTTAAAGATCCGTCGGGAGTTCGTTTGGAATATGATTCTGCTTCGGACGATCATGTTGGAACCGCACGAGTAATCCCTCTCCTCTCCTTGGCTGGTTCTTACCAATTATTCTCCTAACGTAAGTTATTTACATTTGAATGGGTTTCGTTATTCGTCAGATCTAGGCCGTTCTTGAGCGTTTCTGGAGATGGTGTTTGGGTATAACGTTCGTTGGCTTAGAAGGTAGGTGGCTTAGTGTTTATTTTCCAACTGTCGTGCGTTTTGGTGCATTTTTGCACCATGAACCCATGTTGGGGTGTCGTGTGGCTAAGACCATTGCTATATTTAATGCCTAGAATTGCATAGGTGATTAAATTGTGATAATAAAATGCTGGTTGGGATCGTTGCTTGGATCCGAAACCACCCCGGGGGTGTGTTTCACTGTTTAGCCGTTTGGCCAGGATACCCGAGGGTATGCCTTTAATGTAGTAATTGTAGAATTGCCTTGAGAGGAATTGCTTGTTTACTGCATTTTGATATGTTGGGCATGGCCCGTTTACCCGTTTAGCCTGAGGGCATTGTTGTGATTAGCCTGAGGGCACTGCACTATTTAGCCCGAGGGCTGTAGTATTTCGCCTGAGGGCAACCTTTTGTGCCTGAGGACTTGACTTCTATGCCTGAGGGTGACACTACCTACGCCTGAGGGCAAATTCTATTACGCCTGAGGGATATACCTGCGGGTTGGATTCTGCTTACCTGAGGGTAAGGTTTTGCTTGTCTGAGGACGTGGACTGTTTACTTAGAAATGCACTGTGGTGATTTCTAATTTTTTTTAAAGGATTAAAAATGAATATTAAAATGGAAATTTAACTGTTAAGTTTGTTACTTGTGAGTACTACTTACTTTATTTAATTTTACTACTGCACACTGTTGTTGCATGCTTACACGCAGTTGGGCACGGGCCTTTGGTGGGTGCCTACTGAGATATATTTCTCACATCCTGTTTGGGTCATGCTTTTCAGCCCAAACAGATTAAGTTGTTGCAGGTATAGATAGAGGCAAGAGTCCCTATACAGGTACTTGACTATTGCTGAGGAGTAGGAGGGCGTGGGACCGAGCCTTGGCTCGCGATGCCGCTGCCAGCTGTTTGCTTTGCTTTGCTGTACTCTGTTTTCTGCTGTACTGTATTGATGTATAACATGTTCTGGCTGTTTTCGTAGAACCTGAAACATGTAGCATCATCACTTATATACTGCTGTAGTTACTTCAGTTGTGTATGGTTTACTGCTTCCGCTGTTGGTGTATGTTTTATTTTGTATTCCGCTGCGCTACACTTTGACAAATGAGGGCATAGTTTCCCCACTAGCAGACATAGGCCCTCGCTGCTAGTCGGCAGCCTCTGGCGTTTGGGGAAATGCGCTTGAGGTCACGTGGCGAACCGGGTTCGGGGCACCCGCTGCGTGGCATCCGGATCCGGGACGTTACAACCAGAGTCGATGACGTTTCGTCACTTCAGTGATGGAAAAATTTTAAATTCACAGCCCACTAGATTCCGCTGAGCACTCCAGTACTTTCAATTGGTATCATAGGGACTCCGGTGATGGAAAAAATTTAAATTCTCAGCCCACTGGCTTCTGCTGAGCACTCCAGTACTTTCAATTGGTATCATAGGGACGCGTATTTTTTCAATTCAAGATAAATTAAATTTCTTTAAATTTTATGTATAGGGTGTTAAAACGGTTCCAAAAAAAATCTAACCGCGAGTCGATCTGATTTCAGATGGCCAAGTTATGGCCATCTGAAACAAATTTATTGATCGCAACGGTGTATTTCAAATTTAAGTATTTCATATTATTAAAAGTTTTAAAGAACACATTATATATATATATACAATTTTTTTAAAGTTCCCTTGATATTATGGTGTTTTCCAGCCAAGTAAGAGCCAGAATCTGGTCATGGAAGTTACTCCGGTCGGCGAACCAGTTTTCCACCAGCAAGACAAAAAATAAATAATAATTTTTTTTAATTTTAGTCTATTATGAGGCTTTTGAAAGTTTTTCCTGTGGATAGTTTTTCTGAAGGGGCGGTTCCTTTTTGAATACAAACAAAATGAAACCTTTTATGAAATATTATTAATGGATGTCATAATTATGACAATAATGATGACACCTCAATTCCCAATTAATTCCCCTCTTAATGACCAACCTTAAATATTATCAAACCATTGGTATTCTAGTCATTGGATTAAATATTATAGGGATTAATTTGAACTGTTGGATCAGATCTCATGTACTCTATAAATATAGTGATATGTTAATAAAATAGTATGGACATTTGGCTCTACATTGTGTTCTCTCCTTCTTGTATTTCTTTTGTATTTGTATTTCCATTTATTATTATCATCATCATATGCAAATACGACATCCGTTTTCTCAACGATGCGCTTCGCCTACAATTGATCTTATATTTCCGGTTTCGAAATGTTTTGTGGTTTCAATCGGCGTTCGATCAATTTCACAACACGTTATTAGCACGATCGTCCTCTCCGCATTGTGCATCGTGATGACGCTGCCTTAATCCCCATCATTGGTATAAGAAAAATTTTGTGGGAAAAAAGTATGGCACGTGTTTTTATAAACATTATTCTTTTGATATACTCTTTTGCCTGTGCATCGACTCCACTCATTCGAAGTAATGCATCAAAAAGGTGAGTCTTATTTTACATGTAAGATATTGTTACATTTATTTTTCCCCTCTTGATAAATCTGAAAATAATATATGATTTTCTTAATCTTTTATTGCGGGAAAAATAATGAGCTCCTGAAGAGCTGTAATGACTCACAATTGAATGACGAACATCGTGTACCCATCGTACGTCGAGCCAAAGTTTGATGAACATCGCGTACCCATCGTAAGTCGAGATGAAGTTTGATGAATATCACGTACCCATCGTACGTCGAGCCGTTGAATGATGAATATCACGTACTCTTCGTACGTCGAGCCGTTGAATGATGAAAATCGCATACTCGTCGTACGTCGAGTCGTTGAATGATGAATATTGCGTACTCATCGTACGTCGAGCCATTGAATGATGAAAATCATGTACCCATCGTACGTCGAGCCGTTGAATGATGAACAACGCATACCCATTGTACGTCGAGCCATTGAATGATGAACACCACATACCCGTTGTACGTCGAGTCGTTGAATGATGAGCATCGTGTACCCGTTGTACGTCGAGAAGAAGTTTGATGATCATCGCGTACCAGTCGTACGTCGATCCAAAGTTCGCTAATCATTGCACGAACCATGAAATTTCATATCTATTATTTATTTTTCACCCTGAAGGTGTCAAGTTTGGTTATTCTATATAAAGGTTCATGATGGAGATGATGTTTACTTTAAATATTTGTAAATATTTGTTTTAATTCTTCTCTTTCTTTTATTTCTTATAAAATGTGTTAGAGAAATTAAATATTCTTGATTAACAAGTGTAAATATATTTTATAAATATTAATCCCACGAAGTGGATGAAATTGATGAAATTGCTGAATTGAATATTCATACAATTGTCTTGAAGACACTATAAAACTCAAACAAATAATTTTATTCTGTTCCCTGGAGTGAATGAGAATATTTATTGAAAATGATTTATTTCATTCCCTAAAGTGAATGAAAATATACCTGATTTTATTATAAATCAAGTTCGAGGTGAATATGATGTTTTGCGAATGATCATTGTGTTGTATTTGTTTATAACAAATAATAAAAATATAACCACCAGAAGTGGTTTGATGACAATAAATATTTATAGAACACAATAAATTTTATGAATATTTATAAAATAATACATCCCTGAAGGATGATATGAAAATAATGTCCTTTGACATTATATTGAAGAATATCTTCATTTATCATATATTGTTCATGCATCAAAAATATAAAGGGAAACGTTATTATTTATCATATTCTTATAGATTATCAATATCATCTCATGTAATTCATCTATCCCCTGAAGTGGATGTTTTTGTTCATATAATTCATAAATGAAATGATTGAATTGCATAGTTTTGATAATTCAATATATATTATGAAAATGATTTTACCACCTGAAGTGGTTAAAGAAATGATCATCATAATCAATAAAATTTATATTTTATACAAGATGATCATTATTGATAAATAATAAATTATCATTCATGGATCATGGAATCTGATGAATGAATGAATTTCGTGATGTGAATGTAGTATTAATTACTATATCTCATTCCTTGAAGCGAATGAAATTATTCATAAAAAAAATTGATATGATATCATGAATATTTGAGAGTTGATGAGATTTGATCAAATGATTTATCTTTTATTTGATAAAGTGAATGTTGTTTATGAATTATAATTTTTGATGGCGATAAGGTGTGTCGTGAATCCAGAAGATTCTTCAACATTGGTTCTTGCTACCACATTCACCACCTTCAAAAGACGTGGGGGCTCCTATCCCAGGTAGATGTATTGCAAAATAGTATTTGGGCCTGAAGTTCCAAAATATTTTGTGTAGAAGTTCTAAATTATGCAATAATACGCTTGGTGATGGGTCTAACCCATTATGATTATATTATGAATTCATCAACCACCATAAGTGGAAATTATAACGACAAATATGAGTTTTCACAATGAAAGATCCTGAAGATCTTATATGTTTTGATCTTGAAGCAAAATATTATTTTGATTAAATGCTTCAAAGGAACTCATATATGCGTTAGTATATGCTTGATTAGCCACTAAATGAGGCTAATATTCATTGTTAATATACCTAATTTTCATGTTCTTTGTTATTCATAAATACCATTTTAGTGCATTTTACACTTTGAACATCATTTCACATTATGATTGTAATACCTTCTTAAAATGCACTATTATGTG
The DNA here is from genome assembly GCA_963277665.1 of Viscum album. Lineage (NCBI taxonomy): Eukaryota > Viridiplantae > Streptophyta > Magnoliopsida > Santalales > Viscaceae > Viscum > Viscum album. The sequence goes on from OY728130.1 coordinate 1,409,134,265, forward strand.
GTACATTTTTGAACATCATTTAAAGTACCCAATGATTCATCTGATTTTAAGGAATTGAATTATACATATTTTAATTTGATATTTTTTTAAATTGATCTACACTTAAATATGAACATGTTTGATTCAGGGATCAATGGAGAATTCATGGAGGATGATGGAGATATTTGGCAATGAAAGGAAGCAATTCTGGAGAAGGCAGATTGGACACCAGCCCAATGATGAGACTGTGGAGCCCACCATACAGGCCCAATTAATCCCTAATTTCTTGGGATGCTAGAAGACATGTACAGGAACAAATCACTCTTCAGGAGTTAATGCTAATTCGGCCTCCATGGTGGTCATTTAGTCGGCCCAAGTTAGAGATACAATTCTGGGCCAGATTCTGCGGCCCAGAAAAACAGTCCACCAATTTGATCATATCTCGGAATACACAACTCCAAATGGGCCCAAATTTTACAGGCGGTTAGTAGAAATCCGGAGCTCCATTTTCTTCTTCTATGGCCCACCCTGATTCGGCCATCTAGAAGGTCATAAAAACGCGTCTGTTCGGTGGATGAAAACTGGCTGCCACCTCGGGTCAAACGTGGAAAAGTCCAAATTCCACAAGCTTTCCACCACCTATAGCCTACCAAAATTAATTAAGATGCTTTGTACTGTTGGTGGCTCGACCCAAGGCTCCCAAAATGCCTATTTAAGGCAGTTGTGGTGAAGGAGTTTAGGATCTTGGATGCTTTGTTTACTTGTAATGTTATGCTGCATTTTTGTTGCCTCAATTTTGTCTTTCACATGTAAGTTGTTCAATTCACTTTAGTTTCTTAATAAAAGTTCTTCTTCTACTCTTATTCTGTTGTTCTTAATATCACTTTGATACCGTTGGATCAAGGTGTGAATTTATTCACACCAACCCTTGTGAAATTATTCACACAACGGTGGAGTGATCATTTTATTTTTGTTGTTTTCTTTACTTCTCCATTCCTCCCTTATGAGTCTACTTTCCGCTTCCATTGAAACCATGGGATCAATGGAGGGCTAACCCACTTATGGGTTGATCCAAGGGAGTAGCAAGGGGCTGGATTGGATGTTATTTATCACCTAATTAATGTATAATCACTTCTTTAATTGGGATTTTTATTTGATGATTTTTAAACTCCATCGTCCTTGTTGAATTTAAGGCCACACACTTCAAGTACTAATACGATCCTTTACCTTGAAGTGCTCAAAACTTTGATCCTTAAAGTGTATAGGTGATTAGTATTAGAGGGTGTAGGCATTAAACCAGTAAGTGATGATGTTGTTTTATCTCCTTAAATGAACCCATCTCAAATTTAAGAAATTGAAATCATTAAAAAGAAAATACATCCAATCCACCCCGAGTGATAACCTAGGATCAACTCATTCTTTTAAATTGAATCCACTTAAATCTTTTAGATATCTTTAAAACCCATCCAAAATCAATCCAAGTTGGCCACTTCATATCCAAAAATACATCCCTTAGGTTGTGTATCTTAGGTATCTTCTTTGGTCTCTGTGGAATCGACAACCCAAGCTACACTACAAGGACCGTTCTACCCTTCTTCTCTTGGGTAAATTTGGGCGTGAACCAAATTTTGGCGCCGTTGCCGGGGACCAAGTAAGTACCTTAGATCCAAAAAAAAAACCTTCCTTCCTCACCTCCATTCTTCTACTCTCACCCAAGATCTCTTATCTTGTCTCTTTCTCGCTTTTTTTTTTTTTGGCGCATGTCCGCCTACACCCGTGATTTCTCAAACAGACTAGTTAGGGTGGAAAGTCCTAGGATAGGGGAGTCAAGTGCACCTAAGGGATTGTTTAAATCATATTCAAATATTCTTGAAACCCCAAAGTCAGAACTTGAAACAAGTCCAATGGAGGGTCATCCACAAAATCAAATTGTAAACCCTGGGGGGGATCAAATGGGAAACCAAAACCAAGAAGCTCCAAACTTAGGGAATGTAGTTGATCAAACCATGAACGACTACCTCACTCCAGCTTGGACCAATGCCCCCTCATGCATTAGACACAATTCCATAGGAGACACCAACTACATATTCAAACCCCATGTCCTAAACCGCCTTCCAACCTTTCATGGGATGGAGTCAGAAATGCCATACCTTCATGTCAAAGAGTTCAACGACATTGTTGAAACCATGTGTCCCCCACATCAACTAGAATCTGCTAAGATGAGGCTATTTCCTTTTTCATTAAAGGATCGAGCTAAAAATTGGCTAAACAACTTGAGACCTGCATCAATCCACTCTTGGGACCAACTGCAAAGAGAATTCTACAAAAAATACTTCCCTCATCACAAAACAATTGCACTTAAAAAGAGCATCCAAAACTTTTTTGAAAAAGAGGGAGAGTCATTCTATGAAACATGGGAGAGGTTCAAAGACACCCTAAACATGGTTCCACACCATGGGTTTTCCATACCTGAACAAGTGAGAATTTTCTATGAAGGGTTGGGTCCGGGTAATAAACAATTCATTGACATGATGTGTAATGGAACTTTTAAAAACAAAGCCCCAAATGATGCTTACGAGTATCTGGAAAGTCTGGCTGAACAAAACCAAACTTGGGGAACTTCACCTTATTCTGAAAAGCCACAAAGAACCACTGGAATTCATACACTTAGAGAAGAGGAAAGCCTTAGGGCTAAACTCGCAGCACTCTCTAGGAAGGTTGAAGAGATAGACCTTAGGAAAGTCCATGAAATCCAAAATGTAGACCTTGTTTGCACAATTTGTGACAAACATGACCATAAAACAGACAACTGCCCAACCATTCCATCCATCAAGGATGTTCTTCTAGGAGGACCCCCAGCGGAAGTCAATGCCCTAAACTTTCAAAAGCCCCAATACCAAAACACCTTCAATCCAAGGTACAATGACCACCCAGGCTTCCGCTGGAAAGATAACCAACAACCTAGCCAACCACAGGGACAAAATCCTTACCCCCATCAGAACTACCAAAACCATAACCAGTGCCAAACCCAACCTATCCAATACCAACAACCACCGGTCCATTTTCAACAAACCATCCCACCTCCAAAATATCCCCCTGGGATAAACCAACCTACTCAAGCACCAACCCAAACTGTTCCACAAAGCCTACTAGAACAACTGTGCAAACAAATGGAGAGGATGAACTCGGAGGTATCTTCCCTAAAACAAGAACTTCAAACCATCAAAACAGGAAAGGCACCCATGCCTACTCAGGCGGTGCCATCCTCAACTTCAAGGGGAGAGTCAAGTTGTGCTCAAACAACTCATGAACAACTAAAGGCTGTGACTGTTTTAAGAAGTGGGAAATCAATTGAGAAACCTGAACAACTAATTCAGAACCCACCTGAAGATTCAAACTTGGATGATAATTCAAGTGAACCACAAGATCAAACTGAGGAAACTGATAACAATGTGAAAGAAACAACTCTTCAACAAACAACCCCACAACCTGCACCATTTCCCCAACGCATGAGGGGGAAATCCAAGCCTGAACTGAGTGAAACATTGAGGGAAATCTTCTCACAAGTCAAGTTGAACATTCCTCTTCTCGATGCAATCCAAACCATACCTTCCTACTCAAAGTACCTTAAGGACTTGTGCACTTTTAAAAGAAAATTTTCACATAAAAACCAAGTCCTTTTGGCTGCTAATGTGAGTACCACCATTCAAGGGACCATTCCTCCTAAGTTGAAAGACCCAGGTTGCCCTTACATCAATGTTGAACTAGGAGAAAGCAAAGTTGTCAAGGCCTTGTGTGACCTAGGTGCTAGTGTCAATCTCATCCCATATGCTGTGTACTGCCAGTTAGGCCTAGAAGAGCTCCAACCCACATCTGTCACACTTCAGCTTGCTGATCGTAGCATTAGGGTTCCCAAGGGGATTTTAAAGGACGTTCTGGTAAAGGTTGAAAACTTCATCTACCCTGCTGATTTCATTGTACTTGACAACCATCCAAATTTAGGAAATAAGGAACAAACCCCAATCATCCTTGGTCGTCCTTTCCTTGCAACAATCAACTCTGTTATCCGAGTCCGAAATGGGAACATGACCATCACCTTTGGGAACATGAGTCTAGACTTGAACATCTACAATGCCATCTCACAAATAGGGGATGACGAGGATATTCATGAAGTAAACATGATAGGAAGCATTGATAATGAATCCATGGAACATCAAGGAATATTTGATGAATGTTTAAGTCAGAATGAGATTGATTTCCTTTGTTCACATGAAGGAAGTTTATCTCCTTGGCTCAAATCATTTTCAAATTGCTCCTATAATGATGTCTTAGGACCAACAATCAGTGAAACCTTTCAGGAAAACACATTCATGGAGACAACTCAAACTCCCTTCCCTAACCCAGGTCAATACAATCTTGTGGCTGAAACTTCTACACATGGGGAATCAATTCAATCTGAAAATCTAGGAAACAAATTTGATCTTGATCCAATGCCCCAATATTCTGCTGAAATTCTGAAACAACCAGATCTTGAATTGAAGGAACTTCCTACCTCCCTCAAGTATGCCTTCCTAGGGGAAAATCAAACACATCCTATAGTCATATCTTCTTCTCTTGAAGCCAATCAGGAGGGGATGCTTCTAGATGTCCTTAGGAAACACAAGAAAGCCATTGGTTGGACCCTGTCTGATATTCCTGGGATTAGCCCACTTATTGGAACTCATAGGATTACTCTTGAATCTGAATCCAAACCATGTCGTCAACCTCAGAGGAGACTCAATCCAAATCTTATGGATGTGGTAAGGAAAGAACTTCTTAAGTTGTTGAAAGCTGGTATCATCTACCCCATAGCTGAGAGTGAGTGGGTAAGCCCAATTCAAGTTGTCCCAAAGAAAGCTGGAATCACTGTGATCACTAATAAGGATGGGGAAATTCTTCCAACTAGGGTGAGTAGTGGCTGGAGAGTCTGTATTGACTATAGGAAGCTCAACTCTTGTACCAAGAAGGACCATTTTCCCTTTCCCTTTATTGATCAAGTCCTCGAGCGAGTGGCGGGTCATCAATTCTATTGCTTCCTAGATGGGTACTCAGGTTACAATCAAATTGAGGTCTCCCTAGAGGATCAAGGGAAGACTACATTCACATGTCCTTTCGGTACCTTTGCCTTTAAACGCATGCCGTTCGGGTTATGCAATGCCCCTGGAACCTTCCAGCGGTGCATGATGGGAATCTTCTCAGACATGGTAGGGGATTTTCTTGAGGTCTTCATGGATGACTTCTCTGTGTTTGGGGATACCTTTGAGGGATGTCTGCAGAATGTGGATAGAGTCTTGTCAAGATGTGAAGAAAAAAATCTGGTCCTAAACTGGGAAAAATGCCATTTCATGGTTAAAGAGGGACTTGTTCTAGGCCATCTGGTCTCGAGTAGGGGGATTGAAGTTGATAAAGCAAAGGTTGACATCATTCGTCACCTTCCATCACCCAGAACTGTTAAGGAAGTGAGGTCCTTCTTAGGACATGCTGGTTTCTATAGAAGATTCATTAAGGACTTTAGTTCAATCTCTCGCCCTCTTTGTGCTCTCCTAGTAAAGGATGCTCCATTTGTTTGGACAGAAAGCTGTGAGGGTTCATTTTCAACCCTTAAATCCGCTCTCACCTCTCCTCCCATTATGAAATCTCCAAACTGGGACCTTCCTTTCGAACTCATGTGTGATGCCAGTGACTTTGCTGTAGGAGCTGTGTTAGGACAACGGTGTGATAAAACTCCATATGTCATTTCTTATGCAAGCAAATCCTTAAATGATGCCCAAATCAATTACACCACCACTGAAAAGGAGTTACTTGCTGTTGTGTTTGCCTTAGAGAAATTCAGGTCCTACCTCTTAGGATCACCCATCATTGTATTCACCGACCATTCAGCTCTAAAATATCTCTTCCAAAAACAAGATGCAAAGGCTAGATTGATTAGGTGGGTCCTTCTTCTTCAAGAGTTCGATTTAACCATTAAGGATAAAAAAGGTGTCGAGAATGTTGTAGCTGATCACCTCTCTAGGTTGGAATTCAAGGACAAATCACATCACCTTTCTGTGTCTGATTCATTTCCCGATGAGAACCTCTATTCTGTGAGTGACTGCCCTTGGTATGCTGACATAGCCAACTTCTTAGTTTCAGGGGTCATTCCAAAATTCTTAGGGACCCAAGCTAGAAGAAAATTTCTTTCTGATGTCAAGCATTATGTGTTTGATGATCCATACCTATATAAGTTATGTCCTGACCTAGTCATTAGGAGGTGTGTTCCAGAATCCGAACAAGAGTCCATCCTTAAATTCTGTCACAGTGAGGCATGTGGAGGTCACTTTTCCTCTAAGAAAACATCTGCTAAGATTATTCAATGTGGTCTTTTCTGGCCCACCCTTTCAAGGGACTCCTACACATATTGTCAAAGCTGTCCTAGGTGTCAACAAGTAGGGTCCATCACAAAAAGGAATCAAATGCCACTCACTCCTATCTTAGTGGTTGAAATCTTTGACTGTTGGGGAATTGATTTCATGGGTCCCTTCCCAAACTCTCGGGGATACCTCTACATACTCTTGGCTGTCGATTATGTCTCAAAATGGGTTGAGGCCATTCCTACAAAATCCAATGACCATCAAACTGTGATTAGATTCCTTAAAGAAAACATCTTCTCTAGATTTGGGATTCCTAGGGCTATCATTAGTGATCGTGGAACTCATTTCTGCAATCGCCCATTCTCATCGCTCATGGAGAAGTATGGAATTTCTCACAAAGTGTCCACTGCTTACCACCCACAAACCAATGGTCAAGCTGAGTTAGCCAATCGAGAAATCAAACAAATTCTTGAGAAAACTGTTAATCCATCTAGGAAAGATTGGTCGAGCAAACTCTTAGATGCTCTTTGGGCATATCGAACAGCATTTAAAACTATCCTAGGAATGTCCCCATATAGGTTGGTTTATGGTAAAGCATGCCATTTGCCAGTGGAGATTGAGCATAAGGCCTTTTGGGCAATCAAAAAAATGAACTTTGACATTTCTTTGGCCGGAATAAAGAGGAAATTGGATCTAAACGAGCTTGAGGAACTTAGGATGGAGGCTTATGAAAATTCAAGGATCAATAAAGCTAGAGTTCAAGCCTACCAGTCTAGGAATCTTAAAACTAAACACATTGAACCAGGGAAACCTGTGCTTTTGTATAGTTCTAAACTTCATTTACACCCGGGAAAGTTGAGGTCTAGATGGTCCGGTCCATACATAGTGCATAAGGTGTACCCCCATGGGGCTGTTGAAATTCAAGATCCCACCAATGGTCAAATATTTAAAGTTAATGGTCATAGAGTCAAACCATTCATAGAACCATTCCAAAAACATGAAGTTGATGAAGACCTGAGTGAACCTACCTTTGATGAAAAAAAAAACAACAATTAATCAATAAGGGGTTTAAGTCGAGCTAACGACGTTAAACAAAGCGTTGCACGGGAGGCAACCCGTGGTTTTTATGTTTCTAATATTTCTGAATCATCTTTATTTTTCAAATAAGATTACTTAATAATTTTTATATTTAAAAATAAAAAAAATAGACTTTTGACCTGTTCTTCTATTATGAGTATGGATGGGTACGAAAGAGGAGCACCATATTCATCCGTGTCACGTGGTGTGATCCTTGAGTAATACCTTACCTAGAAATTTAAAAAGAAGACAATGTATCATCAGTTTATTTTGTTTTTATTATTCAATGGTTTAAAAAAAATATATAATAATACAAAAAAAAAGTCCACGCCATAGGCCGTGGGGCAAACCCCGTCACAACCGGCGAAGCCGCGGGGACTCGAACCCGGGACCGAAGGGAGACAGGGGCGCGCGCTTACCACTGACCTGCGGCTTCTTGTGCAACCTTATTCTATAATTTTTATATATATTCTTATATTTTACTTCCTTTATTATATAAATATATATATATATATATATTGTTTGTTTTGTTTTTTTTTGTTTTTTTCCTTTTTCCACTAGGGAACTTTGCAAGCGACATGGATATCAAAGGAACAAATTCAAGCTGCAAGAACTTCAAACTTCAACCACCAGGTGACTTCATTCCATAACCCTCATTTTCAATTTCATTTTTGAACTTTAATTCTCTACCTCTACCCCCTTCTAAATTTTCTTTTCTTTAAACACTGGGGATAGTGTTGTTTTAAGTTGGGGGGGAGATAAAATAAAAAAAAATGCTTTTGTGTCAAAAACAAAAATTGAATGATTTGAAAAAAAAAGTAAATGGAAGGAAAAATTCCTTTAACTTCGAACATGGTAATACACATTGTACACTTTGAAACTGAATATCAAATAATTTAGCATGCCCTGATTCTGATTTTAATCCTTGTATAATTTCATGAGCATAGATTTTGGAAAGTGTGGCTGTCCAATGTGATATGTCATCATTTATATTTTCATCCAAATAAAAAAATGCCACAATGCACGTCCTCTAGACTGTGGGGTACTAATTTGAATTTTTGGGGTCCCATAATAAATAGCATAGGCTGGTTTTATTTTTATGAATAATATGAGTATTCAAAAAAAAAATTAAAAAAAAAATTATTAGTAAAAAAATAAAAAATAAAAAAATAAAATAAAAATTTGCGTGTAGAGCAATGGATTGATAAAATGCGAGGCTTTCGGCACTTGGGGATCGTGACTCCAGAGTTTTCTAGCCCTGAGTTTTTCAATCTATCTCTATTTATGGTAATATGAATTTGTTTTTGATTAAGTTAACTCGAGACGATGCCCGAGTATGTGGGCTTCACTTGGTGCCCTAAGGCCTTTGAGTCTGGGAGTCATCGGCAAAGTCTTGCTACATGGGTTAATTTGATTAATTGCAATCTCAATTACTATAGCAATATTGCAAAAAACAAATCAAAAAAAAAGAGGGATGAAGAATACTCATATTAGGATTAAATGTGATTCCACCTAGCGCTTCCATGATTTCCCCCTTGAATGAAAATGAACCCTCATATCTATTGTGATTCACAACACATCATTACACCTAATTGAGTTGGATGAAGTATGATGATGGATTTGATCAAAGGAATGGGCTTGGGATTGGGATCTGCTTATGAAAATATCTCGTATTAAAATATTTTGATGGGTTTCATGATTGTTTGGTATAAGGTTTTTTGGTGATCATTGTGTATTAAAATGTTTTTAGAAAAGGGAATTTGAATTTCATTTTTTGATGAGATATATTTTGCTTGGGACTAGCAAAACTCAAGTTGGGGGGTGTGATTAGCCACTAAATGAGGCTAATATTCATTGTTAATATACCTAATTTTCATGTTCTTTGTTATTCATAAATACCATTTTAGTGCATTTTACACTTTGAACATCATTTCACATTATGATTGTAATACCTTCTTAAAATGCACTATTATGTGGTACATTTTTGAACATCATTTAAAGTACCCAATGATTCATCTGATTTTAAGGAATTGAATTATACATATTTTAATTTGATATTTTTGTAAATTGATCTACACTTAAATATGAACATGTTTGATTCAGGGATCAATGGAGAATTCATGGAGGATGATGGAGATATTTGGCAATGAAAGGAAGCAATTCTGGAGAAGGCAGATTGGACACCAGCCCAATGATGAGACTGTGGAGCCCACCATACAGGCCCAATTAATCCCTAATTTCGTGGGATGCTAGAAGACATGTACAGGAACAAATCACTCTTCAGGAGTTAATGCTAATTCGGCCTCCATGGTGGTCATTTAGGCGGCCCAAGTTAGAGATACAATTCTGGGCCAGATTCTGCGGCCCAGAAAAACAGTCCACCAATTTGATCATATCTCGGAATACACAACTCCAAATGGGCCCCAATTTTACAGGAGGTTAGTAGACATCCGGAGCTCCATTTTCTTCTTCTATGGCCCACCCTGATTCGGCCATCTAGAAGGTCATAAAAACGCGTCTGTTCGGTGGATGAAAACTGGCTGCCACCTCGGGTCAAACGTGGAAAAGTCCAAATTCCACAAGCTTTCCACCACCTATAGCCTACCAAAATTAATTAAGATGCTTTGTACTGTTGGTGGCTCGACCCAAGGCTCCCAAAATGCCTATTTAAGGCAGTTGTGGTGAAGGAGTTTAGGATCTTGGATGCTTTGTTTACTTGTAATGTTATGCTGCATTTTTGTTGCCTCAATTTTGTCTTTCACATGTAAGTTGTTCAATTCACTTTAGTTTCTTAATAAAAGTTCTTCTTCTACTCTTATTCTGTTGTTCTTAATATCACTTTGATACCGTTGGATCAAGGTGTGAATTTATTCACACCAACCCTTGTGAAATTATTCACACAACGGTGGAGTGATCATTTTATTTTTGTTGTTTTCTTTACTTCTCCATTCCTCCCTTATGAGTCTACTTTCCGCTTCCATTGAAACCATGGGATCAATGGAGGGCTAACCCACTTATGGGTTGATCCAAGGGAGTAGCAAGGGGCTGGATTGGATGTTATTTATCACCTAATTAATGTATAATCACTTCTTTAATTGGGATTTTTATTTGATGATTTTTAAACTCCATCGTCCTTGTTGAATTTAAGGCCACACACTTCAAGTACTAATACGATCCTTTACCTTGAAGTGCTCAAAACTTTGATCCTTAAAGTGTATAGGTGATTAGTATTAGAGGGTGTAGGCATTAAACCAGTAAGTGATGATGTTGTTTTATCTCCTTAAATGAACCCATCTCAAATTTAAGAAATTGAAATCATTAAAAAGAAAATACATCCAATCCACCCCGAGTGATAACCTAGGATCAACTCATTCTTTTAAATTGAATCCACTTAAATCTTTTAGATATCTTTAAAACCCATCCAAAATCAATCCAAGTTGGCCACTTCATAGCCAAAAATACATCCCTTAGGTTGTGTATCTTAGGTATCTTCTTTGGTCTCTGTGGAATCGACAACCCAAGCTACACTACAAGGACCGTTCTACCCTTCTTCTCTTGGGTAAATTTGGGCGTGAACCAATGCTCATATAAGTACATTTACCGGTAGTGAAAATTAATAAACGACTCCAGAAGAGAGAATATATTCCTACCTGGTAGTACAAATTCTTAATGCTTTGTTGTATCTAAAGTCTCAATGAGATATATGAATGGTATTCTTGAAAATGAATATCATATGGTGACAAAAGAGGTACCTTGATATGTAACAAGCATTCATAAAAGTGATTATAAAGAATTTGTTATGTACAATCGAATCAATAATGGTAAACCAGAAGTTTATTGATCTTGGGACCTCAAATATATGACAAGATGATTTAGGCCATCTGGGATCAATTATAATGAAAGATATTGATTTAAGTATACATGAGAATCGATTTATTGATAACGTAGTAGACATCCATTAGGAGGAGAATGATGAATTTATTTAATGGATGCATGTATACAAAATTATCAATGAATTTATTATCATTAAGTCATTATGAATTCCCCCTGTATGATAATTTACCCTAAGGTACCCATTTTTTAGGTAAATTATTTATATAATTAGCAGCTATTATGGAAATAAATTTCACATATACTTATGAAGAAGTATATATGGGCGCACCCACCTACCATATGATCCATCTATATGAAAGATGCATCCACTAAATGATCACATGTGTTATTTGCTGATGGTGAGTATACATTGCATGATATGCATGTTGATTAAATGAAATATTGAGTATCATGTATTATATGGTCCTGCAGAACCGTGGACAAGATGCTCACAACACTTACATGAATGTAAAGTGTTGAAAATCAATAGTCTGATTATACACACCTGAAGTGTGGTTGAACTGATTATATAAAATCATTGTTCATCATGAGTAGAAAGCAATAAATATATTTTCCCTTGAAGAGGAAAATTAATATATCGACAACATTATATCTTTTTAGATATTGTCCCTGAAGTGACACTGGTACCAGAAAAATTATGAGATCTCAATAAAATGTTGTTGATGATATATTTTCTTTGAATGCTTTTAAAACTCATTAGTGACAATGGATTTTGACAGACGTCGACATCATAATAATTGGCCAAAATTATTAAAGGAACTTATGAAATGTTCAACATATAAAGTTCTAGATTGAGTATCCAAACTATCAAGACTATTGAATATCGATGATCTTTTTATAAGAAATATTCTTCCTTGTATATTTGGATATTTATATGAATCCCAGAAGGGTTCTAAATGCCTGAAGCATATTCAAAATTATGAAATTTTCACCCAATCTGATAAATTATGAGGTGAATTGAATAAGTTGTATCCATATTAAGTTAAGGAAGAATATAAATTGAATTTATCATCCCATGGTTTGTAAGAATCATTGTATTCTTCATATTATTAAGATGTTTTGAAAAACATCTAAACTCTTGAAGAGTTTCTGAAATCATGAAATTACATGGACTGTCCTTGTATTTTGAATTGATCATTTTGAAGATGAAATATTGAATTTTGGAATGGTCTTACCCTTAATGAATAATTAAATCTCTTGCTTCCAAGAGTGATAGATTTCATACATAAGGGGTTGATGAAGAACATACTTATCCCAGAAGGATTAAATATAAATGCACATTTTATTTATCCCTAAAGGATATACTTGTACATGTGCATATGTACCTTGCAAATAACAATAAATCATATTATGATGCAAGGTATTGTTCTTCCCTATTCATTGAAATCTAAAGGGTATAAGTTATTATTATTCAAAAATTCAAAACTGAATGTTTTGGTTATGAATTGATCATGGACATTTTATGAGTTAAATGTAGTGATGATCATTATGAATGGGAGATGTAATTGTTGTACTCTTTTTCCCTTAGTCAAGTTTTTCTCACTGGGTTTTCTTGATAAGGTTTTTAACGAGCCAACACTCTGAGGACTGGATGTCATTGTACTCTTTTTTCTTAATCAAGTGTTTTCCCCTGAAGGGTTTTTCCTTGATGAGGTTTTTAATGAGGCGATAATACATCATAATAGATATCCAATGGAATGTTATAAATTATTATGGATATCTACAATTAATGGAAATTGTTGGTCTTCCCCGTGAGTTGTGATTTTTAATGAGATCATTCATTATTATCTATGGTCTTCCTCTCATGTTCTGAAGACACAATTAAATAATAATATTAATTGATGTCCTGAAGACACAACTAAATGATATAATAAGGGGGAGTTGGGAATGCTACACTATTTTTCTCTTCATCAGGTTTTTTCCCACTGGGTTTTCCTGATAAGGTTTTTAATGAGGTAGCATGACATGGAATTCATTTATTTTGGTTTCACTTATTTTTCCCACAGGGTTTTTTATAAGTGAAGATTAAATAATGTTCAATGAAATTATGACATCCAAGGGGGAGTGTTATGAAATATTATTAAAGGATGTCATAATTATGATAATAATGATGACACCTCAATTCTCAATTAATTCCCCTCTTAATAACCAACCTTAAATATTATCAAACCATTGGTATTCTAGTCGTTGGATTAAATATTATAGGGATTAATTTGAACCGTTGGATTAGATCTCATGTACTCTATAAATATGGTGATATATTAATAAAATGGTATGGACATTTAGTTGTACATTGTGTTCTCTCCTTGTATTTCTTTTGTATTTGTATTTCCATTTGTTATTATTATCGTCATATGCAAATACGACATCCGATTTCTCAACGATGTGTTTCACCTACGATCAATCTTATATTTCCGGTTTCGAAATGTTTCACGGTTTCAATCGTCGTTCGATCAATTTCACAACAAAACCTTTTATTTTTCGACATGGGAGGACTTGGTGAAAACAAAAAAAAATCGAGGGTGGACCAAGACCCGGGCAGCGCCCCTTCTCCACCTGGTTCGCGGCACCCCCTTCCCTCCCTTTCGATCGAACCTCCAACAGGCGGATCCCCTCTCCCTCAACCGAACCAGCAGTGTCGACTCCCTCTCTCTCCTCTCGTCCGGGCAGCACAGCAGATCGCCGCTGCCGCCGACCTGGGTCCCCCAGACGCCTTCCGCAGAACGGGACCCCACCAGCTCCTCATGCCACCGGATGCCGCCGCTGCCCAGATCTGGGTTTCGTGGCCGCCTCACCTTCACCTAAGCCAGATCCCACCTAGATCTGGCTAGACGTCGTCACCTCCAACCGAACCGGGGTCCTCGCCTGCCTCTCCGTGGGACCCCACCACTGGTCGCCTCCGACCCGCGAGCTAGAGTCGCCCCGCTATCCAGTCGGACCGCGTTTCACACCCATCCACTATGATTCATCGAAGCCGACCACATTTTCCGGTCCTGTCGTCGTGCCCAGCCCCGCTGTCGTCCGAAGTCCAGTCGGACGCCTCCCACATGCGAGGTAACCTTGACACAGGTCTTGTCGGACCAGTTTTGTCCCGCCGAAGGGTTAGGGCAGGTCTGTCCGAGGCCCAAAACACCCCTGTATGGGGTTTGCCTAACCCAAATGACCCAGTGGGGCTACAGTCCAGTCCACAAAAGGCTGAGGTGAGGTTTTCGGATCCCAAATTATTTAAATCGAAATTAATTTGATTAATTTAATTTTAGTTTTAAATTAAATTAATTAAAATTAATTTTGGTTTTAAAATTTTAATAATATGAAATATTAATTTAATTTGAGTGTTAAATTAAATTAATAGTTTTAATTTAATTTTTGGATTTAAAACTAAATTAAAGCTGGAACCGATAAAATAAATAATTTAAATTTATTTAAATTCATTTGATTTATAGAAAATACCTCATACTGTTTAAATTTATCATAATTTAATTTTTATCGCGTAATTTTTTTATATTGGTTGGTTTTGAACTAGTGATCGACCCATGTATGTCTAGATTTTAAATTATTTATTTATTTATTTATTATGTGTAATGATTGTAATAAGTGGGTAATTAAATGGTGGTATTCTCATCATCTTGTTAACATTCAAATATGTATAAGGGCTTGTGTGTCCAATTCACTTGTTGTACATTGCACCCTTGGACCCCTTCACTTGCGCGTGAGTATATTTGTACATAGACGATAACGTTTTAAGATGCAAATCCCGCCAAGTCGAGGTGGTAATCCAGATGAGAAGTGAATACACTGGAATGGGAGTGAGCATCGTTTTGAGTGAGGAGTCGACTCAGGTATGAAACCCCCTAGGTTAAGATTGATCTGTTATGGATCAATCCCATGTAGATGCTCAAGACCAGTCAGGTTGAATTATTTCGTGTATGCATTGTTTGTTATTTTATGAAAGTGCATGATTATTGTGTGATTACATAAAATAATAAACACGATAAAATGTATAGAACTTCAACATAAGTTTTTCTATTGCATGTTCAGTTGTAAGAGAGACAACTTAGATTGAACATATCAAATAGAAAAGGATTACATTCGGCAAGAAATAATAAAACCCCTTAAAGATATATTAAGTCGTAATGTATTACATTGCTCGCATTTAAACAAAATCAGGTGTTTGGGGTACTCGTCAACCATAGTTGAGAGTGCTTCCTACTACCATGGAATTATCATGAGAGTATTGGGATGACTTAACTAAAGTGGGTAGTCAAGGATTAACCATAGCTAACTTGTTATCACTTTAGAGTCAAATAGTTGAGGGAATCAAGTTACGATTCTAATAAGCTGAGACTTTACTCAACAGATCAAGGAACCATTAGTTAAAGCGGTTGACCAGCCTAGATCGTACCTTGAAACTCTCTGAGAAGTGGCGTAGCCATAGATTGTAGACTATGAGGGGAGGTTTCAAGAATCTTTGCCACTAGAATACTCAAGCGACATAGTATTATGGGTCAAATAGTGAGGGCTATTATGGTTCGATAAAATAGTGGGAGAAATTTAAATGATATAATAATTAATTAATCATAAATGTCTGAAAGGTAATCAAGATAAAGTACTAGCTGCTGAAATTTATTTGTCGTAGATCTAAAATGGAAACCACCAACACCACAAGTACACTATCACCATGATCAATTTTGGATAAAAAATATCTCGATCATCCATAACTTTCGGGAGTGGCATAGGCACTTGTGCATAGTACTATGCCAAGAAATGAAGCTTTATGTGATGGAATCCTTAGTTCCTACTGAGCCTCATCAGGGAGCAATCAAGACAGATAAAGAAAAATGGAAAAATCATATAGATGATACACTAGATGTTCAGTGTATCATGTTGTCATCCATGTCCAGTCAATTGTGGAAAATAAATGAGGACGAGGATGCATAATGTTGACTCATCTCCAAGAATTATATCAGGAGAGCACAAGGCTATAAAGGTATGAGATTTCCAATTCCCTTTATAGGTACAGGCTAGCAGAAGGAAATCAAGCAGGACCTCATGTACTCAAGATGATTGGGTACATTGAGAGGCTTGAAGCCCTTGGGTTCAAATTGAACCAATAACTAGCAACAGATCTCACTACTGGAAATGAAAGGTATACCAACGGTTTTCAACCGTAGCTAAGTAAGTCATGACAATAGACATATACCAACGGTTTCAAAGAAACTGTTGGTATATGTGAATAAATCTACACTATACCAACAGTTTTATGTAAACCGTTGGTATAGAGGTGAGATATCCCAATTACCAACGGTTCTCTTAGAACTGTTGGTAAAAAGTCCATACATAACCTATACCAACGGTTTAAAACTGTTGGCATAAGCTTAGCTCTACAATTCACACAGCAGCCTGCTGCTCTGTGTGCTGCTTTGTGAATTGTACAGCGGTAAATGCAGAATCACAAAATAAGGATACATAATACAATAATCAATTATGAATACAATACATTAAAAACTAAATGCGTAATTATATGTGATACAGAATAAAGAATACATACAAATTTTCATTTTGTATAACACATACACGATTGAGTTCAGAAATTAGAAGCTAATAACCCAAAATAAAGAAATGAATAAATGAATTCAACCAAACACAAATATAATGTCTCATGGTTTGGGGCGGGTGTCTTTGAACTTAGTGATGATGATAATGGGCGTGTATCAATGAGCTTGTGTGACTTAGGGAATATAGTTGTCCTTGACGTATTAAATGTCATGTGTTTTAGAGTAGGGGTAGGAGTTCCTCACATGAGAAGTGGATTGTGTGAGGCTGGACCATGGATCGTTGTGCTAAAGTATCAACACAATCTGAATACGTTTGGTCAATTTTTCGTATGCCAGCTGTTTTTACTTAAAATGATGTTCATTTTAAACAAAAGAGAGACAGTTAGAGTGATACCGTCCACACCGTGCCTCGGATTGAGGCGGGGTTGACTCGTACACGTCAAATATGACCCATGGATCGTTGTCCTAAAGTATCAACACAAACCGAATGCGTTTAGTTGGTTTTCCGTATTCCAGTTATTGTTTTCACTTAAAATGTTGTCCATTTCAAATAAAAGTGAGACACTTTGAGTGGTACCGGACACACCGGGCCTCGGATTGAGGCTCGGTTGACTCGTAGACGTCATAAATGACTCATGGATCATTGTTCTAAAGTATCAACACAATCCGAATACGTTTGGTCGATTTTCCGTATGTCGATTGTTTTTACTTATAACAGTGTCCATTTTAAACAAAAGAGACACTTAAGAGTGTTATCGGCCACACCGTGCCTCGGATTGAGGCGAGGTTGATTCGTACATGTCACAAATGACGCATGGATCGTTGTCCTAATGTATCAACACAATCCTAATGTGTTTGGTCGGTTTTCTGTATGCCGGTTGTTGTTTTCATTTAAAATGTTGATCATTTCAAATAAAGGTGAGACACTTTGAGTGGTACTGGGCACACCGCACCTCAGATTGAGGCGGAGTTGACTCGTACATGTCACAAATGACCCATGTATCATTTTCCTAAAGTATCAACACAATCCGAATGCGTTTGGTCAGTTTTCCGTATGACAGTTGTTGTTTTCATTTAAAATGTTGATCATTTCAAATAAATGTGTGACACTTTGAGTGGTACCAGGCACACCACGCCTCGGATTGAGGCGGGGTTGACTCGTACACGTCACATATGACCTATGGATCGTTTTCCTAAAGTATCAACACAAATCGAATGTGTTTGGTTGGTTTTTCGTATGCCAGTTGTTGTTTTCACTCAAAATGTTGTCCATTTCAAATAAAAGTGAGACACTTTGAGTGGTACCGGCCACACTAGGCTTCAGATTGAGGCTCGATTGACTCGCACATGTCATAGATGACTCATGGATCGTTGTGCTAAAATATCAACACAATCCAAATATGTTTGGTCAATTTTCCGTATGTCAATTGTTTTACTTCAAATAGTGTCCATTTTAAACAAAAGAGAGACACTTAGAGTGATAGCAGCCACACCATGCCTCGGATTGAGGCGGGGTTGACTCGTACACGTCACAAATGACTCATGGATCATTGTTCTAATGTATCAACACAATCCGAATGTGTTTTGTCCATTTTCCGTATGCCAGTTGTTGTTTTCATTTAAAATGTTGATCATTTCAAATAAAGGTGAGACACTTTGAGTGGTACCGGGCACACCGCGCCTCGAATTGAGGCGGGGTTGACTCGTACACGTCACAAATGACCCATGTATCATTTTCCTAAATGTTGTTTCTTTTATAAGGATAACATGTGTTATGGTATGACGCATCTTAACAATGGATTATATATACTTGAACTCGAAAACCTAGTAATGACAATTAATGACAAAACCAATGAGCATGACTCATATAACACCCACCTATGGAACTTTAGGATAGGTCATGTAAATGAGAAACACTTACATAAATTACATCAAGAAGGTTATTTAAACTCAATTCAGTTAAAACCCTTGGATGTATATCGCGCTTATTTACAAGGGAAAATGACTAAAGAACCTTTTTCTGGGAAGGGAGAAAGAGCCAATGAATTACTTGAATTAATTCATACTGATGTATGTGGTCTATTTCCAAAAAGTCAAGGGGTGGGTTTTCATACTTCATTGCTTTTACCGATGACTATAGTAGGTATGGATGTATCTACTTAATGTGATATAAGTCAGATTCCTGTTGGATGTTTAAGGAATTCCAATATGAAGTATAAAACTAGCTTGGTAAGAAGATTAAGGTACTCATCTCAGACTGAGGTAGAGAGTATCTTAACCAAGATTTCATTGATCACTTGAAGGAGTGTGGGAGAGTATCTCAACTCACTCCTTATACACATAATGGAATATTGTTAGTGAAGGGGGGAATCAGACCTTGCTAGACATGGTTAGATCAATGATGAGTCAGGAAACTCTTTCATTATCCTTTTGGGGATACGCTTTGCAGACAGCGGCATATACCCTTAACCGAGTACCAATTAAATCTATAGATGGTATTCCATATGAGTTATGGTATGGAAAGAAACCCAGTCTATCACATATACGTGTGTAGGGATGTGAGGCTTTTTTCAAGACTATACCTAGTGAAAAATTAGCATCCTGAAGCATGAAGTGAATCTTTATAGGTTATCCTAAAGAAACCAAAGTATATTACCTATATATACCTTCATATAGAAAAGTGATTATGGAAAGACAAGCCACATTTCTAGAAAGGGAACACATTTCCAATGGAAATAGTGGGATCAAGATTGACTTTGATGAAGTTAATGCTCTAGATTCATAGGAGTTGGTACGGGAACAATCTCCATAGGAGACAATGGGAGATGAAGTGGTTCCCAAGACACAAGTATTGTGTAGGTATACTCAAGAGGTTAGAGAACCAGAATGTTATGGTTTTATTTTCACCGATTCAGGTGACACGTTACTCCTTGAGGATGATGAACCTCTAACCTATAAGAAAGCAGTAGAAGGAAAAGATGATTCTAAATGGAAAGATTCCATGCATTCTGAGATGGAATTCATGTACCAAAATCAAGTTTGGATTTTGGTAGACCCTCTAGCTGATGTAAAACTCATTGGGTACAAATGGGTATTTAAGAAAAAGTTGGACATAGATGGTAATGTCAATACCTATAAAGCAAGATTGGTAATGAAGGTTTTCAGACAACATCAAGCCTTAGACTATGATGAAACCTTCTCACCATTAGCAATGTTGAAATCCATCAGAATATTGCTTGCAATAAAAGCCTTCCATGATTATGAGATTTGGTAAATGGATGTCAAAACTATTTTTCTAAATGGGAAGTTGGTTGAATACATCTATATGACTCAAACCAAATGGTTTGTTAGGTCAAAGAATGCCAATAAGGTGTGCAAGCTGCAGAGATCCATTTATGGGTTGAAGTAGGCATCACGATTATGGAATGTTCATTTTGATGAGGCTATAAAAGAATTTTATTTTGTTAAAAATGAAAGCAAGACTTGTGTCTATAAGAAGGTTAATGGGAATGCTATCATTTTCCTAGTAGTATATGTTGATGACATATTAATTATGGGAAATGAAGTGAAATTATCACAGTTAGTTAAGACTTGGTTAAATGAATGCTTCTACATAAAAGAATTAGGTGAAGCATCCTACATTCTAGGGATAAAGATCTATCAAGATAGTAGGCTACTTAGTATAAGTCAAAGTACATATATTTACAAGGTAATCAAAAGGTACAATATCGAACAATCCAAGAAAGTGTTGTTTCCCATGTCACATGGTATCAATCTCTCCAAGAAAATATGTCCACAAACACAGGAAGAGATTGACATAATGAGTAGAATCCCTTATGCCTCGGTAGTGGGTTCCATCATATATGACATGTTATATACTAGGTTTGATGTATCTTTTTCTTTAAGCATGGTGTAAAGATATCAACTTAATCCGGGAGAGATGCAATGGGCAGCTCTTAAAACAATCCTGAAGTACTTGAGGTGTATAAAGGATATATTCTTGGTGTATGGAGGAGATGAGGAACTGGTAGTGAGAGGATACACTAATTCTAGTTTCTAGATAGATCATGATGACTTGAAATCGTAGTTAGGCTGCATATTTTTCCTGAATGGTGGTGTAGTGAGCTGGAGAAGCTCGAAGCAATATGTGGTCACTAATTCTACAGCATAATCTGAGTATATAGTGGCTTCTGATGCAATAAAGGAAGTAGTCTGGATATGCATATTTGTCTAAAACATTGGTGTTGTGCCTAGAAATGCAAACCATGTTCCATTTTATTGTGATAATAATGTTACAGTGGTACTTACCAAGGAGCCCAGGTCACACCAGAGGACAAATCATATACTTTAGAAGTCTCATCTCTTGAGGGATTTTACTTAGAGAGGTGAAGTTGCAGTTAGCAGAGTAGGCACAGAGGATAATGTGGCAGACCCCCGAACTAAAGCCATATCTCAGTAGAAGTATGATTCTCATGTGATAGCTAGTGGATAGAGACTTATTAGCAATTAACTCTAGTGAAAGTGGGAGTGTTGAAAATGGGTTCCCTAAACCCAACTTGTGATGTACTTTGATTACCAATACATGTATACAATTTTTTATATATGTGTGCTTATATTTACATAATAGTGTTGATACTTCTACGTCCACTATATTTATGGTAGTGTCTTTAGATTATGTGTCGTATTAAAGGGTTATAGCAGATCTCATGCTATAATGAGAACCTAGAGATACTATGAAAGTAATCTCAAAGTGATAATCTATGGTCCAGATACATCATACTGACAGGACACAAATGATGTGCGACTATCAGGTGTTGGGGGCTCATAAGCATTGAGACTTCTTATCATGAAGTTTGCACTTGATGATCTCTAGTAATTGAAATCATGAGAATAGAACCACCAATAGGAACGCCACATGTTTCGGGTGTCATTGGTTATTCCTATCTATGGACATGTGTATTGGTCTCCAGACTTGAGATCATTATTAAAAAAAATGTGTACAACCGCGAAAGCGGCACGCACGCAAGGAAGAAAATTACATGTAAATCATGAAAATCATGATAATAAAGTTGTGGAGAGGAAGTTTGTGTTGGGTACGTCATTAGTGGCATGACATTGATCGAATGATCAAGATAGGATTTGTTGTTTCCAAGTTGAGGAAGATATATCTCGAGCCTCATTGATCTGGATGGTAATACCTTCATAAATCTATGGTCATGGTAGTTGAATGTAAGTATATCTGGTTAGATCAAAAAATAAAAAAGAAATAAAAGGAAGATAACATAAGTGTGCATCCTTCTTTATGAGATATCGATGACAAAAAGATTATATTACACAGAGTGTGTTCGTAGGTTGGTAGTTGTTGTTATGACTTTTCCTTATCTCTTTAGGGGCCTTGATGGGTTGCTAGACTCTACTCTTGGTCTGTGAATATTATTTACTACTATTGAGATAAGGGCCTAGAGATTCATACACAATAGCACATTCGAGAATCTGCCATATTCTGTTGAATAGGAATATAGGACATTGTAGGTCCCACCATGAGGTCTGAGTGTTGTTCAAGTTCTATCGATCACCAATAAATAAATAAATTCATTATTATTCAATTAAATAATAATTGGGTTGAATTTATTTATTGCATGTATTTATAAGTTATTAAGTAAATATAAGGATTAATATTATATGAATGAATATTAATAAATATAATAAATATATAATCATAAAACTTATATAATTATAATAAATATATAATTATTATAATTATAAATATAATAAATATATATTTATAAGACTTATATAATTATAATAAATATATAAATATATATTTATTATATTTATAATTATAATTATATTTATAATTGTATAATTATTATAATTATTATAAATATAATAAATATATAATTGTTATAATTATATATTTATAATATATATATATATATATATATATATAATTATATAATTATATATATTATAAATATATAATTATAACAATTATATAATTATAATAAATATATAATTCTAATAACTATATAAATATAATAATTGTATAATAATTATAATTATTATAATTATATATTTATAATAATTAGAATTATTGTAATTATATAATTATCTAATAATTATAATTATTATAATTATAATTATAATTATTATAATTATAATTATAATTATAATTATATAAATATACAATTATAATAATTATAATAATTATATTTATAATTATAAATATAATAAATATATAATTATAGAATTGTTATAATTATAATAATTATATAATTACATATTTATTGTAATTATAATAAATATAATAATAATTATAAATATAATAAATATATAATTATAAGACTTATATAATTATAATAAATATATAAATATATATTTATTATATTTATAATTATAATTATATTAGCAATTGTATAATAATTATAATTATTATAATTATAATTATATAAATATAAATATATAATTATAATTATAATTATATTTATATTTATATTTATAATTATAAATATAATAAATATATAATTATAGAATTATTATAATTATAATAATTATATAATTACATATTTATTTTAATTATAATAAATATAATAATAATTATAAATATAATAAATATATAATTATAAGACTTATATAATTATAATAAATATATAAATATATATTTATTATATTTATAATTATATTTATATTTATAATTCTATAAATATTATAATTATTATAAATATAATAAATATATAATTATTATAATTTTAATAAAATATAATCATTATATTATTATATTTATTATAATTATAATTATTATAGTTAATATAGTTATATATTTATTATAATTATAATTTAAAATATAAATATATAATGATTATATTTATTATAATTATAATTATTATAGTTATTATAGTTATATATTTATTATAATTATAATAAATATATAAGTATATAATTATTGTATTTATTATAATTATAATTATATAATTATTATAGTTATATAATTATTATAATTATTGTAATTGTATATTTATTATAATTATATAATTATTATATTTATTATATTTATTATTATATATTTATTATTATATTTGTAATAATATTTTTATTATAAATATACAATTATTATAATCATATATTTATTATAATTATATATTTATCATATTTATAATTATATATTTATTATAATTATATATTTATTATAATTGTATATTTATTATAATTATTATTATATAATTATTATTATATAATTATTATAGTTATATATTTATGGTAATTGTATATTTATTATAATTATATATTTATTATATTTATAATTAAATAATTATTGTAATTATATATTTATTGTATTTATATAATTATAATAATTATATTTATTATTATTATATATTTATTATTATTATATAATTGTTATAAATATAATAAATATAATTATAAATTTATTATATTTTTTTAGTGATTATATTTATTATAAATATATTTATTATAATTATAATTCTAATTATATAAATATATAAAAGATATATAAATATATTTATTTATTTATTTATTTATTTATTTATTTATTTATAACGGGGGTTGGGGAGGGACGGTATGGACATTTAGAAAAAAAAATGTTGAGCGTCAATTCAATTGACGCTCTAGTGTAAATGGTTGAGCGCCAATTGAATTGGCGCTCAACAAACCCATTTTCCAAAATAAAAAAAAACTAAATCCTTTAAATAAAAAATAAATAAAAACGCCCTTTTAACCAAATTTGCTCTGCCACCACCCATATTTGTTTGTTTCCTTCTAAAGTTCGGGCAGCGCACCCCTAACCCAACCGTTGCCTCTTTTTTTGTCTGGTTTGTCCGCCGCCTCACTTGGATTTTCATTTTTTATGTTTTTTGTCTTGTTTGTCATTTTTTTCAAGCCTATGACATTTAGGTTTTGAAAATTTTGTGCAATTCCATAAATTGGTGTAATTAAGACCCACCACTCGGCGAGCCACCCCATTCTGGTCGGAATAGAAAATTTCATCGAAAAAACAAAAAATATTTAATTATATATATATAAACGTTATTCTATAATAGACCCTCAATCACAATTTCAATCTGATTCATATAACTTCAGATGAACACAAATTGATCATTCGATATCCGATTGAACTATTATGCTGCCCTTTAAATTAATTTATTACAAATTTAATCTCTTTTCTTAAAAAAAATTATGTGATCGCTCTGATATCAATTGAAGGTACCGAGGTGTGTAGCGAAATCAGATGGGTTGGGGGTTTATAGATTTTCACGGGCGATTGACGTTACTACGTCGTCGTTGGCAAAGCGCAAACCCAGTAAAGGGCCAAGGATCTCGGGTGACGAATTTTAAGCACAAAAACAATAAATCAAAATCACATCTTTCGATCTGAAGTCGCGCTCAACATCCGCTCGTCGTCGACGATCGTTGCTCGAATGAACCAAAGTTGATTCTCTCTAGATCATCCACACGCACTTCAAAAGTTTATGGGAGTATCGATCGTCGAATTACATGTCCTAACACAGAAATTCGACGATGCCTACAACATTCTGACGATCACTGTTATATCATTCTATCGATCCGTGAAGAAAAACTGTGATAGAGCGCTAGGAACGAGAGCTTCTCTCTCTAGGAAGCAAAGAGGAGAGAGAGACTCATAAACTCACAGTAAATAGTACAGTGCATGGGAGCATCTCCTCAATTATATAGTGAGTTAATAAAATTACCCAGAAAAGACTCCCCAACCCCTGAATATTTATTACTCGCTATATAAGTCATAAACGACATCTTATGACCAACTAAATGGATCATAAACATCATTTAAATTTTTATCACTTATCTATGATATAATAAATATATTACATGATAAAACCGAATCATTAACTCGACTCGATATTTCCACAAATATTAAACAAACTTTAAATATTAAAACAATATTCATTCGTATAATATTTTTCATGTATTCACTTAATATCTTGTGAATACACTTAATAATTAAATTCAATATCAATTATTCAAAACTCAAATAATATGAATGTATTTATTTCACAATGATCGTATATTCTTGGACAATGCATGAACCCCATGATAGCGCTCATCATGTCCTAAACTCATATTCATCATAATATGTCAAACTTTTGAATACCCTTAGTGTGTGACCCTCTGAACTCTTATAGATAACAGTGATTACTATTCACATACCAGGAGCGGAATCTAACAACTCATCAAACCCCCAAAAGAGATAAGGAGTAGTCATAGAAACGACAAACTTCCTACAAACACACGTCATGTAATACAATCTCTTTGTCTCGTGATATCTCATAAAGCAGGATGCACACTTCGTGTCATCATCCTTTCTTGCTTTATTATTTTTTGATCTTACTGGAGGACTTGTCTTTTTCTACCAAGACCATGGATTTAATGAAGATACTACAAATTCTATCTTAATTATCCAATCAATGTCATACTGTCAATGAGGCATGCAATGCAAGCTACCTCGTTGCGACTTCAATGCCATAGTTTTTTCCTTACATCAAAATACACAATCAAATAGTATACACTGATAATAATCTCAAGACAAAAAAATGTCACACTTGTTCACAGATAGGAACTATCAATGATACTTGAAACATGTGGTGTTCTTGTTGGTAGGTTAATCCTCATGATCTCATGTACTTGAGATCACCAAGTGCAAACTTTGTGATAAGAAGTTTCAATGCTCATGAACTCCCAGCACCTGATAGTCAAACATCATCTGTGTCCAGTTAGAATGATGTATCTAGGCTATAAGACATATGTTTAAGATTAATGTCATGGTATCTCGAAGTTCTCATTATAGTCTGAGAACTAGTATAACATTTTGATGTGTCGAATAATCTTAAGGACATTACCATGTAAATAGTGGACACATAAATATCAACACTATTATGTTAAATGTAAATTGTGCATAACTTGTTGTATATATGATATGGTAATTGAAAAGTACTATTAAAGTTGAGTCCAGACCGCCCACTTTTACAATAGATTCACAAATCATCATATTTAATTTAATAATAAATTTATCACATAAAAACTCATGCAATAAAAAATTAAATTAAATTAACCCAACACATACATTGGTTGATCAAACTCATGATCAATCACAACATGCAACGACTACACATTTAAACTTGATAGTATTCATTTCAATTCATTTTTATTATGATAAATTTATCTGAATTAATAAATTAATCTACTAATTAATCAATTAATTTTTTATCTTAATATTCCCTTCAAACAGTCCTTGAGACACCCTTCCTGTATTAATTTAAATAAAATAAATAATTTAAATTTAAATTTAAAATAATGAAGTACATGACATTTACGAACGAGGTCACACAACATGTAACCTCTTAGTTTAATTCATTACTGGAATTTAATATATACATGGCATGTATTGAAGGCGACACGACGTGCACCATTATTTATGCACGTGGAGTACACGACGTGTACGACGACTGTTATACGTCGTGTAGTTGTAGAAGTGCACAAATAATAATCAATAAGCATTTATATCCACACAACATGTTGAAATTCACTTGGTGTGTACATGATGTGGAGTTTCACTTATTACACAACATGTACAACCAGTTGCACACCGTGTAGTTGGGTCTCACTTTTAATTATGCCTAAAATCTTAGTGTGTACCTTGCATGAGATGTCGTGTGTTACACGATGTGTACAATCAACTACACATTGTATACTCTACACATGATCATGTCTCTCGACTGGCAATTAATACACGGTGTGTAATGACGCCATGTAGTTGATCACACGGCATGTTGCGATTTATATGAGCAAACTGTGTGGGGTTACACGACTTGGGCACCAGCTACATGTCGTGTAATCCCTATCAAACTGCATCCCAAGATGATAGTTGGTACACAACACATGATGACATCGTGTACCAATCCACACAGCGTGTCATGATTGTCATGGCTCGTGCCTTGTGTGGTTGAACGAGGGTACACAACGTGTAACATATCGTTACAAGTGTATCGGTGCCATGCACCCAGTGACCCTGGCACCTACAGATAGGATCTTCAAGCATTCTTCATGTGTTCTTAGCCTATTCATGGTCATACGAATTCAGTTGAATGTGTTATCTTGACTTTTGGATTAAGAATAAAAAATTGAAAACGAAAACCAACAAACGAAAACAAAAAAACGATCAAACAAGTAATAAATAATTTTAAATTATAACGTGACTACTCTGATACCATTTGAGGTTTCGAGACGCAATAGAAGCAATGGATTGGTGCTCAACAATGGTTTTTCATTGGTTTCAACAGATAATATCTGAAAAAAGTAAATCCGAAAAAAACTAACAAAGGAAACCCTAGAATCTTCTAAAAAGGATCTTTCACATTTAATTCATAATTAATTTAAAACAAGAATTACCTTGAACAAGATAATTCTTTTGATCAATTCTTATACCGCTCTTTTCATGTCTTCGTTGTGGTTGAAAATCCAAATGTGGATTCCTCTAGTTGTATCAACACACGCTCCGTGAATCTCTGAACATTGCTCTTGGTATTTCAAGTGCTAACATGGAGGAACCTAACCCTTTGTGTTGTTCTTCAGCGATCGCATCAAAGAATATCTCTTATTCTTGAAAGGAAGGGGGGATTTCTCTCTAGGGTTTGAGAGAATTTATTGAGTCACTATGTCGTGCGCAACAATTCGTAAAACTTTAAAATGATATAAATCGGAATATATAACTAGGGTTAATCTTTGATAATTGTGGTAGGTGTTAGATTTGTGATGCTCCCAACAACAGATCTAATACCCCACAACCCGCTAACTCGTGGGCTGCACTCCACTGGGCCACTCAACTGGGTCGAGTGTCCTGGATATCTCCCATAGCCAGTTTGAGATTTATTGAAATGATATTTAATATAATATATCATTTTCGTCGAGTCCTTAACTCGACCCGTCAATCCTCGGAATTTATCAAAACCATGAATAATAAAATATTTAATTAAATAAATAAATGTTTTTTGTTCAATAAATAAATAAATATTTTTTGTTCAATAAATAAATAAATATTATATTCACTAAACTGATGAATAAATATTTATATTCATTTATTCACTAAACTGTCGAATAAATATTTATTTATTTATTACCTTGTGAATAATAAAGAGATAAAATTCAACTCACATCTTCTAAACTCGAATATCTTGTGATTGAATTTATGCAATCTACTTAACTTGAATAATAATTATTCCACAAAGTGAGAATAATATTTATCCTTAATATTAAATTTAATAGAATTTAACGAGATTCCAAATACACTTAGTATGTCATCATCATATATTCTTGATTTATCTTTCTTCGACTCTCTAAAATAAACTCGTTAGTGAACTACCATTGGCATGGATTTAATTAGACGGTTTCATTTCAATCAAAGGGTTAGAGATATCTTCTTCCATTAACTCAAAAGGAACAAATCTTTTCTTGACTTATTCAATTAATGTCACATCACTTATGATGCACTGAATGTATTTTACCCCATCACGAGCATGTCATCCCGGTTTTTATTCATACATCAAAGTATGTGATTAATGATATACATTGATATAATCACAAGTCCAAGGACCAATAGACACGTCCACAAGTAGCAATGCGAAACGGACGAGTTGAGGCGGGGCGGGCCAAACCCACACGGGCTTTAGACCGTGCGGGCTCAAGATCGCAAAAGCCCGCATATTAAACAGGCAGATTCATCAAGCCCGCCCCGCCCCGCAGCGAATACGAGTAAGCCCGCGGGCAACCCGCGTTATTATTTATTATTATTATTATATTTTTAATTATTAATATAATTAAAATGTTATGATAAATTAATATATATATATATATATGATAAAAATATAATAAAAAAACTAAAAATCCAATATATATATAATCTAAGAAAAAATGAAAAAATAAAAAAACCATGTCCGGGCGGGGGGGGGGGGGGGTAGCCGACACCTTGGCGGGGGGGGCGACCAAGGTGGGGGGAGGTGGGGTCGGGGCGACAAGGTGGGTGGAGGCGAAAGCGGGCGACATAGTGGGGTGAGGCGGAGGTGGGCGACAGAGTGGAGGAGGCGGTGGGGTCGGGGGTGACGAGGTGGGGGGAGGCGGAGCAGGTCGACGGAGTGGGGGGGGAGGCGAAGTTGGGGTCGGGGTGACAGAGTAGGGGGGGAGGCGGGGTCGGGGCGACGAGGTGATGGGAGGCGACGGCGCGCGACGAGGTGGGGGGAGGCGGTGCCAAGCGACAGAGGGGTGAGGGAGATCCAGGCAGGGGATGGATGGGGGGGGTCCGGTGCCGATAGCGAGTCAGGAGGGTGTTGTCAACGATGAACCAGTGCACCAGTGAAAGGGAAGAAGAGAGGTGGGGGTCTTTTAGTGCATCAGGTCTGGGGACGGTCGACGCATCGGGAATGGAGGGAGGTAAGCCGACGCATCGGGACTGGACGGTCGGACAGTCACTGCATCGGGTAGAGAGTGGTGAGGGAGCTAAGGCGACAGTCTCTAGAGTAGGGAGGTGAGCGGTCTGTCGCTGCATTGGAACAAGCTGCATGTAGGCATGCAGAATCTATGGCTCGAAATTTTAGTTGCATGCGGCGAAAAAATAGTTTATATCACATGTTTTTTTCATTTAAATTTAAAACAGCCTGATGGACATGTTATTTTAAATCAAACAATAAATTTTATTTAAGTTAATTAATATGTAAACAATATGATCTTGTAAAATATTTTACTTAAAAAACAGGCTCGCGAGCTAACCCGCACCCGCACGGGCTTACCCGCCTAAGCCCACACCCGCGCGGGCTTAGCTCGCATAGGCCCACACTCTAAACGGTCAATTTTTTTTGGCCCGTCTCGCCCCTTTCCGCCCCATATCCGCAAAACCCGCAGGCCGCGGACCCATTTTGCATTGCTATCCACAAGTAAGAACATTCAATGACGCATATTACATATGGTATTCATATTGGCGGATCTGTCCTCTTAACCTCTCTTCTTAGAGATTACTAAATGTGAAGCTCATGAAAAGAAGTCTCCATGTCTCATGCGCCTCTAATACTTGATAGTCAAACATCATATTTGTCATATCTAATACATGTTATCTAGACCATATGACAATTGTTTAAAAATATCATCATAACATTACTAAGTTCTCATTATAGCAGGGAGCAGTAATAACATTTCTAAGCAATAAATACTCCAAAAACATTATCACATTAATGTTACGTGAAAGAGCAATCATCATATGATTAGATATTTATTAATATTATAGTAATCAAAGGTAAAAAAATCAGTTGGTTCTAGAGAACCAACCCCAACAATACAATGGGGTCAGAGAAAGACGTGAGTTCAAGCTGGCCTAACCCCAAACCTTAAAAACTAAACCCTAACTCGTAAATCATAAACCTAAACCTGAAAAACATAACAAAAAAATTCTAAAACCAAGACCCAAAACCTCATATCTGAAACTCTAATCTCTAAACCCTAAAACCTAAAATCTGAAACCCAAACCCAAAAACATATTACTCATACCCTAATATCAAAATTATAAACCATATACCTTAAAACATAAATTCTCCCATTGAAATTATAAATTGAAACTCCAAAACCGAACAAAAAAATCTCAAATCCTGAACCCAAAACACTATATCCAAAACTCAAATACCTGAACTCTAAAAACTAAAAGTTAACCCCTAAAATCATTATTAGATGATTAATTAACAGCTCATGTTCTGCATGGAGACAAATAATCATCCAACATCTTATTTATAACAGCACACAACAGTCATCCAAAACTTGCAATCAAATCTTCTGTTACGCATTTTTTTCATCAAAATTGTACGCATTGAATCAACCAAACTTGTAATCGGAAAAATGTTAAATGTTCTTAATCTAAGAATTAAATAGCTCGGCGACATTAGAAGACACTTCACAATGATGCGTACCAGAGAAATATGTATTAGCTAACTTCACAAATGGAATACTAACAAGAAATGATTCGATGTTTTTAGCACCTTGGAAAATTAATTCATCTAGTCCATAGGAAAAATATCCACCGGTAGAATATGCACAATCCCAAAACTAAGAGATACCAGACTCCACAGGAATCAGTTTTCATTTCTCACAATTTCTCCTTTAAAATAGACCTTAAATGTACTGAAACAATCCATGATAATGTTTTGAGAAAATAGAATTAGTACTTTACACCAAAACTAAGTTCTGATAAGAAATAAGCGAACTGTATAATCATCCCTAATAAAAAAAATCATATGTTATTGCAAAAGAATATTTGTTATTTTCATGTTCGGAATCGAACTCCGGATGGAATTGGAAACAGTTCTGAAATAAAATAAAAGTCAAGAAAAATCTAAATAAAAATAAAAATAACAAATATTCTCTAATATTTAAACAATAAGCATACAAAACAACACAAGAACAACAAACATACGTTATTCACAACAGTAGAAACAACAACTAACAAATGATCTTTAAGCATTTCTTTAAAAAATATCTCATCAAGAACCACGTATACAAACTTCAAAAGAAAAAAAAGGATTTAACTTAAGCATTGCCAATATAAAATCACAACTCGACAAATGAGTTCTATTGCCTAATACTTCCCTTCCGTATCTTTTGATAAAATCAACATGATGAATCATAGGATTTAATCTATCATGTTCAAAAATCAATCCACCAATAATACCACTAAACAAATGAGATCGCTTTAGAAATCCATATTCACACCCACATGAATGAATATTATTAAGATCTTTGATAGAGAAATATAAAGACTACTAATGGTATATATATATATATACCGTTTAGAAATCCATATTCACACCCACATGAATGAATATTATTAAGATCTTTGATAGAGAAATATAAAGACTACTAATGGTATATATATATATATACCGTTTCTTATTATAGCGTTCTACAAATCCAATGTTAAACCCTATTTTCTATTATTTTGAGTATTCCTAATCTATAAAAGTAGGTCTCCGTCTCACCTTGAGGTAAAGAGATTTCTTTTCTACATGGTATGAGAGGGAACATAATCTCGAGCCCTCCCTCTTTTAGATATTTTTTTTCTCTCCTCTCGGCTT
This sequence comes from Viscum album, assembly GCA_963277665.1. Classification (NCBI taxonomy): domain Eukaryota; kingdom Viridiplantae; phylum Streptophyta; class Magnoliopsida; order Santalales; family Viscaceae; genus Viscum; species Viscum album. Next base: position 1,409,167,313 of record OY728130.1, read on the forward strand.
TGCCCTACGTGGCACCCCTCCTCTCAGGTCTGCCCTACGTGACGACCCCTCGGCTCTGCCCTATGTCCCCCCCCCCGACGGCTCCCTCCTGCAGCTCCCTCCGGCGTCGACCCAGTGTCACCCCTCCGTCGCGACGCCTCCTTGCGCCCCTTCGGCGACTCGCAACTCCCCTCCCTCGCGACGACACCCCGCCCTCCGCCTTTGCGCGTCTCGCGGCCCTCCCTCGCGGCTCCTTCTCGGGCTCTCTCCCGGCGATCCCGACAACGAAGGACCAACCCTCCCTTCTAGGCGGCATCCCGGTGTTCTCTCGGTTCTCCCTTCCAGGCGGCATCCCAGCGGCGTCCCTCCCGACACGGCACCCGACCTCCCCGTCCAGGCGCGATCGGCCCCGCTCTCGGCGGATTCCTGGTCCCCTACCTTCCACGTCGGCCCCTCCAGCAGTCGGCCCCTCCCGGCGCATCCATCCTCGAGGTCACTTTTGTCCAGACGCGGCTCCAGGCAAACCGCTGCCCCAGTCTGACTTCTCTCCCAACGACCTCCTGGTTTCCACCGACTCCACCCCTCCCTGCGGTATCCTCTAGAACGACCGACCCTCCCTTCCAAGCGGCGTCCTGGCATCCTCTCGGGTCTTCCTACGTGCGGCTTGCACCGAATCCTTCCTCCCGCTGTCCGCTGCACCTCGCGGCTCCAGACGCTGCCCACAACTACGGCTTCCCGACTTCCACTGGCCCCGCCTTCTACCCACCGCACATCATGACATCCCGCTCCTCCTGACCTCTTCGGCGGCTATCCCACGCCTCCATGGCAGCCTCTTCGGCTCTGCCCCAGATGATCACCGCCTCCACCCGCCTCGTCGATGAGCGACTCGACGCCACCAACTTCTCCATCTGGCGGAAGACTGTGTTGATGCCCCTGACAGGAATGGACCTGGATTCTCACCTGGAGGATCCTCCACCGGCATCGACTGATCCCGACCATCGTCAATGGAAGCTTGCTGATAGCAAGATCTTCACATTGCTGGTCAACTCCATGGATCGCTCAGTAAAGGATGTCACCCGGACCGCAAATACCGTCAAGTAACTCTAGGATTCCTTGCACATCATGTATTTTGAGACCATGGCTCGGGTCTCTGATGTTCTTTAGTGATTGTCGCTTATTCGCCCGCAGGATCGACCCTTCACGGCCTATTTCATGGAATGGAAAGGTCTTCGCGATGAGTTGAGTTGTGGCTCGTACCCCAAACATTGGCGGCCGCTCAGACCCAGAGGGACCAACTTTGCATCTTCAATCTTCTCAATGGCCTCGCCCCTAAGTATGCCACGACACCTACTGAGATGCTCGTCAGCTCTGCTACGCTGGATATACCACAGGTCTATCATCGCCTGGGCAAGTCCCAACGAGCTCTTCCCCCGACCACCCCCATCATCGACCACTCAACTCTCGTCGGTCGTGGCGGTGGTCACTCCTCGAGCACTCGTGGCCATGGTCGTGTGGAGGGTCGTCCACGTCCCCTCTGTCAAACACTGTGGCAAACTCAACCACCTGATCGACCGATGTTGGGTTCTTCATGGACGGCCATCTCAGCACCCGCGGCGGGGTCAGACAGCGATCCAGGAGGTTTCCTCGCCAGTCGCCACTCTTCCACCATATCTGGACCTGTCTATGGCGGACATTCGGCTGAGTCATGATCCTCATACCCCCGCAGGACCCGGTCCATCTTCGGCTTCTCTAACCCATTCAGCTGGTTCCGCCGCTTTCGTCGGTCGTCGCTCCCCTGCCTGGATGCTCAACTCAGGTGTCTCCGACCACCTCACCGGTGATGTTGGTATGTTGATCTCCTACTGTCCTTATACCGGTCCATTAGCCATCACTGTCGCAGATGGCTACACTATCCTCATTGCGGGCTTCGGTGCATGCTCCATGACTTCATCAATTCATCTGCTCTCTGTGACACATGTGCCCCACAGTCCCTTTAATCTTCTTTCCATCAATAAGCTCACAAAAGATTATAACTGTGCTGCCATATTTACTTCCTCTGTTGTATTTCAGAAGCAGACTACAAATCGAGAACTTGGTAGAGGCCAGCTTCAGGACGGGGTCTACATGTTCGATGGACCAACACCCGTCGTCTGCACGTCTGTCTCTGCTCGCGCCTTGGATCTTCATTCCCGGTTGGGACACCCCCCCCCCGCCTCCACCATTCATCAGATTTTAGTCAGCATATTTCTTTTCATTGTGAGTCTTGTACATTTGCGAAACATCATCGCACTTCATACATTTCTCGAGTGGACAATGGGTGTGCGTACCTCTCCACTCCTTTTCGACACTTTCTCTAGGCGAAAGGCATCATTCATCAGACCTTCTGTCCCGATACACCCTAGCAGAATGGAGTGGCCGAGCGGAAACACTGACATATTCTGAAGACTGCTCGAACCCTCCTCTTCCACCGATAGATGCCTCTGCATTTTTGGGGAGATGCGATACTCACCGCTACCTACCTTGTAAACCGACTTTCTTTTCGAGCTCTGTTCTCTTCTCTCCCTCCTCACTCTCATCCGATTCGAGTGTTTGGATGCCTCTATTATGTTTGAGACACGCATCTCGGCCTGTCCAAACTCTCTCAAAATCCCTCCAGTGCATATTCCTTGACTATTTTCCGCACTCAGCGCGGATTATCGTTGTTACTCACCGGACCTCCGAAGGTATGTCATCTCTGTTGACGTCTCATTTGTTGAGAGCTCTCCGTTCTCTCTTCCCTCTCCTCATCCTGACTCTGTCATACATGATTGTCTTCCTCTCATCATCCACCCTCCTCCGGTGTCTCCCCCTGCTGGTGACACCCATTTTGGTAGGGTCTACTCGCGTCGTCCATCAACTGTATCCTCTGTCCCGGCCAATGACACCGTCGTCCCCGCTTCGTTCAATGCTCTTGCCCTAGAGGACTTGTTCATTGCCCTCCGAAAAGATACTCGCTCTTGCCAGAGTACTCCTCTATTTGTATCTTCCTACAGAGGTATGTCGGCTCTGGAGACAGTATTTATTCCTCGCATAGTGGGTGATGCAAAATCTCACCCGGGATGGCTAGCCGCAATGCGGAATGAGTTGCAGGCTCTGGAAGAAAATCATACTTGGGATCTTGTCCCCCTTCCAGCAAGCAAACAGGCGGTTGGCATCAAATGGATTTATACAGTCACGCTGAATTCCGATGGCACTCTCCATCGACTCAAAGCCCGCTTTGTGGCCAAGGGCTTTGCACAGACTTACGGTATTGACTATTTTGATACCTTTTCTCCAGTTGTCAAGATGACCTCCGTTCGGTTATTCATCTCTCTAACGGCTCATCATCGTTGGCATCTTCATCAACTGGATGTCAAAAATGCCTTCCTCCATGGATTTCTTGAGAAAGAGGTTTATCTGCAACAGCCCCCCAGTTTTTGTGTCTCCAGCGCTGAGTCTCAAGTCTGTCAACTCTGCCGCTCTCTTTACGACCTCAAGCAGTCTCTTCGTGCTTGGTTCAGCCGCTTCAGCACTGTCGTCACCGACTTTGGGCTCTCTCGCAGCATGAAGAACCACATTGTGTTCTACAAGACGACCTCTGCTGGCTACATTTTGTTGGTCGTTTATGTGGATGATATCATCATCACCGGCAGCGACTATGATGGTATCACCTACCTCAAGGGGCATCTTCACCAGCACTTCCACACTACGGATCTCAGCCCTCTCACATACTTCTTAGGCATCGAGTTATCCTATTCTTCGGACACCATTTCCCTTTGCCAACGGAAATATGCATTGGATATTCTACAGGATGCTGGGATGACACAGGCCACTGCTGTAGACACTCCTCTGGAGCCTGAGGAACGGTCTCTTTATGACTCCTCAGAACCGAATTCGCATCCAGAGCGGTACCGTCGACTGGTGGGCAAACTCAATTATTTCACCATGACTCATCCCGACATTGTCTGCGTTGTTGGCAAAGTGAGTCAATTTATGGAGCATCCGACTACCTCTCATTGGAATGTTGTCCTCCGCATCGCCAAATACATCAAGCGAGATCATGCTTATGGTCTTCGCTACTCTCAACATGCTCATCTGAATATTGAGGTCTTTTGTGATGCTGATTATGCTGGTTGCTTTACTACTCGGAGATCTACTTTTGGCAGGCAACCTCATCTCCTGGCGCAGCAAAAACAGACAGTCGTCTCCCGCTCCAGTGCGGAATCCGAGTGTTGTGTCATGACCACCTTCACCACGGAAATCATTTGACTTCGACATCTCTTCCAGGAGTTTGGTTTTCCTCCGCAGATATCTGCTCACATCTGGTGTGACAATCAGGCAGCCGCCAAGATAGTTTCGAATCTCGTCTTCCATGACCGCATGAAACATATTGAGGTGGACTGTCACTTTCTTCGCCACCACCTGGAGCATGATCACGTCAGCTTTAGCCACATCCCAACGGCAGACCAGCATGCTAACATCTTCACCAAAGGCCTCCTAGGGGCTCGTCTAGCCTCACTCAGTTCCAAGTTGGGCATCCACAGCATCTGCGGCCTAACTTTAAGGGGAGTATATCTGGTCTTGTATGATGTAATCTTTCATTTTTGTGGGACTCGTTGTCCAAGCTGGGCATGTCCAGCTTGAGAGGGAGTGTTAAACCATATTTTCTATTATTCTGGGTATTTCTGAATCCCTAATCGAAATACTCCTATATGTATTATGTATTCTCAATTTATAAAAGTAGGCATCCGCGTCACCTTAACTATGGAGATTTCCTTTCTACATCCAAAATTTAAAATTTCATAAAAAAAATACAGCATGCTGATAAATACTTTATCAAAAATAGATTTATCAACGGATCAATAAATTTTATTATAATTATTATATATTCATCATAATCAAATTTTATAAGATGGAAATAAAATTTAAATAACTGTAAAAAACTCAGTTTGTCAATGTAAAAGCATAGAAAATCAGTACAACATAATTCAATAACGTCTGCTTGAGCAGATTCACAAATAACACAAACAATTCTCTCGAAAAAAATTTCCCGGGGAATACAAATGGGGGAAAACAAAATTCACCTGGAACCACAGAAAACCAATCCTCCGCAGCTGCCATTTGCACAAGATTCATTCTCTGGGCAGAAGATGAACATATTTGCCAACAATGGCGAATCTTGAGCTTGAAATTATCTGTACCGAAACATAGGATCAAAATCAAACATGACACAGAATACCTAACGAAATCAACAAATTGCATTGCTGACCTTTTTCTCAAGCAATTCACCAAACTGACTGCTATCTTCATTCACCCCAGAATCCTTTAGCGTTTTCAGTAAAACTTTCCTCAGTTTCTTCATTTTCAGTTTCCCATCTGGATTCTACATCACATAAACCAAGAACAAATTTAAAAACCCTAGACATCTTCATTTTCATGTTCATGTTTCTTGCACTGTAGGGTTTGCACTATTTTAGTTTCATTTCATTTGGGGCGGGCAATTTGGGAATAATGCTTTCCGAATCACAGTTTCCTTGAACCAAACAGGGCATAAACAAAATAAATAAAACAGCAAACAGGGATATGAGCATTAAGAACATACAGATTTCAGGGCAGAGGCTGTCAATTCCTTCCATCTGATCTTTTTCTTTTCTTCTTTACAGCTTTCCACCACCATGCTTTCCCCAGGCTCACTGTATCTGCCTTTCTTTGCTTGGACCTCTGTTTCATCTGCTACAGCCTTTACATTTAATGCCACTTCTCCATTGTCGGATCCACCCAAGGGATTCTCGGCATTACGTTTTTTATTTTTCTTGGGCTTGTTTCCGTTTGTCTCTTCAGAGTTCTTTTGCACATCAGCAACTTCAAGAGGATTCCGGTCCTTCAGTTCCCCATCTTGGTTGCTAGGGTATTCATCCTTCTCAGCAGCTCCATTGGCAATATTAGTATCCGCAGAGGGCACTTCATTTAGCTTAGGATGTTGTTTGGCAGCATGAGCCCGGGCTTTAGCCCTGTGTTTCTTCCCTTCAGCATGAAGTAAAAGTGTCTGCCTGCTAGTAGCCAAGGTTTTACAGATACTGTAGAGTGCACAAATTTACAAACTCAGTCCTTGATGTTCCCCAAAATGAAAATATTCTTGGCCAGCCAAACATGAGAAATGAATGAACAAGCGAATGGAAAAACAAGTGATATTTCATATGCTTGAGCTCGTGGCTAAAAAAAGCACACCGTTGGACCATTTGGGTTGGGCCTGAGCCCAATGGCATCTCTTTAAAGTCATGTATTTAGACCCCCACATCATATTTATTTCATGCTGTATCTTTTTGATCCATCTATAAACAAATTGTTCCGGCTATTATTAAGGTATGGAATTTCATCCTACAAGGCATCATAGACCAATAATCTATTTTTTCATCATCTCTCAGCTCCAATCCTACCCACCAATCCTCCTACAGCGCCTCCCAGCCAGGCGCTTCGGATCTGCCCCAGTCGCTCTCTCGACACGATCTGCCTCTGGAGCCATCCCTCGACAATCCATCCATGTCCAGCAGCTGCCTATCTCACACACAGTCATCCTGCCTCATCAAATCTAACGTTTCAACACAGATTTCAGTGTCACATCGCATGATGCTCATGCATGCCTCAATGCTGCCCAACTATGCCAGTATTATTTTTCCAGCTCTGGTTCTGCAGTGATTGTCCGTCTGTTCCAGACATCCCTTCTTACGGCAGATACTTCGACTACTATTTCCTCAGTTCTTCCACAATTGGTCACTGTTTTCATGCTGCCAATTTTTCTGTTTGGCGTAAGACACACTTACGCCCCTCACTAGTATGGACCTCAATTCATATCTTACAGACAACCACTAGCATCTGATAAAAACTACAAGGTATGGAAACTTGTTGATGGCAACATTTTGGCCTTGCTAGTTAATTATATGGAAAGGTCGGTACAGGTGTTTTTATCCAAATATTTTTAAATAATATGTTTAGTTTTGGGCTTTCTGACAATTTCTAGACTTATATTTGCTAGAATTATCCATTAAAAATATTTTTTTAAAACAATGTATATGTTTATAACATAGAGTTGATTTAATCGAAGGTTGAGTAATGTTCCTTATTTTATCTAATTTTTTTAATGATAATATGCTTTAAAGATGGAGATTTATATTAGTTTTATGAATTTATAATGATATTTATTATTATAATAATCTTAAGAGAATAGTATAAAAAGAAAATGTGATTTTCAGTTTAAAAAGAAATATAGGTTCTAAAAAATATATTATTTTAATATATTATTGTTGAACCCATTTAATTGTATTTCCGGGTAAAGGGTATTTTCCGAGTCTCACATTGGATTATTCCAACTTCTAATTCTTTTCATCCATCCATAAAAGAATGTCTTCACCTCTCTTTGAGGTAAGGAGAATTCACCAATCCACGTGGTATCAGAGGAAAACTTCCGATAATTCCTTTTTTTTCTATTCTCATTCGTCGCGCTCATTCCTCCGGACAAAACCCTCCCGCCGCCTCCAACGGCGATTTCCCGACCCACCTCCTTCGACGCCCTCCCGGCTCGCCTCCTGTTGGATTGGTGTAGCCCGATCCGGTTGGGACGAAATGCTCGTGGCCCGCAATTGTCGCGGGTAGAGCTCTGCGGTGAGCTCGTAGGAAGTTGCAGGGGGCAACGCGCCCCTGCTCCGGGGGCCAAAGGCCCCCGAGCCATTTTATTTCGGAACTGTAGCATCTCTAACCACTGTAGCAGAGCTGACCCCCGACCGACAGGCACTGCAGCAGTACAGACTTCGGAGTCAACTGTACTGTAGCACTTTTGACTTCCAGCCGGCAGCCACTGTAGCACTTTTGACAAAGTTGGTTGTCTTTCACTGTAGCGGCGCGGACTTCCTGTGCAAACAGTAAATCGACTTCTCCATTTTATAGCTCATTTTTCAGGCTAGGGTCACTACTGAAAAACTCTGTAATTTGTGCTCCCGATTATAGTGAGAATACTGCCTCTCCGTGGACGTAGGGATTATTCCTAACCCACGTAAATCGTTGTGTTTTGTATGTTTTCTTTTCTTCTGCATTTTATCTCGTTTCTCGTTTCTGTCGTTGCGACTCCCGACGATTCCACAAACCCCCCCACACACACACACATTTCTCGGAAAAATGGTATCGAAACAAAAGTTCCCTCTATTAGATCCTTGTTTCGGTGAAGATGGAAAATCTCAATTCAGTCAACAACGGAGATATACCAACATTTGATGGCGAAAGATGCTCTCATGACATTTGTTGATAAGAGAAACTTAAAAGTTGATGGTAAGGCAAGGAATGTCATACTTATGTCCTCACGAAAGTGATGAGTCTCCAAACTGCCAAGGAGACTTGGGACGGGCTTGAAAGCATCTTTGAAGGAAACGTGAAAGTAAAGGAAGCAAAGCTTCGGATCTTGAGAATAAATTTAAAGATGTGAGGGTTGCTGGTGAAGAGACAATTAATGACTGCTTAACAAAAGTGAATAAGGTTGTCAGCAACATCAAGGATCCAGAGACACTTTGGAAGACTCAAATATCGTTAAAAAGTTGATGAGAAACTTCCCTAACAAATATGATCAGTCTCTGCATTAGAAGATAAATATGACTCATCACTTGACGAACTACATAATATACTTGTTGCTTATGAGAAGAGGAGAACTCTAGCATTTAAAAAGAAGATTGAGGAGATGGCCTTTGAAGCAATGAAGAAGCTTAATGGCCTAAGCAGTTGTTTGAAACCCTGTTGAGACTTAAATGTGTTGTTTCCTTGCCTGTTATAGCATGATTCCTCGTGAATTAAATTTGTTTCCATTGTTAAAATGCATAACATGATAACTTGTTTTCCTAAAGATTGAAATTGCAAGAGAAGCATGCTTACTGTATTTTGTTGAGAATAGTTATTGAATTTTTGAAAACCCTTATAAAGCATGCTACCTTGAATAGATTTCATACCATCATACTAAAATGATTGTTTTAAGAACCATGCTTAGGAGTATTTTGGTTTCCATGCGAGTTAATATGCCATGCATTGCTTTCCATTTGTAATTTATCATGAGCATGTGTTGGGAATTTATTGCAAGGCTGGATCTTGATTGTTGTTTTAAAATTCCTGGAAAATGATAAGCATGCTTCATGGTAACCTGTTGAGATCTAAACTGTTAAAATAATTGAACTTATTCTTTTTAAGACCGATAAGAATTTTTAGGGTTTTGAAATAACTTTGTCTCACACGTTAAGCCATAAATAATTTGTTATGGGAGCATGCCTAATGTTGAAAACATTTGTGTGAAAACTATGAAAATTCTAGTATGTGAATCTTGAGCATGAGGCATGCCTAGTATGTCGTATTTAGAATATGAAAGCATGTTATGTACTGGTGATGCCCGCTTGTCGCGAGGCATTCACCAAAACAATTCTTCAGAGAAGACAATGTTGTGGGTGTGTTGAAATCTAGTTTAGTGGGTTCGAATTGTTGCAAACAGAAGATGAAATTGATTGGTTTTAATATCAATTTAAAGAGCAGTAGTCTAGCCTTATATTATTCCCCCATCCCCCTGTTAAATCATTATTCAAATTGTTCCCCCACCCTTCCTCTAATGATTGGAAATCTCACTGATTACTCTTATCTGGTTATTTCGGTTTGGATAAAGAAATAGATCACTGTATCTCCTATCCTTACCTAGCCTAGTAATTGGAAATCTCTGATCACCCTCGGATTGTCCCACTGCTGCGATCACATGCAGTGATTTAAGTCCGAGTGGCTTGTGTGTGCAATTCAGAAAATAAGTGTAGAAGAAATTAAAAGTCAAAACCAGAAAAAATCTAATTAAACTATTAAAATCCACAAAGGGAGCACAAGAGAATTGATCAATCAAAATTCATTAACAAGGGGAGGAGGGAATTCCCCTTGGCGCAACCACAAATGGTCTAGTGTGCCATCATCGGAGTAATTACAATAGAAAGAAAGAAAATGGAAAACAGCAGAAAAAGCACCCGCTCCCCTTGATCCGGTCATTGTCCGTTTCCAGCTCGCCAGCCCAATCTTTTTTATATCAATGCTCCCAGAGAATGGTGTTTTTTTCACCTGCCTCCTGACACGCACCAGTTCCTTTTCCAACTAACCCAGTATGCCAGTTCACTACTCAAATTCTGAGCCCAATTTTGGTTTCTTTGTTTGTCGCCACGTGCATAACTCAACAGTATGGACTTCTTTAAATCTTTCTTGATAAAGCATTTTCCTCCCACGATCGAGCTTAGTACTTCTTTGCGGAGAAATTATCTGTTGCGACTTCAGTGGAAGACAAAAGTGTCACGTGAAGAGTCGCACGTGTTAGGCCAGTGGACTTGAATTATTTGTTTGGCTTTAATCAGAACAGGTTTGGGCCTTGGTTGTTGGGCATGGGTCTGGACAGTGCTGGGTATCACCGCTCGTCTGGGATTTCGCCATGCTCTGCTTTTCAAGACCGCACCAAAGGCGTGGATCAAATCAATTCCCATTTCATCATTGGTCGGAGAATTCGAACTGTAGTTTATCGAAGGCGCCACAAATTTCAGCAGAGCGGCTTCTCTATTGAGTCTTCTTAAGCTCAGGCTCCACATTCATTCTTTCCGCGAGTGCCTATTTATTCAGTGGCAAGTTGAGCTTCAACAGTGGCGCAACTTCCGACGAAGCTTTGGTGATCATGGGAGGTGTGACTTCAGTTTTGCTCAGATTAACAGGGCAACAGCGTTCGGTTAAGGATTTTCAACGGCACCGGAAGTCCTCTACTACCCCCCCCCGGGACATGAATTATTTGTTTGGCTTTAATCATAACAGGTTTGCGCCTTGGTTGTTGGGCATGGGTCTGGACAGTGCTGGGTATCACCGCTCGTCTGGGATTTCGCCATGCTCTGCTTTTCAAGACCGCACCAAAGGCGTAGCTCAAATCATTTCCCATTTCATCATTGGTCGGAGAATTTGAACTGTAGTTTATCGAAGGCGCCGCAAATTTCAGCAGAGTGGCTTCTCCATTGAGTCTTCTTAAGCTCAGTGGCAAGTTGAGCTTCAACAGTGGCGCAACTTCCGACGAAGCTTTGGTGATCATGCGAGGCGTGACTTCAGTTTTGCTCAGATTAACAGGGCGAAAGCATTCGGTTATGGATTTTCAACGGCACCGGCACTGGAAGTCCTCTACTACCCCCCCGGGACTTGAATTATTTGTTTGGCTTTAATCAGAACAGGTTTGGGCCTTGGTTGTTGGGCATGGGTCTGGACAGTGCTGGGTATCACCGCTCGTCTGGGATTTCGCCATGCTCTGCTTTTCAAGACCGCACAAAAGGCGTAGCTCAAATCATTTCCCATTTCATCATTGATCGGAGAATTTGAACTGTAGTTTATCGAAGGCGCCGCAAATTTCAGCAGAGTGGCTTCTCCATTGAGTCTTCTTAAGCTCGGGGCTCCACATTCACTCTCTCCGCGAGTGCCTATTTATTCAGTGGCAAGTTGAGCTTCAACAGTGGTGCAACGGCACCGGCACTGGAAGTCCTTTACTACCCCCCCCCCGGGCACAACTCGTCATCCCTAGTGGCGCGCGAAGGTGGCATGAGATTCAGCGCAACTATTTATTCAGATTTGTTTCAGGTTAGAGGTCATGGCTACCTTAGGTGGTGCCAAGTGATGTGAAGACGGCAGGGAGCTCAGCGGCTCAGTGATTCCTCATTCTGATCCGATGAGCTGGGATTTGATGCGACAAGCTTTGTTGACACGCTTCGAATTCCAGTCAGAGGCAGCGTGGCGATGGTTCAATTTGAGCGAGCACGAGGGTCCGTCATTCGTCAAGCGCGGCCAACTGTTTCGGGACTCCGGCAAGATTCCAATTGTCTTCTTCGTGGCAAGCTCGGCCTTTTCCACCAAATCAGGGCATGGTGGTGGCACAGTTGATCGGTACGATTGACCATGGTGTTATGTAAAAATTGTGAGAGGGAGAAAAGAGAAGTAAAACAGTATATATTGATGTATTCACTGTATAGATCCAGCACAAATAAGAAATACAATAGGGAGGGAGAGAAGTATAGGAGTAGAGGAAGGAGAAGGGATGAAAGTGAGGGAGTGAGGAACCAGGAGGACCACTTCTTTGAATTCCCTGTTGGTCGTCCCAACATACCAGCCTCCTACAGCAGCCTGTTGTCGAATATTCCCAAAAATGTATCGTATCCCCTTACACACACTGGCCCCCTCTATTTAAAGGCCCACCAGCCAGCAAACTACCCAAACAACTAACAACCCCCTCTAACAAACTAACTGCTTCAGACGTGTGTCCAAGTAGCCCCCCTCCCAACCGAGAATATTCTCCTCTCCTCTAACAACCCAACTACCTCATACAACACAACCAACAGTTAAAAGTCCAAACTGCCCTCCCCAACTGCCACTCTATATCCCATACATTTGACAGCCCAAGTATGAAGAGCCCCCAGCGAGTCCACAACAACCCCCTGCCATCCCATATTCCTAACATTCACCCCCCCTTAAAAACCACCTTTCCCCCAAGGTGGACCTTCAAACCATTGCTCAACCTCTTTAGCACTAGATTGGCAGCCCCTTGTAGGAAAGAAAAGCTTCGACTATATGATCTATGGATTGTTTTGCATTTAAATCTCCACCGCAGGCTAATGGAAAATTCTTCCAAATTTCCTGAAGTGGTTGTATTAATAAGTTTTGTCTCCAATCCCCCATACACTCCAAACAGCAAACTTGAAATGTAAAGACCTTCGACAAACCCCTAACCCCTGCACAGAGCAGACGCCACCACTTGGGCCAATTTTAATTGGGCTAACACCAGATTTCTGGAGTAAAAACGATCTTCCCTGTAAATACAATTTTGTCAACATTACTAATGCCCCAATAGAAAATTTCCAAGGCCCAAAAAATGGTATTTCCAGCTCTTAAGCCCCATTGCAAGGAATACAACAGGAGAAAATACAAATTCCTCTATAATTTCAGCAGTATGAACACAATGAAGCTCCTTTAGGTACCCTCTGGTTCGATCACCAAAACTCTCATATGCCTTGAATTCAGGTTCCCATTAGACACTATATCTTCTACTACAAATGTCACATCTTGTCTGGCATCATTTACAGCCATGACAACTTCCAAATAATGGGATTTTTCTTTTATTTTGCCTACCATCTCAACTAACAGAGCAGTATGTTCAAGGTCCCCATGGCTGTCAGCAAAAACCAGTGCCTAATATTTTCCTAGATCCACGCCATATATGGCTGCAACAAGCGCTGATCTTACGGCCATCCGGGCAAAAGAGTAGCGGCTTCCTGTGTTTAGACCATCCAGAGCCCACTTGAGCGGGAAAGACCACTGGTATGAAAAGTCGGCCGTTAGTAGGGGCTGGCCTAATCTCAGAAACAGTAACACTTTCAATACCTGCAACAAGAGAGAAATAGGAGCAAAGTGCATACATTGCAATCATCTCCAAATAAAACTCTGCATGTGGAGTAAAACCAGAGTTAAAGGCCAAAGAATATGCAATGCCCCGCCCTTTAGTGGCAGGACTAGAGTATGCAATGTTGCGGAATCGCCGGGAGACACAACGACAGAAACGAGGAAAAATGAAAGAAAGAAAGCAAAGGACACAACGATTTACGTGGTTCGGGAAAAATCTCTACGTCCACAGGAGAGGCAGAATTCACTATATTGGGAGCACAAAAAATTACAGAGGATTTCCGTAGTAAACCCTAGCCCGAAATGGGTTACATATGAAGAAGACGGTCCACTGTTCCGAATAGTAAGTTCGCGTTGCTACAGTGATCGGCGGCCACCTTTGTCAAAAGTGCTACAGTGGCTGCCGGCTGGAGAAGTCAAAAGTGCTACAGTGAAGTTGACCCCGAAGTCCGCACCGCTACAGTGTCTGTCGGTGTCGGTCGGTCAGCTCCGCTATAGTAGTCAGAGATGCTACAGTTCCAAAAAATTGGGTCAGGGTCCTTCGGCCCCCGGACCCCCGAAGCAGGGCGTGGAGCTCGACCCGCGACAGTTGCGGCCCACAAGCATTCGGCCCAACCGGATCAGGCAACACCAATCCAACATGCAGCAGCAGTGGACACCACTTTCACAGCTAAAGCATTAGGTTTATATTGAAAGACATTCTGATACGGTGGTGTTTGATCCTCCAAGCCTCTCTTTCGGCCCCCTACCTCTGCAGTTTTTGTTAGTAGTCGTTTGTAGCTCCCAATTGTTGCTGATTGAACTGCTCGCGAACCCTTGTTTCCTGTCTCAACAACCACATTTCCGTTTTAAACCACTCACCCAACTCATATGTTGTCTCAGACTCAAACTTACTTCTCCACTCAGCCACGATAGGAAATTCATCAAACTTAAAAAAACTAAAATTTGGTCCAACGATTACCACTACAAGCCGTTCTGAACTGTTTCCAAGTTGTTCCTCCAGCTCTTCATTGTCGTTCCCTTTCTTTCTGTCTAGATTGAAAACTTCTCAAGCTTTTTGTCTCTCCATTCACTACCATTTGATCCACTTCCATGCTAAAATACGGATCAAATTTTACCTCTTTGGGACTTACCTTCAAGTCGCTGCTCCTTCGCAGATTCGCTACCAAACGTACATGCAGCAGCTTCGTCACTCACTTCCCCGAATCTGAGCAACGAGACTCTTGTGTCTCCTGCTCCCGTGCTTTTACTCGCAAGAACAGTTCTTTTACAACTGATAGTAGTTCTTGTATCACGGCTGCCTGAGCTTGCATATATTGCACCTTTGTAGCAAATTCTGACTTCATCCTAGACTGCAGACAAGCCTACACAGCTCTCGGCATCCACTCTTCAATTGTCCAAACCAGCAGCCAAAGATCAAAACTCGACTATCAAGTTTCACATGCAACACCAACCGCTCCACCTCACTCCAACTACAATCATCCACACTGCGCACACGCCTCACAACTAGACTGCACCACAGAAAGTTGGAAGGAAAAAATCCCCCACATAAAAATTTGTGTCTTGTTCAACACTGATCGCATCTCCAGCAGCGATCTGTCTTCTCCAACAATTCGTTCCAAGGCGTCTGAGCGTCCCTACAGTGATCGCGATTCTCCAACGGCGATCCTTTCCCCACCAATAGCGTCTCCTCTTTGTTCGGCAGCTCAGATTGTCCACCAGTACCGCCCGTGTGTATTCCTTGCGTCGACCGAGCCCAAACGCGTTCGCGTCAACAGTAGCGTACCCGGCTCCAACAAGACGTTCGACCAACTCCTGCGACGCCTCTCCTCCAGCGAGCTTCCACTGCACTCGTACGCGGCTCCGACAAGATGTTCGACGAGCTCCTGCGACGACTCTCCTCCAGCGACGATTGTCCTACTGCTGCAATC
This sequence comes from Viscum album, assembly GCA_963277665.1. NCBI lineage: Eukaryota > Viridiplantae > Streptophyta > Magnoliopsida > Santalales > Viscaceae > Viscum > Viscum album. Next base: position 1,409,182,708 of record OY728130.1, read on the forward strand.
GGTTCGTCCAAACTGAGTGTCTTCAATTCCTCTCTCCTTCGATCGTCTCTTCTACACGATCGTATTCCCCAACAGAATCGCCAATTGTTATGCAAAAAATATGAGAGGGAGAAAAGAGAAGTAAAACAATATATATTGATGTATCCACTGTATAGATCCAACATAAATAAGAAATGCAGTAAGGAGGGAGAGAAGTATGGGAGTAGATGAAGGAGAAGGGAAGAGAGTGAGGGAGAACCATGACCACTTCTCTCAGCTCCCTGCTGGTCGTCCCAACGTACCAGACTCCTACAGCAACTTGCTGTCGAATATTCCTAAAATGTATCGTATCCCCTTACACACGCTGACCCCCTCTATTTAAAGGACCACCCAACCAACAAACCACCCAAACAACTAACAACCCCCCTCTAACAAACTAACTGCTTCAGGAGTGTGTCCAGGTGGTCCCACTCCCCACCGAGAATATTCCCCTCTCCTCTAACAACTCGACTGCCTCATGCAACACACCCAACAATTAAAAGTGCAAACTGCCCTCCCCACCTCACACCCTATATCCCATACATTTGACGGCCCAAGTATGAACAACCCCGAGCGAGTCTGCAACAACCCCCCTACCAACCCATATTCCTAACACGTGGGAAGGAGTGCGAACACTTCCACTGTAGGTCATGCCTTTTCCATTTTTGTCTTGTGATGGTCGATGCCCAAATGTAAGGCACGACCGCTTGATTTTGCCTTGCGGTCGATTGTCTTGGCCATTTTTGTAATCACGATAGATGGAATGTGAAGTACAGACAATCTGTTTTTGCCTTTGTCAATTTTGTGGTTGTGGTCGATCCGTTTTGTCCTTGCGATCGATTGCCATTGCAGGTTTTCCTTTGTGCGAATCGACCGCAAGAGGAAATTACCGAATGATCGACCGTAAGGAAATTACATCATGCAATCGATTGCTCTTGTCGCATGACAGCTTCATCCCTTTACCATTTTCTTCAACGGTTGGATCGACCAATAAGAAGAGAAATTTGCGGTTGATCTATGCCTTTGACACCTTTCAATGATCGGATCAACCGTAAGAAGGAAATTTACAATCAATCCATTCCTTTGCCATTTTTTGATGGTCTGCACACCATGAACACTTTTTTTTAGTGCGGGAATAAATTCAAGAATGATTAAACAAATTTTGGCTTACCCGTTTTTTTTCCAAAAAAATGAATAAATGTTAGCAATATGGGTTCGGGTTCCGACCCAGGAAGTGCATCCCATTTATGCCCCCGCCCGCCTATCCTCTACACTTACCAGCGAAAGGGTAAAAAGGGGAAGTCCCCATGTGATCGTGGGAAGGGGGGGAATCCAGGCGGGGCCCAGTAGGCCGTTCGGCCAGTACTTGTAGGGGAGTAGTGCGCTGGAGGAAAGGCAGTTAGAAAGAAAGAGCTTATTCTGTTGGAACAGAAAAGGCAGGAGGCTGTGGGAAGGCTCCTGATTCCGTCCCAGATACAGCAGGCGGATCTTCTGGAGGAGGACTCTCCAATTCCCTCTGTGTATCTCTCATCTCCATTGCTGTAATTCTGCAGAATTGGTAATATCTGTTGCTTTATACTGTTGCGCCTGTACCATTCCTTGTTCGAATTCACACACACACCTCGGACACGTAACAACTTTGGCGACTCCGCTGGGGATTCCATCAAGAGACGGTCCGGGGTAAGCGCCGCCGAGCTTGGGCATTCTACTCTTGTTACTCTCTTTTTGTTGCAGCACTGTCCGTGGGAAGGGAAGCTTATTTTTGAACTCAAATGGAACACCGGGTAGCTTCGATCGAATCGTCAGTGGAAGGCATTAAGGCTGCTCTGATTTCTATACAGGAAAATATGGAGAAAGTGATGCGAGGGCAGAACGATAGCCAGCGGGTAGTCCTTGATGTAGCGCAACAAGTGGAGGAACGAGTATCGCTTCGGGTTCGTGATCTGGAGGAATTTACCACAGAAAGGTTGAAAGGAATGGGGACACAAGTCGGGGAGCGCGGTTCAGGGAGTGGAAAGCAGAGTCTCGGCGAGCTGAAGATTGGTGAGAGCCGTGGTTCTGGCGGTACGGAGTTTGGGAGGCGTGTGCAGAATTGTCCGAATATTGCAGTGAATGATCAGTCGGAGGAGCTTCGAGGAGTCGCGAGGAAAGTGGAACTCCCAACGTTCTCCGGAGAGGATCCCCTGGGATGGGTTACGAAGGCTGAAACTTATTTTCTGATTTATCAGACGCCGGAGGAAATGAAATTGCACTATGCACAAATTTGCATGGAAGGTACGTCCTTATATTGGTTTTTATCCTGGTACAATGTTACACCAGGAACAACTTGGAATTCCTTCAAGTCGGCTCTGCTGGATCGATATGGCAGAAATACAGATGGGGATCCATCGAGGTTCTTGAAGAATTTGAGACAAAAGAATTCGGTTGATGAGTACATAGAGGAGTTCGAACAGGTAGCACTAAGGCTGCCGGATTTTCCTGAGGCCTGGTATATAAGTTTATTCATGGGAGGATTGCGCCCGGAGATCGAAAATCGCATTTCCACACATGAACCGATCAACAAATTCCGCATGATAACTCTGGCAAGGAAGGTGGAGAGAGAATTGATCAGCGAAGGGGTGTTGCGGGGAGCTCGACCACGATCCTTGGGGCTACCTATTCATAGACATCCAGGGATTTCCACCACCACCCAACCGACAAATCGTCCAGTTAATGATCGCACACGTCGAGATGAAGAATTGCGGAGAGCTGTGGGGGAAGACTGGTGGGGAGGAGTGCGTGCTCTCAGTCGACAGGAACGGGAAGAGCGAAAGCAAAAAGGGCTGTGTTTCCGTTGTGCACAGCCCTTTGGGCCAATGCACAAGTGTCCAGACAAGCACTTATGGGTGCTGGTTTGGGAATATGAAGAACCCGAGAGGCCGCCAGATGAGGAGAACGTGGAGAAAGCAGAAGGCGAAGGTTTGGAGGAGGGAGATGACGTACCTGATGGGCAGCCAGGAGCGCGGATAGGGGAGCAAGTACAGCTGCGTAACATGGGTGGATTTAGGGCTGATTCAATGTTGTTGGCTGGGTATATCACTGAAGTTCCAGTTATGGTGTTAGTGGACAGCGGGGCCAGCCACAATTTTGTCTCGAGGCGAATCATCAAGCTTGCACAAATTCGTGTCCATCCTACCAAACCGTTTGGTATAACCCTCGGCAATGGTTCCCGAGCTCTCTCTCAAGGGCAATGCAAGCAGATTCAGCTCAATATAGAAAATTTTACTGCTGTCATCGATGCTTTCGTCTTTGATACAGGGGGACCAGATGTGGTTCTAGGGATGCAATGGCTGAGGAGCTTAGGCAATGTGATTACCAACTGGGGATACAAGACAATGGAGTTCTTGTGGCAAGGACAGGAGATCAAACTGCAGGGTCAACTGATCAACACTGAGAACCCTTGGGAGCAGCAAAGCCAGGTACACACACAAACTCTGTTGATCGAGGGATGGGCCTGGTTAGCGCGTCTACGACTTCCAGCAGATGCGGCAGAAGTCGATTTTCCCAGCCAAACGGAGTTGAGGGAGGTTCTGTCCAAATTCCATTCTATTTTTGGTAAACCCTGGGGCTTACCTCCACAGCGGGAGACGGATCACGCCATAACACTAGAGGCAGGAGCAGCACCAGTTAGTATCCGACCATACAAATTGGCCCATAGCCTGAAGGATGGGGTCGAACGACAAATCAAAGACATGCTGGAGCAAGGAATAATCTGGCATAGTTGCAGCCCTTTTGCTAGTCCTATCATACTTGTTAAAAAAAAAGATGGGAGTTGGAGGTTGTGTGTTGACTATCGGGCGCTCAACAAACTTACTATTCCGGACAAGTTCCTTATTCCTATTATCGAGGAATTGCTGGATGAGTTGCAAGGGGCGACCTACTTTTCCAAGTTGGACTTGAAGTCTGGATTCCATCAGATTCGACTCCGAATGGCAGACGTACATAAAACAGCCTTCCGAACTCACGAGGGACACTACGAGTTTCTTGTCATGCCATTCGGCTTAATGAATGCTCCCGCCACGTTCCAATCTACTATGAACCGAATGTTTAAGGAGTACTTGAGGAAAATTGTCTTAGTATTCTTCGACGACATCTTGATTTTTAGCAAGACTTGGAAGGAACACCTGCATCATTTGGAAATCATTTTTCAAGTACTTCAGAAAAATCATCTCCACCTTAACCAAAAGAAATGTTTCTTGGCCCAACAATCGGTGGAATACTTGGGGCACGTCATCTCTGCCAAAGGAGTCTCAGTGGATCCGCAGAAAATTGATTGTGTACTCGGCTGGCCGCGGCCTCACACCGTTAAGGGAGTCCGTGGGTTCTTGGGGCTGACCAGGTACTATAGGAAATTTGTAAAAGGATACGGCAAGATCGCTAAACTTCTTACAGCGTTGACCAAAAAGGATAATTTCCATTGGACTACGGCAGCTGAACACTCCTTCAACTCACTCAAACAGTGTCTGGTTTCAGCTCCTCTTCTCGCCTTGCCAAATTTCCAGCAATCCTTTGTTATTGAATGTGATGCTTCGGGTCTTGGAGTAGGGGCAGTTCTCATGCAAGCCGGAAGACCGATTGCTTATTTTAGCAAGGCTTTGTCTGATGCTAACCTCTCCAAGTCGGTGTATGAGAAGGAAGTCATGGCTCTTGTTTTGGCAGTGCAACATTGGAGACAATATCTGGTTGGTAAACATTTTTCTGTCTATACAGATCATAAAGCCCTAAAGCATCTTCTCAGCCAACGGCTCCACACGGCGAACCAACAGGATTGGCAAGCAAAGCTTTTGGGTTATGATTTCGACATTATTTACAAACCAGGACGGCTCAATCAAGCTGCAGACGCTCTGTCTCGCCAGGCAGCGGATGCTCGCGATACCGGACCAGAATCTATCACTTTGGGATCTGCAGTTTCAGAACCTCTTTGGCTTGAGTTGGATGTTATTAAAGAGGAGCTTCAACGTGACCCAGTTCTTAAAGGGCTTATTACTGCTGTCCAGGAACAACCCACTTCACGGCCTCGATACTCGGTGCGCAGTGGCCTGCTTTATTTCCAGGATCGGCTTGTTTTATCTCCGACATCCAGCTTAATACCAAAATTCCTACAATACTATCACACTTCGCCGGTAGGTGGCCATGCCGGATTCCATAAGACCTATAAACGGTTGGCTGCGGGACTGTTCTGGAGGGGCATGACAAAGCAGATTCAGCAGTTTGTGAAGGAATGTGGTGTTTGCCAACGCCACAAGACCGAAGCCTTGTCTCCAGCCGGGCTTCTCCAACCCCTTCCAATTCCAGCACAGGTTTGGGATGATATTTCGATGGATTTTCTCTCTGGCCTGCCACAATCCCACGGTTATACGGTGATATTGGTTGTGGTTGACCGTTTCACAAAATACGCCCATTTCTTGCCACTAAAACATCCATACACTGCCAAGGGGGTAGCAGAATTATTTGTGAAAGAAGTGGTGCGTTTACATGGTATTCCTAGCTCCATCTTGAGTGACCGTGATCCCGTCTTTGTCAGTAACTTTTGGAAGGAACTCTTCCGCCTGGAGGGTACCACACTTAAGATGAGTTCTTCATACCACCCCCAAACGGATGGGCAAACAGAAATAGTTAATAAGTGCCTCGGAACTTACCTTCGTTGTTTTGCTTCCGAAAGCCCTCACGCTTGGTACCGGTGGCTGCCTTGGGTTGAGTATTGTTACAATACCGCCTCCCACTCTTCCACCAAGATGACTCCTTTTGAGGCAGTTTATGGTCGTCCACCGCCTGTTATACAGTGTGTTACTCGGGACACCACTCCGGTTGATACGGTATCTACTCTCCTGGCTGAACGTGACCTCATGTTAGAACAGCTTCGGCATAACCTCACCCGAGCACAACAGATCATGGTTTGGGCAGCGAACAAACACCGCAGGGATGTTACATATGATGTGGGCGATCTCGTGTTTCTCAAGCTTCGACCTTCAGTCCAGTCTTCCCGAATGCACAAGTCCACTCCTAAGTTAGCAGCCCGTTACTACGGCCCCTTTCCGGTTGAAGCTCGCGTCGGTACGGTGGCCTACAAACTCAAGTTGCCTGCTGCAACTCGGATACATCCAGTCTTTCATGTCTCCCAACTCAAACAGGCCGTAGGAACCACACCAGTGCACTCTGAACTGCCAGCTTTTTGGGACAACGCTCCTCCCAACATTCCCCTCCCAGCAGTAATTCTAGCCGCCAAGCCAACATCTGGGCATCCACAGGGACTCTGGTTAATAGAATGGTGAGGTAGACCCTCGGAAGAGGCCACATGGGAGGATGTTGAACACATTATGCCCCAGTTCCCAGACCTGCACCTTGAGGACAAGGTGCCAATTGACGAGGGGGAAATTGTTAGCAATATGGGTTCGGGTTCCGACCGAGGAGGTGCATCCCATTTATGCCCCCGCCCGCCTATCCTCTACACTTACCAGCGAAAGGGTAAAAAGGGGAAGTCCCCATGTGATCGTGGGAAGGGGGGGAATCCAGGCGGGGCCCAGTAGGCCGTTCGGCCAATACTTGTAGGGGAGTAGTGCGCTGGAGGAAAGGCAGTTAGAAAGAAAGAGCTTATTCTGTTGGAACAGAAAAGGCAGGAGGCTGTGGGCAGGCTCCTGATTCCGTCCCAGATACAGCAGGCGGATCTTCTGGAGGAGGACTCTCCAATTCCCTCTGTGTATCTCTCATCTCCATTGCTGTAATTCTGCAGAATTGGTAATATCTGTTGCTTTATACTGTTGCGCCTGTACCATTCCTTGTTCGAATTCACACACACACCTCGGACACGTAACAATAAATCAATAAAATTCTTATCTAAAGCCATTTACAAATTAAGTCCAGTCTATCAGAGTTACCAAAAAATACAAATCAAGCGGGGAATTAGATTAAATTAGGTGTATTTGAAATGAATAACAGACAACAATTCTTGAAATTTAGGCTCGCATCACTCCATCATACTTGAACCATTGCACTCCCGAGCAATTATGTCATTGAATTCCATTTAACGGATTTCCAAGTTAAAAGCAGATTTTGCAATGAAAGTTCAATTTAAAGAAAAGGTAGTCAATGAAATGAAAATATATGCTCCCAACAAATCCCAAAACTATCAAGCAAATGTGAGGTAAGCTTTTTCAATTCTTTCCACAAAAAATTACATCATTCTTCATAAATGTGTTGAATTTCAAAGGCATGAAATTCTCCTATTCGCAAAAAAAATCAACCTTCAAAATCCATCTGAAAACCATTTTGTGACCTATCTCACATGCAGTAAGAGGGAGGTTTTACTCTTTAAATACAGTGCATGATCTATCAAGTAAAGCATGAAAGAATCTCTCAGTCAATCACCAACTACATGATGTGACACACTCCCAAAATGTACTCTTTTGTACACTAGGCATGAGTCTTGAAATGATTCCAAAAGATGTTTCATTCTAATCTCTTTTTTTAGGGGAATGTGTTGTTAGTTTGCGCATAATGAATAGCGATCATTCCCATTTCTTTGATTAGGGTCATGAATCACTTAGATGGGAACAAGGAATGTTTCAACTCATTCGTTTTTATTATTATTATTTTACAGGAGAAGAGGATGATAGAAATGGAATGTTCATAATAGTGACACATGCCCATTACCTCTCTCTCAGATGCCCCTAATGGCGAATCACGCCTCTCAAAGACACTTCAGCATGAAATGCTTCCCAGAGAATTACAGAAGGAAGCCTCATTCCCCCACACTTAGACTAGAATCAATCATGCAATTGTATTTTAGAACGATGGTAGGTTAGGGATAATTCGGCTTAAACCTATAAGGTCATTCATGGTTATCTAAGGTCTTAACAAGGATCAATATTCAAGGTAGGTTTCAAGGGAAAATGAGGGGCTTGTCAATCGAGTGCCTCAATCATATTGAAAGTACCTCACGAATTCCAAAGATTTGAGAGAAAAAAACAAAAGCTCTAGTTGATAAAACAAATCTCAAGCTTCTCTAAAAAAGTGAGGGTAACAAAAAATGATGTCAAAATGGTCCAGAAACCTCTCGGGATGGGAATTAAATTTTGGGTCAATCACTAGTGGTTCTAGATTTCAATTTTCAATCAAAAATTATGCAAATGTTTAAAAATCATAGCCAAAGAAAACAAATTCATTTCAGCAATCATTTGATCTTTTGAGCTTCAATATTATGATCAAGCTCCTCAAACCCAGAAAAATGCATTGAGTTTTGATAAGACCAGCAAGAGCAGGCTTCTTTGCATAGAAGAATAGAGAAGTAATAGCAATTGAATTACAGAGAGTTACATGGGAGATATGCAGAAAGAGAAGAAGGAAGAAGAAGAAGAATCGAGAGGCATTATTGCTCCCTCACCCAAGCCACAGGTGATTGTCGTCCCAAGCGCACAAGTCGATCCTAAAGAGAAGAATTCCCCCCTCTTCTACAGCCCCACCTCCTATTAATATTACTTGATCCCCACTTGCTTTCCCAAGTGAGACCTCCCTAACAACTCTAACCATCAACTGTGGCCAACTCACTTTCCAGACTGCACACCCCACTTCTGAAGTCTTCAATGTCGGGGCCTAGGTCTCTCACTCTCCCCACCTTGAAATCAATCTTGTCCTCAAGACTGAGGAAAAGAAACTGATTGTGATCTCCCCATTCGTCACAAAATTTCTAAGCAATTTGACAAATGGTCATTCCTGCGTTGTGGACCAACCGTGTGGGCTATTGCCCCTCTCTCCCCACCTTGGAATCAATCTTGTCCTCAAGACTAAGGAAAAGAAACTGACCACGGTCCCCCAGCTCACAAAATCTCCAAGCAATTTGCCAAATCATCCTACCTGCTTCATGGTCTCGGAGAAACTGTTGGCAACACACCCTACCTTCATCTACTCACCAAGCAATCTCTCATATGGTCCTTCACGCGTTGTGGACTGACTGTGGGTGTTGCTGCCCACTATGCAGCAAGGTTCGCTTTAGAGTGCCCTTATCCCACTTGAGATAGTTGTGTGGCCCACCCCCAAGACCCCTGCAGCAAACCACTATTTGTGACTCATCTTGTTGCTCCTGCCAAAGTCGTCCTGCATCCCCTTCCTCAATTCTAGCAGATTGCATGCCTTGCGCAATAACAGTGATATTCGCTCGCGCCCCCGTATTCAACCTCAACGTCTTTGATTTCTTACCCGCTTTTGACCGTGTCACAAATCGCCGCATGTTTCAGGCAAGGCCCTCGCTTGAGAAGGCGAAGTCACCGCCAGCAAAGACTGCATCTCCCCACCATGCAACGTGTTGTCTGCAACCGCTATTCCAAGTGAATTTTCATTGTGGTTCCTTTGAGTGAATTGGGCAACAGGACCCTGCCCCCACATGAATTCGGCAAATCTCCTCCCCATCAAGGGAAAACAGCAACGTTTCCATCAACAGATGTGTGCTTCTCGTGTGTCCCCTTAGTGGCGTCGTCATCCAAATGCAAGTTGCTAGTGTTTTTTGCCATGAAATCCACGTGTTGCCTGAGCATCGGCCCAAGGACAAAGACTTCATCGTGTCCCAACGTCCTTATTTCATCATTGGCATCATCTGCTCCAAACGTTGTGGTTTGCACCGCTTGGTGCGCAGTTGGCGGAGAAAGTGGAATCATCGCCTACTGCAGCGTCTTCCACTCTAACATTTCTGAGTCGCCGTCATCGTTGAAATGCGCACCGGATTCCTCTATAACCAACAAGGACCGGTCTACCTCCGACAGTGGTCGCAGCACCTGACTGCGCAACACGCCATCTACGAACCTGCAGAATTCCATACAAATTTTTCATTGTTCTTGAAACTCTTGTTTCTAGCGCCAATGATCGTGTTCCCACTGGCTCTGGCAGATAGTTGCGAGCGTCGCATTGATTTGCTTGAGTCGTTGGTCTACATCGTCCATAAGCCTCAGCCATTGTCACTGCCCTCCTGAAAGAAATTTATCGAGCATTGCTCCTCCACCAGTGAGAACAGTACTCGCGCGTTCCCACTGGCTCTGGCAGATAGTTGCGAGCGTCGCATTGATTTGCTTGAGTCGTTGGTCTACATCGTCCATAAGCCTCAGCCATTGTCACTGCCCTCCTGAAAGAAATTTACCGAGCATTGCTCCTCCACCAGTGAGAACAGTACTCGCCTCCATCAAAATAATCTTGCAATGCTCTTCCTCGTTAGTTCTATTACGCACTCCTCCTGGTTCGAAAACCGACGGTGCAACGCACTTCCCTCCCACGCGAATGTTTTTTTTTGGCAGCATGTTACCTCATTGTGCAAAAGAAACGGCCAGGGCGTCACCTCCAACTCGATCGAAAGTTCGAGCAATGTGCTCCTCCCGTACGATAATTTCCAGCAGTGATCGTGAGGGATTCGGCAGTACTCGTGAGGGATTCGGCAGTACTCCCTTACCTAGTCGTGGTTCAAACCGCAAACGACACCAATTGATAAGACCAGCCATCGAAAATCGATGGTGCAACGCACCTCAGGCTTCTTTGTATAAAAGAATAGAGAAGCGATAGCAGAATCACAGAGAATTGCAAGGGAGAATTGCAGAAGGGGAAGAAGGAAGAAGGAAGAAGAAGGAAGAAGAAGAAGAAGAAGAGGCAATAATGTTCCCTCGCCCAAGCCACAGGTGGTCGTAGGTCGGCCGATCCTTAACAGAATAATTCTCCCCTCTTCCCACCTCCTATTTATACCGCCAAACCCCCACTTGCTTTCCTACATGAGACCCCCCTAATATTATAACCATCAATTATGGCCATCTCACTTTCTAAGGTGCACACCCCCCCACTTCTAGAGTCTTCAAGGTTGGGGGGCGAGGTTCACTCTTTTGACACCCCAGTAGGTTTTGTGTTGCAGCTCAACAAGCAAGTGACAATGTTTACTATATACAATTTTTGTAGGGTGACATACCTAAGGGGGTATTGTAGGCGGTTCTATATGCCCATAGTGCATCTTCTAATTTATCACTTCAATCTCTGCAATTGGGTTGCCCTGTTTTCTTCAGAATTCTTGACTTCTCTATTGGACACATCAACCAATCCATTTGTCTATGGGTGGTAGGCAGTGGAAGTTTTATGACGCACTACATATTTCATCATGATGGCCACCGTGTTCTTGTTGCAGAAATGGGTTCCTTGGTCACTGATTATAGCTCGAGGTATTCCAAACCTACAAAAAAATGTTTGATTTTAGAAACTTAATCACAGTTTTTGAAACACCTGTTCGAGTGGATTTTGCCTCAATCCATTTGTCTATGGGTGGTAGGCAGTGGAAGTTTTATGGCGCACTACATATTTCATCAGGATGGCCACCGTGTTCTTGTTGCAGAAATGGGTTCCTTGGTCACTGATTATAGCTCGAGGTATTCCAAACCTACAAAAAAATGTTTGATTTTAGAAACTTAATCACAGTTTTTGAAACACCTGTTCGAGTGGATTTTGCCTCAATCCATTTGTCTATGGGTGGTAGGCAGTGGAAGTTTTATGGCGCACTAAATATTTCATCATGATGGCCACCGTGTTCTTGTTGTAGAAATGGGTTCCTTGATCACTGATTATAGCTCGAGGTATTCCAAACCTACAAAAAAATGTTTGATTTTAGAAACTTAATCACAGTTTTTGAAACACCTGTTCGAGTGGATTTTGCCTCAATCCACTTAAAAACATAATTTATTGTTAATGAGATGTAGGAAAATCTAAATGACACGTGAAATGGACCCATGAAATCAATTCCCCATACATCAAAAAACTAATAGAAAATCAAAGGTTTTTGGGGCATCTCGTGTATTTTGGAAATTCCACCAATAAACTGACAGTTGGAGCATTTTTTACAAAAATCGTGTGAATTTTTCAAAATTGAAGGCCAATACAATCCAACTTCCAAAATTTTCATACCAGTTCTTTCACAGCTCTTCTTATCCTTAATCTCTAGGTCAAACTTTTACAAAAGCAACATTCAGCTTTTCTCATTAAATATCTCAATGTTGCATGATCAAAATAAACAGTTACTTTACTCCCTAAAAGATAAGAGCGAAATTTTTCTAAGGCTACAACCATAGACAAAGACTCCTCTGTTGTTGTGTAGTTAATCTGGGCAGCGTCTAGGGTCTGCGAAGTGTAGGCTATCTCTTGTGAGGCTTAGTGGTGATGCTATGAGTTTCGATAGTATTCTTGTTGTGAACTTATAGGGCTTGTGTGTGGTTATATATATATACTTTGTATGTTCATTGTGTTTTTTATACGCACCCCACCCGTGTCGGTCACTTTATGTTGACAACCAAATGTTTTAGGGGTGTTTTTCCTAACAACCCGATGGTGAGGATGGATGGTTGGTCACTCGCTCTCTTCTAGGCGACGTTGATGGGTGTCGTGAATGGTAGGCGACGTTGTGGCTGTGTTGTGATGTGCTGACTCGGGTGTCTTCGAGCAAGATGTGATGTGATGACCAAGATGTCTTCGAACGAGATGTGTTGTGATGTGATGGCTCAGGTGTCTTCAGGCAGTGTTACTATACGAAAGGGATGGGAGCGTCCGGACGTACGACATTGGGGTGTGAAAGCAGCAAACCAGTGGGAATGTGGTGTGGGGCACCCTCTTTATATCGATATGCTTCTTATTATGTTACTATATTTGGTTGCTTTATTTGGTGAGAATGTTTAGGTGTTGTTGAATCTGTTGTTTGCTCACATGTGCATTAGTATGCTCTTTTCATATGTGCACGAGATACTTTGGGTATGATCCTACTAGGTATGTTTGTATGTTCACCCCACGTACATACGAACTGTCTTTCATGTTTCCAGGAGGACTTCGTGAACCGTGCTAGACATCACTAGCCTGAACCTTTGAAGCTATTATTGAGTCGCTGCTATGGGGCTTTTCTTTTGGGTACTAATTTGGATATTTTTTGTATCCGTTAACATTATACACGCATTGTGGGATGGTTTTGGGTTTACTTTTATATTATGTCATGGAGTTGTTTGTGTTTGATTTATCTTATCTCTCGTTCCAATATTATAGAGGGTAATATCTTCCATTTATGTGAGATTTTTATACCCTATGTTCTTGTTGCAACTCAATGCCTACTGAAAGCGGGACTTGGGGGTCATTATCTCACTCCGTTCATTGTCGGCCCAAGAGGGGTACCTTTAGAGAGGGGGTCATGCCAGAGTGGTATCAAAGATTTTGGTTGAGGGATAGGATGAAGTTTGGAGTTTGGGACGGTGAGGATTGCATGGGTTGGTAGGGCAACGACGTCAATTGATCTTGGTGCGTAACATAGGTCAGGTAAGACCGACCAGAACACGGAATTATAGCCCCCCCCCCGTGATTTGACGCAAAGTCTTTGAGCCGAAAGAACTTTGAGCCTACCAAACGACCAAGTGAGGTGACATCGCTTGCAGGGTAAAATCCTAAGAGTGGTACATGCATCATGATTGACTTGTGTTCCTGTTTGAATTGGGTGGCTAAGGGAAGTTAAAATGAATTAAATGAATCTTTATAAAATTTAATAAAATTTCATACTACTAAGCTTAGGAAATTTTTGTTCCCCTTTCAGCTATGGCTCCTGGTCGTCGTTTGCGTGTGGTTCAACAGGCTGACCTGGTTGATCGTTAGAGGATAGACCCGACAGAGGAGGATGAGGCGTGGCAGAGGCCCTTGCGTGCATTCCAACGACGAAGTCTAGGGGAAGTACAAGGGCAACGTTCTTGAGACAAAGAGCTGGTTGGAGCTCGAGATCGCCTTTAGTTTGATCCGAGCCCCAGCGGAGTACCGGGTTACATTGGTGGGGTGAGCGGAAGGAGGTAGATGTTTCATGGATCGACTTTCAGAAGGAGTTTCGAGCTGAGTTCCACTCCTCAACCATGAAGGCAGTGAAGAGGCAAGAGTTCATCTCTCTTCAGCAGAGGAGCACGTCTGTGCAGGAACTTGAGATCAAGTTTAAGGATCTTTTACGTTTCGCCTCAAATCTTTTTCATGATGAGTCCCGAGCGCAACGTCTTGAGGAGACACTTTGTCTTCTTATCCAGTATGCAACTACTTATGTCGTCAACGTATCTGGAGGTCCATAAGAAGACAGAGGTGATCGAGCATATGCACTCGCGAGAAGGTTTAGCGCGAAAGGGAAACCGGCAAGGTTCCTCAGAGAGTAAAGTTGTCAGTGGCAGGTCTCAATAGCCAGGACCATTGAGATTTCGACTATTGGGGAGTCAACCTCAGTCCTTTCCGACCTTCCGAGGCCAATTGTTTTCGTGTTTTTTCTGGGGGCCTTGGGCGAGTGTGCTTTGTCTGTGGAGGTCGTGGTCATCGTTAGAATCAGTGCCCCGTGGTTCTTGGAGCTTAGTATGGCGGAGGTGGTCTGGTTCAGTGTCAGCCTCAACAACAGCACCCAGCGAGTCGTTTGAGCAGGTTTATGCTTCACCGAGGGGAGATGGAGCAGGCAGAGGTCAACCTTGAGATATTCCTCGTCTTCAGTGACCTCGACCTGAGTGTGGTCATGAAGGTGGTTGTCAGTAGAGAGGCAGAGGAGTTGGACGTGGTCAGTTGCATGCGATGGAGGTGGCAGCGCTAGAGGGGCCAAAAATTATTCAAGATACGATCAGTTATCGTCTACCCTTGTTTATGCCTTGTTTAATTCAAGAGTTTCGCACTCCTCTGTTGCACTCGCTCTAGTCTGTGCTCTGGAACTAGACGTAGAGAGGCTTCCCGTGCCCCCAATGATAACTACGCCGGTCGGATGTCAGACCAACTTGTTTGATGTGTGTCAAGGGTGTAGACTAATGATGGGGACCCATCAGTCGTGTGAGGATCTCTTCTTGCTTCAAATGCAGTCGTATGATATCGTCCTCAACAACGACTGGTTGTGTTTCGTGTGTGATGTTATCGATTGCTTCCGAAGGAGAATCATGCTCTCGAATGTGGACGGTCACCGTGCAGTCTTTGTTGGCGAGCGGTGTCGTCAGTCTAAACATGTGGAGCCCCTTTTTTCTTTGAAGGTTGAGTTGTCCATGAAATCAACTGACGTTGGGACGATGGAGGTTCCTAGGGTCGTTGGAGAGTTTCTGGATGTTTTTTCCAAAGAGGTTGTGACGCTACCCCCTCAATGTGATATCGAGTTTGGGATAGATCTACAGCTCATTGCTTCTCCAACTTCGATGGCGCCTTATGAGATAGCACCCTCTGAGTTGCAAGAGTTGAGGATTCAGATAGACGGTCTGATGCATAAGGGTTTCATTCAGCTCAATGCGTTGTCGTTGAGTGCTCCAGTGTTATTCGCTAAGAAGGCAGACAATGGTCTAAGGTTGCATGTAGACTACAGGAGGTTAAATCAGATGACGATCAAGAATCGCTACCCTCTTCCAAGAATTGTTGATCTTTTCAAACAGTTGAGAGGAGCTAATTGGTTTTGCACGATCGATTTGCGGTCAGAATATCACCAGTTGAGGGTGAAAGATGATGTCCCGAAGAATGTCTTCAGATACAGGTATGGGCACTTCGAGTTCATGATTATGTTGTTCGGTGTTGCGAACGCGCCAGTTTTGTTCATGCGGCGCATGAACTCCATGTTTCGTGGATTCCTGGACCATTTCGTAGTCGTGTTCATCAACAACATATTGATTTACTCGAAGCCAAAGGAGGAGCACGTCGAACATCTCAAAGTTGTCTTGCAAGTTCTTCAACGCCACCAGCTCTATTGAAAGTTGTCCAAGTGTATGTTCTGGAAACGAGAGGCGCATTTCCCCGAGCATGTAGTGTCCCAGCAAGGTGTGGTTGTGGACCCATCAAAGATCAAGGTAGTTGTTTCTTGAGCAGCGCCCAAGAATGTGGCAGAGGCTTGTAGCTTCCTTGGTCTTGCGAGCTATTATCGGAGGTTCGTATCCGATTTCTCATGGATTGTGGCCCCATTGACAACTTTGAACGAGAAGGAACAAACTTTTATCTGAACTGATTAGTGTTAAATAGCGTTTGACTGCCCGAAAGGGAGATTGATCAATGCTTTGGTGCTCCATTTTCTAGAGGAGAAGGTGATGTTTGAGGGGTTTTGTGACTCTTCCCATCTGGGCTTGGGGTGTGTTTCGATACACCAGAAAGCACTGACCTTTTATGGGTCTAAGCAGTACCCCATGAGCGTAACTATGTCACCCATGATTTGGAACTAGCAACAGTTGTGTTTGCACTCAAGTTGTGGCGATTTATCTCATTGAAGAACGTTTTGTGGTCTTCATGGATAACAAGAGCTTGAGGCATAACTTTTCTCAGCATGAGCGGAATCTGCAGCAACAAAGGTGGACAGAGTTCCTCCAGAATTATGACTTTGAGATCTCCTACACTTCAAGAAAAAGGAATGACAAGGTCGGCGATTTGAAAAGGAAGTCGTGGAAGGATGTTGTTCAGGAGTCCAAAGATGCTTGGAGGGCGATGAAGGAGTTGGAAGTCGTGCCCTTGGATGCAAGGGTGGTTGATGATGGAGGTTGCTCGTTTCAGATGACAGTGCAATCAGTATTCTCAGATGTGGCAGGTGGAGAAGTCTCAGTAAGGAGACTCAGAAGCAGAGGTGATGCGTGATCATATTGACCATAGTGATGCTCCAGAAAGATAGTCGAGACCAGATGTTGTTTCAGGGGAGGTTGGTTGTTCCGATAACAATGCGCGAGGGGATCTTTCGTGAGTTTCATAGTTCACCTTTGGGGGTACACTTAGAAGTGTCTAAGATGTATCGTGGCTTGAGGGCGCAGTTTTGGTGGCCCAGGATTAAACGGGTGATGGTGGAGTTTGTAGCTCAGTGGTTGGTTTGCCAATAGGTAAAAGGTTGAGCATCGTGTTTCTGAAAGTTTGTTACAACCCTTGGATGTTCCCAAGTGGAAATGGGACGACAGCTCAATTGACTTCATCACAAGGTCACCCCGAGCTCATGAAGGTTGTGATGTTATCTGAGTAATGGATCGACTGTCGTTCCTAGTGATCAAGGAGTCCGGCGCCGTGGATGTTTTGGCAAGGAGGTATGTGGATGAGGTTGTGCGGCTACATGGAATTCCAAGGTCCGAATCGGGACGCTCGTTTTACCTCACCAGTCTGGAGAGGATTACAGCATGTTTTTGGCATTCAAGATAACGAAAAAAACATTTTACAGCTTTAAGATGAAACTTTTGGATTTGCTTGATATCTTGCACATAAACATACAAAAAACATCAAATCTAGACGACTAGCTGTTAAGAATAGTAAACTATCAACATTTCTCTATATATCTTTTGATCAATTGGTCCTGATAGGAGTACTAATACTTTTAATACTACATCGTGGAGCAAGGTTTCGGCGTAGTCTTTTATGTTTTGCACCATGGAGCGGGGTTGCGACGTAGTCTTCTGTGTTCTGCGGCGTAGAGGTGTTGGTTGCAGCGTAGGGGCTCAGAGGAGTATTCGATGCTACTGCCAAAATCAGCACAGCGGCGTGGTCACACAGCTGCGATGTGTAGTCCAGGAGGACTTTGGGGGCTATGTTGTTTTGGGGGTAGTTGCGCCGTAGACCAAGGCTGCGGCGTAGCCTCTTCATGGCAAAAAGGGTTTTGCGGTGTGGTCCTTCCCACTGCGTCGTGGTCCCTTACCCTATCTTTTCGGATCTGCGGCGCAGAGATAGTAGCAATTCTTGGACGCGGTTTTGACAAGCCAAGCTGCGAGGTGGTCCTCCCCTTTACGCCAGTCTTCTCTTTTTCATCAATTTTACAGCGTGGTAAAGGTGGTTGCGTTGTGGTCTTGTGTTTTGAATACCACCTATAAAACCCAAAAGCCCATTGGACCCCTTCATTCTCCCGACTTTCTTCTCAGTTCTTGGGCGACCCAAGTGTTGAGGTCTTTCAGCCCCCTTTCACTAGCTTTCAACCTCGACCATGGGAGATCAATCTCTGGTGGTTTTAGGTGAGTCCCCTTCTCTTTCCTTCACCCTGTTTCTCCCTGTTGTTCGTCCGGAAGAGGTTGTTCTCAAGGGAACTTGTTGTTTTGTTGGTGTTTTGCTAAGAGATGTTGTGGGATGTTGCGTTTAGAGTGATCGAGGTGTTCTCCTTCGTCGAGGTGCTTGGTGGTGGTATGCTCTTGTTTATCTTTGGGAAGATAATATGCACCAGCCTACTAAAGATAAAGAATTAGTTTAATCAAGATTGAAGGGGATGAGGAAGAAATCACATGTTTTACCGCTTTGATATTATTGATATTGTGATTTGAACGGGCTTGCTGAAAATCATGGTCATTGGGGGCTTTGTTTGCATTGTGGTTGTTGTGACTATGGAACTCTTGTTGTGTGGTGGTTTATTATCACCTAAAATGGCATTGGCTAACCACTTATATTCGGGTAAAGAATTGGTTGCCCCGGGAAT
Organism: Viscum album; assembly: GCA_963277665.1. Taxonomy (NCBI): domain Eukaryota; kingdom Viridiplantae; phylum Streptophyta; class Magnoliopsida; order Santalales; family Viscaceae; genus Viscum; species Viscum album. Next base: position 1,409,201,150 of record OY728130.1, read on the forward strand.
TTTGGATTGTATGAGAATGCCCTTGAAATAAAGTGAAAGTGATGAAAAGCCCCTTGCTAAATCTGAAATAAGCTATGTGAATATGTGATGTGTGGTAGTGATGTGGGGGGCGAATAAGATGAGAAGTGGATGTGGTAGGTGGAGGTTGCGATGTGAAAAACGGTTGTGATGTGGCAGTTGTGATGTGGCAGTTGTGATGTGGCAGTTGTGATGAGAAGTGGTGGTAATGTGAAATGATGGAGGTGTGGGGTTTGTTGGCATGAGAAAGATGGGTTGTTGTGTTGAGTTGTGTTAGATGCCTAGGTAGAAATGAAATTAAAATAGTTAATAATTAAATTGAAATGACATAGGTTGGTTTGGCTAATGGGTTGACACGATAAATGAACACTTATTTTGAAATGGGAAATGTGGTTTAAATGGTTGTTGATAAAAATGAATGGGCTGGAATAATGGATTGGTTTGTAATGGGAAATATGGAAAATGTCTTAACTTGAAATGAAAGGCAGAATGTAGTATGTGGTATGCTGCGTGTGGCTTGCTCGTTTGGGATTATGCATTTAGTGGTGGAAGCGAAAAGTGAAAGTGAATGGGCTGGTTTGGCTAATGGGTTGAAACGATAAATGAACACTAGTTTTGAAATGGGAAGTGTGGTTTAAATGGTTGTTGGTAAATATGAAATGAATGGGCTGGAATAATGGATTGGTTTGTAATGGGAAATATGGAAAATGGCTTAACGTGAAATGATTGCCTGTTTGGGGTTACGCATTTAGTGGTGGGAGCGAAGGTGGCAGAGGTTGTGAATCCTCCTCGCCTCTCAAGTGATCGAGAGAGAGCAAAAAGTCCCTAGTCCACGAAGAACTTCATGTTGCGATCAAGAACGAATGATCGCAATCAGGATCGGTCGCGCTAGCACCTGACAATTCTACGGCGGCTTTCCAACATTTTGATGCACGTGTGGATCAGCGTTAGAGAGATTTTACTCTTGGATTCTGCGACGCAACGACGGTACGATGAGATCAAGTCAACTGATTCATCAACGAAAGGAATTGCAAGTTGAGGTAATTTTAGATATGCTTATAGATTAATTATAAATTGCATGTGATGATTCGTATTTGGTTTTGACGTTTAAACAAGTCGTGTAATCTTACGATTTAAAATCTATTGGCCATGACATCATTCGTCGTGTACGACTCGGATCATTCATAAATTCAAACTAAAAGCCAAGTTGGTCATGCCAAACAGGTGTTTCTGCTACACCTGAAACCTACAGTCTTGCTCCCTATCGCACCCACGACCCTACCCACATTCGCAAATCGCACGATGCAAAAACTCATATAAACAGTAAAAATATAGAGGCACCACCTACCTGGTACTAGCAAGAACCTGCTCACCCAATTCCACGGCCTAATTCGACCCGAGGAAGAAGAAATCGAGAACGTAGAGAAAAAGCCCTAAAGCAAAGATTTTTTCGAAAACCGCCCCAACTACGACAAAACCAGAATCAAACGACAAAGGACGACGAGCCTTACCCGCAGTGACTCTACAACAAACAACACAAAGAACGGATCACAAACAAAAGGAATCTCCTTCAAAGGAGAGGAAACCCAAGAGGGAGGGGGGTCTGGTTCGTTCTGGCCAAATAGCCCTCACCCTTCTTTTATATCCATTAACTAATTAATTAATTAAAATAAAATTTAAAAAGGACACTTATAGGAGCCCACCACAAGTCTAGTGGTCTCCCACCGGATCTCTAGTGGCTTCCACTGAAACTCTGGTGGCAGGGTCAATGGCACTTGCCTTGGCCACCCAAACTCCAGTGGCCTCCCAACAAGGTTCGGGTGGGAATCTGCTCGTTTGCAAATTGCTTCATCGCCCTTCAAAACCTGGAAAAGGCCTCTTCCAACCACTCCAACGCCCAAATTAGGCCTAAATACACATGGGTCGATGTTAGACCCAAAAAACTCATCTAAATATCCAGACCATTGCATATATAATGCCCTGTTAAGCACGTTAAGGGTTTTTTAATGAAGTGAAAGAGGAAAAAGACATTAAAATGGAAACGAAAAGAAATTTAGTATCATGTTTGGTATGCTAGAATGGAACTATCATCTCATGGTTATGAATATAATATAATTAAAAATATAAGTATAATTATAATTACTAACATTAAATATAATAATAAATATAATTAAATTTGATTATTATAAAAAATATAATTCAAAATGTAATTAAAATATAAAGATACAAAAATATTATTATTAATTAAACTATAATTATTTTAAAAAATATTGAATATGCACTGATTAATTACAATAACAAACAAGGCTTAAACTCAATATATAGGATCAGTTGCATGGATTAAGCGTCACCAATTAGCTCTATTGAAAACCGTATTTAAAATAATTAAATGTAACTGTAGTTACAATTATAATTAAAAAATTAGAAATATAGAATTACAATGAAAAATATATAATAATTAATTAATCACCTAGCTATAATAATAAAAGAGATTATAATTTAAAATATAATTAAAGGAAAAACTATAATAATTATAATAATTAAATCTAATTATGATTATGGTTATTAATTAAATTTTTCTACTAAGTTTTATAAATTTATAAATATAATTATCAATTCCTTCGAATTATTCGTATTCCATAGTTCATATAATGAAAATTGATTCCACCCTTCTGGGAGGAAATAGATCTCGTTGAGAAATGAAATGTGCCTTGCTAAACAATTCATTTCTTGATTTGCACTTCCATTCTCATTTCCTTGCTCTAAATTCTATCACGCAAAATGGACCCTAAAAGAAACACAAAATAAGCATCGAAACCTTCTCTAACACCGGATGACTTTGGTAAGCACTTCATTCTTTTCCACCTCAAGCAAAATAACAAACACAACCCATAGGGGGTGGGTGAGTTGGCAAGGGAATTCTCCACCCTTAAGTGAGGCCAAGGGCTCCGACCTCATCTCATGCATGAAACACGAAGAGCATTTCCACCCAAAAAAGCCCCACCGAACAGGAATCCGAATTAGTCTAGAACCCAATCTAGGATAATAGGTGATTTGAAATTAAAAAAAAAATGCAAAAGCAAGGGAAAAGCTTTCCTAGAAAATGGAAATTACACAAACACCATATCAAAAGAATAAGGAAAACCGAAAACATGTAACATGATATACCTACAAAACCATGGAGGTCGTTCGGATAACCCAATGTTAATGTCAACATCAGGTTTTTGCTTTTGTTTGGCATCATTGTTGGGCTTGGTTGATGAAGTTTCGAAACCTTTTCCTTGGCCCTTTGGACCATACTTCTCCTTAAGAAAAGAATACAATATTCATGTGCATCAAGTTATAGTACAGCGATCCAAACATAGAAAATAAAAAAAATCGCAAATTGCAAAAGATACGATTTCACATTGACAGGATAAAGCAATATCAAATCCACCAGTTGCAGTGCGTGCAAAGTTCTGTTTAAACAGTTTCGACAGGCTAGAAGTGATGTTTTGATGTTCCGATAAGGTGGCATCGATTCAACGGGCACGTGCAAAATGCTATGAACGCCCGGTTTTTTACTTACTGGGGAGTATATAAATATAACATAAAAGGTGTAATGTGCATGATGCGGAAGGGATGTAAACTTTCATACACAATTCTGGAGATAGTTGATAAAAAATCAGGTCACGTGTCTGCAGAACTCTCGGTGTCCAAATCTATGACGTTTTAGCAGTGCGGTTCGCCCCAGGTGAAAGATCACATCCCTTCCACAGAATGCACATTGCAACTGTTGTGTTATATTTATGAATTTTCCAGTAAGTATAAAACCGAGCATTCTGAGTAACGAAAACGTAGAAAATGAAAATAGCCAGTCTAATGCTACGAGTTCAGCTCAACATACTGATTCGGTGATGCACTGTGTGTGGCCTAAAACGTTTTGCTGCTGGAAAATTGTCCCGCAGTCGATGCACGAAAACTACAAAAATGCAGACGTAAATCAGTCATCGAAGGCATTTCAGACTAGGATGAAAATGATGATTTCGGGTGGGAGGATTCAAGACATTATTAGCAGAGCAAATCCTGAAATGGTTCAGCAGCTTCGGCTTCTTTAGGTTCTCACCGCAGTCCTCGCACTGGAACCACACCATCTTACGAATGCAGGATGTAGAAGAAGGGGAAGACACCGCAACTGAAATGACAAGATTTCACGCGAAGAAACCTAGGGTTGTGGCGTCGGTTATTTCAGGGGATCGGTGGCCGATGGGCTGTGCTTTTCAACATGGGGCGATCGGGCACACACAAAACAGTCCAGTGGGGGTCCAAAAATAATTTTTTGATACTGTTTGTGAATATTTATAAACAGGTTTATTCATAAATCCATTTTTTAACGGGTTTATCATGATATTCAATAGACTTATACTATGTACTTAAAAGTTTCCATTCATAGTCGTGTCACCCCTCCTTATTCATTTTCCCTCCAACACCTTACACACCCCTCATTCCCTCCACCCCTCCCACGATATCGCCTCCACTTAGGGTTTTTGGTGCACATCAACTGATGAACCGCCGGTGGATGTTCCACGTCCCACAGTCGCTTCTACAACTTCTTCACTCTCAACGACCCTCTTTGGCACCTCCTTTCTTCCTCCCTACCCCGTCAATCCATTGTTGACTGATTTCTCTCGGATTTCATTCTATGTAACTATATTTTTGCGTTCCTTTGTTGAAGTCGACAACAGGTCAATCATTCCCCTTATTGCACCTTCGTCACGTTCTCAAATCCGTGAAAAACAAATTCAACGATGATACTCATTCATCTCTCGACGCATTTTGCATACGGTGTGTTCTTCTTCGCACCTTCTCTGTTAAATTTATTTATACTATACAGTTTTTCGTTTCCCCCTATTCATACAAGTTTTTCATAAGATATTGAAATGCATTTGTTTTCCCAAATCAGCAATTAAGCCATCTACTTCATTCGGTCGACCAGTATTTATTTACCTCTTCGTGGTTTCACCGACCCTAAACTTCCACTGCTCCACAGAAGGTGTGTTCTTCATACCCTTCAAAATTTATTATCTATGCTCTACAATATTTAGTGTTTCCCTTTTCTTATGATATTTTCATACGTTTTTACAATACACCTACTTTTTTGATTCTGCAATTACGACCTTCATTTCTTTTAGTCGGTCGGTATTTTATCACTTACGTGTTTTTTCATGGCTAACGGATATTTGCTTCACCACATTAAAACCTGCAGCGATTTAGGTCATCCTAACTTATTTTATCCTAAATTCTTTATACTATATATATGATGTCCCACCAATTTTGCAACTTGTATTCCATTATTATGTACCACTTATCTGTGATTTAAATATATTCAATATTAATATGGATTGTTAAGTTTGCAAAATATTATCATCTTATTGAAAATAAGTATTGATTTATAGTGCTGTGCAAACGCACGGGCAAAATACTACTTTTAAAAATAATTAAATCTGTATATATCCTAATGAATGAGTTTTAGAAATGAATTTATTGGTATTTTAAGATATTTAGGGAAATTTATTAATAGTTATATTTTTTTAACTTATTTATATTTACCATCACCCACCGTTGGTGGTGGGGTGGTGGGGGCTTGTGGGGGTGTGGGGCAGGTCATGGGGTCAAATCCCAGGTCTGCATGTTCAGTGCAATTTCTTTCCTTTTATATTTTTCTTTTACTTACATTATACATGAGAATTGTAGTTGTGTGTCATCCATCACACGTTGCATCAAATTTGTTTGTAATTTTTAGTGTTTTATTCAATATTTTGTCCCAAAATTCAGAATACTTTACACTTTTAATCAACATCGCGATCCCAAACACCCAACATGTTATCAACATAGGCTTTCCTTGCCTAAAAATGGTTATTTTATTGGGCAACACTAAAAAAATAGCATGATAGCGATGTTTTGTAAAACCGCCGCTAAATATTTTCCAATAACCCAAAAAAACACACTTTCCTTGCAATGTCTTGCCCCAAATCACTCCAAGAATTGTAGTCGAATCGATTTTCCACAAGGCCTCATACACGCCTCTTTGTGCGACAGGGGTTATCAATTAGCAGCAGGGGTCTACGGTGATATTGTGAGGAGACTATACTATCATATTAGAGTGCACAACTATAAATAAATAACCAAGCACCATACACATTAGAGTACACAACAAGAGTAAATAAATTGAAACAGAAGCATGCAGCAGTAAAATGAAGTACTGTAAAGGCTTGAACAATCATGCCATACATACAACATTGATCACCCACTAGGCCGATCACACATACAAAATAAACAACTGGAAAATAATTATATCAGGCTTTAGTACCAACTTCGAGTCATGCCAAATACTCGGTCTTCAGTACCCCGTCGAGTTGCTCCAGCTCGATCATTAGACTCCACATGAGCGGCTCCACTCAAACATGCAATCCTAGGCCTCTGACCTATATGTCATGCATCTATGCTCAACTTGAAAGTAGAAACAAGGCATGCACGCACACCGAGGTGCACGTACAGGGAGTGAAAATTAAATCTCAGTAGGCACCCCCAATGGTGAACCTATAACTTACTACCATAAGTGCATGCTCATGCAATATGTTCAGCCTAACTGGAACCCAACTGAAAATAAGACAAATAAAAACCAATGTCAGTCCTTAGGTCCACGTCTTTGATCAATCATACCTGCATCGACCAGTGTCAGGGTGTCTCTGAGCATGTGTTTATGATTTTGTATCCCAAGTAAAATGCGGGCTTCACATCCATGACAACCCCAACCAATCCTCTCGACTTTGGGGATGCATCCCGCAATGGTCCTATCATTAAAGTACCTAATCTAAGGCATCATCTATCATGTCCTCACGAATCTATATGTCATCTCATCTTTGGTACTGTAAGAACCCGGTTTTTGCTGAGAAAGACTTTGAAATATTCTTGATAATATTCCAGAGCAGTGTCTTCAGACGGCGTGTGATTCCGAGCCCCGGAGTGGCCGGAATTAAATTTTCAGTGCGTTCACACTGGAAACGCCAAATAAATGGAATAACTCCTAAACGGTGATCCGGATCAGGGATCCGAGTGTACGGATGGGTCCGTAATGGGGTTTTTACCCTAGGAACGACATAAAACTTGTCGGCGCGGGATGTTTGGAGCCCTCGCTCGCTTTCGGAAGGTTAAACGGATAAATTAATTAATTAATTTATTCGTTTAATGTTGAAACGCAGGTATCTCTTAAACGGTGGCTCAGATTGGAAAACCGAGGGAACCGTTGATTTCGGAGCGTGTCGTTTACCCTAGAAGGGGTGTAAATTTTGCGGGCGCGGGCCGTCTGTGAAAAATGGCCCCATGGGCGTTTTCGTAATTTGGCGGCCTCAGGCGCTAAGTTTAATAACTTTTGAACGGGGACTCGGATTAAAATTCCGAGACCGCCGTTGTGCTCGAAGCGTCGTGTTTACCCCAGGGACGCCCTCCTTTTTGTCTGCTTCGAGAGCGAGGTCGAGGGCGTGCCGAGCGGGGGTGTTTAAGTGTTATTACTTAAACGCACCCCCCCTCCCTCTTCTCTTCCCCTTCTCCTCCCTCACACCCTCAACCCTTCCCTCCTCCATTCCGGCGAGATCCGGCGAGCCGAGCTCCAGCGAGCCAACTCCGGCGAGGCAACGGCGCGGGGCAGATCACGCGGGAAGCGTCGGGCAAAGCCCCACGAGGTAGGAGTTTTATTTTGTCTCTGTTTTTAAATTCCCGCATTCTTTGAGCCCGATTTATACCATCGAATTGCTGCCGGATCTTCGAGCGAAGCCCTTAGTTGCGTAGGATTCGATCTGAGGTTTCCGTCTCACTTTTCGGATCAAAATTCCGAGACCTGAGGTGTTCGTAGGGATCCGACGAAGTTTCGGGGCCTTTTGGTGTTTTCCGGCGAGAACTAGTGGCGGCGGCGGCTTCCCAGCGGCGGTCCGACGGTCTTCCAGGCGGTGGCGGCTTCGTCTGGGCGTCGGCGCAGGTGGCCAGCGGGGCGGCCCGCGGCCCGCGACGTCGCGATGGAGCGGGGAGCCGGCGAGAGGACGCCGGCTGGGGGCGCCGACCAGGGGACGTTCGAGGTCGCGGCTCGCGACCCCGCTGGGGAGAACGAGACCCGCCATAGGCGGGTCTCCGCGTGGACTCGACCGGCCATGTCGGCCGGTCGGTGGAGGCGCCCGCGCGGCGCGCGGGCGAGGCAAGCAGTGGGCCGCGGTCCCAGCGGGCCGGCCGGAGCGGGCCGGCCGGAGCAGGGCGGACCGGCCAGACCGGGCCGGTCCGGCCCGAAGGGTCCTCCCTTAATACCTTCGGACGCCCGTATCTTTAGCTACGGGCGTCCGTTTTGCGCGCCGTTTGCGGCAGTGCGGGCCTTGCATCGAGGGGAATGTTTTGAGATGGTTTTGGGAATTTTTAATTCCCGAAACGAGGGGTCGTGGAGGCGCGACGTGTCTTTAAGTGGACGAGCGTTTTTCCCGAGATTCTTGTATTGGACGGCGCGGACGCATCCGACGTCCGATTTAAGCACTGTCAGTGGCGTTGGAACCCTGGTGTCGAGGCGGAGGTTTTCAGGGTGGTTTCAAGCGTTGAGGCCAGAGTTGAGGCGCGGGCCCCACGGCCCGTCTTTGGAGCTGCGGGCGGCGTTTCACGACTTTTTCACCGGACGTCCGTTCGGGGCGTGCGAGCAGTCGTTTTTGGATGTTTTTCCGAGGGGATTACAGTGGTGCAATCCGCCCGCCCTAATTCGGCGCGATGGTGCGGGGCCCACGAGGCCCGTTTTGGGAGTTGACGGTGATTTCCAGCTTTATCACCCGGCGACCGTTTTGGACAAGTGAATAGTCCATTTCGTGTACTTTTTTGAGAGGATCGCAACGGTGCGATCCGTTCGTTGAGTTTCGGGACCGGGATGCGGGTCCCACGTGGCACCGCTCGTGTGCGGTGCGCCGGGATGCACCTTTTTCTCCGGATATCCGTTGCACTCAAGTGAGTAGTGCTTTTGACGTGCTTTTTCGAGAGTATTGCGATGGTGCAGTTCGCCTGACCTTTTTTGGGGACGTGGTGTGGGTCCCACCCGACCCGGCTACGGTGAATAGTGCCCTTTTCACCGGGTGTCCGTTTTGGGCGATTGAGTACTCAATCCCGTGAGTTTTTCCGTGGGGATCGCAGTGGCGTGATCCGTTGGTTCAGTTTCGGGATCTTGGGGTGGGCCCCACACGGGTTTGGTCACGGTGAATAGTACCATTTCCACCTGTTGACCGTTTTGGGCGAGTGAGTAGTCTAACTCGCGTGCTTTTCCGCAAGGATTACAACGGTGTGATCCGTTTGGCTGTTCGGAGCCTCTTGCGTGATCTTGTTAAATGTGGAAGCATGAAAGGTGCTCTAGTGGTGGTTCACCCTACTTTGCTTGTAGCGGACCTTTGGCGAGTGATCGCGTGCACTCCCGTGTGAGTGAGGTAAATGCTTGAAGTGATGTGGTTGGCCATGCCTGGGCCATTGAGGTGGAGTTGTTACGTCACGTCTTTGCGTTGACGTTGGGTGCCATGTGCACGATAGCCCTTGGGCTGGAGACGTGGTATACTCTGGGAGTATACGAGAGCGCTTGGAGGTACATGTGGTTCGTACCTGAGACGTTCGTGCGCTTGGTTGGGGTTGACTTGGGGCCACACGTCGTGTGGGCCCCACGTGCGTGCCGTGTTCTGCTTTGCGTACTTGGACCTCTCGCGGCGTAGAGGGTCCCTCTGTGCTCGTTTGTTTGACCAGCAGGGTGGAGTTTTCCCCTAGCTTTGTGCTTGTTTGTTTGACCAGCAGGGTGGAGTTTCCCCTGGCCTGGAGCTCTTTTGTCTGACCAGTAGGGTTGAGCGGTCTCCCCCTGGTTTTGTTCTCGATGGATCGGCCGGTAGCGGTGCTGGTGGCACCCAGTGATGGAACATGCACTGAAACCCCTTTGGGTGAGTTGTGCTGGAGTTGGGTGGTCGCGCGATACCCACTCCGTGTTCAGTTGGCCGGTGTTGTACCCTCCTGTAGAGATGGGCAGAGCGATTATGAGTTTTACCCTCCAGCGGGGCTGAGCAGTGGGTTACTCATCGACTTCCTCGGACTTACCCTTCAGCAGGGCTGGGCAGTGGGTTGCTCACTGACTTCTAGGGTCTACCCTCCAGCAGAGACTGGGCAGTGGGTCACCCGATGCTATTAGGGTCTACCCTCCAGCAGAGATCGGGCAGTGGGTCACCCGATGCTATTAGGGTCTACCCTCCAGCAGAGACCGGGCAGTGGGTCACCCGATACTATTAGGGTCTACCCTCCAGCAGAGACTGGGCAGTGGGTCACCCGACGCTATTAGGGTCTACCCTCCAACAGAGACTGGGCAGTGGGTCACCCGACGACCTCTTAGGATCTACCCTCCAGCAGGGCTGGGCAGTGGGTCACCCATCGTCTAGTTCCAGGTCTACCCTCCAGCAAGGCTGGGCAGTGGGTTGCCTGTCGACTTATTCCAGGTTTACCCTCCAGCGGGGCTGGGCAGTGGGTCGCCGGATGATGTGTTATGGTTTACCCTCCAGCAGGACTGGGCAGTGGGTCACCCAGTATTTTTATTATGGTTTACCCTCCAGCGGGGCTGGGCAGTGGGTCGCCTGATGATGTCTTAGGGTTTACCCTCCAGCAGGGCTGGGTAGTGGGTCACCCGATATCTGGTTATGAATTACCCTCCAATAGGGCTGGGCAGTGGGGACACCGGTTGGCATTCCAGACTCAGTCCTCTCGACTAGGCTAGTCTGTGGCTTACCTCCGTGATTACCGGAGCGGGACCCTTGGTTATACGGGTCAGTGTTGTGACGACTTGACTTTGAGGAGACCTCTCGACTGCAGGGAAGTGACGAGGTGTGGTTTGACTTTCCCTAGAACTCTCAAGTTCGAGGGGCACTTTCCCCACCGAGACGCGTTCTTGCGACGCGATCTAAAACCGTGAGGGCGAGTCAGTGCCGCCCAAAGCGGATAGTGTCAAGGTGCGGTGATTGAGCCCCTTGGCTTGTGGTTCAGGGCAGACGTGCGGGATGCTGGGCATCGATGGAGGTTACACTGGGACTGTTGGCTACTCTTTTCGTGGGCTGAGCTACGGGATAGAGATCCCCTTACGAGCTTGTTCGGGTTTCTTGTTGAGCATACAGATATGTATATACCTTGTTTTCGGTACCCACTTCTTGGGTTTGGTTACTCTCCTTCCAGGAGAGGCGAAGACGCGCGGGGTATGCCACGTGCTTTCTGTGTCTAGCTTCTCATGGTTGGACGAGTCTACTCTCCTGCTATAGGAAGCGAAATCTCGACGAGAAGTGCATCTTCTCACCATTCCTAGCTCCTTGTGTTAGGACGAGTCTTCTACGTTTCTCTTGTTGGGTTGAGCTGGACTCTTTACTTCACTTCCAGTTGTACTCCGCTACTTTTCCTTGTTCGCTCTACTGCTCACCCTTCGGTACCTCCTTTGTTGCTCCCTCGAGCCTTCGGGGTATCCTACTGAGTATTTTTATACTCACCCCTGCTTGGGATTTTCCCGCACTTGGTGTGCCCTTGCAGACGACAGACAGGTGGAGCGTGACTTCGGTGGAGCGTAGGAGCTTGAGAGCTTGGACCGCGTGCGGTGGTCGTGGCCGGGTTCCAGGTGGGAGACCCGTCAGCTGTTTCTTTTTGTTTACCTATTGCCGGGTTGTGGCACTTTTGGTTGGGCGCGTGTTTTGCCCCTTTTCTTTTCAGCTTGTACTTTGTACTTGTAGAGGTCTATGCACTCTGTGGTTTATATATAGCAGTGGCCCTTTTCTTTACTTGTCTTTTCTTTTACTCTGCACTTTTGCATTGAGTTTGCTGCGTGTGCGTGTGTACAGGTGCTTAGGCAAAGGCCTCCCCGAGTTGTTGTGCCTTCGACGCTGGTCGCCAGCCCCTGGCCTATGGAGGCGGGCCTGGGGTAGTTGCGGCTCGAGCCCGAGTAGGGTCGGGTCGTGACAGGTACCTAGATGTATCAGTCTCGGGTGCTCATGCCACATTAAAGTACTACCAGTACCCAGAGCGTCAGTCCGTCATCTAACCCATGTATCATAATCAATAGTTCATGGAGCATCAGTCCAACACATGAACCATACATCAAAACAATAGTGCTTGGAGCATCAGTCCAACACTTAAACCATCTATCAAAATAATAGTGCTCGAAGAATCACTCCAGCACCTAAACCATGGATATAGAGCATCAATCCACTATCACATTCCACCTGGTATATCATCGTTGTCTAAAGCATCAATTTGGTACTAAACCATAATGTATATTATTGGTGTCTAGATCCTTAGTCTGACACCTAATCCATGTAGTATACTATCCATACCTGGAGCATTAGTCCAACATCTCAACCATACATGTGGAACGTTATGCCCACCATTCTCAACCATACTTGTGGAACACCATGTCCACCAATCTCACCCATATCTATGGATCACCATATCCACCATTCCAACCGTGGATTTGGAGCATCATGTCCAACATCATAAACCATACAAAAACCCATTAGTATCCGAAGTCTCGCTCCAACATCTAAACCATTCCACCATTTACTAATTTCCAAGGTTTATCACGCTTGACCTTATAACACATTAAAATAACAAGGATGATCCTTATCAACATTCATTACTTTCCAAGGTCCAAACAAAACTAAGATAAAAGAAACATAACTAGGGCCAGCTGAAAGCCCACACTCGTCCTCATCATCCTAGCCCCACTGGGCTTACACATCGATTCAGACTCTCAACCATCTCTACCCAACCATACACCCACATAGGTCATTCTATTGACAGACATCCACTTGAGACCTCTAAGCCAACAAGTAAGCTAAGGCATCTTTCTTGGGATCCTTGGAACCCATGCACAAGTGAAGGCATCCCTCTTGGGATCCTATGGGTCAAAACATAAGCAGAGACATCCCCAATCAAATCCTTGATCATACCTAATCTCTCGGGCCAACGCCCGACTCTCGAGGGTCACACACCCCACAACCCAATCTCTAACATCTCATAGACTCACATGCCTAAAAGGGGGTAAGCTTCACAAGGGAGATGATCTCATGCCCATACCCTTTCTAAGGCACCCTAGGTTGGTCCGAACACCCAACTTATCTATCACCCTGAGTTGTAACCCAGTCCCGCCAACCAGGGATTGTCTCAAAATAACACCAATTAAGGACTTTGGAAAACCCATACTAAATTCTCCAATCATTCTCATGACCCTCACATGGATCTCATGCCATGTATCACTCTTAGAAGACATCTAGATTCAATAATTGGAGGAAAACCTCTTTATCACAACTTACTCACCCCAAACCGCCTCTTATAAGTACTCAGAATGCCCCAATGGCCCCACCATCGTGTTTTACGTAGAAAAATACTCAAAATGGACCCCTCTTTTGTCCAATTCTGACTTTAGGGTGCAAAATCACCCAAAATCCTCAAAAGGGTAACAAAGTGGTAGTACATGACATGTACCCCGAGTACACATCGTGTACTCCCAAACCTCCAACCTAGCCATGTACTTCTACATGGCTTGGGTACACCCAAGGTCAAGCCATGTACTACTACACAACTAAGGCATACTTGGGGTATAATCGTGTACTTCCACATGACCATGCCCCCCTTACATGGGGTGTTTTCACATGTAATTGGTCACATGGTTGTGTCCCACTACACGAAGTGTACTCCAAGTACACGGTGTGCAGTTCCAACATTCCATTTTCCTAGCTACACAACGACATGGCCATGTACCGCCACATGTCCATGTATCGCTACATGACGTGTACTCCATGTACACAATGTGTAATTCTGAAAACTTCATCTTCCCCAAATAGGAAGAACACATGGAACATGTTCTCAAAACCACATGCCTTGTGATCGAGATTTCCAAATGGGAAACCCCACCAAACCTCTCAAAACCCCCGTTTTTCCTCAATTAAGCATAGATTGACCCCCAGGGGGTCCTTAGTAGTAATAAAAGGACTTTAAAGCTTAAAAACAACACATATATTGGGATTAGGTCTTAAAACTCAAAAATTGTCCTACCTCATGATGAAAATGATGAAGCTTTGGGTCCAAATCCGCACCTGGAAGCCATTACACCTTGATCCTATCTTGATTGCCGTTATGAACGAAGTCTGGCGGCACCTCCTCCGCCCTTCTCTTTTGGTCTGGTCGTCACGAGAAAGAGAGGAACCTTCTCCCCCCTCCTACTATGTGTAGGAAGGAAAAATGGGGGTGGGGGTGTTTTAATTAATTTCAATAATTAATTAATTAAATTAAATACCCACTTAAAACACTTATCCTGAGTCCCAAGATCCGAAGTAGGTTTACACCCCACCTAAGAAAAATCCTCCATTCCAAACTCAACCGCAAAGTCAGAATCCAAATCTGATGCACCATTCAAAAGATTATGCCTCCTGAACCTGCATTGATAATTTAATATTTATTTTATTAAATATTAAATATTCCACCAAAATCCAAACTACTCATAATTACACCAAACTCATGTCCTAGGGTTAACACCCTATTCCAGGACCAACATAGTGGTCATAAAAATTATCCAAGATCATCTTCTAGGATAAAATGTCCATTTTATCCCTTATGAGCACCCAAAAGTAAGAATTTAAATTTCTACTCAAATTTCAAAATCCAGAAAAACATGGGTCTTTACTATTAGAGTTAGTGCCCTAGAACTGACTTTTTTAGTACTTGATTACATGTTTTACCTTATTAATGGAATTTATCATCACATCATGATTGTTCCTTTGCATGAATCTTATATATGATAATGTCTTAAAATGTGTCGTATTGAAAGGTTATAGTAGTTTCCCACTATGACGAGAACCTTGAGGTGCCACGATAGTATTCATGAATATTGTTCTATAGAAGGATGATATTGTCTAAAGGGACACAAATGATACATGATATTAAGTGTATGAGGCTCATAAGACATTGAGACACCTTCTCATGGTGTTCGCCCTTGGTAATCTCCAAGATAGGAGGTTATGTGAACATACCTATTAAGAGAAAATCCACATTTCCATGTGTCATTGCATGTTCCAATTTGCAAACGTGTGTATTGATCTTTAGACTTTAATATTATCATTAATGGACATCATGACTTGCATACTTTGATTTATTGATAAAAATTATGATGACATATGCTCACAACAAGGTAGGATGCATTGGGTATGTCACAAGTGATACTGCATTAATGGATAATGTGAGAAAGGATTTATCCCTTCTATCCCTTATCAAAAGTTGATATCTATTTTCCTTTTACGTGAATGAAACTACTTAAAAAAATCCATGTTCATGGTGTTCAGTGATAATTTCATTTCCAGAAAGTCAAAGAAAAAGAAATCAAGTATATAGGTTGATGGCACCTACATGCAACTTGCTTGATTAGAAATATCACGATAAAGAGATTATATTTCATGGTAAGCATTCATAGAAGGTTGAATGTCATTGTAACATTAAATTATTTATCTATGGGTTACTTATCATGTTGTTAGATGGTAACCTTGGAATTTAGTTAGTTATGGATAATGCCATTGAGAAAGAGGCTCAAACACTAAGTGTATCTGCAATCTTAGTTAAATTCAAGTATTGAATTTAATAAGTTAGAATAAAATAATATTTATTCAAGTTTGGTTGATCACTATAATTTAATCAAAAGTTATTCAAAAGAATAAGTGGGTTAAATAATAATAATAATAATTTATTTTCAAGTTTGGTGAATAGAATATTTATTATATTTATCATATAATAACACAATAAAATTTATTTATTAAATATTCATTATTTGAGGATCAGTAAATGTTGATAAAAAAAGCATATCGAGCTTAATGGTTCGATTGGAAATGGTATAAATGATATTTATTTATATTCTTAATGTGTTGCATATTTCAATCGATTAATATTAATATTTTTATTATTATTGTACTTGGGGTCAACTATGAATTATTAGGTTTTAAAGGGGCTTGCGTGTGATTTTCCAACCCTAAACCCACCACAATAAATATATAATTACATCACATTCCATAATCACTTTTGGTGTGCACAAGGGATAGAGAGAGACTCTATCAAGACATAGAGAGAGATCTAGATATCTAGAGTGCATTATATCCTCCTCTCTCAATAAATCAAGAGAACATCAAGAGAATAATTTTACTGCGATCAACCATGAATGATGCAAGCGATCAGGATCGATTGTGCTCACACCCAATGATTCTACGACAACGTTCAGAGATTGTGGTGCATGTGTGGATCACCACTAGAGAGATTCTTCACTTAGATCCTACAACACAACAACAATACAATGAGATATAGTCAACCAAATCATCAATGAATAGAGAATTACAAGTGAAGTCAATTATATATCTTCTCATAAATTAATTATAAATTACATGTAAATATTCACATATTTTGGTTATAGTGTTTTAATCTAGTCAAGTAATATATATTTTTCATTGGACATGATGTTTTAATCATGTGCGACAATGATTACATATAAATTATGACTAAAAGTCAAGTTGGTCATACCATCAAAGGACAATTCCACTATGTCCAGAACCTATAAGTGGTGTTAGAGTGGGTTACATGTTTAATTTATAATTATTTATTATTTGTTGATTGGTTGTATGTGTTTGAGTTTTATTTTACTTATATCAATTTGTTTTAATATCTGACATCATCATTTCTTTCCTTTCTTCATTCTCGCTAACATAACTAGTAAATAGTTAAGATTAAAAAATGAAGAAACATCTGAAGAACAATATCTGGATATGTTAAAGGCTCTGCCTAGAAAAAACTAGAGCATACAGTGTGTATTGCATGCATACATGTCATTTATTTTTGTTTTCTCATCCATATCTCATAATAAATCTAGATAGATCTGATGAAATTGGTTCTAATATCTGATAAAAATGGATCGACATATAGATCCAGACCGATTGGCACATTACTTTAAGAACTACATGTTGTGTAACCACTATACATGATGTGTAATACTCGATTTCTCACGATCGAGAACCCAGGGTTACCTAGCGCGCCATGTTTTGGATATATGACATGATGATGGATGACCTATGAAACTCCGAGGCTGCACATCATGTATTCCTAGTACACATCATGTACCTCAAACTCATCCATGATAGACAACATGCTCAGTCCCAAGGCATGTGCTGCGAACACGGGTATAAGACAGTACACACTCTGTACTATAGTGCATGTCGTGCAGTCTACTGCAGAAAGTGTGCCCATTTTTTTATGGATAAAAATTAAATATATAATCAAACCTATTCACATGTGTTCCCTTTTTCATTTATTTTACAAAGTACATATCATGTCATAGGATTGATAATTATATATTAAATTTATTTCCATGTTAAAATTTTGGATAAGCACATGAAGTTTCCACAAATACACTTGTGTACTACATTAATTTTAAATGAAATTAATTTTGTTTAAAATTATAAATGATGGTGATTTAAGGATGCTTGGATGGAATTAAGATAAAATTGAATTAATTAGATAAATTCGTGGTGCATTATCTTAATTAAAGAATGAATCGAAGTAAATGATAATAGGATTACAAGTGTATGCTCATTTCTTGTTGTGTGGATGATCATTAGATTAGAACAACCCTTGTATATGATTGGTTCCTTTTAATTTATTATAGTTAAATTATTATTGATGACCTATATGTTATCCACTCCTCCTTATTATGTAAGGGTCTGTGTGTTAGTGGTTTATTTTATGAAAACCCCTTTATTTAATCCAATGGATCCCCTCACCCATGTGTGAGTAAAAGATAATGTAAGGATAGAGCTCCCAGGTGATAGGAGATGGTCTAAGTCAAGGAGTTGAGGTGAAACTAATTGAGGCAACACATGGGAGCCAAAGGTGGAATGCTAAAACACGAACCAAGCTACAGTTCAAGGTGTTTTCCCCTAAGTTCAAGGGTTAGTTTACTATCCACTATATAAACTAACCATTAGAGAATCTCATGATAATGCCACTTATGTTTTATTTCTATTAGTTGCATGGTTAATTATTTATGTTTGTAGATGTTGAGAAATCACCTAATAAATGAATTAAAAAGTATGTAAGATGAAATAAAATATAACTGGATTGCATGTGAATGTTTTGTCAGATATGGTTAATCACTTAAGTAGAATCCACTTAATATTACAAAGACATGTTAAAATATAAAATGGGATTTATGCATAAGGATAAAAATCCATCAACAAAAATATTAAGTCAGTATAACCTTCCACTACTTAAGTTAGAATCGATCTCATGGTTCAAAGTTCTTAACCAACCTAAGTTAGGGATGATTTCAATTATTGTGGAACTTTTAGCTTAAAGTTTTGGGATGAATTAACTTGGTTTGCATCAAGGGTTGATTTCCTAAGTAGGACTTGGTGTATATGACAGGCAAGTGTTGATGAAATATTTAATACAAGATTTCAGGATTGAGAGTTCACTCAACGGATCAAAGAACTACAAGTTAATGCAGTTGGAAAGTTACGCCTACATAAAACCCTTTAAATAACTTGTCTAGCCCAAGTCTGGGTTGTAAGAAGGGGAATATGGATCCTTACCACTAGAATATCTAAGTGATAAGATATTCTGAAACTGATGGTGAGGTATATTAGGTTTTAAAAAATATTGGGAGATTAATGGAAATTAATTAATTTTAAATTTATTAATCTATTTTTGTAATCAAAACAAGTATTAATTATCTACTCTTAATTTATAGAAATGAAAAATCAAATGACTTTGACAATATCATTGAAATCTATACTAGAGAAGGATAACCTTCTCACCAACATAGATTTCTAGGAATGGTATAGGCGCTTGCACATTATAATATGCCACAAACATAAATTAAACATACCAAAAACCCCAATTTCCACGTTCATTTCCAAAGAGGCTAGTGAGGAAAAAGTATCTATTTATTTGAATCATGTGGATGGCACAATGAATGTTCAATGTTTTATGTTTTAATCCATGTACAATGAGCTTCTAAAGTAATATGAGGATATGGATGTGTATAACATTGCTTCTCACCTTCAGGATATCTATCAAGAGAAGGTGAGATGAGAGAGATATGAGATATCTAATTCACTATTCATGTGAAATCTTGGAGAGTCAACATTGAATGGGGAACATATAGTCAAGATGATTGGATACATTGAGAACTTAGACATTTTGGGTTTTAAGATCCCTGATGAGATACACCTAGATCTCATTCTATCCTTATTGTTGAGCATGTGTTGATTCAACAATTTCATTAATCTATTTTGTTTTAATGCTCACAAACTCCCACATTTGTTTTACAAATGAATTTACTTTTAAGTGAATTTAAGGAATTTATTATTCATGGAAATATTTATTCTAGATTTATAATCGAGTCATTGATCCATGAGGAATATTTGTTGAAGTATTTGGAACATGTTTTAATATATTTTGGAAACATCGTTCATACCCTACGTGTGTGAGCATAACGTATAGAATAAACCCTACGTTCAGAACAATGTGTATGGATCATTAACCCTACACAAAAGAGAAAGTATGGTTAAATAAACCTTCGTTAGTATGAAACCAAACGTTTGATAAAGCAGAAATTATGGTTCATCAACACTACTTTTATGAACAACCCTACATTTTCAAACCATACATTAAGCCCATTTATGACCAATTCAAAAGCTTGTTATGATTCTTTTAAAGATTCATATTCAATAGACTAAATCATTACTATTATTATGGGAAGTTACAACTCTCTTGAATATTTTTGAATTAAAATATTCATGATTTAATCTACGATATTTCTAGAGTTATTTTTGACCTAGATCTACTCAACCAACAATATAAATATCGAGATGTTCTTCATCTATATATATATGTGTGTGTGTGGAAGTATATATATATATATATATAAGAAGTTATTTTACAAAAGTGGTGAATATACAAAAAAGGGATATACCCACAAAATGATGTGTCGTTGTTTTCAAAGCTATATTTTGGAGACATATATGTTTTGATCTTTCATCTTGTTTTTGTTGTTGCTATCATTATTACCATCGCTACTACTGCACCTTATCGTTATATATTCATTTGGAATAATGACAAAACATTTGTCAGAGATACACTTTAGAGACATACATGTTTAAACATCTGTCTGGTTTTTTCTCTATCACTATTTAAAGAAATACTACATGAAGTTGAAGATCTATTTGCTGCTATGATATATTAAAGATCTAAATACATCTGTTAGTTGTTATTTCAACTATGAAGTGCGACCTGTATCATCAACAAAATCAATATCTATTGATTTGGTGGAGTTTAAACTACTCAAACTCAGTCGTAGATTAACTGTCAGCTTCTTGCACTAAACTGTGCATAACCGGTTCTCTGTAAAAGAACCAGAAGGTTATATAAAGCCTTATTATAAATATGTCAACTGTCTGCACTCAATTTTGGATTAAAGGTATTAGGATAAGAGTACCCAGTGAAAATCACCAATCTCATGGAGTTGAGTGTTAGTGGAGTGGACTAGGGGATCTTTGTACCCTGAACCACTATACATCACCGTGTTCATTTCCTTTATTTATATCCACTTCCCGCTCATCTTTGATAGAAAAGAAAATGTTCACTAATAAACAAGAGAGTCATTTTGAATTATTTAAATTTATTGAAGTACACAATTCAACCCCCTATTGTGCCTTTATCTTCGTCATCACCATCCTGATCTAACAATTGGTATCAAATGCAGAGCTCTATTGGTATGTTTTCTTCTTATATTTTTTTGATATCAACTATTAACATCAAAGGAAGTTATATTTTTCTATCATTATGTTTTTGGAATATTCTATTTAATATATTCATAAAAAAAGTGGTATTTTAAGATTATTCTATTTTCTGGCTCTAACAAGCCTGAGTTAAAGATTCAGATAAAGATATCTGAAAATGACTGATTTTAGAGAAGGTATTTCTATGATCCATGCTCCATATTTTAATGGTGATGATTATGAATACTGGAAAAACTGTATGATCATATACTTGAAAAATCTTGGAATAAGGGTTTACTTGAAGGTAGTTAAACCTTATGAAATCCCTAAGAAAGATCTGTAAAATTGGATCAATGATTAAGAAAGAGAATATGATATAAATTCAAAATATATGAATGTTATTGTATGTGGTTTAGGAACTAATGAATTTAATTGAGTATCTTAATATCCTACTGCGTATGAGATGTGGCAGAATATTGTTGTATCCTATGAAGGAACTGTGACATCAAACAACTAAGGTACACTACTGTGAAATTAAAGTTTGATACTTTCAAAATGATTGAGGATGAAACCATCACCCAGATGAATGGTTGGTTGACAGAAATAGTCAATAATGCGGCTACTTTGGGATATCTAATTTCACAATCATAACAAGCATTAAAAGTACTCAGAGTACTACCCTTTAAGTGGAATGGAATATCTGTAGCTATACATCAATATACACCTATAAAAAATTTATGTATGAAGGAGTTGATTGGAACTCTAATGATGTATGAAGATGAGATGTAGACTGAAGTTGAAAATAATGTGAAACATGAAGAAGCTACTCTCAAAACAGCTATGAATGAATCATCTAATTCAAATCATTTAGACTTAGATAAAGATATATCAGATCTTGCTAAGAAGTTTTAAAATCTATATAGAAAAAAGAAGAAAGGGACTAATGATAATAGATACTATGAATCCAATGAAAAATTTCATACAAAGGAAAATCATCCTTTACTAAAAGTGCAAAGGAAAGCTAACTACAAAATAAAAGGCAATAAAATTATAAAATCCACCTGGAGTAATACTTCTGTATCACATAATGAATCTTCTAAAAACTCCGATTCTGAGCATAAAAAGCAAATGGTACATATAATGGCACATACAGATCATGAGGTACAATCTTCTTACTCTCAAAACTCTAACTGTGAAAAATTATCTTATGATGAATTAAACAAATATTGTTTCATGTTACAAGAAAAATTTGAATCATTGAAGAAAAATTTGAACCATTGAAGAAAAATTAAAGAAAAATTAAGATATCTTATGATATTATTTTTTTAGATAAAGAAAATTTTTCAAAACAAATTTTAGATTTAAAATATAACTCTTCTAAATTAAGCGATCTACATGATATTAAAATTAAACAACTATTAGAAGAGTTTGATGATTTAAAACAAGACTCTAGTATGATGATAAAAGGATAAAAAATACTTAAATTAAATACTTGGTAAAAATAAAATACCAAAAGAAAAATTTGGAATAGGAAGTAATGGTGAAAGACCAAAAATATATAAAAATTACTTTGTTCCTGGTTTAAATAGGAAAAACATGTTTATTGTTAAATGTTTTTATTCTATAATTAATGGTCATTATGTAAATGATTTTTTTTTCTAGAAAACCTCAAATTTATGGTATTAAAAATGTGAATTATTTAGAATAATTGTTTGACTTAAATAGTAAAATTACTACTAAAAATAAACAAGTTTGGTTACCTATACATTTAATTTCTAACACTGCTAGATCCAAAAGTATATGGGTACCAAAAAGCATATATATTTGATGTTATGCGGGATCACACCACAAATCTGCATTGTTAAATATTTAAGTGGTTGATATATGGATATATGTTAAAGTATCCACAAAAGGAGTGCACTACTCTGAAGTAGTTTATTATCAAAAAATCTTCAATACTAAAGTTACTTACTCAGGGAGCATTTGTTTTTAAATATTTATATACTTCGGTTAAATTAACTGTTTTATAAAAATATCTTTTAAAATATAATTTTATCCAAATAGTTTTTTTAAACTATAATATTTATTATAAAATGTTTTCATTTTTAAAATCATTATATTTCGTGTTCTTGAAACATTCTTCAATTGTTTACGAAAACTGGAATACACTTCTTACATAATATGTAATGATTATTCTATATTTTTCAGCTAAATAAAATGAAGCGTCATCTAAAATATCATAACCTAAAATTTCATATTCTTCTAAAAAATTTTAAATAATGAAATATTATTCTTCAAAATATCTTGTTCAAAAGTTTCTGAAAGACCAGACATAACAAGATGAAGTGTTCAAGCTCTTCAAGTTTAGAAGAAAATCGTTCTTACAAAAGAATGAATAGTAATCCTTATAGTTTATCTATTTAGTTTATTGAAGATTCACTTGAAAAGTATTTTGAAAGAAATAAGGAAGTTCAAAGACATGAAGAATAGAAAGTATCCTCTTCTCAACTATCTTATGAAAATATTCTAATCAAAGTCAGTACTCTGAATGAAGAAAAGGTAAAGTTACAGGCTGAGCTGGAAGCGTATATATGGCCATATGATGACCTATAGAAATATTCTGTATCAAAAGTGGATTTTGATTTTTTACAAAAGGAGTATCAGAATATGAGAAATAGTTTGATCTTGAAAGCATATTTAAAACTTTCAAAGTAGAAATGCTAAGCCAAATGGAATTGTTAAAAAAATAAGTTGTTATAAAGTTAGATCTTGATAAGTTGAAGCTGTTTTTGGTTGAACAATGTTCATATTCTTCATATTAAAGAATAAAAAATATTCAAAGAAGAGTAGAAGGACTATCAAGAGTCTTAAATTCTATAAGTGATAAATTTCAAAGTTTGAAAAGATCGGATGAACCATCCACTTCCTTCTAACCCTTCTTATTTTTTGTTTATTTAATACTATTATACTCTTTTAAAAATACATTATTTGGTAAAATTATGTGCTAATAGTTAGTTCATAATTTCTTTTTGTTAATCATATTAAATAAGCATGTATTTAATATTTAATTATTATCATATAAAAATTAATAGTTTAATTTTATAATGTTTTAATAAATAATGAAAAATTAGCCAAAATTTCTTTTTCCAATTCATTGAATATCCTAAATGATAAGATTTAGGGGGAGTATTTTAAGAAAATAATCAATTTATTATGATCATTAATTTCTTATATATATTTTTATCATGATTTCAGGGGGAGTTTCTTTTACAAAAGACTCTTTACTATTATCTTTTTAATGTCACAAAAGGGGGAAAGTTTATCAGAGTTTTAGTTTTCATATTATAAGGGAAACGTTTTCCCTTAATTAAATAAAGTTCTTAGTAATGCTTTGGGGGAGAAGTTTTATAGAGAAACATTAGTTTTTCCTTAATTAAATAATGTTCTTAGTAATGATTTGGGGGAAAAATTTTATAGAGAAACATTTTATTTTGTAAATATAAATAACAAAGGATATTAGGGGAGAATAAAAGAAAAATATTTTAAATAAAAAAAATATTTATTTGAACATCATCTTTGACATGGGTTTTTGTAACCATAAAAAAGGGGGAGATTGTTGAGCATGTGTTAATTCATTAATTTTATTATTTTTGGTTTTGATGATCACAAATTCTTGTATTTTTTTACTAATGAATTTAATTTTAAGTGAATTTCAAGAATTTATTATTTGTAGAAATATTTATTCTAGACTTATGATCAATTCATTGATCCGAGAGGAATATTTATTGAAGTATTCAGAATGTGTTTTAATATATTCTGGAAAAAATGTTCATACCCTACATGTGAAAGCATAACATATGGAATAAACCTTACATTAAAAACAACATGTATGGATCATTAACCCTATGAAGAAGATAAAGTATGGTTAAAGAACCCTACATTAGTATAGAACCTGACATTTGATAAAGCAGAAAGTATGATTCATCAAACCTAATTTTATGAATAACCCTACATTGTCAAACCCTATGTTTGAAGTTTTTTCGTTATATAAAGGAACCCTACATTTGACTATTCAACGATGGAGTTTTAAATCCGTGATATTATCCATGGTTTATGCAAAGGTCTTGATGGTATTAAAGATCTGTTCAAAGCTCATTTAAAACCTATTCAAAGGATCATTATGATCATTTTAAAGACCCATATTCAATGGAGTAAATCATTACTATTACTACAGGAAGTTATGTCTCTCTTGAATATTTTTGAATTCAAATATTCATGACTCAATCTGTGATATTTCTAGAGTTATTTTTGACTTTGAGATGCTTGAACAATAATATAAATATCAAGACACTCTTTATATATATTTGCGTGTGTGTGTGTGAGTATATATATACATAAGTAGTGATTTTACAAAAGTGGTGAATATACAAAAAAGGTATATACATACAAAATGATGTGTCGTTGTTTTTAGAGCTACACTTTAGAGACATATATGTTTTGATCTGTCGTCTCATTGCTGCTACTACTGTTATTATTGTTGCTACTATTGCGCCTTATCGTTACATATTCATTTGTAAGAATGAAAAAATATTTGTAAGAGATTAACTTTAGAGACATACATGTTTAAACATCTATATGGTGTTTTATCTATAAATGTTTAAAAAAATCCTACACAAATTTGAAGATCTATTTGCTGTTTTTCTATATTGAAGATCTAAATACATATATCATTTGTTACTATAACTATGAAGTGCAACCCGTATCATCAAAAAAATCAATCTCGATTGATTTGATGGAGTTTCGACTGCTCGGACTTAGTCATGGATTAAGTGTCTGCTTCTTGAACTAAGTTGTGGATAATTGGTTCCCTATAAAAGAACTAAAAGGCTCTATAAAGCCTTATTGTAAAGGTGTCAACTGCTTTCACTCAATTGTGGATTAAATGTCTTAGGATAAGATGACCTAGTGAAAATCGCCAAGCTCATATAGTTTAGTGTTGGTGGAGTGGACTGAGGGATCTTTGTGACCCAAACCACTATACATCATTATGTCTATTTCCTTTATTTATATCCGCAACTTGCTCATTTTTAAGAGAAAAAGAAAGGTTCAATGTTAAACAAGAGAGTTATTTTGAACTGTTTAAAGTTCTTAAAGTACACAATTCACCCCTCTTGTGTCTTTATCTTCATCATCACCATCCTAACCTAACACTCACTACCCAAAAACTTCTCCAATTTTATTATAAATTATAATATGATCAATA
This sequence comes from Viscum album, assembly GCA_963277665.1. Taxonomy (NCBI): domain Eukaryota; kingdom Viridiplantae; phylum Streptophyta; class Magnoliopsida; order Santalales; family Viscaceae; genus Viscum; species Viscum album. Next base: position 1,409,227,295 of record OY728130.1, read on the forward strand.
ATAAGAAGACACTTTCAGAAATTCTAACTCTTATTCGCCAAGTTGATAAAGACACGGGGCATGAAAAACCCACATTCCTTACGGTGAATAAGGATAGGAGGAATAAGGAAAATGGGTTGAAGACTCATTCCATGTGTAAAGATATAGAGAACCATACTTCCAAGAAGAAGAATATCCAAAGGCAAGTAAAGGAATAGGAAACAATATGTTTTTCATGTGCTAAGCAGGGCCACTGGAAGAGAAATTGTACCCAGTCATAGAAGCAAGGGGAAGCTTTAGGTGCATTAATTATTGAGTTCCATATTTCTATATCTATAATTTGGGTATTAGATACTGCCTATAGTACTCACATTTGTATCTAAATATAGGAACCAAATATATTTTGGAAGATTTTTAAAGATGAGGTGGATCTACAGGATGCCAATGGAGTGATGTTGGATTATATTTCCATTGTAGACTACCATCTCACATTGACGACATGATTGATTTTGGTTTTAAATAATTTTTATTATGTTCATAGTGTTACTAAGAAAATTATTTCTATTTCTTGTTTATACATGGATGGATTTATTTTCCACTTCGGAAATAAAGGTTGCTACTTTTATAAAGATAGCATATGTTATGGTATGACACACTTGAATAATGATATTTATGTATTAAATTATGAAAATCAAATATTGGTAATTGATAATGAAATAAATACACATGAATCATTTAAAACCTAGTTATGAAATCATCATATTTGTCATATAAATGATAATCATTTGATAATTCTCTATCAAGATGGTTACTTATACTCTTTGAGCTTAATCCACTTGAAAGATGTCATGATTATTTACAAGGTAAAATGGTCAAAACACCATTTGATGGTCAAGGTGAAAGTGTAACGCCCCAAACCTAGTTACCCAGAGTTAGTGCATTATTACGTATCATTGACATGATCACAAAAGATCAAGTCTCAAAAGACCAATTAGTTTAGTAGCCTTGGAAGTACTAGATACATTCATAAGGTTTACATTACATCATAAAATGGAAAACTACAACAACATTGTTTCCATAGACAACAATGAGATCCCATATAATATCCCTGTAGGTCAGTCATAATATACTTCTTCACATCCTGGGAAAAATAAAACATAGAAAGGGGTGTGCTCAGATGCTCAGTAAGGATAACAATATAGCAGAAACTTTCATAAATAAGCATGATTATTTAAGGCAATGTATAAAACTAAAACAAAAGCCTTTTAAACATAAACTTCATCATAATATGGAAAATATAAATCAAAATAATGTCATTTACTTACTCACATGGATATTCTACTAGTCGAATAATCACATGCAATATTAATAGCCACTTTCATAATAATGGAATGCATAATGCGAGACTTCATAACCACATAGTCAAGGCCTTGTGCCAAGAATACAAATAAGATTTTGTCAAGGCCTTGTGCCAAGACACTAGTTTGTCTCATGAGACCCACTGATGCATCAAGGAGCTATAGAGGGCTCCACCCGTCTCTTACTAAGTCTAATTCATTCCTCACATGAAAAGGTTCAAACATAACATAAACATTCATATTAAAACTAGCATACGAAATGTCAATACTTTCTCCATAAACCATGAATGGTGTGAAAATAACACATCCACAGTCAAACATATCACAAAACCTTCAATACAATATGGAATTTTTGTATCATAATAAATCAACTTTAATTAATCTTAAAATCCATCAAAGGATGTTGACATAGATGAAATCAAAACATTTTTTAGAGAAATATCTCTTTCTATTTTGAAATAATTTAAAAGTCATATAATTATAAAAGAAAAAATTTATTTTGAAAATATTCTTATAATCTTGTAAGGGAATCTTTGACGATGTTATAATGATAGAAAATAGCCACACCCACCGTATAAGTTAAAAAAAACATTCTTACCTTAATTTTGTCGAAAAGGTCATAAGGTACCTTGTTTGGAAAATGACGAAAAGATTCCATTCAAACCATATAAAAAGTCAAAAAAGGGTATAAATTAATTTGACCCATAGTATAGTAAATAGTAAAAATGTTTTTAAATACATTTTTAAGCAACATGGATGTGGATAACAAAGAGGTCCCAGTAGATACTTACGTAAAAACAACCTCGGATAATAAAGAGATTGTGAAATTAACCCTTACCTTGTACTTTTACTTGGTCAAGGGTAGGTTAAACTCCTGTATAATGGTGAAATTATTGTTATTAAATTATACAAGAATCATATACATTAATATGATATCATATATTATCTTTTAACATTGCTTTGTTAATAATATTTTAGTATTATCGTCGTTTCGGGTGTTAACTGATTCGTTTTCCTTTATATGATTTGTTACGTAAGTAATGTTTGTTATGGGTAGGATATATATTATTCATATTCATAATGGTATTAAGTATTTAAACATTATTTTTAATCATCTAATGAAAATTAGTCTTGAATGGATATGATGGGGAATGAATCTCATCGTGTTCGTGGAAACGGTAATCCGTACGTACACACGAGCGACAATATCATTATTTTGATATTAAAATCGTATATAATTGGATGTTATATAATATATAAAGAATATTTATCATGTTATATTTATTATTTAAATCATTTATACATCATTATTATACTCATCCAAATAATAATGTATTGAATAACAACTACACCACAACATGGAGACGGTAAGCCGTACGTACGCACGTATGGTAACATGTCATTCAAAGGATGGATAAAATAATGAATATGGTTGTAAAATATTTATAATAACATCAAAGTATATATAATATACTGGATTTATTATTTTATAATGTAAACAACAAGGAAATAAGAAGTGGAAGAAGAAAAAAACATGAAAGAGGTGGTGAGATATTTACCTCTTCTTCGGGTTCTTCCTTTTTATTTGATCAAAAGGGCTTCTTAAGTTGGATTTATGACTAAAGTAAGGCCTCTAAGATTAAGTTAGAACAATTTATAGGGTATTTTTGTAGTGTTTGGATGATCCAAATGGCTTTGAAGGCGTGAATTAGAGAGAAGGGGAAGTGCCCTTTTATAAGAGGGGTAAGGGGCACCTTAGGAAAAGTTAGAAATATTATTTTATAATAAACTAATTTTAGGTTTATAATGGATAAAAAATGAATTATTTAAAGGATAATGTGGTTATGGGTCTAAAAACTCTCAAACAATAGGTTTTAGACAGGTTTGGGTCACTATATTAACCTTATCTTTTAGATTTAACTCTTCGTTAAATAGTTTGACATTTACCATGTATCTTAGTATTTTTATATTATATGGTTAATAAACTTACTATAAAATTCAAAGAGAACACCAATAGGTTCATTAATGATACAACTATAATTATATAAGTCTTTTGGCCAAACCTTAGATTTTTAGGATTACTATATCAACCAATAATATTGTATTTGTTTTAAAAACTCATTTATGTCAATTTTGACATTATTTAATAATTTATTTTTGTTAAAATCATAAAAAATTTATTACTTATAAATAAATACATTTAACCAACCCTAACATGTAATAATCACCTATACAATTTTTGGATGGAATAAAAACTTTCAAATTATATTTATTTTAGTATTTATAATATCATTTATTTGATTGTTTCATTAATAAGGAAAATAATGCATCATTATTGTGTTATATATAAATATATTTATTTTATGTATAAAAATTATAAATAAAATATAATGAGGTATTAAATATTTTTATCTTTCTAATTAATATTTATAGTCAAATATATCAATTATATAACCTCATATAAAAATTGTTTTACTAAAAGATATTTGCTTTTGTTATTTTTGTCTTTACTTTAAATTATTTAATATATAATATCATTATCACTCCCAAGTGGCTCCATGGGGTCCCAAAATCGACCCAAGTATGGCCATGGTCATAAATGTATCATTAAATAGGTTTAGGACACATTTTAGGGTAATTTAATATTATTATAATATTATTTTTTAACCTTATTTACTGGATTTACCCCTTTAACCATGGTAAATAAAATATTTACTGAAGTAAATATTCCTAATGTCTAAAAATAAAAGTTACATATTTACACAATTTGGAACTACTGATTCCAAATATGGAATACATTTTTCTAAATTCAAAACACATAAGTGGAAGAAATTAATTTAAAATTAATTCCCGTTGTCAAAATTTTTAAGAAATAATAACTATCAAAAGATTGACACTTGCTTATGTCCGGTTTAAATGTGAAATTACATCCAATGAACAACATTGGATTAAATGGTAAAAATATAATCTAATTATACTTTAAACCCACTCAATATTATAATTTAGAACTATAAATTATTTTGATTAAAAAAATTGTTTTAAATTAAAATTTAGTATTTTCACTATTCATCAAAAAACTGAATGTTTTCAGAAAAATACCAAAAAATTACGCTAAGATAATTTATATATTAAAAAATCAAAAATGAAGTCAATTTTTAAAGATAAAATTGATAAAATTTCAAAAAGTGGGTATTACTATTCATAACGGCTAGTTTGATTGGTTGTGGTGTGTTAGAACTCGAAGTTGCGTACAACACACACTATTGTATTATTAAAAGAAAAACGTATCATGGAATCTTGGGGTGTTACAGAAAGGGCCATAGAGATTATAAAATTAGTACACACTTATGTGTATTGACCTTTTTAAGTAGAATCTAGAGGTGTATTCTCATACTTTATATTAATTTTACCAACAAATTGAGTAGGTATGACTATATCTACTTTATGAGGTATAAGTCTAAATCCTTTAAGAATTTCAAAGAGTTCAAGAATGAAGGTGAGAATCAGTTTGATAAGAAGATAAAGAAACTTAAACCAGATCATGGTGATGAATATCTTAACCAAGACTTTATCGACTTTCTAAGGGAGTATGAGATTTTATCCCAACTCACTCCATTTTATACACCATAGTGGAATAGTGTTAGTAAAAGGAGGAACCATACACTATTGTACATGGTAAGATCTATAATGAGTCACACAAGCCTTACATTGTCCTTTTGGGGATATGTATTACAAACTACATCATACTTACTAAACTGAGTACCAACTAAAGTAGAAAATGATATTCCCTTCAAGTTATGGAGTGGAAATAAACTCATTTTGTCATATATTCATGCATGGGGTTGCAAGCCATTTGTTAAGGATAACTCAAGAAATAAACTATCACCTAGAGGTATGAAATATATATTTATAGGGAATCCCAAGAAAAAAGGTGGTACTATCTATACAACCCTTTAGAAAAGAAAGTAACTATCATAAGACATGCCATATTTCTTGAGAGAGATCACATAATTAAGGAGGATAATGGGATAAAGATTTAATTTGATGAAGTTGATGCTCAAGATACACACGATTTGGTGTAGGAACAGATTCCACAAGTCCCCTTGGAAGAAGTTGTTCTTGAAACACAAGTACTGCGTAGGAGTGTAAGATAGGTAAGAGAACTAAAGAGATATGTTTTTGTATTCACCGATGACAGAGACTCATTATTGGTTGATAATAATGATCCTATATCCCACAAGTAGGAATTAAAGAGTTAAGAAGATACAAGATGGAAAAAATCCATGAATTCTAAGATAGATTCCATGTATCAAAACCAAGCTTGGGTTCTAATCAATCAATCAATTGATGTAAATCTTATTGGGTGAAAATGGGTATTCAAGAGAAAAATGGACATGGAAGGTAAAGTAAATACCTATAAATCACAACTAGTTGCTAAAGGGTTTAAAATGCATCAAGTCATTGACTATAATAAAACATTTTCTTCAGTTTCCATGTTTAAATCCATTAAAACATTTCTTTACATAAGAGCTTAACATGACTATGAGATTTGACAAATGGATGTCAAAACTGCTTTCCTTAATGGTAACCTTCAAGAGGATGTGTATATGACACAAAATTTTTTTTTTGCGACTCCAAAAAATGCCAAAAGGTATGAAAGTTGTAACTATCCATCTATAGATTAAACCAAGCATTTAGGTCATAGAACATTCAGTTCAATGAGGCCATAAAGGAATTTGGTTTCATTAAGAATGAATGTGAGCCATGTTTTTACAAGTGGTTTATTAAAATTACAGTTGTTTTCATAGTAGTATATGTTGTTGACATATTACTAATTGTAAATGATATACCATCCTTACAAGAGGTTAAGACATGGTTGAGAAAGTGCTTCTCTATGAAGGACTTAGGTGAAGCAACCTGCATTCCAGGGATCAAGATCATGTGTGATAGATCCAAAAGGATTCTTGGACTAATTCAAGGTACATACATTGACCGGATACTATAGAGGTTTAGTATTGAACAATTCAAGAGGGGATTGGTTCTGGTGCCACATGGTATATATCTTTCCAATGAAATGTATCCTCAGACAAAATAGGAAAGAGAGATAATGAGTAATATCCCACACACTTCTGAAATAGAATCCATAGTGTATTCCATGTTATGTATGAGTCTTGTTGTTTACTTTGCCTTGAGAATTGTAGGTAGATATCAGTAAGATCCTGATGAATAACATTGGACTGTTGTTAAGTCCATCCTTAAGTATCCGATTCAAAATAAGGATATGTTTCTATATGTAAGATCCTAACCTTTTTTAGAGATGAATCGTGCTCGTTTTTAGGTACCATTTTTCCTTGTTTTGAGTATATCTTCTTTGGGTTTTACTTGGGGGATATTTTGGGTGAAATTAGAGATTTTTGGTGGGGTTTTGGGCATTCCACGGTTGGTGCATGGTTTTCCCAAACCATATGCCCTATCCCAAACAACCATGCAACCCCAGATAGAGTATAATTGCATGGTTTACACATGGTTTAACAAATAGTGCGTGCTCTTAGTAGTAATCATGCGACCCCTAGGAGAAGATCATAGTTCGGGAACATGGTTTGAAAAACCGTGTGCCCCTTCCTAGGAAACCTTGCGTGCTGAATTTATTTCTTAGAATTTTTATTTTAAAATTCTCAAACCCCCTAAATTTCACCCAATTCACCCATGCTCTACCTAAGAAGTCCCCTATAATTTTTGGAGTTTATAGAGAGGATTCCTAGTCATTCCAACCTCTATTCTTAATGATTCGAATATCAAATTTATAGATATACACCTTTATTAGTATGTGATTTCTTCCTGATTAGATTTCTCTCTCTCCTATCTCTCTTTTCTAATGAATAGGGAATAGTTATCCTCCATTTGAATGGGTTTGGATTTTGGTTTTGATAAATCTAAATTCATATTATCTTAGATTTAGGTTTTGGTTCTAGATCTTGTTCTTTATTGTGCAACTGAACATTTCACTTCAATTTGGGGATTTTTGGCTTGGCGAACGATTGTCAACGATCTCGAGGTTGGTGGTCTAAATTTCAATTCCCGTAGTCTTGAATTCCAATTACATGTATGTGTTGTGGAATTTCAATTGGCACATTTGGAAAATTGAATCTTGAATTTAATTAATTTATTTATTAATTAATTAATGGAATCATGGAATTGATTAATTGAATTTACATGTGAAGGGGATGGTCCGTCGTCTGTGATGTGCTCCAAAAGGGGGTTCCTTGGTCAAAATTTGTGGTCTCTGTGTGTAGGGATGGTAGCGGCGATAGGGCTTTTGTGTGATGAATATATGGAGGAGAAGAAAGGTTATTGTTATGCTGAACCACTTGGTTTGCATTGGTTGTTCTGGTTTGGTAGTACTGTATGATTGAATGGCTTGATTTTCAAAGGTGGGAAGTTTGTGATACAAGATGTGACTTCATGAACTGACTTCAGGAGGTTTTAGAGCTGGTTTTTCATCTTTGTAGAGTTTTTTTGGATTTGTTTGTTTGATAGGGTATGGAGTCAGCCATCATATCGGGCCTATGTTTTGAAACAAGACACTTGTTTGCCGATTAGCCTTGCAAAACTGGAGAGTTTCTTCAAGATCAAATTCTGGATATGAGTTGTTCAGTGGTGTCATTTTGGTCTTACTCTTTCTACCTTTCAGTGTGATTGTCCTATATCCATGATGTCTTTGGGTTTTCACCCCCTTCATCCCTTAAAATGGGGCTTTATCATATAATAAAAATTTGAAGGCCTTCAGGCCGTTGGATGGAAATATTGTTAAATGTGATATATGTGATTGATTGATAGATAGGTTGTGGGATAAAGACTGATGATTCAAATACCCATGGGGTGCTAGACATGGCATTCTAAACCCAAATGCATGCATGTGATAAATGAGTGTAAGACACAGACTGATGCTTCAAAAGACCATGTGTGATTTATTGATTTATAAATGGGTTTTGGGACACAGACTGATGCTTAAAATACCCATGAGGTCCTATCCATGGAGTTTTAAACCCAAAATGTTGGCATTGGACTATGGTTACAATTAGCTATGATATGAATTAAAATTAAATGGATAATGAAAGACTATGGGATAATGAATTGTGATTTTCTATGTGATATGGTTCGGACTCTGACATGGGCCAAAGAAGGTATTGAGGGTTCGGGTGTCATTGTGAACTCGAGTAATTTATGTGGTTAATTAAAGAATAATGAAATGTAATAAATATTTACTTTAATGAATTTTATCCTTTATACAACTACATACACTGTTATTAACTGGATATTATTTTAGACACCATTGGTAGTGTCCTACTTGTTTGTACTCACACCCTATTTGGGATGCCTGATCAGTACCTGAATGGACTTCATGTTTGTAGGGTAGGATAAGGGCAAGAGGCCTATGTTAGATGGTTGAGTTGGGATAGAGCATGGATGAGGGAACCAAACATGGTGTCGAGACCCTCTTGGAGTTGTTAGTGTCTTTATTTTTGGATTTTTCATTTGAAACTTCGTACTATGGAATGACATACTTAATGCTTTAGTTTAGATATTTTTTCTTTTTTTTTTGGTTCATCATGTAATATTAGTATGCTATTGATTATAGTATGATTCTGGTTATTGTTCATTATCACTTGGTTATTGTTGTTCTATTTCCACCATTGTATTACTATGGTAAAGAGGGTATAGTATCCCCATGTTTTACATTATACCCTCTCTTCTTTTCAGCATCCTCTGATGTACGGGGAGACATTCTTGAGGTCATGTGGCCAATTGGCTCAGGACACCAGTGTGTGGCACCCGGGTTGGGACATCACAAAGTGGTATTATAGCCTAATTTTCTTTTCTTTTCTTTTTTATTACTATTTTGGGAAAGGTAAACAAGAGATTAGGAATATTTGAGCCTTTTTCATGAGCTTGTACATGGGATTATCTAACCCATGTATGGGGGAAAACCCAAGTAACCAGGGAGGGATTATTGTTATTAATGTTTTTTATTACAGTTGGGTGTTATTTCACTTTGGGTGATGCACTTGTTGTGTGATGTTATTAATGTTTTATGAGATTTTCTTCACGAAATAGTGTGACATGAGAGTTTTTTATACATGAATAATTTTAGGCACTCAAGACTTATTATTACATGAATCATTTTAGGAACACATGGAAAAGCGGGTTTTGGGGTGAGTTGTTTAAATAAAATGCTTTTATTTCTTGTGTAAAATTTTTAAATGAAAAAGGTTCCTAATATGAAATTGAAACTTTGAAATGATTCTAAATATGAAATTTTGAAATGGATAAGTGGGTTTCTAATGAGAAATTTTAATTGTGAAATCATTTACCCTATGTGAACCATGAGATAGATATAGAATGGTTTAGGGTAGTTATAACGCCTTAGTTTTGACCGTGTGGTGGGGAATAAGGGATGAATTGTTATGGGTTATGTGAATCCATATTATTAAAGTGTGTTAATTTTATGTAATGTGTCCTAATACATGTGTTTGGAATTATATTGATATGCCTCCACAATGATGCTTGTTGATAGGATGATGGGAGGATGTGGCTGTAAATGATCCTCCAGTAGTGGAACCTAAGAAACCGATAGTGCCAGGTGAGGGAGATAGAGAGTAGTTCTATGAGAACTTTTCTCACTTCATACAATTTATGGAAAGATACCTATGGTGGGTTGTTAAAAGTATGTCTGATCTGACATGGGAGTTTTAGTTGAAACACCCTTTGACATTTATCGAAGAGGGTGGACCTGAGGCATATGAGTTCTAGATTGAGTTTATCCAGAATATTCTTGAACACTTGGAGACTCCTACTGAGAAGAGAGTCAAATTGGATGCTTACATGTTACATGGTCAAGAGAATCATTTTTGGGACGTCCAGACTCAGGATGGACAGTTGGAGAACATGGAGTGGAAGAAATTTTAGGAGAATTTCTTAGAGTACTTTTACCTCGAGATGCTTAGGTAGGAGAGGGAAGATGAGTTCATGAGACTGACCTAGGGGAGTATGCCCATCATGGACTATAATGATTACTTTATAGATCTGCAACCCTTTTCTCTATCCTTGTAAGGAGATGATGTTACAACAAAAAAAACAATTTTAGGATGGGATTAAATGTGAAATTAAGTCCCACATTAACATCTTCATGTTGAAGAAGTTTTCATAAGTGGTAAATTATGCTCTCATATCTGAGGGGAACCTGAAGGAGGATTCTAGTGGAGGATATGTGGTTTCTATTGAATAACCAGGAGGTAATTATTATGAGATTGAGAAGATTAGTTTTGAAAACAACAACCAGGGAGATATAAAGAAGAGTGGCCATGAGAAAGGATCAATTACTCAGGACCTTACCTGATTGACCTTCCACCAGTGTGGTAGGCCATGTCACATTCACAAACATTGTACCTGACCACCAGTAGAGTGTCGAGCTTGTAGCAGGATGTGACATATACATCGGTTTTATAGAAACCCATGACATATGGGTAGTGACGGAGGAAATAGGCAGAATTAGAGTGATGGAAGGGGGTCTTCAATCCTACATCAGTCTAGTAGTTATAGTTCTACTGGATATGGTGGTCGAGGAAGTGGACATGTTACTTCTAGGAAAGAGCACCCATATAAGAAGAGTGGTGTAGCTCAGGGGACTCAGACTACATCATAGGGAAGAGGGGAAAGATAGTTACATGTAGTTCAACCTACACTGGTGGATAGTGAGGCTAAAATATCGACAGTTAGAGGTACTATTCTTATAGATTCTACACTTTTTAGTGCCTTATTTGATACTAGTTCCTTTTATTCCTTTATATCTGCATAACTTGTGAATGGTTTGAGTCTGACAGTGGAGTTCATGAGTGGGGTTATGATGATTGTTACGCCGTTGAGAGTACAATTGAGATATATCTATTTGTGCAAGGGGTGCTCTCTCGAGGTTGAGGAGTATTGTTTTATTTGGGATCTCTACACCCTTGATATGTTAGGTTTTGACTTGATTTTGGATATGTACTGGTTACTAGAACACTGATACTATATGGATTGTTACCATAAGAGAGTTACTTTTACACCTCCTAAGGGTGACAATTATGTTTACCATGGAGTGCCATATAGAGTCAATTCTTCAGCAACTTAGGGAGGTCACCACCTAGGTTTTAAGTCTGTTGTTGGATAATGGAGGTGTGAATCATGATATCTTTTCACCCTTAGTAGACATGTTCCAGGATGTGTTTCCTGAGGACTTCTTAGGTTTTCCACATGAGAGATATATGGAATTTAGAATTGATCTCATTCTAGGGGATGATCTATTTTATATTCCACCATATAGAATGACACCAATAGAGCTTTAGGAGATTAAGACTTAGTTGTAAGAGTTGATGGATAAGGGATTTATTCATCCGAGTATGTCATCTCGGGGTTCATTAGTCTTTCCTTCTAAGAAGGATGATATAACCTTGCGCTTATGTGTCAATTACTGAAAATTGAACCAATATCCTCTTTTGCATATCAATGGTATTTTTGACTAGTTTAGGGGAGCTAGTGTTTTCTACAAGATTGATTCGATATTAGGGTATCATCGATTGAGAGTTAGACCTTCTGATATACCATAGAAAGCTTTTAGAAGTAGGTATGGCCTTTATGAGTTCATCGTGATGTTATTTGGGATGACGAATTCTCCTGCTATACTTATGACCTTGATGACCCGAATCTTCCACCCATACCTGGATTAGTTTATGGTAGTGTTTGGTGGATTACATCTTAGTGCACTCTAAGATTCATGACGATCATGCCCATTATCTTGAAATCATCCTGAGTACAGTAAGAGAGAATCATCTATATGCCAAGCTATATAAGTGTCAACTCTAGATTGACTAGGTAAATTTCTTGGGTCACATCATCTCAAAGGAAGGTGTGTTAGTGGAACCAAAGAAGGTGTAAACAATTGTTTCTTGGGAGTAGCCCAAGAATGTCTTTGATATCCGTAGTTTCCTGGGATTAGAAGGATATTATTGGAGGTTCATCTAGGAATTTTCCTTCTTAGCATCACCACTTTTAGGATTTACCAAAAAGGGAGTTAAGTTTTAATGGTCTGGAGCATGAACTACTACAAAAATGGGCTTTATCAACGCTAAAAAAGCACTGTAAAGCTCAGCGCTGATAGAGGGGGTCCCCTTTATCAGCACTCAATAAGTTCTGATAAAGGGTTACTTTATCGGCGCTAAAAAAGTGCTGATAAAGGAAACCTTTATCAGTGCTAAAAACGCAATGATAAAGGGAGAATTTATCAGCGCTAAAAACACGCTGATAAAGGAATAATTTATCATTGCTAAAAAGGTGATGATAAAGGACCCCTTTATCAGCACTAAAAAAGTGCTGATAAATGTGTTATTATAAGTGCTTTTTTAGCGCTGATAAATTGATCCTTTATCAGTGCTAAAAAAGAGGTGATAAATGCCCTGTTTGTTGCAACAAAAAATTCTGCAGCAACGCACCCAAACAACACCTGCAAAAAATTAAGCATCTCAACAAGTAAGTATACCCATACAAAATTAACACATAAATCATATGGCAATTACACAAAGTATACCCATACAACAAGTATACCCATACACCATTAACACATAATTCATAAGTTAATTAAATACATAAAGAATTCAATTCAGAATTCAGAGGGTTGGGGGGCTGTTCAGGGGTTTGGGGTTGCTGTCCAAGGGGGGTAGGGGGTGTCCGGGGGGATGGGGGTGTCCAGGGGGATAGGGGTGTCCGGGGGGGGGGGGGGGTCCAGGAGGTTGGGGGGATATCCAAGGAGGGTGGGGGTGTCCAGGGGGGTGGGGGTGTCTAGGTGGTGGGGTGGTGTCTAGAAGGGGGGTCCAGGGTGTCGGGGGGGGGGGGGGGCTTTCCGGGGGTGGGGGGAGGTCCAGGGGGTTGGTGGGGATGTCCAAGTGGGGTGGGGTGGTGTCCAGGAGGGTGGGATGGGGGTATCCGGGGGATTGGGGTGTCTAGGGGGGTGGGGGGTCCAGGAGTTTGGGGGGCCGTCCAAGGGGGGTGGGGTGGTATCCAAGGAGGGGGGTGTCCAAGTGGGGGGGGGGTGTCTATGGGGTGTCCAGGGGGGTGGGATGGTGTACAAGGTGTCAAGGGGGCTTTCTAGGGGGTGGGGGGCAGTCCAGGGGGTTGGTGGGGTTGTCCAGGGGGTGTCCAAGAGGGTGGGATGGGGGTGTCCGGGGGATAGGGGTGCCCTGAGGGGGGTAGGGGGTGTCCAGGGGGGTGGGGGGAATTCTAGGTGGTTTGGGGGGTTGTCCAAGGGGGTGGGTGGTGTCCACGGAGGGGGGTGTCCAGGTGGGGGGCTGTCTATGGGGTGTCCAGGGGGGGTGGGTGGGCTGGTGTCCAGGGTGTTGGGGGGGGGGGGGTCCAGGGGGTTGGTGGGGCTGTCCAATGGGGGTGGGGTGGTTTCCGGGAGGGTGGGGGTGGTCGTCCATGGGTGGGGGGTTTCTAGGGGGCGGGGGTGTCCAGGTGGTGGGGTGGTGTCTAGGAGGGGTGGGGGTGCCGTCCAGGGGGGGTGGTGGTTGTCCAGGGGGTGGGGGGGCTGTCCGAGGTGGAGAGGGGGGCTGTCCATGGGTATGTCCAGGGGGGTGGGGGTGTCCAGGGGGTTGAGGGGGATTTCCAGAGGGTGGGGGTGTCCAGAGGGGTGGGGGGTGTCCAGGGGGTGGGGGTATCCAGAGGGGTGGGGGGTGGGTTAGTGTCTAGGGGGAGTGGGGTCCAGGGGGTTTGTGGGGATATCCAAGTAGGGTGGGGTGGTGTCCAAGGGGGTGGGTGTGGGGGTAGTTGTCCATGGGTGTGGGGATGTCCAGGGGGGTGGGGGAGGTGTCCAGGTGGTGGGGTGGTGTCTAGGGGGTGGGGGCGTCCAGGGGTTGGGGGTGGTGGGGGGGGGGGGGACACCATGCCTCAGATTGAGACGGGGTTTACTCATACACGTCGTAAAGGACCCATGGATCATTCTCCTAAAGGATTAACACAATCCAAATGAGTTTGGTTGGATTTGCATACGTCAGTTGTTGTTTTCACTTAAAATTGTGTCCATTTTAAACAAGAGAGAGACCCTTTGAGTGATACTGATCACACCATACCTCGTATTGAGGCAGGGTTTACTATTACATGTCAAAAATGACCATGGATCGTTCTACTAAAGGATCAACCCAATCCGAATATGTTTGGTCAGATTTCCGTAGGTCATTTGTTGTTTTCACTTAAAGTCGTGTCCATTTTAAACAAAAGAGAGACACTTTGAGTGATACCGGACACACCTTGCCTCATATTGAGGTAGTGTTGACTCGTACATGTCAAAAAGGACCCATGGATCGTTCTCTTAAAGGATCAACACAATCCGAATGCGTTTGGTCAGATTTTCATAGGTCGGTTGTTGTTTTCACTTAAAATTGTGTCCATTTTAAACAAAAGACAGACACTTTGAGTGATACCGGCCACAACATGCCTCAGATTGAGAAAGGGTTGACTCATACACATCACAAAGGACCCATGGATCATTATACTAAAGTATCAACACAATCTTAATGCGTTTGGTTGGATTTGTGTACGTCAGTTGTTGTTTTCACTTAAAATTATGTCCATTTTAAACAAAAGACAGACACTTTGAGTGATACCAGCCACACCGTGCCTCATATTGAGGTGGGTTTGACCTATACATTTCATAAAGGACCCATGGATCGTTCTCCTAAATTATCAACACAATCTGAATGTGTTTGGTCAGATTTCCGTAGGTCAGTTGTGGTTTTCACTTAAAATTTTGTCCATTTTAAACAGAAGACATACACTTTGAGTGATACCGGCCACACCATGCCTTGGATTGAGATGGGGTTGACTCATACATGTCAAAAATGACCCATGGATCATTATCCTAAAGTATCAACACAATCCTAATGCGTTTGGTCAGATTTTCGTAGGTCAGTTGTTGTTTTCACTTAAAATTGTGTCCATTTTAAACAAAAGAGAGACACTTTGAGTGATACCGGCCACACCGTGCCTCAGATTGAGGTATAGTTGACTCTTACACATAAAAAAGAA
Source organism: Viscum album (assembly GCA_963277665.1). Classification (NCBI taxonomy): domain Eukaryota; kingdom Viridiplantae; phylum Streptophyta; class Magnoliopsida; order Santalales; family Viscaceae; genus Viscum; species Viscum album. The sequence goes on from OY728130.1 coordinate 1,409,242,744, forward strand.
CCCATTTATAGTTATATTAAAGTATAAACACAATATGAATGGGTTTGTTCAGATTTTCATAGGTCAGTTGTTGTTTTCACTTAAAATTGTGTCCATTTTAAACAAAAGAGAGACACTTTGAGTGATACCGGCCACACCGTGACTCGGATTGAGGCGGTCTTGACTCCTACACATCAAAAAATACCCATGTATCTTTATACTAAAGGATAAACACAATACTAATGCGTTTGGTTGGATTCCCGTAGGTCAGTTGTTGTTTTCACTTAAAATTCTATCCATTTTAAACAAAAGACAGACACTTTGAGTGATACCGGCCACACCGTGCCTCAGATTGAGGTGGGGTTGACTCGTACACATTAAAAAGGACCCATGGATAATTATTATAAAGTATCAACACAATATGAATGCGTTTAGTCAGATTTGTGTACGTCAGTTGTTGTTTTCACTTAAAATTCTGTCCATTTTAAACAAAAGACAGACACTTTGAGTGATACCGGCCACACCGTGCCTCAGATTAAGGTTAAGTTGACTCTTAAACGTCACAAAGGACCCATAGATCATTCTCCTAAAGGATAAACACAATCTGAATGCGTTTGGTCAGATTTCCGTAGGTCAGTTGTTGTTTTCACTTAAAATTCTGTCCATTTTAAAAAAAAGACAGACACTTTGAGTAATACCAACCACACCATGCCTCAGATTGAGGCATGGTTGACTCATACACATCAAAAATGACCCATGGATCATTCTCCTAAAGTATAAACACAATATTAATGAGTTTGGTCAGATTTTCATACATCAGTTGTTGTTTTCACTTAAAATTATGTCCATTTTAAACAAAAGATAGACACTTTGAGTGATACCGGCCACACCATGCCTTAGATTGAGGCGGGGTTGGCTCATACATGTCCCAAAAGCACCCATGGATCATTATCCTAAAGGATCAACACAATATTAATGCGTTTGGTTGGATTTTTGTACGTTAGTTATTGTTTTCACTTAAAAATTTGTCCATTTTAAACAAAAGATAAACACTTTGAGTGGTTCATCATTCTTGCATGTTGCTGGTACATATCATCTGTTAAAATGGGAAAATGACTCATTGGAGAAAGGATGTTTTATTTAATAACAATTACAATTTTCCTACAAATATTTACAAACAAAAATGTTTCATCTTTTGATCCCCTTAACCCCTCTCAAAAATGACCGCCAATTATACACGTCCCCAAGTAAGATCTTCATGCTATTTGTGTACAATCTTCCATCAGGTATATGGCCCACTCTTTTCTGAACAAATCTATATAGTCTTGTGAGTATGAGGCTTTTCGACAGTCAGAGTAGTACTAAAAAATATAAAAATAAAGAATTAATAAATAAATTAAATGAAATAGTTGTTGTTTTTGAAAATACCTCTTTAGGAATGCTAGTTTGTTGATGAAAAACGATCTCTTTAATAAATTTACAAACATAATAACCGCAATCATTATCATTTGTTTGTTTTGTACACTGTAAAAAAATTGATCATTAGGAGAATAAGTAACTTGTGTTGAGATGTGTTTAGATAGTGAAATTTTATTATATATACCCTGATATTTGTCCAGACATAGTACTTGCTCGCCTCTTTATGCTTAGACCCTGTCCTCATTCATTTTTTTAGACGATAATGATATAGTGACCTATCATAATATAATCCTCAATAAAAGATAATATAAATTATATTACTTGATGTTTAGACCTAAAACGTAGGATGTAGTGTCTTACAGATTCACAAACTTCATCACGTGTGATCGGTTTAATGGAATTCCTTGCTTTGAATCCAGAAAATAAATCTTTGGAGTATCCAAGTTCACCACAATTAGCATTCAATGTTGCCTAAAAACACAAAAAAGGAATAAGTAATAAAAGAATTGAAAATATAATTTATATTCTTTAATCGTAGAGTTTTACCCCTACATGGTTGGTATTAGGAAGAGTTTATCATCTGTAATCTTTCTTTCAAATGTTTTCAGCAAGCCATTCACTATTTCATTCTTTTTTGATGGCTCTAATTTCGTTAGATGTGTTGATGTGGTATGAGGACTAAGGAGTCCAAATTTTGGCTCATGGGAAAATTCCTTCAACTATTTTTCATATATACGTCTATCAACAATATAAAATGCATTTAGTCATAATTTTCACATTAGATCAGCTTTTATAAAATCAATTCATGAAAACATACCTCATATATATATTTACAACTGTGACGCCTAGACAACCATTTTCAAGGATCTCATTTACATTTTCAGCAGCAACGAAATCTTGAATTTCCTCTCCGTATATATTCTTTTCAAAAACCACTATATGACTACTACCACCTCTTAGCTTCGTATCCACATGAGTCTTCAATGCTAGTAAATGTTGATAGAGAACAGGTGGTGTTATTGTGATTTCAGTAGCTCCTTGGGATCGGTTGGTCGATCCTTTAGATGGTTTTGAGCCGACGTTTGTCACCCCCTTTCCTTTCTCCATCTATAATAACATTCATTGGTTTAGACCCTTTTTTCATTGATTGTTAAAGGTTTAGCTTGAAAAAAAGGAAATAAATATCTCTTTGTCCGCATGTACTCTTACAAGTTGTGATGGCCATGCAATGAATGTCCCAATATCCTTTTCGACCATATGAATATCATTTTCATCAAGTGGAATAGGTAGCTCTGCATTTGGCTCATGAGCTACTGTGATTGTCACTTTTAGATGATCTTTCAAAAGTGGTCTATTATGTAACGTGTCATCTGGGATATTTAACACTATAGCCCTCGCTACAAGGTGATAGGTGGGTGTTGAAAGATATAAATCACAATCATTATCATCCTGTAGAAGATCAATATAGGAAAAGTATCAGTGTTTGTCTGATTCACATTTCATGGGAACAATTATTAGAATATTGATTACCATGGCTAAGACAACTCTTTGAGGGGAATGACTCACCTCAAAGCTGGTGGGGGTGAGGTGGGATCTTCACGCACTATTTGTTCCTGAGTTATGTCTTCTCCTTGCTTCCCACCCATAAAATTTGCTAGCAACTCTCCCTGCCATTGCAATTGTTCTTCAAGAGTTTCTAGTCTTTCGCTCATTTGTTTCAATTTTTAATCTCTATCATCTGTTTTTTTCTTCTTCTCAAAATATACTCGGGGTGTCACCCCAAACCCTGCACCTCTAACATGAATGTATTGTTCTGGCTGCTTCAAAGCCATTGATAATAGGTCTTCATCCGCTACAGGAGTAGCCGATTCCTATGACTGTCAGATATAGTAAAATAACTAATTATTTTTATGTAATAGAAATTTAAAACAAATCTTTTTTATCGTCGTGTCATACTTATACATATTTACCACACTTTTTGTGTGTTCTCATCTACTACCTTCCCTTACTTATTCACACGTGCCTCCTTCCATAGCACAAGACGTGGGATGGAAGTGTCTTTGGTTTTAGACTCATCAATCTACATATAAATATAGAAATATAATTATGATGTTGTTTATTGGCACTTAACAATATTACTGTAAATTTAAAATATGTACCATTTTCTTTTCTAGTGAAGCATACCCCATCCTTGCTTTACGATAGGGGTATGTTGGTTTTGATGCACGTTCCTTATTTTCAGTACAGAGTTGTTGTTTCATAAATGAAATATTGAAAATCAAAGTGATGAATACACATATCCTCAAACAACGTATTATCACCCACAATGTACCTGAAAATTCTCATCCCCATGGCGGCCAATAAATGCATCCCATGCTTCTTGGTATATCAGGTGAGCGTAGACAATGGGAGGGTGCGGGTTTATTTTACCTTTGTAATCTTTCAAGTGACATCTTATTAAAATAGCGTGAAAACCTCGATGAATTCTTCCTGCAAGCCTTAGTACATAATCCTTGTGTGAATCTTCTATTATAAATATACTCTGCAAGATATTGAGAAGAGTAATACATTGTTTAATTATTTTATTTTCTAGTAAAATAAAGAAATAATATCATAATGTTACCATAATTTCTTTCCAGATCACAGCCTTCAACCCGAACACAACATGGTGCCATGAATCTATGTCAATCAGCACGCGTTGCCGAGTGAAAAATCCAATGTAACTACTAAACATAGCCTTGTTGGGATTCACATGTTGGCCTCGTGAATTCCATCTGACATCAAATTTGATGCCTTTTCTTTTTGCCTTAAGAACTTTGGCTAACACCGTCAAACTACGACGCACCTGTGTTTTCTGCGACGTCGGTCCTTCATTCCCGACCATTTCATCGATATCAACATCATCTATATGTTCATCTGAAATGGTAGAAATGGAATGTGCTGATGGTTTTTGGAACTCAACACTAGGAGTAACAACAGGTTTAGAAACTTGTTGTTGCTCTACACTGTGAGCAGCCGCAGCAGGAGCAGCAGTAGCCGCAACAGCAGCAGCTTGAGAGACTTGTTCAGCCTCAAGGTTAGGAGCACCAAAACATGCAGAAGTCATTATCTGCAAAAGTGGTTGAATAGTTAATTTAGATCACATAAATTCAGTAATGATAATATAATAACATGAGATAACAAGATCTATATTACAAAAAAAAATATAACATGTTTATTGAAATCTCTTTCTTTTTTTCAAAGGATGAAGGGATTTGACACCTCTATCGATTATCTAAATCCCTTCATTGTGGCATCCTCTAACATATAAAACATCATCTACATTGGGACCATTGCGAAATGATTGTGATGTACCACTGAAAGGATCATCCTCAACTGAATTTTCATTGGACCCTTTATAAGAACCCGGGTCTTGAGCCTTTAAGACTTATAAATTTTCTTGATGTTATTCCAGAGCAGGGCGTTCAGACAGCGTGTGATTCTGAGCCCCGGTGTGGCCAGAATTAAATTTTAAGTGCGTCCACACTGGACACACCAAATAAACAGAATAACTCCTAAACGGTTTCTCATATGAGAAAACCAAGGGCACTGTTGAGTCTGGAGCATGCCGTTTACGCTAGGAGGGGTGTAACTTTCGCGGGCGTGACCCTTCTGTGGAAAACACCACCAGGGGTGTTTTTGTAATTTAGCGTCCTCGGGCGTGAACTTTAAAACTTATGAACGGATGATCAGATTAAAATTCCAAGACTTCCATTGCGCTCAGAACGTGTATTTTACCCTAGAGGTAGCTTAACCCCGACCCCGCCGAAAGTTCGGGTACGGGGCCTACTGGTAGGTGTTTAAAGAATTAATTAAATTTTAATTAATTCTCTACTTAAACACATCCACCTCCACCACCTCTCCCTTATTACCCTTCATTTATCCCTTTTGGAAGCTCTCTCAACTAAGGAGCAACCTCCCTCAAGATCCTCCTATTCTCCAGCAAGGTGGTGGCGGCTTCGACGGACCGTTCGTGAAGCTACGGGCTACGCCCATCGAGGTAGGAGTTTGTGTTTTTCATTTTTAATTTCCACATCTTCCTTGAATTAAATTATTTGCATAAAAATAATGTTTTACTTTCAATAAAATCCCATAGTTACGTAGTATTTGATCTCATATTTCTAATGCTCTTCTCGGATCAAAAATCTGAGTCCATGGGTGCCCGGGGTGGCCCCAGGAAGTTTTCCGGCCAAACTTGGTTTTCCAGCGGGCTCCCAGGCAGTGGCGGCACGGTCCCAAGCAGCGGTGGCAGTCCTAGGAGGTATCGGCATGGTCCTAGGTGGCGGCGTGGTCCCAGGCGGTGGCGGCGGTCCCAGGCGGTGGTGGCGGTCTCCCAGGCAGCGGCGGTGGGCTCCCAGGTCGCCGGTGCGGGGCGCGATGAGGGTCGCGGCGCGCGACCCCGAGCGGGAGACCAAGACCCGCCAAAGGCGGTTATCCACGTGGTACAATGACTGAACATGAGGACTGGTCATCCAGGTGGACTGCGGGGCAGCGGCCAGGCCGTGCGGAAGGGCCACGGGTCGGGCCGGCCCAGGCCGGGTGGACCGGCTGGACCGGGCCGATCCAGCCCTAAGGGGTTAACCCCCTTGTCTTCGGACACCCATAACTTTCACTAAGGGTGTCGGTTTTGCGTGCCGCCCACAGAAACGTGATCCTTGAATCGAGTCAGAGTTTTTTATATGGTCTTGGGGATTTTTAATTCCTGATACGGGAGCTCGGTGGCGCGACACACTCGTTAAGTACCTCGCCGAGATTCTTCTTTCGGATGGCGCGAACAAATCCGAAGTCCATTTAAGTCACCATCAGTAGCGTTGTGACCCTGGTGTCGAGATGAAGTTGTCCAGGGTGGTTTCAGACATTGAAGCTGAAGTTGAGGCATGGGCCCCAGGGGCCGTCTTTTAAGCTGTGAGCAGCGTTTTATGACTTTTTAATCAAACGTCCGTTCGGGGCGAATGAGTAGTCGTTTCAGCGTGTTTTTTCAAGAGCATCATGATGGCGAGTTCTCCCGAACTCTTTTGGGACCGAGGTGTGGTCCCCATGAGACATCGTATGGGCATAAAGCGGTGTTGATTAACTTTTTCATCGGGAGTCCGTTTCCAGTGAGTAAATAGTCTATCTCACGTGTTTTTCCGCAAGTAATACAACAGTGAGATCTATTTGGGCATGTAGAGCCTCTTTAGAGATCTCATTGAATGTGGAAACATGAAAGGGCATTGGTCAGAGGTTCCCTTGACCCACTCCGAACCAACGCACAATAGCGATGTTAGTGACTTCCCCAGCGTGGCATGGGCAGAGCGGAGTTATCAGACCAGTTTAGGGTTTACCCACCAGTGGGGCCGGGCAGTGGGTAACCCACCGGCGTATCAGGGTTTACCCTCCAGCGGGGCTGGGTAGTGGGTTACCCATTGACCTTAGGGTTTACCCTCTAGTGGGGCTGGGCGGTGGGTTACCCGTTGACCTTAGGGTTTACCCTCCAGCGGGGCTAGGCAGTGGGTTACCCGTTGACCTTATGGTTTACCCTCCAGCAGGGGCTTGGCAGTGGATTACCCGTTGAATTTAGGGTTTACCCTTCAGCGGGGATGGGCAGTGGGTTACCCGATGACCTCTTAGAGTTTACCCTCCAACTGGGTTGGGCAGTGGGTTACCCGACGACTTCTTTCAGACTCAGCCCTTTTCTATGTGGCTAGTCAGTGACTTATCTCCGTGATTACCAGAGCGGGACCCTTGGTTGTACGGTTTAGCGATGATACAACTTTGACGTGCGAGACTGATGGGCATTAGTGATGGATATCCTTAAAACTGTTAGTGACTTTTCCTGGGCTGAGCTTAGAGATAGAGATCCCCTTACACACTCGTTCGGGTTTCTTATTGAGCATATATATATATACACCCTACTTTTGTTTCCACTCCTTGGGTTCAGTTACCCTCCTTATAGTAGGGGAAAAGACATGCGGGGTTTTCCACGTGCTTTCCGTGACTAGATCATCTTGGTTGGGACGAGTCTAATTCCTTTTTTTTGTTGGGTTGAGCTGCACTCTCTCTATTGTAGTCTTACACTGTTCTTTGTTCTGTCTACTACTCACCGTTTTAGTACCTCCTTTTTTTCTCCCTCGAGATTTCGGTTCATCCTACTGAGTATCTTTATACTCACCCCTGCTTGGGCTTTTCCCACACTTGGTGTGCCCTTGCAGACGAAGGACAGGTTGATCGAGACTATGGAGGAGCGTAGAGGACACAAGAGCTTAGGCTGCGTTCAGTGGTCGTAGTATAACTTTCAGGTGTGAGACTCACCAGCTATTTACTTTTGTTTACCTGTTGTTGGGTTGTGGCACCTTTCGGGTTGGGTGCGTGTTTTTCCCTTTTTCTGTTCAGTTATCTTGTCAGTACTTTTCAGCACTTTACGTTTTCTATTTAGAAGTCGATGCATGACTGTGGTTGGGTTTTAGCTGTTCATTCTTTGGTTTTATTTTTTACTCTGCACTTCTGCATTTAGTGGGCTATGTTTACAGGTACTTATGAAAAGGCCTTACCAAGATTGTTACACCTTCGGTGCTTGTTTCCATCCCTTGGCTTATAGAGGCGGTCTTGGGGTAGTTGCGGCTCAAGACCGGTAGGGTCGGGTCGTGAAAAAGTGGTATCAGAGGTGGTTCGTTCCTTGGGGCATTGTTTAGATGTACCTAAAAAGGAATTGGTTGGGATTTAGAGAAATAGTGTCAACATGTCTCGAGAGAGGATCTCAGGCTGGGGAGTCTAGTGATGGTATGGGCGGCTGACGTATCCATTCACCAGGACCCTGATAACCTGCTTGTCAACTCGGCACGCTGAGACACTTGTTGCAGGGAACTTTGGAACATGAATTCAGTAGGATTTAGTCTTTGACTGTCCTTTTTGAGTCATCTCCCCTTTTTTATTACTGATATATATATATATATATAAATTATCAACAAATCGTGGTAATCCTTGATAATTTTCAGGATTCCCCCACAACAGAAGCCATCCAGGTTATCCTCTCCAGTCCGTGATGACGACCTAGAGAGCAACGAGGCATCAGTTCAGGGACCCTCACGTGATCCCCTTCCGCCTAGTGCTTCAGCAGTAGTCCCTCCACCTAGAGAGCGATATTTAGTACCGGTAGCACATGCCGAGGTTGAGCGTAGACCGAGTGTGCTCCGAGACTTTCAGCGTCAGTGACCACAAAAGTTCTGCGGAGACTCGGATCTCCAGGCATTGGAAGACTTGATAGAGTCCGTGGATCGACTTTTCAGGCTGGTACGGACACTAGAGGACCATATGGTAGCCCTAGTTTCCATCTTTTTCCTCGAGACGGTCAGGCATTGGTGGGGGTTGGTTATGCAGACCCACGACGAGTCATCTCTCATGTGGGATTACTTCCAGCAGCTCTTCTGGGAGGAGTACTCCCCCTATTGTTTACGCTCCGTTCGGATTCAAGAGCTTTTGGAGCTAAAGCAGGGGGGGATGACCATGGCGCAGTACTCATCCCGATTTATCGATCTGACACGCTACTCATAGGATATGGTCTGCGATAGTTACTTTCGGGCACATAAGTTTGAGCAGAGTCTTCGTAGGGAGATCCGTGCTAGTGTAGTACCCCTGTGCATCCCTACTTATGTTGGGGTGCTAGAGTGGGCACTCATGACAGAGAGATTCTTGGCTGAGGGATTCCAGCTGGTAGGGCCTAGCAGTGGCCACTTCAGAGCAGAGTCTTTGGTAGCAGACATGCAGTAGAGAGTAGAGCCTCAGTCGAGGAGACCCTTCCGTGAGAAGACTCAGGGGCAGGGTCGTACAACGTAGTGGCGCCATAGAGCACCGGGATAGTTAGGAGAGAGTCAATGCTATGATTGTGATGGATGGGGTCACCTAGCACGGGACTGCACGACCAGGTGTACCGAGCAGCCGTGACAAGTAGTGGGCGTACCGCAGCGACAGAGGCAGCACCGTGACCCGGGATCTCCCAGGCGAGGACAGATTGGTCCTTAGGGAGGTGGCGCAGGAAGAGCGGTAGGAATTAGAGGTCTGGGGCGGCATTTCGAGGTCCTTCCATAGCCACCACCAGGCGGCCCACGCCAGGCTCAGGGATCTGGCGGTAGGGGCCGTGGGCAGCTTCAGGCTATGGGTGTTCGTGACCCCCCGACACAAAAGATGGTCCAAGGTATGCTTTGTGTTTACTCTACACTTACTTCGGTACTAGTAGACACAGGCTCCAACCACTCCTTTATATCGCTGCTTTTGGTACGGGGGTTAGAGCTTCCAGTAGAGGCGCTGACACTTGCACTTAGCCTCGAGGTTTCTACGGGAAGTGCCTTATTGGTGACCTTTATCTGCAGACAGTGCGGAAAATCATTCAGAGGAGAGAGTTTCACGTGGGACCTAATCATCATCACGATGGGACCTTATGATGTTATCTTGGGCACGGATTAGATTTCCATGGTTCACACCCAGATTGACTGTCGGCGTAGACTAGTCAGATGCGTCCATTCTGATGGGACGAGGTTCACCATCCTTGGTGAACGAGACCTCATGGCATAGAAGATAGGTACTCTGAGTAGGGGACCATGACCTTTTTCTCACCAGTTGATGAGCATGTCTCTCGGGGCAGTATATGCTACAAGCACCTGGATCCATACCGTTGTAGAGGACTACATGGACGTCTTTCCAGAGGATGTCCCGAGACTACCTCCGAGGTGAGAGATGGAGTTCTACATTGACTTGCAGCCAAGGACTACCCCGATATCATGTGCAGCATATCAGATGGCACCCAAAGATCTTTGGGAGCTATGACTTTAGTTGGGGGACCTTTGTGAGAAGGGATTCATCAGGCCCAGTGTGTCCCCCTGGGCAGCTCCAGTTTTTTTTGTGAAAAAGGCAGATGGGGGTCTGCGGCTTTGTGTATATTATTGTCACTTGAATCGGGCTACAATAAAGAACAAGTACCCTTTACTGAGGATTGACAATCTCTTTGACCAGTTGAGGGGTGTGAAGTGGTTCTCCAAGATTGATCTTCGATCCGGCTACCACCGGTTGCGGGTTCGTGAGGATGACATCTCGAAGTTGGATTTCTATTGTCGTTATGGGCATTATGAGTTTCTGATGATGCCCTTTGGCATAATGAATTCCCCCACCGTTTTCCTGGATTTGATGAACCAGATCTTCCAGCCGTACTTGGACCGGTTTGTGGTTGTCTTTATTGACGACATACTCATTTACTCTATGACGGAAGAGGAGCACGCGAAGCATTTGAGGATGGTCCTAGAATTACCCTGAGAGCACTGGCTGTATGGGAAGCTCTCGAAGTGTCAGTTCTGGATTCATGAGGTTCACTTTCTGGGGAATGTCATTACGGAGCAGGTATTAGCCATAGATCCCGCAAAGATAGAGGCAGTGCTTGCTTGGGAGCCACCCAGGAATGCATCAGAGTTGCGGATCTTCCTTGTTTTGGCAGGGTACTATAGGAGGTTTTTGAAAGATTTCTCCAGGATTACTGCCCCTTTGACCATATTGACGTGGAAGGGACAATCTTTCACCTAGACTGATCAGTGCCAGAAGGCCTTCGAGGAGTTGAGACAGAGGTTGACTAGTGCTGCAGTGTTGAGGCTGCCAGAGGAGGGCATTGAGTTCGTGGTGTACTGCGACGCTTTAGGAGCTAGGCTCAGGTGCGTACTGATGCAGCAGTGGGCAGTGATTACATATGGGTTGAGGCAGTTGAGGCCCCATGAGCAGAATTATGTGACTCGCGATTTGGAGCTGGAAGCGGTGGTCTTCACCTTGAGGTTATGGAGACACTACCTTCTGGGTGAGCGTTTTGTGGTCTACTTAGACCACCAGAGCCTCAAGTATATCTTCACTCAGAGGTATTTGAATCTGAGGCAGAGGCGCTGGTTGGAGTTTCTATAGTAATATGATTTTGAGATACTCTACACTCTAAAGAAGGGCAACGTAGTAGCATATGCCCTTAGCAGGAAGTCCCATGCTCTTTTAGTGCGGGAAGCTTCAGAGCAGTTGGCTTCCCTACGACTGACCTTGGTGGAGCAGGAGGGTACGACTTTTCTGTAATCAATGGTGTTGACTCCTTTGCTCCTTGAGTGTGTGAGAGAGTCGCAGCTGGGGGATGTTGACAATGAGGTGCTGCGTGATCAGATATCCATGGGCGACGCACCCGATGGGTATTCTGAAGGAGGGAATCACGAGATCCTATTCCAGGGGCAAGTTGTAGTACCAGTGGAGATGCGAGAGGAGGTGATGCAGGAGTTCCACACTTCTCCCTTAGCTGTACATCCCGGTGTGGGGAAAATGTACAGGGACCTTCAACGGCAGTTTTGGTGATCTGGCATGAAGCGGAGTGTAGCTGAGTTTGTTTCTCGGTGTCTTACCTGCCAGCATGTGAAGGCAGAGCATCAGGTTCTGGCAGGGTTGTTGTAGCCCCTTGATATCTCGAAGTGGAAGTGGGATAGAATATCTATGGACTTCGTTATAGGTCTTCCACACACATTGAAGGGCCATGATTCCATTTGTGTGATAGTGGACCGACTCACAAAGTCGGCACACTTCCTTGCCATCAGGGAGCAGAGATTGGTGGAGAGTCTAGGGCAGCTGTACGTTTGGAAGATTTTCCGCCTTCATGGAGTACCCTTGATGATCGTCTCTGACCACGATGCACGGTTTACATTGCGTTTGTGGCAAGGCATGCAGGAGGCATTCAGGACTCAACTACGGATGAGTATAGCTTTTCACCCACAGATGGACGGGAAGACCGAGCGCACTATCCAGGTGTTGGAGGATATGCTCAGGGCGTGCGTGTTAGACTTTGGCCTAAGTTGGTAGGGTTACCTGCCCTTGGTGGAGTTCGCATATAACAAAAGTTACCACTCTACTATCAATATGATACCTTTTTAGGCCCTTTACGGGAGACCCTAAAGTTCACCATTGTGCTGGACAGAGGTCGGGGAGACCTCCCTCATGGGCCTAGAGTTGGTGCGGGCGACGACAGAGAAGGTGCAGGTCATTCGTGAGCAGATGAGGATGCTCAAAGTAGACAGAAGTCCTATGTAGATTGTCATCGCAGGCCTTTAGAGTTCGAGCAGGGGGACCATGTATTTCTGAGGGTCTCCCCAAAACATGGAACACAGAGGTTCGGTTGGGGAGGCAAGCTATCCCCGAGGTTCATTGGTCCCTTTGAGATCGTGCGCAGGGTCGGTGAGGTTGCCTACCGTCTTGCTCTACCCCCACAGCTGGAGAGGGTGCATGACGTCTTCCACATGTCAAAACTGAGGAAATACGTGCACAACCCCATGCACATTATCGACTAGGGAGAGCTGGACATCAAAGATAGAGCCACCTTTGCGGAGCACCTGGTGGAGATTGAGGACCGGTAGGAGTGGACACTGCGTGGATGGACCATTCCTTTGGTTTGTGTGTTGTGGCATCATGGAAGGGTGCAGGCACTACCACAAAAACAGTTTTTCGCAGCGCCCCCCTTTATCAGTGCTAACGAAAAAGTGCTGATAAAGGGTGCCTTTATCAGCGCTAAAAAAACACTGATAAAGGCACCCCTTTATCAGCGCTATTTTTTTAGCGCTGATAAAGGGACCCCCCTTTATCAGCGCTTTTGTTAGCGCTGATAAAGGGACCCCCTTTATCAGCGCTTTTGTTAGCGCTGATAAAGGGCCCCCCTTTATCAGCGCTTGCTTAGTAGCACTGATAAAGGGCCCCCCTTTATCAGCGCTTGCTTAGTAGCGCTGATAAAGGGGGGCCTTTATCAGCGTTTTTTTTAGCACTGATAAAGGGTAGGCTTCAAAAAAAAATTAAAAATATATTAATATATAAATATAGTTATATTGTTATATAAATATAATATATAATTTTTAAATATATTTTAGATATGTATAAATGTACATTTACACTTATTATACTTAATATTTAAGATATTTAGTGAAAATGACTTCTTAAAAAATTAAAAAAATATTTTTAATTAATATTTTGATAATCATTATGGAGTAATAGTCATTTAATAACAATTTGAGGACTAAAAAAATTAAAAAAATTAAAAAAAGATCCAAAATATGTTGAAAACGCAACTCAAACTTCAAACGACCATAACTTTTGATCCGGGTGTCCGTTTGAGCTCTACCACATATCAAATCGAAGCCTGCGATGAGATCTACGTCGCTGTGACTCGGGGGAGCCCCAGTCAAGCGTTTTTCGAGGCCAAAAGAGGCCCAGAAGTCCTCCAAAACTGAGTTTTTAGTCGGGGTACCCCGATTTTTTAACATTTTGTGGATTTTCACCCTCATTTAAGGGGGGTATTATTGGATTTTTTTGGTGGGGTATGAATTTATTACAAGGTATTACATTCATATTGATATTATGTCTTTGAAATTTCATCCTTTTTTATAATGCACTGCTATTTATAATCAAATATATAACAATATATTCATATTTTTTAAATATTCACACCTAAAAATTAATTTTTTTAAATAAATAATTAAACATATTTACATATAAAATATATTAGCTTTATCTAAATAATAACTAATATCCATTTTATTTAAAATACCAATATATGAATATTTATATACCTATATATATATTAGTATTATATATATTAATCTAACTATATATATATTAATCTAACTATATATATATTAATCTAATAACTATATATATATTAATATAACTACATATATATATATTAGTATTAATATAAATATATATATTAATATCACCATAAATATATATATTAATATCACTATATATATATTAATATAACTATATAAATATATATTCATATAACTATATATATGTTAATATAACTATATATATGTTAATATAAATATATATTACTATATGAATAAATATAACTATATATATATATTAATATTACTATATATATTATAATATAACTATATATATATATTATAATATAACCATATATATATTAATATAAATATATATTACTATACGAATAAATATAACTAAATATATAAATATATATATATAGAGATATCATGAATTGGAAAGCAAATCAAAATAGAGTAGTGGTAAGGGCTTAGGCGCGCAGGGGGGAGGTCTCGAGTTCAAATCCTGGTGGAGGCAGGGGTGCGCGCGCATGGGGAATATTAGAGCAATCACTTTTAAAGGGTGGAGGGGGGTGCGTGGGGTGCGTGGGGTGTTGTATAGGGGCCGAAAAGCGCTGTAAAAGGGGGGGTTCAAGCGCTATAAAATCCCCCCCCGATTGGCAGTATTTTTTAAATTTTTTTAATTTTTTTTAACTTTTATCAGCGCTTTTTTAAAAGCGCTGATAAAAGGGTCCTTTATCAGCGCTAAAACGAGATCACTGATAAAGGAAGCGCTGATATAGGACCCCTTTATCAGCGCTAAAATGAGAGTGCTGATAAAGGAAGCGCTGATATAGGACCCCTTTATCAGCACTAAAAAAAGCGCTGATAAAGGGGTACTTTTATCAGCGCTTTTTTTAGCGCTGATAAAGGGGTCCTATATCCGCGCTTTTCGGAGTGCTGATAAAGGGGACCCCCCCTTTATCTACACTGGCTTTATCAACGCTTTTCTAACGCTGATAAAGGCCATTTTTAGCGCTGATAAAGGTCATGTTTGTAGTAGTGAGGAGAGCACCTGGGAATGGGAGATCCAGATGCAGGCTTAGTATCCTGAGTTGTTTTTGTAGTTTTGTTTTTTTCAGGGACGAAAAACTTGAAGGAGGGAATGATGTAAGAACCTGGGTTTTGAGCTTGTAAGACTTTAAAATTTTCTTGATGTTATTTCAGAGCAGGGAATTCAGACAGCGTGTGATTCCAAACCCCGGTGTGGCTGTAATTAAATTTTAAGTGCATTCACACTAGACAACCAAATAAAAAGAATAAATCCTAAACGGTTGCTCGGATGAGAAAACCAAGGGTACCGTTGAGTCCAGAGCATGTCTTTTACCCTAGGAGGGGTGTAACTTTCGCGAGCGCGACCCTTCTGTGGAAAACACAACTAGGGGTGTTTTCGTAATTTAGCGGCCTCGGGCGTGAACTTTACAACTTCTGAACGGATGCTCATATTAAAATTCCAAGACCTCCGTTGTCCAGAGTTGATTTTTCCCTACTATGGAAGGAATAATGGTATCAATACTCATGTCCAGAGTTGAGTTTTCCCTACTATGGAAGCCAATATATAGGGTATTGGAATTAAGAAGTTATGGATAAATTAGGGAAACATAATCAGGTTATGAAAAATTAACCTTTCCCAAATGGATTAATCTATTCCATATAGATATTATTCTATGTTGGATCTCTTCAAGAAAAAAATCCTCCATCCTTAAGTAGTACTACTAATCCAATGTGTGTTGAGAAATGTATTATGTCATTGGAGAATATATTTATGGAATTGAAATATAGTGAAAATGAAATGGATACACATGTAGTCTATTTTCTATAAGTTTATTTTGATCAATGGTTGTCCTAGATCAAGGATACTATGGAGGAATAAGAAATAGAACTCACAGAATTAAGAACATTTAAGGATATTTTATTTGATAAATACTTCCCTTGTGATCAACAATTTCAGATATAGATAATGTAACTAATCTTAAAGAATAATGAAGAAGAAATTTATTCATATTTTGATACTACCATAACATGGTCATATTGGTATGCAATGGATTACATATGCAACAAAGAGTGCATGATTTACCACTTTATTTATGGTCCTAATCCAAATCTCTAGAGAGCATTGGTTTCTCAAACATTATCATCATACATAGTGTTTTTTACGTGCCATAAAAATAGAGATGGAATTCTCAAGGTCCAACATATTTCATGGAAGAAAAGATAATAATATTTCATCTGACATCATGAATACTATAATGAGTCAATTAATAATAAGGGAAATGTGGATTTTGCAACATGTGATAAAAGTGGAATTACTCACTTTGGGAAATTCTTCAAGGATTTAGAGTTTTTTATAAGAGGGTAGAAAAGGGTCACAAAGAAAAATAATTAAAATGGAGAAAAGAAAATTATATTTTCCTTTGATACAACTATATATAGATGGGAAATTGTGAAGACAAAATCCCCAAGCCTTCAAGAGAATATACCATAGAAGAAGCTGCAGGATTAAGGACAAGGTTATGATATTGACATAACCGAAGTGTAATGACTAATTTCATTATGTATTTAGATATATTAAATATGATGTAATAGTATTTTATTTAGGATGTTTCCATAATATGATTTATGAAATATATAATTATTTTAATGCATTTCCTTTGCATTAATTATTTCAGGTCATATGTTGAATATAACCATATAAATTGATTAGGTGGCATGTCGATCATTTTTGAAAACATATAGTTATGGGAAAGATAACACATTATATGTTCATGATGATGATAAAATTATTTTTTGGATAAATATATGATTTATATGTATAATGTATATTGGATACTACTAAAAGTATTGGATCAAATTATATCATTTTGGATCATAATACATAGTCACGACATATGTTTAACCATTTAAGAAATAGTTTAAGTTGATATTTGGATGTGGTTTTAGGGATTATTGTATTACTTCACCATATGATTGAACCTATTTTCTAAAAAAAGTGGTTGAAATATTTCAAGTCAGGACCTATGGACATGATTTTTCTTGTATAAATGAATCAACTAATTGTATTAACTTATATTCTTATAAAATGAATGAATTCCTCAACTATAGGAGAAATTGTCTTGAAAAAAAATTCTTATTATCATCATTTTTATAATATCAATGGACTATATTTAAAACTATGAATTAATTTTTTTGTTCAAAAACTTTCAGTTCGACATGTTCTCTATAACTCTCCAAAATAACTTGATTGTTATATTTCTCTTATATATCAATGTTTTCATTAATTCTCTCACGTTAGAAATACTAGTTTTCAAGGGACCCTAACATTTTATTTTCCCTATTATTAAAAATATGTGTTATTAATCCCATTAAAAATGTGTGAATTTTATCAATATTTTACATTCGAATATATATTATTTTAGTTACTAAATGAAATTTTAATTATGAGGACATTATTTATTTATAGATATGAGAATTTAACACCTCAATAATTTACAATATTTTAATTTTAGAATAAATTTTCCCGGTTTTTATTTATAAAAAACACAAAGTTAATATTATGTTACATGAAACATAATTCTTAGATTGAAATAAAAATAAACTCGAGGTTATCTTATGTTTCTAATAATAATGAATTTATTAAATAACTTGTGTAAAATGCATGACTGAGTATTAACAAATAATAATATATTGTTTTATATATTATTATTTAATATTATAAGATATAACATAGCCATTAAAATGGTAATTTTGAATAGTATTTAATAACTTATTAAAATATTTATTTTAATTCATTGGTTAAAAATTAATTAGAAATGAATATATAAACCAATTGAATATATAGGGAATGATTTTATTTATATAAACTATATTTAGTCCCCAATTGAATTTTATAAAAATAAAAAAATTACTATTATTGAAAGATATTAATAATATATATATATTTTTTTTCAAAAAAATAGTTTTGATCATCATCCATTATATTTGATTGGTAGAAAAAAAGAGAGAATAAATCCAGTTTTATGCTTAAAAGGTTTTTTTTTAAAGAAATTTTTTATCCTTTTAATGGAACACCAATTTATAAAATAAATTTTTAGGAATTTTTTAATTTTATATTTAAAAATAAACTTCATTTTTTAATGAGTAATTTCAAAATTATCTTAGGGAATTTTTTTTATTTTTATGAAAAGTTTTATTTTTTGATGCATAGTGAATAATACTATATTTTAATTGCAAATTGAATTTTCATATCAATAATTTATAACGATACATTATAATAAAAAAATTAGGATAAAATTATATCAATTATAGATATATTAATCCAATTTAGGTTATTGGAATCAATTTCACATTGAAATTGGATATAAAAACATCTCAAGCTTTTGAGCACTTTTACTTTAAAAATCGATGTGTCATCCTGTTTGTGTGACTAATTATAAATTAATTTACGACACTAATGTGATTTGAACAAGAAAATATGAATTACATAGTCTTGGAATAATAATAATTTTCTAATTTCTAATAATGTTAACATATATTTTTATATAAAAAAATATATTAGTGAATGTAATTATAATTAATTATAGGGATTAAGAAAATCATTAGATTAACAAGGTGCTAAACAATTATCTTATGGATAAAATTGAACTATAAAAATGTAAAAAATCATTTTTATGCCTATATGTAGAAGATATAATCCATTTTATCTAATTTGTTTCACCATTGGATCCAATTTTCATTGAAGAAATCATTGGTGTAATTCCCTCTTTCCAAAATATTTAATAATTCTAGTCCACCTCCAATATAAAAAGGCACTCACAACTCACACTTGTTCACATAGCTCAAGCACATTATAACTCCAAAAAAGTTCCAAAATAAGCTTAAAAATCCTTACCCTCATCCTATAATCCTCACTTTTGGTTGATATAAAACCATAGAAGTCTTTTGGTATAATCTAAAAGGAGTTACCTGAACAAGAGGTAACCTTCTTCAACGATCACTTTTGTTTGATTTACCTCTCCATCCATTTAATTATTTTTATAACATGATTATATAACAAAAAAATTAAATTCAGTATACTGAGATGTTTTTATTATAATATTTTGACCTACAAAATCACGCACATCAATCAAATGGGATACGCAATCATCGTTCCTGTGTAAAGATGATTATTGCCTCGAGAACTGATGTATTTCATTCTTCCATTACCCCATTTCATCACTAGGATAATGATGATTTTATTGATTTTATATTATATTTATTATTATTTACATTTTTATAATACATAGCAATATAATTTCCAATTTTTTATACGATAACATCATTTTTCGACATATTGACTACTGTCTCCTCAATGTGATGTGATTTGATCACGCTATACATGAAATGTAATAAGGATTATTTTAATAATAATATATTACATATATTAAATTAATATTATAAATTAATTATAATATAAATACATATCATTAACTTTTCATTTTATTAACATGAAAAAAACGGATGTAACGTTATTGCTTACGTACGACCAACAATTTCCATGAATGATGCATTTCGTTTCCAATCTCAAAATTTTATGGATTATTTTAAATAAATATATCTTGAATATATATATATATATATTATATTTACAACATGTTTTAAATTTTTTTTATTATTAAATCAGGATATAATTAATAGTAACAACAAGTAAATTGTCCAAACGTACTCGATAAACATGGAAATTAACAACTGAAATAGTGAAAATAATAAAAGGCTATGAAAAACGGGTAAAAATATATTATAAGAAGTTAATAAATGATATTATAAACATTATTATAGTCTTGTTATAATTTATTAACATTTTTAAAACCCTTATAAAAGATTTTAAAGGTTGTTCACCCAAAAATAAATGAAGGTAAGGTATTTCATCTAAATTTACATTTTATTGAGACTTATTTGTTATTATACACCAATTCACATTAATATGGTGTATATACTAACCATTTTTAATTTAATATCATGATTCCCTCATACATCATGTTATTTTATGCTTCATATTTAACTAACTCATTTAAGATGTTTTAATGTAGAAATTACCATGTGGTAAATGTTATCTTTGAAATATCACATTCTTTTGTGATTTTTAAATATCTCTTTAAATAATAAAATTCATATGATCTTTTTTATTACAAATAAAATTTATCTAAAATATCAATATTGTCATGAAATACATATTATTATTTCCTAACCATAAACCATTTTTACAAATGCTGTCCACTTTTATAGTTATTTGATTAACAATTAATTAATGCTAAATCCATATTCATTATTCAATATGAATATTTGTTACGTCATATTGTTTAATAATTAAATAAATTAATAGATATAATGGTTTATTTTAAAAATTAGTGAAAGGTGGGCCCTAGAATTTATATATCTCATGGATCAATCGATAGGTTCTCATGAGATAAATCATTTAGCCTAATTAATTGGGTTTCTACCTATAGTTTGAGATCATCTTATAAAAGGTCATCACAGTATAGGTTTTCATATGCCTTATACAGGACTTCAAATAATTATGCATTAACATCATTGAGAATTTAGTTATTATTATTATTATTATTATTATTATTTATCTATGATATTTTCTCTTTGATATTATCTATGGAAGCATTTCATGTTCAACATATTGATTAAATGGATTGCGTTTTAGTTATTTAAATTTCTGTATAGAGTATTTCTTATCCAGTTATTTTAATGGAATTTTTTCTTAGTTATTCACTTTTCCATGATGATTTTTTCGCATAGATTAAATATTTTTTACCATGTACTTACACATAAAAATTATTTTAGCCAACCCTAATTATGTTTCTTTTCCACAGGTTATGATAAGGAATCCGTTGCATGAGTTTTCATGGAAAAAGGTTATTAGATTTTATTATCTATTATGTTTCAATTTATATTTTCCAATGTAAAATGGGTATCATGTATGAAATATTTTTTTAAAGAAACTCTAGACATTTGGCCCTTTGGGATTTCATTCATTTTAATTGTTTTAAAATAATAAATTAAGGCACTATCTTCAAATTTCTGGGTTTGGGGCATCACAAATTTGATTTTGTAATACTGGTAAAGGGGAAAATGGTAACATTATTTTTCTATGTTTTTATGAATAATCGCTTAATTACATCTAAAAATTGTAATAATATCAATTAGGTGATTTTATATGCAATGTATGTGACAATATGTGGATAATGGATAACCCAATCTAGAAGAACTAGAAACAAACAAGTAGTAACCTATTTAATACATCTAATTAAATGGATATCAACTACATATTCACAATGGTGGAACATCAATTATGGAATATGAGTCTTGTCCATTTTGGTAAAAGGTACACAATGATTCTTATTATATAGGAAGCCATGGGGAATCTAGTGAATCAAAATTGTCGAAGTTACAACACTTTTGAAATATTTTATAAAAGAACAATGATGAAAAAAATCCATGGATTTTTGGAAATAAAGATAGAGAAACATCTTATGTTTAGGCACTCAGATGTGTGAATTTTAATGACACGTGTTCTACCAATGGATATAAGTGTTTCATGATTTTTTCTATAAATTTATTCATATGATTTTTTTTTAAAAAAAATTAATCCACAATATGTTTTATCCTATGACAACTTGGGAGGGATGGGGTAATTATAGATGTCGAATTTATCATTTAATTGTCTAGGATCTTGTCCCCACACTAAAAACAACTCATTAAACCAACAAAATTCTATCAAATTTCCATAAATTACAAGTATAAAGGAAATATAAATATAACTTTTGGGAAAATGAATAATAGAATGAGATATACTGATGATATGTTATTTTAATTAGAATCCACTAATTCTTACCAGTTTTCCTATATTACAATTTTTTTGGAATGATCACTATGAAGTAGGAAGAATTACATTTTAATAATTTTGGGTTAGGGTACTACTTTCCATAAATTTCCTCCATCAACTCCTCCATACTCTTTTCTATTAAAGAATACTTCAATGATTTAATGAATTAAATGTCTCTTCAACTTTTTCAAGAATGAATAATTTTACTTGTATCTCAAAAACTTTATTTTGATGCTCAAATGAAGACTACAGTATCCTATAATACCATCATGTGATCTTTATGTGAAAACCCTTCCAAAATATACCATAAGTTAAGTGACTACATGGAACCCATTTCATCTCATACTCATACTCACAAACAATTTAATATGTATTAGACAATATGCTCAACACTTTAGGGATCCCCCTTATTCATTTCTTCTGTCAATAGAATACCCATGTACAAAAACCAAAGTTCGTACTTTGTAGATGATTATTTCCTTTCTTAATTAAACATATATGCTTCGTTTCATAAATATATTTTTATTGATACTTAATGAAATTAATAATTATGTATTTATAGGAAAATCACTCTAGTGAATTTCATGAATCCTTGAAATTATTATACATCTCATTCAATGTATAATAGTAATTCTCGCTTCGCAGTGTTTCATCACATCCCAAACATGGGGACTGTAAAATCAACTTCATAGACCGACTCATGATCTACCACACGATAGAATACATATTCAATTTTTGGTTGAAAAAAATTATCTATTATAACCTCATGAAATCCCTTTATTGAACCTATCAATGTGAACCTCATACTACCTTCATGTACATTCTAATATTCTCCACCCTAGATCCTTGTGGTGTATTTTGTAAATCATAGACCATATAAGGTTATTTTTTAGTCATTTCAATGATCATATATAGTTGATTTTTTATATGTCCATGCATGTCACATATATTCCACACGATCCATATACAAACTACATATATTAACATGTAAACCATTATGTAACTTCAAAAAAACTCTACATATACCCATCCATTAATTTTCCAAACACTAAAAACCCCATTTAACCAATCATTGGGATATCCTTCTAATGAAAAAAATCATTATTTTGAAACTCATAGATTAAGATATAATTGATTAAAGAGAAACAAATAGGCCATCTATCACCATTTAACATCATATTACTTGATTTCAGGTACCCCTCAACCCTAGTTTTTATCATTCCATGGTAGGGTATTATTATGGGTTTTTAAGATAAATATTTATAATGTTCAAATCCCAAAGGTCTATGCATGGTTGGTTCATGGTTTGGTAAAACCATGTAGTTTTCCCTAGAAATTGGTGTTCTATTTAATGGTTCTCTTGAGGGGGAGCACGGTTTTTCCGGACCATGTGACTAAACCATCTAAAACTCGAAACATTACATAGTTAGTATCATGAACCATCCCCCGGGGTCCGCATCGTGACAACCCCAGGCCTGCCTTCCCTAGGCCAGGGGATGGCGACTAGAACTGGAAAGGTGTATCCCTAAAACAGGAAGGCATTACCTTTAAACCTGTACAAACACACAGAGTATAACACAACAATATACAACCACGAAGTAAACTACAGTAGTAAAAAAGTGTCGAATGTAAAGGGGCTAGAATACACGACCAACTGAAAAGTACTATTACAATTGAAAAATGAAAGAAGAACTTGGATTGTCCACTGAGAATCATACCTGAAGGTAGGTACAGATTGCCTCCTCGGCACTCCATATCTTCCCATCTCCTCTGTGTACTGCCGGATCCTAGGTCCCTCAAACCTCAACCCAACTGCTCGTCATCTGCACCAGACACAACATGGTGCAGGGGTATCCCATGTAGGGGTGAGTATAAAAATACCCTGTAGGGA
This sequence comes from Viscum album, assembly GCA_963277665.1. NCBI lineage: Eukaryota > Viridiplantae > Streptophyta > Magnoliopsida > Santalales > Viscaceae > Viscum > Viscum album. The sequence goes on from OY728130.1 coordinate 1,409,266,574, forward strand.
CCCTGAGACACCCAAAGGTCTCTTATAATTCCACAATGTAAAAACCAAAATGCATGATCTCAATCTCAAAACACAAGCAATACACCCAACTCAATTAGAGTCTCAATTCAAACCAGGTTTTTAGTGTTGTATAGAAGTACATATAATTAGTCGTGAAGATAGATCATCTTACTCTATCAAGAGGGCCTACTGTTGACTATATGGAGTCCAACCCACACAGGATCGATAGGTAACTAACTCCTTCAATTACCCACACAGGATCTAATCCTCCCAAGATCGATAGGTAACTAACCCCCACAATGACTCACACTCGATCTGATCCACCTAGGATTGGTATATCACTAAACCATGATGGGACGCTCTAAGGTTGGTGCTCGTCAGGTCATAAGGTGCTGATACCCATAGGACTGCTAGGTGCTGATCCACACACAACAGCTAGGTGATGATCCATACATGACTGCTAGGTGCTGACCCACATAGGATTGCTCAGTATTAACCTCTGTATGATATATCTCCAACCTTCGCCTAAATACCAGCAACTGGATTCCTCGCACCCAGTGTGCTCATGTTCTATAGAATCTTCCTTCGAGATATCAGTCATAACTTGACCACCACTATGCTTTGAAAAGGAGTAACCCAAAGAACTATCATGTCGTAAGGGTTCTAATGAGACATATGGTGCGTCAATCAGACACTCGTTCTGTGAGTTATAAGTGTTTTAGTTCTGGGGGCCCGATTGGATTTGCGTTCGATCTAACCTGTCCATACTACAACTGTCTCCAAAACCAATGTAGATTATACAAATAAGGATAGTCTCAATCCAAGTTCCCTAGCGCCACAAACGTTTCATAAAATAGATGGTTGGTTCCCATGTTATGGCCCTTTAAATGTTTCTTGGCCCAGTTGGGCCCGGGTCCGGTCCGGCCCGACCTGCATAGGGGCGGCCCAGCCTACGTAGGGCATAGGCTGCAAGGGGGTGGCCCACTGGGTGGCGGCCTTAGGGCGGCAACCCGACCGCATCAGGCATGACCCACAGGGGGGTCTGCCCTAGCCGCCACCAGGGGAGCGACCCCTGGTTATCCCGAACGGCCGAAGGACATTCGGTCCTCTTTGAAACGGCGACACCACGTGGTGCCACCAGGTGGCACGTGGGACCTGCTGGGGTGGGTCCCTCCAATTTTGTTGTGGTAGTCCAGTGTTCCAGTCGACTTCTCTAGCAGCGCGCGACGGCGCGCCACTCCGCCACCCATGGTCAGCCGGTGTGTCGACCGCCTTCCTCTGGTTGATGTGGTTGACGATTCATGACCCCCTTTACTCATCGGTGGTTCATGATATCATCCCACACCTCCTCCGAGTCCGGCCTATACTGAGCGCTTTGATTACCATCGTGGCTTGGTGTCGCAGCCTCCTCTTGCAGCGTGCGTCAATGCTCTATCTCCAACGTAGCCGGTTGGTGTCGCCGCGATGGTAGTATCCCATAGAGGCGTAAGGATATCAAGATAACGGAGGGTTCAAGCTTGGTTCATTAGGACCACGCCCTCTGCATTAGCTCATAAACATGAAGGGGATTAAGGGTTTAATAATGAATTGAATTAAACAACCATAAAATCCCTATAAAGATACCCCGCTACAACCTCCTACCCAAACGAATGAATCGCTGATCAACCCATTAGTTAGTTGGTCTGCATTATTCTTAATATTCAAGAATGGGTAAGAGGAAAAAAATTAAAATCCATAAATGAATAAACCCCCTACCTCGAATTGTTGTAGAAACGCCTGCAGTTGAAGGTGGGTCAATGTTCTTCGTTCCCGCAACAGGATTCCAACGACATCGCTCGATCATTGATCTCTGGCTCGGGATTTCGATGTCACCTGTCAGCACATTTTGGAACCGGCTCCGCCATCCAAGGGATTAGTTTTATGGAACTCCTTCATCACTTTGTCTCTTGGAGAAGCTTTGTCGGTACCTTCCCCCAATCTCCATATATATAGGAGAGGGGGAGGGTAAGTAACGACGTTTGGAATTAATGGGGCTCATTAATTAGGATGCTTCCTAATTTCCCAAATGTTGATGTTACATAGATTATAGGGAAAATACATTTAATGGATTGAAACACCACTGCCCCACACACCTCTTATTCGTTGGATGTTATGAATGAAAATAAAATAATAAAATAATTTTATTCCATTTCTTTTAAAAGTCACAAAACATACCTTTTTTCCAAACCTACTACGGTCAAAGTAAATACACCGTTAATTAAATCTCAGTGTTATAGATGCAATGGTGCCCTCGTATATTTAATATGAGTAGCGTTTCAAATTATAGAAAATGTTTCTCACGCGTTTACTGAACGTACCCGAAAAAAAGTTCAGAAATTCATTCCTGGAACACCAGGCCTTGGAATCAGGTGCCGTTAATTTTTGAAGACTCGTAATAATTCAATATAATTAAAAACATTACATGGAAAATCTAAGTCTTTACATTCTCCCCACCTTAGGGCTTTTTGTCCCTGATAGCCACAACATACATTATGGAAACAAACTCCGCTACAGCCTTCTTCATCCCTGGCCACCAGTGCTAACGTCGTAGGTCCTGTTACATCTTCACTACACCTGGATGTACCACCAGAGGGGATGTATGGAACTCCCTCTGAACCTACTCACATAACACCATTAGTACCATGGTACGTCCTATGAAGAGGATGACATACTCCCTACCTTTAGAAAATTGTTCAGGTGTCTGTTCTAAGGATATATGAGCATGTCGAGCTTCACATTCAATGTTCCCAAGATGCACCTCCCTAACTCACTGATGGAGTGGGGGAGTGATTGTCATTCACTAGAGGTATGTTTCTCCTTCTCTATCCACAAAGGATATCTATAAAGAGGCTAGCTGCTCTGTTGCCTCACTCAACAACTGCAGACTATACCTCCTGCTGAGTGCATCTGATACAACATTCCGCTTCCAAGGAGTATAGAATATCTCAAATTTATAGTCCTGGAGGAACTATTTCCATCACCATAGTCTCAGGTTTGGGTCCTTTTGAGAGAAGTCATACCTGATACTCTTATGATCAGAATATACTTTAAACCCCACCCCCCCATCAAGTAATGTCACCACACCTTCAAGGTGAAGACTACTGCTGCTAAATCTAGGTCATGGGTAGCGTAGTTCTTCTCATGTTGCCTTAGCTATCGTGATCTATAGGAGATCATTGAACACTCCTACATCAGGACACACCCAAGTCTAGTCCCTGAGGCATTACATTAGACTACATACCCAATGCCCTCTTCTGGTGGCCTCAAGATGGGGGCACTTGTCAGTCTCTGTCTCAGCTCCTGAATACTCTTCTAGCATCCCTCCATCAATATGAGGGTTTTTCCCTTCTTTGTCAAAGCTAAAAGGGCGCCAAAACTCTGAAAAAGTCAAGAATTAATCTCGGGTAGTATCTAGCCAACCCCAGTAAGCTTTGTACCTCAGTCACACTCCTGGGTGGATCCCACACCAGCACAACCTCTATCTTCGCTGGATCCACTGCAACTCCATCCATTGAGATAACATGTCCCAGAATTTGGAACTCTCGTATCTAAAACTGGAACTTCGAGAGATTACCATAAATTTGGTTCTCTCGGAGTATACCCAGAACTATCAGTAAATGATAGGCATGCTCCTCTTCCATTGCTGAGTACACTAAGATGTCATCGATGAAGACCACCACAAAGCGATCATGGTTTGGCTGGATGATCCTATTCATGATTCCCATGAACACTGTAGGGGAATTGGTCACACTGAATAGTATAACCAAGAACTCATAGTGGCCACACCAATATCTGAAAGATGTCTTTTGCACATCCTCATCTCGTACTCTGAGCTGATGATTGCTTGATCTGAGGTCTATCTTCAATAACCAACGAGATCCCTTCTGTTGATCGAAAATATCATTGATCCTAATTAGTGGATATTTTTTCTTCAAGGTCACCTGGTTGAGGCACCGATAGTCCACACAGAGTCTAAAACTCTCATCTACCTTCTTGGAGAACAAAATCGGGGCTTCCCATGGAAAAATGATGGGCCTTATGAACCCATTGCTCTGAAAGTCCCCCAATTGTAACTGCAACTAATGAAGAACCATGAGAGCCATCCAATATGTTGGTGTATATATCGGCGTCATCCCGGGGTACAATTTGATGTGTAAGTCTACTTATCTGCGTAAAGGTAGTCCTAGAACATAATCAGTAAAGTCATTGGCATATTGGTCCACCACTACAGGATAGTTCAGACTCTAAACATCTACTGCTTCGAGGGTATGGCTAGCCAAATGATGTGTAATCATTTGCACCCTCCTATGGGTATGTCTATCTGATGATTCAAAGGTTACCTTCACATCGATGAAGGAAAACATGGTCCCACCTGTGTGGACACACAACACTTTGTGCCTAATACCATCAATCTGAGCATGGACTACGGATAACCATCCCATAACCAAGATGACATCATAAGGCCTCAAAACCACTATTAGGAGATCCTAAACAAAGCTCTCACCTCCTAGAGTAAGATCACACTTCCAACACCAGTTTTTAATTGTCGAATCTTTTCTCCTAGTTATATCTAGCCTTAAGGATCGATCCAACAACTCCACCGAAATCTCCGAGCTCCAAATGAGGGCCATAGAAATAATAGAGTGAATAGAACCTGTGTCTATAAGTACTTCATCTAAGGTGGCGTAGACATAGATCATGCCTCTAATCATCTCCTAAGTGTTGTGGTCGTAGGACTCAGCTGCTTGGAGTTGGGATCGTCCTTGTCCACCTACTCCATGTAGTTCGGGTGGACCACCTAGTGGTGGTGACTGTAGAACCTTATATCATCGCCCACTGCCTGCTGCACAGCCAGCTCCACTTCCATGTCTGCCTGCTACATGCGGACCTCCTCAATCAAACCTATTCCTCTACCTATGCAGTCCCTCAACCATATTCTGGTCATCTGTATGATAGGTCAGGCAGTCACGAGCCATGTGGCCCATCCCACCACACGTGTAACACTGCATATCCCTCGCCCGACATTCTCTGTCTTGCCAGCTTCGTACCTCCAACCCTGTGTCCTGGGGTCGTCCACCAGAATGTATGGTCTGCTTGAACCTCTGTGTCATCTCCTTGTTACCTATTACAGACGACTCTTCCACCTGACATCTGGTGGTGGCTCTCATTGTGGGTGGCCACACAACTAGGAAGCGTTCCACCAAAATCTCTTGCTCTACTGCCCTATCCTGCATTAGTATGCTGAGTGAGACCCTTAATGCTCTGATCTACCATCGAATAACCTGCTCAAAGGTCTAGTGTTGAGTCGAAAGTTCTCTTTTGACTTATATCTTGTTTTGGAAATCACAAATGTATTTTACTATGCTGATCGTACTGACCATGCTGGTCGTACTGACCATGCTGATCGTACTGACCATGCTGATCGTACTGACCATGCTGATCGTACTGACCATGCTAATCATACTGACCATGTTGATCGTACTGACCATGCTGATCATACTGACCATGCTGATCATACTGACCATGCTGATCGTACTGACCATGCTGATTGTACTGGCCATACTGATCGTACTGACTATAATATTCATACTAACTGGAAATTGTATTGAATCTATTAATCAAACTCGTGTATATCATCTTCATATAACTTTTGTTTTAACCAAAATGATTTCGTGGAGTTAGTTATAAACTAATCAAAACGATGTCGTGTTTTCTATTTCAATATGACCGTTATAATGCCAGGTGTCCAAGTCCCTCTAAGTTTTTCAGAGAAATATGACCGTTAGAGGAAATATGACCATTGGAACCTGAGGCCATAAATAGGAGGTCATTTGAAGTCAAGAATACATGTGTTTATGAGACTGATCATTTTGTGTTATCAAGTTATAGAGAGAGATATTGTGACTTCTCTCCTACTTCGTGCGAAAGCCTTGAAACTACAAAACGTGAATGGCTCGTTCTTAGTTTTTGTATTTCTATAAGTGATTTGTTTGTGGTTTGTACGGAAGATCATCGTATCGAGGGCTTTCAAGTGATTGAAAGATAGAGGTGTCGATTACCTACAAAATCGAGGGTTGTCGAGGATAGGCAGACAGACAAACCGATCATCGTATCGAGGGCTGCTAGGGATAGGCAGAAAGACGTACCGATCATCGTATCAAGGTCTTACTAAGGTGGTGGTAAGACAGACCTCTTATCCTAGGGAAAAGGATAACCCTTCTATTTGGGTTAAAATAATTTTAATACTTTTACCTTTCCGCTGCCAATTGTATTATAAAGGGAATTTTTGTTTCCTTTTTCTATTTCATATACATTTTTAATTGTTCCAATTACACTTATACTATTACATTTTATATTGTTAGATTCTATACGCTTTATGATAGAATCTCACACTTTTACATTACTCTGATTATTGTATTCTTTTGAATACAATTTTTTTACATTTCTTATAGTATTAAATTGTATCATACCTTTATATTTAATAGAATTGTGGGTGTTTGTTTCTGTATTAGTTTAAGATCATTTAAACTAATTTCTTGTGATTAAATACAAAGTTTTTTAAACCTAAAATTCACCCCCCATCTTGTATTGTTCCATCTAATATACATTTACATCTACATATTTGATCCAACAATTGGTATCATAGGAGGTTTCCACTGATTTGTACTATTATCTTTATTCGATCATATTACTGTTTCAATTATTTACTACACTAACGTGTGGAGTGGAAAGATTTTGTTAAGATGGCGGGAATAAATATTAGGTCAATTGACAATCTAAATCTATCTAGACCACAAATATTTGATGGGAATGATTATGAGTACTGGAGAGATCGAATGAATACATTCGTTATCAATATTGGTGTAGAAAATTTTATTATGCTTACTGGGGGTTACAAAATCCCTGACAAAGAAGTCAGTACTTTCACTAATCAAGAGAAGTAAGAATATCAACTGAATTACAAGGTACAAAATACTTTACTATGTTCTATGACCAGGAATATATACAACCAGATATCTTCTTGTGAAACAACCAACTGTATTTGGAAGAAATTGGAAGCCACACATTTTGGTACATCCAAGGTTATAGAAACAAGAAGAGCAATGCTTCGAGCAGAGTATCATGGATTTATTTTTCCATATGGAGATCCAGTGTGTAAAGTGAAACAAAGATTTATGGCAATTTTCAACAGTTTTCAATCTATGGGAGAAAAATTTCTTGATGATGAAGCTCTTGTAGATAAGATTATTGACATAATTCCAAATGAATGGGAATAAAAAATGATAGTTATTGATGAAAATAGAAAAGTTTCCCAGATTACTCTTGATGAACTCTTTGTAACTCTTCTACAACACAAGACAAGAATGAAGCAAGATGATGATTTCAATAAGAAGAAAAATGGGAATGGAAGCGTAGATTTTGCTACTACATCTAAAGCTAAAACACCTGAAAGGATAACAAGATCTAAAGCCAAGAAAGTTGTTATATCAGAATCAAGTGATAGTGATCACTCGGATAATGAGTTAGCCAATATTGTTCGAAGGATGAACAAGATTGTGGAAAAAAAAAAGACTTCCAATACAGATTTAAAAATAAAGATAGGAAGGATAAGAAATATTCAGAGGTAACTTGTTATGAATGTAAGAAAGTAGCTCATATAAGACCTGATTTTCCTTTACTGAAGATAAAAGACAGAAAGGAGAAAAATTCTGAAAGAAATAAGAAAAAGTACTACAAGACAAAGACAAAGAAAGTCTTGAAGGCAAATGATACTTGGAGTATAAGTGGTAGTGATTCATCAGATAATTCTTCAGAATATGAGTCCTCAGGAAAAAGAAATATTGGACTTATATCCAGACTACCAATTGAAGATCATTGTTTCATGGCAAATGTACACAATTCTGAAGCTATTTCAAATGTTTCCTTGAAAGAAAATTATACTGATAATAAATATTATGAATTCAAATAATGATTCTTCTTCATCAGAAGATAATACATTACCTTCATTTGAAGAAGTATCTAGGTTTTCTAAATTACTTGAGAATGAAAATTCTAAACTCAAGAAAAATCTTGACAAAGCAAATTTTAGAATTTCAATTTTAACTAAAGAAGTATCAGATCTTTCTAATGATTTTGATATGAAAACTTCTAATTTTTAAAATATTTCAAAAACCCTTGATAAAGTCAAATCTGATAAGGATAAACTTTCTAAGGATCTAGAAAATGTAATTTCTAAGAAAAATGTTTTTGAGCCTAACTTCAGTTTAAAATCAAATGTTTTGGAGGATAAAAATCTAGTTTTAAAACTAAAGTCAGAAATCTTTTCCTTGAAAAAATGTTTGTCAAACTATACTTATGGCAAGGAGAACTTTGACAAAATGTATTCTCAAATTCAACCATTGAGAAATCATTCTGGACTTGGTTATACTCATTCCAAACCAGTTTTTAGTAATAACTACTTTATTCCTCAAAATACCCCTTTTTGTTCTAAGTGTCAATGTGGTGGACACTAGAAAAGAGAGCGTTCTCTTAATAGAACTCAGTATTTAGGATTTCATAAAGCTCATTTTTCAAAACAAATGTGGATTCCTAAAATTCTTTTATCTAACTCTTCTAGATCCAAATGAATTTGGATTCCAAAAAACTAATTGTTTCTTTTTCAGGAAAATGAGAAGTTTACCAACAAGAATATTTGGTACATGGATAGTGGTTGTTCTCGACACATGAACGGAAACAAATATTTAGTTGAAAAGGTTATCAAAACAAAATGTGGAAAGGTTACCTTTAGAGATAATGCTCAAGGAAAGATTGTTGGGATAGGTAATATTGTTTTTCTTGGAAAATTTCTTATCTCAAATGTTTTTTTTGTTAAAGGTCTTAGGCACAATCTCATCAGCATAAGCCATTTATGTGATGAAGGATACCTTGTGAATTTTAGGAATGATAAATGTTTAGTTCACAATTCCAAGGATAAGTTCATTTTATCTACCCATAGGCAAGAGAATGTATACACTATTAACCTAGAAGACCTTAGGAGACAAAATTTACCCTGCTTAAGTGAAATAGAAGACCAAACATAGCTATGACATAGAAGACTGGGACACTGTAACCTAAGAAACCTTTGTAAACTCTAAAATAAAAGACTTGTAAAGGGACTACTGGATCTTAGATATGATTCTTCAAAAGTCTGTGATTCTTGTCAATTTGGAAAGCAACATAAAACTAGATTTAAATCAATTAGTGAAGTTTCAACTTCTAATGCATTACAGCTAGTGCATATGGATCTTATTGGTCCTTCACAAACTGGAAGCATTGGAGGAAAATTCTATGTATTTGTTTTAGTTGATGACTTTACTAGATTTACATGGGTCTATTTTCTAACAAAGAAATCTGAAGCCTTTTCCTATTTCAAAACTTTTAGAGCACAAGTTAAAAATGAGAAAAACCTACCATTGATAACTATTCATAGTGATCATGGTGGTGAATTTCAAAATTCTGAACTTGAAACTTTTTGTAGTAAGAAAGGTATTACTCACAATTTCTCATCTCCAAGAACTCCTCAGAAAAATGGTGTTGTTGAAAGAAGAAATCATTTTCTTCAAGAAATGACTAGAACCATGTTAAGTGAATACTCAATTGTTAAGCAATTTTGGGCTGAAGCTGTTAGTACTGCTTGCTATACTATAAATCGTGTTTTAACTAGACCGTTTCTTAATAAAACACCTTATGAATTATGGACTGTCTGAAAACCTAAAGTTTCATACTTTAAAGTTTTTGGGTGAAAAGTATTCATTTTGAATACTAAAGATAATCTACACAAATTCGCACCAAAATCTGATGAAGGAATCTTTCTAGGATATTCTACAACTTCTAAGGCATATAGAGTTTTCAATAAAAACAACTGTACTATTGAAGAAACAGTACATGTTAAATTTGATGAAACCAATCCTTTTGTTTTCTACCAAACACAACCTACTTCTTCAGATGTGTTTTCTAAAAATGTTTATCAACCTCTGTTAGAAGATTCTTTTGATAAATAAAATGTTCAAGAAAGTGTTCCTGAAACTTTTACCCCAGAAGAGTTTCTTCCATATGTTGATGAACAGGTTTTACAAAACTCAAATCAATTGTTTCTTAGGAATCATCCCAGTGATAACATCATTGGTGATGTAAATCAACCTGTAAGGACCAGAAATTCCTTAAAAAATGAAATAGAACATCTTGCCTTTCTTTCTCAATCTGAACCTAAAAGTCCAAGTGAGGCCTTAGGTGATGAATATTGGATTAAAGCAATGAAAGATGAACTAAATAAATTTGAAAGGAATCAAGTATGGACTTTAGTTGAAAGACCTAAAGAAACAACTATAATTGGTGTAAAATGGGTTTTTAGAAATAAATGTGATGAAAATGGAATCATTGTAAGAAATAAAGCAATACTTGTTGCTAAGGGATATAATAAACAAGAGGGAATAAACTATGAAGAAACATATGCTCCGGTAGCTAGACTTGAATCTATTTGTATTCTATTAGCCTTTGCAGCTTACTTTAACTTCAAAATTTTTCAAATGTATTTAAAATGTGCTTTTCTAAATGGTTTTGTTCAAGAATAAGTCTTTGTTGAACAACCTCCTAGTTTTCTAGACCTAAAACATCCTAATCATGTTTTTAAACTTACCAAAGCTCTATATGGTCTTAAAAAAGACCCTAGAGCATGGTATGATAGACTTACAGGATTTCTCTTACAAAACAATTATGCAAAAGGTACAGCGGATCCATCCCTTTTTATAAAAATGGAAAATAAAAATGTTTTGATTGTTCAAATATATGTTGATGACATCATATTTGGATCAACTCAGCAATCTTTACCTGATTCTTTTGCAAATTTAATGAAATATGAGTTTGAAATGAGTATGATGGGTGAGTTAACATTCTTATTAGGTTTTAAAATTTCTCAAAAACCAGAAGGAACATATATATCTCAAAATAATTATATTAAATATTTACTCAAAAAGTATGGTTACGATAATACTAAAAGTATTAGAACTCCAATTGGTACCTCAAATACACTTGATCTTGATGAAAATGGGAAACCAGTAGATCAAACAATTTTTAGAGGTATGATAGGAAGTTTGCTATACTTGACAACTAGTCGACCAGACTTAATGTTTTCAGTATGCTTATGTGCAAGATACCAATCTAATCCAAAAGAGTCTCATTTAAAATCCGTAAATAGAATCTTTAGGTATTTAAAAGGCACTATGGATTTAGGACTCTTTTACTCTTCTGGAAATGATTTTGTTTTAAAAAAAATTCAGATGCTGACTTTGGTGGTTGTAGAATGGATAGAAAAAGTACATCTAGAACATGTCATTTCTTGAGATTCTCTGGTTTCATGGTCTTATAAGAAACAACACTCAGTAGAACTTTCCACTGCTAAAGCTGAATATGTAGCAGCTGGAAGTTGTTGTGCTCAAGTGTTGTGGATGAAACACACACTCACTGACTATGGATTGAGTTTTTCCAAAACTCAAATTCTATGTGATAACACTAGTGCCATAGCTCTTAGTAAAAACCCAACACATCACTCTCGTGCAAAACACATAGATATTAGGCATCACTTTCTTAGGGATCACACACAAAAAGGAGATATTATTTTACAATTCATCGGAACGCAAGAACAACTTGCTGACATTTTTACAAAACCATTACCTTCTAATAGATTTGAGTTTATAAAACAGAATCTAGGAATGATTAATTTAAAATAATCATTCATGTCTACTTCATGTTTTCTAACTCTCCTTACATAAAAAAACTCCTCTTAAAAAAGGGGGGAGAACATTTTTTTTCTTGATATTATTTTTATCTGTATATTCTCCTGGTTTGTGTTTTTTACTTTTCTGTTTATCGTATTGACCGTTTTTAATTTTTTGTTTATCATATTGACTGTTTTTACTTATTTGTTTATCGTATTGACGTTTTTTACTTTTCTGTTTATCATATGGACTGTTTTTTACTTTTTTTTATCGTATTGATTGATTAGTTACAGTTTTTATCTTTTCTTTCCCATCGGAATGACCGTTCATGGTAATGAATTTCTTTTCCATCGGCACGATCGTTCATGGTAATGAATTTCTTTTCCATCGGCACATCAGTTCATGGTAATGAATTTCTTTTCCATCAGCACGTCAGTTCATGGTAATGAATTTCTTTCCCATCAGCACGACCGTTCATGGTAATGAATTTATTTTACATCGGCACGTCAGTTCATGGTAATGAATTTATTTTCCATCGGCATGTCAGTTCATGGTAATGAATTTCTTTTCCATCGGCACGTCCGTTCATGGTAACAAGTTTGTTTTCCATCAGCTTTTCAGTTCATGGTAACGACTTTGTTTTCCATCAGGATGATGATTGATGGTATTCTTTTTCTTTGTACGCTTGTTTTTTCTTTCACTATTAATACTATCTAAACCAACAATTACCTTACGATATCTGACAGGTACATACTTTCCAAAATTTTTTAAATTTTTTTTCTCATTCTAATCCTAACCGTTGATTTCTTTTCTTCTAAATCTCAACCGTAGAAGACCAACAGTCATTATTTTTCCGCCTATAAATAGACCCCCCCTCCCCAAACCCACACCAGTTTTTCAGGATTTGTGGCGAAGCTCTGCCCCATCGATTTAATAATCCGTACGATCTTTCAAGCGGCTTCACCTATATGTCTCAATCCTCTACTAATACTCTCGCTGAAATGTCTTCAAATACTTTTTCAGAGAAATACTTTTTCAGAGAAAGGTTAGTTTCTCGGGACTTTTTTGATTCATACAATTCTACAATCAGAAGAATCATTTTGTTTCAAGGCTGGGAGCATTTATGTGTTGAAAAATCTTTTTCTCAAGATCTGGTTCTTATTGATGAAGTCAGTTAGTTCTACAAAACCATATCTTTTGATAAGAACATGACTATCAAATTTGTTGTGTACGATAGAAAGTTATCTATGACTGTGAAACAAGCATCCCATTTTCTAAATGTTCAAATAGAAGGTGATTCCTTCTGTCCATCACATAAACTACCAGAGTAAGTTGGTACGTCTAACAAATAAAGTACTGAAAAGTCTTTATTTATTATAAATGAAGAAAAGAGGAAAGTGTCTCATCTTTCTCCAGATAAGAGATTTGTGACACTATGGATGCAAGGTTTTCTTATCCCAAGGAAAGGGGATAGACAGACTTTAAAGGTTTCTAATATTTTCATGTTGCACTATCTTGTCAACATGATAAAAGTAAATCTCATGGGATACATCTTTGAAACAATTAAGAATGTCAAGTCAGGAGAAATAAAATCCCATTTGATTATGTATCCATCTATTCTTATAAAGTTCATTCTCGAGAGCATGAAGTTTTGTAATATTCCTTTGAAAGGAAATTTGGTAGATCTAAAGCCATCCTGGATTAGTAAGAGTACATTGAAAAAGTTGAATGTTTGTTTTGATCAGAATTCAAAGATTTTTGTAAAGAATTTAGAAGATGATTCATCTCAGAATCAATCGGCACATATGCTTGTCAAATACAATCCTTCTATTGGTGCTCCTAAAAAGTCAGATCTGCAAACCAATTAAAAGCCTAAGAAGAAACCGAAGTACAATAAGGAGGTTGTGGACAAGTGGAGAAAAGATAGAGAACAGAGAAAAGAAGGTGAACCGAAGTTCGGTCTTGACCTAGATGAAGATTTTGCAGAAATAATAGGGGTAGAGGAAACCCTTCAAGATTAAAATAAAAAGAAGAATCTTTTGAAAAGAAAGGCTCAAGACTTTGATATCTCTAAAGTCCTGAAAATGGTTGAGGATGCTAGTGCTCAACTAACAGAAGAAGTACATCAAGAAACTATCGTACAAAGTATTCCAGAGAAAGAAAAAGGGAAATAGATGTTGGAAGAAATACAGGAAGTTGAAGAAGATGAATGATATTTTCTTTTAGAATTCCTTCAAAGTTTGAAAAAGAGTATAGAAGAATCTTACCAAAATTATAGTGAAGGTATTCAACAAGTTCCTCATGACGATCAAGCACCTTTTGAATCTTTTGAAACTCCGGATAAAATTTCTTCTCAAGAAAAGCAAGGTGATCAATCTTCTCATACTGAAAAAGTTATTGTCATAAATGATAAAATAGAAGAAGAAAGAAAAGAGAAAGAAAAAGCAAAAGGAAAACAACATGTTGTTGAATCAAGCCGATCAAATGGACTGGATTTCTTCGATGAAGATACTGATTCAGAACAAACAATCACTCTAAAGAGGAGTGATTACATTGTTCATGTTTTAAGAAGGGTTGAAAATACTATTCCCTATTTCCCCAGGCTGGAAGGGAAAATTTATTTTATCACTGAAAATCAGAGAAAGAAGTTCGTCTCTGTAAGAGAATTGAGAAAGAAACTTTTGTCAGTTGAATCCGATTTGAAAGTTCTATCTGAAAGTTCGTCCACTCATAAGAAGGCTTGCAACAGGATGACCAAGTGGTCATACAAAACAGAGATCTCAGTGAATGTCCATGAGATAGAAATTGAAGATATAAGGAGGTTATCAAATTATCTTGCGATTTCTTTCAATAAACTTGACAAAGAAACTATTGAAAGACTAAATTAGGTAACTCATGGAGTCGATATTCCTTCAGTAAAATAATTTCAAGAGAGAATGAATGCTTTTCAGTCTGAATTCTTGAAGGTTTATTCTTTCAAAGATGAAACAGTTTTGTTGAAGAAACAAAATTCTGTGTTATCCAAAGACAATAACAATTTTCAAAACAGGATTGATACTCTTGAAGAAGTAATCAGAGTCCAGGAGGAGACCATTAAGAATCAGGATCAGATTTTTGCCAATCAACAAGAGCTTCTCAGATCATAGGGTGATTCAATATCTGAAGAAAAGAAAGAAATCAAAAAGATGAAAGTTATTCTTCATGAATTGATAAAAAAGGAAAAGTAAAGAGAAAACAAGTGACTGTTGTATTTGTTTTTATTTTCATAAAACCTATAAGCTGTTGTTTTTGTAATGACTTTTATGTTACCATTTCCTTTGTCCTGCATTTCTTTTCTATAACTCTTTCAGGCAACTAAATATTACCCCATTCTTTTTGTAAATCACAAAGGGGGAGAATGTTTTACAAAGTGGGAGTTAGTTGTATTCAAATTCATATTCAAAAGAGTTTCCAATAACTCAGGGGGAGATAAGTATTTCTTGTTGTTTTTTACTTTGTGTTTTGTGCTTTCCAAAAAGGGGAATATTGTTGAGTCAAAAGTTCTCTTTTGACTTATATCTTGTTTTGGAAATCACAAATGTCTTTTACTATGCTGATCGTACTGACCATGCTGATTATACTGACCATACTGATCGTACTGACCATGGTGATCGTACTGACCATGCTGATCGTACTGACCATGCTGATCGTACTGACCATGCTGATCGTACTGACCATACTGATCATACTGACCATGGTGATCATATTGACCATGTTGATCGTACTAACCATGCTGATCGTACTGACCATGCTGATCGTACTGACTATAATTTTCGTACTGACTGGAAATTGTATTGAATCTATTAATCATACTCATGTCTATCATCTTCATATATCTTTTGTTTTAACTAAAACGATGTCGTGGAGTTAGTTATAAACTAATCAAAACAATGTCGTTTTTTCTATTTCAATATGATCGTTATGATGTCAGGTGTCCAAGTCCCTTTGAATTTTTCGAAGAAATATGACCGTTGGAGGAAATATGACTGTTGGAACCTGAGGCCTATAAATAGGAGGTCATTTGAAGTCAAGAATACATGTGTGTATGAGATTGATCATTTTGTGCTATCAAGTTCTAGAGAGAGATACTGTGACTTCTCTCCTGCTTTGTGCAAAAGCCTTGAAACTACAAAACATGAACGACTTGTTCTTAGTTTTTGTATTTCTATAAGTGCTTTGTTTGTGCTTTGTGCGACCGATCATCGTATCGAGGACTTTCAAGTGATTGAAAGACAGATGTGCTGATTACCTAAAAAATCAAGGGCTGCCGGGGATAGGCAGACAGACGAACCGATCATCATATCGAGGGCTTCCAGGGATAGGCAGACAGACGTACCGATCATCATATCGAGGGCTTACCAAGGTGGTGGTAAAATAGACCTCTTATCCTAGGGAAAAGGATAACCCTTCTCTTTGGGTTAAAATAATTGTAATAATTTTACCTTTTCACTGCCAATTGTATTAGAAAGGAAATTTTTGTTTCCTTTTTCTATTTCATATACATTTTTAATTGTTCCAATTACACTTATACTATTACATTTTATATTGTTAGATTCTATACGCTTTATGATAGAATCTCACACTTTTACATTACTCTAATTATTGTATTCTTTTGAATACAATTGTTTTACATTTCTTATAGTATTAAATTGTATCATACCTTTATATTAAATAAAATTGTGGGTGTTTGTTTCTGTATTAGTTTAAGATCATTTAAACTAATTTCTTGTGATTAAATACAAAATTTTTTAAACCTAATATTCACCCCCCTCTTGTATTGTTCCATCTAATATAAATTTACATCTACATATTCTATCCAACATCTGGGCCCTGAAGAAAGGGTCTCATACCATTTCGGTGGAGTAGTGAGATAGATCAATGAACATCGTCGAGTACTAGGCCTCTTTCATGATGCCTTGTTGTAGGTACAACATCATCTGCCTACGCACAGAGTGTAAGGTCGCTAAGACGAACTCTTCCCTAAATAGTCTCTTGTAGTCTGCCCATACTACGGTCATCTCATCGTGTATCTGAAGCATCATGCTCCACCATCTCCCTACTACTTCCTAGAAGTGACTGGCTGCTAGGATCACCATAAGGTTGGTTGGTGTCCTAACCAAGTGAAAAACTTTGTCTATGGCCTCCAAACAGTCCCCAGCCGCCTGTGGGTCAATCTCGCCTTGGATTCTCAGAGGCCTCTACCATTGAAACTCATGCAACGCGCTGAGTTGGTGTGCACCCTATGCTAGTGAGGCTGGTGGAAACAACTAACCAATGAGTAGTGGGGATGCTGGTACACCACCCGAAGGTGCTAACACCGTAAGAGGGCCCTACACTGAGGCCCCATCACTTGGTTGGCCATCATCGCATACTCTATTTGGAATCCTGGATGGCTGTCTATGTCGCGGTATCCTAAAAGAGGACAGGTGTTCCATGGTCAAAATGTTAAACTTGGTGAGCTGACTCAAGTAGAAAATAATAGGAAAAACATTCAAAAAGCACACACAATCGGTGTTTTTGTGCACTGAGTCTGAAATCATAATTCAGGGTCCTAGTGTATGGATATGGTGTCCTCCGCACAAACCCTAGAATCCCTAAACTATAAACCACACTCCTAACACTTAAAACTATTAATACATTGAAAAGATCAGAGTCCTGGTTATATAGTAGAACTGACTCCTCTGATACCACTTTGTCAGGACTCGTACCCCAGGGTCCTTGTTGTGAATACCCTATCCCACCTTCCATAGGCTAGGGGCTGGGGACTAGCATCGGAAAGGCATATCCCTTACATGGGAAGGCATTACCTTTAAACTTGTACAAACACACAACATATAATGCAACAATCTGTAACCATGATGTAAATTGTTGTAGTAAAAAGAATTTTGAATGTAAAGGGGTCAGAATACAAGCTAACTGAAAAGTACGAGCACAACTGAAAAGAGAAAGCAGATCTTGGATCGTCCACCGAGAATCCTTCCTGAAGATAGGTATAAATCGCCTCCTGAGAAATACATGTCTGCCTGTCTCATCCGCATGCCGCCTGGTCCTAGCTTCCTAAAGCCTCAGCATAGCTGCTCGTCATCTCCGAAAGACACAACAAGGTGCGGGCGAAGCCCGGGTAGGGGTGAGTAGAACAATACCATGTAGGGACCCCAAGACCCACGAAGGTCTCTCAGAATTCCACAAAGGGAAAACCAAAAACCATGATCTAAATCACAAAATACAAGTAATAGACATTACTAAATTAGAGTCTCATCTCAAACAAGGTTTTGAGTGAATTATATAAGTACTGATGATTAGTCGTGATGCTAGATCATCTTACTCTGTCAAGAGGCACTACTACTGACCATACAGAGTCTAACCCACACAGGATCAATAGATAACAAACCCCTGTAATGACCCACACAGGATCTGATCCACCCAGGATCGATAGGTAACTAACCCCCGCAATGACCCACACATGATCTGATCTTCCCAAGATCGGTATATAGTTTAACCATGACAGGCCGCTCTAAGGATGGTCCAGGTCGGGTCACAAGGTGGTGATCCACACACAACCACTTGGTTCCAATCCACAAAAGATATCTGGGTGCTAATCCACGCAGGACTGATGGTGTTGATCCACACAGGACCGCTATGTGTTGACCCACACAGGATCGCTCGGTACAATCCTTCATATGGTCTGTCTCCAGCCCCTGCCTCACTACCAGCCACTAGATTCCTCGCACCTAGTGCGCTCAAGTTCCATAGAATATTCCCTCGAGATATTGGTTGTACCTCTACCACCACTATGCTCTGTAGAGGAGTAACCCAAAAAACTGTCATGTCGTAAGACTTCCAACGCGACATACGGTGTGTCAATCGAACACCCGGTTTGTGAGTTATAAGCGTTTTAGTTCTGGGGGCCCGTTTCGATTTGGGTTTTATCCAACCCAACCATACATCAACTATCTACAAAACTCAAGTGGATTATACCAAAATGGAACATCTCGAACCAACGGCCCCATCGCCACAAATGGTTCGTCAAACGGATGCCCGATGCCCATGTTATGGCCCTTTAGAAGTTTTTGGGCCCGGGTCAGGCCTGACCCAGTCGGGCTGACACGGCCTAATCTAGTCTAGGATGGGCCACTTCGAACTCATCCCACTAGGCCGAGGTTCATCCTGGCCCGCATGGTGGGGCGTCCCAGCTAGCATGGGGGATGCCCGACCCAAAATGGGGCTGCCTACAAAGGGCGGCCCACAAGAGGGAGGCCCAGACCACATTGGGTGTATCCCGCAAGGGGGAGGCTCGGATTGCATAGGGCATGTCCCGGTGCATGTAGGGCGCATCCTGCAAGAGGGTGGGCCGCTAGGAAGAAGCCTGCTGGGAAACGGTCCGACCGCGTGAGGCGCGACTCGCAATGTGGGGGGGGGGGATCTGCCCTTGCCGCCACTAGGGAAGCGACCCACGGTTATCCCAAATAGATGAAGGCCTTTCGGTCTTCTTCATAGCAGTGGTGCCACGTGGCACCTCCAGGTGGAACACGGGACCTGCTGGGGCTGGTCCTACTAATTTCTTCATGGCCATCCAGTGTGGCGTCCAACTTCTCTAGGGGCGTGTGATGGTGCGTCGCTCTTCCACCTGCGGTGAGCTTGTGTGTCGGCCACCTTCCTTCAGTCTCCATGGCCCCCTATTGCTCATCAGCGGTGCGTGGTGATGTGATATGCCTCCTCCACAACTGGCCTGTTCCGACCGCTCTGATGACCAATGCGGCTTTCTGTCATTGCCTTATTATGCGGTGTTTGTCGATGCGTTATCCCGAACATATCCAGTCGGTGTCATAGCAATGGAGGTATTCCATAGTGGTGCAAGGATAGAAAGATAGTGGAGGGTTCGGTTCGGATTCGTGAGGCATGTGCCATTCGCATTAGGTTATAAACATGAGGGTGATTAAGAGTTTAATAATCAATTGAATTAAAAAACAATCAAAACCCTACAATGATACCCCGCAACAACCTCCCACAAAAATGAATGAATTACGGGTCAACCCATTAGTCGGTTGGTCCGCATTCTTTGTATTATTCAAGAACGGGGAAGAGGAAAACATTTAAAATGCGTAAACTCATAAACCCCCTACCTTGAATCGTTGAAGAAACACTCACGGTTGAAGGTGGGTCGGAGTTCTTCGTTCACGCAACAGGCTTCCAACAACGTCACTCGATTGTCGATCTTTGGCTCGGGGTTTCAGTGTCGCTTGTCACCACTTTCCAGAACCGGATCTTTCCTCCAAGGGGTTGGCATTGCAGCACACCTTCAACACTTCTTTTCTTGGAGAATCTAAGTCGGTACCTTCCCCCAAGCTCTATATATATAAGATAGGGGGATGGTATGTAACGACGTTGGGAATTAATGGGGATTATTAATTAAGAAGCTTCATAATTTCCCCAACGTTGTTGTTACTTAGATTGTGGGTCAAGCCATTTTATAGCTTGATACACCTCTGGCCCCACACACTACTTATTCTTTAGAGTTTATGAAAGAAAATAAAATAACAAAATTATTTTATTTCATTTCTTTTAAATGTCACAAAACATGACTTTTTCTCGAGATCTATGCTTGTCAATGTAATGCCTCGCTTGAGAGAATCCCGGTGTTGTGGATGCTATGGTGCCCTCAGATTTTGAATCCGAGCAATGGTTCAAAATTTATAAAACGCCACTCATGCGTTTACTGAACGTACCCGAAAAAAGATCTGAAATTCATTCTGGGCACACTGGGCATCGGAATCAGGCATTGTCTATTTACGCAGACTCGTAATAATTCCATATAATTAAAAAAATATAGGGAAAATCTGGGTCTTTACATTGAGGATTTTCTTAGTTGGCATGTGTTTTGACAGACTATGCACCCACTAAGTGGAAATCATGTACCTAAGAGTAGGGGTGCACAGTTTGTCTAACCATGTGACTATACCCAGAAAACCATGCATGTAGGTTTTTATTACTCCAATTTTTTTATTAAAATCCCGATACCCCCGGTTTAAACCCATAATCACCCCATTTTAACACAAACTCGAATCCATGGTGTTTTAAGGCTCAATATAGGTAATTTTGTGTCCAAAAAATCATTGTATTGTCTTATCGAAGCTCAGTTGATCTCATTTGATCTCATACCGTTAATTGGAACACCCCTAATGTGGTGTATTACATTCTCTCTTTCTCTCCCACATGGAGTTTTTGGAATATCAATTCATTTAGGGATCTAAAAATTATTTATTTGAATCTTGATTCTAGGGGTTGTTCCTAGATATTTGATGCCTTCTTTCTTCATTAGTGTATCCTATTTTGGTTGTCGATTTGTTTTTTGTTGATAATGGTAGGTGGTTCCATAATTATTTTTTCTAAAACTAATTCCTTGAGATCCTTAATTATATTAAAATTATTTTTTAATTTTCTTAAAAAAATTATTTTATCATTGAATTGAAATAGGAATGGAGAGTGAGACCCCCCCCCCAATTCTAATGCAATTTAAATTGTGGAGTGTATTTATTAAATATGATGGCTTGATTTTTGAAATATTTTTGATAAAACTATTAAATGATTTCTCTTTAGAAAAGTACATAAATTATAATGTTATTTGAAATTTCATGAAATGATGAAATCCTATGAATTTGTTTTGAATGAAAAATAGAATATTGAAAACAAAAATTATGGAAATTTATTTTAAATATTTTAAAGTGGTTAATTTCCAATTTAGTTGATGTAGTTTTCCCTTAAGTGGTATTGTACAAAATAGTCCCTTAAGTGGGAGTGGATGAAATTTTACCTTATTTTTAGGTAGATGATGTTTTAACATATGTGGGATTGGATCTTATTTTCCCTAAATTGGGTGTAGTTGACAGTAATTTTCCCATAAGTGGGGGGTGTGATTGTTTCATTTTATTTAAATTACAATGATTTATATGGATTTTTTATTCATCCTAGTTAATTGATATAAACATTTTTTTATAAAATTTTCATTAGATATGGGTGAATTTTTTTGATATATCTTCCATATCTTTGAAATGAGAGCATGTTTTAGATATAAATATGAGAAATTATATTTGATGCCTTGTTTAATTTTAATTAATATAATAAGTGGTAAATACGTATGAAAATTATTATGTAACACTTGCTGATACCCAACAAGTATTCATATCTCACACCTTATATTTTCCTTCTAGAGTTTATTTATTTTCATATTTCATGTCCGTGAAAAGTAAAAGTTCCTCTTGGAAGAGGTGGTTATTCTTGATATGTTTAATTTGAGTGATGGAGGTGACAGATGGGGATGTTATCCACTTATTTTAGGGTATTGTTGAGATTATATTTTCCATTTTGAGTACATAGATGATTTACTAATTTATATTTTGTTAAATAAATATGTTACTTTCTCCCTTTGGAGTGTTCAGTATTCTGACTTCTAAATGTTTTATCATTGGTTTTTTGGGTGAAAATGCATTCCATATTTTATCATTCATGATTCCATGTGTTATTCTCCAACCCATGCTGATTAAGAATTACATTCTAGCTATGTTAGTACCGACATGGTTATTTGGTTACTAGTTTATTTGGGATGGTTCATGAAAAATTGGTATGAAAGGATCAGGTAAAACATCTTTCCTTTATATTAGTATATAGTTTGGGATGTGTTTTTAGGACTTAATAATAGTTTATGAGTGACTTTATGTCCATATATAATTTTAAAAATCCTCAATTCATTATGGTTTGGTATAGAAAGGAGTCTTGGGGGATTAACTTGATCTAATTCTATTCTTTTCATAGATTTTTAATTGGATAGGTCAAAATCAAAATCTTGATAACTTATCTAATGGGATTAATTTTCCCATTGCTATTATTTTAATTTTTTGATATGTGTAATATTTTTATGTATTATTTGTTTTCTTTTGATGTTGCATATCATCATGCCATTGAGATTATTTTTTAATATGATTCATGAGGAAATAGTCGGTGAGAATCCTCATGAAAATCCTATTATGGACAAGAATATTGTTGAGATTATTGTTTCTGTTATCCAAACTCTAGAAATGGAACATGAACTCATTCTAAATAAAGATACAATATGGGAACCTTGTAGTGATTGATCTTGAAATCATGATCATGAGTTACTTCTCTATATCCTGTAGTAATACAAGTCTTTAATGATCCTCAAGAGGCTTAAGATTGGTTGAGAAATATATAAAATTTGTTTGAATTTTTAGAAATTCCTGATTCTATTAATGTTAAATGTGACACCTTCAATCTAAAAGGACCTAGTAATAGATAATGTGATTCTATGGAAATTTTTAATAGTCGTGAGGTATTAAGAGTGGAGGGGTTTTACAGTTATTTTCACTAATCAGTTATATCTAGAATCTATGGTACTGGATAAGCCTATAAAGTTTTTCAATCACAATCCAACTGATGATACCTTGATGATGTATGAAAACCCCATTACTGATATTGTATACTTTTCACATTATATTCAATAAAATTAGATGATTAATACTTGATGGTTATATATGTGTTTTTGAACAGATATCCATTCCCATGTCTTCTAACTAGATCTCTCTTCTTATGTTATCATGTGGGATAGGGAATTGACGGTTGAGATTGAACTAGGTATTATGTTTGGGTTAACATGAGTTCCTTGTTCTCCCACTAATTTTTTTATGAGTTCCATTAATTTAATGAGTAGGAATTATGATCCTAATGGTGTTTCTCATTAGCAAGAATCCTCTAGATCTCTTTTAGAGCATTGATTAGGCCTTTTTTACTTTCTTCCTATATGGAAAGGATGGGAATTTGAGTCGTGTCTGTATTGATGTAAAAATGACAAATAGTTATTTTTTTCACAGGGAATATGAAAAAATTCTTAAATTTTTTCTTCATCATGAAGTGGTGTCAAATCATCAAAACTGATAAGCTCTATGTTGTAATCAGATGCTTTGAGATCCGAGGGGAGCTGGTCGCAGGCATACAGAATGAAGCATCTTCACGTAGTGGAAGTGTCTTCATAGAAATAAGATATTAATATAGAAACTATGAGAGGTAACATCACTATAAATTCATCTTTATTGAAATTTTTATTTGATATTATTGTATCTCGCATGGCTATATCAACTCATATGGCAGACCAAAAAATATTTCTACATAGCTTTTGTGATGGATCAAATGTTTATAAATAAAATTCATATTTTTATTGAACAAAATTCTCAATTATGGTTATATAAAACATTGGTACATGATTGGTTTTATTATATCTGTTCATACTTAAAATGAAATTTAGAATTATAACCATTTATTATATAGCTATTGAACCGTGATAATTTTATTAATATTAATATAAGGTTTGGATAAATCCAATTAATATAGATAAAGGATGAGATGACCTTGACTAGTAGGATTGTGCCTATGAATCCAATTTATCAGAGCATCCATAGGAAGTGGAATCACTAGTCTTTGACTTTTACCAATCCAATGTAGAGATCCAATATAAACTGTTTATGGGAGAATTTAAAGACTATCGAGAGCACGACCCAAACAATGTATATTGAACCCATGAAAATATCACCATCACATAGCTTACCCTTTAGGAATATTTTGATGTAATAATGGGTTTTGTATCAATACCCTAATAATTTTAATATTTAACACCCCATGATTTCATAGTATGTTATCTCTATAATGTAATTCAATAGCTAGCGCTACACTCAACACTGAGTTCAAGCATATCCTAATATATCAAACTAGACCATTAAAAAGTGGTTATAACTAAGACTAACAAAATTTTGAAATATATATATATCCTATATAATTTTAACATTCACCATTTTTTCTTAGACATAATATATGGACAAATTCAATTTTTACATAGAAGATATATTTTAAAAAAAATGCAGTTTTCCACCTTTTAATTACGAACCATTTTTAAATCCAATATTTTACACTTTTATATATTCAATTCCATACAATTAAATTATTATTTAGAAGAGGGATATAAAAAATTAATTTGGATAAATTTTTGGTACTTTTTAGATAACTTCCATATTTTTATTAATAGTGAAAAATACTAAATTTTAATTGAAAATAGTTTTTTTAATCAAAATAATTTATAGTGTTAAATTATGAATTTGAGTGGTTTTAAATTATAAATAGATTATATTTTTATCATTTAATATAATTTAGGACATTTTATGAAATTTCATATTTAAATTTGACATAAACATATGTCAATATTTTGATAGTTTTTACTTCTTAAAAACTCACTTTCTGGTTGTAACAGTGGAAATTAATTTTAAATTAATTAATTTAACTTCTATGTTTATATTTTTTAAAATATACATTATTTCTGAATTTTTAAAATCAAAATTATTATAGGGTAAATTTTTGGTATTTTTCTGATAACATTCAATTTTTGATGAATTGTGAAAAACATTGCGTTATTGTTTAAAACTGAATTTTTATTTATATAATTATTTATTTTATTTAAATTTATTTTTAAGTAAAAACATATACATAATACATATATAAGTACAATATAATTTATTGTAGCCATTTTATAATAATATTATATATATATATATATATAATTTTATTGAACTATTTAACGCATTTTAGCCACCTTCTAGACACATTTGCAAATTTCCATAAAATGTAATTTTACCACTTCTGTGAATTGAATTTCATAAATCCAAGAGATTCGGGTGAAATCATTATGAAAAATGTTGTTCAATAGGATGAAAATAATTTTTTGTGAAAAGTAACTTTTGAAATTTATTTACCGTGGGTAAAATTAAATAGGGTAATTAAAGGTAAAAATGATATTATAAATACCCTAAAACATGTCCTAATTCTATTGGATAACTGTATTTTTGACCAAAAACCACATTAGGATAAAAATATTATCCTTTTTTATCCACATGGATTATATTAGTAAATTAATTATATTTTATTTTATGAAGATTTAAAAGTATTAAATTAAAATTATAATAACTAAACCATTTTTAATATAGGGTTATACAAAAAATAAATTCAACTATAAATATTAATTAGAAAGATAAAAAATTATACATCATGGTATTTTATTTATAATTTTTAGACATTAAATAATAAAATATATATATGACACAACTATGATGCAACAATTAACTTATTAAAGAATGATTAAAATATTTGATGTTATAAATATTAAAATAAATTTATGTCAAAACTTTTGATGAATTACATGAATTTTCTAGGTAACTATGAAATTATACGGTTGATAAAATATATTTTTTTCTAAGTAATCATGTTTTTATGACTTTCAAAAAAACAAATACAAAATAGTGTTAAAAATGCCCTAAATGCGTATTAAAAACAAATACTATTTTATTAAATTATATAATAGTCCAAAAAATCTATGGTTTAGAAAAATTACTTATATAATTATAGATATCTCATTAATTAACCACTTTATGTTCTCTTGGAATTTTATATTTTGTTTATTAGCATTGTATAATAATAATACAAGAAGACCTGATTAGAGTTAGACTATTTATATAAGAGTTAAAAGATATGGTTAATATGGTGACCTAAAATTCTCTAAAACCTATTGGTTGAGAGTTTTTCGACCCATACCCTCTTTATCCTTGATATAAATTCATTTTTATCCATTAGAAAAAGAAAATTATTTTATAATAAATTAATAATTCACGCTATTCTTAAAGTGCACCTCACCTCTCTTATAAAAGGATACTTCCCATTCTCTTAACTTCACACCTCCAAAGTCATTTGGATCTACTATACCCTACTCAAATCTCCTCCCAACTTTCCTAAATTCATCCAAGAGTACTTAATTTGATCATTAATCTAACCTAAGGATCCATTTTGTTCATATCAAATGGAAGCACCCAAAGAAGAGGTAATTATTTTATCATCTCTTTTAAATTTATTTTCTCATTACACTACCTCTTTCATTATTATTTCAAAACTAAAACTTTTAATCCTATACCTTATACATAATGAGACATTATTATAAATCTGGTATAACCATTTTCATTATTCTATCCATCCTATGAATGATAAATTCACCAAACGTGTGTACTTACAACTTACCGTCTCCACGTGGTGTAATTTGTTATTCAACAATACATTATTTAGAAGGGTATAATAATGAGTATAATGGATTTAAATAATAAATATAAAATTTTAATAATTATTTATATATTATATACCATCCAATTAAACACTGGTTTAGCATCGATAGAATGATATTGTCGCTCGTGCGTACGTACGTCTTACCGTCTCCACAAGGCGATGAGATTCATTTCCACGATCACCATTCAAGAATTTTTATAAATATATATATATATATATATATATATATATATATATATATTTATTTATTAAGTATGTGATATATTAAAAAATATTTCTAAAGTAATTATATATATTTATGTTGATAAATATATGTCATTTACATGCTTCCATACTATACGATAATAAAATAGAAACAACGTTCATGCATACGTATGGAGTACCGTCTCCCTGAACGGTGTTTCCATTTCATATATATATATATTATAAATCTTTATATTCTGAATATATATGATATATAAATCATGTTTTATATTTTTGAAGTATGTAAATCATGATCTATGTGATACGATCAAGAATAAAAAGTTAAAACACGTATGATAAAGAAAGCGATTATTACCCGAAATATTACTTTAACAAGGAAATTATTATTAAATAGGTAGTATAAACTCATAAATAAATCAAGTTTGATATAATAAATATAAATATGGTATAGGTATAATTTAATAACATACTATAGTTATTATACATGAGATTAAACGTACCCTCATCCAAAGTAAAGTACAAGGTAAGGGTTAATTATTCAATCTCATTATTATCCGAGATTATTCATGTGTAAGTATTTACTTGGAAATATTTATTTTCCATGTCCATGATTCAGAAAAACGTTTTAAAAAGGATTTTTTTGGGTTTTATGAATGTCACCCTTTAACTATATCATCAGTTTAAATGTTTTAAATATTTATTTTTCTAAATCTATTTAATTAATGTACATGTTTTCCAAATGATTTTAATGATTTATTTATATGGACATGATTGTTTCAAAATGATAATTCCATTCAAAAGTTTAAATGTGTTATGTGACACTTTTATTAAAAAATATATTTTAAATGTCTTCCTTTATAAAAGTGTGGCCTTTAAAGGATTTCACAAAAAAAGAGATATTTCTCTCAATGAGTTTTGCTGCTAATTTTGAAATATATCAACATCCTTTACTGGATACTATTCTCAATTGATGTTGATTTATTATAATACAATCTTATATGTTGTATTGAATCATTTATGATATGTTTGACTATGGATATGATATTTTTAAACCATTCATGGTTTATGGTTAAATTATTGACATTTTGTATGCTAGTTTTAATACGAATGTTTATGTTATGTTTCAAAATTTTCATATGAGGAATGCATTGGACTTAGAAAGTGATGGGAGAGGCCCTCTATAGCCCCTCAAAGCATTGGTAGGTCTCCTGAGACAAATTATTGTCTTGGAACAAGGCCTTGACAATGTTTTTATTGGTTGCCTTGGCACGAGGCCTGGACAATGTGGTTATGATGTCCGGTATTAAGCAATCCATCATTATGAAATTATTTATTACATATGATTATTCGACTAATATAATATCCATGTTCATGTATATATCCTAATGTTTGATTTATTTTTTCCAAATTATGTTCATTTTTATGTTTAAAAAGGCTGTTGTTATTATTACACTTCTTTCCTTAAATTTTTATAGCTTCTGCTGAATTATATCCCCTTATTGAGCATTTGAGAACACCCCTTTCTTATGTTTTATTTTTTCAGGATTCCAATAAGTGTATTGTGATTGATATGTCAGGTTATACCAGTGGAATAATTTAATTTTCAAAGGATTATTTATGTTGTATTTTATGTTTTAATGTGTAATGTAACATTCATTTATACAATCTATTTTCCAGGGCTGCTAAACTGATCGGTCCTTCGGGACATGATTCCTTATTACAATGCCAACGTATTCAAATAATGCCCCAAATCTAGGATTCCTGGGTCTGGGTGTTATAGTTGTTATCAAAGGATGTTTATTTCAAACCTTGTAAACTAAATTTAGAAAAACTCTAATTAGGGAACATTAACCTAAGATAAACTTTGAGGATTAGAATAGAAGAACATCAAAAAAATGGCAATGTATATTTTATGTGGGTTTTCAAAAAAAATAAATCCTTTTCTGGATACTATAAGTGGATGTGGTTCTGGAACATATGTACTTAGGAGTTAAATATCTAACAAGGAGGTTCAGGCTTGACCTGGGAATCCTGGTACACAACAATGGACCTTACTACACAACTGGTTTGACACTCCTGGGAGATAAGCATGGGATAATTCACATTTTCTTTACAAACCATTATGAATGATTTTTGGGTAAACATGTCATCAATGAAACCATTTTTATGATTATGAGACTATATTTGTGAAAATATTCAATTAATGATGATAAGTTTTCGAGTTTTTGGATTGTAAATTATGATATGATCTACCCTAGTGTATTTCGTCATTTATAAATGCTTCACGGAAGAAGTAATGAGAACTCCAGGAATACAAATGATCCAAATAGTAGAAGGATCATTTCTTTCATTGTCATAAGAAAATATTTAGAAGGGAAATAGTCTCCCATGTATTCTCATCATATAAATAAATAGATTTATGTGTTAATAAGATATGTAAGTAATTCTTTGAGTCGTATGGATTTGAAGGGAAGCCATATAAAAAGAGGATGGTATAGAGAAAGATGGATAAATCGAAGAAGGGAATGATAGATTTTCCCATATGTGATAATTGTGGAAAGAATCACCCTAGGACATGCCTAAAAGGAATGGGAGTTTGTTATAAGTGCAGAGAAAAAGGACACCATGTTCGTGATTGCAAGGGTAAGAAAAATATTTCAAATGTAGAATGCTTTATCTGTAAAGATTTGGGACACTACACAAATCAATGTTCCTTTTAAATGTAGAATTATTTATCTGAATTAAGTTGGATATTGGGTATTTTTTTTAAGGTTAAAAAATTTCTTAAGATTATTTTTGTATTGTTATAAAAAGGACATCCTGGAGGTGGGTCGACAACCCATCGCGTCCGGCAAGGTCGTGAGACTTGAACCCTCAACTGAAGGGCAATAAGGGTGCGTGACCTACCACTAGCGTACATGATGTACTAGTTTTTATAATGTAGTTTTTTTAAAATGGTATAAAAGAAAAATTATAAATTAATTTTTTTAAACCCTATATGATCAGGTTAAATAGAATATTTGTCAGTTATATTATATTTAGAGTGAAAGATGAGTTTGTGGTAGAAATTATTTAAATGATGGAACTCTACTTGCCAAGTATTATTTTTTTTCTTTTTTAATTCTATGAAGAAATTAATTCTTAAACATAAGGAAAAGGAACATAAAACCAAAAATGTGTTATCCTAATACTTTATGTTTTGTTGAACCAATGATATTTAAAATCATTAGAGATTTAGGGCTATAAGGCCCTCAATTTTCCATTTATTATTCAGTTTTTTGTGATTGATGACCTCAATCACTTCCTATAAAAATTTACTTTTTTCCTCCAATTATACATCTCTAATTGTCTCCAATGTTCTCATATTCGAAATCCTAATTTGGTGGTGAATTTTTTATTTCCCTTTACCTCTTATTATGACTAAATTTTATTAACCCTATTTCCAATGTGGGTTTTCCAAAAAACGTATTTTCTATTTTCATCCTTTTATTTTCAAAGAACAGTTTCAAATTGTGAGGACATGATTTATTGAAGGATGGAATATTTGAAACCCCCCATGATTTCAGAGTACAATATCTCTTTAAAGTAATTAAATAGCTTGCGCTAAACGCAACATCGAGTTCAAGAGCATACTGACATGTCAAACTAGACGATTAAAAAGCGGTTACGAATAGTATTAAATATATTTTGAAATTTTTATATATTCAATATAATTATAACATTCTTATTTTATCTTCTCAGAAATAATATAAGAAAAAATTCAAATTTTAAATTAGAAGAAGTACTTTTCAAAAAATATTGTTTTTCCGCCTTTTAATGGTGAACCCTTTTCAAATATAATATCTGACACTTTAATATATTTAATTTAATGAAATTAAATTATTATTTACAAGAATGACATAAAATTTTTGTTTTGATAATGTTTTTTTACTTTTTTTATAACTTTCATATATTGATGAATACTGAAAAATACAAAATTTTATTGGAAAACAAACTTTTATAATTGAAATAATTTATAGTGTATAATTTTGAATTTGAGTGGTTTTAAAGTATAATTAAATTATATTTTTATCATTTAACATAATGTAGGTTATTGTATGATATTTCACATTTAAAATGTATATAAACATATGTCAATCTTTAGATAGTTTATACTTCTTAAAAACCCGATTTCTGGTTTTGATAATGGAAATTAATTTTAAATTAATTAATTTAACTTATATGTTTTAAATTTTGGTAAAATAGACATAATTTTTGAGTTTGGAATATCAAAATTATCTTTGGATGATTTTTTGGTATTTTTCTAAAATCATAAAATTTTTATTAATAGTGAAAAACAATGTGTTATTGTTTAAAACCGACTTTTTATTTAAATAATTATTTATTTATTTAAATTTATTTTATGTAAAAATAGATACATAATACCTATATAAGTCCAATTTAATGTATAGGAGTCATTTAATAATAATATATATATATATATATATATATAATTTTGTTGAACTATTTAATGCCTGTACCCACATTCTGGACACATTTTCAAATTTTCATAAAACATAATTTTAACACTTATGTGGATTTAATTTAAAAATCTGAGAGATATGGTTTAAATCAGTAAGTAAAATTTGGTTCAATAGGATGAAAATAGTTTTTGATGAATAATAACTTTTCAATTTTATTTACCGCGCTTAAAAGTAAATAGAGTAATTAAAGGTAAAAATGATATTATAATTACCCTAACACATGTCCTAATTATATTGGATAAGCTTTTTTCAACAAAAATCAACATTAGGATAGAAATATGATCCTTTTTTATCCACATGGATTATATTAGGACATTTATTATATTATAATTAAAGAAGATTTAAAAGTGTTAAATTCAAATTTTCATAAATAACCATTTTTAATATAGGGTTATACAAAAGATGAATTTGACAAGAAATATTAATCAGAAATATAAAAATATTTCCTATATCGTGGTATTTTATATATAATTTTTAGATATTAAAAAAATAAATTTATTTATGACACAATGATGATGAAGTTATTACCTTATTAATGAAAGATTAAAATAATTGATGTTATAAATATTAAAATAAATGTTTGTTGAGACACTTAATGCATTACACAATTATTATAGGTAAATATGAAATTTTAGGGTCCATTCAATATATTTTTTTCAAAATAATCATGTTTATATGACTTTCACAAAAACCAAATAAAAAATAGTGTCAAAATTGACATAAATGAATTTTTAAAACAAATACTATTTTATTAAATTATATAATAGTCCTAAAAATATAAGGTTCGTCCAAAGGACTTATATAACTATATATATGTCATTAATGTACAACATGAGGTTCTATTGGAATTTTATAGATAGTTTATTAACCATGTACTATAATAATATAAGAAGACATGGTAAAAGTTAAACTATTTAACTAAGAGTTAAATCTAAAAGATATGGTTAATATGGTGATCTAAAATTATCTAAAAACTATTTTATGAGGGATTTTTTAACCCATAACAACATTATACATGAAATAAATAAATTTTAATCAATTAGAAATCGAAAATGATTTTATAATAAATTAATATTTCAAGTTTTTTCTGAAGTACCCCTCACCTCTCTTATAAAAGGGTGCATCCCCTTCTCTTAACATCACACCTCCAAAGCCAATCGGCTCAACCAAACCTACTCAAATATCCTCTAAAATACCCTAATATCATAATAGAGGCCTTAAATTGATCATAAATTGATCCTAGGGAGCCCTTTTTGTTCAAATCAAAAGGAAGCACCCGAAGAAGATGTAATTATTTCATCACCTCTTTTAAAGTTTTTTTCTTCTTCCACTTCCTCTTTCATTGTTATTTCCATACTAAAATTATAAATCCTATAAATTCTACATACTAAGATTTTATTTTAAAAATATAATAACCATATTTATTATTCTATCCATCCAATTAGTGAAAAATTCACGATACGTGTGTACGCACATCTTACCGTCTCCACATCATGGTGTAGTTTTTTATTCAACGCTACATTATTTTTTATGGTTATAATAATGGTTATAATTAAATTAGATAAGGAATATAACATGGTAATAATTATTTATATATTATATAACATCCAATTAATCACCATTTTACCATTGATAGAATGATATTGTCACTCGTGCGTACGTATGGTTTACTGTCTCCATGACGCGATGAGATTCATCATCAGCAATCACAATTCAAGAATTTATATATATATATATATAAAGATTAAGTGTGAGATATATTAAATAATATTTATACTGGAATAAAATATATTTATTTTGATATATATATGTCATTAACTTACTTCTATACTATACGATGGGAAAATAGAAACAACGTTCATGCGTACGTATGTACTACGTCTCCATGAACGATGTTTCCATTTCATATATATATATATATATATTATAAATATTTATATTATGAATATATATGATATATAAATCATGTTTTATTTTCTAAAAGTATGTAAATAATGATCTAAGTGATACTATTAAGAATAACAAGTTAAAACACATATGATAAAGTGATTATTACCTGAATTATTACCTTAACATGAAAATTATTATTAAATGGTTTGTATAAACCCATTAATTAATCAAGTATGATATCTTAAATATGAATATGGTTCTATTATAATTTAATAACATAATATGGTCATTATAACGGAGGATAAACATACTCTCGACCAATGGAATGTACAGGGTAAGGGTTAATTCCTCAATTTCATTATTATCTGAAATTGTTCATGTGTATGTATTTACTAGGACGTATTTATTATCTATGTCCATGTTTCATAAAAATGTTTTCAAAAGGAATATTTTTAGGTTTTATGGAAGGTACCATGTAATGGCCCAGACCTCTCTGGTCCATTCCTTTATGAAAATATGGTGTTTCAGCTGTTCCGGGAGGTCAAGGTGACTTACCCCAAAACTTTGCCATTTTTTCCCTTTTGTGAATAGTAGCATCAGTGACTATCAGAGAATAGTTCCAACGGTAGATAGTTGTGAACAGTTCAATGGTAACCTTCTATAAACAGTGCATCGGTGACCTTAGGAGAACAGTGTCATCGGTGACCGTAGGTGAACAGTGTCATCGGTGACCCTTAGTGAACAATGTCATTGGTAACCTTCTATGAACAATTCCATCAATGAAAAGTTATATCAATGAGGTGTAATGGTAAACTCAATTTCCTTTTCCAAATTTCCAATTCTATGAATAGTTCCATCGATGAACAGTTCTATCAGAAACCTCTATCGGTAACCTCTGTTTCCTTGGCCAAATTTCCAATTCTATGAATAGTTACATCAGTGAATAGTCCTATCGGTAACCTCTAACGGTAACCTCTATTTCCTTTACCAAATTTCCAGTTCTATGAACAGTTCCATCGATGAACAGTTCTATCAGTAACCACTAACTATAACCTCTCTTTCCTTTACCAAATTTATAATTCAATGAACAATTCTATCGGTGAATAGTTATATAGGCAACCTCTATCGGTAACCTCAATTTCCTTTTCCAAATTTCAAATTCTATGAACATATCTATCGGTGAATAGTTCTATCAGTAACCTCTAACAGTAACCTCTTTTTCCTTTACCAAATTTTGAGTTCTGTGAACAGTGTTTCCAAAATAGTAGGTGTACAGTTTTTCCATAATGGTAGGTGTACAGTGTTTCCAGAACATGTACTGTGTTCTATCGATGAGTTTCTAATGGTGAGGTTCATGAAAAGTGTTCTATAGGTGAGGTTCTAATGTTGAGGTTAATGAAGAGTGTTCTATCGGTGTGGTTCATGAACAGTGTTCTATCGGTGAGGTTCATGAACAGTGTTCTATCTGTGATGTTCAGGAATAGTGTTCTATCGATGAGGTTCATAAAGAGTTTTCTATCGGTGAGGTTCATGAATAGTGTTCTATCGGTGAGTTTATAATGGTGAGGTTCATGAACAGTATTTTCCCTTTGCTAAATTTTGTGTTCGTGAATAGTGTTTCAAGCTTCCTACAGTTTCACCTCTTTAGCATTTTCCTTTGACGTAAGATGTATTTAAAGCCTCATTTTAAGGAATCTAAGGCCAATTCAAAGGCCATAACTCCTATATTAATTATTCCTAAGGCTCAGGATGTTTTTAATTGGCCAAACCACATGGTTTAATGTTGTCCGCTTTTAATGGGAAATCAATTGTATCTTAAATGTCTGCTCTGTTAAATCTTCTAAAGGGATGAGATATCTTCCTCCCTAATTCTTCCTCTTTGTTCTTGGCTTTGAGATACTAGAACCTTTCATTATATTCCATAGGAGTTTCAAAATCAAACTTTCCTCCTTGTATTGGTTCTGCTCTATTTTGATGCAACTAAGTTGTATCGATCAATCTTCAATATAAGGTATGTTTTATTGTCATTATTTTGGGGTTCATCTTCTCTTGTTTCTCCTTTCCATTTTATATCATGTAATCTCCATGATTCTAAGGGATTTTTCTTGGGGTTTGGTTGGTGCGGTCGTACTGTGGAATCCTCGGGTGGATGCAGTTGTCGCGAGAGGAGGATTGTGACCTGTTGTGTGGATAAAGAACGTCAAGAACTATTTGAAGTAGGGGATTCTTTGAATCACTTTTCTTTTATGTGTAAATGTATTGTTATCATGTTTTATCCCACTAGATGACAATGGAATTGACATAATAAATATTTGAACCGGATAAATAAATTGATATCGATCGTATGTTATTGCCTCTTGTTTTGCTAGATAGTGTGATATATATGTTTGCTTCATATAGCTATTCGTTCTTGATGGAAATTGGTAAAGAACGTAAACCAAAATTAATTGATAATTGTTTGGATAAAGATATAGAGGCATGTAAATTAATCTGGTTATCCTTGTTATAATTTTATGTCAACCAAAATGGTGTTGTAAGCATGTTTAATTATTTATGTTAGCTTACTGATTAGGTTTCCCGAATTTGGAACCTAAGAATAATAATCAGTAAATATAAGATGGATTAAAGAACCGGTATATCGATAAAAGATAACTCCTTGTTGGGTTCTGAGTTACTCTATTGTTGGTTAAAGGGCCAAGAGCCCAACTATTAAAATGTTTGTTATCATACTGCTTGTGTTGTGATGTGAGTCTGTATGGATTTTGTGATATGTGGGGGCATGGAGGCCTTTTGGTTGTGGCAGCAGATGACACCTAGAGTGGAGATATACATCGGTTTATTCATGTGGGTGTTGGGGAGGACACTAGGGATGATGGAATGGGACAGATGCGATTGTTGGATGCTTGCTGTTTCTTATTGGTTGATTATCTACTTTACTTTTCCCCACTACTCAAGGCAGTTAGTCTTTCTTACCCTTCTTCTAAAAGAGGTGAAGACGTGTGGTGTATTCCACGTGATTTCCGTGTTTAGCTTCTCAAGGGAGGATGGGTCTACGCTCTTGCTATAGGTGGCAGTGATTCGACGGGTAGTACATCTACTCACCGTGTTGATCCCCCTTGTGTTTAGTAGCATAGAATGTTTTTCTAGAATTCCTAGGAATGTGGGAAAGTATTTCTATAATGAATAATTGAATTAATGGTGTTAACCCATGGGGTCGGAGTTTGCTATAACATAATGATGAGGTTGTAATTTTGAAGGAACAATGTACTTTGGGTGTGATGCTAATGAACTTTAATGTGGAATTGGTACAGGTTAATTAATGTTTAAATAATTAATTAACTTAAATTGAAACTGATAAAAAGGGAATGAAATAATGTATTAAAACTCTTTAAATGGTTGTGTTCTTATAGGATACCTAGTCTTAGAAGTGGCAGCCCGGAGTCCGAGAGACGTTAGCTGCAGTTGAGTCAAAGACTACATTATGCCCATAGTGTGGTTGTGAGCTATAGTATATCCTGTAATTTTTTGTGTTTTTATACGCTACTCCACCCTGTCAGTAAGGGATACTGACACCCTAGGGATTCTAAGCCCTGGGGGGTATTTTCCCCAACATTCCAGTTAGAGGATGAATGGTTGACTACCCCCTTTGGCCCCGCTCTCTTCTCTTGGTAGTTACTTGTGCTGGTAGGCACAACAGTTAGTTTTCCCCATATATGTGTGTAGAGGGCTGTAATGGCTTGTGGTTATTCACACACATATATTCTGGATATGGTTTCCTATGGACTATTATATGTTTAACGTGTATAGGTTATTATGGCTTGAGGATCCTTACTCAGTGTATGGTCTGTAATGGATTGAGGTATAATACCTGACATATAATACACATTATGCGGGCTGTGGTGGCACCTAGAAACTACCTAGTTACTTTTCTTATGGGGAAATGGTGGTTTTTTTTTCATGAGGTGCATGTTGTGGTGCATCTCCCAGGTGTCTGCGGGCAAGCCTTTTTGGAGAGAGATGCTCAGGACGTGCGATGTTGGGGAAAAGCGACAAACCGGTGGGGAAGTAGTAGCGGGTTACCCTTGATATTCTTTATTATATGATATATTCTTGTATGAGTTACTTGGTGAGAGTAGCCATGGTGAGGTTGGGAACTTATTATACCGGTTTAGGTGATGATTTTGTTTCACTTGTTGTTCACTGTGCTTTAGCATGATTTCTTTACTTCTGCATAAGAGGCTTCAGGGAGGATCCAATTGAGTATACTGTTATACTCACTCTATGTATATATAAATTATTTTTCAGGTCACTTGGAGCAGGTTGGAGATTGGGCTGGTTACTACTAGCTTGTGGTTACAGGATTTGTTCAGGCTTGTTGTTATTGTTGTTTTACTTTCTTTTGGGTACTTGCAGTTTTCCCTTTCCAGTTTTAGTAATTTTGCATGACATTACATATGTGCACTTGGATTTTCTTTTATATTTTAGTTCTGAGTTGGAGTTGGTTGGTGTCTATTGTATCTCTCTCTTCTGCATGTGTTTTCTTAGAGGGTAATGCCTCCCATTTGTGTGTTTAGTATACCCTCGGTGCTAGTCGCCAACCCGGGGCCTACTGGAGGCAGGACTCGGGGGTCATTATCTCCCTTCTCACATTGCCGACCCAGTATGGGTACACTCTATGGGGAGGAGGTTGTGACAGAGTGGTATTAGAGGTATGGTTGAGGGATAGGATGGAGTTTGGAGATAGGAACAAGTGAGGTTGTGTGGGTTGGTAGGGTAACGGTGTCATTCATGTTTAGCAAGTGATGTAAACATCGGATAATGACTGATACATAGGCGTTTAGTCCCCCCTATGATCTGATGTATGGGAATTTAAGTTTACAATGGCTACTAAACAAGATGATACTGATTGCAGGGTAGAGACCTAGGAAAGTATCATGCATCATTCTTATTTGTGTCTGTGTTTGAATGGGTAGACCTTGAGATAGGTTAACCTAAAATCAATGAAAGAAAAAAATTAATTAATTAATGTTGAGTCTTCTATATTCCAGGTTTAGGAGCTCTAATGGTTTTTTATTTTACAGGTATGGCTCCAGGTTGACGTCCTCATCAGGTTTCGCAGAAAATGTCCAGCAGGATGTTCCAGCAGATCGCCGTAGGGTTGAGGTTGATGATGACAACACTTTGAGGAAGAAACTCTGAGAGTTTCAGTGCCAGAGTCTGCAGAAGTACGAGGGATTCATTTCAGATGCAGTCGCATAAGACTGGTTGGAGGAATTCAAGATAGGCTTCAGTTCAATCTGTGCTCGGAAGGAGCAATGGGTGTCCTTTGTTGTGACGATGCTACATGGAGCAGCGAGGAAGTGGTGGTTCTTGTTCCTCAGGGATCATGAGGAGTCAGCGATCTCATGGGAGGAGTTCTGAGGCAAGTTTAGATTTGATTTTCTTTCTTCAACTGTGAAGGTATCTAGTCAACAGGATCTTCTTAACCTTCGACAGGAGAGCTCCAGTGCTTGAGTGTTTGGAGTCTGTTTCAGGAACCGTTTACGATATAATTCAGAAATGTTGCCAGATGTGGAGTCCAGGGCGAGGCATTTAAAGGAGGCTTTGCATCCATAGGTCCAGTGCTAGGTCACCCCATTTATGCTGAAGAGATATCTTGAGGTCCCGGTGAGGGCATAAGTTATTGAGAGGACTTTTTCCAGGACCAGATCATCATGAGAGGGGAATTTTCATGATTCCTCACAAAGGAGAGCTATTGTCTGGGATTCCTAGTTTTCAGGATAAAAGAGTTTCCATTCAGCTGGGGGTAGGTTCCATCCCTCCACATCTCGTTTCTCCAGAGGCAGAAACTCTCAGGCCTATGCCAAGGGATCAGGTGCTTATTTTTCTTGTGGTGGTCATGGCCATCAGCAGCGGGAGTGCTCGACCTTTCAGAGCAGTCATCATGCACCAGGTGCTATGCTCCAGGTTCCTCCATTGAGGTAGTTCCAGCCGAGGCAGTAGCAGTAGGTTGCACTATCTTTAGATCAGCAGAGGGTAGATGGGACAAGTAGAGGACAGACCCATGATTCTCTATGTCCACATAGAGTAGAGTGTGACCATGTTGGTGGTCTTCATTAGGGTCATAGAGGCTGTGGAGGAGTTCGTGTTCATCTTCATGCTCTAGCGTTGTCAGCACCATGCGAGCCAGATGTTGTTCGATGTACCCTTTTCTTGTTTTATACCTTGGTTTAGGCCTTTTTTGATTCTGGAGCGACACACTCCTTCATATCACCTACCATTTTACATGCTTTGGGACTTTAGGTAGAGAGGCTTCTTGTGCCCTTGGTGTTGACTACGTTAGTTGGAGGTCGAGCTGACTTGTTTGAAGTATATAGAAATTGTGAGCTAGTGTTGGGGCAGCACCACTCTTGGGTATATTTCCTATATTTACGAATAAAACCATATGATTTCATCCTTGACATGTATTGGTTGTATTCAATGTATCCTATCATGAGTTTCTTCAAGAAGAAGGTCATTTTCTTTGGTGTGGATGGAGAGTTGGTCATGTTTGTTGGCGAGCGAGATCCTTGGATGGGACATAGGCGCGTTCCATCCTTATAATCCATAATGGCTGAGATTATGTTGAGTTATTCAGAGGTTCAACGGTTGGATTTTTCTAGGGTCGTAGAAGAGTACTCTGATGTATTTCCAGAAGAGGTTGTGGCATTACCCCCTCGATGAGAAATCAAGTTTGGGATCGATCTACAACCTAGAGCATCTCCAATATCTATGTCTCCATATAGGATGGCCCCTTCTGAGTTACGAGAGCTATGTATACAACTTGATGGTCTGTTATAGTGTGGTTTTGTGCGGCCAAGTGTGTCACCTTGGTGGGCACCAGTTTTGTTCGTGAAGAAGGTTGATGATAGTTTGCGGTTGTGTGTTGATTATCGTCACTTAAACAAAGTGGAAATAAAGAATCGATATCCTCTTCTGTGGATTGATGATTTATTTGATCAACTGAAGGTTGAAAGTTGGTTCTCAAAGATCAAATTGCGGTCAGGATATCATCAGATGCATGTAATGAATGAGGATATCCCGAAGACTGTTTTCTGTTGTCGTCATGGCATTATGATTTTGTTGTAATGTCATTCGGTAGGACAAATGCTCCAGTTGTGTTCATGGGATTGGTGAATTTTGTGTTTTTTGAATTCCTGGACATGTTCGTGGTGGTTTTAATTAACGAAATCCTTGTGTACTCCATATCTGAGGAGAAGCATAAAGAGCATCTACACGTCGTTTTGAGAGTTCTTCGTCGACATCATCTATTTGGGAAGTTGTCAAAGTGTGAGTTTTGGGCTCGAGAAGTCCATTTCTTGGGGAATGTTGTGTGCCAATAGGGAGTATCTGTGGATCCATCGAAGATAGATGCAGTTGTGTCTTGGGCATCCCCCAAGACAGTATTAGAGGTGAAAAGTTTCCTTGGTCTCGTAAGCTACTACAGGAGGTTCGTAATCGATTCTCACAAGTTGTGACTCCTCTAACAGTATCAGGTGTTCATATGGACTGATCAGTGTCAGGAAGCATTCCAATATCTACAGGAGAAGTTATTAAGTGCTCTAGTTCTTTTTCTTCCAGCTTAGGGGGTTCAATTTGATGTTTTCTTTGATGCTTCACATATGGGGTTAGGTTGTGTTCTAATGCAGCATAGATCATTTGTTTATTATGGGTCTCGGTATTTGCATCCCCATGAGCATAACTATGCCACCCATGATCTTGAGTTGGTATTCGGAGTGTTTTCTATGAAGTTGTGAATACATTACCTAATTGGTGAGCACTTTGTGGTTTTCACTGATCATAAGAGTTTGAGGTATGTTTTCTCCCAATGTGACTTGAACTTACGACAACATCAGTGGATGGATTTATTATAGGAATATGACTTCTAGATATCATATACACCTAGAAAGGGGAATGTTGTAGCTGATATGATGAGTCAAAAGTCACATAGTGATGTCATGCGTGAATCTGGTGATTCCTGGAGAGTAATGGGAGAACTTTCGGCATTACATCGTGATATAGGAGAAGTTAGGGGCAATAGTTGTCTTTTTCAGATAACGGTAGAGTCATCCCTATTGCAGAATTTGGAAGAGTCCCACATGGGGGATCTAGAGGTGGAGGTCTGGAGAGACCGTGTTGTTTGCGGCGAGGCCCCTGATGGGTGGTCTGAGGATGAACAACACCGAGTGTTGAATCATGGAAGGATTTTTGTTCCTTTGACAATGAGAGATATGGTTCTCAGAGAGTTTCATAGTTCACCTTTAGCGGTTCATCCTGGCATGACAAAGATGTACTGAGCCATGAGGATCCAGTTTTGGAGGCCTAGGCTAAGGCATTCAGTTGTGGAGTTTGTGTCTCGATGTTTGTTTTGCCAGAAGGTGAAGGCTGAACATCGTGTTCCTGGAGGTCTTCTCCAATCATTAGATATTCCTCAGTGGAAGTGGGAGGACATCTCAATGGACTTTGTTACTGTTTTACCTCGAGATCCAGGAGGACATGATGCTATTTGGTTGGTAGTAGATCACTTAACAAAATTGGCCCACTTTATAGCAATCAAGGAGCCAAGCTCGGTGGAAGTTTTGTCAAGGAAATATCTAAAGGAGGTTGTGAGACTTCATGGAGTCCCAAGGACGATCATTTCTGATCGAGATCCTCATTTTACCTCCAGGGTGTGGAGAGGTCTCCAACATGCTTTCAGTTCTGAACTATGCCTTAGCACTACTTTTCATCCTCAAACGGATGGTCATACAGAGTGAACCATCTAGACTCTTGAAGACATGTTACACTCTTGTGTCCATGATTTTTGAGGTTTGTGGATGAGATACTTACCCTTGGTGGATTTATCTTACAATAATAGTTTTCAATCCACCATTGTTATGGCGCCATTTGAAGCCTTTTATGGCCGACCTTTCCATTCTCCGTTGTGCTGGAATGGGGTCAAAGAGTCAGCAATTCTCGGACTGGAACTAGTGTAGAATACAACAGAGATGTTTCAAGTGATTAATGAGATGATGAAGAAAGTGAAACATCATCATAAATCATATTTTGATCAAATAAGGAGACCCTTAGAGTTTAATGTTGGGGATCATGTGTTTATGAAGGTGACTCCATGTCGTGGGCAGTGAAGGTTTGGTCTTGGGAGTAAGATTTCTCTCTGGTTTTTTGGGCCTTTTGAGGTGTTAGCTCATGTTGAAGATGTGGCATATCGAGTAGCACTTCCCCCCATAGATGAGTTGGATACATGATGTTTTCCATGTATCACAGCTCCATCATTATCTTCGTAATGAATCTCACGTCATATATTGGGGAGAGATCGATGTTGATGATGATGAAACCTTTGAGGAGAAACCTGTGGAGATAAAATACCACAAGGAGAAGGTGTTTAATGGGAATTATATCCCCTAGGTTCATGTCTTGTGGTGACACGGTGGCATGGAGGAGAGTACCTGGGAACATGATTCATAGATACATGCTCAGTACCCAGAGTTGTTTGATATTTAACTCTTTTCATGTATCGATGTAGCCTTTGTGGTTATAAACCTTTCATGTTTATGAGATGGATTTCTTTTATTGCTTCTTATGGATTTCTCTCTTTCGATAGGTATCTCTATGGGTGGTTGTTTGGACCCCGTTTCATTTTCCCTTTAGGTGGTCTTTGAATTCTCTAGGATGAGAATGTTTTGAGAGGTATTTGATGTAATGGCTCGAACCTCTTTGGTCCATTTCTTTGTGAAAACATAGTGTTTGAGGTGTTCTGGGAGGTCAAGGTGACTTACCCCAACACTTTTCTATTTTTTTCCTTTCTGTGAATAGTATCATCGGTGACCCTCGGTGAACAGTTCTAGCAGTAGACAGTTATGAACAGTGCAACGGTAACCTTCTATGAACAGTGAATCAGTGACCTTAGGTGAACAGTGTCATCGGTAACCTTCTATGAACAGTTCTATCAGTGAATAGTTCTATTGGTGAGGTCTAATGGTAAACTCTCTTTCTTTTTCCAAATTTCCAATTCTATGAACAGTTCCATCGGTGAACAGTTCTATTGGTAACCTCTATCAGTAACCTCTATTTCCTTTTCCAAATTTCCAATTCTATGAATAGTTCCATCAGTGAACAGTTCTATCGGTAACCACTAACGGTAACCTCTATTTCCTTTGCCAAATTTCCAGTTCTATGAACAGTTCCATTGGTGAACAGTTCTATCGATAACCACTAACGGTAACCTCTCTTTCCTTTAATATGTTTCTAATTCTATGAATAGTTCTATCGGTGAATAGTTATATCGGTAACCTCGATCGGTAACCTCTATCATTATCTTCTATTTCCTTTATCAAATTTCCAATTCTATGAATAGTTCTATCGGTGAACAATTCTATCGGTAACTTCTAATGGTAACCTCTTTTTCCTTTTCCAAATTTTGAGTTATGTGAACAATTTTTCCAGAATGGTAGGTGTGTAGTGTTACCATAACGGTAGGTGTACAGTGTTTCTAGAATGTGTACAGTGTTCTATCGTTGAGGTTATAACAGTGAGGTTCATGAAAAGTGTTCTATCGGTGAGGTTCTAACGGTGAGGTTCATGAATAGTGTTTTATCGGTGAGGTTAATGAACAATGTTCTATCGGTGAGGTTCTAACGGTGAGGTTTATGAACAATGTTCTATTAGTGAGGTTCATGAACACTATTCTATTAGTGAGGTTCATAAACAGTG
Organism: Viscum album; assembly: GCA_963277665.1. Lineage (NCBI taxonomy): Eukaryota > Viridiplantae > Streptophyta > Magnoliopsida > Santalales > Viscaceae > Viscum > Viscum album. The sequence continues at coordinate 1,409,310,933 of OY728130.1, forward strand.
TTCTATCGGTGAGTTTCATGAACAGTTTTCTATCGGTGAGGTTCTAATGGTGAGGTTCATGAACAGTGTTTTTCCTTTGCCAAATTTTGAGTTCATGAACAGTGTTTCCAGATTCCTACAGTTCGCCGCTTTAGCATTTTCCTTTGACGTAAAATGCATTAAAGCTTCTTTTTAAGGACTCTAAGGCTGATTCAAAGGCCATAGCTCCTATATTAATTATTACTAAGTCTTGGGATGTTTTTACTTGGTCAAACCACGTGGTTTAAGGTGATTTACTTTTAATGTGAAATCAAGCGTATCTTAAACTTTTGCTCCGTTAAATATTCTAAAGGGATAGGATATCTTCCTCCATAATTCTTTCTCTTTGTTCTCATCTATGAGACTCTAGAACCTTTCATTCTATTCTGTAGGAGTTTCACAAGCAAACTTTCCTCCTCAGATTGGTTCCGCTCTGTTTTGATGCAACCAAGATGTATCGATCAATCTTCGATATAAGGTATGTTTTATCGTCATTCTTTTTGGGTTAAAATTCTCTTATTTATCCTTCCCTTTTATAGCATGTAATCTTTATGCTTCTAATGGAGTTTTCTTAGGGTTCGGTTGGTGCGGTCATTCTGTGGCATCCTCGGGTGGATGTCATTTTCACGAGAGGAGGATTGTGACCCGTTGTGTGGATAAAGAACGTCAAGAACTATTTGAAGTAGGGGATTCATTGTTTCTCTTTTATTTTATGTGAAACTGTATTGTTAACATGTTTTATCCCACTGTATGACAATGGAATTGATATAGTAAATATTTGAACCGGATAAATAAATTGATATTGATCGTATGTTATTGCCTCTTGTTTTGCTAGATAGTGTGATATATATATGCTTGCTTCGTATAGTGGTTCATTCTTGATGGAAATTTGTAAATAACGTAAACCAGAATTAATTGATAATTGTTTGGATAAAGATAAAAAGGCATTTAAATAAATCTGGTTCTCCTTGTTGTAATTTTATGTTAATCAAAATGGTGCAGTAAGCATGTTTAATTATTTGTGATAGCTTACTAATTAGGTTTCCCTAATTTGGAACCTAAGAACAATAATTAGTTAAAATAAGATGGATTAATGAACTGGTTGATAAATAAATGATAACTCCTTGTTGGGTTTTGAGTTACTCTATTGTTTGTTAAAGGGCCAAGATCCTAACTGTTAAAATATTTGTTTTCCTGCTGCTTGTGTTGTGATGTGAGCCTGGATGGCTGTTGTGATATGTGGGGGCATGGAGTCCTTTTGGTTGTGGAAGCAGATGACGCCTAGAGTGGCGAGATGCATAGGTTTATGCATGTGGGTGTCAGGGAGGACACCAGATATGATGGAATGGGATGGATGTGATTGTTGGATGCTTTTTGTTTCTTATTAGTTGATTATCTGCTTTAATTTTTTCCACTGCTCAAGGCAGCTGGTCTTGCTTACCCTTCTTCCGAAAGAGGTGAAGACTCACTAGGAATGCCACATGTTTTTCGTGTTTAACTTCTCAAGTGAGGATGGGGTCTATGCTCTTACTATAGGTGGAAAAGACTCGATAGGTAGTACATCTACTCACCGTGTTGAGCCCTCTAGTATTTAATAGCATAGAATGTTTTTCTAGAATTACTGGGAATGTGGGAAAGTTTTTCTATAATGAATAATGGAATGAATGGTGTTAACCCATGGGGTTGGAGTTTGCTGGAACATAATGATGAGGTTGTAATTTTTGAGGAACAATGTACTTTGGGTGTGATGCTAATGAACTTTAATGTGGAATTGTTACTAGTTAATTAATGTTTAAAGAATTAATTAATGTAAAGTGACACTGATAAAAAGGGAATGAAATAATGTATTAAAGCTCTTTAAATGGTTGTGTGATTATAGGATACCCAGTCTTAAAAGTAGAAGCCCTGAGTCCAAGAGACGTTAGCTGCAGTTGAGTCTAAGACAAGGTTATTCCCATAGTGTGGTTGTGAGCTATAATATATCCTATATTTTTTGTGTTTCTATATGCTACTCCACCCTATCAGTAAGGGAAACTGACACCCTGGGGATTTTGAGCCCTGGGGGGGTGTTTTCCCCAACATTCCGATGGGAGGATGAATGGCTGACTACCCCCTTTGGCCCCGCTCTCTTCTCTTGGTAGTTACTTGTGCTGGTTGGCACAGTGGTTAGTTTCCCCATATATGTGTGTAGAGGGCTGCAATGGCTAGTGGTTATTCACACACATATATTCTGGATATAGTTTCCTATGGACTACTATAGGTTTAACGTGTATAGGTTGTGATGTCATGAGGATCCTTACTCGGTGTATGGGCTGTAATGGCTTGAGGTATAATACCCAACTTATGATACACGTTATGCAGGTTGTGGTAGCTCCTAGAAACTACCAAGTTACTTTTCTTATGTGGACGTGGTGGTTTTGTTGCATGAGTTTCATGTTGTGGTGCATCGCCCAGGTGTCTGCGGGAAAGCCTTTTTGGAGAGAGATGCTCAGGATGTGCGACATTGGGGAAAAGCAGCAAAGCAGCAAAACCAGTGGGAAAGTAGTAGTGGGGTACCCTTGATATTCTTTATTATATGATATATTCTTGTATGTTTTACTTGGTGAGAGTAACCATGGTGAGGTGGGGAACTTAGTATACATGTTTAGGTGAAGAGTTAGTTTCACTTATTGTTCATTGTTCTTTATCATGCTTTCATTACATTTTTACAAGAGGATTCGGGGAGGATCCTACTGAGTATACTGTTATACTCACCCTATGTGTATATAAACTATTTTTTAGGTCACTTGGAGTAGGTTGGAGATCAGGATGGTTACTACTAGCTTGTTGTTGCAGGAGTTGTTCGGGCTTGTGGTTGCTGTTGTTTTACTTTCTTTTGGGTATTTGCAGTTTTCCCCTTCGAGTTGTAGTACTTTTTCATGACATTACATATGTGCACTTGGTTTTTTTTTATATTTCAGTTCTGAGTTAGAGTTGGTTGGTGTCTATCTTATCTATCTCTTCCGCATGTGTTCTCTTAGAGGGTAATTCCTCCCATATGTGTGTTTACTATACCCTCATTGCTATTCGCCAACCCAGGGCCTACTGGAGGTGGGACTCAGGGGTCATTATCTCCACTCTCACATTTCTGGCCTAGGAGGGGTACACTTTGTGGGGAGGGGGTCATGACATACCATATAACTAGATCATCATTTTAAATGTTTTAATGGTTTATTTTTCTAAATCTATTTAATTAATGTCTATGTTTTCCAAATGATTTTAAGGATTCATTTATATGGACATGATTATTTTAAAATGTTAATTCCTTTTCAAAGTTTCAAAGTGATATGGGAAACTTTGATTGAAATATATCTTTTAAATTTCTTCTATTATAAACGTGTGACCTTTCAATGATTTCACTAAAAAGGGATATTTCCCTCAAAGTGTTTTATTGATCATTTTCAACTATGTCAACATCATTTTCTGTATATTATTCTTGGTTGAGGTTGATTTATTATAATAAAATCGTCTATGTTTTATTGAATGATTTATGATATGTTTGACTGTGGATGTACTATTTTTATACCATTCATGGTTTATGGTTAAAGTATTGACATTTCATATGCTAGTTTTAATACAAATGATTATGTTATGTTTCAACATTTTCATATGAGGAATGCATTGGACATAGTAAGTGACAGGCGGGGCACGCTATACCCCTCGATGCATTGGTAGGTCTCATGAGTCAAATTAGTGTCTTGGAACAAGGCCATGACAAAATGTTTATTTTTATACTTGGCACGAGGCCATGAAAATGTGGTTATGATGTTCGGCATTATGCATTCCCTCTTTATGAAATTAGTTATTAGATGTGATTATTTGAATAGTATAATATCCATGTGCATGTTTATATGGTAATGTTTGATTTATTTTTCCCAAATTATGTTTATGTTTATGTTTAAAAACACTTTTTTATTATTAATCATTCCTTAAATGTTTATAGCTTCCACTAAATTATTTCCTCTTACTGAGCATCTGAGTTCTCCATATTCATATGTTTTTTTTCTCTGGAATCCAAGATGTGTTTTATGATTGACATGTAGGGTTAAGCTAGGGGAATAATGGTATTCTCAAAGGATTATTTATGTTGTATTTTATGTTTGAATGTGTAATGTAACGTTCATGTATGTACTTTAACTTTCAAGGTAGCTAAATTGATCGGTCCTTCCAGACTTGATTTCTTGTAATCATGCTAATGTATTAAAATAATGAACCATCTCGAGGCTTCTAGGGTCTGGGAGTTAAAATATGTGTATTATATAGAATAATGAATATATGTTCTTCTTATTTTTGTTACATTATAAATGTTATTGATTTTGATACAATAAAACAAAAAATGTATTTTTGGGTAATATGAAATTTCTATTAAGGCATTTATTTTGATGATTCAATGGATTTTGGAATTAAATAATATTTTAGTTAAATATTTTTATAAAATAATTTTTATTAAATTTATATAACAATATAATTTTTTTTGATGTCAAATGTAATATTTATATGGGTTCGAAAACATTTAATTTCTAAAATCCTAGCATTTCTCAATAAATATTTATTCTATTTTAAAAGTGAAAATTTAAATAATTATAAAATTATTTGGAAAAAATAAATATTATTTTTAAAATTGGAGTGTCTAAATTATTTAATTTATAATTTTTCAAATATTTTGAGGGCATTGATTTTTCAGGTAAAAATTAAATACAATATAAATATATGGTGTGTATTTTGACATCATAGTGACCTAAAAGTGTTGTAATAAATTATATTAAGGATATATATAAAAAATAAATTTTCCCAATTAAAATAATGTGACTTTGAGGTTATTGGATCAATTTTATAAATCCATTATGAATCAGATAGAAATTATATTATATTTTATGGTTTTAAATTCATTTATTTATGAACATGAATCACTTCCACATCACCATGGGTAAATTTTAATGTGTTTAGCCTATGGACTTATAAAATATTTAAAACTACTCCTATTTTACTAAAACCATGTGAAACCCCATTGGATGGTTTTTGGTTTTGATTATTTTATTATATATAGTCAAGAACATATGTTTGGGAATTAATAAAGAACTCACTTATCTTTTCCTACATAATCCCACCAAAGATCCCCTTCCTCTTCACTCCAAAATATAGGATAATTCCATTAATAATCACTCCCATCACTATATTCATTCCACGTGGACCCAATCACTGAGGAAGGTCCTCCCATGCTTTTGGAATTACACTCTCTATGCAAGGGATCCTCTCTTTCTCCTCTTCATTCAAGAATATTAATTATATTTTGTCTTTTATGTGTAATTAATATTGTTGGGATATGTTATTCCATATAGACCATACATCCATTATTTTTTATATAAGATGATATACCCCATTCAATCTCAATATTCCTTCCCATGAACACTTGTGTTCCCCCAAACAGCTACTGAAACTTCACTTTTATTTTCCACGCTAAACAATTGTAAAGTAAATACCCTTATCCATTTTAGATCATGGGTGTTCAAAATTATAAAAATATAATTATATTATTGGGTAATTATATATATGTAATAAAAAAACATTATCATAGGATTAAATGTGATGAAATCTATTCATATGTTATATAATTTATGTGGAACAATTATTCTTGTACATGTTATGATTGTGATGGGTGAGCCCATATAACACTCTAATGCTATAAAAAATGTTTTAATATCATGATGTTCCATATATTATTTGTTGTAGGTTATCCTAGTTACATTATTTAATGATTTCTATGAGAATATCCTTGACTTTTTCGTAGGATTTCAGGTTTAAAGTTAGTGTAACATTCCCATGTTGCCTTTATGTTATTATTTTATATGATGCCTCATTGTTCATGTGTCTGATTCTCACCCCATTTATGTCCCATGGAAATTCAAATTGAATAACATTAAAAAAATTCCTCATGTTATTCTTTATTTATTCACTTATTTATATTTATATCATACATCTTACTAATGTATGTCCCCAAGTTATCCAAAGAAGTTTTATGAATGATTGAATAATATGAGTAGGTTAATGATGTTTTTAAGTAAAGATAACATACCCCCTATTTTAATTAGTTATAAAATTTACATAATTATTAAAATAAAAAAGAATTTTTAATATTCTAGGTTGTATTATGGGAATTCATATGTAACAAATTATTTTTTAATGTGTAATAAAGAATTGGGTTGTAATAGTTGGTATCTGAGAAATGTTTAGTTATTTTTTGTATTATGATTAGAAAACTCTATAGATGGATTTAGGGATTATAATAAACATAAGAAAAAATCCCTATGTATTGGTAAAATATATATTAAGTTGTTTTAAAAATAATACATCCATATCTGGATACTACAAGTGTGTGTGGATCGGGCACATATGTATATAGGGGTAACACTTGAAAACACTGAATTGAGCTAGAATTGATCAGGAATCGGTGCACAAAAACACAAATTTATTCACACATAATATGAAGCACTTAGGGGATATTTATTAGTCCAATTTTTCAGTCTATCAAGAAAAGTTATTAAGGGTAGAAAAAACCTCATAAGAGTCTATTTTATGAAGTAGATCATTGATAACCAATGGTGATGCCTGGAAATTCAAAATCTAAAGAATAATTTTCATTTATAAATTTACCCTTTATTTTTATTGTATTTCCCTTTTTATATTCAATTTTTTAAAGATACTTATGTTGGATCTGAATCTACGGATTACACACAAGAGGGGGGGTGAATTGTGTCTTTTTAAAAATATTACAATCTCTTCAATTTAGACAAATTCTGTCCACTATGCTTTAGCACGATTAAATATACAGCGGAAAAAGTAAAAGCATGAACACACGGATGTATAGTGGTTCGGGGAACAGAAGGCCCCTAGTCCACTCCACCAACGCTCAAATCCACGAGCTTGGCGATTTTCACTATCTGGTCCTCGTTTCCACAGACCTGTTCACAACTGAGTACAGGCAGTTGACACCTTTACAAGTTTCAGGCAAACACAGCCTTCCTGGTTCAAACACGAACCCACACAGCTTAGAACGAGAAGCTGATCACTCAAAAATAAAAAGGGTTTCGATAAAGAAAACACTTCTCCAGTTGTTCTTCACAATTGCAACAGAAAGAAATTGACAGTAGATAGATCGTCGTCTTCAGAAAATAAAGATCTGTAATCAAAACAGTTCTGAGTCGATCCAGTTGCAATAGATATTACAAGAAACTTCACAACTTCAGCAGCAGTAGATTCACAACAGATAGTCGATGTAGAACACGTGAATCTGCTATCAAGATCTTCCTTCGGTAATAAAGGTTTTACACTTCTTCTCGATCACCAGAAAAGAACGCCTTCACACAGTCTCTGTTTCTTGCTCGTTAAAAGATCAATCTATATATTTCATACACTTTCCTGTGTATATATATATCCGAAGTTTCCAAGATAGAACATATATATTCAAATCTGAGAAAATCTTCCGCATAAATAGATCCATGAAAATCTCCTTTAGATTCGCGATATTAAATAAAATAAAATAACAGAGCCGTTGTAACTCCCCTGAAGAATCGGCATAAAAAGCTCCGTTTAAATCAATCATTAATCCGTTGCAAATCGTCTTTGATTCAGTCAAAGTCGTACTTAAGAATCAGCTCGAAATCCGCTTAATAATCCGCCTGTTTGACCAATGCAAAAGGAAATATCGTCTGTCAAAAATATCCCGACGCCAAACGTAGGGTTGATGACGTAGCTCCAAACGTAGGGTTCACAAACGTAAGGTTCAGAACGTAAGGTTCAGAACGTACATACTTTCTCTTCAGCATTCAAACGTAGAGTTGATCATCCATACTTTGTCTTGCTTCAACTCTCCAAAGAACGTACGGTTGATTATAAAAGTAAGGTTGATGATCCATACTTTTGAGAAACAAACTCAACACTGAAAACTAACGTACGGTTTCTCTTCCATACTTGACCAACAACAAAAACGTAAGGTTCCTTCCAAACGTAATGTTCTTCTTCCATACTTTTCAACAACGTAAGGTTCATTAACCATACGTTTCAAAATAACGTAAGGTTCCTTAACCATACGTTTCTTTTAACATAAAAAGTAAACTTTTCATCCATACGTTACGTTCATCAACGTAGGGTATGAACAGTGATTCCAGTACGTGCTAAAACTGATCTCGCGCTACAGTGATTCCAAAACGCGCTAAAATTGATCTCGCGCTACAGTGATTCCAGAACACGCTAAAATTGATCTCGCGCTACAGTGATTCCAGAACACGCTAAAATTGATCTCGCGCTACAGTGATTCCAGAACACGCTAAAATTGATCTCGGAATAAATGAAGTATGAAATCTCGTTATATGAAATAAATAAATAAAATAAATTCCTGCAAAATACTCAACGAAATAATTAGTAAATAATTAAGGGTATTTGTGAGCATCAAAATCATCATAAAGAGACAGAGTATTATTTAAAATAATCTCCCCCTTTAAAAAACATTATTTTGAATTGTTTGAAAACAATACATTGCTCAACAACTTATCCCTAACTATACCTTTATTCTAGACAATGGATGAAAATATGAGGAACTATGTAAACAACCAATGTCATGGGAGATGTGATGACTCCCCAAACTAGTTACCCATCCATATGGGAGTAAGAATCATGAACAATTTGATGATATAATCTACGTTCACTTAAGTTTTGAATATAATATTGAATCAATGGTAATGAAAAAAATACACTTAATGAATAATATATAAATTAGGCCTTTATGAAAAAAAAGGCCACTAACTTAAAATGGATCATTTGATCCCTTAATTGTGGAATAATGGATCAAATCCATTGAGAAGATATTCTTTATCCATAAATGATCCAAGAAATAGAATGTTATACTGATAATTATCTTATGAAGGTATAAGGTGATTAATGGTGGGAATTGATTGAGAATATGATGTAGTAGGAAGAGATCAAAGTGATGTGGTTGAAGGAATTCTAGAAAATGTTTTTGGAAAAATATTTTTTCTGCACTCCCTAGTTTCAAATGGTATGGGATTTCCATTCACTTGAGAAAAAATACGATGATTCCTTTGTATCATATGAGTAAAACATCTCAAAACATGCACAATAAACCATAAACTTCTTCATTACCCCTGAATTAAAAGTATACCACTTTATTGGTGGGTAAAAACTTAGTCTATGAAAATTCCTACCGATATGATACTTTTATAGCTATGAGGAAATTTTATCGTATTCCCTTAAACATGAAATTGATATTGGATAATATTAAGGATATCATGGGCATAAGAATTAGAATATGGTGTTTAATTATATGGGATATTTTTAGAAATATTATGGTGGAATGTAATATCAACAAACCACATGTTAATAGTGAGGAATGTGGAACCTTGTAAATTTCCTAAGGTGAATGAAGAAATTTATTAGGTGTAGAAAGGATGGAAACCTAGATATCGATTATTGATGGGAGAAAATGTCAAATTTAATGGAATATATGATTGATCTGGACTATGTTTAGCCTATTGTTCAATGTTTCATGTACAAGAAATAAGGAAACTATGAGAACCACTACCTAAAATCAATTGTATTCGATGATAATCCTTTCCAACAACCTCTAATGTAGCTAGGGAGAGATTATTCCATAACAAATATAGAGGTGGTTCCCTAAAATGATGTGATGATAGGTACTCTAGTATTTAATTGTTGAAAAGAATATATACTTTTCGATTATGGTTCTACACATTCCTTCATATTATGCAACTATTAAAAATATTCAAACACCACTATAAAGAATGAAAGTAGAGATGTAAATGAAAATATAAATTATTGCATCCCAAGTATATAACTCCTCCCATATCAAAAAATTTGGGATGAATATCCCAGATAACCTTGTGATACATATTTTAGTGGAATTTCATGTAATTTTTGGGATGGATTGTCTATCCTTATATAGAGCTGACATAAATTTTTATAAAAGGAAATCACTATATGTTATGCCATTCAACCCCCCCCCCCCTTGATTTTGTAAAAGTTTAAGTTGGAGGATGAATATTATTTAGTACCATAATCTCAAGCATGGATATTATTTCCCTATGAGAAAGATTATCAGGACCATACGATTGAGTCTATAGGAAAGATTATCCTTGAAGATGTGGCCACTATGCTGGAATATGCTAATGTGTTTCCCATAGAATTTCCTAGTCTACCTCCAATATGAGTGGTTGAATTTCCAAATGATATTAGATTAGAGGAATTTACATTATCCAATAATTTGTATAGAATTTATATTATGGAAGTTAAGGATCTGAAGAATAAAAATATGGAGAATCTAGATAATGGTTTCAAACTCCCAAGTTCTTCACCAAAGGGTACACTGGCCCTCTTCATAATGGATAAAGATGGTTCAATCTTCCATTACATTGATTATCATGGGGAAAAATACTGATAAAGAATTTGTATCCACTACCATGGATTGATGAATGTTTTTATTATCTATACGGATCCCAATAATTCTCCAAGGTGGATCTTAGGTTAGGGTATTATCAATTAAGGTTCAAGATGGATAATATTCCCAAGACAGTCTTCCATATATGGTATGAGCACTATGAGTTAATTGTAATTCAATTCAGAGATACTGAAACTCCAAAAATATTCATGGAATAAATAAATAGATACTTTATAGATTACCTTTTACAATTTCTAGTGGTATTTATAAAATAAATTATAATATTCTCTAAATGAAAGGATTAGCATGATGAGCATTTGGGAACTGTAAAAATTATTATAAAGATAATTTATTGTGTCAATTAGTGTTTTCATATTGAAGAGAATAAATCATTGGATGATATTTTGAACTAAATAGTTGATGATGATGTGGGGAAGAAAATAATTAGCATACATGATTCAATTCTGAATAATTCAATTTGGTTGGTGTCTCTATAAATGAAAAATTCTTGGGATGGAAGTATAAATATATAGAGGGATTATATCGAGTGTGGGATAAACCAAACAGGAGTATAAGGATAATATCTTCCCAGTTTATTATAGTAGTATATAATATTATATGTTATCATCATACTAGACTTTGGGTTATCCCAGAGACTAAAAATTCATTTTAAAATGAGAATATTGTAATCTTGGTGACTCTTGTGTGCTTTTTTCAGTGGTGTTTCCTAAAAGAAATATAAAAATAATAAATAGATAGATATATTTATATAGATATAGGGTGTTAACAATAGACTTATAACCATAAATATAAATAACTAGAAGTAAAAATAATAGATTAAAAATTTCATAATTAGACACATACACTAATTCAACCCCACCTCCCTATCAATCTATAACATATCTCCAACTGATCATATCAATAATTTTACTCAATTAAGTAAATAATGATTCATTTATTGATCAAATGATTTGGAAATACTTTACTATAACGATTCCAAATTGAAATCATTCGAAAATTATAGGGTTTTAGTGAAACCCTCCAATTTATGGTCCCAAACATTATAAGGATGAAATTTTATTTATGATTTTCATAGATGAGGGAGGTATGTTAAAAAAAACAAGTGGCGGATAAACTATTTTCATTTTCATTGTACATTTAACTTAATACACATATCCTTTATAAAGGAATTGATGTGCCCCAATGCATCACTTGTTGTGCATCTTTATATATCCTCCATTCATTCATCAAGAATTATTACAATCGGATATTATTAATCCTAAAAAATTTATACATTTTATAAATTATGATCTCACATATAATACATTGATGTTAGTGGCTTTACAAAAAATATCCCATGATTACTAATACATGATTTGAGGTGTACACTATTATGGAGTAACTTTATTCATTGGATAGATCCATTGAGTGATAATGTTTTCAACAACGATAGATCCCTCCAAGTAACAGGTATAATTTTTTATTATGTAGACACCCTCAGTGTATTTTTTTATGATTGTTGAGTTTTATTAAATTTTTTATTTTCCATTTACTAAAAACTCAAATGGATGAACATAGATAATGATAACTATATTAAAAATTTTGTGACACACCACAATTTAAAAATAATGCAAACATCACTAGTTTTGATGATTGAAACAAAATAAAACATAGCTATATCAAATTTATGTTATGGATGATTACATAAAATACTAATTGTCATTTTATTTTAAAATTATTTTTTATATTATTGATATAAAAATATCAATTACAAAGTTTGAAACTATAAAAATGACATGAAATTTTCACTAGTCGTGTCTAAATCATTACATAGGATATGCTTATATCATTGATTTTAATAATGACACTGAATAATTGGATCTCAAAAGATTACAAGACACTATGTTTGTGAATTAATATAGTCAAATAAGTGAATTAGTTTGATATAAATTATTTCTATTCTAATATATTTCCATTCAACATGATTTTATCATCAACTATATATGATAAAATATTTTATTGAGGGTTTCATAAAAAAATGTCATTAGTATTCTATGATATTTGGATATCATTGAATGAAATATGTTATCTCATTTGTATGAAGAATATGATATGGTAATATTTCTATATGTGATAGAGGATAAAATAAATGTCACTGGTTATTATTTCCAATAATTGGTATGACATATTACATGATATTGGTTGGAATATAAACAATGGAATGTTTCCTAAGGTGATTACTTGATATTTTAGTCTAGAGGTGGTTTTTCCATTACAATACTTTGGAATCATCGTCCATGATAGGGATAATGTTTATATCACTCTATAAAAAATAAATGTATCATAATGTTGTGTTTGAAAATATTAATTAGTGATATTAAAAAATCCATCTATATAAGAAAAAAAATAATTGGAAGAAGAAGGACTGATTTAGTATTAATTAATTTAAGATGCATTTTAAAGAACCATTATAGATGAAATAAGGAATGTTTGAGTGCATAAAAATAAAATGAATGTTATTATATGAAATATTTTCTAAATTGTAGTAATGTACCAATAAAAATTATACGTGTAAATAATCTGAGGAGAAAGGAAGAGAACAAATGATTAATGGAATTATAACTCTGAGTTAGGTGAACTGGATGGGGAATGCTTTGGAAGAATCATGGTTCACAATGAATGGATCTTGAGAAGGAAATGTCACTTGAATCATCAACGAGAGAAAAATCTCATATACATGGGGAAACAATATATAACTATAAAAATGACTAAAGGCCATGTTTTTTCACTTGGGGGTGATTAATATTTAATAATATGTATTACAATAGTAGAAAGGTGGAGATCATGATACATTGTTGGAGAATATTATCAACCTTTTTATTTGTGTATTAGCATGAGTACCAAAATTCTTATATTAGGGAATGAATGAATTGTAATGAAATAGATAACTATATTTAATTTAAAAAAGTAATCCCTTAATTGAAACAATTTTATAAAAGGCTTTAACCACAGATCAATAGTTAGATGAATTTAGAGTAATGGTGAAGGAGCGATATTGGAAGACTATACCAAGCACAATGGTATTGGATACAAAAATATAACGGATAGTAGTGCTATGAATTATTTTTTGATTATATAATCACATATTAATAATTTATGAAATGATTCACATAGGCTAGTGAAGCCTTATAATGAATCATTATTATAGGATCACATCCATGGTTATTCAAATAGGAAAACCAAATGAACAATATTTGTTATTAATGTGAATCTATAGTCATAAGTTTTCTATTATTTAAATATTATAGTTAGTGCCTTTATTTTCCCACTCATATCTTAGTAATTCAATAATCCAAGATCTATTTTTCACTAATCAGAATAATGCATATAATTTGAAGATAAAAAATTTATATTCCATATAATATACATGCACAAACCAGTATTCTTTATTTTTTTTATTCTTCATTCCTAGTTAATCTAGTGCCTTAACCCATAACTAGATTTATTGAGAAGATTTTGAAATTACCAGTTATTATCCAACAAGTATCTTCTTCACTTTATATTATTTTTTATTTCATAGTATATAAATACATCATGAACATTTCTATAATATTTTCAGATAGTAATGATTAAAATATTTATATATTGTTATTAAAATATTAAAATTAAGAAAAAATAAACAATAAATCATACTATAATTCAAAAACATTTAAAAATTATTTACATTGTTATTAACTATTGATATTTTCATTAAAACTACACATTATATTATTTTTAATAACATTTAATATAGATATACATTGACATACACAACAAATTTTTATTTTTTTCTAACGAGTTCATAAAAAAAGAATATATGGAGAAATGTAATATTTTGAGTATGAATCATAAAAATTAATTTCCACATTATCCTAATAGACAATAAAACATAATAAAGACTATGTATTAGGGATGTATAAGTGCCTCGGGTGTTTGTCAATACATCATATATTAGATTGAATCCCAAATCTAGTAATTCTTAATTAAATAATTACTATTTTTAATACATTCCAACCTTCAATTGAATATAATAAATTAAATCACTAACTGTGATGAGGATTTTTATAATAGATGTTTAATTTATACCATAACATGGTGTTTTAAAAATGAAATTATTTTAATGATTTTTTAATTAGGTTAATGTAAAGGCTAGAAACAAGATTATATAAGATTATGATAATTTATTTAAATCAAAAAAAGATATTTAAAGGATTTTATCTTATTTTTTTCCAATACAAAACACAATGGAATTGAGAGAAATGATATCAATATTTATATAAAAGTATCTTAAAATATTTCATAATGATTGGATAGACTATAAAAATTATTCATAATGCAAATATAATCAATTTGACTAGAATATTTGGGGTGTTTTATCATTAATGGATTGAATACAATGGGAATGAATTTGGTACATTCAACTATAGAAGGTGATCATGCTGATTAGATGGTTGGAGATTTTGAGAATGTTCAATATTATTACCTTCAATTCATAGTGGAAGACGGTGAGGGGGAAATGCCACAATCCATGATGTCCCTACCATTAGAGATGTAAATTCAGAAATAAATGATCTTCAAACCCATTAAATTTTTTTAAACTCTAGGGAATAATTAGAAGAATGAAAATTATATAATGTATAGAAATAGTTAAATCCATTGAATAATGTTTTATACTTCAGTAGTTACACTATCATAAAAAATATTGCAAATGAATTGTGGAAAAAAATTATGGAGTGTTCTGTTAGTAATGATCATTTCAGTAACACATACAATCAATTTTACAAGAATCACCATAACATTGATACGGGGGAGTAATGATGTTTTATATAAAATATTACTCCTCCATTTCATGTTCAACAATATCCTTGCTAGAATGGTTAGATTCAACAACGTATTAGGGAGTAGAAATAATCAATATCAACTCATTCTCATTAGTTGATTAAATAGATTCACAAAAATTTATGTATTGATAAAAATAATAATTTTAGAATTGATTACTTTATTAAATTATAAAATAAAAAATCTCAAGGATTAATAATTTTTTTTAGGAAATAAATCAATTATATAAAATCTAGTGTTTTAATATAGAAATTGGATAAGAAAAATAACATGGAGGATGAGGGTAAAACATTATTTCACCATTGTAATCAACCACTAGTGGTATGTTTCATAAGTACAAACTATAAGTGGAAATGTTGTTGTGGGATTAAAATAAAAAGATAGTATTAAATAATTAAAAAATTTATAAATGACAATATATATTTATAATATAATAATATTTATTTGAATAATGTAATGTATGATAAAAAATAAATTGTTAAAGGGAGAATACAAAATTTTTTCTAACACTTTCTAAGAAAGAATGGAAAAAAAATAAAGACCCAAAATTCCATCCCCAAAAGGGACATAGTGAAATAAAAATATATTGATTATAAATTTAAAAAATTGTTTCAAATTTTTTACCAGATTTACATTACTATGAAATTTAATCAATCCTTGGTTATTTTTTTGGTGGATTAATTATTTAAAGAAAATAATATAAAATAGGAAATTTTGTATGTTTTAATAGACTATTTTACTAATTTATAATTGTAGTGTAATAATTTAAATAAATATCCCTTAAAAAGAGAAATATTATGGAAGATTTAACCTCATCATAGAGTTTTCATGTTGGAATGAATAAAAAATTATTAATTATTTTTGGTAAATAATTCATCATTTTCCTCACACAATGGGAGTTTAATTGGATAATACCGATTAATGAAATTTAAATATTTAATTAAAATAGGAATATAAATCAATTACCTACCCCAAATGAGTCAATAATGATGTTTTTGATTGAATATTAAAGGTCATTATATATAATCATTTCATGAGTAATATGTGGATATATATATATATAAGTGCATTATATTCACTAAAATATATTATTATTAACATGAATAGATATAATTGGTGTACCCAAGGGGAATAACATACTCATTATGTGAGAAGAAAACAAGTTAAAAAAGTGTTTGAATCTTTCAGGCACTAATTATTCATAGAATAACATTAAATTTTTTATTCAGTTGATAATATTTTTAAGGAATATGATAAGGAATATTTTATTATAAATATGAATTAGGAACTATTATGTCATGATATTGTTATTCTCAATGAATAACATACTATAATGTTAAATCAAATAATAACAACAATTGTTTCAAAATAGTAGATGGGGATTTAGGAAAAGTAAGGAAAACATTGATGTAATAAGTTGAAGAAAAATCTAAATTAAAAATGAAAACAATTTCTTCTGATATTAATTATGTTTATATAGTGAATAATAACATTCATTGAATAATATCACCTAATACTAATAAGAATAATATGACAATCTATTATAACTTCACATGTCACGTAAGAAATGCTTGATTTATTATGTTACATATATAATGGGAATCATTCCATATTTTGGTATGTATAATATTTTTATGGAGCCTAATTTGAATAAATTCATAAACTGAAAATGATGATTGGATACTAACATGAATGAAATGTTTAAATATAAGGTTATTAAAATAATTTATAAATTATAATTATTCTCGCTTTTAAATTATTCATTAGTTATTCCAAGGCATGTGCTTATTAGGGAGGAATCAAACTAGTGAATTGTAATAATAGTGAATTCATTCCAAGAAGAAATATTATTATCCAGGGTGTGTATATAGATTATAGAATAACTAATACATCAAAAAAAGAAAACAATTTCATATTACCTTTTATTGATCAAATGAAAAGGAGATGGACATATCATGATTGTAACACCCAGTGATTTTGTGATTTTTTTTCTAATTAATTTATCCTTTTTAATATTTCTCATTTAATTTAATACTAATGAGAGTTTTTTATATGAAATCACTATATTTGGCTTCTATTATATGCCACAATGACGTTTCTCAATGAATTGCATTACAATAAAGACTAAGTCCTAGCGAGTAATAACATATTATAAAAATATGATTATTTAATATAATAAGATAAAATTGTGACATTACATTAGAGGTTACGAATAGAATTAACAATTTATGAAAATATACGTTTTACACAATATAATATCATTTAATTAGTAACCAATTAATTATAAATGAATATGAAAACTGATTGGATATAAAAGTAAATTTTAGTATGGTTAAAAAGTTGTTTTACCCAAATAAATTAAATTTTCATTTATGTCTTTAAATGCACAAAGTCGTGCATTTCTTTCTTATGGAAATAACTTGGAATATTGTACACGAAAGACTGACTTGGATTACAATGCATGCAACACTGAGTTTCTATGAAAAATCATATTTTATATAATTATTTAAATGATATAATTATAACAAATGGTTAAACATAGTTATATTAATAGTAATAACATAATTTCAAATATTTTTTATAATTTATTTATATAAAAAACATATAGTTAATGAATGCAATGATTTTTGGTAATTTCCTTTTATATTTAAAAATATCATTCTCCCAAATGAACAAATTTTAATAATAAAATTAAATTTAGACTCATTTAAAAATTTAATTTTATAAAATAAACTTTATTTTGAAATTTAGAATGTTGAAAATATCCTAGGGTAATTTTTTTGAATTTTTCTTAGAAACATTATTTTTAATGAATAGTGGAAAGTACTGCTTTTTAGTTAAAACCCCAATTTTTTAATTAATTATTAATGTTAAATGATATTATAAATTTTTTTAAGTTCAAATTATATAAATATTACATCTATTAATATAATTTAATTCATTGTAATCAATTTCATAATGAAATTGAATATAAAATCAAAACAAACATTTGACCATTTTTTACTTCAAAAACTTACAATTTTGTCCCATCTTTAATATTAGCATTAATATTAATTTTAAAAATTATATAAATTAAATTTTGAAAATTCAACATAATTCAATTTAATCTATTAAATATTTATATCCTAAAATGATTAACTTATGTTTTTTCAAAAATATTACTACAACTGGTCAAAATTAATAACAACAATTATTGGAAAATTAAACTTATTTAGGGACTCAACCTTAATGTTAGGGCCCCAAATGACATATACTCTAGTCCCAAACCCATTATCTATAAATATTTGTCCATAAAAATTCTATAATTTATTTAGGTTGGATTGGTATGGCTTCTGTTAGGTAAGAACATGTGTACACCTAAGTTATTTTTGAAAATTCCAAGTAAGTTCTTTTCCTTCCCTATTAAAGGACACCATCTCTTTATATTATTCATAACAATAAAACCTATTGATATTTCCAATAACATACCAATACACTTCATAGAAATTATCCCTTACTCATAGAATCCTTCCCTTGGTCAGAAGGCAATCCAAGGAATCCTTTTTCCACAAACCAAAAGGATTTACCCGATTCAGAGGTAACATCTTCTCTCAAGTCCTTTTTTTATTTTCCTTAGACACCCCCTATAATATAATTTTTATATTATTATATAACAAAAAAAATATAAAAAATATAACAGTATGTTGTTATGTTATGTTTGTTACCAACACTTACAGACACCTCCATCTAATGGGTAATGAACATGTTGATTCTTTGTAAGATAAACTACTACCTCAGGAAATGATGATTGTTTATTTTTCCTTTACCACCTATCATGTAGGAAATTATGGTGGAAAAAATATGTATATATTTTATATATAATATTTATTATGTATTTAATCTTATTTATTACTTTTTACATGACTTTCCTTTTTTACTATTCATTTGGTGTTAATATGATAATCTCATTTGAAGATGTGTGGACCACTGCCCACTCAAAGCGATGTGATTCATTCACACACCACATGGAATGTATTGTGGATGAGTTTAGTTAAATTATATAATCTATATTAAAGTATAATTATAATTTAATTATATTATATACATATAAAATTATATTTCATATTCTTTCTTTCTTTCAATATGACAATAAAAATAGAAAATATGTTCAAGTGTACGTACGACATATTATATCCATGAATAGTGTATTCCATTCCATACATATATATTCAATGGATTATTATAATAAAAATATACTTAATATTAATGATATTTATGTCATATTTTACATTCATTAAGTCATTATATAATTATAAGGACCAAAGATATAACAAATTAATACAGAAGTGAAAACAATGAAAATATTACATGGAGTGTAACCTTAACATGAAATTGATAACAAGAGGGTAATTAAAAGTCAAAAAAATACATATATGGTAGTATATATAATAATATTGTTCGTTAAAATATTTATAAGAAATTTATATTTATTATACAGGATTTTTGAAAAATTACAACGAGAGTCTAGACACAAGGTAAGGGGATTTCATCTCACTTTTTATTTCTGTGACATACATGCTTTATTCACCACCCATTATTTTTCAGTGGTGTTTATACTGACCCTGGATGTATTATATGATTCATATACAAAAATTTATGGGCATTTAAATATATATTCTATGATCCTTATTTTATGGGGTTATTATTTCAAAAGCTACCAACTCGGTAAAGCAGTTTTGTCTCAAGATGACTTCTTTGAGACACATGATTTTTAGGAACCTATGTTCATTAACATGGTGTTTATGATTACAATTCACATTTTATATAATAAATATGGATATTTTTATAATATTTTATGCTTCATGTAATTTTTTTTCATACATGGAGAGTGTGATCCAATGTTACAAATTTATATGTTTTTATTGAAACAATATCATCGATTTTCAAGATTCTTTATGTTCCTTTGATGAAATATTATTATCCATATCACAAGAACAATTATGAATTTTATCCTCCTATGTTTATTCATAATATTTTCATGTATTGATACCATTATTCCACCATATGGTATTTAATATAATTAAGAATGTGTTTTTAAGAAAGCGTGAATTTACCCTCTCTTCAGTCAGAAATCTTTGTTCATTCAAAAACACATTTTCTAAAAAGGGTTTCCAAAAATATTATACTAATATCACATGATAATTAAAAGTAATTTTTTTTCTTTCTTTTATCAACATTTTCAATTTAATATTGTTTCACTTTCTGAATGAGGCAATTTTATATCCTTTTTACCGTGCAAAAAGAATGTTCTTTTTACCTAAAATAACATTTAAGAAATTATCCATTATCCATCATTTTATTATTAATTTTCATGATTAAAGATAATATTTAGGAAATATTTTTAAAAATAAATTTTCAATGATATGGTTTTCAAATGGTTTTCAAGATTCTTTTTGTGTTTTAAAGAAAATTGGTTTCAAAAGGTTTTATGTATTGAAGAGAATTTTTCAAAGAAGAAATGATATTTACTTATAGAAATGTTTTCAAACATATCATTATAAGTTATTTTCCATCTTGGATAACATTATTTTATGTTACTAATAACCTTATAAGAAATTATCTAAAGGTTCCATTCATATTATTTCTTTAATGGTTTATATTTCGATGGAAGGATGCTCAAGACACCCATTCCACATCTGAGATTTTTTATGCTCTTCAACCCTGATTCCTTTCATGGGTTTTTGATTCAATATTAATAATATATTTTTGAATAGGTTATGATGTGATTAAATCTTAATTATACCCATTTAGTTTCGTGGGTTATGATTTTATGTTTATAAAACCTATAACTTTTTATGGGGCATGATACGATAAAAGTTTTCTGAATGATTTTATTTTGTGACATATGAGACTTATACCTCCCTCCAATGCATTGGGTAATGATACGTTGTGTATGAGATCAAATGGATCATGGATTTTACCCCTTAAATAAATGAAATAGGGTACATAGGTTATATACCATGACAAAAAAACAAGAATGTACACGGGTTGTATCCCAAGACTGAAGAGTAAGGTGTGCGATGGTGATAGAGTCTTGGGTGGTTCGAATAACATTGCTCAGGGTGGTAATCTCTATCAACTTCCACTTCTCTCGTAAGTAGTCCCACTCGATCTTAACATATTCAAGATCAGCTTGGGCTTGGTCAAGTGCAAAGCCCAAAGATGCAACCTCCTTTTTGAGCTCTAACAAATGGGCTTCGTATGGGGCACATTTACTGGATGAGGCCATCGCTTCCTTTGTCTGAGTAAATTGGATTTGTTAAAACCCTATATTTATACTAATCGTTTGATCACTATTCAATGGCTATATTAGCAACGGTCATAATTATTAACATTATTTTAAAATCCAAAAACATAAAACCAAATAATTTGACATTTTATATAAAAATTTTACATAAAGAGACATTTAATTAGATCAAGAGGGATTTCCATTAATGAAAGTTTGGGTCGTTACATTTATCATCCCTCATCGATCCTCATCAACACCAAAAGATCCCATCATCACAAACATCTGGTTTATCTCATTCGGTTCTATTTGAGCGGTATTTAGTGAGGCAGTTTTCCCCTTTATTCAAGAGAGGATATTATGAGGGTTTTTCCTTGTAATAAGTGAGGGAGTGTGTACCTACTTTACCTATAGTGATCCTTCTATTTTCCTGTGGTTTTTTACCCCTTTCATTTTGGGGATTTTTCCACGTTACATCTGGTGTCCATTTTATTTTTGCATTTTCCACTTTATTTTTATCTCATAATTATCATTGCACTGGTGGGCCAATAATTTATGGTCCCAACATGAAGAACCCTAGCCAAGGATTCCACTGCACAAAGAAGAGAGATCTGCGGCTAAAGCTACAGCTCCCCATTGTGTCCCCTCCACTAGAATCATAGAGATTTAGAAATCAGTTTTTACTTAAAACTAGCATCTAAAGACACTTTTCACATCAGTTTTTTGGTAAAACTGATGTGTAAAATTGTATTTTTTTCAAAAAAATACACAGAATTTTTATGGTAAACTAACATGAAAGGTTTTTTTTTTAAAATTTTTACACAACAATTTTATTATAAAACCAACATGTAAAAGGTTGAAGTTTTTTTATTTTTTCTTTATATGTCAGTTAAAAAAGAAAACCAACATAGAAAGTTACTTTGAATGCTAGTTTTTTTAAAAAAAATGACGTTAAAAGATTTCTTAAATTAGTTTTTTATTTCAAGTTTTAACGCCATTTTTTTAAATCAAAATAAAAACTATTATTTTTAACATCTCCTACATCAACATTAGTTAAAAACTGACTTTAAAAATTTAAAAAAATGATATTAAAATATTATTTTCCACTAGTGTATGAATCCACTATTTCCCAAATATGGTCTAAACTTGAAATTTTTTATATGACAAAGACCTTAGTAGGTCAGCTACATAAGAATATTCAATTGTATAATTTTAATATGAATCCTAGAACTACATTCAAGACCCATATTGATGATTTTAACAAAATCATTCTTGATTTGTCTAATGTAGAAGTTAATTTCGATGAAGAGGGTTTGGATATCATATTGTTGACTTCTTTAGATGGTTCTTATAATTCAGTTAAAGATTCAATGATGTACATTCAAGATTTATTAACCTTATAAGAAGATAAATCTTTCTTGTTGTCTAAGGAAATCCAAAATAATAATCCTAATTCCATTAAATAGGAGTCTGAGAGTGCTTAACGTAAGGGGTAGGCATGATCCGAGAGGGAAGGGTAGAGGTAAGAGAAATTCTATGAGCCAATTAGGGTCTAGGGGTAAGCATATTAGATGTTTTAATTGTAAATAGCCTTGCCAAATTAGAAATAATTTTCCCTAAAGGAATGATTCCAATAATAACACCAATAATAATGACCATTTGTTGTTAGTTAAACATGATTTTGATACTGTTGATATTTTGAATATTTTTTCTAATTCTATGAGTACTAAAAGGGTCCTAAACTCAGGTTATTACTTTCATATGTGTCCTAAATATGAGTAATTCACTAATCTAAGAGATATTGAGAGCGGTGAGGTCTATCTAGAAAATAACAAAAGTTTTCGAATCATGGGTAGAGGTAATGTATCTCTGGAACTATATCATGGGTCGGTGAAATCTTTAGAGGAGATTAGGTGGGTGCTTGAATTAAAGAGAAACCTTATTCCCCTAGGTGCATTATACCAAAAGGGGTATAATTTTAGGTCTTATTCTAGGAGTCTTAGTACATCAAAGGGATTTTTCACTATTATGAAAGGAACTCTCATTAATGGTATATATGTCTTAGATAGTAGGACACACATGAAATAACTTAATATCACTCTTGCTCCAATAGTGGATATAAAAATGTTATAGCATGGGTGTTTAGGACATGTCAGTGTCAAAGGAAATAATTAACTTAGTAAGAAAGGGATTTTGAATGATATAACCTAGGATATTATTCCCTTTTGTGAAGATTGTGTCTTTTGTAAGTTCAAACATGTCAATTTTAAGAGGTCTATATATAGAGCTAAGGCCCCTAGAATATGTGAATTCTAATTTATTGGGTCCCTCTAGGACTACTTTCCATAGTGGGGGCACTACTTTGTGATCTTTATAGATGACCATTCATGGTAAGTATGGATTTATATACTGAAACATAAATTTGAAACCTTTGAAACCTTCAAGTTTTGGAAGTATTGTGTGGAAAGTGAATCTAGATATAAGTTGAAGACCCTTAAGATGAATAATGGGCTTGAATATTTATCTAATGACCTCATAGACTATAGTAATTATGAAGGAATACTTGTATATAGAACTATTTTGGACACTCCACAATATAATGGACTAGTAGAGAGGATTAATAGGACTATTCTAGAAAGAGTGAGAAGCATGCTCTCATATTCTAGTCTTGATAATTTTTTCTAGGAAAAATCTACCGCTACTTATATCTATATGATCAATAGATTCCCCTATAGTTACTGACTTTAAAACCCCTGAAGAGATGTGGAATGGTTCACCCCATATTCTATGACATATTAGAGTTTTTAGTTTTATTGCTTATGCTGATATCCAAACTAATAAGCTTGAACCCTTTAGTATGTTTTTTGTAATACCCACATGGTGTCAACGGTTATAGGCTTTGGGTAGATGAGTCTAGTTTTCATAAGTTTATTTTAATTCATGATATTGTACTTCATGTGGCTTATACTCTCAAATATAAGTCCTCTGATCCAATCTAAGTTGATCCATTTGAACCTATAGGTGTGGAGGTTAGAATTAAACCTAAATTGTATCCTAAAATCAATATTTCCTCCACCAATCCAGTCCAACTGACTCACATTGAACCAAAAACTGTTAGTATGTAATAATTGGACCCCACTGACAGTATAGACACCCACTACTTCTATTTAGATGATCAATATATGCCCCTCTAGTGCCATTGACTTTAAAACCCTTGAAGAGATGTGGAATGGTTCACCCCATAGTCTAGAACATCTTAGATTTTTTAGTTATACTACTTATGAATATATCCAAACTAATAAGATTGAACCCTGGGTTATTTAGTATGTTTTTTTGGAATACCCACATGGTGTTAAAGGTTATAGTATTTGGATAGATAAGTCTGGTTTTCATAAGTGTATTTTCAGTCATGGTATTGTCATTCATGAAGCTTATACTCCCAAATAGAAGTCCTTGTATCTTGTCCAAGAGGGTCCATCTAAAGATATAGGTGTTGAGGTTATAATTGAATCTAAATTGTAGCCTAAACTTGAGGTTACCTCCACCAATATACCCCAGTCGACTCACATTGAACCAAAAACTATTATTATGTAACAATTGGGCCCCACTGACAGCACAAACACCCCGCCTTAACATGGTCATTGGGTCATGGCCTGCCAGGTACCACCAGTTTCCCAACAGACATGGGGTCCCCTACCTGGGGCCCACCCACATACCCAAGTGGATCATCTGACTAATGAAAATCCCCATAGGCCAACACATGTTCTTTTTAGTATGCTTTGTCCTTACTCGCACACACCTTGTGTTTCCATAAGTTCACCCATCCTGATCACTACTCTGGGCCAAGAATGCTTAACTATGAAGTTCTAATCAGGTAGGCTCCTAAAAATAAAGGTGCAACTTATTGACATAAGTCAAATAATTTAGTCATTTAACCCTTTATCATTATGGAGTGTTACATTCACCTCCCCCCCCCCTCATAGCACAACGTCCTCTTTGTGGACCCTATATATCAACCTTGGTAGTGTCATCACACTTAAGGTTGGGTTCCTGCTCTGATACTGATGTTTTTTTGGAATACCCACATAGTGTTAAAGGTTATAGTATTTGGGCAGATAAGTTTGGTTTTTATAGGTGTATTTTCAGTCATGATATTTTCCTTCATGAGGCTTATAATCCCAAATAGAAGTCCTCTAATCCTGTCCAAGTAGGTCTGTATGAACCTATAAGTGTTGAGGTTAGAATTGAACCTAAATTGTAGCCTAAAATTGAGGTTACCTCCACCAATCCACCCCAGCCTCACATTGAACCAAAAACTATTAGTATGTAACAACTGGGCCCCAATGATAGCACAAACACCCCGCCTTAACATGGTCATTGGGTCCTCACCCACCAGGTACCACCAGTTTCCCCACAGACATGTGGTCCCCTACCTGGGGTCCACCCACATGCCCGAATGGATCGTCTAACGAATGAAAATCCCCACCGGCAACACGTGTTCTTTTCAGTGTGCTTTTTCCTCACTCACACACACCATGGAAAACTTCCCAGAAGTTCACCCATCCTGATCACTACTCTGGGCCAAGCATGCCTAACTATGAAATTCTAATCAGGTAGGCTTCCAAAAATAAAGGTGAAACTTATTGACATAATTCAAATAATTTAGTCATTTAACCCTTTATCATTATGGAATGTTACATTCACCACCCTCCCCCATAGCACAACATCCTCTTGGTAGACCCTATATCTCAAACCTGGAAGTGTCATCGCACTTAAGGCTGGGTTCCTGCTTTGATACCAATGTAACAACTGGGCCCCACTGATAGCATAGACACCCCAACTTAACATGATTGTTAAGTCTTGGCCTACCAGGTACCACTAGTTTCCCCATAGACACATGGTCTCCAACTTGGGGCCCACCCATGTGCCCAAACGGATCATTTGACTAATGATAGTCCCCATAGGCCAACACACGTTCTTTCTAGTGTTTCTTTTCCTCACCCGCACACACCTTGGGAAACTTCCCATAAGGTCTCCCATCCTGATCACTACTCTAGATCAGGCATGCTTAACTATAGAGTTCTAATCAGGTTGGCTTTTAAAAATAAAGGTGAACCTTGTTGACATGAGTCAAATAATTTAGTCATTTAATCCTTTATCATTCTAGGGTGTTATAGTTAGTGAATCTAAATATGAGTCTGAGGTTGAGAGAGATGGTAACATAAGGGACTATCAGTTGACATGTGATAGGAATAGAAGAACCATTGACCTCCAGTCCATTTTAGTCATGCTGATGTAACTACCTTTACCTTTAACATAAGATTTTATATAGGCAGTGATGAACCCCATAGCTTTAAGAAAGCTGTTAAATCTGATAAATCAAGTTATTTTTTTGTTTCCATGAGAGATGAAATGGAATCTCTCCTTAAAAATAAAACATGGATAATGGTTAATAAACTTGAAAGGGAGAAAATCATAGGTTGTAAGTGTATATTTAAGTAGAAAGAAGACAACACTAGAGAAAATAAAATAAAATTCAAATCATGACTTATTGCAAAAGGGTTCCTCCAATGAGAATGAATAAATTACAGTGATATTTTTCATCTATTATTAAACACTCCTCCATCATATTTTTGTTAGATTTTGCTGCCCAAAATGGCTTTCATATAGAGAAATTGGATGTTAAGACTGCCCCTTACATGGTAAATTGGATGAATATATTTATATGAAACCACTTGATGGTTTCTCAAAGGAATTAAAATATAACCATTTATTCATTTTAAGAAAATCTTTGTATGGTCTTAAGAAATCTTCTAGGAAATGGTACAAGGAATTTTATTCTTTTGTACTTCAAAACAATTTTCTAGAAGTAAATATGATGTATGTGTTTATTTTAAAACATTCAAGCATTTTCTTATCCATTTAATTTTACAAGTTGATGATATTATAGATATATGAAAAGATATTAGGTTAATAAATAAAATGAAAATATAATTGAGTAATGCCTTTGAAATGAAAGATTTAGGGAATGAAAAACAAATCCTTAGTATAGAAATTACTAGAGAAATAAATGTTAGGATGTTGTACCTATTTCAATTTTCTTTTTTCAAAAATTGTTAAAGAGGTATATGCTGGATAATTGAAACTTTTTTATGTTCTTCTAGGTAATCATTTCAAATTATCCTTATCTTAGTCCCCTAATAGTGATTCTAGTATTGCTTTAATGAATAAAATACATTATGATAACATAGTAGGTGGCCTCATGTATGCTATAATATACTCTATGCAACATCCCAACAAGAATCACTGGGTCTGAGCTGGAATATCACATGACCTCAGGTGCGCCTCCCCGTACACCAGAGTTTTCCAACTAGAAATGAGGGTCTAAAGTTGAATCGTGGGGAAACTATACCCTGAATCAAAGTACGAAATAACAAATAAATAACTAAACATATAATCATAATACAATCAGCGTAATAATAAAACAAAAACACACCAACTATATGAATGAATGTGGAAATAATA
This sequence comes from Viscum album, assembly GCA_963277665.1. Classification (NCBI taxonomy): domain Eukaryota; kingdom Viridiplantae; phylum Streptophyta; class Magnoliopsida; order Santalales; family Viscaceae; genus Viscum; species Viscum album. Next base: position 1,409,339,126 of record OY728130.1, read on the forward strand.
GACTTAATAGTCCTAATTAGAAACAAGACATTGATTTCCCTCTAATCCAATCACGTACATGATATAAAAGAATATAAGTACCTGAGGCTCTATAACTACAAGCCTCACCACATCCCTATCTCTAGACTCATAGGGAGAAATCCCACTATACAATCAAACTCGGGCCTCATCCCAATTTGTACCTACAATAAGTAAGGGTTGTTCAGGAAACTAAGTGGCATAGCTACCCGAGCAGGGTATGAGTACAACTCAATTGGACACCACCAACGCGGTCCATTACCCAACTAATAAAATAAAATGTACATGTATATGATAATCTCATTAGAATTTAATAGGAAAAAATAACTATGAAAATTACTATATAATCACCAATGTACAAACAAACAACAACAACCATATACTGAGTAGTTATGCGCTTACCAAGCCACTGCAAACATCAAGTTGTACCTACTTTGGCTTCATTCTAGAACACAGTCATAACAGATTTCAGAAGTGGTTAAGTTCTAGTCACAATTCTAGTCCACCAAGTATTGAGACAACATGTCACTCGACATCCCCAAGGAATCGAGGTGGAATAACTCACGGAAGTCTCAAGGCACTAAGTATGATCATTCCATAAGGTCATCATATCTCGGCTCCTCTATGGGTCAAGTTACATGTTCACTATGTCCCAACACCCCCTCATGTTAGTACTCAAGGTCTTTGTACCCTGAAATCGTGTCCTGGGTCAGGTCACCATAGACTATCATGCCCCACTGTCACCTCTCAGGTCAAGCCACATGGCAATCACGCCCCTACCCTATGTTCAGGTCTTCCATCATCATCGATGCAAGTTATGGGCACTCCCTCTCAAAAGAGTGATTATAACACGATGATCCACCAGTCATTGGTATCAGAACAATACCACCAAAGGTAATATGATATATCACACAATAGGGCAGAGCATATATATATAAAAAACATAGCATATCATTATGATTCATAACAACTACAAGTAAAAACATGTGATCAACAAGTTAAACATGGTCTATTAGGCTATCTAAGAGCACTCATGGCATTAGTCATTATATATGTCATATATATACATTTATACAGGGGGAAATATCCATACATAGTAAGGTATAATCTAAAAAGCCTAAGTATTAACAACCACAAACACACACACACACACAAGTGATCAACATTGACATGGGTCTCACGGGCTACTCACGCACACACATTTGATCAAGTATCAAATAAGGTATTTCAGGATCTAGGTATCATGTTTCACAACTACACACCCAAGGTATCTATATAATTAAGGGCATCCATTTATGATCAAGCTTCAACCATCGGTGGTCGGTATCAATCCAGTATACAAGGGCTTATTGTGGCCCTTTGGACTTTGTCCATTCACATCAGGCATAGTTCCTTTAATTAATTAAGATTTAAGGATAAGGTATTTTCAACCGGTTCAACCTATAAATAAGTGGAAAAATCATTAGAAAAATGAGATTAATTTTAAATAATCACATTTAATATTAAAGATAAGATAATATTTTAAAAAAATAGCTTCTTTTAATTCTACTTAGCCCTTATCCTACCATCCCTTAAAATAATTCTCCAAATGTGGATCTTGGAACTCTGTGTTAGCATCTAAGGGCTTGTCAATATTAAAGACTACAAACTCCAACTCCCTCTTAATTCTCTTACTTACTTTCTCTTTTTTACTCATATGAAATCCTTCCACTGCTTGTGTAATCTCTTTAACCTGATAGGATTCTAATAGTGAAAATGTTTCTAGAATTTGTGAGTACATCACTATTAACATAGATAATTAAAATAAAAGAGAAAAATCACTCAGATGAATATGTTTCCTTGGAAATGGTGCCAATTTTTTATAGTCTTTCATTTAAACAATCAAATATACATTTATATTTTCTCTAGATATAGAATAACGACTAACCTTAAAGTCGGTCTCAAAGAAGTAGTGTGTTTATCCTTATGATACTTCAAAAATATTTTTGAATTTTTATTTATTTTTCAAACAGAAAAATAGAAAGGAACAATAAAAACAAAGTTGAGGAGTGAAAAGGTGGTGATAAATAAGTGAAAATGAAAACAACATAAACAAATAAAGAAAACAGAAACAACAGAAAAGAAGAAAATTTGGTGAGAAAGAAACCAATTCTAGGATATTTGACCCTATACTTCATATAACTGATATAAAGGTTTATACTGAAAACACTCAACCTCACTGAAATGACTAGATTAATCTCCCTCTCTAAGATTTTAATCCAATGGAAGGATGACTCTTTCATCTCAATGATTTCAAGATTCATTCATTGGAAAAAAGTTTTATGAAATAATAATTAGAATCAATCCCACTGAATGATTCTAACATTTTAAAAATAAAATCATGAAGCGCAACAATTTGAGAAACAATGATGTGAAGAAGAAAGTGACAATCGAAAACATATTTGATCTCTATACAGCTTATATGATGATACTCAACTTCAAACCCTTTTATTCAGATTCAAAAAATCAATTCAAGATATTCTATCTCTATATAGCTTAGATGGAGATACTCAACTTTAAACCCCTTTATTCAGATTCGCAAAATCAAATAAAATTTTGGCAGTAAGAATTGATAATTGTACTTCCAATTTTTTCGATTTTATGCTGCATCAAGAATACAATAATTCCACAAAAACACAACATGAATTGAGGTTCATTGAATCACCCATAAACCAAATCACATATCACAGCTGAAATCTCAATCACTTCTTGTAAATCTCAATGAAGCTTAGATTATACTGTGGCATTCGGTAAAGCACCATGTGTGTGCCCAGAATCAACATAACGACCATGAAATCAGATAACATGATCTCACACTTCCTTGATTTCGAATAGAAAATATGAAAATGGAGAAATCAAATATAAAATATAAATTATTCTTCACTAGCGGGTGGTCATCCTCAACTGATGAGTTTGGTGCGAAGGTCTTCATTCGGAGGACCATATTCAACTCCATTTCATCATTGTCTCCTTCAAAATTGGTCAGCAATGTGTGGTTTCTTCATTTCAGGCTTCAACATCGGTCAGTGAATCTGAAGCTTCATCATCATGCTTCGTATATTAATGTCGCTGGACAGAATCACAGTGGTGGATTTGAGTACCAGACGGTAGGACTCTTTTTCTTCAACAACTTTGATTCCATTAACTTGGACTTCCATAGCTTCAGATTTGTCACCATCAAGCTTATAAATTGACACTACCCTGCTCATATTCAGCATCATCATCAAAAAATTGGGGTCGTAGTTCAAGATTAAGCTTAGAAATTAACTTCATTAGATTTGTTGGGATTCAACAAACTGCAACGAAGCTTCACCAACATGCATCAGCCCATCGTTCTCATGCTAGGATCCATATAGTTTATCCTCAGAATCCCTATAGCTATGTTCAATAAGCTCTAATGAGATTCACATCCATCATCTCAGTTTCTTTTGTTCATGTTACTTCGAATTGAAATTGGGAAAAGCATGAAAAATGGATGCAAGTGGTTATCTTCATACAGGTATGTGGGGGGGCACTCCCAATATGGGGTGGAGTTTTCAGCAAAGGAAGTAATTTTATATCGACAACAGCTTCCTTGGTATCCAACCCAGTCGAAACAATGAATGTGAAACATTTGGCTACGGGAGAGGTCTCCTTTGGTGGGCAGTCAAGGCAGATAGCAGCCGACATCAAGGAAGAACTTTATCAAGGGTAGATGAGCTACCCACCAACAATCGAAGATAGATGGTTTTGGTTCCTCTTTAAAATAGGATTAAATCCCAAGATATGTATTCGTGTCTATATTTGTATGATTCTCCAGCAAGTTTGAGCTCGAGGAATAAAAGCGACGACCCCCTGTTTCTCCTGTGGATGTAGGAAAATCTGTCGAACCACGTTTAATTCGAGTGTTCTTCCATTTTATCCATTTTTTTGTGATTTTCGGTGCCATGCACCTCTGTTATGCCCTTACAAGTGGTATCAAAGGGAGATAAATTGATCAGAGTCGAAACGGAGAACTGGAAAAAGGATTTTCTGGTGACCGTCAAATTGAAAGTGGTTGGAAAAAAGTTTCGAGTCCAAATCTGTGAAGAGGATAACGAGATGATTCCAACGGTGAAAGCAGTGTTGAAAATGGAGTTGAAACAGAGGAGATAATCTCGGTCAATATTTGGTCAAAACCATGGGTGAACGGTAACTCTATAAAGAGAAATCGGTACTGTTCACACCACCGGTGAAATTTTCAGTGATATTTTGTTGGCTGCTCCAGCATCCCACGTCATCACCATTTTAGAAGATGATCTGGACCATTGAATTTGTTTTGGTGATATCTTGTCCAATCACACTCCTTTTTTTGTGATACAGGGGTCAATTCCCACTTTCAATTATTCCAGATGCATCTATATGGTTAGTTTTTCAAAATTCACACTCCATAAGGTGGTTTTAGAATGGTGTGACATCGACGGTGGTGATCGCGTTTTGTGACAACGGTGATGGCTGTTGGCGGAGCACTTCCAAAATTTGAGATTGAGAAGTTCGATGGTCGGAACAATTTCTGCTTGTGGAAAATCATAGTGAAAGATATTTTGGTGCAGTAAGGCATGATTAGACCATTGATCAGCAAAAATACCGAGACAGCTAGTAAAGATTATTGGGAAGAGCTCGAGATGCAGGTCATCATCATAATTCAACTATGTCTAACGAATGAGGTAAAATACTCGGTGTTGGACGAGACCTCACCGAAATAGATTTGAAATAATTTAGAGCAGTGATATATGGAGAAGTTTCTCACCAACAAATTATTTCCAAAGAAGAAATTGTACCAATTGCGCATGGATGAGGGAAAAACTTGTTGGATCACACCAAAGAATTCAGCAAAATCCTGATGTAATTATTGGGGCTCGGTGTGAAGGTTAGAGAGGAAGACAAAGAAATTTGGATTTTATCATCTCTACCAAGCTCATTTGATGGGCTTGTGATTGCATTTCTCATGGGCAAGAAAATATTGAAGTTGGACGAGGTGATGGCGTCGTTTCAAGATTCAGAGGCATTCTGAAGACCTGAGATGCATTTAGGCGAGCAAATCATGGTGATGCAAGATGATCAATGTGGGAGGAGATGATATCAAAAGTCATGAGGTAAAGAATAGATACCAAAATCGAGGGGACATGATGCTACCTAAATCACATGTTTTGGTTTGAGAAAAAGTTTCACTATAAAAGTGACTGTGGAGTGCGCTAACAATATGTTACTGGGAAAGAGAAAGATGAATAGGAGGTTGCGAACATCATAGAATTATCGGCAGATGATGAAATGTGCATGAAAATTGGAAGATCACACTCAGATGGAAGAGTTAAACGGGGAGAAGTGTAGTGTCATTACTACAAAATATATGAGCACATGAAGCGGGAATGTCGCATTTTAAAAAATAAGAACGAGCATGCTAAAAATCCAAAGGAAGCCAGATGGGTTTTGGATTCAGGGAGCTCGGTACACATATGTATGACCAAAGGTGTGTTTCATACTTTTCAGCAGGTGTGAGATTTGGTGAGACTTGGTGATGGGTCAACATGCGAGGTTCGAGGAGTTGGGATGGTGAAATGGAAGACACCCTATGGAGGAGTACGTAAATTAGCTGATGTGAAATTTGTTCTAAGGATGAGACAAAACTTGGTATCATTAAGTAGGCTCGATGCGAAAGGGTTCAAGATTTCCATAGTAGGTGGAGTGTTGGAAGTCTCATGCAGGGATGCGGCGATGCTTACTGGGAAGGAGTTTCAAGGGTTGTATCATTTGATGGGGACTGTAGTCAATCTGAGATCGATTGAAGATAGTGGAAGTGCTACGTCATTGGGCGTGAAGAAACGTGTTCGATTTGCTGATGAAGTTTTCAACACCTGCAAGGAGACTGTAGGTCAAGATTCTACCCCAAATTAGTTGTAAGGGGTAGATTTGTGGGGTAACTCCCAATATGGGGTGTATTTTTTAGTGGATGAAGTCACTATATGTCAGAAATAGCTTCCTTGGTTGGCATCCAACCCAGCCGACACAATGGATGCACAACAGTTGGTTGTGGGAGAGGTCTCCTTTGGTGGGCAGTCAAGTCATATAGAAAGCGGTGGCAAGGAAGAACTTTATTAATGGTATATGAGCTACCCACCAACAACCAAAGATATCTGGTTTTGGTTCCTCTTTAAAACGGGATTGAATCCCATGATATGTAATGGGTGTGTTGTGAGAATCTGTTGAGTTTTATCTAGAGATAAGAAATAAATAAAGGCCCCCTTTTCCCATGGACGTGGGTCATCCGACTGAATCATGTTAAATCTGCGTTTTTCTCCATTTTTGTGTGTTTGTGTTGCCATGTACCTTCACTACGCCTTTACAGTATGTGAACAAATTTATTCAATCACCTAAATTTGAGGACGTGTTGCCTCATGAAAAATGGCTATGTAGCCATTTGACGACGTGGGTGCTTCCTTAATTCTCCTATATGGGTGGCATGTTGCTACTACAAACAGAACAAATGAAAAAAATAGATTAAAAATAAGCATGTGTGCGGTATCTCCATGTGTCCAAGGTGTACCCTCTACAACCAACATAGGGAAGATTTCGAGCACTTATTCCTTAGTTGTGCTACAACCACATCGCTATGGAAGGCCGTTTATGATCTCTTTGAAATTCTGATGCTGAGAGTAAATTCTCTGGATATGCTCTCTCAGTGTGTCATTGAAGCGGTGCTCTCTCACCAAATCAGGTCTCTCTTTCATGTTGTGATTGTTGAAATGCTTCATGTCATATGGTTCAGGCATAACAATTCTTTACACAAGAACGGTGCCTTCAGTGCTTGGTCTGTTATTGAAAGGGTTATTGTCTTAATTAAGAAGGATAACTTGTTTCAAAATCTTAATTGTGATAAAAGTGTCTATGACTTTTCTATTTTGAGAAGATTGGGGATTTCTAGAAAATAAAATCCCCCAACTAGGACTTTTGAGGTTTTATGGAAACCACCCATGCATAATTGGAAAAAATTCAACACAGGTGGGGCGTCAAAAGGGAATTCGGGCCCTGTGGGTTGCGGTGCTGTTTTTCGTGATCATGTTGAGAAGATCTTGGGATGTTTATATGGATCATGTGTCATGGCCTCTTCTCTAAAACCAAAAATTCAAGGTGTCATCATGACAGTCTCTTTTGCTTGTTTTAAGTGATGGAACAACTTGTGGATTGAATTTGATTCATCGGTCATCGTCCAAGCCGTCAAAAAGGGTACGATTCACTTATCATGAAGACTCATTAAAAAATGGTTTGAGTGTATGGAATTTATGATGAGAAAAAAATTTATTATCACTCATAACTACTGGGAAGAAAATCATTTGGTAGATGGTCTTTCCAACAAAGGGATTGATATGGTTCTCACCTGACTTGAAGAGCTCTCTTGGGACTTAGTTCCATTTCATGTAAGAGATTGTAACTATATTCCTACCTTCAAACTCTTCTAACTTGTTTTTATTATATTTAATGCCTTGACCATTTTGGCCAAGGGACCTCTTCAATATATATATATATATATATATTCAAATTCCCAATATAATTAATTTTAAAAGTACAAAATAAAATTTAATTAATTCTAGTTACATTAAATAAATGAATAATAAGGTGAAACGATGATAAAATTTAATAAAGAATTAAATTATCAATTAAAGTTACTAATTATTAAATCATTAAAGCCATTAAATTATAGATTAAATTAAACTTCAATTAACTTATTTAATTAAAAACAAAAAGAAGAAGTGAAAAATTAAATAAACACAACACTAAATTAAATAATAACAATTAAAATTAATATCTTAAAAAGAAACTTCAATATGTAATAAAAAACTCACTGGTGGATAAATATTATAATTTAATCATAAAAACATCACTTAAATAAAAAATAACATCAAACACAAATAATATTACATAAAATTTAAATAAAATAAAACATGATAAATTTAAAACAAACAAAATACAGTTAAAATTTTCAAAATGAAAATAAATAAATACAAAGAATCATGAGATAATATTAACTAAGAACCTATAACTTAATTAAATAAGTAAACACATATGAAAATTAATTTCAAAATAAAATATAAATATAAGAAGCATAAATTCAAAGAATGAAAATAATAAACTTTTAGACAATAATTTAATAAATTTAATATTTAAACAACCAATTGAGGATAACTTAGTAATTAACCAATAATAGACATAAATAATCATTAAATACATAGATTATACATCAAAAGAGATGTGAAAAACACATGAATAAAAGCCACATCAATGGCTGACATCAAACCAGTGCACAAGGGTCTGCCATGGCACTTGGATCTTTTTCCATTTACATTAGGCATGGCTATTTTAATTAATTAATATTTAAGGATCGTTAATGAATTAAGAATTACTTGTTATTCATAATAAATTATGAATTTAAGGGGTAATTCACCCAAAGTGGTGAACCTCGTACCATATGCCAATAAATATGCATAATATCATAGGGTAGAGTACACGGGACCACCTACCTCAAATGAAATCAACTCCTAAACCAAGCAAAGTCTAACATATTTTTTTGAGTCATCCAAGTCTATTCAAACTTACTGGATATCACCACCTAGTTTAAACCACAACCAACCACCCATGGATGGCTCATAACATGCTTTCAATGTCATTCTAGGAAAAATCCCTATCATGCAGTAATGGAACAAAGACCAATTTAATATTATTAAACTGAAACTTTAGAAGAAACCAACCAAACTACATACCTTGTCCATGATGTCATTAAACAAAGTTCGAGCCACTCTCAGTGCACTCCTGATTCTAAGATGAACAAAATACCCAAAATCAATTCCATGTAATGATGGTTGATTCACTCAAATTAACCAAAACCCATATAAGATATCATCAAGGGAAATACCTTCAATGAAACACCTATCAACTGAACACATTCATTATCATGGAACATCCTCTAGCCATGCTGATCTAAAGCTCCATCGTTCTCAGAAAATTTTATCAAGATCTAATGGAATTTTCATCAAATTCTTTAATTGGGATCTATCAAATGATCAATCAGTGATCAAGATCATAATAGATAAGAGAATCTGAAGAGGATTGGTACATTAAAGGATCATAAAAGGAAACAACTTACCAAGGGGATCACCCATGATGAATGAAACAACGATCTACCACTACATGAAGAATAATGAGGCCATGATCAAAGAAGAATGAAGGATATCACTCGGATTTGCCATCAATTAGAGTCAAGATCCACCCCAGATCATAGAGAGCTCTTTGAGGGAGAAAGAGGATAGGACACGGCTGAATTTATTCTAGAAATTCAAGCAAAGAGATATATAATCAAGGGGGATTCGGTAGATAAAATGACAAAATGTCCCTTCATTGAGGGTTTTTCAGCACACACCACTAGTGATTCAATGGCCCACCGGCCACCCGATGTAGGCTCATTGGCTGGTTGGTGGGACCTACTGGGCAGAAGGCCCATTTTCTACCTTAGTGACTAGCGAGTGAAGGCTCACCAGTTGGTCGGTGAGTCCTGCTAAATAGTAGGGGCTTCTGCCCAGCCCACCGACTAGATGGTGTTGGCTATCAGCTAGTTGGTGTTGTTGTTACTTCCCATCTAGCCTATCCAAGATTACATACTTCTCATAAGCTCTGTATCACCTACCATACTTCCTTTTAATCCCAAAACAATCCTCAAGTATTTTTATACATGAAACATCTTGATTTGACACTTGGTTCTCCAAAAAAATCGTATATCAAATGAAAAGTTCAAGTTCCCTCCAAAATTTAAGACCCATAACAACACGGGTCATTATAATCTCTCTACCATAGCACTTCTTACCCCTAAGAAGTTGTGGTAGCATGTGAATCACGCCTCTCAATGTACCTCAATCATCGTCCAAAAGGATTTCTTTGTGTTCCATCCTCGATCACCAAATCGTCGCCTCAAGGTTGTGCTCACTATTGAATGCACATCATGCTCTTCCATAATGACTCCAAGCAAGAACATCAGAAGTCGAGCCAAAATCTTTTTGTCCTATAACATCGATACCATAAAAAACTACACCCATTGAACTTGACACACTATGGTTCCCTCAACTAATTCCTTCTAAAACATCAAGGTTCCCCCCACCATACGAATGGTCATATGAAACATGGTTATGGTAGTCCAATGACATGCTCAGTGCAGTTTAGTTCCATCGCACTCGATTAGATGTGAAACATGGGTTAAAAATTGATACCAAAACCTCATTCTAGGTTCTGATATGTATCAATGAGTCTACATTGATCAACATAGCCCAAACATTCTAACCTTTCCAGAAAGGCCCTGGACAATTCTTAACACCTCGGTTGTACTCGATACAACAAGCTCGATGCGGTTCCAACCCACTACATTTAGGTTCACATGGATACACCGGTCAATATACTTCCAGATAACCACCTACATAGGTACAAAACCCAAGAAACTGATACTCCATGAAGCTATTGATCATGATGACATAAGACTTGGAGGAATCATTGAATCAAACCATCATCCTTACCAAAGTCTGAGGTAACTTTGAAGGAAAATTCCTCGGCTGATTTATTAACTATTATCCCTAGCCACAATGCTCTAAAACATGAATCAAAACACCAATAATCTCACTCCATCTTAATTAAAACTGATTTTACGAGTCTAAATCCTACATTTGGTCTTTATCCAATGCTACATCTAAATCAAACATTAAGCATGCATCATGGAATCAGATATTATCAGGTCCATTACACATCGGTCTCCTAGAGTCACCAAAATATTATAACAACCAATATTATACAAGATAATGAGCCTTCCCACAAGAGAGTTCATTCCACACATGACTAGGTTGATTCTCCCCACCAAAGGAGTATCTTTTTTTCACCTCGTAGTGCTTTCATCAATTGACCAAGCCCACTGCTAGTTCATCACTGAACACTATAACTAAGTGTGTTCGTCCATCCACACCTGATTATTAAGAAATCACTACACAACCCTATATTTCCAGAATGCAATCCACTATATTCAATGATCTATTCATGATGTACAAAACGTTCTCCAGCAGCCTAGGTATGGGTTACTACTTTTGACCCAGACGGGTCTTGTCCCCTCACATAACTCGCTACACTAAACTATGACATTACCATTAGACAAGTTTACCACACAATGGTACCCTGATCCATTATCAATGTCATCTCCCCCCATAAAGACAACTCCACACATAGAAACCTCAAGGCAGCCAATCCCTGTGAGCTTTATGCCAAAATGTTGATTGCTAACTCCAAGGGTGACCTTAAACCTAGAACATTAGTGGTCTACCACCACTAAATTTTTTTGAGTTCTTCCATAGAACTCGAAACATTCTCAATAGTTTTCTCACCAACCTGATTCAAATAGTTCAATTGACTCCACATGCAACCATGTGAATTAATACTCATGCTTAAAGGTTTTCCTAGTAATGAAAGATAACAACACCCTTCCAAATAGAGTGATTTAATCACAATTCATATACCTCTAGGTTCAGTCTCACATGCATTATCAGTTTTACACACTAGAAGGTGCCAACTCTACTGACCACAAGCACTCACGATGCTCATCTTTAGAAGAGACATCTCTTGGTTATTGAGATTCACTACGTACCACTTATCACGCATGTATCAATTCAAGATGCAGATCATCCACCATGCACTAACCCTCATTGGATCGACCACCTAGTATCTTCACTCAACATATAACGAGAGTTTCATTATGAACCAACAGTCTAGAAAAACCCTTGTCTTACCCTCGATGCCACAAATGACCAACCGCTTTGAAACCCAACCTTGTATAATGACTACTAGCACTCAAGGTGATCTATACTCTCAGGTTTCAAGGTAACTTGCAAGATATTTATGTAATCCTTACAAAGGTTAATTATAATCATAGGGAATTTTTTCAAAAAAAATCCCCTTAAGTCATTAACCTTGACTATCCCTTCACAAGGAATATCCTCACTCATGTTACCTTCACGCATCACGAGACATTGGCTCACTAGTAACTAGATTCACACTTCTAAGGCCACAAGGTATTTCTCAAAACTTGTATAAGGTTCCCCTGAGTGTCATAAACCATGAAAAGTCATTTAGGCACATCTCCACTGACATTACATGATGTCTTTTGTAACAATCCAAATTTTTATCAATGGAATTTCCCTTCTTATAATTATGTCATGCACAAATATCAAATAGAGAAACCAACAAAATAGTATTCTCATAAATTTAGAATGATGCATTAGTTAGAAAGTAATCTAATAAGAATTCCAAATATTACATTGGGAAAATAAATAGAAAATAAGAGAATAAGAATAGGATAATTTGGATCTGCTCAATCCACCAGAATGATCGCACTCACAAAAAAATCTATAGAAATAAAACAAAATGTTAGTAACACAATATTCATTTTGAAGATGAAATTATAAATAAACTTGAGAGAATTTATAAGTTAATGATGAGTGAATGTAATAAGAGGTATGTATAGAAAGTAGGAAACTCATATGACCATTATAAATCTAATCATTGGAATAGCAACCTGACCATTGGAATAGTAATCTAACTGTTAGGAATAGTGATCTGACCATTAGAATAGTAACCTCACCTATGTAAATTTAAAATAATATTTAGGTGTCTTATAAAATGAAATATAATATATTTATATCATGGTACAAGCAAATAAATGTTTCAAAAATGATAAATTCAGTTTTGGTATTTTTTGTAAAATATAAATATTTTATTTGTAATTTTACAATGAATATAATGATTTAAAAGAAAATTTATTTTCATAAAAAGGATTCATAAATTAATAATATGTTTTATTATAATGATAATATAATTTTATTAGACCATAAATAATTTTTCAAAGGGTCATAAAATTAAGTATAATATTAAAATCGATTTTTTTTAATAAATGATGATTTTATTTAAAAATAAAATTTATCATATTTAGAAATTTATTTTCATAAAATGGATTCCATTTTTTAAATCTACACATTGAAAAATTTCTATAGTGATTTTTTGGGATTTTTCTAAAATAGTTGAATTTTTTTGAATAGTGAAATACGGTAATTTACGGTATTTAACATTATAAGTCAAATACATGAATTTTTGAGTCATTCATGATTTAATAACCCATTAGTTTGAAATAACATGAAAGTTTTACTATATATAGTCACAATAATCAACACTATTGATAGTATTGAGCCAAAATAAATAATTAATGATTATAATAATAAAAAACACCCCTCTGCTCCCCTTATAAATATCACCCCTCACCACTCCATATCTTCACACCTTCTAAGCCTTGGATATTTCCAATATTATATCCAATTATCTTCCCAATCCTCTTTCTCATGTCCTAGTGTTTTTTTTCTCACCCAAAAGACCAATTCCAAGTGCTTTAAGGTGGTCCTTAAGGTGATGACATTCAAGAGGTAAAATCCTCTATATTCCTCTTTTAAATTCTTCCTTTCATCTACCTTATCCTCACCAACCCCTTTAAAAAGTGGAATAATAACTATAGTGTAATATATTTACTATAATTTTATTGTGTAATGGAATATCCATCATAAAATCTCTTCACTTATCATTTTATTCTTGAAAAGAAAACATCATCTGTGATATGTTCGTTCACCGCCTTTGTAGATGATGAATTTTCATTTCCCATTACCATTTTCATGATAGGTTTAAATTAACTTATAATTGTTAAAAATGACCTAAATATGTATATTATATGTGTTCACACATTCTGTAATTAATATATGGCCATAATATTATATAAAACAAAACTAGTTCATGATTTTCAGTGAAACCGCCAAAATGAACAAACCAAATAACGTTAACATTTTGACTAAAAGAATCATCCCTAGATCTAAACAAAAAATGATATTTGGGACCATTAAAATTTATGGAAATTCATGAATACTATTCATTACACTTCTATATTTCCATTCCCATTTTACAAGAACATCTATAATTATCCACAAATAATTCGACTACAATTCCATGAAATGAATGCTCCCAGAACGATGAAATTGAACTTTATAACTCATCAAAATGGCCATAAATGAACTTAATAAAATTATAATAAATCAAATATATGTGGAATAAGTTATGAATTAAATTATTAATGAATATAATTTGATTATATAGTACATTAAGTGTAAGTATAGAATACATTTAGTCATAAGGTAAGGGATCTCTCTGAACCTCCGTATTACCTTTGGGTTATGCTTTCTCTCTACTTTACTAAATTTAACACTTCATACTTATTACATAATTATCCCATATTCTATATATATGTTCCAAACATATATTTATATCTCAATTCATCTTTCTTTGATGGTTAAATACATATTTTAAAAGGTTCCCATCTCAATTCCTCTTGATAAGAAAACTCTATTATAAGGGAACTTCTCTATTTAATACCCATTTTAAAGTAAACTCCATAAATAGTTTTAATCCTCCAATATTTTTATAAAATCACTCTATTTATCATGAAAAAACTATTTTAATTTGTTTCTGATTTTATGGAAATAATTATTACTTTATACTCTTTAAAGACTCTTTATTCTTTTCCCTAAAACTGCACTTAAGTGGAACATTTCTAAAGTTACATAAAAACTATTTTTAATTTTTTCACATAATTTGGACTTAATTATTCATGATATATTCTTATTTTTCCTTTATTAATGTTAAAGAATGATTTAAATCCCTTCGTTCATGGATACCATTATTATATGCCCTTTGGTTATGCCTTATGACATGATTACAAAACACATTTCTTTCCATGGGTAACTCTTATGTTTATTCCTTATGTTTGATTTATTTATGTAGCACACATATTCATGTACATGTTATGATGGGTTCACCCAGATATTTCTCCAATGCATTTGGTAATTTTTTAGTCTCATGATACTTTATGTATGGGATTAGGGAGTAAACCTAGTCTATTATGGGACTTTGTGCACCATGTGATATAGTCTTGGAAGTTAGCCTTGACTCATGTTTATGTCATGTTATATATTGCTACCACTTTCCTATGTTGCCATGATTATATGTTTTTGTGTTCTATATGTTATACTTCTATTTGTTTATTCATGATCCATGCCTTTTATGTTATCATGTTATGACTTCTAACTCATGTGTTATGCTTCATTCCCATGTTTATTACCTTATTAGGATTTTTAGCTCATCCCTTTAGTTTATGAATTCCCTAGGTTATCATATGAAGATGTAGGATCTAAAAGGAAATTAGGAGCTCATTATAGATATTGATAAAAATATTTTTTATTCTAGTTTCATGTTTTCTAATTATGTACCTATTCTTCCAAAGACATTGGATTTTTTGATCCTTGGTTTGTATTTGATGGATAATAATACTTAAAACCATGTAATAATATGTGTAAAAGGATAGGTTTACTATAGTTTCTATCAAAGGATGAACTAGTTATTTTGTGATATTAGGACTAAAAAACTTTAGTAAGAACCCTAGGGATAATTTTATCACTATAGAAAACCTATATTGAAACCTAGGGAATCATAAGTTAGGATATACTTTTAATTTATGAGTTTATCCTTATATGTTCATAGTTTCCTTTTTATATGTTTGTTATCTAAGTATTTAATCCCTTTAATTTTATTTTTATTTTTTTAAGTTAATGGATGGAAATAGGAGAACCCGTGCTAACAACAAATGTGATAGGTAATGTGATGATTACCCTAATGAGATTCCAAACCGAATGGGAACAGGAGCTCAGAACTTCATGATAATACTGGATCAACTGGCTCAAGTTATGAATAATAACTTGAATCATGTGGAACACCCTCTTTATCCAAATAAAGAGCAAGTTGTGGTTGAATACTTTAAGCGACAAAGGCCTCCTATCTTTAGTGGATATTTTGATCCCCTCATCATGGAACAATGAATTAACTCCATTGAGAAGATATTCTCTATCCTCCAATGCACAGAATAAGAGAAAGTTGTGCTGGAAGTGTATCATTTTGATGGGGAATATGATCAGTGGTGGACACTGATCAAAAATAAAAATTTTAAGGAGGAAATTGATTCCATGTATTGGGAATCATTGAAGAAAATATTTTTCAATAAATATTTTCCCCAAAATCTCCATCTTAAGATAGAGAGGGAGTTTATCAGACTAAATCAAAAGGAAGATGAGTCAATCAGGGCGTATGAGGTAAACTTTACAAGGCTTTCATGATACGCCTCTGGATTTTTCATGAACACTGAAATCAAGGTGGACCTCTTCTTTAGTGGATTAAATCCAAGTCTATGAAAATAATTGGTGATTTGAGACTTTGGAAGCTATGAAGAGATTGTCTATTATTCCCTTAATGTTGAGATAAAGATTAGTGACTCTCAGTGGTCTCATGGGGCTAAAGATAAAAATAAGAAGATATAGTTTAATATGGGAGGATAAACAAATAAATCCCATAGAGGTGAGAAAATCCATCATCCCATGTTTCAAAAGTGTGGGAAGAAGAATCCTAGGAACTGTCTAAAGAGAACTAGAAGATTCTTCAAATGTAGAAAAGAGGGGCATCAAGCTAATCATTACCAAATGGATATGAAGAATACCATTAATAAAGAATAAGAAAGGAAGGTTTAGATCAAAACTCATCCTGAAATATAGTGTTTCAACTTTAAGGAATATGGACATTATGTAAGCTAATGCCTAAGCCAAGGGTTGTCGGGGACAATAAATAACAACAACCTCCAAGGCAGCAAGGAAGGGTATATGTTATCACTACTATTGAGGTGGATCCTAAAAAGGATTTAGTGATAGGTATGCTGGTTATTCATTCAAGAATAGTGAATATACTATTTTATCCTGGTTCTACACATTCATTCATATCCTAGAAGTTTAGCAGAACTATTAAAACACCACCTAAAAATATAGAGGTTGAGTTATCAATAAGAATAGATAGTGGGGTGATTATTGAATCTAAAGTATATAAATCCTCCCTGGTCAATGTTTGTGGAATGAACCTCCCAGGAAATCTCGTCTTACTTCCTTTGGTGGAGTTTGATGCTATATTGGGAATGCATTGGATATCTTTATACAAATCCAACATCAACTGTTGGGAGAGGGAGATCACTCTCCACATCCCAAGGCATCCTACAATTTTGTACAAGTGTAAGGAGGAGGATGAATCTACTTTAGAATCATCAAATCAAGTGTGGATATTATTGCCTTATGAGAATATATATATATATCAAATAATTGAGACAAAGGATAGGATCATGCTTAAATACATACCCATTGTGAGGGACTACACTGATGTGTTCCCCGAAGAATTGCCCAGTATTCCTCTTTATTGAGAGGTTGAGTTCTCAATTGAACTCATACCTAGATATCTGCCCATATTAAAGACTCTATATAGGATGGACACCATTGAGTTATAAGAACTGAAGAATCAGTTACAAGATAATCTGGACAAGGGTTTTATACACTTGAGTGCTTCACCATGGGGTGAACCAACCCTCTTCTTCAAGAAGAAGGATGGATCAATGTGCATATGCATTTATTATCATGATCTCAACAGAATAATGATAAATAACAATTATCCCCTTCTATGGGTAGATGAATTGTTTGATCAACTGTGTGGGGACAAGTATGTATCTAAGGTGGAACTTTATTTAGAATATCACTAATTAAAGGTTAAGAAGGAAGGTATTACCAAGAATACCATTTGAATGAGGTATGAACAATATGAGTTCATATTGATTCCCTTCAGACTCAATAATTCTATAATAATCTTCATGGACTAGAGTCTTTAGAGATTACCTCGATAAATTTATGGTGGTATTTATATATGATATTTTGATATACTCAAAGAGCAAGGAGGGGAATTTTAATACCATTCTAAAGACTTTGTGAAGGGAGAAACTATATGAAAACTACATTAAATGTGAGTTCTGGATGGAGTAATTATCATTCTTGGGGAATGTTATCACCATAAAAGGAATATATGTGGACCCTTCTAAGACAAAGGCAATCAAGGAGTGGCCCAGGTCAGCATCTATAATGTAGATCCATAGTTTCCTTGGTCTAGCTGGGTATTACTGGAGATTTTTTAGGAACTTTTCATGGTTATCAAACACATTAACCAAGATAAATATGAAGGGAGTAAAGTTTTTCTAGACCAGTGAATGTGGAGACTGCTTCAAAGAGTTGAAAAGGTGGTTTATCATTGTACCAATACTTACACTAGTCACAAGTGGGGAACTCTTTATGGTATACAATGATGCTTAAAAGAAGGGATTAGGGTGTGCACTGATGCAAAATGATAAAGTGATAGCCTATTCCTAAAGACTACTAAAGTTCATGAGAAAAAATATCCTACGCATGATTCGGAGCTAGTGGTTGTGATCTTTGCATTGAAAATATAGTGGTGTTATCTCTATGGGGAGAAGTGTGAGATATATACTGGTCATAAGTGCCTCAAATATATATTCACATAGAAGGAGATTAATATGCATCGGTGAAGATGGTTAGATCTCATTAAGGATTATGACTGCTCAATCCACTGCCATCCTGGTAAAAAAAAATAAAGTGGCAGATTCTCTAAGTAGAAAGTATCTTGAAACTTTATCAATGATGAGAATTTAGAATGATCCAATCTTCTTAGACTTTAAAAGTATGGAAGTTATAATTATAAAGGAAGAAATATCACCATCCCTTTCTCAAATGATTACTCAACCATTTTTTTAGAGAAGATAAAGGATTCTAAAAGAGATGATGTGGAAATTTAGAAGAAGGTGGAAGCTATCAGAAATGGGAAATCCTCATAATTCAAAATTGATGAGGAATGAGTTATAAGATTTGGTTCACAACTATGTGTACCATAAAATCATGATATAAAGAAAGATATTTTGAATGATTCACGTAGATATACCTTATCCCTCCACCCAGGGAGAACAAATATGCATCAAGATCTCTGAGAGCACCTTTTGTGGGATAATATAAATAATGAGATCACATAATATACATCAAAGTTCCTAGTATGTCAGCAAGTGAAGCATGAAAAGAAAACATCCATGGGTATGATGCAACTATTAACCATACCTACATGTAAATGGAAAAATATCACCATGGGATTTTTCACTGGACTTCCAAATACATCCAGAGGGAATAATGTTGTATGGGTTGGTGTGGATCATCTTATAAGGACTTATCACTTTATTACAATTTTATAGGACTTATCACTCAATAAAATTATATTGATATATATCATATAAGTGGTGATGCTTCATAGAGTACCATTATCGATTGTATATGATTGAGATCTATGATTCACCTCCAAGTTCTGGAAAAGTCTTCAATATTCTCTAAACACAGAGTTGAAATTTAGTACGACTTATCTCCATCAAATTAATGTCCAGTCTGAGCAGAATATTCAAACATTGGAAGATATGTTGAAAGAATGATCAATGGATTTTAAAGGAGTATGGAACCAACATCTTCCTCTGGTCGAGTTCTATTACAACAATAGTTTCCACTCAAGTATCAAAATGGATCCATATTAAGCTCTTTATGTAAAGATATATATAACACCTGTATATTGGGATGAAGTTAGTGAATGTAATTTTTTGGGACCTAAAATGGTTGAAGAAATTGTGGAAAATGTGAATATTATTCAACAACACATCAGGGATTCCCAAATTCGACAGAATAACAATGGAGACAATCATCGATGGGAACTAGAGTATGAGGTTTGAGACAAGGTATTCCTATGCATATCTCTATATAAGAGAGTCATGATATTTGGGAAGAAGGGAAATCAAGTACCAGGTATATAATCCCCTTTGAGATTCTTGATCGTGTCGGAGTTGTGGCCTGTCGACTAGAACTTCCACTAACAATGTCTAAAGTACATGATGTATTCCACATATACATGTTGAGGAAGTACATACCAGATCATTTACATGTACTAAATTCATAGGTGGTAAAGTTGGAAAATTATCTCTCTTATGAGGAGTACTGGGTGGAGATCTTGGACCATAGAGATAAAGTTATATGCAAAAAGACTACTCACCTAATCAAAGTATGATAGTGGAACCATAAATTCAAAGAGGTGACATGAGAACCGAAGGAAGTGATGAAGGAGAAGTACCCTCACATATTTTCACCTTAGTATGTAAAATGAAATTTTGAGGCTAAAATTTCATAAGGGGGGAGAATGTAATGATACATAATTTTATAAATGGAATTTTCATTCTTATAATTATTTCATACACAAATATCACATATAGAAACTAAAAAAAATATTATTCTCATAAATTTATAATGATATATTTTTCAGCAAATAAACCAATAAGAATGTCAAATATTACAGTAGGATAATAAATAGAAAATAAGAGAATAAGAATATGATCATTTGGATCTACTTGATCCACCTGAATGATCGCACTCACGAACAAAGTTGTAGCAATAAAACATAATTTTGGTAACACAATAGTCATTTTGAATATAAAATTATAAATAACATTGATAGAATATATAAGTGAATGGTAAATGAATGGAATAAGAGTTATTTATATGAAGTAGGAAACCCATGTGATCATTGTAAATCTGACCATTAGAATAGTAACATGATCGTTAGAATAGTAACCTGACTATTAGGAATAGTAATCTGACCATTAGAAAAGTGACCTCACCTATGGAAATTTAAAATAATATTTTTGTGTCTTATAAAATGAAATATGATATATTCATATCATGATACAAGTAAATAAATGTTTCAAAAATGATAAATTAAGTTTTGATATTTTTGTAAAATGTAAATATTTTATTTGAAATTTTATAATGAATATAATTATTTAAAAGAAAATTTATTTTCATAAATTAATAATAATTTTTATTATAATGATAAGATAATTTTATGAGACCATAAATAATTTTTCAAAGGGTTATAAAAAAGAGTATAATATTAAAATCAGTATTTTTTGAATAAATGGTTATTTTATTTAAAAATTAAATTTCTCATATCCATTTTTGAAATCTACGCATCAAAAAATGGTTATGGTGAATTTTTGAGATTTTTCCAAAATATTTGATTTTTTTGTGGATGGTGAAATACGGTAATTTACAGTATTTAACATTATAAGACATGTCTATGAATTTTTGAGTTATGCGTGATGTAAGCACCCATTAGTTAGAACTCACATGAACTAGTTACTATATATAGTCACAAGAATCGATACTATTTATAGTATTGAACTAAAATAATAAACTAATGATTATAATAATCAAAAACACCCCTCTTCTACCCTTATAAATACCACCCCTCACAACATCTTCTCCTTACACCTTATAAGCCTTAGATATTGACAATATTCTATACAATTACCTTATCAAGCCTATTTCCCACATTATAGTATTTTTTGTCTCACCCAAAAGACCAATTCCAAGTGCCTTAAGTTGGTCCTCAAGGAAACGGCATTCAAGAGGTAAAATCCTCCATCTTCCTCTTTTAAATTATTTCTTTCATCTACCTTATCATCACCCCCTATACAAAGTGGAATGATAACTCTAATATCATATATATATTGTAATTTTATTATGTTAATGAAATATCCTTCATCTAATCTCTTAAATTCTCCTTTTATTCTAAAAATAAAAACATCATCTCTGATATGTCAGTTCACCGCCTTCGTGGAGGATGAGTTTTCGTTTCCCATTATAGTTTTCATGACATTTTTAAATTCACTTATAATTATTTAAAATAAACCAAATATGTATATTATATATGGTATCACATTCTAGAATTAATATATTTCCATAATATTATATAAAATTAAACTAGTTCGTGATGGTCAATGAAATCTCCAAAATGAACGAACCAAATAACGTTAAGGTTTTTACTAAAAGAATTGTCCCTAGTATAAATACAAAATGGTATATGGGACCATTAAAATTTATGGAATTTCATAAATACTATTTAATTAAACTTATGGAGTTTTAGTCTCATTTTAAAAGAACAACTATAATTATCCACAAGTGATTTGACCATGACACCATGAAACGAATGCTCCCAGAATGACGAAATTGAACTTGATAACTCATAAAAATGGTAATAAATAAACTTAATAAAATTATAATAAATCAAATATATGTGAGATATTTTTTTAATTAAATTATTAATGAATCTAATTTTATTATCCAGTACATTAAGTGCGGGTGCAAAACACATTCAAACATAATGTAAGGGATCTCTACAAACGTCCATATTACCTTTGGGTTATTCTTTCTCTCTCATTTCCTCAATTTAACTCTTAATTATTCTTATATATTTATATTATATTATTTTTGTGTGTGTGTTCCAAACATATATATATAGCTCAATTCATCTTTATTTTATGGTGAAATACATATTTTAAAAGGTTATCTTCTCAATTCTTCTTGATAAGAAAAACTAATTAAAGGAAACTTATCTATTTCTTACCCTACACTCCATAAACTGTTTTAAGCCTCTAATATTTTTATAAAATCACTCAATTTATCATGAAAAACTATTTTAGTTTGTTTCTAGTTTTATGGAAATAATTTTACCTTTATCCTCTTTAAATACTCTATTATTTTCCCTAAAATCGCACTTAAATGAAACATTTCTAAAGTTACCTAACCAATATTTTTAATATTTTTACATCAATTGGACTTAATTATTCATGATATATTCTTATATTTACTTTATTAATGTCCAATAATAATTTAAATCCCTTCTTTCATGGATACCATTATTATAAACCCTTTGGTTATGCCTTATGACATGATTATGAAACTCATTTCTTTCCATGGGTAACTCTTGTGTTTATTCCTTATGTTTGATTTCTTTATGTGGAACAAATATTCATGTACATGTTATGATGGGTTCACCTATATAACACTCTAATGCATTAGGTAATGTTTTAGTCTCGTGAGACATTATGTATGGGATTGGGGAGTAAATCTAGTTTATTATGGGACTCTTTACACCATGTGATATAGTCTTGGCAGTTATCATTGACTCATGTTTATGTTATTTATATGTTGATTCCACTTTCCTATGTTTACATGATCATATTATTCCATGTTCAATATGTCATGTTTTCATATGTTTATTCATAATCCATGACTTTTTATGTTATCATGTTATGCCTTCTAACTCATGTGTCATGCTTCGTTCCCATGTTTATTCTCTTACTATGATTTTTAGCTCATCCCTTTTATATATGTATTCCACATGTTATCCTATGCAGATGTAGGATCTCAAAGTAAGTTCGGATATCATTATGAAGATTAATAAAAATATTTTTTATTTTGATTTCATGCTTTCTGATTATGTACCTAGTATTCCAAAGACACTAGACTTTTTGATCCCTGGTTTTAATTTGATGGATAATAATACTTAAAATCATGTAATAATATGTTTAAAAGGATAAGGTTGTTATAGCTTCACTCTCAGACCAACCATGTTGAGGAAAAAGATGCCTGGTTTGGTTAAACAGAATTGCACTAGGTCCTATATAGATAACTTAACATAGACTATAGTTGGAACCTTAATTAACCAGACCTATTCATTGTCTACCCAGACAAGGTTCTTTATTAAGGTAGTTAATTCTTGAAAATTACTTAACAAGGTATACTACACTATAGGTTCTGAGTGTAGCGGAAGCGCATTGGTGGGTGTACCCAACTTTAATTTTAGCATTAACAACGATAAATTTGAGATCCATCACGATAATAAAACGCTAGATCTTCATAATAGACAAAAGAACAAAAAAGAAAGAGGGGAGTCTTGGAACCATATATAGGATCATCATATGTTGGTTATAATTAATTTAATTAATTGACAAAAATTACATTGATGGAATTCTTTCTTCATTGATGTTTCCAGTCACGATCTAATGTGATCTGTCATTGCATCGTATAATCCAAGTGTAGGATTCCTCTAGCGGTGATCCACATGTGCTCCACGTATCTTTGGACTTCGCCGAAGAGATCTTCGGGTGCTAGTATGGAAGATCCTTTGCTTTTTATGTCTGCCTTCGATCGCCTTAATCCAGTGGAAGAGGATCTCTCCCTCGTAGCTTGAGAGCATTCTTGGAAGAAAATAATTCTCTCTTAGATTGAGATATTTCTCTAGATCTGTTATGCATAATAAAAAAAAATGGCTAGGCTAATGATAATTATATAATTGGGATTTTAATTATATAGAATAATAAAATGAATTAATTACCTGAAATAATTTATTCATTTCATTTAATTCTTAGTAATACCCCATGTCTAATAATAATAGTTGACTATTATTATTACTTGACATGTGCCCAGCGAATTACACCTAATATTATTTAATTAAATAAATAATATTATTTCTCATAAATTCCCAGAAAAAAATACATGGCATTTATATTTAATATACACGGTGTGTACTTTTGTTTTTCCATTTTTCTTTATTTCCTCCACTATAATTATTAGACCTTGAATAATGGCTATTTATTTCTTAAATAAATATCACTACATTACTCACTGATAAATATATTATTTCACCCACAATATATTCTCTCGAATAACTAGTGTTGAAATAAATGTGATCAGGCATCCTTGAATAATTATTAAACCATAATCAGGAATGATCTTTATTCAACTTGTTAAATTAATATTTAACTGAGATACTTGGACACACTTAGTGTGTGACCCTCTAGGCATCTTTCTCAGTGGAATTAGGTAGAGCCTGCCTAAATTCCAAGGTTATAATCTAGCATCATGCCAAGGCACCCATAGAGAAAGAAGTTAACGACGCAATGACGTGTCACCTCCTACAAACGCTTACCATGTAATATAATTCCTTTGTCTTGATATCTCGAATCAAGCGGGTTGCATGCTAGTGCCATCAACCCATGTGCTTGATTATTCTTTCTTTGACTTTTTGGAATTGAACTTGCACATTCCTCACCATGCTCATGGATTTATTTAGGCTATATCAATTCCATCAAAGGGCCTGAGATGTCTACTTCTGTTATGGAATGGAAGGGATTCTCGTATTATCTATTAATGTAGTATTACTCGTGATGCACCCAACATATCATACCTCACTGTGAACAGTGTTTCTTCACAGTTTTTTTTAATGCATCTAAGTGTGTGAGTTGTAATACCCATTAATAATAATCTTAAAGTCTAAGGACCAATACACACGTCTGCAGATAGGAACATCCAATGACACTATGAAATATAGATTTCCTACTGGTGGGTCTCGTTCTCATAATATCCTCATGAATATTACCAAGGGCACACACCATGAGAAGGTGCCTCAAAGTTTTATGAGTTCTCACCCCTAATGGTATGTATTATTTGTGTCCCTAAAATAACATCATCCAGCCATAGAACATATATTCAAGAATAGTGTTATGGCACTTCTGGGTTCTCATCATAGCAGGGATCCACTATGACCCTTTAATGAAATAGTTGTCCTTAGGAAATTATCACATGCATTGTCACGCAGAAGAATAATCGAGATGTGAGGGCTCATGCTTGGCATCTAAGAGACCCAAGTTCAAAACCGGGTGGAGGCGAATTTCCAATATTGTGGCAGTATTGTAGCAGTATTGTTCAGTACTATAGCAGTCATAACTATTCACCCAATTTGGGCCTTCGGGCCACCGGTTTGGGCCTATGGGTCTCAAGGGTCTTCGGGTCATCAAAGGCCTTCATTACATAGGTCCTTTGGGTCCAAAGACCATGGAGTAGCCCAGTTCACACAGAACAGGACCCAAAAGAGGATTAGAGCAACAAGAGTAGCAGCCACTAGAAGCAGAGCTAACCAGATTGGAAGAATGAGAGGGTATGGTAGCCACCATCGGGACCAAGAATCATGTAGCTTTGTATGGGTAAATGCTAGTCAATCATCAATGAAAGGTGGGGAGCTATGTGATCAATGACACAGACACTGGAGAGGGGAAGTTCTAGTGGGTTGGGCCTACGGGTCATGTAATGGGCATGGTATGCCTCTAGGCCTTTGGGTCATGTATTGTGGGTCAGTCGGGCCTTGGGCCTTGGGCCTACAGGTCATGTACGAGTTCCCCTTTAACCCTTAAAAGAGGTATTATCCATAATAAAATAAAAATAAGTCTTTTGGGCCATTCGGATCGGATAAGGTATTTATTAATGAATAAAGTACATAGTAGTTGGTTTTAGGCCACTAACTCCAACAGACTCCCACTTGGACTAGAGCCAACTGCTTGAAACCTTTAACTCGCTAGCTCTCACATGATATTCATGCTTCTTATGAGATAGGCCTTTAGTCATGGGGTCTGCCACGTTCTCTTCTGTGGACACTCTACTCACTGCAACTTCACCCCTTTGATATAAATCCCTCAAGAGGTGATACTTCTAGAGTATGTGCTTTATCCGTTGATGTGACCTTGGTTCTTTTTAAAGATCCACCGCTGTAGTATTATCACAATGCAATGTGATAGGATCTTTACTGCTAGGCACCACATCAATCTCCTGAACAAACTTCCGAATTTAGATGGCTTCTTTGGCTGCATCAAAAGTCGCTATATATTCGGAATCCATTGTATAATCAGCGACAACTGGTTTCTTTGAACTCTTCCAACTCACAGATCCTCCATTGAGACAGAAAACATATCCAGATTGCGATTTCATATCATTCTAATCTGTCTGAAAACCAGCATCAGCATACCCTCTGATGACAATCTCCTCGTCTCCTCCATACACTAGGAACATATCCTTAGTTCTTCTCAGATACTTAAGGATAGTTTTAATAGTAGTCCAATGTTGTTCTTTTGGATCTTCTTGATATCTTCCTACCATGCTCAGTGCATAGGTAGCATCAATCCTGGTACATAACATAACATACATGATGGATCCTATAGATGAAGTGTATGGGATCTTACTCATTCTATCTTTCTCATGTTGTGTCTGAGGACACATTTTCTTATAAAGATATAGGCCATGTGACACTGGAACCAATCCCCTCTTGGATTGTTCCAAACTAAATATCTTTAGTATTTGTTCAATGTACGTACACTGACTTAGTCCAAGAATCCTTTTGGATCTATCACGAATAATCTTGATCCCTAAAATGTAAGCTACTTCATCCAATTCCTTCATGGAGAAACACTTGTTCAACCAATCCTTAATTGACTATATGACTGGTACATCGTTTCCAATAAGCAATATGTCGTCAACATATACTACTAGGATAATGATCGCATTCCCATTAAACTGCTTATAAACACATGGCTCACATTCGTTCTTAATGAAACCAAATTCCTTTATGGATTCATCAAATCGAATGTTCCATGACCTGGATTCTTGCTTTAATCCATAAATGGATTTCTGCAACTTGAAGACCCGTTTAGCTTCACCTGGTGTCACAAACCCTTCTGGTTGTGTCATATAGACATCTTCCTAAAGGTTCCCATTATGGAATTCTATTTTAACATCCATTTTCCAAATTTCATAGTCATGGTAAGCTACTATGGCAAGTATGATTCTTATAGATTTAAACATGGCAACTAGCAAGAAGGTTCCATCATAGTCAATTCCTTGAAACTGTCTAAATCCTTTAGCCACTAGCCTTGCTTTATAGGTGCTAACTTGACCTTCTATTTCCATTTTTATCTTGAATACCCATTTGCATCCAACAGGCTTTACATCAACTGGCTCATCGACTAGAACCCAAACTTGGTTCTGATACATGGAATCCATCTTAGAATTCATAGCTTCTATCCATCTTACAGCTTATGAGCTTTTTTAATTCTTCATTGTAGGATAGAGGTTCATCATTTTCCAACAATAATGATTCACCATCCTCGGTGACTAGGAAACCAAATCTCTCTGGTTCCCTTACCTCTCTTGAGCTCCTATGCAGTACTTGTGTTTCTAGAACCTCTTCCATGGGGACCTGTGGAACTTGTTCCTATACCAACTCCTGTGTATATTGAGCATCAACTTCATCGAAGTCAATCTTTCTCCCACTTTCCTTTTTGAGGAAGTTCTCCCTCTCAAGAAAAATGGATTGTCTTGCGACAGTCACTTTCTTGTCTAAAGTGTTATATAGGTAATATCCTCTCGTTTCCTTGAGATATCATATAAAGATACACTTCATGCACTAGGGTGATAGTTTGTTTCCTAAGAATGTATTAACAAATACCTAGCATCCCCATACATGTGTGTTCAACAAAATGGGTTTTTTTCTATTCCATAACTCAGAGAGAATTCCATTTTCCACCTTAGTTGGTACTCATTTTAATGTGTATTATGCAGTTTTTAATGCATATACCCAAAAGGATAATGGAAGATCTGCATGACTTATCATCAACCTCACCATTTCTAATAAGGTGTGGTTCCTCCTTTCACTAACACCATTCCACTTTGGTGTATAAGGAGGAGTGATCTAAGATAGAATCTCAGACTTCCATAGAAGATCGATGAACTCTTGGTTCAGATATTCTCCACCTTGATCCGATCAAAGTTTCTTTATCTTGTTACCAATCTGATTCTCTACTTCATTCTTGAATTCCTTAAATTTCTATAAGGATTCTGACTTATAACTCATTAAGAAGATATAGCCATATCTATTCAAATCATCAGTAAAAGTAATGAAGTCAGAATATTCACCTCTAGATTCTATTGGAAATGGTCCACACACATCTGTGTGCAAAAATCCTAAAAGCTTTGTGGCCCTTTCACCCTATCCACTGAAAGGTCTCTTGGTCATTTTACCTTGTAAATAAGCGTGACATATATCAAGTGTTTTTATCTTAGTAGAGTCTAAATAGCCATCTTAGTAGAGCTTTGTTAAATTCTTCTCGTTTACATGACCGAGATGGTGATGCCACAATTGGGTGGTGTATGAGTCATGTGAGTTTGTTTCATTATCGATTTCCAACACTTGGTTTTCATAATTTAATAAATACAAACCATTATTTAAATGTTCCATACTATAACATGCATTTTTATTATAAAATAAGCAACCCTTATTTCCAAACTTGAAAATAAATCCATCCATATCCAAACATGATATAGAAATTATGTTTTTGGTAACATAGGCACATAATAACAATTATGTAAAACCAAAATCATCCCAATTGGAAATGAGAGCTGGTAATCGCTAATGGATAACACAGCCAGCCTCGTGTCATTGGTAGCTCAACGATCCACCCATTCTCTGGCAATCTTTCTAAATATACTTGGTTCCTAAATTTTAATACAAATGTAAGCTCCACAAGTTGTATCTAATACCCAATGTGTAGAAATGGAAAGATTACACTTGATAACAAATGCACCTTTAGTGTCCACATGCTTTTGGGTGCAGTTCCTCTTCCAGTGGCCTTGCTTTCCACATGCAAAACATACTGCCTCTTGTTCCTTGTCCTGCCTCTGGATCTTCTCCTTCTTGGAGGGATGGTGCTTGGGGGCTTCAGACCGTTTATAAGCCCTTGGCCCCTTTTTCTTGTCCTTCCTTTTCTTATTCACCATAAGGACTGCAGGTTTGTCACGCCCCATGTCCTTATCTACCTGGAGAATTGATATCAGAAGTTCTAATAGAATCTTCTCATTATTTATCATGTTATAGTTGAAAATAAAGCTCGAGAAGGTCTTGGATAGTGATGATAGGATGAGATCTGTATGCAACTCATCCAGGAACTTAATCCTTAAGATGTATAGGCGTTCAATATAGCCAATAAGCTTGACTACATAAGGCCCAACTAGCACAGACTCTCCAATATTAGTTGTAAACAAAACATTGGAGATCTCATATCTCTCCTATCTCACCTTCTCTTGGTAAATATCCTTAAGTGCGAGACAACATTCTATACACGTCCATGTTTTCATGTTGCTTCAAGAGCTCATTAGACATGGATGATAGCATGAAACATTGGACATCTGTGGAATCATCCATTTGTTTCATATAGAGAGGTAGTTCCTCATCACTGGCCTCTTTCCCAGGCGCAACTAGAACAGGTTATTCTAGCACATACAATTTCCTCTCGTGGTGAAGGATGGCGCGTAAATGCCTCTACCGCTCTTGGAAATTAGTGCCGGTGAGAAGGTTTTCCTTCTCGAGTATGGTTCGCAATGATATATTTAAATCCATTTTTCTTTCCATTTATACAAATTAAGATGATAAAAGGTTTAGTACTTTATTGTGATAAAACTAAGACAAATAAATAAAATAATACTTATTAGTCTCCCACTATTTTATCAAAATCCAATAGCCCTAACCATTGAATTCGGAATATTCTATTGCCTGAATATTCTAGTGGAAAGGATCTATATTTCCATTCGCATTACCCCAACTAGGGTTGGTCAAGAAACTTGAAGGGTTTTAGGTAGGAATTCCAAATTCCAACTTCATTAATGTACAGCTCCTTGATCTATTGAGTGGACTCCCCAATCCTGAAATCCTTTTATTTTGGATTTCCTCAACCTTTGCCTCTTGGTCACACTAAGTCATGTTGTAGCAGTCAAACCCTGATGATAACCATGTCAATTCATCCCAAAACCTTAAATTATAATTCCCTGATAATTGAAAGCACCCCAACTAGGGTTGGTCAAGCACTTTGAACTATGGTTCGATTCTAACCAAGATTATGGAAGGCTATACCGACTTAATATTTCTTTGAGGGATTTTATCCTTATACGTAAATTTCCATTTTATTATATTTTATTACATGATTTTTAATATTAAGTGGGATATACTTAAGTGATTAACCATGTCTAAGATAATATTTTACGCATAAGTCGATCGTATTTTAGTTCCATCTTGCATGCTTGTTTAATTCATTAATTGTGTGATCGTGAAAACACACCCACAATAAATAAACCATGAAACTGACAGAAATAAAATAAATGGTATGATCATGAGCTTGTTATATTGGTTAGTTTATAAAGCGGTTGATAAACTAACCCAAGACCTAAGGGAGAAACACCTTGAACCTTTTGGGTTCGTGTTTACAGCTTTCCACCTATCCACCTTTGTATCTCCTTGGA
This sequence comes from Viscum album, assembly GCA_963277665.1. Taxonomy (NCBI): domain Eukaryota; kingdom Viridiplantae; phylum Streptophyta; class Magnoliopsida; order Santalales; family Viscaceae; genus Viscum; species Viscum album. The sequence goes on from OY728130.1 coordinate 1,409,370,280, forward strand.
TTGGTTTCACCTTGGATCCTAACTTGATCCGCCTTCACTAGATTGGGAGCTCCATACATTACATATGATTTTATCACACATGCAGGTGAGGGGTAAAATGAGGTTTTACATAAAAGAAACCTTGGGCATGCAGGCCCTACATATTAATGAGGACAAGGCTCGCAGGACAACAAATTTAATTTAAATAAATTAATTAAAAGAAATCATTCACATAAAAAGGTCTTGGTCAAGCTCATGATCATCCATGAATGCAACGATATTTACACATAAATAAAACTAGCATTCAATTCTTTAATAGTTCTTGTTTAAGATAAATCATGCTCAAATCAATTAATTATCTTTAATTAATCAATCCTTTTATCTTAAACCCTTTTTCTGAATTTCCTTGAGATTCTCATCCATAATAATTTTAAACAAATAAATTCATTTAAAATTATCTTTATACGTAACTTGTACCTTGGAGGCAACCCAGTGAATTACCGTTCATAAATACCCAAGGAGTAAAAATGAATATTACACAGATATTAAATTAAACACATATATATAAAACACCTATCACATGTTGTGACTCAGCTTTACTCCTACACTATGGTACACGTCTTAAGGGTTTGTATAATATAATAATAAATTTTAAAAAATATGCATAATTTGGATGAGTAAACGGTGTGTAGTTCTGACTACACGGTGTATACTTTTGTTCACTGTCCATCTGAAGTACATGCTTAGGGACATGGTGTGTAAATGTACTTCAGAATTCTTCATAGTACACAGCATGTTCAGTGGGACACACACCATGTAGTTTCTGCCTTACACAGTTTCTAGTCGGGCGATCCGTTCACGGGGTACATGGTCCAACCCTAACCCAAAGGGACTACATTTCATGTTCAATGAGTCACACAATGTGTAATATGGAAACCATGTGACACCTATTCCTGGTCAACACATGGAGTCATTTAAGACTTAGAAATACTCCAACACACGGCCAAATTTGGCGGACCAGTCTGATGCATTGAATCTTGACTACACAGCGTGTACTGCCGAATACAGGCCGTGTATTCTGGTGTTGAACGTCCAGGAACATTTGGAACCTCCGGAGAAGATACTATATTTTATTTTAATCAAAATTAAAAGAAAATTTCATTTTTGTAAGGTGAACGGGAAACAATAGAGGAGGAACATATCTCAAGATTCAGATTTAAAGAATGATTAACTTGAATTGAAACAACTAAATTATTAAATGATAAAATCACCAATGAAAAACTAAATAATTATAATCAATGATATGGCCCCTTTGATACCGCTTGTAGGTTCTGGGAACAGTAGAAGCACATTGGTGGGTGTTACCAACTTTAATTTTAGCGTTAACAACGATCAATCTGAGATCTGTCATGATAATAAAACGCCAGATCTTCGGAATAGAATGAAGAATGAAAAAGAAAGAGGGGAGTCCTAGAACCATAGATAGGATTATCATATGTTGGTTATAATTAATTTAATTAATTGACAATAATTACCTTGATGGAATTCTTTCTTCATTGATGTTTCCAATCACGATCTGATGTGATCCATCGTTGTGTCGTAGAATCCAAGTGTAGGATTCCTCTAGAGGTGATCCACACGTGCTCCACATATCTCAGGATGTCGCCGAAGGGATCTCCGGGTGCTAGCATGGAAGAGCCTTCACTTGTGATGCCCACCTTCGATCGTCTTAATCCGATGGAGGAGGATCTCTCTCTCGTATCTCGAGAGCGTTCTTGGAAGAAAAGAATTCTCTCTTAGCTTGAGAGATTTCTCTAGATCCGTTGTGCACAACCAAAAAAATGGCTAGGCTAATGAGAATTATATAATTAGGATTTTAATTACATAGAATAATAAAATGAATTAATTACCCAAAATCATTTATTCATTTAATTTAATTCTTAGTAATACCCCATGTCTAATAATAATTGTTGACTATTATTATTACTTGACATGTTCCCAGTTAATTACACCTAATATTATTTAATTAAATAAATAATATTATGTCTCATAAATTCCTAGAAAAAATACACGGTGTGTATATTTAATATACACGGTGTGTACTTTTGTTTTTCCATTTTTCTTTATTTCCTCCACCACATTTATTTGACCTTGAATAATGGCGATTTATTTCTCAAATAAATATCACTACATTACTCGCTAATAAATATATTATTTCGCCCACAATATATTCTCTCGAATAACTAGTGTCGAAATAAATGCGATCAGGCATCCTTGAATAATTATTAAACCAAAATCGAGAATAATCTTTATTCAACTTGTTAAATTAATATTTAACTGAGATACTTGGACACACTTAGTGTGTGACCCTCTAGGCCTCTTTTTCAGTGGCATTAGGCGGAGCCTGCCTAAAGTCCAAGGTTAGCATCTAGCAACACGCCAAGGCACCCATAGAGAAAGAAGTTAATGTCGCAATGACGTGTCACCTCCTACAAATGCTTACCATATAATATAATCCCTTTGTCTTGATATCTCGGATCAAGCGGGTTGCATGCTAGTGCCATCAACCCATGTGCTCAATTATTCTTTCTTTGACTTTACGAAATTGAACTTGCCCATTCCTCACCATGGCCATGGATTTATTTAGGCTATATCAATTCCATAAAAGGGCCTAAGATATCTACTTACATTATGGAATATAAGGGATAAATCCTTTCTCATATTATCTATTAATGCAGTATTACTCGTGATGCACCCAACATATCCTACCTTGCTGCAAACAGTGTGTTGTCACAGTTTTCATCAATACATCTAAGTGTACAAGTTGTAATACCCATTAATAATAATCTTAGTCTAAGGACCAATACACACATCTGCATATAGGAACATCCAATGACACTATGAAATGTGGATTTCCTACTAGCGGGTCTCGTTCTCATAATATCCTCCTGGATATTACCAAGGGCGCACACCATGAGAAGGTGACTCAAAGTTTTATGAGTCCTCGCCCCTAATGGCCCATATTATTTGTGTCCCTCAAATAACATCATTTGGCCATAGAACATATATTCAAGAACAGTGTTATGGCACTTCCGGGTTCTCATCATAGTAGGGATCCGATGTGACCCTTTAATGCAACAACTATCCTTAGAACATTATCACATGTTTTGTCATGTAGAATAATAATCAAGATGTGATAAGGTATTTATTAATGAATAAATTACAAAGTAGTTGGTTCTAGGCCACCAACTCCAACATACACCACCTATGCATAGAAGGATTGAATTTTTGTTGTCAACGTCATCACTATCATTGTCATCACCTAGGTGCACCACATAATAGTCTCACATGACCTACTATTAGAAGTATATGTGCATTGGGGTTCATCTAAATATAATTTCATCAAGAACCCATACATGAAAGCATAATAAAAGTTATTGACACTAAATTTGTTGATTCCTATATCATCAGTATGATCACATAAAAATAGTTTATATGTTATGTGAAACCTATGTGCCGAATATGATGCATACAATGACTCTTGCTGATAGGGTCAAGAGTCAAATCTATATGAAATCAAAACTTCAAAATCCACGTGTGTCACATGAGTTTAAACATAGGATCATAACATCACAAACTAAGAATTTAAATATCATGCCCTGGTAACTTGGACTACCCCCGAGAAAGATTTTTGTGATGCACGAGACTGAGTTTCATCACAAGCTCTGAAAAATTCTTATGTCATCTGTCTACCAACTCCCCAAAATAATAAAAACAAGAATCTTATTCTCTAATTCCATTTTACAACATCCCAACTCAAATCACTGGGTCCAATTTGGAATTCCACATAACCTCAGGCATGCCTCCCCATACATCTGAGGCTACCGACTAGCAGAAAAGGGTCTGAGGTGGAATTATGGGAAGACTAATCAGAGTACATAATAACAAATAAATAACCAAACATATAATCAAAATATAAGCCGAGTAAGCAAAAAAAAATACCAATTGTATGAAAGAATATGAAAATAATAGACTCAATAGTCATAATAGAAAATAGGACATTGATTACAAATTGGGATAATCATGTACATGATAGTAAAGAATAAAAGTGAAAGAGGCTCTGCAACTCCAAGCATCACCTCATCTTGGTCTCTAGACTCATAGTGATTTATCCAGCTAGATGATCAAACATGGGCCTCAACCTAACCTATACTTATAATAAATGAGGGCATATTAGGTATCCAAGTGTCATGGTTTCTCGAGCAGTGTAACAACCTGATCATTTATAAATAAAATTCCCCCTTTGATTGAATTAAATGCCCTATTATGTATTATAGTTATAAAAAACACATGAACTTCTTTGGTTTTATTCTATCCTATCAGATTTAAAAGATTGTTAAGGATCATAATCGTTAATAATATAGTCATTCAACAGTGATCATGTGATATAAATATAGGATTTTGATAAATATAATTGACATAGAAAAAAGAAGTGATAGTCTCAAACAGTATGATCATAACCTATGAATCAAATTTATTGAATATTTCAAGGGAAATAGCATCATTGAGATTTTTCCTTGACCAATCCCATGTCGAGATCCAACAACTAAAGCATGAGAAAAACCATTTATGAGAGAAGTTCAAGCTCATCAAGATCACGACCCAAACCATTTATGTTGAACCACCCCATGAAAATCTCACCATTATTCACCTAACCCTTAAAGTGTTTGTATAGATACCCTGGCCCTAGTAGCCTAGAGTTGGTGCCTTACTTTATTGCATTAGTATAATAAACAAGGAATACACATCCTGAAGAACCAAATAGTTTAGTAGTTTTAGAAAACCAAATACAAACATAAGTTTTACATTAAAACTTGAAAGGAAAAAAACATATAAACTCCATTGGAAACATCCATAATCTCCTAGATTATCCTTTCAATTCATTCATAATATACATCTTCACATCCTGGTAAAAAACATAAGAAAGGGGTGAGCACAGATTCTCATTAAGGGTAAGTAATACAGTGGAAGCTATCATAAAAATAAATGATAAGGCATGGTGAATAATTGGAACTCATTCTAATAAAACATAATCTTGAGCATAATATGGCAGTAATAAAATCTGAATAAATAATTCCATATAAATAATCACATTAAAACTTAACCAAGGATATTCTACTAGCCAAATAATCAAATGATTTATCCATTTCTAATATCATAATGAGAGAATTCATATACTGGACATCATAAAAATACCATCAAGGCCTCAACCAAGACATCTAAAAATAAATGTTTAAGGCCTCGGACAAACCATATCTAAAAATGGGTAAGGCCTTGGCCAAGTCCATATCTTTTTTGTCTCATGAGACCTACTAATGCATTGAGGGGATATATTAGGAACCAACCATCACTTAATAAGTCCAATTAATTCCTCATATAAATGGAGTTTAACATTAACAACATATACATATGAAATTTAAATAACTTTCCCCAATCTAGAAACATAATCACTAACCATTCTGAGTATTGTGGTTAATGGTATTAAGATAGCACATCCACAGTCAAATTAATCATGAAGCATTTAATAAAATATGGTGGATTATAAGATACCAATCTATATAAATCATAAAATTCAATATAGTTGTTGAAATAGATGAAAATACTCTAATAAATTCATCGAGGAATTATTGAGATAAATAACCAATTTTATTTGTAAAGAAGAGTTCTTTTGGAAAAATCATTTATATTTTTTCATATTTTTTTATATAAAACCAGAAATAAAAAAAATATTTTTTCCTGAAAAAATTAGTGATTTAAAAAAATGGTTTTTTGAAATAGATTATGGATGCTACTTGAAAATCAATAATAAATTGAGATGTTCCCTTTGATTGGGCTTGCATGTCAGGAAGAATTGAGGAGTGAACCTTATAAAACATGTATTTCCCCATAAAAAGATGAACTAGTATGGATACATGAGTTTGGAATATATATATAAAGAACTTAGAATAAGTATATAAAAATAATTAAGAATTATATTGGTGTATGGGGGGAGAAATCATAACCCAAATGAAAATGGAGGTTTGGGAAGAAACCCTTTCCATATGCCCAAAAGTGTTCTGCACTTGACCTTAAATTCTTGAATGATAAAATTAAATCCATTAATTAATTAATTCAAAATCTTTTATACATTAATTTGGTTCATTGTAGTTTTATTAAGTTCATTTATGACCTTTTTTATGAGTTATAGATTTAAACTTCAACATTCGGGAGCATTCATTTTCTTAGTTTTCATGACTGGTTCACTTGTTTATAAGTAATAAAGCTCTTGTAAAATGGGTATAATTATTCAAAATTAGAATTATATGTTATTAATGAACATAAATAAGATTATTGGTATTATATATTATTATTTTTCTAGATATGAGGATGATTCGTTAGATAGAACTTTAATGATAATCATTTAGATCATTTTTGCGGTTTTTCGATCATCATGAAATAATTTCATCTTATTAATTAATATCATGTATATATATATATTGGTTCCATAATACTAAATAACTTATAATATGTATAATAAAATATTTTTTGACCATAATTATGGTTTTATGACCAACCTTGAAGGGGTTAATAGAAAATGAAAATGCATTGTCCATGATGTCGGTAAATTGGCACATCACGGGCGATGCTTCCATTTATAAAATAAAAGAGAGAGAGAAAGAAGTTTGATGATGGATATTCCATTAACATGATATAATTCCATTATATAAATTATACTTAAGTTTTCATGTATCTTTGTATAGGGGAGGTTAGGGAAGGATAATAAAATAAAAGAAATCGAAAAGAAAATAAAATAAAAGAAAGAGGATTTTTACCTCTTGAATTATCCTCCTTGAGAACCTCCTTAAGGGGATTGGTTTTGGTATTTTTATGAGAACAAGATCTCCTAGACATGGGGGGCTTGGGAAGAGTATTGGGAATAATTTAGATGAAGATCAAGGCTTGGATGGTGTGAGGAGAATAGGTGGTGAGGGGTGGTATTTATAGTAGAGGAGAGGGGTGTTTTTTGAATATTTTCTTCTTTTGTTTATTATTTTGGCTCAATATTATGAATAGTTTGAGAATTATAATAAAATATATTAAAATAATTAAGGTAAGTTCGAGATTATGGTTTTTACATCATTCATGAATCAAGGAATAGTGTATTTATCTTATAACGTATATATACCGTAAATTACTATATTTTACTATTCACAAAAAAATCTAGTATTTTAGAAAAATATCAACAATTCACCCTAACAATTTTTTTTATGTGTAGAATTAAAAAATGAAATCCATTTTTTGAAAATGATTTTCTAAATATGAGAAATATAATTTTTAATTAAAATCATCATTTACTTGGAAAATACTAATTTTAAAATTATAACTGATTTTATAACACTTTGAAAAATTAATTAAGGTCTCATAAAATTATATTATAACCATAAGAAAATAGAATATTAATTTTTTAATACATTTTATGAAATTAAATTTTCTTTTAAGATATTATATTAATTATAAAACTGTAAATAAATATTTTAAGGTTTATAAAATTACCAACACTTAATTTAGGTAGTATGGCATTGGGATAACCCTAAACCAACAGTTATTCCCAAACTGTTGGTATAGGGGAGTGTAAATTTCAGTATACTAATGGTTTAAAAAGAACCATTGGTATATATTTATACCAACGGTTACTAAATTGTTGGTATATATCATAATTAACCAGTTTACCAATAGTTTATAAACCATTGGTATATAGTTGTACCACCAGTTTATTAAAACCATTGGTAAAGGAATGCTATTAAACACTATACCAATGGTTTAAAACCATTGGTATAGGGTATTTCCAGAAATCTGCACACCATCCAACTAGAATCCCCTCTATTGCATACACCTATATACAACACTTAAAACAGCACAAAAAACACCTGTAATAGCACATAAAAATAGTAGACTCTTCCAACCATGGCATGTACCACAACATAGTATTCCCCATTTCAATATTCATATGAAAACCACTCTTCCAAATAACCCATTTCAATTTCTTTGGTGTAGACATCTCAAAAATTTTACTTTACTCAAAATGGTCACAAATATTTTATCATGGATTAGTTAATGTCATTTTTGGTTCCCAGACACACACTACAAAATTCTCATTTCTAAGATGAAATCCTTGTTATTCTCCACTATGGTGCATTATCTACTACACCATGACATAGTCAAAACTTCTTTTTTAGAAAATGACTTGAAAAATGCTCATTTCTTGGGTAAAAAAATCTCTTTTACTTCCCATACAAGCATTATACATCCTTATTGTGTTTCTATTATCGATTGGTGAGTTTATTATTTACAACACTTGAATGATGTTTTATAATAGGTTCTTGATAGTAGGTACTGGTTTTTATAGATATATTTAAATGAAGGGTTGTAATGAAATTGAGTAGAATGATTACTCAAAGAGATATTGAAGAAACCATCCATGAATTTATGGATGAAGTTAGCCATCATCATCACCCAGGTGGTGAGAAACCACTCACCTTTAGAAAGTGGGAATGATACTAGATCAAAATGGTGTCCCATGAGACTAGATCAAAATGGTGAGAGACCACTCACCTTTCATAGAGCCAATGATAGTTAGAGTTACATTTTGATCATGTGACTATGGTTTTTAGTTTTTTATTATAGAAATTGGTGCATGAGGGGTATGTTTGATAAGTAAATTAATATAGTGTGGTTAATATATGGGCATCAGGAGTAATGCAGGGCTTGTATGAGCATTGAGTGTGATGTGGTATTTTATGGGTATCATGTATGGTGTGATTATGAAATGAGAATATGATGGGATGTGGGAAATGATGGTGTATAATGGTTCTAATATGGGTGTTATGGGATGATGGTTGGTGTGGAACCACTGGGATATCGAGACCTTGGGTCGGGAAGTGATTGAGTAGGTAATTCTTGTGGGGAGAGTTCCCATAGAAGGGATTGATTAATTATATTGATTAGTTGGGGTATTTTGGGAACATGGGAATGATACATCTGCATTCAATGTCATATCAAATTTTGGGACAATGAAGATCATGCACTTGAGATAGAGGAGAGTTTTGGTATGTTTATAGCCAAATTAGCATAGGGATGAGCTATTATATGTTGGGGATATGGCAAGGCACATGTATTTTTCATGGATTTAAAATCTTTGAGGGTCAAGAGTATACAAGAAAGAGGTTTGGGAGAATCGTGTCAGTCTATATCCATTCACATAATGACACTATGTTCCATGGAATTAAATAGTTATAAAGAGGTGGGGGTGGTCCTGATGACCCATGGAATGAACATACATTTCACACTATGAATAGTTCTATGAGAAAGAAATGGTTGTTTATTTTGATGTTAAAATGAGGTTTTATGGTTGGCTATTCAGTTGAGCTATCAGCAAAATTCTATTTCTCCTTCATTATGAGTCCTGAGTGTGGTGTCTCGCTCTTTTCATTCTAAATCTTATAATCATTAGAATTTGGAAGTATCTTAGAGAAATTCTAATGTTATATATCCATTATTATGTTATTTGTCTCACTTACTTGAGGTGTTGAAGTGTTCATGAATATTATGCCCTATTTTTATATTTTTCATATTTCTTTTTTATTCTTCCTATTTGAAATCGAATTAGAGTTCGATCTTCTATGAGTAGGCATCTATGATTATAAGGAAGGTGTTGTATAGATTTATCCTAAATTTATATGTGTGTTATATGATGTGTGGTAAATAGGTATGAGATGGATGATCTAGGTGAGAGAATTTATGATATTATTAATATTTTTATGGTTATTAGGAAACACTAGAAGGTAATCTCATGTGTGAAATGGTATGGTGGATCCAATTATGGAATGGTAGGTTCAATTTATGACTCTATTGTCAGTTTGGAATGATTATGTTGGGTATGGAAATTGTTTCATGATGTGATCGCTAATATGGTTCTATGGTAATGTGTTGGGAAAGTCCCATATAACTATGGGTGATTTTAATCACTATAAGTGAGGTGACATGGTCTTTCAGGATGAGGTGGATGGTTTTGACCATTTTTTGTTGGGAAAAATGGTTCACAGGTGGTGACATAGTTTTTCCAAAGGTGTATCCTAGGATTTTCTGTGATGCATCTCACTATGGTTATCCAATATAGCCATCTAGATCATATGCACATACGATACAACCCATTGAGGTGGTTTTGGCCACTCATTATTGGTGGAGACCTTCATAGATTATGCGACATAGGAGATGGTGTTGACCATGGGTACGGAGAAGGTGTTTTGCATAAAAGTCCATGACTAGTGGTGTGTGAGACCATCATATGGATGCAATGTCTCGCTACTATATTGGGGTTGATGGGACATGAAATGAAAGAATATATATCATCATGCCTTGAGATGTTGACCTTTGAGCCAATGTTGTTTGAGTATGTGGAAGTTTGTGGGACATGTGATAAGTCTTCTGGGAATTCCTTTCGGGCATTGGGTTGACTCAAAAAGATTATGTTGAAATGATAACATGTGGTTTCATGATTTTTTTTTGTTAAGCCTATTGTGTGTCTTCAAGTGATATAAAAATATTTGGAAGGTTATTCATTTTGGGAATTGGGTTGACTTAAAAATATTATGTCCTTATAACTCACCGAAGGATACTTGGGTAGTGTGAATGGCTATTGGGCATCCATTCAGAGTCTAATATATGTCAATGTGATGAATTTTTTTCCATAATTTTGTAAAATTATGTGTCTATGGCCACTTCCACAAGAAATTCCATGAGTAATGGAATAGTTCACACCACCATGTCCTTGAAAAAATTTCATGGCACTATGATCTATCATACAAAAACTACAGTAGGATCCAAAATAATATTGGACTCAAAAAGAAGATTATAGAAATAGGAGATGTTGATTATGGTTGGTATTTCTAGAATATTTATCACTGTGGTGTCATAATTTGAAGTTAACCCATGAAGAAGAGAAAATATGGAGGATTTACCACCAAATGATAATCAAGGTCCATACCCTCAAGACTGAAAGAATCCTACATGGAACTAAAGGATACTAAAATCACTACAAGTAAGAGCACTGACCTAATCAATCCTTTGAATGTTGAATCATATATTAAATATCCAAATACCCTAATTAATTTATCAAAAAATATAGACAATACATTGGTAAAAGGTGTTGTGATTAAAACTATATAGTATTTAGGATACCTGAGTCAAGCATAATGTGACCTACCTAATCACACATATATTTAGTCACAACAAATCATCAAACATCAAATGTCAATAATATCAGTCAAAAATGTAACAGATCAATCTGTCCCTCATTACTATCACTATCATCACTGTAATCCTCAGACTCATCCTCTTACTCATCCCTATCCCTGTCTTTATCCCCATCCTCATCCACATCCACATCCTCGGTCGCCCTCATCCTCCACCTCGACCTCAGCCTTAGTCTCGACATCATCCTCATCCTCGACCTCTTCCTCACCATCGTCATCTCCAAAAATGACATCGTCTCAACCACCACTAGGACTTCCACCCGGTTCACTATATAATGAACATATTGATGACATATATTCATCATAAGCTATGTTGGCCTCTGGTGGAAGTGATAGACATAAAACTTTCATCAATTTCATAAATTCAGTGTTTGCTTTATCAACCCGTTCTTCCACCTATGTGACCCTTTTTTCAGCATGTTCTACCCATGCCTTAACCTTTTCCAACTCGATGGTACTACAAATAGTACCATAAGAGGGCCAATACCTCATCAGAACTATACTCTTCCCAGGTCAGCAGTGTACTCTAACAGGGTGTTCATCTCCCAACACCTGATGTAAGTGATCGTTTAGACCAAAATTGTCAGGTTCCTAGGAATAAATGTCCTACAAAACACCCTGTTACAAATATAAATATATTATTAAGTTACAAAATAAATATTAAAATTTGAAATCAATAAAGTAAAACTTACAATCTTTTGCTATATCGATTCATTAACCGTACTTCTATCTTTTTTCTTTCTACTCGAGCAAAATGGTTTTTCTCGAGGCACACATCCTTCAATATTAAATACCTACCTCAATAATGAAATTTAATGTAGGAAACCATAATCTAAAATAGGTTACCAATAATGAATATCATAACTAAAAATATATCAAAACTTTATAAATCTAATAAATTATGGAGGAAACAATAGAAAGGGAAAGTCTTAAAGAAAAATTATAAACAACTATCCTACCTACTTCCTCTCATGATCTGACATCATAATACACCCCAAAGTGTGAAGGTATTTTTTAGAATCAATGTTTTTTTTATTTTTTCTAGATGATTCCTAAATAAAATTCAATAATACAAAAGATAGTGTTAATGAAAAACATGAAAGTTTTCATTTAAAAACCTCAAATGTGATTAATACCTTAAACTTGGTAGTCGTCCAATGAGTAATCATTTTTCAATACTATTCTATTGGACACTCATTCTTGACAGGTACCACATCTAAGTCTATTCCAACTCTAGCATGCTATCCAATATACAACTCATGTTTATAGGCTCTCTAAAGCTCATCTAATTTCTTTAGGTGTGTTGGCCATGCACCCTCACCATTGGGAAAATTAAACTGAACCTAATACCAAAATATTAATTCATATAAATAAAAAATATATTACATTAAATCCAACAGATCTTTTTACCCATATCTATTCCCAAGCATTATCTTTGACTTTTTTTGGAAACTATCTCCATGAGAGTGGGATGACAGGAATGATGTCAGAGTATTTGGCAAGTGTGGCCAAAAAACTCTAACATTGATGCCCTGTTTTTTCAATTATTTGGTTGTCTTTGTTATAGTCTACCATCAACTTAGTGTGGCGGTTCCACACCGCATGAATACGTGTATGCCCCCTCCCCTTCCGACTATCAGTAGATGTATCTATTATGAAATAAAAACAAATATTATAATGAAAATAAATTATGGTATAAAAAATTGTTAGGGTTCTAAAATATACCTGCAACAGTCTGATCAATGGGTGTCACTGGATCTGTAGGCACTAAAGGAACATCACCCTGTATAGGTGGAGTGGGTCCCAGTGTATGCTTTGTAGGCACATACTGTGTTGGAGTAGGAGTTGAAGAACGAATGTAGAAGCTCAGAGAGAAAGAAGTAAATGGTAAAGAAGATGGTATGGATGGATAGACAAATGCATGATATGGATGAGGAGTGGGAATCATCATCGTATATGGTAAATATGGGTGAGGAGGATTAGATGTAAAGGCTGGTGAAACATGGGAGGCCTAAATATCCCATGTGCCCCTAATGACACAGCGGGATCAGAATGTGTGGAAGATGGTGCATCAGTGGGAAGGGTAAGGTCTAATTAGGTATGCTAACTGGATCACCTATCTCTCGTACCCCCCCCCTCTCATACCACTAGCCTGAGTACTGGGACCACTACTAGGATGCTCATCGAATAACTGGCACCTAAGTGGTGGATCCTACATAAAAGTTTAAAACAAAATTAAGCACATGACATTATATGTTATTGATATATATATATATATATGAAATTAAATACTCACAAAATGCACTAATGGAGGAATCCACATCTCATTCATTCGGTAATTGTTGTCCATCATCCTTTTTCTTCGCTTCTCCTCAATAGGTTTCATTTCCTTCATTTGAAAAAAATATGGAAGTAATTAGAAAAGGATAACTAATGTGTAACCAAAAAAACAAAAAATATAAGACATGAATTATTTTTCTTAGGTCATTTGGTTCATATTTTTGGTTAGGTAATTTAGCTATTTTTTGGTTAGGTCATTATTTTCTTTTGTTTTTATTTTCATATCAATAAGTTTAATGTTTTCAATTCAATCCCCCTTGTTTTTTATTATAATTTAATTATTTCAGTTGTGTTTTGTTTTTTAGGTTTGAATATAGTTTAATTCAATATTATAAAATGCAACTCAAATAAAACTACAACCAATAAACATTGAAAATTAACATTAAGTTCAAGTCGGATACAAAATATTTGTAATCAATATTAAATCATTTTGAATAGTTCCAATATTAACAACCCAAGTTGAGCTAAACCAAAAGAACTGAGAAAACAGATGGATGATTCTTATATTTCCCACCACAACTTTGGGTTCACAATAAACTCTGACAATTAAGCTATTGGAGTCATCATAACTAATAAATGGATTGGTGCCAATGTTAGTAGGGATGGTGTTAATTCCATTATCACCATCATCAAAAGCATGTCTTGGAATTACTTCAATAATGACACCAAATTTAGGTCGAAGATGATCTTTGACATAAAAAAAACATGTTTCGTCATTGATGTTAATACATATGGTTCATCGGTAGCAAGAGTGTGAGTCATGTCAATAACTCAAAATCTATAATCATTAATAAAGGTGATATGCCTTATCATCAAATCAAACCACTAGCATTTCATCATTGTGACTCAACCATGAGAGTAATAATCCAATATTATTATTTTCTCAACGACTCCATAATATGATACATTTTAAAAATGAGGTCTATTATCTAATTCACTAGAATAAAATTCTATTGTGGAAGTTAGAATAACACCATCATATTGTGTTCTTATGTTCTTTGCTCGTTCAGTGATAATAAATTTATACCCATTGATCACAATTAATTTACATTCACGAACCATGGTATTAGGACCAAAATCCAAAGCTCTTATTTCCTCAAAAACAAAGTCAGCAGGAAAACTCGATACCTAAAATATAAATGAATATTAAACTTAATTAAATATTGATTTTATTTATTTATTAAATTAATATTTCTACCTTCAATTTAAACCAAGCAGAAAACTATTTGCTATGCAAAGTCTCCCTCCTTCTCAAAGATAAAAAAATGATGTTTTCTATTTATCATTTCATTATATTCCCTATAGATAAAAATAGAAATAGTTTAATAGATATGTAAAATTACAAGATATGAGATAAGATATACATGTTCAATTTACTTACTTGATGTAATCATCAAACAAATCACAGTTGAACAACACTGTGTGATGTATTATCTCTCGCTCTTCAAGTCTTAATGCCATCAATGTATATGATCCAAGAATTCCTCCTGTTTGAGGAAGTGATGGAAAACTGGGTTCAATTTTCTCATACTATTATTCTTTATTTCTTATTGGTCTGTTTATTCTAGTAGTAAGATCATACAAATACATTGAGCAGAGATCCATACATTCTTGATCCAAATAAACATTCATGACAGAACTTTCAGGATGATTCTTATTCTAGACATAAGATTTCAATGTGTACATATTTCTTTTAGTTGGATACATCCAATGAAAAGTAACAGGTCCTAGTTGAAAGATGGAGAGTTAGATGCAACATACATGTGAAAAATGATGAAGGAAATATTTTCTCTAACTCACACAAAATTAATGGTGTCTCTGCCAATATTTTTTGCAAGAAATACTTAGATAACTTCTTAGCACAAAGATCTCTAAACAATAGAACAGCCGAGTTACTGACACCCTTATGTTATTGGACAAAAGATGAAAGATTTCTATTAGAATCAACTCATCCAGAAGAATGTGATAATCATGAGTCTTCAAATATTTCAGCTTCAACTCTCTTTTGTTGAGCCATTTTGATATATTTCTTAAATATCCATCTGGAACTTTAATAGTCTCTAGTAATTCCAAAAAATGATTTTTTTTCTATAGGTGTTATCACATAAGAAGCACATAGAACTTTCCATTTATTTTCACAGATACACACAGGATGAAATTCTTGTCTGATCCCCCAATCCACCAAGTCACACCATGATTGTAAATCATCTTTTGTCTTTTCTTTGACATTTAGAAGAATCGAAAGCAACATTTCACATATATTCTTTTCAATGTGCATTATGTTTAAGAAATGATGTAACAAATTGGTTGAACAATAAGGAAACTGAAAGAAGATACTCCTCTTCTTCCAATTGTAATAGGTATCATTGGAAACATTCTTCATATTTCTAGATTTCATTTGATCCTTCCCAAATGAAAAACTGAAATCATGCAATTCATTAAGAACGTCAATTCTAGAAATATGTTGAGGTGGATCATTGGTCTCCATGGTATTGTCAAATCTTCGATGATTATTTCTATATGGATGGTCCATTGGAAAGAATCATCGATGTCCCATAAAACTAAAACTATGGTGATATTTTAGTATTTTGGATCAAGTATTCTTCATACATACAAGACATGATAGTTTTACCTTCGTGCTCCATCCATATTTCATTGCATAAGAAGGAAAATCATTGATCATCCATATAAGCACAGCATGTATCTGAAATATGTCTTTTGAACATGCATCATATGTGTGCACACCCACATCCAAAATAAATTTCAACTCTTTTATTAAAGGTTGCATGTATACATCTATATCATTGTCGGGATTAGAAGGGCCATATATGAGTATACTCATGAAAGTGTATGGTTTTTCATACACAACCATGGGGGAAGGTTATAAATGTGTATGAAAAATGGCCATGTGCTATGTGAAGTAAGCATTTTCCCAAATAGATTAAAATCATCACATGAAAGACCTAGCCTTACATAATGCATGTCGGCTGCAAAATCTAGATATCGAGCATCAAATCTCTTTCATGCAAATCCATCTGTAGGGTGAACCAACTCTTCATTATTATTATTTCTCTTGGTATCATTCCATCGCATTTTATTTATATTTCATCAGACATGAAAAAAATTTGGAGTCTAGGGATCAATAGAAAGTGCCACATTACTTTCTATGGCACACAGGATGGTGTTTCATCAGCTTTTGACATCCATCGAGATGTTCAGCATTTTATAAAATCGTTTCTTTCAGCAGTTTCCTCCCAGAATAAGCTATAATATTTTAGGCAATCATGAATTTTGTTTTTGAAAATCCAAGTTCTTCAACTAACTTCCATGCCATATAGTGGTTTGAGGGAATATCTACATCATTTGGAAGTAATTCCTTTAAGAAGTTAAGAATGTAATTGATGGAAGTATTAGAAATACCATACATGGTTTTCCCATGAAACAATTGGATTAAAAATTCTAACTTTTTCATTTTACCACATTGTTGATATACTGGAGTCGTGACAGCATCATTAAATTTTTTTCACCCTATCAACATCATCATTTTCATTGGATGCATCATGTGTGATTATATCGAAGTCTTATTGGGTTGACATCCTTTCCTTCTCATGATGATGAATAAATGGAAATCGGTCATATATCAAATTCTTCAATCCAATCCTCTCATTTGGATCATCAAGTATTTTGAAATTTTATTTTCTCCCCATTATGAAACCACACATAGTAGATTGTTAGAAAACTATATTTGGTTATATGGTAGATAACTTCTTCATAGCTCAACCAAGGTCTTCCAACACTATTATAACATGGTCAGTGTATGTGAACACAATCTGAAGCATTGTCAAATGAAAAATCCAAAAAAAACTCTCTAAATTGTTTTGAAAATCACTTGAGATCCGATTAGTTTCATACATACAACTTCTTTCCATTATGTAAAAAAAATTATAAATCATTTCAGGAATTTCAATAAGATTGAATTGTAACTGAAAATATATTTAAGTAAATGATAATTATTCACTTTATATAAAACCATAACTGACATAGTACTCTATATGAGAATCATAACAATAACATTAATTTATGATAAAACTCCCTTTATTATCACCACACCAATGGTAAACACCATTGTAACCAAGTTGGAAAAGAAAGGTAGGAAAAACAATAAATATATGGGAAATGAATAATTGTGCATGGTTTGATGAAATGGTTTGAATAACTGTAGATAAACCATAAAACACCTTCTAAGAAAAGTTAAAAATCCTTCCACATGGGCTCCACATAGTTTTCCAGGTTGCAAGAGCTAACTATGTGGCGTTAATTCCTCCTCCACTTTCACCCCAAAACTAAAAATACCTCAAAATAACCCATATCACTTCACTATAGATTAATATAACATCAATTCATATCAAAAAAAAAAACTCAAATTCAAGACTGGCATTCTGACTATGCATGGAAACTCGTCTTTTCATGAAAGGTGGTGATCAGACACCCACTCACGAACTACCTCTTAAGTTTCAACAGACATATATCCTATTTACCAGGCTCCCCAAAATTGTGAAGGGAACTCTAATACCATTTTTTCATGAACCAACCTAGATTAACCTAACATGTCACCCAGATTGGCCCGTGATAAGGCCCAGAGGGTGTTCTCTATCCCCACGGACTAGAAACAAGTGCTAAGAGAATAAAAATAATATATTGGGAATTATTTTCTCAAATATAAGTAAACACACATTATATTTCTATAAAAAATCTAGAATGACCAATTCATAAGTTGGAACACTATGTAAATCAAATAATTAGTTTCAAATATAGATTGAAACCAAACATAAAATAACCAGCATAAACAACCAAACCCATAATTTATATGAAAAATAAAATATAAAAAAAAATAAAACAAGTAAAAAAGAGACAAAATATAAAAAAATGTCAAAGTGACTGATACATCAACCATACAAGATAAAACACTAAACTCGAGCTATTAGGAGAACATCACACAGTTTCCCAAGACCACTTCTATATCCTGATATATCAATCAACCAGTGAAACAGTACCCACTATCCACATTAGAACATACTTGTGAATATTTAGAAGACATAATAACTATACACACACCTTGTATTAATTTTATGGAGTGATCTATATGTGACTAGTATGTTTCCACCAACAAAATATTTTATGAAACTCCTTTCATAAGACATTCCACTAATGTTACTTTGAAATACATTTTATTAAATTAATAAATTTTTACATTTTTATAAAATCAGAACACATAAATAAATTTCAAACACCATTTTTTAATAACACACCACATTATTTAAGTAAAACCACATGTTTTAGAAATTCACTTAAACCCATTATTAAATAAAACTCAAAAATGACTCTAAAACCTGAAATAATGAAACCCCTTAATTTAAATCCATTATTTACTGTTTTATATTCAAATACATTTATAAAATTTGGTTTTAAATCAATTGAAAAATAATAAAACTAAAGGCACAAAATACAAACATATTATAATCCCATAACTAAGAAATACACAACCACGCCATATAAAAATAACCACGACATGTAGTGAAAATAACCAGAAAGAGTTGCGGATTAGGAAAAAGAAAATGAATGATTGAATATAAATAGTGATAACATTAAATCAATAAAATTAAAATGAGAAGGTGTAAGAAATTAAGGTTAGGGAAACCTAAGACCGTATACTATCTTGGTGATCAAACCATCCTAATCAATTGTGCACAAACCTCTAGGAAGAGAAGTATCAATGTGTATTGGATGAGTAGAAGAGATTGAAGACCAATGGATTTGTTGTTAGAAGTGTGGTCATCATCTGAGAAGAGAGGTGATACTATAGGGTAAAAATCAATTGGATCTGGAATGGAGAGGGGGGATCGGTGCTACTATATTTGGGGGAAACTATCCTAAAGGTTTTTAAAAACTGTTTAGATATGTAATCTATACCAACAGTTAATAAAAACCATTGATATATACTATTTTTTCCATCATTTTCCCAAGGGTTTTGAAAAAATATTGGGAAATAATGGTAATTCATACCCTTTACCAATGGTTTTGTGAAAACTATTGGGAAAAGGGACCTATCCCAATGGTTTCAAAGAACTGTTGGGATAGGGGAATTGGTATAGAGAATATTTTTAGTAGTGTATATTGACACTTATAAGATAATTAAATTTTATTTATACTTTCATAGGTGAGGTTATAGTTCTAATGGCCACATTTTTATTCCTAACGCTCACATTATTATTCCAACAGTCACATTACTATTCATAAAAAATGAAACTTATTATAAAAATACAAAAAATTTAACCAGAGTAAATTTTGATATTACATTTTCAAAAATAATGTTTATTTTGTCAAATATAATTTATAAAAGTGTCAAAATTTATATTTAAAATAAGTTTTCATTAAAAGGTGGTAAAAGTGTGTTTAGAAAAATACAGCCTTTTATGTGTAAAATTGGATTTATTCTTATCTTATGCCTCTAAAAATATTTTGGATGAATGTAAAAATATTTTATTAAATATATAGTATATAGATTTCATTAATATCTTTCACTAATAGTGATTAATTTAATTTATTAATATAAAATATCATTGTGAGTATAAAAATAGTTTTTATAAAAATGCATCCTTTATGTTCAATTGGTTTTCATTTCTAATTAATTGGAAACCAATGAATTAATTTTTATAAACTTAAGTAATCTATATTTCATAATTTACATAATCTCTTTCATTCCTACAATTCCAACGGGTAGGTGAAAACTATCACAACTAAAAATAATAATATTTAATCATTTTTTTAAGCTTAGTGTTTTGTGTAATGTGAACTAGTTGTGTAATGTGAACTAGCGAAGAAGATAAATTTAAAAAGAGACATATTGTAATATCTTGGGGTGTTATATTCTCTCATCCTTCAATAAATTATGTTCTCAAGATTTGAAATTGTACTTAAAAAATCAAAGGTTGATACATCAAAATTTCTTTGTGGGAAACCCACATCTGAAATAGGGTTAATAAAATATCCTCTTAATAAGAGGGAAAGGGAAATACAGAGGTCACCACAAAACTAGGAATTCAAATAGGATAACATTAGTGAGAATTGAAAATATAGTCATGGAATATTAATCTAATCAGAAATTTTTGAGTGAGAGTGATAGATAACATGGTCATTAGAATGTTAATCATCACAATACCATAAATCTTATGATTAGTTAAAAGACCCCTGATTTCTCAGAAATAAAAGTAAACAGATAACGTTTTGTTCAAAAATATTTTTTCTAGAGTTGAGGGATTATTTTAATATTCAGATAAGTACTTGAGAAAATAAACTTACTTGATTACTTTCCATGTCATAAGCATAATATCATCCTTTGGTTGTACTTAGATCTATTTTCACTTCATCCCTTACGCCTAAAAATGGATGTTCAAGATGAATTTTTCATGCCTGGAGCACTTTTAACGAATCATATGGTCTTTAAGTCATTTATTCGACTTTTAGATGTTTTATGAAACCAATATGGTTAGAAAAAGTTATCCAATATGATAAATCATACTTTAATCTTAATCAATAATATCATTAATCCATTCCATGTGTAGTCAAACTTAAGACTCGTCCAAAATATATCTTTCCAAAACCAAAGACCAAAAAATTAGAAGGAAGGTCACTAAATTTACAAAATCAAATCAACATTAGATTCCAAAAATAACTTAGATATTATTGTCACATACTAAATATATGAATACCTTAATATCCTTTAAAACTTTATGAAAACATGTATGCTTCGAAGATTAAAATATCAGGTTGTCCTTAAATCCAAACACTTAATAATTCCAGCATAACATAAACCATCAGATCACTAACCACCTTCATGGTCACCAATACTTTCCCACAAACATCTATTTATTAATATCTCAAACATAAAACACATATGTAGGGTTATTTTCCCAAGTCAGGTGTTTTTGAAAATATCTGCCTACAATAGAATCACTTCTCTTGATTATTGCTATTATTCAACTCATGCTTCTAATATTTTAAAGAATAAGTACTCCAGTGTCATCCTTGTATATCTCATGAATCTTATAACGAGAACATTATTGATATAATACTCAAATAACATAATTCTTGAATCCAAACACAGGCATAAAAATAATTCCTCTTCGTATGTGGTAGTAACATAAGCTTGACCATGATCCATTATCCCCTTTTGTGATATATTTATTTGATGCTCAAGAAATTGATTTTCATAGTGTCATATCTCTTTGTAGTTGAATTATTTCACATTGTAACCCTTTTTCTTACCCTTTAAATCACAAGAATAGTGGAATTTCTCTTGAAACTTGTAGAAAACTCTCATTCCTTTCAAGCAAGTACCAGAGTATTTCATTACACAATTATCACATGTGGGAAAATACTTCTTTCTCTTATTTCCTTTATCCATCATTTTCTCTGTCATCCTCTTTTTCTCTTACTTCTTTTCAAAGTCATAAAACTTGGGGAGAATTCTGTATCTATATTGATATCACATGATACTATATCCTCGTATGGTGAGAATGTTTTGGATGCTTTTTCCCTTCAAAATATTATCATAAGACCATAAAAGATATGATTATTCTTATACTTTAGATCATGTGCATCGGTGAGGTTCTCATTCCCTCTACGGGGTTCCATTTCTAAAAAATGGAACACACTAAATTAAGTTATGAATCATAACTCATAATCTTAAATTATCAAAACACTTAACATAAATTGAAAATTTATGCATAGCTAATCTCATAATCATAAACATGGTTTTTTTTGGGACAAATTTACTTTTAAATCCTTTATAATGATTTGTAAAGAAAATGAGAATTATCCTAAGCATATCTCCCGGGAGTTTCAAACCAGGTGTGTACTAAGGCCCCTTGTAGTGTACCAGGTTACCCCGAGTTAGGCTTGAGACACCTTGTCAGATTTGTTACCCCTAGGTACATTTGTTTCAGAACCACATCCACTAGAAGTATCCAGACATGAATGTATTTATAAAAAGACCCACATAATCTCTAATTTAGAAAAATTATAGTATGTTCTTATATTTTTATCCTAAAATTCCATCTTATGGTTTTTTCCCTAATTAATGTTTTATAAATATAATTTATAAGGTTTATACTAAACTTCATCTGATACCAACTATAGAGACCCTGACCCCAGTAGCTTAGAGTCGGTGTCTTACTTTATTACATTGGTATAATAAACAAGGAAGACGCATCCTGAAGGACCGAATAGTTTAGTAGTTTTGGAAAACTAGATACAAACATAAGTTTTACATTACAACTTTATAAGAAAAAATATATATAAACTCCATTGGAAACATCCATAATCTCTTATTTTATCCTTAAAAGCCATTCATAATTACATCTCCACATCTTAGGGGAAAATAAAACATAATATAAAGGGGTGAGATCAGATACTCAATAAGGGTAAGTAATACAGTGGAATATATCATAAACATAAACAATAATGCATGGTGAATAACTAAAACTCATGCCAATAAAATATACTATTGAGCATAATATGGCATGAATAAAAGCTGAATAAATAATGCCATATAAATAACCACATTAAAACTTAACCCTAGATATTCTACTAGTTGAATAATCATATGATTTATCAATTACTAATATCATAATGAGGGAATTTATATGCCATAAATCATAAACATACTATTGAGGCCTTTGACAAGACATCTGAAAATAAATGGTTAAGTTCTTAGCCAAAACCATATCTGAAAATGGGCAAGGCCTCAGCCAAGTCCATATTTGTTTTGCTCATGTTACCTATTAATTCATTGAGGGTCTATAATGGGCACCATACATAACTTACTAAGTCCAATGTATTTCTCATATAAATGGGTTTTAACATTAACAATATATATGTGAAATGTAAATAAGTTTCCCTAATCTAGAAACATTACCACTAACCATTATGAGTATTATGGTGAATGTTATCAATATAGTACATCCATAGTCAAATTGATCATAAACCATTTAATAAAATATAGTGGATTATAAGATACCAATCTCGATAAAGTATAAAATTAAATAGAGGTTCTGAAATAGATGAAAATACTCTAATAAAATCATTGAGGAATTCTTGAGAGAAATACCCATTTTCTTTGCAAAGAAGAGTTCTTTTGGAAAAAACATTTGTATTTGTCATAATTGTTTGTATAAAACCAAAATGAAAAAAATATAGTTTTTTCTGAAAAAAATAGTGATTTTATAAAAATAATGGTGTCTTAAAATAAATTATGTATGGTACTTGAAAATGAGTAAAAAAATCAATATTTTCCCTTTAATCGGGCTTGCATATCGGGAAGAATTAAGGAGGGAACCTTGTAAAACATGTATTTCCCCATAAACGAAAGATGAACAGATATAGATATATGATTTTAGAATATATGAACCGAACTTATAAGAATTATATAAAAAGAATAAAGAATTGTATTGGTGTATAGAGGGAGAAATCATAACCTGAATGAAAATGGAGGTTTAGGAAGAAACTCTTACCTTATTCCCGAAAGTGTTCTGCACTTGACCTTAACGTTCTGGATAATCAAATTAAATCCATTAATTAATTAATTAAGAACCGTTTATATATGAATTTGATTCATTATAGTTTTATTAAGTTCATTTATGAATTTCTTTGATGATTTATAGAGTTTAACTTCATCGTTCGAGAGCGTTCATTTTCTTGGTTTTCATGATCGGTTTGCTTGTTTATAAGTAATGAAGTTCATGTAAAATGGGTATAATTCTACAAAATTGGAATTATATGTTATTAATGAACATAAAAAATATTTAATGGTCTTATATTTTATTTTTCTAGATATGAGGATGATTTATTAGATATAACTTTAATGATAATTATTTAGATCATTTTAGCAGTTTTTCGATCGTCACAAAATAGTTTCATCTTATTAATTAATATCATGTATATATATAATGGTTCCAAAATACTAAATAAATTATAATGTTTATAATATAATTTTTTTTAATTGTAATTATTTTTTTATGACCAACCTTTAAGAAGTTAATGGAAAATGAAAATGCATCATCCATGATGTCAGTAAATTGACATATCACGAGCAATGTTTTCTTTTATAGAATAAAAGAGAGAGAGAAAAGAGTTTAATGATGGATATTAAATTAACATGATATAATTATAGTACATAAATGATACTATATTTATCATGTCTCTTTGGATAGGGGAGGTGAGGTAAGGATAAGAAAATAAAAGAAATTGAAAATAAAAGAAAAGAAAAGAAAGAGGATTTTTACATCTTGAATTCATCTCCTTGAGAACCTCCTTAAGGGGATTAATTTTGGTATTTATATGATAAAAATAGATTCTAGACATGGGTAGGGTCTTGGGAATAGTATTGGGAAGAATTTAGATATGGTACAAGGTTTGGATGGTGTGAGGAGAAAAGATTGTGAGGGGTAGTATTTATAGTGGAGGAGATCAGTGTTTTTTGAATATTTTATTCATTTGTTTATTATTTTGGATCAAGACTATGAATAGTTTGAGAATTGTCCTCAAATATATTAAAATAATTAGTTTAAGTTCTATATTACTGTTCTTACATCATTCGTGACTCAAGGAATAGTGTATTTATCTTATAATATATGTATATATCATAAATTATCGTATTTCACTATACACCAAAAATTCAAGTATTTTAGAAAAATCCTAAAAACTCACCCTAACAATTTTTTGATGTATAGAATTCAAAAATGAACTCCATTTTTTGAAAATAATTTTCTAAATGTGATAAATTTAATTTTTAATTAAAATCATAATTTACTTTAAAAATACCAATTTTAAAATTATAAGTAATTTTATAACACTTTGAAAAATTAATTAAGGTCTCGTAAAATTATATTATAATCATAAGACAACAAAATATTAATTTTTGAATACATTTTATGAAATTAAATTTTCTATTAAGTCGATATATTAATTACAAAATTGTAAATAAATATTTATGCATTATAAAATTACCAACACTTAATTTATAATTTTTAAAACATTTATTTAATTATACTATAATATAATTATATCATATTAACACTTATAATATTCATAAATTTTATTTATAATTTCATAGGTGGAGTTATAGTTCTAATTGCCACATTTCTATTCCTAACAGTCGCATTATTATTCCAATAGTCACATTACTATCATAAAAATATCAAAAATTTAACCAAAGTAAATTTTGATATTATTTTTTCAAAAATAATGTTTATTTCATCATATATAATTTATAAAAGTGTCAACATTTATATTTAAAACAAGTTCTCCATTAAAATGTGGTAAAACTGTGTTTAGAAAAATATAGTCTTTTATGTATAAAATTGGATTTATTCTTATCGTATGCCTCTAAAAATATTTTGTATAAATGTAAAAATATTTTATTGAATATATAATATATAAATTTCATTAATATATTTCAATAATAGTGATTAATTTAATTTATTAATATAAAATTTCATTATGATCATAAAAATTGTTTTTATAAAAATGCATCCTTTATGTTCAATTGATTTTCATTTCTAGTTAATTGGTAACCGATGAATTAATTTTATAAACATGTGTAATATATATTTTCATAATTTAAATAATCTCTTTCATTCCCTTCATTTCAATAGCTAGGTGAAAACTATCATAATTAAATAATAATATTTAATCATTTGTTTAAGTTGTGTGTTCTGTGTAATGTAAACTAGCGAAGAAGATAAATTTAAAAAGAGACATATTGTAATATCTTGGGGTGTTACAGTTTCATGTTTTAATAAATGGATATGTATTGAGAACCTAATAATATGAATATGTATATTATATATAATAATGAAAATATATACTTCTTATTGTTATTATTTTGTAAATGATTTTGATTTTTAATAGAATAAAATGGAAATTGTATTTTTGTGTAATATGAAATTTCAATTAAGATATTCCTTTTGATGAATTAATGAATTTTAAAAATAAAAGATATATTAATAAAATAATATGATGAAATAATATTTATTAAATATAAATGATAATATATTTTTTATGAATTCAAATGTAATTATTATAAGGGTTCGAAAACTGTTATTGTCAAAAAAACCATCATTTCTCAATAAATGTTGATTCTTGTTTTAAAAGTCAAAATCAACATATTTAGAAAATTAATTTGATAAAATAAATATTATTTTTTTATCATCATGTCTAAATTATCTTATAGTGAATTTTTCATAATTTTCTAAGACATTCAAATTTTCTGATAAAAATTAAATACATTATAAATATAGTGTGTATTATGACATCATAATGACCCAAAAGTGGTGTAATAAATGCTATAAAGGTTATAAAAGAAAAAATATATGTTTCCACTTTTAAATAATTTAATTTTTAGGTTATTTGATTAATTTTATAAATCCTCCAAAACCTATATTATATTTTAAGGTTTTAAAATCATTTCTTTATGAACATGACTCACTTCCACATCACTAAGGGTAATATTTTAATGATTTTGTCCCTTGATCTTATAAAATAATTAAAACCACTCATATATGGTAGAAACCATGGAAGAAAACCATGATAATTTTTGTGTTTTTAATTATTCTATTATATAGTCCAAAACCTAAGTTTGGGAAATAATAAAGAACTCCTCTCTCTTTTCTTATATAAACCCACCCAATATCCCTTTAATCTTCACTCAAAAACCTTGTATAATATACTTAATCTAACATTAAATCTCTATATTCCTCTCAAGGTTCCCCCAATCTCTCAAGAAGCTCCTCCTAAGCTTTTGGAATCACCCTCTCAAGGCAAGGGACCTATCTCTCTTATTTTCAATTTGAGTACCTTCTTTATATTTATCCCTTTGAATCTCAATTAGTTATATTTTCATGAACTTATAAATATCCCTATACTATCCAATTTATTTCCTAATAATGATATATCATTTATCTCTTCTCATTATATCATTTACCTAAGTTGTTACTATACCGAAATTTAGTAAGGGATCATTTCCTTCCCCTCTTTATTCAAGAATCTTCTTCATTTTATGCCTTTTATTTCTAATTCCTAATGTTGGGATATATTTTTACACATCCCTCTTACTGTATAGTTTATGTAAAAATTATTAGATACCCCTTTAATTCTCATTAAACCATTTTATTAATCTTCAAGTATTGTCGTTATGTTGCTGAATTTTCAGTAGGATTTTTCATGTCAAACGATTACATTGTGAATATCCACCCCCATTTCCACTCAATGGTATTCACCTCGATATACCTATCCTTCATTAATTGGTAAATTCCATGTATTAAACCCACAATACTTTATTATGGGGTTAAAATTGATGAAATACATCCTTATGTTATATGATCTATGTGGCACACTTATGCATGTACATGATATGAAAGCAACAGGTGTGCCCAGAATTATATAGTGCTCCAATGGATGGGGTAATGTTTTAGCCTCACAAGACATCATTTATGGAATTAGGGAGTGAAACTAATCCATTATGAAACATTTTCCACCATGTTATTACATCTTGTAAGTTATCCTTGACTATGTTTATGATGTAATGTTTAAAGTTTTTGTCACTTTCCCATGTCGCCTTTATGTTATCATGCTATATCATGCTTCTTTGTTCATGTTTATGATTATCAATACTTTTTTGTCCCATTGAAATTCCTATTATCTAACATGTAATACTTTCTTCATGTTATGTCATGTTTATTCTCTTACTGGGCTTTATAGCTCACCCCTTTCTTATGTGTGTCCTCAGGTAATCCCATACAGTTTTAAGAACGATGGAATATTATGAGAATGTTAAGAAAGTTTTAAATAATGTAGATGTACCACATATTTTTAAGTTTTAATTTAATGTACCTAATTACCCAAAGATACTAGACTTCTCTATCTTCTAGGTTTTAATATGCGTGTTCTTATATAATAAATCATGAATTAATGTGTAATAAAGAAAAGGGTCGTCATAGTTGGTATCAAAGAAGTTTTGTTATTTTGGGGATTAGAATTAGAAAAATCAATCAAAATCCTTGGGTATAAGACTAAACATAAGAATACATCCCTAAATTTTGTTAAAGTATAAATTAATTGGTTTCCGAGAAAATACATCTCTATATGTATACTACAATTGGATGTGGCTCTAGCACAAATGTACCTAGGGGTAACGGCCAAAAAACATTGTATTGAGTTAGACTCAATCGGGAACTAGTACATGACAACATGTCTTATTTCACACTTATTTTGAAACTCTTAAGGGATATTCTTTTTGAAATTCACAAGATCATTACAAACCATTATTAAGGGAACAAAAAAATGCCCATAAGATTCGATGTTAGCAAATAGATCGTAGATAACATAGATTGAATCATAGAAATTCATAAATTAAGGAAATATATATCATTTATAAATTGCCCCATTAATATTATTGGACTTAAATTTATGTGTTTAATAGTTTAAAAATAATCATCCATAATTTTTTCTTTATTCTATCCAATGGAAAAAATAGGAGGAACTGGGTAAACAACCAATGTAAAGGGAAATGTGATGACTGTCCAAATGAGACTCCCAACCTAATGGGAGTAGGAATTTCGAAATTTGTGATGATACTCTCTCAGTTGACTCAGGTTCTAGATAGAAACCTGATTTAGGAGGAACACTTAAATCCCCCTAAGAAATAAAAAGCTGCAATTGATACCTTTATGCGACAAATTCCTTAAACTTTCAATGGATAATCTGATCCCTTAATCACAAAGAAATGGATCAACTTCATTGAGAAGATCTTCTCCATCATTCAATACTTTGAGTAGGATAAGTCCATACTAGATATTTATCATATGGAGGGAGAAGCTGTTTAGTGTTGGACATTGATCAAGAATATAAATCATGAGTAAGATATCGAAGTGATGAGGTTGAAGGAATTCCGTAAAATGTTTTTCAACAAATATTTTTCTCATAATCTTCAACTTAAAATGGAAAGGGATTTTCTTTCCCACAAGTAAAAAGATGATGAATCCATAGGGGCCTATAATAAAAACTTTACAATACTTTCATGATACACCTCCAACTTTTTCATTACCTCCTAATGCAAAGTTGGCTGCTTCTTTGGTGAGCTAAAACTGAGCCTAAGAAAATTCCTATTGATCCAAAACTTTGATAGCTATGAGGAAATTGTCTGATGTTCCCTCAAATTTGAAATGGAGGTTAGCGGATCTTAAGGATCGCATGGGGATAAAAAGTGGAAAGTAAAGTTTAATTCTAGTAGTGTGATGGAGAAATCTAATAGTGGTAATAAATTTCAGCATCTCACTTGTCAAAAGTGTGGAAAGAAGCACCCCATAAATTTCTTGAAGGGGGTGAGGAAATGATTTATGTGTAGTAATGAAGGTCACCTAGCTAGTGATTGTTGATAGGAGAAACCCACCAATGTAATAGAATATAGGAATGATACATTCAACCCTCGGCCTATTTTCCAATGTTTCAACTACAAGGAACAAGGTCACTTTTTAAAACAATTCACTAAGATAAGGATGGTCAAAGACAACCAACATCAAAAACCTCCAAGGAAGTAAGGGCGAGTTTATGCCATCAAAACTACTGAGGTGGATCCCGACAATGAAGTGGTGATAGATATGCTAGTTATTCATTCAAGAATAGTGAACATACTTTTTTATTCTGGTTCTACACATTCCTTTATATCACTCAAGTTTAGTAGAACTATTAAAACACCCCCACAAAGCATAGATATAGAGTTGTCAATGAAAATAGAAAATTGGGAAATTATTACATCCCAAGTATACAACTCCTCTCCTATCAAAATTTGTGGGATGAACTTACTATTAAAACTTGAGATACCCCTTTTAGTGTAATTTGATGTAATTCTGGGTATGGATTGACTTTCCTTACATAGATCTGATATACACTACTGTAAAATAGGTCTATACCCATGGTTTTGCAAAAAACCGTGGGTATGGGGATAGTATGTGAACCTATACCCACAGTTTTCCAAAACTGTGGGTATAGGCCACCTATACCCACAGTTGTGCCAAAAACTGTGGGTATAGTTTTCTTTGAAGACCTATACCCACGGTTTTGGAGAAAACCGTGGGTATAGGGTATTTTCTGAAGACGTATACCGACAGTTCTTGAAAACCGTAGGTATTGCGGTTTTTTTTTTGAAGACCTATACCCACGGTTCTGGAGAACCGTGGGTATAGCTTTCCCGCATTATGGCGGGCAAATAAAATTAGGCGGGACACGGGAAAAATTAGGCGGGGATAAACATTTTCATGGTTTAGATTAATATATTTATATACATATAAATATAAATTAACAAAAGTTGTATAGCTGAGTTGGTCCGTTTGTGTAGCGCGGTCGCGAGTCTCAGCACGCAGTCTGGGTTCGAAACCCCCTGGGCACTTTTTTTTGAATTTAAATACCATATATTAATATATATAAGCAAATATATGTATATATATCAAATGAAAATCCCAGCTGGGTTGGTCCGTTGGGTTACACGACCGCGAGGTACAGCGCGCGGCGCGGTTTCGAAATCCCCTGGGAGCGTTTTTTTTTTTGAATTTAAATACGCCATATTAATATATATACGAAGATATATGTATATTAAACAAATAAAATAGAAGGTGGGTTGGTCTATTGGTGCGGAACAGCTGTGAAGCTTAACGCGTGGCGCGGGTTCAAAACCCCCTGGATGCGATTTTTTTGAAATTAAATTCCCCACAGTTTGAAAGCCGTGGGGTCTGCTGTGTGCCACGGTGGAACAGCGTTGTGCCAAATTGGACTCTCCTATACCCACGGTTCTCTAAACCGTGGGTATAGTATGAGACCCCTATACCGACGTCATTCCATCCCATGGTTCCCAAAACCGTGGGTATAGGCTATACCCACAGTTTTGGGGGCTATACCCACGGTTTTGAACCGTGGGTATAGGTCATTTTTTCAGTAATGATAAATTACCGAGAAAAGGAAATCACGCTCTGTATCGCAAATTGTCCTTCGATTCTGTACAGGTATAAGGAGAAGGATGAATATTTTTTAGCACTGACATCTCAAACATGGATATTATTGTCCTATGAGAAAGCATATATAGATCAAAATATTGAGTCTAAGGAAAAGATCATCCTTGAAGGCATGCCCATTGTGAGGGAATATGCTAAAGTGTTTCTCGAAGAATTTCCCAGTCTTACTCCTAGTTGAGAGGTTTAATTTTCAATTGATCTTATACCTGGATCTTTGCCAATATCTAAGACTCCATATTGAATGGATGTTTTAGAACTTGAGGAGCTAAAGAAACAACTACATGGGAATTTGGATAAAGGGTGCATAGTCCCAAGTGCTTCATCATGGGGTGCACCAGTTTGATTTATCAAGAAGAAAGATGGGTCAGTATGCTTTTGCATTTATTATCATGATCTCAAAAGGATCATGATAAATAACAAGTATCCTCTTCCATGGATTAATGAACTTTTCAATCAAATACATGGATCTCAAAACTTCTCCAAGTCGGATCTTTAATCGGGGTATTATCAATTAACATTGAAAAAGCATAACATCCCCAATACTGTTTTTTGTATAAGGTACATGCACTATGAGTTCATAGTAATTCCATTCATACTCACTAATTATCTAGCAATCTTCATGGACTTGATGAATAGAGTCTTTAGATATTACCTTGAGAAATTTACAATAGTCATTATAGACGATATTATAATATACTCTAAAAGCGAGGAGGGGCATGAGGAGCATCTAAGCGTTGTGCCAAGGGTCTTAAGAAAGTAAAATATTTATAAAAAGTATATAAAATGTGAGTTTTAGTTGAAGTAAGTCTCATTATTGGGTCACATTATCACAAGAAATAGGATATTTTTAGACCCTTTAAAGATAAAAGAAATTGAAGGATGGTCGAGACCGACATCTATGATAGATATCTTTAGTTTCCTTATATTGTTTGGGTATTATTGTTGATTTGTGAGAAATTTATTAGAATTTTCAAGGCTTATAACCAAACTAACTTGGAAGAGGGTCAATTTTATTTGTAAAAATGAATTTTAAGAGATATTCAAGGAGTTGAAAAGGAGGCTTATCACTACACTTATACTTACTCTACCCACAAGTGGGGAACCTTTTGTAGTATACAGTGATGATTTAAAGAAGGGATTGACCTATGTACTATTATAGAATGAAAAATTGATAGCCTATAACTCATGGTAATTGAAATTTCATGAAACGAACTACTAAATGCATGATCTGGAGTTTTTTGTAGTAATATTCACATTGAAAATCTGACAACATTATCTCTTTGGGGAGCAGTGTGAAATATATAAGGATTATTAGAGCCTCAAGTATATATTCACACATAAAGATATGAATATGAACCAATGAAGTTGGTTGGATATGATTAAGTAATATGACTGATCAATCCACTACCATTATGGGAAAGAAAATAAAGTGGCAGACACTCTAAGTAGAAATGATCCGACAATTTTATCATTGGTGAAAATTAAAAAGGATCTGATCTTCTTAGACTTGAAAAGAATGGACATAGGAATCATAAAGAAAGGAACATCATCAATCCTTTCAGAAATTATTACCCAACTATCCCTTATGGATAAGATAAAGGATACTCAAATAGTTGATGTGGAAATTCAGAAGAAGGTGGAAGCTATAAGAAAAAGTAAATACTTAAAGTTCAAAATTAATGAAGAATGAGTTGTAAGATTTGAGTCAGAACTATATATACCATCAAATCCTAAGTTAAATAATGAGTTATTGGATAATGTACATAGCTCGACCTTCTCTATCCATCCAGGGAGCACAAAGATATATCAAGATCTTTGAGAGCACTATTGTTGGGAAAATATGAAGAAGGAGATTGTGGAATATACATTAAGGTATTTTGTATATTAGCAAGTAAAGGTTGAAAGGAAAAAATACTAGGGGATTATGAAACCATTAATTATACCTACATGGAAATTTAAAAACATAACCATGGACTTTGTCACTGGTCTTCTGATGACATCAATAGGAAATAATGTTATATGGGTTGTGGCGGATCGTCTTATAAAGACCGCCCACTTCATTTCAATTAGAGAGGACTTATTACTCAATCAACTTGAAAGGATATACATTAGAGAAGTGGTAAGGTTGCATAGAACACCACTATGGATTGTATTTGATTAAGATCTAATATTTACCTCCATGTTCTGGAAGTGTATCCAACATTATCTAAACACTAAACTTTAGCATGGATTTTCAACCTCAAACTGATGGTCAATCTGAGCAGACTATCTAGAAACTTTAGAACATGTTGAGATATTTCTCAATGGACTTAAAATGGGTATAGGATCAATATATTCCTCTAGTTGAGTTATTATACAGTAATATTTTCCAATGAAGTATACAAATAGATCCCTATAAATCCCTTTATAGTAAGAGATACAGAACACCTACATGCTGGGATGAAGTTGTGAATGAAAACTATTGGGTCCTAAAATGTTCAAGGAAATGGTGGAAAAGGTCAAAACTATTCAGTAGTACATCAGGGCTGCTCAGATTTGACAGAATATTTATGCTAATAATCTTAGTCAAGACCTAGATTTTTAGGTTGGATATAATGTGCTCCTCTATATATATTTATGGAATAAGTTCATGAGATTTGGGAAGAAGGGAAAGCTTATTCCAAGATACAATTTTCCCTTTTAGATCCTTGATCGCATTGGAGTGGTGGACTATCGACTAGCACTCTCACCTAACATATCTCAAGTACATGATGTGTTCCATGTATCCCTATTGAGAAAGTACATACCAAAACCCCTCACATGTGCAGAATCCATAAGTGGTATTTTTGTAGAATGATCTTTCATATGAGAAGTAGCCGATGAAGATCTTAGATCGTAAATATAAAATTCTATAAAATAAGACAATGAACCTAGTCAAAGTGTTATGAAAAAACCACAAGTTTGATGAAACTATGTGGGAACCGGAGGAGGTGATGAAATAGAATTACCCTAATATGTTTTAGTGTATGAAATTAAAATTTTGAGGGTGAAATTTTTGAAGGGGGAAGATTGTAACAACCCGATATTTTATAAATAAAATTCACTTTGTGATTGAATTAAATGCCCTGTTATGTATTATGGTTATAGAAAACACATGTACTTATTTGATTTTATTATATCCTATCAGATTTAAAAGTGTGTTAAGCATCATAACCATTGATAATATATACTTTTAACAATTATCATATGATTAGTATAAATATAGGGTTTTGATAAATCAAATTGACACAGATCAAGGAAGTGATGGCCTCAACCAGCAGGATTGTACCCTATGAAGCTAATTTATCAGATCTTCTGAGGGAGATAGCATCACTGGGATTTACCCTTGATCAATACCATGAGGAGATCCAATAACTAAAGTATGAGTAAAACCATTTATTGGAGAAGTTCAAGATCATCAAGATCATGGACCAAACTATATACGTCGAACCACCCCATGAAAATATCACCATCTCACACCTTGCCCTTAAGAAGTTTGCTAGTGTAATAAAGCGATATGTATCAAGAACATAATATGAATATATATATTGTATATAATAATGAATATATTTACTTCTTATTATCGTTACATTGTAAATGATTTTGATATTTAATATGATAAAACACAAATTGTATTTTTTTGTAATACACAATTTCAATTAAGATATCCCTTTTTGATGAATTCGTGAATTTTAAAAATAAATGATATATTAATAAAATAATATAATGAAATAATATTTATTAAATATAAATGATAATATAATTTTTATGAATTAAAATATAATTGTTATATGGGGTCAAAAATCATTATTGTCGAAAAAACATCATTTCTCAATAAATATTGACTCTTGTTTTAAAAGTGAAAATTCACATATTTAGAAAATAATTTTGATAAATAAATATTATTTTTGGAATCATCACATCAAAATTATCCAATAGTGAATTTTTCATGATTTTTTAAGACATTTGAATTTTCTAGTAAAAATTAAATACAATATATATATAGTGTGTGTATCATGACATCATAATGACCCAAAAGTGATGTAATAAATGATATAAATGGTATCCATGGACAAATATATGTTTAAAATTTAAAATAATGTTATTTTTTTGTTATGTTATTAATTTTATAATGTCTTTATGAATCCTCCAAAACCTATATTTTATTTTAAGGTTTTAAAATCATTGCTTTATGAACATGACTCACTTCCACATCAGCAAGGGTAATATTTTAATGAGTTATTCACTTGGAATTATAAAATAATTAAAACCACTCCTATTTGGTAGAAATCATGGTAAAAACCATGGTAAGTTTTATGGTTTTGATTATTTTATTGTATAAAGTCCAAAACCTAAGTTTGAGAAATAATAAAGAAGTCCTCTCTATTTTCCTATATAACCCCACCCAATATCCCTTTCCTATTCAATCAAAAACCTTTTATAACATCCTTAATTTGACCTACCCTCTCTAGAGTCGTCTCAAGGTTCCCCTAATCTATCAATAAGCTCCTACTAAGATTTTGGAATCACCCTCTCAAGGTAAGGGACCCCTCTCTCTTCTTTTCAATTCAAGTGCCTTATTTATATTTATCCATTTGAATATCAATTGGTTATATTTTCATGACCATATAAATATCTATATTATATAAAATTTATGTCCTAATAATTATATATCATTTATCCTCTCTCATTATATCATTTACCTAAGTCGTTACTATGTCGAAATTTAGTAAGGGATCCTTTCCTTCTCATCTTTATTTAAGAATATTTTTCATTTTATGCCTTTTATTTCCAATTCATAATATTGGGATATGTTTTTATACATCCCTATTACTTTAAATTTTATTTATAAATGATATTATACCCATTTTCTCTTATTAAACTATTTTATGAATCTTTTAAGTATCGTCGTTATGCTGTCGAAATTTCACTGCGATTTTTCATGCAAACGATTGCGTTGTGAATATCCACCCCCATTTCCACTCAAGATTATTAACCTAGATTTACCAATACTTAATTAATTTTGGAAATCCATGTGTATAACTCACAATACTTGATCTTGAGGTTAAAATTTATGAAATACATCCTTATGTTATATGATCTATGTGGAACACTTATGCATGTGCATGATATAAAAGCAATGGGTGCGCTTAGAATTATATAGTACTCCAATGAATTGAGTAATGTTTTAGTCTCATGAGACATCATGTATGGGATTAGGGAGTGAACCTAATCCATTATATGACTTTTTCTACCATTTTATGACATCTTGGAAGTTAGTCTTGACTTATTTTTATGATATTGTGTTTAAATTTGTTGTCACTTTTCTGTATTGACTTTATGTTATCATGTTATATCATGCATATTTGTTCATGTTTATGATTATCACCCTTTTTCCCATTGAAATACTTTTTGTCTAACATGTAATACTTTCTTCATGTTATTCCATGTTTATTCCCTTACTGGGATTTATAAATCACCTCTTTCTTATGTATGTCCCCAGGTTATCCCATGCAGTTTTAAGAACGATGAAATATTATGAGCATGTTAAGAAAGTTTTAAATAATGCCAATGTACCACCTATTTCTAAGTTGTAATCTTATGTACCTAATTGCCCAAATACACTATAATTATCGATCTTCTAGGTTTTAATATGTGTATTATTATGTAATAAATCATGAAGTAATGTGTAAAAAGAAAATGGTTGTCATAACCAGGGTGTGAGTGTAACTCAATAGGACACCACCAATGCAATATAATACCCAACCAGTAAAATACAATGTATGTGCACATGATAAGATCAGTAGAAAGTAGCAGGAAAAACTTAACTGCACAACTTAACATATAATCATCGATGCACAAACAAGCAATAATAACCATATACCGAGTGGTCATGTGTTTACCAAGTTGCCACGAACCACCGATCTCACCTACTTCGACTCTATACTGGAACATAGTCATAACAGATGTAAAAATTGGTAAAGTTATATCCATAATACTATTCCACCAAGTATCGAGACAATATTTCACTCGACATCCCCAAATCATCAAGGTGACACACCTCTCATCATTCTCAAGTCACCAAGTCAGATCAGTCCATAAAGTCGTCATATCCTATCTCCTCCATGGGTTAAGCCACAAGTCCACCATATCCCAACACCCCCTTGGGCCAGTCATCAAGGTCATTTTAC
Source organism: Viscum album (assembly GCA_963277665.1). NCBI lineage: Eukaryota > Viridiplantae > Streptophyta > Magnoliopsida > Santalales > Viscaceae > Viscum > Viscum album. The sequence goes on from OY728130.1 coordinate 1,409,408,281, forward strand.
CCTGGCATCATGTCCTGGGCTAGGTCACCATAGACTATCATACCCCACCATCGCATCTCAGGTCAAGCCACAAGGTTGTCATGATCGTACCCTGTGTTCAGGTCCATCATTTTCATCATCACAAGTCGTGTTCAATCCCCCTATAAGAAGTTCTCATGGCACGATGGTCCACCTATCTTCAATACCAAAATAATTCCCTCAAAGGAAATATGATATATCACACAATAGTTAAGATTATAAACATATATAAAACATATCATATCATCATGAGTCATAGAAATTACAAGTATAGATATGTGATCAACAAGTCCAACATGGTCTATTAGGATATCTAATAACACTCATGGAATTGGTCATAATATTTATCATATATATATATATATAGGGGCGCATATCCATACATAGTAAGGCATGGTATAATAAGAATGAGTATAAATAACCATAAACATGCACACACAAGTGATCAACATCAATATGGGTCACACAGGCTACTCACGCACGCACATGTGATCAAGCATCAAATAAGGTATTTTGAGCTCTAGGTCTCATGTAGAAAAACTACAAACTCAAGGGGTCTATGTAATTTAGGGAATCCATTTATGATCAATCCACGACCATCCACTACTATAAATTTAGTCTATATCCATGATTTATAACCATGGGTATAGGTCAAAAAACCATGGGTATGGGTAATAGCCACAGTTTGGTGGACTATGGCACCTATTGGCGTGGAAATAGGGCCACAACTATAGCCATGGTTTCCACCATGGTAGTAAACCTATAACCATGGTTTTCAATCATGGATATAGCTTCTTCCACGTCAGATTATAGCCACAGTTCAAAACTGTGGCTATAGATCTACTGCCACGGTTCAAAACTATAACTATAGTTCTACTATCATGGTTCAAAACTATGGTTATAGTTCTACTTAAATGGTTCATAATTGTGGATATAGCTTATAGATACTATAAAAAATGTTTATTCTAGAATTCTAATAGAAGATTAATACTAAAAATACTTATCCCACGCCTCTACCATACGACCCAAAATTCTAATACAAGGTTAATACTAAAAATGTGTACTATTTAATTATTGTTAATTATCAATACAATATTCAAAACCCATCATAAAAATGAATTTATACCACCCAGAAACATATTACACCCACAAAGAATCGAGAAAATTATGAAACTGAAGGTTGAATGAAACTTCAAATGATGGGGATTAAATGAAAGTACACAGGATGTTCTTCTTGAGAGTGAACTCATCTTCTTTAGTCGAGTTGATCGACTTCCCAAGCATGAATTCAAGCCTCTGAATTTCAATCTTCATGTATTCTACACCTTTATCCAAGATATTCTTTTTTAGACTTTAGATAGATCTTGCCATATCTACTAGTAGAGCCCTCCAACTTCACTACTTCCTATTATATCTGACCAAACACGACCCTCTTCTCATCATCACTAGAACTTTAAAACTTCTTTTCCAACTTCTCCAGACTCCCTAAAATTCTATCCTATATCAAGTGAAAATATCAGGCACTAAACCCCATTTGTAATAGAGAATCTTGGAATATGGAAGACAATTTCCATGATCTTTTAATGTTAGTTTATTTAGTCAGTTGTAAAATTTTAAGGAATTAAGATTACATTTCATCTTATTGCATTCTATTTCATTATATCAATGAATTTGTACCAAATAGGGCTTGACTCGTAAAAAGGCACCATAAGTTGATCATGTTCAGACAACTGAACACTGACCTTTAAAGTGAGTTGTCCCTTTCCATCACAGCTCAAGTTGTACTTATCATTGATGAAGGTCACAATGCCATCCAAGTCACAACCACCATCACATTATTTACCACCTTTGTTTCTCTTTGAGAAAAATTTAATGTAGGAAATCCACTTACACCATGCCTGCACAACCAACATCCTTGAATTGGAAAGGGAAAATTAACTCAAGAGGAGTATTTTCCCATGTCTAAATGAACTAAAAAACTAAATTTGTGTTTAGATATCGATAATTTTTTCAAAAGTGTATCAGATTATCTAAAAAATAAATTTTTTATAAAATAAAAATGAAAATGAAATTTTTAGGTAACAAATGACTCACTTCTCAGCCAGATCCTTTAATTTCTCTGCATCCAAGTTCGCAATCACCACATACTCTTCCAATTTAAAATCAGTGGAAACCTTTTCATATGTAGAAGTGAGGTTTTTGCAATGGCCACACCATGGCATGAAAAACTCAACTATAACATCCTTTTTCTTGTCCATTATAACCTCTTCAAAGTTATCTAACATTAGGACCAAAACCACTATGTTGGAAGGAATATAAGCGATCTTTACATCGGTCCCTCCTTCAGTGTTCACAAATTCAGCAAGTGCCTCAGTCATGCATGGACCATTATACTTCCAGGGTTCCAAATACTCTTTAGGAAACCACTGAATGGTAGTGTATCTAGAAACCCCATATTTTTTGTAAACCACCTTATGCTCATCACAATTTGAAGCTTTTCTCTCTAGATTTGGAGCTATATACAGGAACTATTTAGTACATTCATGTGCATGGAAAGCTAGCTGGGAAATCTATTGATGTCCATTGTTAATGTTGATCTAAGTAACCAGGTCCATAATATTCTTCTTACAGCCATTGCCTCAGTTACTTCCTTCACTTGGAAGGCTATAAATGAGTTGGTGTTCAAGAATCAGGACCCCTCTCTTCACACACCCATGAATTCGCATTTAAGTTCATACATGACATGAAAATACTTTCAAAAGAAATAATAGATATCATTAAGTTTTTACTGAAATTAAAAGATAATTTTAAAAGATATCATAAAAATTTCTATATTGACTATCCTAGGACAATTCACAAGCTAGCATGCACACATATCATGTCCTAACAACTATATGATGCATATACCAACTAGTCAGACAAAAAATGTCAATGATGTATTAAAAATAATTCTTTGATCAACACTAATCGCTGCCAAGAAAAAATTAGGTTAAATAAGTAGTAATGGTATGCTCTATAATAGCAATTCTAGCATGAAAAAAATATGTTGAAAAAATAATAAGAACATTCTATAAAGTTAAAAATATGGAATAAAAAGAAGCAATGAGAAACATGTATGGAATATAAAATGTTTCAAGTATAACAATATCATAAACATGTTGATTAATGGGGTGGTAACAACCATCTAGGTGATTACCATAATTAATTACATCACCCTTAATAAGGTATAGATGAAAAAACCCAATACTTAATTAGTTACTTATAGTTAATTAATGTTTCAACTATATTCAATTATATATCATAACTGTGGATTTTCTTAAAGGATAATAGATAAAAAATACATAAATTGAAAAAATAAATGACTCCCAGTCAAGCCCTATGTCACTTACATGTTCATACTTTCATAAGGTTGAGGTATTCAAATTAATACCCCTTCTATTGTAGTGGTTTCTGCCTAGCAACCAAGACTACCTTGGTAACATGAGATTCCATCATAAAGGGGATTTCATGCCTTTTAATGGGTTACATATGAATTCTTAAATATCCTACATCATGTATACTCTTAAACTAAATTATCCCAATAGCTCTAAGTGAAAAATGATACCATTCTCCTAATCAAATACCATTTTTAAATTACCATGATCTAAATCACATAAACGATACCCGGATTAGGTCACCACATGACTCGATGAGCACTTCTTGATCCCCAGGGTCTTGTGCAAAGGCCATAGGTTTAGGAGTATGGTCTGGGAGTGATTTACCTACTATTTTTAATCGAATAAAAATAAACAAAAGCAACACTACATTGATGAAATACATGTCATACATTAGAAATATGGTCTGTGGTAAAATTGTATTGTCTAAAATAGGTTTATAACATAAATGAATAAGTCCCAAACATGATATTTAGTCTCTAATTCTAACATTAGGAGGCACACGAATCATACCAACAATGAAAATGTACAATAAGAATAGATCATCCAAATATCTATTAGTACCTATAGGCACCTGCAAGATAAACCGTGAAACTACATATCCACCAGAGTACACCTGTAGAGTTTGATCATATAATACTCATTAGGAACCCACCATGTTTTTAACATATATTAAATACATGAAGATGTATGATTTTGATCAATTTACTCATTTACATGAATATATATGAAAATAAATTTATATATAGTTATCAATAAAATCATATTAGAAGTATATAATGAAGTACCTTGAAGATCAATATCAACTATAAATAAAAACTTCTTATATTGAAAGGATCCATACCTAACATGACATATTTGATCCTAACACTTTGAACATAATATGAATAGGGTGAAGCAATGAGGATTCCCTCCCCAATGAGCTAACCACGTCATATTTCAGTTAGTGGTTGAGTTACGGGTAAAACACCATCTCATAGAAATGGGAAGGTGTATACCAAAGTAAGGTTTATATCTAGTCAATGGAAAGTGGAAAGGGTAATACAAAAACATGGTTCAACAAACCATCCTATGTGACATGCCTATGTATAATTTATATGATATTAAAACACCCTTACCAAGATGCTTATTTTCTATCAAAGAGGTGGTCATGATCAAAGTAACCATACACTTTATGAAAATCATTATGATCAGTATAATAGAAAATGACATGTTGGACATATCAAAGTTATAGTCATGTTTGGGAAATAATTCTACCATAAAAATTTATACACTTAATAAATTAAAAAGTAAACCTACTGTATTATTCCATATAATTCATCATACACCAAAAATAATTTAAATTTTACACAATTATAATATAAGCATATGTAATACAAGCACATCACGTTATTGTTTATAAAAAGGTAAACAAGCATTAAGAGAAACATAACATAGTTTATAAAACATCATTATTTTCTAGATACATTAGAGATAGGTGAAACCACTTCTATGTTATGTGGGATGATCATTTTCTTGGTTTTCTAATTCCTATCCAAACAATTCTCTAACTATTTCATGGGTAGTAACTGGGGCGTATTAATAAAATTCTAGGTAATAGACCATGCATAGTATTTTTCATAAACAATACATACCCAAAACATCCTAGATAAAGAGTTAATGGTGATGTAATTGATGAATTTAGGATGCCCATTTTAAAGTTTAATTCTTTTAAAAGTAGGTTTTCATACATAGATTTTACTTTAGGGAGAACATACATTCATTTTTTAATGTTATCAGTAGTTTTACTTTAAACCCTATACTTTTATAAAATGTAGTGTAAAAAATATTTTATAAAGGAAGTGGTTTTATAAAATCATGTTATGTAAAAAAGGTTTTACATAAGATTAAGAATGACTCTAGGACATGATGAAAAAGAAACAAGTGATGATTTTCAAAACAATATATCTTGTTTGAGTTGGAACCCAATTATTAATACCGATTAATTTTAGGAATTTCATAATTCCATTACCCTTAATGAAGAGATGAGGGGATAAAATTTTTGAGAGGTAATTATTCTTTAATATTTAACTCTAGGTTATTCCTCTTACATTAGTACTCTTACCTTAGATACTTTTTTAGAAGTGATTATGAAAGAAGAGATGATTGATATGACCTTATCTCAAACAAATGTGACCATATAGGAGATTTATTAGAGTGATCCAATGAGTGGGAGTAAGGATAATATTTCTTATTTTATGAGAAATTTCAATTTACGATGTGCACAAAGGCACTAAAAATCATATCTATCTCAAAACATTTACAGTGATATTTCCTTTGAAGATGGAAGACTTCGGTAGAAATGCATTCAAAATAATTTAGCTTTATAGACACTAATTAATGCTTAAATATGTAGAGGGGATCTAATGATCAATATATTATAATTGATGTGAGAGCATGTAAATACTAGATACTAAAGGGTGGGAACAACAACTTCCTTAAGAACTGCTACGATAACTTGTCCCATGCTTGAGGCTTTTTTTCCATTGGTATATGAATTTGTACCTTGTATATGAGAAGGAATATCCTACCATGAGTACATAAAGGATTAGAACTAGTCCATTTGTAAGAAGAGTTTCCAACTAATGTTGTCTGGTCTGCATGAGAAACCATCACTCACATGAATAAGTATCACTACCAAGGAAAATCATTCAAGTTATTCTATAATGATACCTTATTAGTCTAAAAATTCAGCAGAACCTATACAAATATATTGTATTGGTTCATTAATATTCTATAGAACACTATAATAATAAAGATATGCATGAGAGGTATATATATTTTTAAACAATGTAACCATTATATAAGGAAAATGAATATAAAAAGGTTGATAATATATTTGTAACCATTGTTAAAGGAATATCAAATGATAATTCATGAATTGTGTATGAAATATAAAGGTTGCTAATGTAATAGAGAACATAGATGTGTACCATTGAATAAAATGACAATAATGATATATTGACAAAGTCACTTAAACTTGAATTTTCATCTAAACAAACTTCCTATATGAAAAAAAAGGTGAAATGGTGAGAAAAATGATTTTTTGATTTATTTCATTTATACCTTATACACCATATTCAAAATTAATTCAAAGTATGAACAATAATAATGTTAATGGAAACATAAAAAAAGAATAACGCATTAGTATTAGCACACCTAAAACAAAAGGTAAGTGTCAAGAAAGTTTCAAGACATGAAAGTGGGATAGTCTTCCCTAGTAAGAACTAAAATTTTGAAGCACACTCATTTCTAATTTTTTTCATGGACCACTCTAACCTAAAAATTAGAATTTTATCAAAACAAAATGAATTTCATGCATCCTAAAAAAACTCAATGGGATGAGATTCAAGAAAGCATACCAAACCTATAGATGGTCTCAAAATACCAAACTCCATTGGCCACTGGGATAAATATTTAGATATTATAGGGGTGGTATGAAGATATGAAAATGGATTAGAATCTTCCTAATAAAGGTAATATGACATATCACCTATAGAATTGTCATTTAAAAGTCTGAAGCACATCCTATGTGCCTCCATTGCATTGAAAGTTCCTAAACAAACAAATAAATGATTTCAGTAAGGAAAAGAATTTATCTAAATAGAAAAAATACCAGTTGATGAGGTCACTAAACCTGGAATTCACATCCAACAGTTGAACAATGAAAGGCATGTTTAACAATAGTGAATTTTCAATGGAGATGTAGTAGTCATATTTGGATCAGCATTTCAGATTAGGATTTAAAATGAGATCAACCAGAAACCTTATGATACTAAACAAGAGTGCATCAGTATAGAGTTTTGGTGTTGTGTTACCACTACAATGAACGTTAATAAAACCTGTTGTGATAAAACCAAAACAAAGTAACATGGGGAACCAAAGATTAAAGAAAAAACACAAAAAACTAATATGAGGGGGTTTTAGTTCTAAAACACAACCTGTGATACAACCAAGTTCTATTGAATCATATTCCTTCCATATTCACCCTCACCAGAATATTTTTTTCAGAATATTTAATCATCCTAAGAGAAGGTTGGAAACATTATTTGAAGGGTAACCAGACATAAGACCATCATCTCAAGATTTCTTTTTATTGTTAATCAAGGTGACACACATGAAATGAGTTATGAAATCGATTTGGGTACAGATAATTGGGGTTTGGGTTCCAAGGCTGCATAAAATATCAATAGAAATTTTAGCATTCAAAAACTAAAGTCCAAGAACCAAGTTTAGAATCTATAGAATGAAGTTAAGACTGGTTTTTTAATCTAGTTGAAATCTGAGGTCATGGCCAAGATTACTCCAAAAACAAGTTGACAAGATCCAGAAAATAGTTACTAAAATTGTTATGCAATCTTATGATGCCAAACTAATTTTTCATAAAATATACATGACTGGGTGATATAAAGAACCATATAAAAACTGAGGAAAATATTTTTTTTTCAAGGTAGAGAAGAATTACATGGTTTCTCAGGCACCAACTAGTGAAAATGTGATAAGATGAGCTAAGAAAAACAAAAACTCCACATTCTCTCTAAAACATAGAGAAATAGATGTGCCCAGGGCCAGAGCAACAACTGTAAATGAGATTAATAAAGGAAACCACTAGAAAAAAAATTTGGTTTTCTTTCAAGTATTTTAAGAAAAGGACTCCCATAGTCACAGTATCAACGATATTAAGAAAAGAAACCATTAGAAGAATTATCTGAAAAAACATGTGACAATGAACACAACATCAAATCTGAATAAGATCAAGAAAAAAAATTAGGGGAAATTTCATACCAATAAATAACCATATTCATACAAACTTCATGAAGAAATTATCCCCAAACCACTGTCGGTATTAGCCCTCTGATCAAAAATTAATGTATTTAAAGAAGAAACATGAGGCATTGAATGACCAGAACCACTTGAATATAAAGAATACACTCCCTTGTAAGGATAACGAGCATTATCCTTATCTTTCAAAGCACCATCCTGAATCCTAAGAACAATCTGTACAAGTGCATCTCTCACACCACCCACTTATCCAACCACCTATTCAGTCAATGAAGGAATAAAAAGGATAAAAAAGGTAGTGATAATAATTATTTCTAACTAAAATCAAAGAAATTAAAACAAACCTCAACAAATTCTTCATTAGCATCAGCAAACAAGGGCCTTTTGCCTATAGATATATGGATATTTGCTCTGAATCTCTTCATAATTTCATTGATAATCGAACTAATTTTTCCAATAAGACATCCAATAACTTTAGATGGAATTAAGAACTAAATAGTAACAATGTCATCATATTCATCATTGATCTTTCCTTGTAGAAACAAAATAACTTCAACAACCATTGATTTTAGATCATTTGTTGACTGAAAACCACACAATCAACAACATGCTAAAAATGATTGGCATCCAGTAGTAGATCAGGATATATTCACGAGATAAATGGAAAAATGGATAAAAAAGGCAATAAAACACAAAAATTGAAAAATTAGGCAATTTATAAATTTAAAGGATTGAATGAATTAAACATAAACATTTCTAAGTATAAATAACATGATTCAAAAAGAATATAAACCATATTAAATAGTAAATGCATCCCCTAATTGTCCACAACATCAAACATAACATATGGATGAAAGGTGGGAATGCCACAAAAATAAAAAACATATCACCATAAAATTAAAAAACCAAAAAATAATAAAATAAGTTCTATGGAAAGTGGCATAGATGCTCAAAGAATTCATAAATTGAAGTCTATCAGTTAATGCCTTTCAAAAAAACATATAGATATATAAACTGAAACCAGAATAGAAACTATAACCAGAAAAGGTAAAAGATGATAAATTTTATAAAATGCTCCTCCATCTTAAAAGTGTAAAAATATATTGTTATGTAAAGGTTAAATAGAGCTCATTTACATGAAATGGTTATTTGAAAGATTTATATGAGAGGTTCCCCGCTTCAAAAATTAGCATAATTCGTACATGATCTCCTTTGCTTTGACACAAAACATAAATCGTCACCACCACCCAATATATAAATGAAAATTTCATATAATTAGAATGGAAAAAAAACATATCATACCCCAGTTGAAGTCACAAAGATAACACAATCATCGTGGGAATTCTTGGTATCATCAAATTCAATTTGAGCACCACTATACTATCTCAAACTTTTGATAGAACCCCCACCCTTCCCGATAACACGTCCAATCTTGCTGGAAGGGCACAATACTCTGAAGCTTATTTCCTTGGATCGATAAGGACTACTGTAACTAGAAATGACAGGAAGGGGGTAGAATAAATAGGCCACACACTCCCAAAATATGTATAACTTGGGAGTTCCACAGCATGAACAATATCCATTAGTAAAGGGAATTATCTATGAGGGTGATGGTATTTATGTCAGAGCCACGTAGAGCAGTGGTGATCCATGTCGGAGGAGGGTTGTAGTGAGATGGGGGTGGGGGGGAGGGGTCGTGTCAGATCTGTGTTTATAGGGAGGTGGGGAGGCCACGTTGGAGCCACGTTGGTGGGGAAGTGGGTTTGGCTGTGTCAGAACTATGTCAATGGGGAGGTGGGTCGACTATGTCGGAGCAGCGTTAGAGGGGGAGGATCAGTGGTCGCGTTGGAGGAGGAGGGTCGTAAGGAGGATGAATCGCGAGGGTAGAGGAGGAGGGGGGGAGGGGGAGGGGGAGTAATTATGAGGGGAGGATGAGGGGAGGAGGAATCGTGAGGGGAGGGGGAGGAGTAAGCGTGAGGAAGAGAAATGTGGAGAGGTTATACCATAGTCATCTTTTGGCCCATGGATTTAAATTAGATATAGCCACGATTTTTAAAAAACATGGCTATAGGTCAAATTTCTAGTAGTGATCGATGGGTGACATAAAGATAGTGCACAAGGGTCCATCGTGGCCCTTGAAACTTTTCCCGTTCAAATAAAGCATAGTTTCTTTAATTAATTGATATTTAAGGATCATTAATTAATTAAGAATTACTTTTTATTCATAACAGATTATGAATTTATGGGGTCGCTCACCCAAAGTAGTGAACCTCATAACATATCCCAATAAAAGTGCATAATACCATAGGGTAGAGTACATGGGACCAACCACCTCAAACAGAGTCAACTCCTAAACTAAGAAAAGTCCAACATCTTTGTCTGAGTCATCCAAGTCCATTTGGCCTCCATCAATCGCCAAGAGTTTATAACTCAAGCTAAACATTCCAAATTAATTAAGTATAACTGGATTATAATTTATTAATTTTTTATAAGGAAACTCACATTCAAAGGTGAAAGTCATAGTTTCCAAAGGACTTATTGGATATCGCCGCCTATTTGAAACCATGACCAACCATCCATGGAAGGTTTGTAACATACTTTCGATATCATTTTGAGAAAAATCCCTATCACATGATAATAAAACAAAGACCAATTTAATATAATTAAATTGAAACCTTTAGAAAAAACCAACCAAATGATGTACCTTAGTCGCGAAGTCATCCAATAAAGTTCGAGCCACTCCTGGCGCACTCTTGATTCTAATACGAGCAAAATCCCCAAATCAATTACATGTTATTATGGGCAATTTACTCAAATTGACCAAAACCCATAGAATCATCAAGGGACATACCTTTAATGAAATTCTCGTCAACGACATGTGTTCATTATCACAGGACATCCTCTATCCATAAAATATGAAGATTCATTATTCTTGGACAATTACATCAAGATTTGATGGAATTGTCATCCAATTCTTTAATTAGGATATATCCAATGATTAATTAGAGATCAGGATCACAAAAGAGAAGAGAATCTAAAGTGAATTGAGACATCAAAGGATCATAAGGGCATCGGCATACCAAAGGGATCACCTGTGATGAACGACACAATAATCTACCACCACACAAGGAAGAAGGAGGATAAGATCAAACAAGGACGAAGGATCTCACCTGGATTCACCATTAGTTTGAGTCTAGATCCACCCTGGATAATGGAGATCTCTTGGAGGGAGTAAGAAGACAGGACACGACTGAATTGCTCCCAGAAATCTGATCCAAGGGAGGTATAATCAAGGGGGGCCTAGTGGCTAAAAGGACTAAATGTCCCTTCATTAAGGGTTTCTCAATGCACCCCACTAGATAGTTGGTCAGTGACCCCTGTTGGGAAGCAGGCCCACTGCTTGCCTCACCATCTTTTCAGTGAGTCCTTCTAGGTAGCAAGGGCTTCTACCCACCCCACTGGTTAGCCAGTGGGGGCTATAGGATAACTAGTGTTGTTATTGCAACCCAACTAGCCCAACTAATACCCTAGCCTTCTTTTGAGATCCGTGTCACATAACATGATTCCTTTCAAGCCCAAAAACACTCATCAAGGATGTTCATATGTGAATTATCTTGGTTTGACACCCGGTTCTCCAAAAATTCCATATTCCAGATGAAAAGTTCAAGTCCCCTCTAAAGTTTTAGATCCATAACAACATTGGTCGTTACACTTTCGGACAAATATAACTTTTGTTTTTTATACCTTGAGAAAGTTTATTAGAAGTCCCGGAAAGCCCCATTTTTAGGAATTGAAATGGTTACTTAGGTATGCATCCATGTCTTCTGAATTTTGTATTTATTTTGGTAAAAATTATTCTTATAATCAAGATATTGTTGGCTTTGTTGATTCTAACTATGTTGCAAACATAGATACAAGAAAATTAATTAATAGTTATATGCTCTTAGTACGTGGTGGTCCTATTTCATGGAAATATAATATGCAATCTATAGCTTCCATATCCACTACCAAGGCTGAATACAAAGCTTTGATCGTGGAAATTGAAGAATAAATTTGGTTAAAGGTCTTGGTTAATGAATTATCATTTTCTTCTGGTAATATAGAAGTTTTTTGTGATAGTCAGTCTACATTACATCTTTATAAGAATCATGTTTCTCATAGAAGATCAAAACACAGACATTAGGTTGAATTTTATTATAGATGTCATTGAAATTGGGATGATATGTGTCACAAAGATACATAATTTGGAAAATCTAGTCGATACTTTGAATAAGGTTGTTCAATTGTCTATGTTTAGGCATTACTTACGACTTATGAATATAGTTCCAATTCAATGATCTAGGTTGTAAGAACACCATATGAATTGATTTTTTTATTGTAAAGGTGGAGATTTGTGAATTTTCATGCCTGTATATTTTAGTTTGTAATCAAATTGAATTCTTAAGTTAACTTGGTTTATTTGGTGGTTCTTTATTTGAAGGGTTTCATTTACATGGTTTGTGTAAATTTCATTTCTAATGAAAAATTTTGTTTATATTTTCAATTTACAAATATTTTTTCCAGTTTTTTTCCTTGTTCATTACTTGATCCCAGTCTAGTTCCTTGGTGTATCCTAAGCCTTTGATCTGGCTTGATTTAGTGGTTATGCCTATGCCCGTGTGTGTTTCCATATTTGTGTTTTCTCACTCTCACATTTGCAGCTCAATCTACGTTTTACTTTGGTGGCTAATCATATGACGATGCGTGTCATTTCCCAACTATTTCTTGGCTTACATTCGAATGACCATTTTTGTAGTACCCCCGGTTTGAGGTATGTGACCCTTGTTTCGGTTCATTTGTGTTTTTTGAAGTGGGTGGTTGAAGTTTGGACAATTCTGGGAAAAACTTTTAAAGTTGTGGAGGTTGTGCGGGGGCGCACGGTTGACGCACGGTCTGAACAAACCGTGCGGCCAGGCCAGGAAACCGTGCACCCTTGACAGTGGGCTCTGCACGGGCGATGCATGGTTTGTAAGACCGTGCGGGCAAGCCGTGCGAAGTCCCTGGGTGAGACAAACAAAGATATTAATATACATATATATATATATAAATGATTTAATACAATATATATATACAAACAAAGCTATTAATATATATATATATATCAATGATTTAATATTATATATATAATAACTTGATGTATATTAATTAAAAAAATAACACACTCACTTAATGATGTCCATGCACGTCCCACAACCTCGTTAATTTCTTAAGTATGTTGCAGCTTGCATATATTGTACATACTATGCATATATAAATCTATTTAGAATAAAAATCAATCCGCCCACTATAGCACACCCCCCAACCCCTAATTATTATTTTTACAATTTTCTCATATTATATATATCAATCATTTAACATTATATATATTTAATAACTTATTATATATTAACAAAAAAATAACACACTCACCCAATGATGTTCGCACACACCCCCCAACCTCATTAATTTTTTTAAATATGATGAAACTTGCATATTATATATATGTATATATATATATAAACAAATCTATTAATAATATATATATATCAATGATATGATGCAATATATATATATATAAACAAATCCATTAATAATATATATATTAATTAAGTGTGGCTTTTAAAAATCCATTAATAATATATATATATATATATATATCAATGATTTAATATTGTATATATAATAACTTATTGTATATTAATAAAAAATAACATACTTGCTTAATGATGTTGGTGCACGCCCCCCACCTCATTAATTTTTTTTAATTGTGTTGCAACTTGTATATATTATATATAAATCTATTTAGAAAAAAATTAACCTGCTCACGGCGACGCACCTCCCAACCCCTAATTATTTTTTTACGATTTTCTCATATATATATATATATTAACAAAAAAATATTCACTCACCCAATTTTGTTCGCACACCCCCCAACCTCATTAATTTTTTTAAATATGATGAAACTTGCATATATTATATATACTATATATACATATATAAATCTATTTAGAACAAAAATTAACTCATCCACTGTTGCACGCCCCCAGACTCTCATTATTTATTTTCACATAATATATATAGATCCACATATATAAATTTGTTTAGAAGAAAAATAACATATCCTCCCACTGTAAAATGTTAATAAAATAGAAAATAAACGTTCTTACAAAAAAATGTTGAACGCTTAATAAAAATACATGTAAAAAACATGCGTTTAAAAACAATTAAAAATTGTTTAAAAAAATGTTTTAAATTAAAAAAATGCTTAAAAATACTTTTCATAAACATGTTAAAAAATAAACGTAAAAAACGTTTTAAATAAATGATAAAAAATGTTTAAATAACAACACTTTAAACTCACTCACTGTTGCGCATCTCCCAATTTCTTACTAATTTTTTTTTCAATTTGCACATAATATATATAAATTTACATATATATATAAATCTATTTTGAAAAAAATAACATATCCACTCACTGTAAAATGTTAATAAAAAATGTGTTTATATAAAACATGTTTAAACAAAATACATGTAAAAACATGCATTGAAAAAAACGTTTTAAATTAAATGTCTATTAATAAATGTAAAAATTATTTTAAACAAATTTTAAAAAACAGTTTAAATAAAAGTGTTTAAAAAAATTATTAAAACAAACATTTAAATTAATTTTTTTTAAAAAAACACTTAAAAAAACATTTTATATTAAAATTAAAAAAAAGTTAAATGTTTTAAAAAAATACTTGTAAAAAGCATGGGTTTAAAAAAATTAAAAAATATTTTAAATATCATTTAAAGATAAATGTAAAAAAATGTTTTAAACAGATGTTAAAAATGGTTTAAATAAAAATATTTAAATAAAAAATTAACAAATGTTTAAAAAATTATAAATAAGTTAAAAAAATGTTTAAATAACAATGTAGTAAACTCACCTACTATTGTGCGTCTCCCAACCCATCATTATTTTTTTTTTACAATTTGCACATAATATATATAGATTCACATATATAAATCTATTTAGACAAAAAAATAACATATCCACCCACTGTAAAGTGTTAAAAAAAATAAACGTTTTTACAGAAACATATTATACATTTAAAAAAATACATCTAAAAAACATGCATTTAAAAATAAATGTAAAAAAAATGTTTAAAATTTTTTTTAAAACAATTATTTTGAAAAATAATAAAAGTCCACCATGACCCGACTTGAAAAAACCCAGCTCGGTCCGAAAAAGCTCGGCCCGACCCGATGGTTTGGGCCGGCCCGAGGCCGGGCTCGGGCCGCCTCATGAGGTTGTTCGGGTCGGCCCGGCCCAGCCCAATTTTTTGCAGGGTAAGCCGGGCCGAAATTACACCCTTAGCCACCATCGATGGCAAGTGGGCGGGAAGTACCACTTGAGTGGATTGCTAATGAATGGGTTGGACAGGAAGTGTCACCATGGTGTGTTGTGTGCTTTGTTGGTGATGTTTGTAGATGGGGCTTATGAGTGAAATATGAAAATGGTAATCGGCTTGTGGCATGGTTGAATTGGCTTCCTTGCGTGGAATGGTTGATTTGGCTTCCTTGTGTGACATGTTTGGCTTATGGCATGTTTGGCTCATAAACAATTGGTAGCTTGATTTTACTTTATATAAAATGTTTTATATAAATGTGCTAACGGTTTTATCCTAGTGGTGTGTGTAGGGAAGTTAGTTGGGGAAATCCTACTGAGTAGTTGTACTCACCCCCTACTTTGGCACTTTGGTGTCTTTGTAGATGTCGTGTACCGTGATGTGGGAAAAGGTAAGGCATCACCCTCCTTTAGTGGTGCATTGTGATGTTTTGGTGGAGCTTGGAGCTTGGATCTTGGTGTGGAGTTGTGGTGGTGTCATGGCTAGAGTCGGATGCTTCGTTGGTGCGCGTGCCAGTGCGGGTTGTGGATAGGCAAGAGAAAGTCTTGCGGGGTAAAAGCATCAGTCTGGTTCGGGTTTTGTGGCAGCATGGCCAGATCCAAAAAGAGACTTGGGAGCGGGAAAAAGAGATGGTCGAGCAATGACCCGATCTCTTTCGGCAAAGGGTGGGTTTACTACTTTTTGAGGACAGAAAGTCCAATGGTGGGGAGAATGTAGTACCCCCGGTTTGAGGTATGTGACCCTTGTTTCGGTTTGTTTGTGCTTTTTGAAATGGTTGGTTGAATTTTGGACAATTCTGGGAAAAACTTTCAAAGTTGTGGAGGTTGTGCAGGGGTGCACAGTTGGTGCACGGTCTGAACAAACCGTGTGGCCAGCCCAGGAAACCGTGCGCCCTTGATAGTGGGCTTTGCATGGGTGGTGCACAGTTTGTTAGACCGTGCGGGCAAGTCGTGCGAAGTCCCTAGGTAAAACAGAGGCAACTGCACGGTTGACGCACGATTTTCCAAACCATGCGGGGTAACCGTGCGGCCACTTAAAGTTTGGTTTTTTAAGTCTCGGGCCACTCGGGATTTCCCATTTTCCTTTCATTCTTCCTCCCACTCGTGGCTCACGCAGGAGTTCCGGTTTTCAGAGGTTGGGGGAGCTCCTTAGCTCATTTTGGAGGCAAATCGAAGGGGTTTCTTGGTGGATTGAAGGCGGTTCTCCTTGGGTAAGTCCCTCTTTTGGTTCTTTGAGGTTTTGGTTAGAGTTAGCCCTCTCCATCTCTTAGTTTCCTAGATATACAAGAGTTGCATGTAGATCTAGGGTTGTGGTTGTCTTGGGTGTTGATTTTAAGACTTGTGGATGTTAGGAAAGGGGATATAGAGCGATTTCAGTGATGCATTCATCGGATTTGAGGAGGTGTGGTAGCTTATGGGTCGATTTCGTCGGAACCCTAAAAGTAGGTGGCTTCTCTCTCGACTCCACTTTGCTAGAACTTGAAGCTTGGTTACAATTAATTTGTGTTGCTTAAAATTAATTGTGTTTTTGATGTGCGAAATTGATTGGAAATCCCTTTGGTGGTATTTTGGAGATTTTTGGGAAGAAAGGGGTTTTGGGGTAAAATGCTCTTGTTGTGATTTTAAAATGGGTTGTTTTGTTGAATTAATTAAGATGGATTATGTGGAAATGGGTGATATCATTAGGTGGATGATGTTGGGACGTGGTGGAGTGGATGAGGAAGTGCCACTATAAAAAGGGGATGGATAGTGGATAGAAGGTCCACCATCAATAGCAAGTGGGAGGGAAGTACCACTCGAGTGGATTGGTAATGAATGGGGTGGATGAGGAAGTGGTGCTATAAAAAGGGGATGGATGGTGGGTGGAAAGGCCACCATCAATAGCAAGTGGGTGGGAAGTACCACTTGAGTGGATTGGTAATGAATGGGGTGGACGAGGAAGTGCACTATAAAAAGGAGATGGATAGTGGACGGAAGGGTCACCATCAATAGAAAGTGGGCGGGAAGTACCACTTGAGTGGATTCGTAATGAATGGGTTGGACGGGAAGTGCCACCATGGTTTGTTGTGTGCTTTGTTGGTGATGTTTGTAGATGGGGCTTGTGAGTGAAATATGAAAATGGTAATCGGCTTGTGGCATGGTTGAATTGGCTTCCTTGCGTGGCATGGTTGATTTGGCTTCCTTGTGTGGCATGTTCGGCTTATGTCATGTTTGGTTTATAAACAATTGGTAGCTTGGTTTTGCTTTATATAAAATGTTTTATATAAATGTGCTAACGGTTTTATCCTAGTGGCGTGTGTAGGAAAGTCAATTGGGGAAATCCTACTGAGTAGTTGTACTCACCCCCTGCTTTGGCACTTTGGTGTCTTTGCAGATGTCGTGTACCATGACGTGGACAAAGGTAAGGCATCACCATCCTTTAGTGGTGCATTGTGATGTTTTGGTGGACCTTGGAGCTTGGAGCTTGGTGTGGAGCTGTGGTGGTATCATGGCTCGTGGTGTTTTGTTGTTTAGTTTCCGCTTTGTACTCTGATGTTTTGTGGACATGTCTAGTTGAATGGTTTTGGGGTTTGTGGTGGAATTGTTAGTATCACATGGTTGGGTTTGAAAGTACATGCTTCTTTAGTTGTTGGTTGGTTGAGTTGGGTTATCTTCTTAAGGGAAAATTGTTCCCCACTATTCCTTGAAGCCCTCGGCATTTATTGCCAGCCTTTGGCGCCTTTAGAACATCGCTTAAGGCCAAGTAACCCTCACCACCTCCTCAAGCCAATGAGGTAGGGGTGTGGTGTTACAATTTTCATTTGGTTCGTCTAGGTGTTCGACCTCCTGCATCCGCCACCTACCTCATTGAGTTCCTCCTTCCATCATTGATTACACCTTTGGATTCTCGATCGACATTCAAATGAGTGGGGGTTTCGTTCTGGTTTTCATTCGGTTCTTCACTAGCTTGGGAGAAGATAAGGCTTGAGAACTTCATCTTCCCGATGGTTGAGGAAGATTCGTAAGCAGTCTTAGAAGAGATCTCGTCCGAGTTTGTTCTTGTGGTCCAATGAAGTTGTGTTACTTGTTGTTTTCGAACCTGGTTTAGGGTTCCGGTGGAGTTAAGTGGAGATTCATAACCTTCGTTACATGACGACCTTGCATGAGAGAAAACATCGGTAGCACGAGCACCATTCGAGCTTCATCCGTGTTCTAGTTTGGGAACTTGGCGTTGTAAGGAGATTATATTGCCTTTCTTATTTATATTCTTGTTGCTTGAAAGATGTTGTATCCTTCTATGTGTGTGTGTAGCTTGAGTTTGTCTAGGGAGTCGGATTTCAAGCTCCACGTGATAGGTTTCATCACTGCCACCTGGTCTAGATAGATATGAACCTTAGATAGCATCTCTGGTCCTTTTACTGCTTTCATGTCTTGTGTTTGGATATTTTCTTTCTTTAGTAGTAAAGGTCTGTGATGGTGTTCCTATTGTGCACATTGGTCCATTGTGGACTGAAGCACGTTATATCTATGTGTTATTTACTTTTCTTGCATTGTATTCATCTTGAATTCGTCATTTTTCCATTGTTTAATTGTTAATTGAATTGTTTATATTAAACCATGAACCTAGTACCTAGATTAGTGGATCATGGTTATTGAATAGGGACTACCACTTCATTGTAGCCCCTGACAGTCTAATAATCATTAATAAAGTTAAGATTATGAAAAGTTATATAGGTTAAATGTTTTATAGATAACGATTCATGTTTTTCGATGTTTAGCTTGCATCATATAACTCGATAGTTGGGTATGTTGATCCCGATAGAACCCATGTGCATGAAGCTGCTTTCAGTGATCTGTACTATATGGGCCACCTGGGGGCGTTGTCGCAACTACCGAGTTAGAGGCATCCGAGCGTGAGATTCGTTGATCCCCATTAAGTTGTGTATAAATCCATTGCTTCAAGAAAAATTTTAAAATCAAATTCACATAGCAAGTGATTCCTTTCGAAATTTTGAAGGACAATAAACTCAAGTTTTACAGGATCTATATAAAAAAATAAAGGTAATTATTATCTTGAATTTAGAAAATTTGTTTGTGAAAGTTAGCACAAGACCCAATAAAACTGAATATAAAAATTAAAAATATATAAAAAGCTAAAAAATTGAAAAAACTATCATTAGAATTAGGAAAATTTACCAATAAACCAATTTGTTAAACATATTTATCAATATGCCCAGCGTGGAATTCAAAAAAATGAAAATTTTGAATTTACTGGTAAATAAATTGAAAAAATATACTAATTATACCGAAGTTGGCTTTTCTGTCCATACACGTGTCACTCCCACATTTCATGATTTCCCCCCAAAAAATATCCTATCTCGTAACTATATTCACCCCCTACCATTGTTCTGCCCAATCCATTATTATCCCCGATTTCCCTAGATCCTCGTATCTTCCTCCTTAACCCCCCACCTCCGCTTTCCGGCCTCCTCCCGCCACATCATTCCCTTCTTGGAGATTATGATTCTCAATCTTATCGATACTTCATTATACGCCTCCCCATCGCCCACTATTCTCACTAATAGAAGACCTCTATTTGAAGCTTCAACGTCATTCCATTCAATCGAGTTCTCTATTCTCACTCTCCTCTACACCTGTTCAAGCTGGAATTCGAATAACCTCGATATTCAGTATTATGAGCCTGTATTTCAAGTCGTAGATTCCACTTTATGAATTTCGACAGATCAATTTTCTTCGTCAGCCCCTCCCTTGTTTTTTAGTATTTTGAGCCCTTTTTTCAAGTCACCACTTTCACCGTGCGTGATGGATCACTTTTCTCGGCCGCCCTCCGATTTCAATCATCTAGTGGGCTTTCTCGAGTTTAGATCCTTAAACTCCACCTTTGATTTCTACCATCCAGGGTTTATTTGTCCCAACTCCTTATCCCATTGCTTCTCTAACATGCCTTTGTTTGGGGGTTTGTATTTGATTTTATTGTTTAATTTGTTTCTGTTGTAATATTTGTATTACAAACAACCAGTTGTCGTGTAGAATTTTTGCGTGTGTTGTATTTTCTGATTCATGTATAGTTTATTTCATTTTTTGTATCCAAATTTCCAATATCCCGCCTACAATGCCACATGATTATTCATATTTTAGAAATCCATATAATTTACATTGTTAAACAACAACCACCAATAATGATTTGGTT
Organism: Viscum album; assembly: GCA_963277665.1. Classification (NCBI taxonomy): domain Eukaryota; kingdom Viridiplantae; phylum Streptophyta; class Magnoliopsida; order Santalales; family Viscaceae; genus Viscum; species Viscum album. The sequence continues at coordinate 1,409,429,153 of OY728130.1, forward strand.
AATCACGACTTGGTTAATTGGTAACCTAAAGTCATTCTCTGCAATCAATCTATAAACAACAGTGATGATCAGACAATCTTTACACGTCTTCAACGAAATATTTTTAAGTTAATATCGCTGCTTGCTACAATTAATTAGTAAACATAACTGATAAATTATTAGTCTTTTAATTTTCCTCTTCTTAGTTTGTTTTGCACACTTTCAATCTGTGTGCTTATAACTGTGCAATGTCACTAATTAATCAATAGCCTTTTACACTATTACATGCATATTCACTATGTAATTTCAGTGAAATAGTATATAATTATGCGGTTTCACTGTGACCGTAAATGCAATCTCGACATACATTCAATCTGCTTGCTTTTCTATAACATGCACTGAAAAATGTTATTAGAAAATGGATCCATTAGCCTTTGTATATTTTTCAATATTATTAACTACTCTTCATTTGCTTGCTTGTGTGTAATTTTTGTATGCCCCCTAATCATTCATATTGTTTCTCATAACCAGTCATCGATTCCCTTAAACCAATAATTCGTTTATCTTACTAGTACCAACACTGCTACTATGAGGCATTTCACCTACTACATACTTGCTTTAAGTATCCTCATTGCAGTGACTTTATTATTGTTGTAGATCTAAAATTGTAGTTTATATTCAAGTTTATCTATCCATTTAAATAGAAGGTTATATTTTAGTTTATATTGATGTTTTGTTACATTAACATGTACTGGGATTGCAATTCCATTGTAGTTTTAGTAAGTGATCATTTTATAAGTGATTCATTCACTCTCTCTAGATACACACATTGAATGGTAGTGGATTTAGTTTTTGATTCCGTTACAGATCTTTCTGATAATCTAAATAGTATCACATATTTGAGGATCTCTATTTTTTATTTGAAATCTTGAAATTAGTATGTCTACTTTTGTCATCAATGAACCGATATTTATTGTTATCATATCATTAATTTAATTTATGCTTTTCAGTCAAATGTGCATAGTTATATCATTTTTAAATTTTCAATTGATATTTATTGTGATTTTTTCCATCACATCCATTAAAATGATCAAAATCCTCTTAAATTCATTTACTATTTCTTTTTTTCCAATTCAGTTTCAATTTATTTCATTTATGAAATTTATAATTTTCAGGTTTAATTTTTCAAATTATTTATTTATAAACATTATTTTTTATTTAGTTTAAAATTTTCATTTTATAACTTTTCATTTTTATATACAATGCTACTGTGTTTCCAATATACAATACTACCGGGAATATCCTCCAGATTTCGGACGGGCGGATTACCAGTGGATTACTGTTTATCTTTTTCTTTTTTCAAAACTGTAACACGCTTCCGCCACCACCTTCCGTACTTTCCACGTTCCGTACTTCTCTATTTCCTTCTCTTCCCTATCCAGTATTCGAAAATGTCTGCTGATGACGATCCTATTGGCGATGCGAATGGGGATTCGTCCGAGAAGGACAGACAGGGGCTTAGAGATCGATCCAAGGTAAGCGTTGATTTCGCATGTTCTGCATTCGATTGGCTTCCCCCCCCCCCCCCCCCCCCCTCAAATTAATAGATGTGTGTGTATAAATACATATATGTATATATACATAACTAGAAAGTGGCAAGGGAGATGTTGTCCAACCAAGCAGTTCAGACGAAAAAGATCCTGTCCAAACAAGCGGTTAAGATTGCCAAGCGAGCCGAAGAACACGAAAGGTTCATCAATAAGGTGTGGTTTCTTCCTTATTTTCAGGCTATTTCGGTGTTAAAAATGGCTTGATCTGGGGATCTGTCTCTATTCAAACATGTCATCCACGATATTCAACATACTGGATTAGAACTTCTGTTGACTATTCCTTTTTAGGTGACTCATCTCTTGGGCGTTCTAGGGTTCGGGGCATTTTGCTTCCTTCTTGGATCGAGTGAGTTGAACCATTCGGTTATCGCTGCACTACATTACGATATTTATCTAATAATTCTTTAATTATTTCCCCCCTTTTAGAATGTTGTTTCGATGTTTCTCAGGACCCCAGGATGTTCCTTACGTATATTGCTTCTTCTACGTCACCTTCGTTCCTCTTCGATGGATTTACTATCGGTTCAAGAAATGGCATTATTATCTTTTGGTGCGGTTCTTATCTGTCAATAATTCATTTTTACTCCTGGCTTAATTCTGGCATAGATGTTTTCATTAAAAAATGGAACTTTAAAATATAATCTTCTACAAGCTACTGGATTTTAATTTTACCAGGAACGAATTGATTTAGAATTTGTCCAGGACCTTGATTTTCTGATACCTTTTAAGTGTCCTAACATTATTGGCTGGGTTAGCATTGTGCTAACATTAAAATTTCAGACTTAATTTACGAAACTCTGAATTATATTGTTTTGAGTTGTCCTGAGCAGCATCTGCTTTTCATTTTTTAATCAATCTGAAGATGATATATCAATGAATTTATTTCCTATTCGCCCTTCTTTCATGTAAACGGAATAATATGTAAAATAATTTCCGTTGAAGCAGCATTTTAGGCATTGTTTTCTTTTGTTTTTATTTTTAAATTTTTTAAAAAATGGAAACTTAAAAACTGTGCGGCATGGTGATTTAGTTTCATAAATTTGGAAAAAACTTTTTATAATGTTAAGAACCTCAGCAGAAATTTAGGATTGTAGAGACTCTCTTAAAAGTTCCTTAACTTGAGAAATATTTTTTCCTTTCCTCATTGTCAAATCATCATTTGCAATAGATAAATCACTGCAAGCAAATCCCAGTGATAAAATTAGAGCAAACGGCATTTTGATAGTCGGTGATGAATGAGAGCTACTGCAATCTGCAATTGTCAAAATTTTGGTCATTGAAATATTTCACAGGGTTAAATTACATCTATTATTTAAAAGGTCATCCTTTTGAGGTTAAAGATGCTTTAAGAAGGATGAAAAATGGTAAAGCAGTTTGGCTAGATAACATCTGCATTGAAGCGTGGAAATTTTTAGGAGAGTTGAGTGTTAATTATCTCATTAGGTTATTTAATGAAATTATGAAATCTAAGAAAATGCTTGATGAATGGAGGAAGAGTTCTCTAGTACCTGTGTGTAAAAATAAAGAAGTCATTTTAAGTTGTGGGAATTATAGAGACATTAAGCTTATGAGTCATACCATGAAATTTTAAGAGAGCGATTGAACAAAGGATTCGAAGGTAAACTAAAGTTTCAGATAATCAATTTGATTTTATGCCTGGATGTTCAACCACACAAGCAATTTATTTGGTTAGAGGTCTGATGGAGTATTAATGACTAAAAGCTCAAGATTTGCATGTGGTTTTCATTGATTTGGAAAAGACATATGATAAAGTTCCTAGATATGTTTTTTGGGAAGCTATTGAAAGAAAATGGGTGGAGGTGACGTATATCAAACTCATCCAAGACATGTATGAAAGGAGTTTGACTCGAGTTAGAACTCCAGTTGGTGACACTACAAACTTCCCTGTCTTGATAGGACTGTAACAGGGTTTGACTTTAAGCTCATACCTTTTTGCTTTGGTTTAGATGAACTTACAAAGCATATTCAGGATGAGATACCTAATTGCATGATTTTTGTGAGTGATATAGTTGTCGTTGCAGAATCCAAAGAGACAATTTAAAGTTAGAACTTTGGAAAGAGACTTTAGAATCAAAAGGTTTCGTCTTAATAGGGATTAGATAGAATATATGGAGTGTCATTTTAGTAAGGAATGTCTAAATGCTATGGATGTGAGATTGGGAGACCACTTTATTCTATATGCTAATGAGTGTTAGCCTTTGACGGACATCTTGAACAAAAAATAAGGGTAGTAGAAATGAAAATGTTAAGATGAATATGTGGACATACTAAGCTAGATAAGACTAGAAATGAATGTGTTCGAGAGAAAATTGGAAGTACTCCGATTGACGAGAAGATGACAGAGACTAGATTAAGATGATTTTTACTTGTTAGAAGAAGTCATTGGGATGCACATGTTAATAGGGTAAACTTAATGACGAATTCACTTGTTAAAAGCGGTAGAGGTAGACCTAAAAAGACCCTTAAACAAATCATTTAAGATGATCTTGTTCTAAATGGTTTCAATGAAAATACTATCTTCAATAGTGCTAATTGGTGACATTTGATCCATGCAGCTGACCCCATTTAATTGGATTTAAGATTTGTTTGTTGTTGTTGTTGTTTGATAGAAATTTGGGTGAAATAATGTGGGGTGGGGTCTTTTAATTGTCCGGGGAAAATATGTAAATTCTCTTTTATTTTGTTAGGAAGTGGTTTGGGCTGCTATATAGGTTGGTCCAACAGTTACAAGGGGTATGTATTTTGTTAAAATAAATTTCAGTAGCGGCTGAGAGGGGTGGGTTAGGCCATTGGCCCTGGTGAAACACCTCTTGGGAATTTCTCCCTCCCTTTTCTTTCTTTTTCATTCCTTCTTTCCTATATATGGCTGATACTACTGTAATTCGTCCATGCTGTTTACCTAAAATTCATATAATACTTTGGTTTCTTTCTCTCTCTCTCTCGCACCTATCATTTGTTGGTTCCATTGAGAGTTTACTGAGAGAGAGAGTTCCGTGGGTGTCTTGCTGACGGAACAACACGCCAACCTGCTGTCAAAATCGTTTGTCGACTATCGTCCATGAGTGCCGCACACCATTGATCGAGTGGCCAATCCTTCGTCCCTCAGAGGAGGCGTCTTGCCAACCGTCCGCTCACGCAGGACGGTGCAGATGCAACGACCGCACCTGAAGCAGGCGATCCTAGTTCTTGCAGACGCGATTGAAGCAGACGGCGCCAATGCAGTAGGAACTTCCGCTCACGTAGGACGAAACATATGCAAAAGCCGCATCTGAAGCAGTCAGACCTTGTTCGTGCGGAGCAGCATAAATTTGTCAGAGCGTACAGGAAGATGGGATTACAAGGGGAAATCTGTTATTATCGAGGAAGGTGAGAGTAGTTTGAGGACAGGTGTAGAGGAAAGAGAACAACGCCCGTCGTACGTGGTGAATGACAAAGGAATGTGCGAAGCAGAATTGGCATCACTACACGCGTTTTCCAAACTAGTAGAGATGCTGAATTTTGCTTGTGCGGATCTAGTGTCATGGATCGTTCGAGCAAAGACATATATCTCAATCCAACATATCCAAGAGGAGTTGAAAGTTTCTTTGGCGCAATTTAGTATGGAGGGATTGCTGCAATATTGGATCATCTCTTTGAGATCAATTAAACTGGAGCTCACTTGGATGCAACTTAAGTAGGAGCTGTTAGGGCGATATGGTAGTGCTGCAAGGAAGATCCACTGATGTATTTGTGACAAACATAATCGGTGGATGAATACATTGATGAATGCGTGGTCCAGCGGTTGTCGGACCTAACTGAAAAATGGTATTTGAGTTTGTTTATAGGAGGATTGAAGCCAAAAATTGGGAGTTAAGTGTTGAAATTCGAACCATGGAGCAAATCACAACTATCAACCTTGGCCAGGAGAGGGGATTGGTGATACAGGAAATAGTCAAGCAATCAGAGTTGTGGAACATGAGGAATTTTCCTAGTGGTCAGGAAATGAGTTGGCGACCGAAAATAATTATTAGTCTTCTCCCACATGCTGATGGGAACGAAAGGGAGAGGACTTGTGAAGCTGCACCATGCTGTAAAGGAGTACAAAATCTATCCAAAGATGAGTTCGAGTATAGGAAGGCCAAAGGTTTGTGCTACGCCTGTGGACAAAAATTCAGTCCAGGACATAGGTGTCTAGAGAAGGGACTCAAACTAATGGTATGAGAGTGTTTCGAGCCGTGAAGTGAGGAGGTGCCAGTAGGGAGACAAGAGGACGACCCTTACGGCTGAGGAGACAACTTGGGAGACCTCCACCTTGAGGACAAGGTGGTAAATGGGGGGGGGGGTTGAGAGACAACTTGGGAGACCTCCACCTTGAGGACAATGTGGATTTACGGGGGGGGGGGGGGTTGAGAGACAACTTGGGAGACCTCCACCTTGAGGACAAGGTGGATTTACCGGGGGGGGGGGGGTTGAGAGACAACTTGGGAGACCTCCACCTTGAGGACAATGTGGATTTACCGGGGGGGTTGAGAGACAACTTGGGAGACCTCCACCTTGAGGACAATGTGGATTTACCGGGGGGGTTGAGAGACAACTTGGGAGACCTCCACCTTGAGGACAAGGTGGATTTACCGGGGGGGGGGGTTGATAGGAATTTGGGTGAAATAATGGTGGGGTGGGGTCTTTTAATTGCCCGAGGCAAATATGTAAATGCTCCTTTATTTTGTTAGAGGAGGGGTACGTATTTTGTTAGAATAGATTTCAGCAGCGGCTGAGAGGGGTGGATTAGGCCATTGACCCAGGCTTAGAGGGGTGGATTAGGCTATCGACCCAGGTGCAGCGCCTCCTGGGAATTTCTCCCTCTTTCCTTCTTTTTCATTCCTCCTTCCCCATCTATGGCTGATACTACTGTAATTCGTCCATACTTTGCAACTTAAATCCATATAATACTTTGGTCTCTCTCTCTCTCTCTCTCTCTTGCACCTATCATTGTTGGAATATTTCATGCAATGTCTCTTCGTCATTGTTAGGGAGGGAGTTGGTCCGGGTCGGGTAAGGCCTCCTATCCGTTTCACATACCAGCGGAGGAAGAAGCCTGGGTAGTATTTGTCTGTTAGGCTGGGAGTAATTGTCAAGGGGCAGTTTTGTAAATAGTCCTGTTAGTTCTGTTAGTCTGTTATTTTCTGTTCAGGCTATAAATAAAGGGTGTGTGGCTGGGGGAAAGGGGGATCGGGACATTGGGAGAAGTACTGACAGTAGCCTGGGCCTGGGAAGAATACAATTTTCCAGGAGGAGCAAATGTAGCTCTAGTCTGTTGTAACTGAAAATCCCTGCAGAACTGAACAAAGGTAATTCATCTCTGTGAATCTTTCCTCTATATTCTGAAATCACCTATCAGTCATGATTATGCAATAATGATAAATAAATAATCATCACAAAGCATGTTTTTTTCGCTAAAAAAAATATTGAAACTGGTAAACAGTGGCAGTGAGAATTGAAAACCTAATCCAGGAAAAGGAGTATGAAAATATAAATAAAATTGAATTTATTTGGTTCATGAGGTCCTAATGCCTGGATTTTTTATGCACCGTTCCTTGTAGAGCTGATTGGTGGTGTTTGATCCATGCAGCCGACCCCATTTAAATGAGTTTAAGATTTGTTTGTTTTCATCGTGTTGTTTTACTGTTATTCCTTGTCTGTTGTTTTTCAATCTTCTGCAGAGAAAATAATATTATTGTTCATGGGCATGCAGGATTTTTGCTACTATGCAAATTCAATATTCATGGTGACACTTCTTTTATACCCACGAAATGAAAAGCTTTTTATGATCTGTTTCTCATTTGCAGAAGTAAGAAAACAAACTCATTGATCTAATGCTGTTTTTGGTTTTATTGCATCTCACTTGGTCTGATCAAGTTTTTCCCCACTGTTTCAGGGGCCACTGGCTTGGGCTTTGATAGTTTGGCGTTGTAGTTTGGTTTTTAGTTCTGTTGACAAAATCGTCAGTGTTCTTATACATCTCCTACCTGGTAGGTTCCATTTCCTTCTCTCTGAGATTGCACTGTTCATATTTAAATAGCACTCTAAATTTTTGCAGATGTTACTTTTTGTTTAAAACTGGTTATGTGATGTTCCATATTATTCCCACCTTTTCTGTCTGAGTAAAATTTGTTCTACCTAGAAACTTTCAGTGTCTGTTTGACAAGACTTAATTGGGATTGCTTCCGTATAGGGCTTTTCAGATTGTTTATTGAAAAAGTGCTTTCTGCCACTTAATTAGAAACAAAACAGATACCACTTATTTTTTTGACTGATTATCACACTTGTTAAGTGCTATAAACATTTTTCAATAAGTAAATATACCCTAATGTGTGGCATTTAGATTTGGGAACTGCTGTTGTTTATATGTGAATTATTTTCTAAATAGTTTTTGTCTAGGTTCTGCCACTGTAATTTATTATCACCTGGTCCGTGGGAGCTTTTCTTTACTTAATTGTTTTAATTCTGTAGTTAAAATCACAAATTATCTGAGAAATCTTGAAATTACGGGTCTGTTTGAAAAGTTGTGCTGGGAACAGTTCTCTGTTTTTTTTTAAAAAAATCCTTTGATAAATTATTTTTTATTTGCTGTTTTTGAAAACATAAAAACAGGGACTTCTAGAACAGAAAAACGAGAGCACATTTTATGTGCTGTATTTATTGTTTTTGAGAACATATAAAATGATGTTAATAAGTAAATAAAAATTTAAAAATGACCCATGGTCCCAAGCACTATCCAAAGGATGAACTGACATTTTGATACTTGAGCTTTGTTAGAGTATTTAAGTAATTGGGAAATAGGTCTATCCCATCCCCTTTTAGTTTGAATTTTGTATTTCCTATATATATTGGATCATGTATCTCTTTGTCTGTCTCTATAAATAATGAGTTCCGTCCTCATTTAAGTGGAATGGTTTTTGGGCCTACTCTTTCTACATGTTATCAGAGACCTAATAAAGCCCTAGAATCTCTCTTCCTCTCTTATCTCCTCTCTTCCGGTGCCCATGCATTCATGTGCCTGGGCACCCGACTCTAGGCGTGTCACACTGTCTCTGCTTTCATGCTTGACTCCAACCTACACCGGTTGCGCGCAGTCTCACTCAACACCTAGTTCGTAGCGTGCCCAGTCCCCTCTGTCGGGCCTGTCCACTTCCAGGCATGTGCAGGTGGATCTGGACCAGGTGTGACAACCCTGAACATTGCTTGGCCCCTGCACGCGCCTCTTGTCTGTGCTCGCCTCATCCAGGCATTGCGCTCGGCTCCAGTCGACCCTCCAGTCGCTGCTTTCTCCAGGTGCAGGGAGCATTGCGCCACCAAATCTGCTGTGCCAGCCCCCTTCTTGCACTCATTGAGTAATGGTATGTTGGATTTGTTGTCAAACACCGAGTTGGAATTATGCTGAGTTGTTGGATTTTGGTTTGTTGGAGATCAATGCATATTTAAAGGTACCTTGGTGTGATATTACTCACAGTTCAGGGTTGGTTTGATGAAGAACTGCGATCAGTTTGGACTTCATTGAGTATCTGTTTATGAAGTGGTGGTATGTATTGGAGAGGTCTGTTGCAGCAGATCCATGGAGAAACATTGAGAAACCAAGTACTGTTAGTGAGTGTCTCATGTTGGGGGAGGTTGGTTGGTTTAACTAAGACTTTCATTGGATCACATCACATTGCAAATATGTTGGTGATTCATGTGTTGGAGGCATTTTGGAGATGTCTGGAAGTGGCATGATGGTATCTGGAAACAAAGTATGCTATGTGTTGCTAGTGGATATGTGTTCTGTGCTATCAAAGCATATGTTTTGTGTTGGAAGTATGTTGAATTTATAATGAAAAATATTTGGGGTGATTGAAGATTGTTGCAGTGAGTAGTATTGCAAAGTAATGAAGTTGCTTGAAATAGATTCTGTAGATATGTTCAACGCATGAAGTTGCATTGAATCGAAACACTGAGGCGAAGCAGCTGCATTGAGTAGATCTGGTTGTTGTGTTGAGTAGATGTCAAACGAATGAGATTTGTGTTGAGTTGGAGCCAAGCTGCGTTGTGTAAACCAGGTCGTTCCATTGAGTTGAAGGCACACAAATTTGAGATGCATGTGGTAGAAGTGTGCAGAATGAAGCTGCGCCAAGTAGATCTGGCAACTGTGTTGACTAGGAATCGCACATATGAAGTTGTGTCGAGTAGGAACCGTGCTGATGAATGTTGCATTAAGTAGAAATATGGGACCGACTGCTTTGAGTAGGTATTGAGGTGAAGCAAATGTGTGAAGTAGAACCACAAATTCCGCTCAATGTATTTGCGTGAAGCAGAACTAAGCTGAATCTATGTTAAGCAGACATTGCATTGAGTAGAATTGTGGAGGCATTATAGGTCAACAATGCTGCGTGATATAGATGCATGAGGCCCCACCGTAGACGAATAAAGTTGCGTTGAGAAGCCGAAATTGTATATGTTGAGTAACCGTCGAGCGAAATAAATGATGCTTGAAGTGGAACCTCCGATTTACTCACCATTGTCACGTTAAGCAGAAACCCACGGGCTAATTGAAGATATGATTGCCACGGGATTTAATGGCTTTATTCATGGAAACTCAAGATTAGAGGTCTGATGAAGTATTATTGGCAAAAAGCTCAAGATTTGCATATGGTTTTCATTTATTTGGAAAAAGACATATTATAAAGTTTTTAGAGAGGTTTATGGAAAGTTCTTGAAAAAAATGGGGTACAGGTGGTGCATATCAAGCTTATCTAAGACATATATGAAGGAAGTTTGACCCGAATTAGAACTCCAAGAGGTGACACTATAGGCTTCCCTGTTTGGATAGGACTGCATCGATGTTCAACTTTAAGCCTGTACCTTTTTGCCTTGGTCTTAGATGAACTTATTACCATATTCAAGATGAGATATCTATTGCATGCTTTTTCCAGATGATATAGTTCTCATTGCAAAATTCAAAGAGAGTATCAATTTAAAATTAGATTTTTGGAGATAGACTTTAGAATTAAAAGGTTTCCATCTTAGTAGAGATAAAACAAAATGTATTGAGTGTCGTTTTAGCAATGGACTGCCTAGTAATGTTATGGATGTGAGTTTGAGAGACCACATTATTTCAAATGTTGATCGTTTTCGATATTTAGGCTCATTTCTGCAATGTGATGGAGATATTAATGTAGATGTCTCTCATAGGATTTAAACTGGATGGATAAAATAAAGAAAGACTTCTGGGGTGCTTTATGATCGTAAAATTTCTTTGAAATTGAAGGGTAAATTTTATAGGATTGTTATTAGACCGGCTATTCTATATGGTAGTGAGTGTTGGCTTTTGACGGGACATCTTGAACAAAAAATAAGGGTAGCAAAAATAAAAGTGTTAAGATGGACATGTGAACATACTAAGATGAATGAGATTAAAAATAAACGTGTTCGAGAGAAAATTGGAGCGGCTTTGATTGATGAGAAGATGATTGTGACTAGATTAAGATGGTTTGGACAAGTTAGAAGTTCTAGAGATGCACTTGTTAATAGGATAAACTTGATAACAAATCCACTTATTAAAAAAAGTAGATGTAGACCTAAAAATGATCCTTAAACAAATCATTCAAGATGATCTTGTTCTAAATGGTTTCAATGAAAATATAGTTTTCAATAGAGCTAATTGACGATATTTGATCCATATAGCCGACCTCATTTAGTTGAGTTTAAAGCTTGTTTGTTGTTCCATTCATGGAAATTCCGGGACAATTTTAAAGAGAAGATTTCAATGATATTTTGGCTGATTTAAATGGAGATGGAGAGATCTAGTTTCCATTTCTTGATCGACAAATCAAGAGAAAGTAAGATAAGAGAGAGATGAGATCTTCAAATTCACTATTCACAGGCTAGCTTAGAGAGGCGGCGCCAGCCTGACGTCATGCAGTCAAGACGATTGACTATAGAGCACTTTCACATCTTGTGATTTAGGATCCCCGATGAGTTGCGCACAGAGCTCATTTTATCATCGATTGTTTAAATGAGTTTTGGTTGGAGAAAATCAAGGAACCAAATCCTTGATGGTTGATCCAAAAGGAGTAGTAGGAGCTCAGGCCTTTAAATACAGAAGCAAGACAAACAAACAAAGTGGATGCTGATATTGAATATCTTAGAAAAGAAGTGACGAATCCCATTGCATATCAAAGGCCTGAGTAAGCGGGAGATGGTATGCAAATATTGTGAATTTGTTAAGTGAAGGTGGTGCTGACTTGCAGATCTGAAGAAGTGAAGAGGACACTGGAGATTGTTCATGGAGCATACACACACCTATCCGAATTATGGCGCAAACACACTGGTTGATAGGATGTTGATGAGAGAGAGAGAGAGAGAAATAACAGTGGAGTTCTACTATAACCAGCAAATCCAGCGTACAAGAGAGACATAAATTAGCAGAAGATGATGGAGGGAAAGAAGAAGAAGAAGAAGAAGAAGAAGAAGAAGAAGAAGAAGAAGAAGAAGAAGAAGGACTCCTCGCGACGCACCCCAAGGCCAAAGGCTGCAGCCCTCAATTCTGCACAGCAGAACCTACTAACCAAACCATTCCCCCCACCCCGCTAACTGCCTTTCCCCCGATTTAATATTCCTTAACCCACCGCCTAACTACTACTTCCATTAATTGCGGATTACTTTACTGCCCTCGGCAGTTTATTTATTCCCTCTACAGCACCCCTTCACCTACCCCACATTTCTACACCGACAGCCAGCCCCTTCCCCGCTTTCCTATCATTACCGCCCGCTTGAAAATTACTTTGTCCTCAAGGTGTTAATCTGGATGACCATCCATGGTAGTGGCTTTGGCGGTGCTGCCCACGTACTGGCAATTTTCCCTCGGTCAATCTCCTTTCGGTGCGGAGGTTCTCGATTCACAATGTTTCCCTTTCAGACCCCAGCTCCTACAACTGCTACCAGCACCAATTTGTAGCCCTTAATTGTAGCCTTTTGATCTGCATGTTTTTTCTGCAATTCGTCCACAACACTGGGAGGCAAAAGAACCAATCTATACACCTGTGAGGAAGTAGTTGCAGCCAATTTGCTTGCCTTCCTCACAAAAGAAACCACCAGCTGCTTCACGCACACAATAGTTTCATCCTCTGTTTGCTTCTTCTGTGCTGGACTTTCCAGACGTCCCGACTTGTCTACCTTAAGCTTGATCCTGCAACACATCCTGCTCCTGCTTCGTCTCCTGTCCCACTCGCTGCTGTTGAACAGGAGGCTCAGCTGATGCCCTTGTACCTGCACAATCAGCATTTCTTGAACTGCCACTTCTGCTGTATTCGGTTTCTCTACCTCCGCTGTAGGTGTTAAACAATTTGAAGTATGTTGTATGACAAACAACCATGTGCAGGCGCTTGTGCTGACACAGTCCTTAGCATCTCACTCTGCTCCACTGCATCAACTTCTGTATTTTTCGGACTTCTTCCTTCAGCTTCCGGCAGTAAGACAGAACCCTGTACCTCTCCAATGGCCGACTCCCCTTTGCTAGCTTTGCTAGCTTCTGTTGCCGTACTCTCTGCCTGTGCCTTACACAGCTGAGTCAACATCGCCTTCATCTCCTGCAAAAGGATGCTAGCTTTTGTTGCCGTACTCTCTGCCTGTGCCTTAAACAGCTGAGTCAACATCGCCATCATCTCCTGCAAAAGGATCTCCTGACCGTGGAAGCTGGACCTTATTTCTATGACCGCCGAACCAGAAACTGGCTGCTGCGTCTGTTGCATCTGCTGCGTTTGAGGATCTTCTCTGTTTTTTTTCACTGCTGAAACCGATGAGCCGTGGTCCTTTTTTTTTTGCCCACTGCTGCGTCAAATTCAATACCACCGATCAAGATCCTGCTCAACAAAATCTGCCGCTGCGAGTTGTTTTACTTCCATTGCGTGGGCTAAGCTGCAGCATCAGCTTCATAAAACTCCCGGAACCTTCTTTCAGCGCCACCTGTACTGCATGAACCAGGTTCTGCTTCGTCTGGTGCGTCCACCTCAGCTGCTGCAACAACTTCGATCTAGAACCTCTCAGTCAAGAAACACTTTCTTGAGTTCCTCTCTCAAGATTCTCTCTTCAGAAATCTCTCAATGAAAGCACCAATTGACGGGATCTTGGTGAGAGAGAGAGAGAGAGATAACAGTGGAGTTCTACCTACAAGAGAGACAGAAATCAGCAGAAGATGGAGGGAAAGAAGAAAGAAGAAGAGACTCCTTGAGACGCACTCCAAGGCCAAGGCCGCAGCCCTCAGTTCTGAACAGCAGAACCTACTAACCAAACTGTTCCCCCCATCCCCCTAACTGCCCCACCTCCCATTTAATATTCGCTGACCCGCCGCCTAACTACTACTGCCATTAATTCCCTCTACAGCACCCCTTCACCTGCCCCACATTTCTACACTGACAGCCAGCCCCTACCCCACTCTCCTATCACTGGTGATATTGTTTATCATTTGTAAAGGCCTTTAGAGCCTATTCTCTTAAGTGACAGTGTCACAACAGAAAGACCCATGGGGAGGGGGAGGCTGTGAGTTTTAGCCGAAACCTTGCAAGCCAGTGAGCCTAGGAGAGGAGTGATCTCCCTGAATCTCACCACTGAGAGTGTCTCAGTGTTTTGAGCATGACAGCAATGAGCTGTCCACATGCCTTGGATTAGCCCCATATCGGGGTGAACTAAGTAAATCAATGCATGATTCTTTTACATATCAGTTTGTGTGGGTGAGTTTGGATGAACATGCACGGGCTTAATTGAATCAGAACAATCAAATTACTAAGAGGAGGCATAATAGTGGCCCTACTAACATACGAGTCAAGATCCAAATGAGGTGCAAGGATTAAATTGATTGAATAAGTTAAAATTGACCTAAGTAGGTCTCATCCTGATTCACCCCCTCTTAGGGTGCCTCACAGACTAGCCAGTGGGCCTAATACCTCCGCTGCTCGCCAAACGCCCTCAAGGCAGGGCCCTTCAAGCTTGTTCACCTCCTGTGCGTGCACGGTCAGTGCTTATTTTTTGTTTCAATCTGGAATTTTGCTCATGATTTGTTTTTCATCAATTTTTTGATACTTTGATCAACTGCATGCTTATTTTAATTATTTTAAGTATTTTATTGATTTCTAAAATACATATATATTATATGAATGCCATGCAAAGTGTTATTAAATATTTTTACATAGTTTTAAAATATGATTTAATATTTATTCATTATTCTTATGTAACTCTTACAACATGTATTTTTTATATTTAAGATTTTATTTTTTAAGTTAATTTCATTGATTTATTCTTTTCTAAATTAATATTTAATGACATTGAAATTAATCAAACTTATTTCGTAGTATTTAATGCAGCATAATTAAATCCTTTAATCATTACGCGTTGCATGTAACTAGAAAGTATTTTAAAATTTGAATTTAAACAGCCAAATTATCTTATGATTTTTATGGGATTGTTTTGACCTATTATTATGTAGATTTTTTGAATTCATTTAACGGGTAATTTAAAATGGCTTGAATAGGTCTTTAGTTTTTTGAATTCAAACAATATTTGTTACCATTATTCTTGTCGGTAATTTTCTCTCTTGAAAAATTGTGTAATTTGAATTTGAATTGTTTTACCCAGCCGGTGATTGGTTTTGTTCGTTCTGTTTTCCATATCCTGTTTAAAGGTTTCAGGACACACTTAAAGCACACACGACAGTGATAACTTCTTCGACACTCCGTTTTTCCTTGATAATAAAGTTGTGAACATATACAATCTGAAATGTCTTTAGTTTTTGAATTCAAACGATATTATGTCTTTAATTCTTGAAAATATTTGCAATTTGAATTTGAATTGTTTTACCTAGCCGATGATTGGTTTTGTTAGTTTTGTTTTACAGATCCTGTTTAAAGGTTTTAGGACACACTTAAAGCACACACGACAGTGATTACTTCTTCGACACTTTGTTTTTCCTTGATAATAAAGTTAAGAACTTCTCAAGTGCTGAATTACATCTTTTTCGATTTCTACTGCCTTGACGAGACGAGCCGATCCTCAACTCAAGAACCATTATCTGTGCTTCGTCTATCTTCTATTTCGTCTGATTTCTTGTGTCTGTAACACTTCTTCCTATCTTTCACTTACACTCTATTTTCTGTTTATGTTTTTACATACAAAAGCATTTCTTCTTCTCTTTCTCGGATTGCGACTCCTAGATTCTAAAGCCAGGACTGTTCGAGTTGCGACCCCTGGTATCTTAAGTCAGGGTTGTAATCGGGTTGTGACTCCCCATACAAAAGTCAGGTGTCTGGTTATTCTTCTACTAGAAAAGGTAGTTTCTAATCAGATTATGATTCCCCTTTAAAAATCATGTAGTGCACAACGTATCTCTCACCGAGTAGAGAGGTACAAGACTGGACTAGGTCCAATTTGGACTGAACCAGTATAAAAATCCTTGTGTTCTCTTCTATTTCTGCTGCGAATTACTTCTAATAACTAACCATCATAATTAATTTAGATAATCAATTTATTTCATTATTTGATTTTTAATTTAATCTATTCACCCCTCTAAACCTTATGTCGTCTTCCTATCCGGCCTAACACGGTCCTCATTCAAGAACGGTTTCTGGGACTACCCTTTCTACAGGCCTGAACTGCCCAACCCAACTCCGCCCCGCCTGACATGATTCAATTAATATTCTTATTATATCTGATTATATCAATTTTTTTTAATATGATATAGAATTAATGTATAATAAAATTTGGGTCATAGGGCAGGACTTGTTCGTGCCTGAGCTTGACCTGACTCAATTATTATTTTTTTATTACGTAAATTATTTTAATTATATTTTAATATAATATATAGAAAAATATATTTATTATAATATATATAATAAAACCCGGATTGTTAGGTAAGGCTGTGTTGGCTAAAAAATCTCAGGTTAACATGGCCAAAAGCTTAGATTGCCAAACGGGATCAGGCTGACAAGATGGTTTAAGTTGCTGAACCGGGTTAGACGGTTATTCTTAAAAACCTGAGTTATCGAACTAGATAATGATGGGTTGAAATCCTGGGCCATTGGATAGGGCTGGACCTAGCAAAAAACCCAGTCTGCTGGACAAAATCATCCAACCCAGGCTGCCAAACCAGATGAGGCTGGGTCCAAAACTCAGATTTCCCAAACCGGGCAGGGTGTTCATAAAACCCAGGTCGCTGAACTGGGTCAAGCTGATTCGAAAACTGCCGAATTGGAGCTTTGAAAACCTAGGTTGTTGGGCTGTGCTGTCAAACCTGAGAATTTGGGTTGGTCCGAACTGAGCCAAAAATCCAAGTCGCTGGGTCAACGGCCTGAAAATCCGTGCTGTTGGCCTAAGTCTGGTTGACCCAAAAAAGTCACCAAATTGGGTCTTGGTGACCTGAAAACCCATGCCCCTGAATCAGATATGGCCAGCCCAAAAGCCCTGACCATCAGATTGAGCTCATCCTAGCCAAAATTCCACAGATTGTTGGACCAGGTTGGCCCAACATGAAAACTCTGACGTCGAACCAAGTTAGGCTGTCTTGAAAACCTTAGTTGCTGGGTTTGGTCAGGCCTGTTCAGCCTGAAAACTTGTGCTAGCAAGCAGACCGGGTTGGGTTGGTCTCAAAAACCCTAGTTGTTGGATCAGGCTAATCTTGTCTGAAAACCTGGACCACATAATCAGGCCAGGTGTGCCTTAAAACCTGAGTTGACGAATCATTTTGGGCTGATCCTAAAACTTGAACTACCAGATTGGGTTGGGCCGGTCTGAAAACTCCGTCAACCGCATTGGTTTAGGCCAGTATGAAAATCCAGTTTGTTGCGTAGGGTTGGGCCCGCCCAAACACCTAGGCTTTCTGCTGGGTATGAAGGGTCCCCATTTTCTTCCTAACATAAAATACCATTGACGCACTTAAAAAGTACAAGTATGTTTGTGCGAGGGTAAACATGGTGAGATAAGGGGAAGGCAAAGCAAAGGAGTTTCTAGTGTTTGTTATGCAGCAATTGAAATTTACTCATCTCCTACAAAAAAAAACCCCTAATTGATGTAGTGATTTTTCAGGGATAGTTTTCTTCACGATTCGGTGGTGGGATCCAGCAGCCTTTGAAGCCATGCATCCTGAAGGAAGTGCTCGAAGAGCCTTGTGGCCTTATGTCGAAGGGAAAGCTTATCTGTGGACATGGCTGTTTGTCATTCCATTGGTTGTTTATACTCTCTGGCAGGTTCTTTATTTTCTTGTTGTCAATGTCCTCCGTCGGCAAAGGCTTCTCAGAGATCCCGAGGTCATGACCTCTTACAGGGAACTCTCAAAAAAAGCGCAGAAGGCAAACAATCTGGGGTGGCGTCTGAGCGGCTTGCTCGGGGATCAGAATCGCTTGTTCATGTTCATCTTGCTCCAAGCCCTATTCACTGTGGCTACCATGGCATTAACCGTCCCCATCTTTCTGTCATACGAGCTGCATCTGATTTTTCAAATACTCAAGGTATCTGCAACTGTCTGGAATGGTGCGGGCTTCCTTCTTGAGGTCATGCCACGGCAGGTAATACTCAAGGAGAAGAAGAAGTCGGAAACCCAGCCGCTGAACGGCACAGGGAATCAAGACCCGCTCATGGTGGAAACTTCAACATGGATGGATGCGTCTCTCGAGGAACATCCATCTTGATCTCATATAGGATCATTTTTGAATCTGAGCTTTAAAATATTCTGTTGGTGATGGTTTTGTATAGGTGCTGGTGGGAGAATCTAAACATGTGTGTTATTATAGCAATGGAATGGTTAATTTGAGTATGGACGCTTTTTGTGTGTTTGCCCCTTATCCTAGTTGAACACTAGTCAAAATTTTCTCAAAATGGGTATGTGAATTAAAGATCTTATCATATTTAGTTGATTACATTGTCATGATCAGTGAGTTGTTGAGTAAGTTTTCTATGTCAACGGTTCTTAGATCAGTTGGTAGGATAAACAGTTTTGTTAGTAACATCGGTCTGAGTGCTAGGGGTGACATGATTTTGTCCGGGTCAGTGAGTCTGCTGATCCTCGTGATGCCCCATGTAGATAACTGTTTTTGATGATTCTAGACTGGCCGAGGTCACGTGAGAATGTTACAACTATCAGGTCCAAACCATCCGGAAAGGGCTGAAATTTGTTGATCCCTCCTAATTGTAGAAAAGAAATGTGGACAATTGTTAATTTGATATGTATATGATGTTTTATAGATCTGTATTGATGTCTTGAGTTTTGCAACTTGTTGTCTTCATTTGTGGGACAACGATTTTTTTTTTCATGTTCTCCTAAGCATTTATAATTTTGTACTTGATTAGAAGAATTAATAATAATAGTAATTTTTCTAATTACTTCAGTCATTTCTCTCCTAGGGTTTCCTAGTGAGAACGGCGACTCCTAGGTTCATCCTAGGTTTTTGTGGTTTTCGGTGGTGTAGCTTTGATCGTGACCGCGTTCGCCTTTCTTTGATCGTTTGTTACCGCTTGTGCTCGCCTGCCCCTTCATGGCTTTTCTCTTGGCTATGGCAGATGAAATTCTTACGCAACAGAAAAGCTTCTCTGTCATATAAGGAGAAGTCGTTTGTTTTTGTGATGAAAGACGGCAACAAGGTCCTTTCGAGGCGCCTATCTTTACTCCCATTAGGTAAGGTTTTCGCTCGTTGTTCGTTTAACCTTAATGCCCTAAGGAACACAGGTTTTTGTTCGTTGTTCGTTTAACCTTAATGCCCTAAGGCACCACGCTTCAATCTGTATGGAAACTGGAGGACAGTGTGGCCATAAGAGAGGTAGAGGCCGGACTGCTAATCTTCAAAATTTTCAACGACTAGACAAGCAAAGAGTGATACATGGAAGGCCGTGGTTCTTCGATAATCATCTAATATCGCAAATTTTAAGGGTATCCTGTTTAGGGGTTAGGGGACAGACAAAACACATCATGAGTGATATCAAAAACCTAATTGGGGACTATATGGAATGTGAATTATCAGTGGAGAAAATTAAAGACAGGGAAAGGTTAACTCAAGCCTTGAGTTTGAAAGCCTAGTCAACAAAAGCTAAAGTCATCAAGGGTCTTCCTACTCTTAATACAAATCCTGATTCCCATGTGTTGTCGAATCAACCTCCATATTTCAATACTCATGACACCGCCAAAGAAGATGTGCTTATCCTTGTTAGTGGTGCGAGTTGCAATAATAGGCCAGGACACCTCACGGATTATTCATGTTCACTGCCTAGAGCATTATTACCGATAGATCCAATTCTCTGCCAGAGAACCAGCGGGGTTCGAATACTTTAGGCGCTCCTCTCCTGGTGACCAGTTCTCTTTCCTCCAAGGAACATGCCCGAACTTGATGTACCAGGAAAAGATCCGTCCCGACCCCCCTGATGAAGACTCCTCCAGGTTTTGTTTCCCACGCGTCTCTAGTCTACCGAACTGTGGATCAAGAATATGAATTGTCTCTACCAGAACGACCCTCAACCTGGAAAAGGAGACCTTGGCACGACTTCAGTGGTGACATCTCTATCGGGAATACTTACGGCAGTAAGCGGACGTTTGAGGACATGACAATGGCAACTCAACTTAAGCGCTCGAAAATTGTCAGATGATTCCCACCTTGATATTTTAGACGCGAAGACTGGAAAGATCCAGCCCCTCCTATCCAAATAAAGATCCTATGTTAGAATTGTCATGGGCTTCCCGTGAACAGTTTGTTCACTCCATCATCGAAGCTCTAAGCATTGCCCTGGCGTGGTTTTTCTGTCCGAAACCATGTTGGATTGCAAGGACATATGTGGAGTTGCTGCAAAGGTTGGTTTCCAAAGCCGACTTCCTGTGGAGGCATGGTCACACGGGCGGTTTGTGCCTACTTTGGAAAAGTGGTCTGAACATTCAAGTTGAGTGTTTCTCTACCAATCATATTGATGTTGTAATAGTGGGTGTCCTAGATCCAACTATGCAGTACTTTTGATTACCTTATCATGTGTACAATTAGATATAAATGATGTATTCCTATAGAGGAATAAAAAGAGAGAGATCCGAACCCCCAAGGTCATTCTCCAAAGGAGCCCTTGGGGTGTATTTATAACAAATAATAAAGACCACACCGGACCTCAAGTCCGATGTGGGATGCAGACTCCAACACTCCCCCTCAAGCTAGGTGAACCTAGCTTGGACACATAATGAAAAGAAAACAATAAAACAGACGCCAACACTCCCCCTCAAGCTGGACATACCCAGCTTGATGACAAAACAAGATGAAATAAAATATTAAGTTGCTGCTGCTCCCCCTCACGATCAAAGCTCCCCCGCAGGATGATGGATGGATGATGTTGCGGGCGCAGCAGATGACCACTCAGACCGGCTGGTTGACGGAACGCCAGGAATGCCGCACTAGTGTGGCTGGTCGATGAAACGCCGGGAAATCCAAACTAGTACCGGGAAAACCGCACTTGCGGGGCCGGCGACGGGAGGCGGGGATTCCGCAGAAGTGTTGCGGGATCTGGCGGTGCCAACGAGGCCCGAATCCTAGGTGGTCGAGCTGCTGCGCCAGCGAATGGGCGTGCCGGCGGATAGAGATGCGGCTGTCGGGAGCAGCGGGAGTCGCGGGAGGCCACGGGACGCAGGGGAGCCGGGAGCCGCGTCGCGTCGGGGAGCCGCGCAGGGAGGAGGAGTGCGCACGACGGAGGGGAGACGAGGAGACAGCCGCGCGGGAGGGCCGGCGAGGGTAGGAGCGGCGCTGGAGGGGAGATTCGCCGGAAGGACACGATCCGGGCAGAACCGGGAGGCCGACTAGACGAGGCCGTCGCGCGGGGAGAAGCACCGCTAGGAGAAGAGCCGCACCGATGGAGTCACGGAGGGAGGGGCAGCGGCGGCTATTTGGATTGGAGCCGCCGCCCCCCCCGGACGGGGAAACCCTAAACGAAGGGGAAAAAAATTCAGGAGGGAGAGGTCGGGTTTAGCAAACCTCCTCTGATACCATGTAGAGGAATAAAAAGAGAGAAACCCGAACCCCCAAAGGTGTCTCCTCTAAAGGAGCCATTGGGGTGTATTTATAATGAATATTAAAAACCACACCGGACCTCAAGTCCGACGTGGGATGCAGACTCCAACACTTACCATTATAGTGTAGACTTTTCTACGTCCACTATTTAATGGTAATGTCCATGTGTTAAATGTCATATCAAAATGTTATAACAGATCTCAGACTATAATGAGAACCTCAAGATACTATGATATTAATCTTAAACAAAAGTCTTATAGTCTAGATATATCTTACTGACTGGACACAGTAGATGTTTGACTATCAGGTGTTGGAGGCTCATAAACATTGAAACTTCTTCTCATGAAGTTCACACTTGACGATCTCTAGTAGTGAGATCTTGAGGACATACCCGTGAATAAAAACACCACATGTTTTAGGTGTCATTGGATGTTCCTATCTACGAACATGTGTCATGGTCTCCTGACTTGAGATTATTGCCAATGTGTGCCATTTGATCGTGTACTTTGATGCAAGACAAAAACCATGATATTGAAATTGTGGTGTGGTAGTTTGTGTTGGGTGCGTCATTAGTGTTATGACATTGGTTGAATGATCAAGAAACGATTTGTCGCTTCGAGGTTAAGGATGTAATATATCTCAGACCATGTTGATTAGGATGATAGTAACTTCATAAAACCATGATCATGAAAGTCGAGGGTAAATCCTTCCAGCTAGATCAACAAATAATAGAGCAAGAAAAACATGATGACACGGACATGTGTCCCGCTTTATGAGATATTAAAGACGGAGAGATTATATTCCACAATGCGTGTTCGTAGATTGGTTGTCGTTGCTTTGACTATCCTTATCTCTTTAGGGGTCATGCTGGGTTGCTAGATCGCGTTCTTAGTTTGTGAATAGTATTCACTACTATCGAAATAAGAGCCTAGAGGGTCAGACATTATATCGTATTCAAGAATCTGCCATATTCAGTTGAATATATATAGGACATGGTGGACCCCACCCCTAGGGTTAAGTTTTTTGTCCAAGGAAATACGATCACCAAAGTAATAAATACATAAATTCATATTATTCAAGTTAAGAATAATTGACATTGAATTTATTTATTAAATGTATTTGCAAATTTTAAAGTAAATACATGGAAAATATTATTTGAACGAATATTAGTTTAAAATATTCAAGATTTATTTAATATTTGTGGGAACGACGAGTCGAGTTAATGACTCAATTATTATCATGTAATATATTTTTATATTAAAAGAAAGTGATAAAATTTATGACTCAGTTCGGTAGTCATAATATGTCGTTTATTTATTGAGAAATAAATATTCGGGAGTATATTTCGCGGGCTTGCGATTTACATGTAATTTTCTTCCTTGCGTGTGTGCCGCTTTCGCGGTTGTACCCAATTTTTTTATCGGGAGTATATTTCGTATATTTATTAATTCACTATAAATAGAAGATAGAGCACATGACATGCACTATTCATTGCTCTAAGGTAAGAGCTTCTCTCTCTTCTTCTCTCTCTTGCATCCTAGAGAGAGAAGATCTGGATCCAAGTCATTAGATCAAGATCTATCTCGCGCATTGCAAGCATGACTATGCGATGATCGTTGGAGCGTCAAAGGTGTCGTCAGATCTCCGCACTAGCACTCAGATTTCGATGATCGACCCTCCCGCAGATTTTTGAACCATGTGTGGACAACCTAGAGGAATTCAACTTCGGATTCTTCGAGCAGCGATTGCCGATGACGAGCAGATGTCGAGCGGTACTTCGAATCTAACCATGTATTTTATGGTTTTAATTTTATGCTTAAAACTCTTCACGCAGGATCCTCGAGTGGTAATCGGGCAACACTTTGATGCCGGCGACGAGTTCATGTCGATCGTCGGTGGATTTTTTTTTAAATCCCACTTTTTGGGGCTTCCGCTGCGTGCTCGGTACCTACAATTGGTATCAGAGCGACTCGTGAAGATTTTAAGCCGAGCAGAAATTAAATTTGCATTACATATAATAGAGGGTGTTGATCTGGTCCCAACGTCGCAGACAATTATTGAATCCGACACTACGACCAGTCTGCGACCATTCAAAGTTTTGAATTCAGATTAAAATTAATACTGCGAGTTTTAAATTTTCGAAGAACACACACATATATATTGTATGTTATGTTTACCCGACACCAAGTCAAATTCCGGTGAATCGTTGTATTCCGGCGAACATGTGGCCGGAATAGTCACTAGATTATATAAATTAAATTAAATTAAATTTTATTATAATAATAATATTATTTTTCTAAGTCTAAATTGATAGGTCTTAGAAAATTTTAAGGGGTGTTAACTTTGTCTGCGGGTTAGCATACATACAAAGTTTTTAATTTTTTTTGATGGAGGATCAAAGTTTTGTCATTAATAAAAAAAGGTTTTCTATGGGTGGGACACCCGTGTCCCTATCCTCCGGGCACACAATACACTGCAAGATCAATCTCCTCTGGCCGCTGCTCCCCCCCCCCTCCTCCCGAGCGGCGAGCTCCCACCAGGGTGCTCAACACCCTAACCCGTTGCGGCGCGCGACCCCTCCCTCTCATCGGCCCGCTTGCGCCGCTCCTCCTGCCTCCCGAGTGGCGGGTTCCTCTGGCCGGATCGCCTCCGCCAGTGCCGATGTCTTCATCAGGCGCATCCCCTCCTGACTAGCCTGCCAGGACCGACATAGAACGCCACCGATGAGTCGAGCCCCGTATTAGACTGATCATGATCCATTGACCGATCGATGCATGTCTCGTGCTTGTTTATTCATTTATTTAATTATTGCAATGATGTTGTGTAATAATTAGTTTAATAAATGGCGATTTGCATGTCGTCTAAGCGTCATTAAGTGTATAAGGGTCCGCGTGTCTATTTTTAGAGTTGTATTTTATACTTCCAAGTTCCCCTTGCTTGCGAGTGAGTATTGTTGTATAATGATGAGACACACATTTGACGCACTTCGCACCGAGCTATGGTGACACACCAGACACGAGTTTGACGCATTGGATGACCAGACATTGCAACTCGAGTCGCAAGCGACGTGACTCAAGGTATTACCCATAGAGTCTAGGTTTATCCATTATTCATTCAATGGATCAACCTCTAGTATCGGCTCATGATTATGTCATCATTTTATTTTTTTTGCATGATTTATTATTTTGTGAATGTGTAGTTTACGCGCGATCACATATAATAATAAATAAACATGAGCCTTCTCGCCTTCCGGCACATGTCCAGTGACGATTCTTGCCCTTTCTGCCCGAACGTCCCAGAATCTCCCCTGCACGCCATCATCCAGTGGCCAGGGGCTAAGGAAATTTGGCACAAATGGGGCTCTGCTGTAGCCACTTCACCGGCCATGGCCGCAAACCTACCATGCCTCCTGATGCAATGGTGCTCATCCCTCTCAACGGCTAAAGCAGACTCACTTTGCACCCTGGTCTGGATCATCTGGGTCCGTCGAAACGAGACAGTTTTCAACCATGTGAACAGAACCCCCGATTTCTGGATTGCACGGGCCTCTTCGTGGATCGAGGGCTGGAAGCACCACAACGGGCAAAATAAGCCCTTTGGAACACCTTCTTGCCCCTCCCACTAGTGTCCGCAATGTGAGGGGATTCTTAAGATTAATGTGGATGCGTCTATCCCCAATGATGGGCCTGTTGCCCTCGGCATCCTGGCTCGGAATCATCAGGGGAAAATCATTGCGACCAAACATGAATCACACTTCGCTCTCTGGGAACCTGTGGTGGCTGAGGCTACTGCCATCCTTGCAGGTATGATGCTCGCCAAAGACCGCGAATGAGATAAAATCAACCTCGAATCAGACTGTCTCACCATTATCAATGCTATCAATTCCAACGACGGCGACCTCCAGTCTTTTGGATCCCTCATCAGGAGAATCCTTTCACTCCGTCAAGGCTTCTCAATCTGTACCTTCTCCTTTACTAAAAGGGAAGGTAACAATGCGGCCCATCAGCTGGCGGCCTCATGCCCCTTTGATGTTAGCCAGCTCTGGCTGGATCATTTTCCTTCATGGCTTTGCGATTGTACGTTCGCTGATCTCCGACGTTAATGAATATGTCTTTTCAAAAATAAAATAAAATAAATAAACATGCATAAATAAAATGAACACGTGGCGCGATGTATTTTTTTATTTATTGCATAGTCAGTTGTGAGTGCGATCACATAGTACATGCTTATGAAATAGAAAATGATTTCTTTTGTCACATAAAAATATAAAACCCTCAAATAAATATTAAGTCGTAACCGCCTTTCATCATTCGACTTCGAACAAAATTGGGTGTTTGGGGTGTTCGTCATACCAAAGCTGAGGGTGTCTCTTACTATCACAAAGTTCTTATGAGAGTGATGGGTTGATTTAATTAAAGTGACAATAAGGATTAGACAAAGCTAACTTGCTATTATTTTAGAGGCAAATGTTGAATAAACCAAGTTATGATTTTAGAAGTTGAGACTCCCCTCAAGTGATCAAGACACACTGCAAGTTAATGCGATTGGCCAGTCAAACGCCTACCTTGAACCCTTCAAGTAGTGGCGTAAACATTGCTTGTAGACCATGAAAGGAGGTTCAAAGATCCTTGTCACTAGAATACTCAAGAGGCAGAGTATTCTGATTCTAGCACAGAGGGTTCCTAGAATTCAATAGAACAACGGGAGACATTTAATGATTTAATGATTTAATCAAAATGTCTAAATCGGTAATCAAGATAAAAGTACTAATCTACTATAGTTTATTTTTGTAGAAAATGACAAGTTATGTCACAAGAAAATACTGCGATAAATAATGAACAAAGTAAATGTCCACACTGGCACGAGTATCCAACAATAGTACAGATGTCTGTGCAAAATACTATGATATTGGAAATTCAAGATGTCGGTGTCCTGTTAAGCCACCCCAGGAAGCGAGAGTGTAAAAATGCTTACAGGAGACTCATGTGTGTAACATATGATGATTATGTCATAATGCTATCATTAATGTCCGATACTAGTTGCAGTCGCTACATCAAGACATGAGTGATATAACATGAAGTCTCATCTTTGAGAAGTTTGCGAGGAGAAAGTGAAATAAGATATGAATAAAGTGATGTTTACACTGGACATGTGTACATTAAAAGATGGATCACAATGTTTTAATGGATCCCTTTCTCATATCATTTTCACCCATTTACTCAAGTTTTGTTTTAGGTTACAAAATGAACTGTATTGAGTAAGCGCTTCATTACCAATTTAGGTAAGATTTGCCTAGTAAATAAGAATATAAAAGACAGTTTAATCTTTAATTCTTATGGTGAACAAATTGAAAAACAAGCGAAAAGACCAATGACAAGTGGCACGCCAAGGGCACATTCACAACGTCATTCAATGAAAGAGGTATTAACAGGAGGTTAATACCAAGTAAATAATTCTTGTATAACTATTATTGAGTATAATAAAAAACATTTACCTCACGTGTCCTTTGGACCCATGTAGACATTATTTTAGGTTCAAGAATGAATGTTGTTTACGGTGTTTCATATTCAACCAATGGTTCTGTAATACTTGAATCGTAGGCAATACCTCACAAATATGAAATGTAAGACTTATTTATCCATTTGTGGCAAGATAAATCTTTGTCAAGCAAAATTAGAAGTAGACATCCAGGATATACCCACTCTGGTATGATGCAGTGGGTATTCAGGTGAAATGATATATGGATGGTACAAGCGTAATACCAATAAGGCTTGATTGGTTATACCAAGTTATTCTGCCTAAATCTATTAGAATTTTACTTGTCATAACTACTATCTATGTTCATTTTATTGAGCATCAGATGTCATGTTCACTAATCGTGGAAAGTGTCTATACCACATAATGAGAAATGGATGGTCATGTCACAGAATGCTAAAAGAGGTTGCAAGTTATTGAAATCCAGTTTGGGATTGAAGTAAGCAACGAGATCATAGAATATTCATTTGGAATGAATGTTTTCCATGTGTTTACTAGAGATTAGTGGGAGCACTATTGTTTTCAAGGGGAATATGTTTGACAACATATAGAAAATAGATATTGGTCTAACAGTTAGTTAAAGACCAGAATAAAATATATTATCCAGTGATTGACTTAAAGTAGCAACCTAAGTTCTAGGGAATAAGATCTACTAAGGTAGATCTAACGGTTGCTTGGACCTAGTCAATCATACATACAGTGATATGGTATTGAAAAATACAAGATGGAACAATTCCAGTTAGAATTCTTACCAGTTTTACATGGCATATATCTCTCCAGGTAGACATGTTCGGGACATGGGAGGATATTAATGCGGTAAGTTAAGTTTTGTATACTTAAGCGATGGATCCATCATATATGCCATGATATGCACAAAAATTGATATTGCCAAGATATACTTTATAGTAGGAAAATATTAGTTATATCTAGGAGAACTGCAAGTGAAGTAGTCAGAACTATTGATTTGTACTTCAGAAAGTACAAAGGATATGTATTTGGTATATGGATAAGAAATGATACTAGTTTTCCAGGGACATAAAATAGTCTTCCTTTAGATCAATGTGATATAATATCGTAGTTAGGATAAGGTTATGAGTGAGACAAGCTCATATAAGCCAGCGGTAGCCATACCTACAAATACAGAGTACGTTGCAGCTTTTGAGGTAGCCAAGAAGCAATTAAACACAACAATTTGTTCCAGTTTTTGGAATCACACTTAGTAAGTAAAGTATTATCATAATGTAAATTATGATACTCTTACTATCCAAGATGTTAAGTTATGAAAATGGATAAAAGAGATATACTTGAGGATACCATCTCTTGAGAAGTTTTACTCAAGGAGATGAGGTCGCAAATAGCAGAATAGCCATGCGGGAGAATCGTGGCAGACACACCAACTAAAGCCGTGACTCAGCAGAAACATGATCTTAATCATGTGAGAGATAACAAGTTTGGTTAACAAGTTGGATTTAGTGCAAGTGGGTGTGTTGTAATAATGGGTGCCCTAGACCCAACTATGCAATACTTTTGATTACCATATCACGTGTACAGTTAGATATACATGATGTATTCTTACCATTATAGTGTAGACTTTTCTGCGTTCACTATTTAATGGTAATGTTCATAGATTAAATGTCGTATCAAAAGGTTATAGCAGATCCCAAATTATAATAAGAACCTTGAGATACTATGATATTAATCTTAAACAAAGGTCATATGGTCTAGATACATCTTACTGACTGGACACAATAGATGTTTCATTATCAGGTGTTGGGGGCTCATAAACATTGAGACTTCTTCTCATGAAGTTCGCACATGGTGATCTCTAGTAGTGAGATCACGAGGAAAAACCTGCCAATAAGAACACATATTTTGGGTGTCATTGGATGTTCACATCTACGAACATGTGTAATGATCTCCTGACTTGAGATTATTGCCATGTGTGCCATTTGATTGCGTACTTTGATGCACGACAAAAGCCATGATAATGAAATCGTGGCGAAGTAGCTTGTGTTGGGTGTGTCATTGGTGGTATGACATTGGTTGAATGATCAAGAAAAAATTTGTCGTTTCCAGGTTAAGGAAGTAATATATCTCGGGCCATGTTGATCAGGATGGTAGTACCTTCATAAGACAATGACCATGACAGTCGAGGGTAAATCCGTCTAGTTAGATCAGCAAATAATAAAGCAAGAAAAAGACGATGACACGGGTGTGCGTCATGCTTTATGAGACATTGAAGAAAAAAGATTATATTGCACAATGCGTGTTCGTAGGTTGGTTGTCGTTGCTTTGACTATCCTTATCTCTTTAGGGGCCATGATGAGTTGCTAGATCCCGCTCTTGGTTTGTGAATAATATTCACTAATATCGAGATAAGGGCCTAGAGGGTCACATACTATAGTGTATTCAAGAATTTGCCTTATAAGGTTGAATAGGTATATAAGACATGGTGGGCCCCACCACTGGGGTTTGGGTTGTTATCTAAGGAAATACGATCACCAAAGTAATAAATAAATAAATTCATATTATTCAAGTTAAGAATATTTGGCATTAATTTTTTTATTAAATGTATTTGCAAATTTTAAAGTAAATACATGGAAAATATTATTTGAACGAATATTAGTTTAAAATATTCAAGGTTCATTTAATAATTTCGGGAACTATAAGTCGAGTTAATGGTTCTGTTATCATCACGTAATATATTTATTATATTACAAGAAAGTGATAATAATATTTATGACTCAGTTCAGTAGTCATAATATGTCATTTATTTAGTGAGAAATAAATATTCGGGTATCAGGAGTATATTTTAGATATTTATTAATTCACTATAAATAGAAGAGAGAGAGAGAGCACATGGCATGCACTATTCATTTCTTTAAGGCGAGAGCTTCTCTCTCGTATTCTCCCTCCCGCATCCTAGAGAGAGAATATCTAGATCTAAGTAATCAAATCAAGATCTCTCTCACGCATTGCAAGCACGACGATGCAGTGATCGTTGGAGCGTCGAATGCATCGTTGGATCTCCGTGCTAGCACCCAAATTTTCACAATCGGTACTCCCGTAGATTCCTAAAGCGCGTGTGGACGATCTAGAGGAATTCAGTTTCGGATTTTTTGAGCAATGATCACCGACGACGAGCAGACGTTGAGCGCGACTTCAGATCTAACAAGGTATTTTATGGTTTTAATTTTTTGCTTAAAACTCTTCACGCGGGATCCTCGGGTGGTAATCAGGCAACTCTTCGCCGCCGCCGACGACCTCCTGTCGATCGTTTGTGGTAATTTTTTAAAATTCCACCTTTTGGGGCTTTCGCTACGTGTCCGATACCTGCAATTGCTGCCTGTCAGGTGCCCTCACTTGGGTTTTCGTGGGGTTATATGGATGGCCTAATCAGGGGGAGAAATGGAGGTCATGGGATCTGTCGAAGTCCATGCGTTCCAAATGCCCTGATCCTCTCTTAATTGGTGGTGTTTTTGATGGGATCCTTTATCAGAGGGAAAATGAAGGGGCTGATGATATGCCTCCTCCTATGATGGCGGATTTTCAGGAGGCTGTTAGAGTGGCAGGCTTGTTCGACTTGGTTCTCCAGCAATGCATTTACATGGGTTCGAGGTAAGTCTAAGTGCTGAAATTTCAGAGTGCCTAGATAGGTTTTGGGTTATGTTGAATGGACGAATCTCTTCAGCCATTTCTAGGCCTCACATCTCTCCCCAATCTCCTTAGACCACTATCTGATCCTCCTCTCTATATCCCATACCGCTCGACGTCCTCGAAATGAAAGACTTTCTAGGTTTGAAAGTATGTGGGTCAGTGACAACGAATGTGAAAACTTAGTCCAATCAAGTTGGAATGGTAGCAAAGTTGATATTCACACCAAAATTGGTTGAGTGGCCTCTCAGTTACAGATATGGAGTAACTCCAAATTTCAGAACCTTGACTGAAAAGTTGAAAGCTTGGAGAAGAGGTTGGCAGACTGTTATTCCTTCCCATCCATAGACTCCATTTTTTCTCTGATTTCGGCCCTTGAGAACGACCTAAAAACGACTCTTGGGAACAAATAGTTTTTTTGGTTTATGCGTGCACGCGAATCTCATATCAAGGAAGGTGATTTGAATGCCTTTTACTTCCATCAGAAAGCGTCGTCGAGGGGGAGGAAGAATCACATCTCTCATCTAGAGGTTCTTGACGGTAGGCCCGTGACTCTAGTGGTTGACATTCATGAACATGTGTTGGATTTCTTTAGTGATCTTTATTCTTCAAGTGGTTCTTCAATTAAGCCACCTCTTGCATTTCTCTGGTTATTTCATTATCTATGAATTTTCAACTGGAGATGGACATTACAGATGGAGAGGTCCTTGCCACCCTCAAGAAGATTTATTCCACCAAGGCTTTGGAGCATTTATGGCACATTATAGGCCTTAATATTATCAAACTTATGAAATACTTATGGAATGGGTTGGCTGATCTTAGATCTATCAATGAGACCATTATCACATCGATTCCCAAAGTGCCAATCCCATCTCAAATTATTGAATTCAGGCTAATGAGTCGTAGCAATGCGACCTATAAAGTATTCTTAATGATTTTTTTCAATCGCCTTCGAAGCCTGTTGCCATCTATTATCTTTGAAAATCAAAACACTTGTTCCCAAGAAGCTCATTTCTGATAACACTATCATCGCTCATGAAGTTTTTTCACTCAATGATAACTCGTTCCTCCTCGAAAAGAGGGGTTATGGCATGGAAGCTTAATATGAATAAGGCCTTTGATAGAGTGGAATGACCTTTCCTGCATCTTGTTCTAGATAAGATGTGTTTTTATGACAAATGGGTTAATATTGTTATGCAGTGTGTTACCTCAGTCTCATGAAAATTCAGGGTTAATGGCAACCTCACCCGTAACTTTTCTCCCACTTACGACCTACAATAAGGGGATCCTCTCCCCTGCTCCTTTTTATTCTCACTGTTGATATTCTTTCTAACTTGATTTCAGGAGCAACAAAGAGAAAGCATATCCACAGAGTAAAAGTTTGCCGCTGAGGGCCTGCGATATCTCACTTGTTCTTTGTGGATGACTGCCTTTTATTTTCGAGGGCCACACATGAGGAATGAAAATATATCAAACATCTTATCCACTGTTATGATTTGTGAATTTTTCTAAGCCAAAAATCACTTTCAACAGTGGTGTTTTGCCCAGAAAAAGGGATGAACTCCAGCACGACTCAGGTATTCAGGTGGGAAAAGCATAAAAAATACCTCAGTCTCCCTACTATCATCAGAAGATCCAAGAAGTAAGTTTTCTCTGCTATTCTTGACAGCTTTTCCAAGAAAATCCAGATGTAGTCATGCAGGAGAATTTCAATGGCAGACAAAGAGATCCTCATTAAAGCAGTGACTCAATCCATTCCTTATTATGTGATGTCACTCTTCAAGCTTCCAGAAGGCCTTATCGACCAACTTAATTCACGCATTGCTGCCTTTTGATGGGGCCTCCATAATGAAAAAAATCAAACCTCATGGGATGGCCTGAGAGAAACTATGTGCCCCTAAAGACAGGGGGGTTTCAAGGACTTTTGCTGGTTTAATGATGCTCTCCTCACTAAACAGGGCTGACGTCTCCTGCTTAATCCCAAGTCCCTATGTGCACAAGTTCAACAAAGTATTTTCCCCATTCGAGCCTCTACAATGCACATATGGGGCCCCGACCTAGCTTTCTTTGGATAAGTCTATGGGGATCACGAGCATTGTTGAATAAAGGCCTTTACTGGAGAATAGGTAATGGAGAGAGTGTTAACATTTGGAGCGATCCATAGATTGTCAATGACTATGGTTTGAAGGCGACTTCACCAGTGGTCCCTGTCCTCGAATTGCCACTGTGAAATATGTAACGACCCGAACATTCATAAATAAAATTCTCCCTCTGATTTAATTAAATGTCTTATTATGTAATATGGTTATAGAAAACACATGCACTTCTTTGGTTTTATTATATTCTATTGGATTTAAATGACCGTTAAGCATCATTACTGTCGATAATATAACTATTGAACAATGATCACATGATTAATATAAATATAGGGGTTTAACAAATCCAATTGACACAGACAAAAGAAGTGATGACCTCCACTAGTATGATCATACCTTATGAAGCTCATTTATCGGAGCTTCCGAGGGAGATAGCATCTCCGGGCTTTGCCCTTAACCAAGCCCAAACTAAGATCCAATAACTTAAGTATGAGCTTCAATCATTGGTACTTAAAATAATTGATAAAATATTTGTAAGAAAATCCAACATTATTTCTCTCCGGCCAGAAAATCCGTTTTGTTCCAAAACCATGTTTTCAGAAAAATGTTTAAATATTATCCTTTTATTTTCAAAAGAAATTTTTACCCATGTTTTACTTTTTTTACCAAATGGTTTTAAAGGAATCTTTATGTCGTTTTCTAAACATTTACCATTTGGATTATAACAAAAATGTGAAAGGAATCTTTTTTTACCTGTACAACAAGAACAAAAGTTCCCATCATCATGATCATTATTTTCATTAAATCTTCCTTTATATATTTTCAAGGTTATTTTCAAATAATTTTTTTTAAAATGTTTTATTTTTTAAAAATTTGTTTTCAAAGAGGAATGAATATTTTCCTCAATAAATGTTTTAATGATTGTTCAAATTCATTTTCCTTATAAGATGACATTCATTGATGATACATATGCCTTACTGATGATATGATCTAAGAATATCATTCTTATTCTTTCTCTTAATGGTTTATCTTTATGATGACATGATTTTTATGAAATCTATTTCTCTTTCATAGGTTATACCATGATAAAATTCTTATGAAACTCACTTCTTTTTTCCATAGGTTTTTCTATGATGAGATGACAAAATGATTATGAAACATGTCTCTTTTCAAAAGGTTATGATATGGTGAAATTCTTATTAAACATATTTCATTTCATGGGTTGTGATATGATGAATTTTTTATGATCGTGTGACATACATAAATATGGTTTTCATTATGAGATGGGTGTGAACTATATCCCCCCAATACATTGGGAAAATATTTATATATCATCAGATATATAGGACTAGAACTGGTAGTAAACCAAGTTTAGTAAGGGAATTTGTCTGCTATGATGGAATTGGGAGTGGACCTTAACTATTATGATGATTTGGGGAGTGAAACCATTCTACTATGATAGCCTTAGAAATGAGCTCTGAATACCGTGTAAATGATTTTCTATGCTTATTTTTATGCCACAAATCTATGTCTTTTGCTAATTTTATGCTCTCATAGTTCACATTCTTTGATTCTTTTATGATTCATATATTATGAATTGTCAATCATTATTCCATGACTCAATATTGTGATCATTGATATGTAGGGTATAGTTTTCAAATGTTATGATCATGTTCTCATACACTTATGTTAAAGTTATGCTTATGTATCTCCCTTGTTTACCCTTACTAAGCATTTGAGATCACCTTTTCTTATGTTTCTATTCAAATGGATATGAAGAAATTTATTACTTATGATATTTCTAAGAAGGGTTATATTTATGAAGATTATAGTGGGAGATGATTTAGTTTACCTATGGACCATTTGTATGTGTTTCTATGTTTCTAAAGACACTAAACTATTACGATCCTTAATCATGTTTTTCTGGTAATGAAATGAATATTCATAAAAAATGAGGTAATATCTATGTATGATAAGCTTGGGTTACTATAGTTGGTATTAAAGGATATATTTAGTTAACTTTGGAAACTAGGATGATAAAACCTTTGTGAGATCCCTAAATAAGTCTATGGATGAGTCAAGGAACATGAAAATGTCTTAGAATTTTGGAAAAGGATAGAGCTAGTGGTTTCTAAGAAATTACACCCTAATCTGGATACTATGAGTGGATGTGACTCTAGGACAGAGGTACCTAGGGTTAATAACTCTGAAAAGGGAATATTGAGCTAGACTCAATCACTATCTGATGCACGATAATGGGCCTTCCTACACACCTAGTTTGACACCCTCGAGGAACATGCTTTGGAAATTCACAAAAATCTTTACAAACCATCACAAATGATTTAAATTGATGATGAATATGAATAACCGAGGATAAACATAAGGTGTCTTAGATTAAAGAAGGTGCCAGGATTTAGACATTCAATAAGTGATTTTTAAGGATTATGTGGTTCCCTTTCACGATTATTGTTTCATACACTATGTGTTTTGATTTTAGTCAATGGATGGAACCTAAAGGAATCATGTTAATGCTGAGTGAGTCGAATAATACAATTATTTTCCTCCTGAGCATCCAAATGTTATGGGATCTTGAATGAAAAATCTCATATATATACTCACAAAACATTCACAATCTATGAATCATGCTGGACTTCCAAACGAACAAAGGAGTGAATAATATTCTATTGAGTCCTTCATGAGGCAACACCCACCTTCATTTAGTGGGTCCTCTGATACACTAGTTGTTGACTAGTGGATCAACACCACTGAAAATATATTTTTCATTCTCCAATAGTCAAAACCTAAAAATGTCATTTTGGCTATCTACTGTTTGGAATGTGATGCAAGTCAATGGTGGAATCTTGTAAAGAATACGAGAAAACATGATGGAATTGAATCCATGGATTGAGATGTGTTCAAGAACTTATTTTTTAGTAATTACTTTCCTTATATCCATCATATGACGATGGAGAAGGAGTTCCTTAAGCTAAAGGAAAAGGATGATGAATTTGTTGGTACCTATAAGGAAAATTTTACATAACATGCGTGGTACGCTTCTAGTATTATCATCCAACCTGAAAGTAAGGTTGATCGATTCTTCAGTGGCTTAAAACAATGTCTATTAAGGGAATTAGCCATAAGATACTTTAATATCTATAGAGAGATAGTTTGATGTGCAATAAAGGTAGAAATGAAGGTTGAAGATACGTATCAAACTCATTGTTTTGATAAGAAGAAAAAAATGGAATTCAAAGGAAAATCTATGAACCATGGAGAGAAGAATATGAGATTTCCTTTATTATGAAATTGTGGAAAGTATAGAAGAAATTTTCTTAAGGGGACTAGTAAATTTTTTCTATGTGGAGGGAAGGTGATCATGAAATTGATTTTCTATGTGATGGGACAAAGTTAGCTAACAATGCGAATAGAGATAAACCTGCACAGAATGCACCACCCATACTCTAATGTTTCAAATACAAGGAGTACATGAATTATACTAAACAATGCCCAAATATGAATTTTAAAGATGATGATCGATTTCAGCAACCTCTTAAGCCAAGAGACAAGGAGAACTCTCATGCGATCACTATTTCTGAAGAGGGGTGTGATAACGACATGGTGAAAGGTTCACTTACCATCCAATCTAGAACTGCTAATGTATTATTTGAATTTGGATCTACCCATTCTTCCATATCTGAATAATTTGATAAGGGTATCAAGATGTCACCCAAATGATTAAATGTATAATTATTAGTGAAAACCCTTAATGGTGTGATGATCACGTCTCAAGTCTATGATTCCTCTCCAGTTGATGTTGGTGGGAATGTGCTTCCTGCAAATCTTGTTATTCTTCCACTGGTTGAATTTGATGTTATATGGGGCATGAGTTGGATTTCTCTATATAAATCCCAAATCAATTTTTTAGGAATAGAATTTACATTTGATATTCCAAACCAACCTATTATCATCTATAAACGTGATGATAAGTACAAACTTTCAATGGAGATCACATCCATTGTATGGGTTTTAATTCCAATTTAGAAGGTGTGTTTATCTCAAATGGTTGGGGAGAAACTTGACATCAATGATATTCCTATTGTGTAGAATTTTTTTGATGTATTTCCGGAAGAGTTTTCCATCCTTCCACCAAAACATGAGGTTGAGTTTTCAACAAAAATCATACCTCATGAAATAGAAATTTTAAAGACTTCCTATAGAATGGTTCTGATTGAGTTACATGAATTGAAGAAGAAGCTCTAAGAAAATCTTATCAAGGGATCCATTCAGCTAAGTGTGTCACCTTGTGGTGCACCTGGCCAGTTCAACCCTCTCCCACATGGTTGACCCTTAGGTGCAACATATGTGGTTGATGGGTCCTTGGTTAGCCATGGGATGAGCCATATTTTAAGCACACTAAAAAATGCACATTGTAATTTACTGAGTATAGAATCAACCAAATGCCTTCATCATCCAAATGATAAACCATGAAAAAAACATTAATCTACTTTTTTTATATGGCTTTCAAAGAATTTTTTTCCAGGTAATTTAATATTTTCAGTTTCTTAAATACTATTGATCCTAGATTTCATTTGTTAATAATCCATTATGTATTGGTGGATGAAGGGGCGATGCTTGTAGAATTGTTATGGAATCACATGATGGAACAAGATGAAATGATTGAGAAATTCCCAACGTTTAAAGCATGAAAATTGTTTGAACTGATCATAAATGTCAATGACTTGTGTTAAATATGATACACTATTTGCGATAAGGTATAAGAAATGAAGGCCATGAAATAGTTGATTATTTCATGAGTAGTATTAGTGAAGACCATGATGAAATTGAAGAAATGATCTTTAGGAGCTTTGGAATTTATAATTGAATTCCAAAATAGAAAGAAATTTTTTTATTGATGGCCATGAAAAATTATATTCTTTACGATGATTGAAGGTGGTGGCCTTGCACACACTTTAAAGCGAATATTATGAATTATAAATGCATGAGGGAATATGTTTATTATTTTGGGACCTATCCAAAGAAATATTGGCCAACCACATAAAACCAAGGGACCAGCTCAATCCTACACATGTGGGAGGAGGCCTTGACCACATGGGAGAGCTAACCCACAAGGGTTCATATAATAGTAGGTGAAGATGTGAGTGCCTACATGGGTAGGAAGAGGAACATGGGTGCATAACGATCACATGAAGTGTGTGATGGCATGCATCATGGACGATCATGCCTTTCCACCCCATATAATGTGTGTGCAAGTGTTTCAGGTGCTGACCTCAATGTCTACTCGAGTGGTGGAAGGCATGCAATTTCTTATTAAATGAATCCCATCTCAAGTGAAAAAACTGACGTGGGATACCGCAACATGTGAGATACTATTACTCCATCATTAATTACACACACACACACACACACATATATATATATCACATCGTATTTATTGATGTTCATTTGATGGTGAAGAAGTCTCCACATCATCGTCATCCTCCTTAGCCTAATGATCGCTGCTTCTCGTGATTTCTTCAGCAAGGAAGCACCATTCGAGATCGATGAACCGATCTCTACATTCCAACCATTACCACTGATTAAACCAAGAAAAAGGAAACATGCTTGATATACTGAATTCATGCATGAAACATTTTTTGCTTGGATATCTATTAATTAAAGAACCATGATGATCGTAAGAGGAGATCACAAGAAGTCA
Source organism: Viscum album (assembly GCA_963277665.1). Classification (NCBI taxonomy): domain Eukaryota; kingdom Viridiplantae; phylum Streptophyta; class Magnoliopsida; order Santalales; family Viscaceae; genus Viscum; species Viscum album. The sequence continues at coordinate 1,409,467,788 of OY728130.1, forward strand.
TCACATTAACAGAAGTGGATCTAGAGAAACCATGGAGAAACCACCAATGCTTCAAAGGATGTTATTTGGATCACACGTTTGAGTTACATCATGATAATTTCTATGTATCACTTGACCACATGAAGACATGACGATAATCATCTTACCATCAGAAAAATATGTCACATAAATGAATTGAAATCATGAGCGACATTGCATTAACACCAATCCATTGTGTGAGGCCATCTCAAGAAGAAGAACTTAACTTTCTGTTGCATGAATGATTCATCATTAACATATTTTATCATTTGAATACTTCATCCAGTTGTAGAGTGACTATACACAAGGAATTCACATGATCAATGAAGTGATCATGCGAAGCGATCACTCGAATCACGTGATATCTCTAGCATCACATGTTGAAGACAAGATATTCATGAGTGTTTTAAAATCTGCAGCTCACTGTATTTATCGGAAATTCCACTTTTATCACATCTAAGTTAGTATAACCTCACCTATAAATATAGAGGTGAGGGATGAGGGTTGTTTTACTACCATTAGAATGTTTGAGAGAGAGATCTCATTTCGGGGAAATAGAACAATCACATGATTTTTCTAGGCGATGGTGAAGGAAATATGTGTGATTCATTCACATGAAAGATATCCATAGAAAAATCTTGTCTTACGAAGACTACTTTTTAGGATATATGAGGGAACTCATGGACAATACATGTCACATGAAGGAAGGCATGTGACGTTTGTGTGGTCTATTTACACGAAGTCCGTACGCGAAGAATCTTAAAACATTGCATGATCTCTTAACGCAAAGGAAGGAGAGGCACCCATGACCCATACCTTGATTTCTCAAAGACAATTCGTTTGTAAGGATCTAGTGTAATTGAATGAATCACATGTACCCTCACATGTCATGTGAAAAGAAAAGGTTTTGTTTGAATAGTATGGGAACACTATTATGTGAAAAAGGGAACATTACGTGCACACTTTCTCTCATGAATATGAGTACTATCATTAAACATTGAGAAAGAGTCTAACAAGCTTGAAAATAAACTAATATAATTCATTAATACGAGATATTCTTTGAAAAAGAGTATTCAATTTATTATTGGGACATCCTGTGAAGCCGTTTAAATCTTTATCATCATCAAGAGAAAAGCTATTATTGAAGAAATGATGCATCCGGGCCACCTTTAAGGCATTCGGGCCACCTCAAGGCATTCGGGCCACACGATCAATGCAATTGCCCCAGAAAAAATCTACAGAAAGGAGTAGCCCCATAGGTGGATTCATAGTAAGGCACACTCACCAGAGCAGAACCAACAGATTTGGAAGAATGAGAGGGTATGACAACGCCATTGGGACCAGCCTGTGCTTGCACGAGAAGCTTAGCCGGACGACCATGCGAAGGTGGAAAGCTACCATCACGATGCAGATGCTGGGGAGGGGCAATTCCTTGTAGTTATAGTCTGGTTGAATTCCCTAAGACCTTTAGGCCATGTAATGTCTCTTAAGCCTACGAGCCATGTAATCTCTAAGCCTACGGGCCTTGTAAGGGTTCCCCCTCATCCCTTGAAAGAGGGGTTATAAAAAATCGATAAAAATAAAGGCCTTCGGGTCATTCGGTCGACCATAGGTTGATCATGATAAAGAATAAGATTTTTTCAAAACCCTGTAAAAATCCTCATGTGATTTTTATTGCTTTAATTTTTTTTTCATACAGAAGTGGGACTTTAAAGAATTAATGTTTGAGGATTTAACTGGTCATAAAATGTCACGACCCCCTTCCATCAAAGATGCCCCTCCTGAGTTGGCAATGGTGAAAGGGAGATAATGACCCCCGAGTCCCGCATCCAGTAGGCCCCGGGGTGGCGACTAGCACCAAGGGTATGAGTTTACACAAATATGGGAGGCATTACCCTTTTTATTATTTTGGATCGGGAAATAGGACAAGTCAACCACCAAAAAGGGAAAAGAACAAGTGTATATAAATAAACCCAAACCAAGCCCACATGCATGTTTAAACAATTTTTATAACAAGGTACAAGTACAAGGAAGCTCAAAAGTACAATGCCAAAGAAAACAAGAGAACAACAACTGCAACAACTCCAACTGCCCGACTAGTAGGGTCCCGCACGGCCCTGGTAGTCCTCCTGGAAACCTGAAAGTAAAGGTAGGGTGAGCATACAAGTATACTCAGTAGGGAAACCTAAAGCTCTCGTGCACAAGTGGGGAGACACCCTAAGGTCCCGTGAGAAAACAGAAGAACCAGAAACTAACAAGGAAAAACTATCCACCCAGCCTCACTGGTCACACTCACCAAGTAACACAAACAAGTTTTGTATATATATAGAACAAAAGTATTGGGCACCCCGCACCATTTCCCACTTAATTAGATGCTGCTCTTCCTAACGGCAAACGTCCTGACGCTACCACACTCTTCCCGCCCGCACACACCTGGGCCAAACCACGCATCCCGCCCGCACACACCTGGGCCTCACAACCACGCATCCCGCCCGCACACACCTGGGCCTCACAACCACGCATCTCGCCCGCACACACCTGGGCCACAACCACTATCCCGCCCGCAGACACCTGGGCCTCATCCCGAAGGTTCTTGGGAACGGTAAGCCTGCCCGAAGAGTCTTGGGCTAAAGGTCGCCTCAAGCCATCACAGCCTCTGAGACCTACCCGAAGAGTCTTGGGTGTAAGGTCACCTCAAGCCATCATAGCCTATGGAAGAAGGAGCAGGAAGGAGCTAGTAACTAAGGGGGAACACCCTCTCCCATAAAATGGGAGTGTTCGGCACTAGGTGCTTGATATGGGTGTGGTGCGACAAAACACAAAGATACAATTATATATATACATATACCAAACACACAGCCCAACCTATGGCTTCTTAAAAAAGAGAAACTGAGCATGTGCCTCGGCACTGCTACCACGAAGCATGCATCAACAACCAAACAATCATCCCCCAACCCCATTTAGGTTTTCATGTTTCATGCAATGGTTTAACAAATTATTACTACTGGGCAACTATCATCCAGACAAAACCTTTCACAAACATATCCCTGCCATCCACAACCAAGGTTTGGTAAAACGCAAGCAACCACATGCCATTTCATTTACAAAAGATTATCACAACCATACAACATTCCATCATTCATTTATTTCAAAGTTCCACACATAAAACCCTTTCCACACACAAAACATTTCCGCATTTGAAAACACCTTTTTACTTCAAAATACTTTTCATAATCAAAACACTTTTCATAAATAAAGGCATTTTCCACAACCAACCACTTCCCATTTCAACCCCATCGTTTACAAAACATTTCACACCTCCACGTTTCCACCATCAACCATTCCAATAAGATCACCACCCAAACGTCGCAGCCCCGCTGCTCACCCAAACCACAACAGCCCACAAAACACCCCCAATACATGCCACGTAACCAAGCCAACACCCACATGTTCATTATTCCATTTTGGTTCAACCGGGGTGATCACACAAGGGTTCTATATTTTCATTTAAAAAGTCAACTTTACGTGATTAACCAATTTCCACATTTCATGAAGTTTCCATCCATAAGAAAATACAGAAGGAGAGGGCAACATTTAATTGCGTAAGCAAAGGCCCCCAACGACTATGATTTTCAGTAGGTAGAAGCTCATTCAATTCACAAATATAATATCACAGGATATAAAAAGTAAGGTAACAATAATCACTAACTTCCCAACCCCATTCTTTAACCAGTTATTATCTTTATTTAAAGGTTCAACCATTTCTCATGAGAACAAAAGGATACCCGCCACACATGATACACAAATTAGAGAGACAAAGGTGAGATCCCTACCTCAAAAGGTCCCGATCACGCCGCTTCCGACGACGTCCTTCGGTGTCCTCCGCCTTCGCCAAACCCGACAAACGCCTCCTAGGATGGAAGCTGGAGAAGGAAGGCCGGAAGGAAAGGTGACAAGTCCGGGCTTAGAAGCTTCGTCTCGTCGCTACGATCCTGTGGCCGTTGACGGATCGTAATTCGGAGCTCGGACAAAGAAGTTAGAGGAGGAAGACTTCTTGATCATCCAAGAGTGTCATCGTGCGGAGAAGAAGCGATTGGTCTGGAAATAATCCGCGACCCTTTCTTATATAGCCAACGAATAGGTAAAACAGTATGCAGCGTGTATTGATGAATACATGGTGTGACTGTACACCCGTTACGTGTTTTGACTGGTCAACACACGACACGTCATGCGGTTTCCACACGTTTTAAAAAAAAAGACGTTAATTTTATTAATATGTGTGTTTCGTTGACCCGAGACATAACTCATAAAAAGGTATCCATCACTGGTCTTAAAATGACCGTCTTAATTACAGGATTACACTGCCGCTGATGGTTCGTCATTCCGACACCATATGAAGAAGTTATAGACTTTTTAAGTTTTGATCACCCAAAATAATAATATTATTATTTTATTATTATTATAATTACTTATTTATTTATTTTTATAACTCCAAATCAATCGTGATTTGGTCTCTTTCACGTTGGAAACAAACACTCCCTCCTTTTACATTTATTTCTCTTTTAATTTTATTCCCATTAATACCTTATAATCATTATTATAATATATAATAATAATGACTTACAAAAGAACCTCCTCAAACCCATGCCACCACAAAAGTGGCGCCTCCTTGGCTCCATGTCAACCACGCATGGCCATTCCTTCTCTCCTTTATTTCTCTTTTAATTTTATTCCCATTTAATATCTTATAATCATTATTATAATATCTAATAATAATGACTTAAAAAAAAACTCCTCAATCCCATGCCACCACCAAAAGTGGCGCCTCCTTCCATGATTGATTTCTTTATTTTTATTTTATTTTTCAAAACTCATCTCTCTCCAATTTATTTCATATCATTATTAATATATTGTTAATATTCTCTCTCCAATCTCATTGCATTTAATTCAAAACATAATTCTCATTAAATTAGTTTACCATGGTTATTCTCATATTAAATTAAAACCATTCCATTTAATTAAAACCATATCCACGACAAAACAAAATTAATATAACTAAATATTCAACCCCTTTTTAATACCTTTAATTTCATTAACCTCTCGCACATAGTTTTATGCCATCATTGTCATTTATTGTTTTTCAATAAAAAAAACAATTCATCAACTTATTTTATTAACTCATCACCATCATTATTTTTAATAATGATAATATTTATGCTCATCGCATTGACCACGTTAAACAACCCCGTTGGATATCTGAATCTGACCATGCCACGTAGATGTCGCATAACGTCCATTAATTTAATTATTTAATTCTATTTATTTCTATTTCACACTGATTAAATTGAACCACTTTTATTAAATTAAAACCATTCATTTTAATAAACCCAACATATTTTTACGTTATCATCAGTATTAAAAAATTATCATTATAACGCACGTCGTGTTGACCACATCGATTTCAACAAGGAATGGACCGGAGGGGTCCGGGCCATTACATCAGATACCTCTCAAAACATTCTCGTCCTTGAGAATTAAAAACCAACCCAGAAAAGAATGGATCCGAACAACCACCCCGCAAGATACCTCTCAGGGCTCTTGTTATAACAGGAAACAACCGACAACCCTAATTATATGAGTTAGGAATTCCTTCTCCCATACCGAGATATTATCCGCTTTAGGCGGCACTGACTCGCCTTCACGGGTTTAATCGCATCCACATTAATGCGTCTCGATTAGGAATTAGGTCTTCCGACTTCCATATATTAGGATTTTCCAAACTTACCCCCAACACCATACACAACAACAATAAATTGCCCGAACACATGGCTTGAGGAATTCCTTCTCCCATGTCGAGATATTATCCGCTTTAGGCGGCACTGACTCTCCTGCACGGGTTTAATCGCATCCACATTAATGCGTCTCGATTATGGATCAGGTCCTCCTCTCCCCACATGTAAGGACTCTTCACACACATTTAAAGGAAAGAGGGAAATAACATAGCATTATAGACTCATGGAAAACAAGGTCCAGGCCCAAAGCATGGGCAAGAATAAGGTTCAAAAAAGGATTGTGATGCTCTTGTATTTAAACAAAACATAAACAAGAGCATTTAGGTAAAACCGAAAACATCTATCTCGATCTCTGACCATGCTAGGGTTTCCACTTCTGTTGCGTGCAACTGTCCACATCCCACTCCTCTGCCTCTCAATTGACGTCCATGTTTCATAGTTGTATGGTAAACAAAGAATGCCTAAGCCCAAGTAGCAAGGAAATTTCTCAAGGTTTCATTTTATCACTTTATTTTAAATTTCTTTCCCAGAACACCCAAATCAAGTAAAAAAACATGATGATGCATGTACCTTCCCTAGGGTCTCTACCCTGCAATCAATATAGTCTCACTTGGTCGTTCGGTAGGCTCAGAGTCCTTGCATCGGATCACGGGGGGCCCTAAAATCCCGTGTCCTAGCCGGTCTTCCCTGGCCTATGTCACGCACCAAGATTAACGAACACTGTTGCCCTACCATCCCATGCAATCCTCACTGTGCCTAACTTCAGACTCCATCCTATCTCTCAACCATCAGCCTCTGATACCATTCTGTCACGACCCCCTTCCATCAAAGATGCCCCTCCTGAGCTGGCAATGGTGAAAGGGAGATAATGACCCCCGAGTCCCGCCTCCAGTAGGCCCCAGGGTGGCGACTAGCACCAAGGGTATGAGTTTACACAAATATGGGAGGCATTACCCTTTTTATTATTTTGGATCGGGAAATAGGACAAGTCAACCACCAAAAAGGGAAAAGAACAAGTGTATATAAATAAACCCAAACCAAGCCCACATGCATGTTTAAACAATTTTTATAACAAGGTACAAGTACAAGGAAGCTCAAAAGTACAATGCCAAAGAAAACAAGAGAACAACAACTGCAACAACTCCAACTGCCCGACTAGTAGGGTCCCGCACGGCCCTGGTAGTCCTCCTGGAAACCTGAAAGTAAACGTAGGGTGAGCATACAAGTATACTCAGTAGGGAAACCTAAAGCTCTCGTGCACAAGTGGGGAGACACCCTAAGGTCCCGTGAGAAAACAGAAGAACCAGAAACTAACAAGGAAAAACTATCCACCCAGCCTCACTGGTCACACTCACCAAGTAACACAAACAAGTTTAGTATATATATAGAACAAAAGTATTGGGCACCCCGCACCATTTCCCACTTAATTAGATGCTGCTCTTCCTAACGGCAAACATCCTGACGCTACCACACTCTTCCCGCCCGCACACACCTGGGCCAAACCACGCATACCGCCCGCACACACCTGGGCCTCACAACCACGCATCCCGCCCGCACACACCTGGGCCTCACAACCACGCATCTCGCCCGCACACACCTGGGCCACAACCACTATCCCGCCCGCAGACACCTGGGCCTCATCCCGAAGGTTCTTGGGAACGGTAAGCCTGCCCGAAGAGTCTTGGGCTAAAGGTCGCCTCAAGCCATCACAGCCTCCGAGACCTACCCGAAGAGTCTTGGGTGTAAGGTCACCTCAAGCCATCATAGCCTATGGAAGAAGGAGCAGGAAGGAGCTAGTAACTAAGGGGGAACACCCTCTCCCATAAAATGGGAGTGTTCGGCACTAGGTGCTTGACATGGGTGTGGTGCGACAAAACACAAAGATACAATTATATATATACATATACCAAACACACAGCCCAACCTATGGCTTCTTAAAAAAGAGAAACTGAGCATGTGCCTCGGCACTGCTACCACGAAGCATGCATCAACAACCAAACAATCATCCCCCAACCCCATTTAGGTTTTCATGTTTCATGCAATGGTTTAACAAATTATTACTACTGGGCAACTATCATCCAGACAAAACCTTTCACAAACATATCCCTGCCATCCACAACCAAGGTTAGATAAAACGCAAGCAACCACATGCCATTTCATTTACAAAAGATTATCACAACCATACAACATTCCATCATTCATTTATTTCAAAGTTCCACACATAAAACCCTTTCCACACACAAAACATTTCCGCATTTGAAAACACCTTTTTACTTCAAAATACTTTTCATAATCAAAACACTTTTCATAAATAAAGGCATTTCCCACAACCAACCACTTCCCATTTCAACCCCATCGTTTACAAAACATTTCACACCTCCACGTTTCCACCATCAACCATTCCAATAAGATCACCACCCAAACGTCGCAGCCCCGCTGCTCACCCAAACCACAACAGCCCACAAAACACCCCCAACACATGCCACGTAACCAAGCCAACACCCACATGTTCATTATTCCATTTTGGTTCAACCGAGGTGATCACACAAGGGTTCTATATTTTCATTTAAAAAGTCAACTTTACGTGATTAACCAATTTCCACATTTCATGAAGTTTCCATCCATAAGAAAATACAGAAGGAGAGGGCAACATTTAATTGCGTAAGCAAAGGCCCCCAACGACTGTGATTTTCAGTAGGTAGAAGCTCATTCAATTCACAAATATAATATCACAGGATATAAAAAGTAAGGTAACAATAATCACTAACTTCCCAACCCCATTCTTTAACCAGTTATTATCTTTATTTAAAGGTTCAACCATTTCTCATGAGAACAAAAGGATACCCGCCACACATGATACACAAATTAGAGAGACAAAGGTGAGATCCCTACCTCAAAAGGTCCCGATCACGCCGCTTCCGACGACGTCCTTCGGTGTCCTCCGCCTTCGCCAAACCCGACAAACGCCTCCTAGGATGGAAGCTGGAGAAGGAAGGCCGGAAGGAAAGGTGACAAGTCCGGGCTTAGAAGCTTCGTCTCGTCGCTACGATCCTGTGGCCGCTGACGGATCGTAATTCGGAGCTCGGACAAAGAAGTTAGAGGAGGAAGACTTCTTGATCATCCAAGAGTGTCGTCGTGCGGAGAAGAAGCGATTGGTCTAGAAATAATCCACGACCCTTTCTTATATAGCCAACGAATAGGTAAAACAGTATGCAGCGTGTATTGATGAATACACGGTGTGACTGTACACCCGTTACGTGTTTTGACTGGTCAACACACGACATGTCATGCGGTTTCCACACGTTTTAAAAAAAAGACGTTAATTTTATTAATATGTGTGTTTCGTTGACCCGAGACATAACTCATAAAAAGGTATCCATCACTGGTCTTAAAATGACCGTCTTAATTACAGGATTACACTGCCGCTGACGGTTCGTCATTCCGACACCATATGAAGAAGTTATAGACTTTTTAAGTTTTGATCACCCAAAATAATAATAATATTATTTTATTATTATTATAATTACTTATTTATTTATTTTTATAACTCCAAATCAATCGTGATTTGGTCTCTTTCACGTTGGAAACAAACACTCCCTCCTTTTACATTTATTTCTCTTTTAATTTTATTCCCATTAATACCTTATAATCATTAATATAATATATAATAATAATGACTTACAAAAGAACCTCCTCAAACCCATGCCACCACAAAAGTGGCGCCTCCTTGGCTCCATGTCAACCACGCATGGCCTTTCCTTCTCTCCTTTATTTCTCTTTTAATTTTATTCCCATTTAATATCTTATAATCATTATTTTAATATCTAATAATAATGACTTAAAAAAAAACTCCTCAATCCCATGCCACCACCAAAAGTGGCGCCTCCTTCCATGATTGATTTCTTTATTTTTATTTTATTTTTCAAAACTCATCTCTCTCCAATTTATTTCATATCATTATTAATATATTGTTAATATTCTCTCTCCAATCTCATTGCATTTAATTCAAAACATAATTCTCATTAAATTAGTTTACCATGGTTATTCTCATATTAAATTAAAACCATTCCATTTAATTAAAACCATATCCACGACAAAACAAAATTAATATAACTAAATATTCAACCCCTTTTTAATACCTTTAATTTCATTAACCTCTCGCACATAGTTTTATGCCATCATTGTCATTTATTGTTTTTCAATAAAAAAAACAATTCATCAACTTATTTTATTAACTCATCACCATCATTATTTTTAATAATGATAATATTTATGCTCATCGCATTGACCACGTTAAACAACCCCATTGGATATCTGAATCTGACCATGCCACGTAGATGTCGCATAACGTCCATTAATTTAATTATTTAATTCTATTTATTTCTATTTCACACTGATTAAATTGAACCACTTTTATTAAATTAAAACCATTCATTTTAATAAACCCAACATATTTTTACGTTATCATCAGTATTAAAAAATTATCATTATAACGCACGTCGTGTTGACCACATCGATTTCAACAAGGAATGGACCGGAGGGGTCCGGGCCATTACATCAGATACCTCTCAAAACATTCTCGTCCTCGAGAATTAAAAACCAACCCAGAAAAGAATGGATCCGAACAACCACCCCGCAAGATACCTCTCAGGGCTCTTGTTATAACAGGAAACAACCGACAACCCTAATTATATGAGTTAGGAATTCCTTCTCCCATACCGAGATATTATCCGCTTTAGGCGGCACTGACTCGCCTTCACGGGTTTAATCGCATCCACATTAATGCGTCTCGATTAGGAATTAGGTCTCCCGACTTCCATATATTAGGATTTTCCAAACTTACACTACCCCCCACACCATACACAACAACAATAAATTGCCCGAACACATGGCTTGAGGAATTCCTTCTCCCATGTCGAGATATTATCCGCTTTAGGCGGCACTGACTCTCCTGCACGGGTTTAATCGCATCCACATTAATGCGTCTCGATTAGGGATCAGGTCCTCCTCTCCCCACATGTAAGGACTCTTCACACACATTTAAAGGAAAGAGGGAAATAACATAGCATTATAGACTCATGGAAAACAAGGTCCAGGCCCAAAGCATGGGCAAGAATAAGGTTCAAAAAAGGATTGTGATGCTCTTGTATTTAAACAAAACATAAACAAGAGCATTTAGGTAAAACCGAAAACATCTCTCTCGATCTCTGACCATGCTAGGGTTTCCACTTCTGTTGCGTGCAACTGTCCACATCCCACTCCTCTGCCTCTCTATTGACGTCCATGTTTCATAGTTGTATGGTAAACAAAGAATGCCTAAGCCCAAGTAGCAAGGAAATTTCTCAAGGTTTCATTTTATCACTTTATTTTAAATTTCTTTCCCAGAACACCCAAATCAAGTAAAAAAACATGATGATGCATGTACCTTCCCTAGGGTCTCTACCCTGCAATCAATATAGTCTCACTTGGTCGTTCGGTAGGCTCAGAGTCCTTGCATCGGATCACGGGGGGCCCTAAAATCTCGTGTCCTAGCCGGTCTTCCCTGGCCAATGTCACGCACCAAGATTAACGAACACTGTTGCCCTACCATCCCATGCAATCCTCACTGTGACTAACTTCAGACTCCATCCTATCTCTCAACCATCAGCCTCTGATACCATTCTGTCACGACCCCCTTCCATCAAAGATGCCCCTCCTGAGCTGGCAATGGTGAAAGGGAGATAATGACCCCCGAGTCCCGCCTCCAGTAGGCCCCAGGGTGGCGACTAGCACCAAGGGTATGAGTTTACACAAATATGGGAGGCATTACCCTTTTTATTATTTTGGATCGGGAAATAGGACAAGTCAACCACCAAAAAGGGAAAAGAACAAGTGTATATAAATAAACCCAAACCAAGCCCACATGCATGTTTAAACAATTTTTATAACAAGGTACAAGTACAAGGAAGCTCAAAAGTACAATGCCAAAGAAAACAAGAGAACAACAACTGCAACAACTCCAACTGCCCGACTAGTAGGGTCCCGCACGACCCTGGTAGTCCTCCTGGAAACCTGAAAGTAAACGTAGGGTGAGCATACAAGTATACTCAGTAGGGAAACCTAAAGCTCTCGTGCACAAGTGGGGAGACACCCTAAGGTCCCGTGAGAAAACAGAAGAACCAGAAACTAACAAGGAAAAACTATCCACCCAGCCTCACTGGTCACACTCACCAAGTAACAGAAACAAGTTTAGTATATATATAGAACAAAAGTATTGGGCACCCCGCACCATTTCCCACTTAATTAGATGCTGCTCTTCCTAACGGCAAACGTCCTGACGCTACCACACTCTTCCCGCCCGCACACACCTGGGCCAAACCACGCATCCCGCCCGCACACACCTGGGCCTCACAACCACGCATCCCGCCCGCACACACCTGGGCCTCACAACCACGCATCTCGCCCGCACACACCTGGGCCACAACCACTATCCCGCCCGCAGACACCTGGGCCTCATCCCGAAGGTTCTTGGGAACGGTAAGCCTTCCCGAAGAGTCTTGGGCTAAAGGTCGCCTCAAGCCATCACAGCCTCCGAGACCTACCCGAAGAGTCTTGGGTGTAAGGTCACCTCAAGCCATCATAGCCTATGGAAGAAGGAGCAGGAAGGAGCTAGTAACTAAGGGGGAACACCCTCTCCCATAAAATGGGAGTGTTCGGCACTAGGTGCTTGACATGGGTGTGGTGCGACAAAACACAAAGATACAATTATATATATACATATACAAAACACACAGCCCAACCTATGGCTTCTTAAAAAAGAGAAACTGAGCATGTGCCTCGGCACTGCTACCACGAAGCATGCATCAACAACCAAACAATCATCCCCCAACCCCATTTAGGTTTTCATGTTTCATGCAATGGTTTAACAAATTATTACTACTGGGCAACTATCATCCAGACAAAACCTTTCACAAACATATCCCTGCCATCCACAACCAAGGTTAGGTAAAACGCAAGCAACCACATGCCATTTCATTTACAAAAGATTATCACAACCATACAACATTCCATCATTCATTTATTTCAAAGTTCCACACATAAAACCCTTTCCACACACAAAACATTTCCGCATTTGAAAACACCTTTTATTTCAAAATACTTTTCATAATCAAAACACTTTTCATAAACAAAGGCATTTTCCACAACCAACCACTTCCCATTTCAACCCCATCGTTTACAAAACATTTCACACCTCCACGTTTCCACCATCAACCATTCCAATAAGATCACCACCCAAACGTCGCAGCCCCGCTGCTCACTCAAACCACAACAGCCCACAAAACACCCCCAACACATGCCACGTAACCAAGCCAACACCCACATGTTCATTATTCCATTTTGGTTCAACCGGGGTGATCACACAAGGGTTCTATATTTTCATTTAAAAAGTCAACTTTACGTGATTAACCAATTTCCATATTTCATGAAGTTTCCATCCATAAGAAAATACAGAAGGAGAGGGCAACATTTAATTGCGTAAGCAAAGGCCCCCAACGACTGTGATTTTCAGTAGGTAGAAGCTCATTCAATTCACAAATATAATATCACAGGATATAAAAAGTAAGGTAACAATAATCACTAACTTCCCAACCCCATTCTTTAACCAGTTATTATCTTTATTTAAAGGTTCAACCATTTCTCATGAGAACAAAAGGATACCCGCCACACATGATACACAAATTAGAGAGACAAAGGTGAGATCCCTACCTCAAAAGGTCCCGATCACGCCGCTTCCGACGACGTCCTTCGGTGTCCTCCGCCTTCGCCAAACCCGAAAAACGCCTCCTAGGATGGAAGCTGGAGAAGGAAGGCCGGAAGGAAAGGTGACAAGTCCGGGCTTAGAAGCTTCGTCTCGTCGCTACGATCCTGTGACCGCTGACGGATCGTAATTCGGAGCTCAGACAAAGAAGTTAGAGGAGGAAGACTTCTTGATCATCCAAGAGTGTCGTCGTGCGGAGAAGAAGCGATTGGTCTGGAAATAATCCGCGACCCTTTCTTATATAGCCAACGAATAGGTAAAACAGTATGCAGCGTGTATTGATGAATACACAGTGTGACTGTACACCCGTTACGTGTTTTGACTGGTCAACACACGACACGTCACGCGGTTTCCACACGTTTTAAAAAAAAAGACGTTAATTTTATTAATATGTGTGTTTCGTTGACCCGAGACATAACTCATAAAAAGGTATCCATCACTGGTCTTAAAATGACTGTCTTAATTACAGGATTACACTGCCGCTGACGGTTCGTCATTCCGACACCATATGAAGAAGTTATAGACTTTTTAAGTTTTGATCACCCAAAATAATAATTATATTATTTTATTATTATTATAATTACTTATTTATTTATTTTTATAACTCCAAGTCAATCGTGATTTGGTCTCTTTCACGTTGGAAACAAACACTCCCTCCTTTTACATTTATTTCTCTTTTAATTTTATTCCCATTAATACCTTATAATCATTATTATAATATATAATAATAATGACTTACAAAAGAACCTCCTCAAACCCATGCCACCACAAAAGTGGCGCCTCCTTGGCTCCATGTCAACCACGCATGGCCGTTCCTTCTCTCCTTTATTTCTCTTTTAATTTTATTCCCATTTAATATCTTATAATCATTATTATAATATCTAATAATAATGACTTAAAAAAAAACTCCTCAATCCCATGCCACCACCAAAAGTGGCGCCTCCTTCCATGATTGATTTCTTTATTTTTATTTTATTTTTCAAAACTCATCTCTCTCCAATTTATTTCATATCATTATTAATATATTGTTAATATTCTCTCTCCAATCTCATTGCATTTAATTCAAAACATAATTCTCATTAAATTAGTTTACCATGGTTATTCTCATATTAAATTAAAACCATTCCATTTAATTAAAACCATATCCACGACAAAACAAAATTAATATAACTAAATATTCAACCCCTTTTTAATACCTTTAATTTCATTAACCTCTCGCACATAGTTTTATGCCATCATTGTCATTTATTGTTTTTCAATAAAAAAAAACAATTCATCAACTTATTTTATTAACTCATCACCATCATTATTTTTAATAATGATAATATTTATGCTCATCGCATTGACCACGTTAAACAACCCCGTTGGATATCTGAATCTGACCATGCCACGTAGATGTCGCATAACGTCCATTAATTTAATTATTTAATTCTATTTATTTCTATTTCACACTGATTAAATTGAACCACTTTTATTAAATTAAAACCATTCATTTTAATAAACCCAACATATTTTTATGTTATCATCAGTATTAAAAAATTATCATTATAACGCACGTCGTGTTGACCACATCGATTTCAACAAGGAATGGACCGGAGGGGTCCGGGCCATTACATAAAAGGAGAATTTGTAAATTGTAACCCTGATTTACCCTTATCAGTGGATCTGACACAGGGTTCTACAAGTGGTATCAGAGAAAACCAGGTTCCCATGATTCTCTTTTGATGTTTAATATATAGATTCAAAATTCTATGAATAGTTTAGGACTTCCATATTTCAATGGAAAGAATTTTTATTGGTGAAATAATCAAATGCTTCTATATCTTCTATCACAAGAGATGGAAGTGATGTTGTAACTATTGGCTATCCACCACTTACAAGAGACGGTGCCAAGAATTTTGAAACAAGAGAAATATTGTGGTTGATGGGAAAATAAGAAATACTACAATATCATCGTTATTAGACAAAGTGTACAACAAGGTGATCAGATTATAAATAGATAAGGAAATGTGGGACAATCTAGGGAATATGTATGAAGGAAACATCAAAATCAAAGAAGCAAAATTAAAAATCTGGAGGGCTAAATTTGAAGATGTAAGAATGGCTGAAGATGAAAATGTAGATGACTATTTCACATGTGTAAATGAGATTGTTGTACCTATCTGTGGCTTTGGTAAGAAATTATATGATTCAACTGTGGTAAAAAAATTAACGAGAAACTTTCCTAAAATATTTGACATAAAGATTTCAATGGTGGATGAAATCCAAGACATATCCCTTGATGAATTTCACAATACTCTCCTAAATTATGAGATGATAAAAGTTCCAGTATTCTAGATAAAGGGAAAAGAAGAAATGGTTTTTAAATCCATGAATAAGATAAATATCAAGGATAAATAACTGATTGAACCCCAATGTGATTTAGATGAAGTTGACGAGGGTGATGAGAATCATAAGAAAACCAGAGCTCTCATATCCAAAAATCATTAAAGGGACAAAGGGAAGAACAAAAGAAATCTACTAATTAAATGTTTTATTTATGGTGTTATTGGACATTTTACTTCATACTTTCCAATGAAGAAGAAAGATATGGAATAAAACAAAGAAGAAAGAAAAAGAAAAATCACAGTGGAAGTCAAAAGGAAAATTTGATAAAAGCTATAAGAAATTTAATAAAAGCAAAAAGAAGTCTGTTGGAAAGAGAAATAAAATCTTGATGAGAAAAGAGGTAGATTACATTTCTTCCACAATTGATGATTTAGAGGATGAATGTGATAGAAATGAAATTATCTTTATGGAACAAATTAAAAGAAAAGCTGACAGATCCAGTAGTGAAAAAGAAGGAAATGAAGCTTATATGATTCAAATTCAGAAAACAGAATATGAAGTCTTTCTGGAAAGAAACACTGAGATCAAAAAATAAGTGAAAGTATTTAATAAGGAAGTTGAAAGACTGAAGAATTTTGAACATGAGTTTTACATTAAAGAAGATGAGAACATTGAGTAGATTAAACTACTCAAGGTAAAAGTTGATGACTAAGAATGAATTATAAGAGAATCGTAGAAGAAAATGAATACTCAGGAGGAAGATCTTGAGAATTTTAAGTCAAGGTTTCTCAAGGCCAAGAATACTCTTGGAAATGTGATGATTGATTATGTAAAATCTATTGAAGATGTGACGTCCCAGATCTGGATGCCACTGAATGTGCCTCAATCCTGGTGGGAAACATGGCCTCAAGTGCATCTCCCTGAATGCCAGAGGCTACTAACTAGCAATGAGGGCCTATGATGTGTCCGTGGGGAAACTATGCCCTCTTTACCAGAGTACAACACAACTGATAAATATGATACAATAAGAGATAAGTAGTGGAAACAATGTAATAGTAAACAACACAACAGAAACATACTGAAGTAATAAAAACTGAAACAACTGATATAAATATACAAAAGCTGATGATGTAGTGTCATGTATCTTAAAACCTGGAAAATAGGTATACATGCAGAAGACAAGCATGCTATACAAAAGTAGCAAAAAGGAAACAAAACTATCCCAAACATCATAATATCAAGCTCGGTCATCTGCTACCAGCTTCATCCCAAGAAACCAATCAAGTGTCTGAAGCTACCAACTTCCCTTTTCCAACACCTGCATCCATATAGTCTGCATAGGTACCAGATGCGCCCAGATAGGGTGTGAGATAAATCTCAGTAGAACACCACTAATAATATCTATAACATCTTGTACACATAATATAAACTGAAACAGTGCAATCATGTATATATACAAAGTAAAATAGTACAGTAATGTAAATACCCAAGTACTTACTTTAGCCCTCGGCTGGTTTCTGAACATGTTACCAGCTCATTAATTAATTATGTTCCAGTTTATATAAATAGGTCACGTGAGGCATAACCATCACTGACATCACCTCGTTATAGTACTAGTAGTGGTTCCAAGGCATAATAAGGCAACCATGATGATTATAGTATAAATGGGTTCCAAGGTAATAACCAAGGTAGCCTAGACCTCAACGACCGCCAACTCAGTAGTAACTGTAGCCTAGCTAAGGGGTAAGAGAGTAATACAAGGAGCATCGTCTAAGACATTCCACAATAGTATGATCTAACCGAGTCTAAGGAATACATCCAAGGTAAAACGAGATAAGCTATGGCTAGGTCCAAGGATATGACCAAGGCACCTCATGTCCGTAGAAGCCATGCTGGATCCAAGGAGTGTATCCAAGGAATCCTGTAATAGTAAATAAAGGATCCTATGATGTCATACCGGGCATCCATTAATAGACGAGGATCGGGCTCCAAGGTGGGTATCAACCAAGGAAACTGACATCCTTGAATTGGAAGAGCGTCCTCGAGTGCTCATGGAATTCCCTTAGGAATCCAAGGTGAGCTCGAGTCAAACCATTCCTATAAGTATGTCAAGGTCCATATATAATTGGGCACCTTACATTAAATTCATTTAATCAATTAGTCCATATAGCAATTATGCTAATTAATATGCCAAGGTTCATTCCATGCCTTTCATACAAGTGACAAAGCATCCAAAGACATGCAACAATTCAATAAACCATTTAATTCATATACACTTATCTTGGTTCAATCCGCTACCTTCCACCAAGAGTGGCAAGGGGTTATACGGCATGCAACGAACATTCATTTCATTTAAGAAGGCCAAGTCATTTATATATAACATACTTGCCATTTCACTTAACATTGATTTATCAAGAATCAAGAACTTACCTTAGGCGGGTCATGTGTAAAGGATCCATGGTATTTTCCATGATCAATTCAATATCCATTTGATACAAAGAGGCTTACAATTAGTTTAATCAAGCTCTAGCACACCCGAACAATGGCTCAAAAGTGTCAAAACACCAAAAATCCAAAATATGGCATATCACCCTACATGGGGTGGTTGCAATTGTTGATGTAACCACCAACAACGATTAACATATATGGAAGGTTCGAATGCCGAAAAGCGCTCCAGGGATAAGGAAGGTTCGAACGCGACAAAGTGAAACCATATTTGGAACCGGCGATCCATTCCGGGGGTCCCGGAGGGGCGACACAAAAGAAATATTGAGTTGCACGAAAAAAATGTGCCCCGCACGAAAAACTCCAGAATTCGCAAGAGTTTTTCGCGCGGGCGCGGAACTATTTCGCGCCACCACTCCGCGCGGTTGATCTCCGCGCTGCCGACATCGGGGCACGCAAGAATTTCACGCCAAAGTGTTTTTTGTGCGGACCCGTGATCCCAAGCGCTTATAAATAGAAGGCCACCCCCTTCGACTTCAGCCTGAAGAATCTGAACCATCTCCCCCGCGCAAAATTCCTCTCCCGTGCGCGCAAAAAGATGGATCTCAGGTACTAATTTTTTCGCACCAGGTCGGTCGGGGGTCCGCCTTTGTGCGCAACTACTCGGGCTTGATCCTCCTCCAAATCCCCTCGATCCCCTTCCCCTCGTGCACAATCCTTTCTGATTGCGCGCAATTAGGTCTTCGGCATGCAATTCTCTTTGCGCCCCGACCCGCTCTTTTTCACACCCAACACTCAATTGTGCGCCGACCCAGACTTTTTCACGCGCGCAATTCCCTTTGTGCGTCGGTCCGACCCCTTTTTCGCACAAAGACCCCTTTTACGCGCAAGCCTCCCACCTTGTGCGTCCGTGATGTCCCTCTTCCGGGCGCCTCCCGCATCCACAACACCTTCGCCATATACTCATTTCCTGTGCAACCTCCTAGGTTCGCACGAAGTAACTTCAAAGTCCCCTGGATGATACCGCCTATTGCGTTGCTTCACCTCATGCTTCTTCGTATAGGCACACTAACGACTATTGCTTCTTCACATAGCCATGCTAACATGGACCCCCCGATGGTTCGCTCTATGACACCCCCTCACCACGACTTTTCCTGTCCCCTCTCTGCACCAAGGAGTAGAGGGTACCAATTATGTAAGTCATAGGGGTGCGGAGCAAACCCACTTCGTCCGAGCTGCAGGACGTTAAACTACCAAGCACCTTCGTCCTCAGCACATGACGTTAAACTGTGACCTCACCCCGTGCCTCGCACGCGGGGTACCCCCACCTTGGACATTCTCCACGCCCACTGGTCTCAACAGGGGATGATATCCTCCTTATGGGAGTGACATTTGTCCGTGAGGAAAGGGCAACCATCTCGATGTAATCCCCTAGCTTTCTTGTAGGAGGCAACAACCCTGCTCCTCCTTTCTTCTTCAGTCCCCAGGGCCAGCAAAGGGCGTGATGGGGAACGATGCTTCTCCTTTCTTCAGTCCCAAATCCCTCTCCCGCTGCGCTTTGTCGCTCATGAGCCTCCATCCTGGAGTAAGTCCCAACCTCTTCGGGCTGCTAACCACGCATAAGCCCCTGTTTCCTCTTTGGGCTGCTAATCACGCGTAAGCCCCACTCCATTTCCCACAGGCGCACCTTTCGCGACGTGATCGCCAAGTCTCTGCTATCTCTTATTTCTCACACCGAGTATGAATCACGTGAGCTTAGAGTGAGCACCGACCATGACATCTACCCTGGGAATCCTAGAGTGTAAGCCCCACACCCACCCACCCGAACTACGAGGACTTTGATCCTTGCCAAGGAAGGGTATGTAGGAAGCCTCCATGAGGTTCAAGCCCACCAACACCCGGTCGCTCCGACCCCCTTCACGTCGGTTCCCACCCACCTAAACTATGTGGTCTTTGATCCTTGCCAAGGTAGGGTACGTAGGAAGCCTCCATGAGGTTCAAGCCCAACACCCGGTCGCTCCGACCCCCTTCACGTCGGTTCACCAACACCTTGGGCAGCCTAGAGTGTAAGCCCCACACCCATATCCAAACTACGAGGACTTTGATCCTTGCCAAGGCAGGGTACGTAGGAAGCCTCCCTGAGGTTCAAGCCCACCACCCATCGGACCCTAGGTCCACTTTCACGTCGGTTCCCACCCACCTGAACTACGTGGTCTTTGATCCTTGCCAAGATAGGGTACGTAGGAAGCCTCCATGAGGTTCAATCCCAATAACCATTGAACCCTAAGTCCTCCTCCACGTCGGTTCACCGACACCCTGGGCCGCCTCAGAGCGTAAGCCCCAAATGTCACCACCTGAACTACGTGGTCTTTGATCCTTACCAAGGTAGGGTACGTAGGAAGCCCCCACGAGGTTCAAGCCCAACACCCAGTAGTTCCGACCACCTTCACGTCGGTCCACCCCCTGTCCTGCATGATGTTAAACTGTGGACCCCATCCAGCGGTAAGCCACTGCGACCCCATCCAGCGGTAAGTTGTTGTGATCCAATCCGGCGGCAAGCCGCCGTCTGATGAACTACGTGGACTTTGATTCCCTGCCACATGGATACATAGGAATCCTCTTCGAGGCTCAGACCCAAAACTATCATCATCCTCATGGCGATTCCATTCCATTCACCATCCATTTCATTCAACCGCTCCATCATCCATCCTGATTCTTACCCAGGCCGCCACATCCCGGTGGGATCATGCCACCTCATACCCCATTCCCCTCAACAGTAATCGGGAAGTCAACCACGCGTTGACCCCAATATCGGTGTTCCCTCTAGGGGTTGCACCCATCTGATCCACTCTAGTCAGTGTTCTGATCAGCCCGATCTGTCCCCGCTGGACATTAAACTTGCGACACACCCCGTGTTAAACATGGGAAGATGAGAAAAACCTCAGATACATGCCCATGACATATGATTCCCCGCATTTGATTTGGGATGCCTCGGGCTTCCGCACCCTCAAGAATCCCTATAATAAGGGACAAAAGATAGACACGCCAATCCCCCAGCGTCCAGACACGCCAGTGATGCCCAATGTGACTACTCCCATAACCGAAGGTTGCTGCCCTGACCGGACTCCTTGGAATGTCCTGACAGAAGCACTGTAATTAACTGGTGTCCATGAAGATATGACGCCAGGAAGAGTTTCACGAACAACATCTTATGTCTATGAGAGAGACCCGGACTAGGTGACGAGTTCCGAGGAGGAATCCACGGAAGGAAGAATCGACATCCCATCATCCCATTTCGATCAAGGAGCAGACATCCCTGAATAAGGAGCGGATGCCACCTACCTTTGGAAAGCAGGAATACGGGGCAACAAAAACCACGCCCCTCGTCCCTGAACGAGACGGACGCGCGCGCCCCGATGAAAGTGTCTGAAACAAAAATGGTGAACCCGACGTGAAATTCTTCTCCTCAATATAGAGATTAGTAGCGCTCGGGGCATCAATAGATTGACGTGTCACCAGAACCAGTTATCCGGCGCCGGGTCCCACCAAACAAATAGCGGGCCTGACATAAAACTCACCAGAAGTTGGGGCAGTAGAATGTTGGACATCCCATTCTGTGACGTTGTCAGCGTGGATCCCTCTTACCAGTCACGGAAGACGGGATGACGCTGGGGCATTGGCCGTCAATTCCTTTTTCTTTTAGCACTGATGAGTTAATCTCCCTACTTCTCAGGAATCAAGTTGCTACACAAGGAACGCGATCACCGCCTGCCCACTGACACTGGCGCATGGGAAATACCAACGCAGAAATCCCGTGTGTTTATGCCTCTTCCACGACGGTCTCAATGGCCACGAATACTGGGCGCCCACGCCCCATCTCCCCATCGAAAGTTATCCAACGAAGGTTAATTAATGACCTCATGCGTCGTTACAAGGAGGAGGGTATAATCCCAACCCAGGATATGGCCCGCCTGGACCTGGAGGCGTCTGTGCCTCACTGTCAACGACGCCCCTGAGGGCCGTGTAGGGAGCCGCTACTCCCCACCCCGACATACAACCGCTTCAGGAGCCTGTCCCCAGAGTGCCTTGACGACTCCCTGCCTTATGCTGATGAGGTAGGTGATGTCTGGCCCAGCCCGGTCAGAGTCCCAATCCAGGGGCTCCCAGCAAGGGCTCCCACCCGGCTGTGTCAGCGCCGCCGCCCAGTCTTGCTGGAGGAGGAGCAGGTAAGCTATGTGCCTGCACCACCGGCCCCGGTTCGTCCGACCTGACGCCAGCGTCAGGTGCAGGTTGAGGAGGACGCCCGCCAAGGGGCGTCAACGTCAGTAGTTGCTGTGGCCCGAGCCACCGTCGACGCATATCATCAGGTTCTTGCATACACTGAACATGGGCACTTATATGCCCGACCAGGATCGAGGCCCCTACCGCCCCACGGGCAGGCTGGGTCGACTCTCTTGGTCACCGACACAAGCAGTGGTCACCGCGAACCAACCCGCAATAATGCCACCCCGTACGGAGGTCCTCCCTATACCACTACCACAGAGAGCATGTGCCTTCCCCGCTTCGAGGCTCGGCATGGAGGTCCGCCCCGTGCCACCCCCAATCCGAATGAAGGTCTGCCCCGTGGCAGTGATACTCGGTACATAAGCCTCTTCCGTGCCCATTACACCGGGTATGGAGTCATTCCTCCTGCCCCCGACCGCCGATGTAGGGACATTGCCCGTCCGGTCTCTCTCCAACGCGGGGATCCTCCCTACGCCCTCTTCGCAGCTGGTGAGGGTACTCCTTGCCTCAGCAACCAGAGGGGTGAAGGCCAACCTCGCTTCACTAGCACCCAACACAGAGGTCCTCCCTGTACTCAGCTAGACCGGTACAAGGACCCTCCTCGTACTGAAGTTGCCAGGGAAAATAAGCGTGGAGGTCCTCCCCATGCTCCTGCTAGTTCCAGCAGAGGTCTTGACCGCTCCAGTGTTATCCATGGAGGTCCTCCCCATGTCCCCTTCGACATTTGTCCCGGTGCTCCTCGCACCCCGACTTTCTCAGGTGGAAACCCTCTCCGCCTCAGCACCAGTGCGGCCGAAGGACCCCGTGTCAGAAATCAGCCCTATCCCAAGGAGCCACCCAGGGGCAGGAAGGCGGGCCATCGCTGCCATAAGAAGAATTTTGGGAAGGTCTGGATGGAGATCAAATCGGTCCGCTTCTCAGACTCTGAAGCGGAGTATGACTCAGCTCGGGAACCCTCCCTTCGCTCATCCGAGTCAAAGGACGGGGTAGGGACGAGGCGCATCAGCCTGGTGCTCCCAGAATGCGAGGTTCATATGATCCCCGCCTCCCTCCGCAGGTATATCCAGGAGGATGAAAATCTGGAGACCTCGCAGGTTACGGTCGTGGAATCACCACCATCGTCACCAGAAGCGCTCTCTACCTCCACAAGAGATCATAGAGAGCTATTCTGGGGACTAATGGTAGGCGAGCAACCTCACGGCCTATCACCAGTAGCCCTAGCCCCTGAGCTGGGAATTGCGGCCATCAGCCCGTCCTATCACGACATAGCGGCCAGGTCGCTACACTCTTCAGAAGAAGGCCAGTTCCTCAGCCACCTCCAGTAGACGAGTGGGGCAATCAAGGGCCAGACCCTGAATTTGAGCCGAGGAGCTTCTGGAACATCCTTGCAGCAGACCACTTCCCCGAGAAGTTCTGGCCCGTGGCAGTGCATATTTTTTGCATACCAGAGTCCCTCACCCCAGAGGAAGTGGAGTGTTTCCGCTACACTCTCTTGGAGACACATTTTAGTCTTCGTCATCAACGCATGGTTTATCCGAGGAGCCAAACACATTTTGAAGACATCAGCGAGCAATGTCGTCTGGTTGATTTGGCTGCGCTCCCTATGGCCCAACGCCTCGAGTCACCAGGTCGCCGTGAGGCCCTCCAATAGCAATGCGTTCAGAGTATCAAGATACTCCACAAAATTATCAAGGAGGCTACCCCCCACATGCAAATCCGTGGATGGGGGCAGTATGCCGCCCTCCTCTTCAGTCCTATCCGGCGACAACCCGACCTGCTAGGCGATATCGAGGATATGCCCCCAGGAAGGGTCACAGTCAATATGGATGACCTAGTGGATGAGGAGGACGAGCTGGAGCTTCTCGATGGAGACTTACCTCTCGAGGGTGTGCCACCACTATTGGACCCATCGGGAAGGGTTACGCGCCAGTAGAGGAACCTACTAGGTTTCCCTGCGCCAACCAAGGCATTGGTACTCAACAGGAATTCTAGTAAGGGCAAAGAGCACGTCGGAACTTTCAAGCAGTCCGACCCATCCGCCTCAGTGCAGAAGACGGAGGAGGATCCCGAGAAGGCCACGTTGCGCCAACAACTTGCTGAGCAGAAGAAGTTGGTCGACGAACTCCTGGATGAACGCGCTGCAGAGCGACGAACCGACTACGACAATCCTAGGCCAGTACAGCAGGGGCAGGAACAACTACCCCTCAGCAAGATGCCCCCAGGAAACCCTGATCATGCCGCTTCTGCGGACAGGGCTGAGGTCGGAGCTCACGGTAAAAGGACGCGGTATGTCTCGCCAAACCCTCCCGAACGGCGCTGCAATCCAAGGAATCCGGCCCGGGTTCCCCCAGCTGCCCCGCAAGCCGCTCCACCAGCCGCTCCACGAGCCGCTGAGCCTGTTTACCGTGTTGAAGAACCCGCCAATGCACTCGTAGTTAGGGATCCCCGTTAAGACATGGACCCTCGCCCAAATGATCCTATGGTGGCACTCATAGCCCGCCTTGAGGCATTGGAAACACGATAGGTGGCAATCCCACCTGATGGTAAGCCATACCCGGCGTGGGTGGATGATATGCCGGCCCCTCCGGATTTCGGGAATCCCACCTTCTCCCCCTTTAACAGGAAGAGGGACCCACTGCAGCACCTGAACCACTTTAACTCAAGGTGTGGGCCCATGTTAGGGACTCCGGCGCAGCAGGAGGCTGCCAAGCTCCGCTGTTTTGTTCAGACACTGGAGGGGCCGACGTTCGTCTGGTACAACCAGCTCCCCGTCGGATCCGTAACCAGCTGGGAGGACCTTCGCAGACAATTCCTCTACCAGTTCAGCTCTACCACCCGGAAAACCAGCATCATAGACCTCTTCAAGTGCAAGCAAAGGCCTGATGAGCGAGTCGCAGACTTTATCGCTCGGTGGAAGGGGCTTACATACTCTCTTGACATGTCACTGACTCAGGAGAAATTACTGACGATGTGCGTAGGAAACGTGAAGAAAAAATTGGTTCCTTCTCTAATCACCCAGAACTATCCTGGAGGGTTCCGAGACTTCTCCGATAAGGCCCAATGCATGGAGGAAGCTCTGTAACAGGCCATCCAGGCACGTCCGTTGCCCCTGTAATTCCAGCAAGGAGGGCTGCCAGAGCCGAGCCCGCCGCAGTGACCCAAATAGAAGCCCCCAGACAGCTAGAGTTACTACCAGTGGCACCAGCCTCGCAACCTCACAGAGGCCCTCCTCCTCTGGCACAGCCTCCGGCTCAACAGCGTCCGCCTTAGAATTGGAAAGCGCCTCCGCGGAATGCACCGCCACCGCCCAGGCGGGACAACCAGGCTCCGCCTCCTCGACAGCCCCCTCCGGCTCCTCGTCAGGGCCAGGCCCCAAGGGCCCCCTTTCCGGACAGAAGAAACCGGACCTACTCGTTCAACGAGAATCAGGTTCCCGACTATTTCATAAGTGCCGTAGAGTAGAGGATTGCACGCTTGCCTGAGTGCAGAAGCCCAGAAGAGGCAGATCTCACTGATCGCCCCAACTACTGCCCCTATCATCGGATTCTGGGGCACACCCTCAAGCAGTGCTATGTGTTCAAAGACTAGATTCAAGACCAGGTCGATAACAACATAGTCAGGCTGGGCCCGACCCCGACACAAGTGGCAGGTGTCTTTGTAAGGCCAGACAACAGTAACGACAGCAAAGGCGAGTGGTAGCAGGTTTCTAACCACAGGTCCCAGAAGTACGACGACTGGATGGCTCGCAAGATGGTTGCTCGCGCCCATGGCATCATTCAGGCACGCCTGAATCAACCAGAGCCTTCAGAAGCTGCGACCACCACTCTGCATCATCATCTCAGCCGATCTCTTCCCAGAAGAGCAAGCATCAGTGGCGCAAGGGGAAGCAACGCGCCCCACCAATGCCATCGTCATCCCGCACTCTCAGCGACTTTATGCCCCCCGAGATGGGAATTCATCCCAGAATCCGCCTAGTAGTGGATGACTCTTCAAGTGATAGTCAAGGGTACGCTTCGGTTAATACCGTGGAGTTGGTAAACCCTTATATGACTCCCGACGACGGGGAGTTCCAAACGAACATCCCCAAGATATTCCTTGAAAACTCTATTAATTAAATCCATGAAAACAGAGAGTGCATTTGTCAGTCCAAAAGGCATTACTGTAAACTCATAATGCCCATACCTGGTCCGAAATGTTGTCTTAGGAATATCTTCCTTCCTCACACGCAATTGATGATATCTGGATCGAAGGTCAATCTTCGAAAAGTATTGAGCTCCATGAATTTGATCAAATAAATCATCAATCTGGGGCAGAGGATACTTATTCTTTATTGTAATAGCATTGATTTCCCTATAATAAATGCAAAGCCTCATGGATCCATCTTTCTTCTTGACAAAGAGGACAAGAGCTCCCCATGGAGAAACACTAGGTCGAATAAATCCTTTTTCACTCAAATCCTCTAGTTGTTTCTTTAGCTCTACTAATTCCACAATGGCCATTCTATAGAGAGTCTTTGATATAGGTCTTGCATCAGGAATTAAATCAATAGAGAACTCAACTTCCCGCTCTGGAGGATGTCCAGGTAAATCCTCTGGAAATACATCAATGTACTCTTGCACTATGTGCACATCTTCAATTTGAAGATTTCTTTCCTCACCCATAGATATTGGTTTATCTTCCACTCCAAGTATTGCATTCAGTAGATCTACTGGGGGTGGTTCTAGATAAGAATCAGGTGGTAAAGTTTCTACCCTAAAGACAAGGGATTCTACACCATTTTCAAAAATTGTAACTTCCTTCTTATAATAAATCTTGACATCATAATTTGACAGCCAATCCATACTGAGAATTATATCAAATTCAGTCATTGGTATAATGATAAGGTTAGCAACTAAAGCACATTTTGGTGTCTGGAGGGGGACTAGTCGACATGCCTTTGTTGCAATGATACATCCCCTGGGAGTTTTGACTGACAACTCCTTTATTAAATCAAATTGGACATATCTAATTTTCTTGGAAAACTGGGAAGATATAAATGAATGC
The DNA here is from genome assembly GCA_963277665.1 of Viscum album. Classification (NCBI taxonomy): domain Eukaryota; kingdom Viridiplantae; phylum Streptophyta; class Magnoliopsida; order Santalales; family Viscaceae; genus Viscum; species Viscum album. The sequence continues at coordinate 1,409,495,496 of OY728130.1, forward strand.
GATGATCCATAATCAAATAAAGTGTTGGCTAAGTTTGAGGAAACAATTAAAGTACCTTCCACCACGTCATTAGGAATTTCAACCTCCGCGGTTGTAATCACATAGGCTCTCCCTTGTTCTCTTGGCTTTTTCTGAGGCATGTTTCCTTGGCGCTTAGGACACTCATTTGCATAGTGTCCCATCTCTCTGCAATTGTAGCATTGAATATCATTGAATTGTTTCTTCCCCTTACATTCATCAGATCGATGACCCTTTTCTCCATAGTTATAGCAGACTTTCATGCCTTTCAAGCATTTCCCAAGATGATTCTTTCCACAGTTCTCACATAATGAGAATAACTTTGTTCCCTTGCTCTTCTTTGGTGCTTCTCCTTTTCCTTTGTTATCAGAGTACCGCTTCTTATCTTGGTTTCCATTGAAAAGATTTGATCTAGCAAATTCCCTTTTTGTTTTGATGGCACTTGATACAATTTCATCATATGATGAAAATGATTGAGAAGCCAGTGCCCTTCGAAGACTTGGCTTAAGACCTTCAAAGAAATGACCAATCTTGTCTTCCGAGTCACGTACGTAATCTACAACATACCTGTCCAGCCTTGTGAAAGTAGCCTCATACTCCACAACATTGTCTTCTTCCCTTAGTTTTAAGCTAAGGAATTTCCTCTTCATTTTAGTTCATTGCTCACGAGGGAAATATTTTTCGAAGAATATTTCCTTAAATGTCCTCCATTCCATATCTTCTATTTCTTCTTCCTCCATGGTATTCTGAATCAAGGACCACCATTGATCAGCGTCGCCCTTGAGACAATATACTGCCAGTACAACCTTTTCATTTTCATTGCATCTTAATGCCATGAATATCTTTTCAAGGGACTTGATCCATTGCTCAACAACCACTGGGTTAGTAGTCCCGCTGAAAGATGGGAGCTTCTGCCGCATGAAACGATCCAACACAGGTGTAGAATGGTTATTCGTTACAACCTGAGTAAGTTGTCCCAATATGGTCATGATCTGATCTGCTCCAACATTGACTGTGTTGACTTACTCAGTAGGGAGATCCCTACCTTGCCCACGAGTATTGATTCCCCTTCTTCTGTTAGACGCCATTTCTAAATAATGGGATACACTAGATTAGTTTATGAATATCAAACAGAAAAGCACTCAACATAGATTGAAATTATATGCATAGCTAATCTTATAAACATGGTTTCTCTGAGAAAAAATTTACATTAAACTTCTTCATAATGACTTGTAGAGAAAATGTGAATTATCTTAAGTATATCCCCCGAGAGTGTCGTAACCGAAAGTGCAACAAGACCCGTTGTCGTGAACCAGTTCCCGTTCGAGTCTAGCTTAAAACGGTGTTTTCGGCTTTTACCCCTAGATACATCTGTGCCAGAGCCGCCTCTACCTGCTCGTATCCAAACATGGATGTATTGCTTAAAAGATCCACATAATCTATTCCTTACCAAAATACCAGGACATTTTTTACATCTATCCTCAAATACTACCTTAGGGTTTTGTTCCCTACTATACATTTTCTACTCTAGTTTCCAAGTTTTCTACTAAACTTCCTCTGATACCAACTGTAACCCCCCCGACCCCTCTAGGCTGGAGTCGGTGCGTTATTGTGATATTGGAATGGTTAGAAGGAATGATAAATCCTGAAGGAACGATCAGTTTAGTAAACTTGAAGAAACTAGATACATAGATGTAACACAAATTACATTGAAAAAGGTTACAAGATACAATATATAACAAAACTAAAAACTGCGACCACATGAACTCAATAAATGACCTTCTCTTCATCACCTGTTGAGGGTAAACAATGAAAGGGGTGAGCTCAAATGCTCAGTAAGGGTTACAAATAGCATAAGCATGAATATAATAATAAATGAATCATAGTCAATCTGACATAATCAATATGATATGGTGAATAAATGAAAAACTAATGCCATTAATAAACTAAGAATGAAACTGCATCCATAGGTTTTGTCATAGTGAAAACCTCATGGATAATAATAATAACTGATAATGAATAAAGAGAATGCTTATTAATTGGACGTCATGTATCTGGCACATGAAACCATAATACCATAAAAATAGTTTAGTTCTATGGGTAGAAACCCGTTTTATTTTTGGAAACAAACTCGAAGGGTTTGTCGCCAAACTGATTTGTCTCACGAGACTTACCGATGCATCGAGGGGATGTAGCGGGACCCACTCGCCTCTTCATGTCCAAAGCATTCTTTATACATTGATTCAATACAAGAGCAATATGCCTTTTCAATATTCGTATAGAGTAGAGTATACAGATTCATTAATATTTCCATAATAAAAATAACTTTCCAAATAAACACCATATGTAAAATGGTATACGGTTTAGACAACAACATATCCATGATATGAGATTATGGATATTTAATATAAATATAATTTCAAATGAAAAGTGATATCAAATGGGCAGTTGGTACACCACATAAGGATTATTAGGTGCACAATACAAAGTTAGTCACAACAAAATAGTAGTTGAGACAAAGTCTCTTACCACAACGTAATCGGTCGAATCGTATGACCAAAACATAATAACCCTCAAATGAATCATTGAATAACATGAATATAAAGAGAATCATGTTATTATATATCAAATGGTAGCACACATATACCACATATAAGAAATAAGTGGCGAACAATGAAAATCTCACAGAAATGAAAGTGAGATGAGAAACCTCTTACAAACATTTTGGCATTGTAACGAGTGTTATTGAGAGGGCTTAATGAGAGGTAAAGGGGTATTCCATTATTTATATGTCACAAGGGTAGTATGAGGGAGGTTCAAAAACATACCCCATCATTTGGAATTAAAAATAAAAGGGCACAACATAGGGGAGATTCTTGAAAAAAAGTGGGAGAGAGGATCCTTTACCTTACTCTCGAAGGTGTTCTTGTTTGTTCTTAACGACCTGAATAATCAAATTTAGCTTCATTAATTAATAAATCCAGAACCTCATAAACATGTAATTGATATGGTATAACCTTATTAAGTTCATTAATGGCCTTTTTGATGGGTTTAAGAGATTCAATTTTATTGTTATGGAAACATTTTCTTACTTGGTTTCATGATTTGTTTACTTGTATTCATTAATGGAAGTTCATTTGAAATGTGGTTAAACATCCAGAATTGTTAATATACATTATTAGTGACATTGAATAGATATAAACGATCTTATAATGATTCTAGTTATATACCATGAGGATGACTCATTCGATGAGTTAAAATAAACACTTGGATTTGGCTTGGTGGTTTTGTGCACAATAAATTTGTTTTGTATTATTATTCCATATTATGAACGTGTAAAGATTATAGAACATTAATCAAGATAAAATACATATATTATGACCTGGTTCAACCATTGAAAAGGTTTCATGACCAGTATTGAAGATAGTAATGCAAATTGAAAACCCGTCTTCTTTGAGTGTGATAAATTTACACATCTCAGACAGTGCTTGCATTTATTGTATAAAAGGAGGGGAAAAAGAGAGATTATGATGAAATATTCTATTAGCACAATGAAAATCCAATACATGTAAGGTTCTGGAATTATCATGGCATTTGGATGAGGGGAGGTGAGATGAGAGAACAAAAGAATGGAACTTTGTAAAAGAAATTGAAAGAAAAGAGAAGGAAGGTTCACCTCCTGAGTACTCCTTGAGAATCTCCTTAAGACCTTTGTTTTTGGCATTTTGGTGAGACCAGCAGGTCTTGGACGTGGGGAGAGGGCTTGGGAAGAGTATTTGGTATAATTTAGGTAAGGCTTGAAGCTTGAGTGGTGTGGGAGGAAGAGGGGTTGAGGGGTGGTTTATATAGTGGAGGGGAGATGAGTTTTCTTAATATTATAATCATTAATTTATTATTTCCTCTCAAGACAACCAATAGTGAGTATTCCAAGACCAAGAACAATAATATATGCATGTGACTTCAAACCAATTGGACTTACATTAGTAGATCATCATCAATGACTCAATTAATCCATTATTTAACATTTATTGTGAATTATCAGATTTTACTATTCATCAAAAATTCAAGTATTTTAGAAAAATCTCAAAAAATTCACCCTAACCATTTTTTGACGTGTAGAATCCAAAAATGAAGTCAATTTTTCAAAAATAATTTTCTTAATATGATTAATTAAATATTTAATTAAAATAATTATTTAATCAAAAAATACAAACCACTTAAATTTTCATCTTCATTTTTAAGGTGCCTAAATTCATTTATTCACTCAATGGTATAAATACCATTCATAAGAGTCATATTACTATTCATAAGGGTAGTGTAAAGACTTGTAAATTTCAAGGAAATTTTTTTCTTAAATTCTTTGGGATTTTACGAGTACGCAGTTTCTGACGGCACCTGATTCCGAGACCCGGTGTGCCCAGAATCAATTTCCGAAGTTTAGCTCGGGTACGTTCAGTGAACGAACGAGCATGTTTTTCAAACTTTTGAACCGGTGCTCGGAATTGAAATCCGAGGGCACCGATGAAACCGCAGCGCCGATAATTTTTTAAGAAGACCTTTACTGGAGTTGCGTTTGCTCGGGAAGAGTTGTTTTAATTTGTGGTTTAAGTGTTAAGTGAAATAAAATTTTGTTACAAATTTTATTCCACTTTCCTAAGAGTTAGATCCTAGGTGTGGAAGTTGAAGTGGGACCCACCAGTTGTTAACTTCCCTTGAGAGGATTAAAGGTGAGGTGGGGCCCACATGAGCCCCCACCTTTTCAAATTCCTCTAACTCCTCTAACCCTCTTAATGTTGGCAACTCCCCATTAAATTTATGACTTCCCCTCTTCTCTTTTTAAATGAATGCCAACACACTTTTATTCAATTAATTGAAACCCTTTAATTAATTGAATTAGGTGTTTTGAATTTTGAAAATGTTGGCATAAGTAAATAAAATAAGGCAAAGCCTTATTTTATTTTAGTTTGGTTTTTGCTGTGTGGAGAATTGAGAGAGGGAGAGTTCTATACTTTGAAGAAATTCATCTTCCTCTTCGTTGAAGAACGCGAAGAACGCCGACGCCAACCCCGACTTCCTTTTTCTCGACGATTGACGAAGCGACGCCGTCATCCCGCGACAACGTCTACGGAACAACGAAACTTTCCCTTTCTTCGTCAAGCGATCAACCTTCGTGAATCGAGGTAGGGGTTGTTATCACATTCATGATTATTTCGACGTTCATCGTTAATATTGGCTGTCTGTTATCAATATAACGGAGGAGGTCAGACAGCACGAACACGGACGAACCTCCACCCCTTTTGTTGTTGATTATTTTTCGTGGCTTGGAACGGAGGCAGCACGGTGCAACGACACCGCGCGGAAACGAGGGAATCGCGGCCGGAGCGGGCCGCAGCGGAGGAGCGCGGCGCCGGTGAAGCCGAAGGAGGCCGCGGCCGAGAGCGGGCCGCGGCGAAGGGGCGCGGCGCCGGAGCACTAAGGAGGGCCGTGGCCGGGGCGGAGGGGCGCGACGCCGTCGCGCCGCGCCGGACGACCAAGAGCTGCGGCCCATGGCCGCGGCGGTTTTGGAAGGCGGCCGGTTGAGCCGGCCACCGGCACACCCTGGAGGCGGGACCCTCGCGGGTCCCGCATGAACCGAACAACCGACCATAAAGGCCGGCCACTACCCTGGAAAACTGGGGGTTGAAACCCCCGATCAATAGACAGGGTGGACCCCGTGGGATCCGCTGTTCGGTTCGAAGGGGGCGACACCCACCCCCCTTCCACGTCCGCTCAGCGCGCAGGCGCCCGCACCGAGCCGGACCAGCCGCGCCGGGCCGGGCCGCCCGCGCTGGGCCGGACCCCCGCGCCGGGCCGGGCCGTACCGGCTGGGCCGGACCCGCGCTAGCCGGGCCGGGCCGCGCCCAACCGGGCCGGACCTGGACCCGGGTCAGGTCGACCCGGTTCGGGCCGACCTAGGGGGTATCGGGCCGGGTCGGACCGGGCCCGAACCCCCTACTTTCGGACAGTTCCGTTCAAACTCCCATAACTTGGGCTACGGACCTCCGATCGACACACCGACAGTTGCGTAGCGATCTTTGGATCGAGACAGTCGTTTCGGTATATTACACTCAAGGTTTCAGAGAACTTTGGGTACGGCCGGGTTGGTTCGAACACGAAACCAACCGGGCCCTCGGAGCGGAAACACTTATAACTCAAGCTCCGGACGTCTGAATGACGTGTCGTCGACTCTGTTGGATTTCTCTTAGTGAAACGGTTCTTTTGTCTTACTCCGCTCGAGGTTTGGATGCAGTTGGAGCACGGTCGGGTTGGTTTTGACTTAAAAACCAACCGGGCCCCTGGGTTGAAAAAGCCAATAACTCTCAGACCGGGCGTCCGATTGACGCACCGTCTGTCGTGTTGTGTTCCTTTCGACGAGACGGAACTTTGGGATACATCAACTCCGAACTTCGTGTCAGTTGATGTATAGACCCCCTTGGCTCGTGGAGCGGACCCTCCCGGAATTGAGCATGCTGTGTGCGGGAACCCTAGAGCTGCCTGCGACTGCGACGACGATGACGACTGTACTGGGATCCTCCGTGGGTTCGGCAGTGACGACGACCGTACTGGAATCCTCCGTGGGTTCGACGGTGATGACTACTGTACTTGTATCCTATGTGGGTCCGACAGTACTTGACTATTGTTCTTGTATCCTATGTGGGTCCGGCAGTACTTGACTCTGTACTTGTATCCTATGTGGGTCCGGCAGAGTAGATGGTATTGTATCCTTTGTGGGTCCGATAGCTTAGCTGGTCTTGTATCCTATGTGGGTCCGACAACTTAGATGAATCAGTGGCTACATCTGATCATCTCTATCGTCTTACGAAGAAGTATACCTGTGTGAGCCGAGTCTTAACTTACAATCACTATCTTCGATATGATTGTTTTGCTATCCTGTGTGGATTGGGTTGTGTTATCCTGTGTGGATTGGATTGTGCTTTCCTGTGTGGACTGGGTGGTATATGTATGGGCATATACCTAAGTAGAGTTGGTTGTTACTTCGTGATTGTATCTTTCCTTTGTGGTTTATCCTTCGTGGATTCTGGGAGACCTTCGGGGGTCTCGGGGTCTCTACTGAGTAGCGTATACTCACCCCTGCACGGGCTATGCCCGCACTACGTTGTGTTGGATGCAGACGACAGGCAGCACTGATCGAGGTGGGAGCTCGTGGAGCTGGACGGTACCTGGAGGTGGATCACTGGACAGGACGTACTCGGAGCGGATGACTGGAGCCGAGGAGCAGAGGAGACTATCTGTATCCACCCTTCAGGTGGGATTTCCAGAGGACGGCTCAGACTCGCTGTTTTACTTTTCTGTTGCTGTACTTCCCTTTCAGTTGTACTTTACTTTCAGTTGGGTTTGTATTCTGGCCCATTTACTTTACAACACTTACTTTTGTACTCAGTTTACTTGGTGTTTACTCAGTTTGCGTATTCTGTGGTGTTTGTTTACTTTATAAAGGCAATGCCTTCCCTTTTCATCGAGATTTATGCCTTTGGTGCTAGTCGCCAGCCCCTGGCCTATGGGAGGCGGGCTTGGGGTAGTCATGACACGGGCCCCGAGGACGGGTCGTGACAGGTAGGTTACTATTCATAAGGGTAAGTTACTATTCATAAGGGTAGGTTACTACTCACCAAAAATTGATTTTTCCTTATCAGACTCTAAATAACTTACTGATCGCAACCATGTATGTCTGATTTTCGAAATTCACATCATAAAAGTGACAAAATTAGGTTTACATGGCTAGGTTATGGATATCTCCTGTAAGTAACCATGTTTTGTTCCATAGAGGCTCAGTGATTCATGAAATATAGGCTATAACTAGAATGTATTTAAGAGAAACATACCATGAAGTGTTTGAGGTGCTACAGTGAATACTAGTTTTTGACCATAATCTTGTTCAACCGTGTGTAATCCACGCATAGATGAAGGGTCCCATCCGCCTTCTTGGAGAAAGGCATGGTCGAACCCCAAGAGGAAGTACTGGGCCATATTAAACTTTTGGCCTCAAGATCCTCTATCTACTGCTTGAGCTCTTGAAGCTCAGTAGGCGCCATCTTATACAGAGGAATGGACACTGGAGTTGCTCTTGGAACGAGCTCAATCGTAAACTCGACCTCTCTCTCAGGAGGTAAGCCAGAAAAAATCATCGAGAAAGACGTCCCTAAAACGATCTACTACTGGAGGGAACTCAATTCGATTTAAACCCTGATCCTCTATGAAGAGATTAAAAATCTAGGTGGTCACTCTACCTAGCCCATGATGCTCTGATCCAGCTCTACTATCCTGGACATCCCACTCACCCTTATGTAGATAACTACTTCCCTCTGGTGATGTAAACGACACCCTTCGGTGATAGTAGTCTATAAAGGCGTGATACAGAACCAACCAATCCATCCCAGGAATGACGTCGAAGCCTGTCATATCAAGAAGAAAGAGGTCCTATATGAAAGGGTAACTACCTATCTCAAGGGGACAATTCCTATAGTGTCATATGCCCTCTAACCGTACTCCCAATGGCGTATCTAGGGTCATTACACCGCAATAATATTGTATTTTTAGTCCAAGAATTTCCACAGTAGATATGGAGATGAAAGAGTGTGAATCACCTATATCAAATAAACAAGACATTATAGCTGTGGTAACTAGAATTGTACCTTGTACTGTAGATGGTCCCACAACCTGACCCTTAGGCATCAACTGTATAACATGCATATGTCATGATCCACAACTTGGTGCTGATGGTGATCAAGATTCTGGCTACCACAACCACAACTTCATCCTCATCCAATCATGCTGGTGCTACTCCAACTCCCTGCCTGACATGGCATATAAGAACCTTCCCCTGAATATGGAGCTGGTACGTAACCTATTCCACTAGAAGCTGATGGAAAGGTCTGATATAAATGTTGAAGATGCCCCATACGACCGTAATCCCAACACTTCAGAGGGTCTCTATCACACTGAGGCTTTAGGTTCCCCTGTCGTCCACACTGGTGACACACCACAGAGCTACCGACATGAGTACTATGGCTGCCACTGCCCTGACAAGAAACCTCAAGAGATCTCTTTCTGTTACTGGAGGAACCATTGGCCTACCATGACACTGATCTCCTATGCCCAATATTGTCACCGTCCCTTAGGTTATGCTAAGTGATAAGAGCCTGATTAACTATTTCAGAAAAGTTCGGAAGGTGGAAAACATTCACCTGAGTACAAATGGAATACTAAAGCCCATCCTCAAATCATTTAGCACGCGTAAGCTCGTCACTGGCTAGAAGTGGTGCAAAGCACTTTAACTCAGTGAAACATGATGAATACTCCATAACTAACATGGAACCCTGCTTGAGATACATGAAATCTTTGGCTTTGTCAACTCTCAGCGTCAGATGAAAGAACTAATCGTAGAAGGCAGTATGGAAGTCAGCCCATACCATGCCCTGATGGCGACCAGCTTGGGTAATTACATCCCACCAATGTTTGGTCGAATCACACAACATATAAGTAGAAAGCTTGAACCTCTACTTCAGAGGCGTCTCCAGATGCTTAAAAATAGACAAGGTGGCCTTTAGTCAATACTCAGCTGCTTGTGAACCACCATCCCCTGAGAAGGTGGGAGGATGCTGCTGCTGGAACTGACCGGTCAGATTAGCCATCGCAGGTGAAACACATGGAGCACCATGCATGGACTGCATCAGACATAGTAAGCTATCATGAACATGGGCGTTAGTGCCCAGATCAGGTATAGAAGGCGGTGCCTCAAGTGGCACTCTTGGCGGTAAGACTAGCGGCTCGAGACCCACCACGTCTAGAGCATTGTCGTTGCTACCCTCCTGGTGCATGACATATGGACTTTGTGGTGGAATTAGTCTACAAACGCCAAACACATGCCTTAGAACAAGGTTAACAACATATAGATAGAAACAAAAACGGAAGCTGAATGCAAGAAACACTCACTACCCATGGTATACTACACCAACTACCCACTTAGAAGGTCAGGTATTGGTAAGTGCTCAAGTATAAGATACAAGAGTTCTAGTGGATGAAGGGTTAACTATACCTTACCTCATCATTTAATAGAAATCATTTCATTTCATTTCATTTTATATTTAATTACTAGGTTCACTCATTTAACTTTCATAAACACAACAAGGCGAGATAAGGGCTTGCAACGATTTCATTTTAGGAATCAAGATTTACTCTTCATTTTTCATTTTATTTTTTCCATATATCAAAGTTCATTTAAAATGATATGTTTGTCCCAATGAATTACGGTCCATACTCCTTATCACTGAGATTAACACCCATTTAAATTTCTAATCAATGTTTGATTCGGTAAATTACTCATTCCAACCCACGAGGACCCATTGCACCTCATGAATTGAAATAGGAAATCACTCAATCACAGCCCAAAAATATATACAAAGAAAGGATCACTCAACAATCACAGACATATCAAGTAATGCAAACAGTGAAATGCACCTATATGGCATGGAAATATGCATGACATGCTATCACACATAGACCTTAGATACTCCTTTATTTTGTTCTATTTCTAGTATTGAGTCCTTTGGTCGAGGTTCGGGTTGAGACCCGATCAAAATCTTCGAAATTTTAAAAGTTTGGGAGGACTTTCTTGGTGTCACATGGTTTCCACACGGTTAGTAGTAACCGTGCGGAGAGGCCATGTGGTAGGTGCATGTCAGATAGAACTGACCACATGGCTTGAGCATGATCGTGTGGTCGATCCTAGGTGAGCATGCAGTTTTACCTCTGTGGGTAGAGGGGTCCGCACGGTTTAGAAAATCGTGCGGACAAACCGTGTGGTTGGTCCATAATAATTAAAACTTAATTTTTTTACCCTCTCCCCCTTTTACCCTAAATTAGGCCTCCACCCTCCCCTTCATTTTTGGCACACCAAGGGGTCCCAAGACCCCTTTTCCCTTGTCTCTCCTCCCCCATGGATGCCTCATATTTGATTCCAAGGTAAGTTTTAGGGTTTTTGGGTAAATTTTCCTCCTTTCTGAAGGTTCCAAGCGCTGCAGAAGCGCGTGGGTGGATGTGCCCACTTGGCTTTTTATCATTAGCAATGATCAATTCGGGATCAATACAACGATAAATGCCAGTCTTCACGGATTGATTCACAGAAATAGACAAAGAAGAAGAAAGGTCTCAGAACCAAAAAAGTGGATCGTCATAGGTTGATTATAATTAATTTAATTAATTGACCAGAAGTACCTTTTGAGTGTTCTTTCTTCGTTGATATTCTTGATCACGTTCCGATGTGATTCGTCGTTACGTCGCAGAAGCCAAGTGTAGACTTCCTCTAGCGGTGATCCACACGTGCACCTCGTATCTTTGGACGTCGTCAAAGGAGTCTCCGGGTGCTAGTGTGGAGAAACCTTTGCTTGCGTTGTTCACCTTAGATCGTCTTGATCCAATGGAAGATGATCTCTCTCGGTCTTGAGAGCGTTCTTGGAGGAAGAGGTTCTTTCGGCCTTAAAAGAATTCTCCAGAATTGTTGTGCACAACGATTCTCTTGTATTAGGAAAAGAGTTGGGGTTGTGAGGATATTTATAATCGGGTTTGAGGTTGTAAAGTTATGACAATAAATAAACGCGTTACGCGTTTCATTTATTTCATTAACTCCCTTTTGAAAACCCCATGTCGAGTCATTAATTCCTTGACATGCACCCACACTGATTATAATAAATATCATTTAATAAAACGATATTTCCTCAAAATCCCGACTGAAAAAACTACACGGTGTGTATTAATAAATACACGGCATGTACTTGTTTTTCATTGAAAACTACACGACGTGTACATTCAATGTACACGACGTGTATATCTTGTTTTCATTTATTCATTTCCTTTCCAAAATAAAAACTACACGACGTGTACATTTAATAATACACAACGTGTAATCATTGATACACGGCGTGTACTTGTTTTATTTTATTCTTCCTCCAACATTAAAACGATTTAGGCTTCCTTGAATAATTATTAAACCACGTACGAGAATAATCTTTATTCTACTTGAGATACTTGAATACATTAGTGTGTGACCCTCTAGGCCCCTTTCTCATTGGCATTAGGCGAGCTTGCCTAAAGTCCAAGATTACTGTCTAGCAACGGGTCAAGGCACCCAAAAGAAAGAAGTTGACGCCGCATTGACGTATCACCTCATACAAACGCTTACTGTGTAATTTAATCCCTTTTTCTCAATATCTCATCAAGCAGGTTTCATGGTAGTGTCATAAACCTATATGCTTGATCTGCCATTCTTTGACTTCCAGAAATAAACTGATCGTTACACCATGGCCATGGAATTTTTTTGACAGTTCTATTTCAATCAAAGGGCCCGAGATATCTACTTCCATAAATATGGAAGGGACAAATCCTTCCTCGACTTATCCATTAACAACATGTCATTCATGACACACCCAACGTACCCTACTTCCCGCCAACTGTCTTCGTGACGATTTTCGTCAGCAAATCTAAGTGTGCGAGTCATGACATGAGTTAATGATAATCTTCCAGTCTAAGGACCATTACACATGCCCGCAGATAGTAATGTACGATGACACCAAGACATGCAGAATTACTACTGGTGGGTCTGTTCTCATAATCTCCAATCTTAGAGATTACCAAGTGCGAACTCAATGAGAGAGAGTCTCGTCTTCTTACGAGTACTCGCACATGATGGTCTGTATACTATGTGTCCTATCATAGTATGTCATCCAACCGTAGAAATTTATTTAAGAATATTGTTATAGCATTTCAAGGTTCTCATCATAGCAGGGATCTTCCATGACCTTATTAATGCAACAAATATTCCAGGACATTATTGTATTATAGTCATGCAGAACAATGAACAACATATAATAAGTGAACATTCATGTAATCAAAGTACAAAACAGTTGGTTCTCAGGACACCAACCCTTACAAACTCCCACTTGGACTAGAGCCAACTGCCTATGACTTTTAGTCCGTTAGATCTCACATGATGGTCATGTTTCTGCTGAGTCAAGGCTTTAGTCAAGGGGTCCTCCACGTTGTCTTCTATGGAAATACTGCTCACTGCAACTTCACCTCTCTGAGAAAAATCCCTCAAGAGATGATACTTCCGAAGTATGTGCTCTGTCCCCTAATGTGACATTGGCTCTTTTGTAAGTGCCACCGCTGCAGTATTATCACAATAGAGTGTGATATGATTTTTACTGCTCGGTACTACATCCAACTCTTGGACAAAGCTTCACATCCATACTGCTTCTTTAGCTACCTCAGAAGCTGTGATATACTCGGACTCCACTGCAGAATCTGCCACCACACTTTGCTTTGAGCTCTTCCAGCTCACTGAACCTCCATTCAAACTGAAGATGTATCCAGTCTGCGACTTCATGTCATCTTGATCAGTCTGGAAACTAGCATCTACATGTCCTCTGATGACTAGTTCCGCATCTCCTCCATAAACCAGGAACATATCCTTAGTACGCCTCAGATACTTAAGGATAGTCTTGACTGCCATCCAATGACGATCTCCTGGATCAGCTTGATATCTGCCTACCACACTTAATGTGTAAGAAACATCTAGCCTTGTACATATCATATCATACATAACTGACCCAATCGCGGATGCGTAGGGGATCCTTGCCATTTTCTTTCTTTCCTCATGTGTCTGAGGACACATTTTCTTGGAAAGATGAATGCCATGTGACACTAGCAACAATCCCCTCTTAGATTGTTCCATACTTAATCTCTTCAGTATCTTGTCAATGTATGTACTTTGACTCAGGCCCAACATTCTCTTGGATCTATCACGATGGATCTTGATCCCAAGAATATATGCTGCCTCGCCCAAGTCTTTCATAGAGAAGCATTTATCCAACCATGCCTTAACTGACTGTAAGACATGTACTTCGTTTCCAATTAGTAATATGTCATCAACATATACTATTAGAAAAACGAATGCACTTCCACTAAACCTCTTGTAGACACAAGGCTCACATTCGTTCTTAACAAAGCCAAATTCCGTTATAGCTTCATCAAAACAAATGTTCCATGACCTTGATGCTTGCTTTAATCCATAAATGGATTTCTGCAACTTGCATACCTTTTTGGCATCCTTTGGAGTCACAAATCCTTCAGGTTGTGTCATGTAGACATCTTCCTGGAGGTTCCCGTTAAGGAATGCTATTTTGACATCCATTTTCCAAATTTCATAGTCATGGTAAGCGGTAATGGCCAATAGGATTCTGATGGATTTTAGCATCGCAACCGGTGAAAAGGTTTCATCATAGTCAATTCCTTGACGCTGTCTAAAACCTTTAGCAACCAGTCGTGCCTTATAGGTGATGACTTGACCCTCCATGTCCAGTTTCTTCTTGAATACCCATTTATTACCAATAGGCTTTACATCAACTGGAGGATCTACCAAAATCCAGGCTTGGTTTTGGTACATGGAATCCATTTCATAATTCATGGCTTCTTTCCACTTGGCAACGTCTGTGCCTTCAACTGCTTCCTTGTAGGTAAGTGGATCATCATTGTCAACCAATAATGAGCCACCATCCTCGGTGACAAGAAAACCATATCGTTCTGGTTCTCTCACCTCTCTCGTGCTCCTACGTAGTTCTTGTGTCTCTGGAACAAATTTTTCTTCCACGGGGCTTTGTGGAATCTGTTATTGTACCAACTCCTGTGTATCTTGAGCCTTGACTTCATCAAAGTCTATCTCGCTCCCACTATCTCTTTTGGAGATGTGCTCCCTCTCAAGGAATATGGTGTGTCTTGCCACTATAACCTTTTTGTCTGAGGGGTTGTATAGGTAATATCCCCTTGTTTCCTTGGGATATCCTATAAAGATACACTTTGTGCCTCGAGGTGCAAGTTTGTTACCTAAAGAGGCATTAACAAATGCTTCGCTACCCCATACATGTAAATTCGATAACATGGCTTTGCGTTCACTCCATAACTCGTATGGAATTCCATTTATCGATTTAGTTTGTACTTGGTTTAGTATGTGTGCTGCTGTTTGTAATGCATATCCCCAAAAGGATAATGGAGGACTCGCAAGACTTATCATTGATCTCACTATGTCCAACATGGTGCGGTTCCTCCTTTCACTTACACCATTCCATTGAGGTGTGTAAGGAGGAGTGAGTTGAGATAAAATCCCAAACTCCCATAAGAAATCAGTGAAGTCCTGATTAAGATATTCTCCTCTTTCTGAGTGGAGTTTCTTAATCTTCTTACCAAGCTGGTTCTCAACTTCATTCTTGTATTCATTGAACCGATTAAAAGAATCTGACTTATACCTCATTAAGTAAATATATCTATATCTACTAAAATCATCAATAAAAGTTATGAAGTACGAGAACCCACCACTTACTTCAAATGGAAATGGTCCACACACATCTGTGTGAACTAATTCTAGAAGCTCTTTAGCCCTTTCACCTTTTCCACTAAATGGGGCTTTGGTCATTTTGCCTTGTAGACACGCATGACAGACACCAAGTGGTTTTAGTTTGAAAGAATCTAAATACCCATGTTGATGTAATTTTGTCAAACGTTTCTCATTGACATGACCTAGCCGGTGATGCCAAAGTTGGGTGTGGTATGAGTCATGTGAATTAACTTTGTCATCGATTTCCATTACTTGGTTTGTGTAGTCTAACACATAAAGGCTGTTATATAAATGTACCCTACCAAAACAAATGCTATCTTTATAAAAGTAGCCGCATCCACTTCCAAACTTGAAGATGAATCCATCAATATCTAATCTGGATACTGAAATAATGTTTTTGGTTACAGAGGGTACATAATAACATCCTTTCAAAACCAAGACCATCCCAGTAGGCAATGTGAGATGGTAGTCTCCGACAGCTACAACAGCGAGTCTGGCTCCGTTGGCTACTCGTAGATCCACCTCACCTCGGTCAATCTTTCTGAATCTACTTGGTTCATGTATTTGGATACAGATGTGAGCACCACAAGCAGTATCTAATACCCAATTGGTAGAAACAAATAGATTGCATTCGATAAAAAACACACCTGAAGCTTCCCCTTGCTTCCTTGGCTGGGTGCAGTTTTTTTTCCAGTGGCCCTTCTTTCCACATGCGAAACAAACAACCTCATGTTCTCTTGCCTCTCCTTTGATCTTCCTTTTCTTGGAAGGCCTTGAAGAAGCTTTGGGCTTAAAGCTCTTCGCCTTCCCTTTCCTTTTATTCACCATGAGGACATAAGGCTTTTCACGCTTCATATCATTGTCCACTTGGCGAATAAGGATAAGAAGATCAGACAGAGACTTCTCAATATTGTTCATGTTGAAGTTCACAACAAAGTTTGAGAAGCTCTGGGGGAGTGATGCAAGAATGAATCGGTACCCAGTTCTTCGGGGAGTTTAAACCCTAGAACCTCCAAACGCTCAATGTAGCCAATGAGCTTGACTACATGAGGCCCGGCTGGGGAACCCTCTCCAAGCTTGCTCTAAAATAGAGCCTTGGAGATCTCAAACCTTTCCTGTCTTGCTCTCTCCTGGTATAGACCACATAGGTGCTTGATCATGCTGTAGGTATCCATGTCTTTATGAGACTTCATGAGCTCACTAGACATAGATGACATCATCAAACATTGAACGTCGAGTGCATCACTCAAATGTTGATAATAGACCAGGAAATCTTCATCACTCACCCCTGAGGCCGGAGAATCAGGAAGTGAGGACTCCAGCATGTAAAACTTTCATTCATGGCGTAGGATAACCCGAAGGCGCCTAAACCATTCCTGAAAGTTACTACCGGTGAGGATGTTTTCTTTATCCAGAATTGATCGCAGAGAAAATGTAGTTGATGAGTTTGTCATTTTCTATAAATTAAAAGAGTAGATTTATCAGTACTTTCTTGATTACATGTTATGAGAAATAATAAATTTTATTAAGTCTCCCACTATTTTATCAAGTCCCAATGACCCTCACCATTGAACTCAGAATGTCCAGTTGCTTTGACATTCTAGTGGCAAGGATCCATATTCCCCTTCGCATAACCCCAACAAGGATTGGTCAAGCTATTTGAAGGTATTTAGGTAGACAGGTCTTTGCCAACTATGAGCTTACAGTTCCTTGATCTGTTGAGTGGACTCCCAAATCCTGAAATCCTGACTTGGATTTTCTCAACTCTTACCTCTAATATCACATCAAGTCTAGAAAGGGCTACTCCTCTTGATGTAATATGGTTAAGTCAACTCAAAACCTTTCATAAGGGATTCCTTTATAAAAGTAAGTGTCCCAACAAGGGTTGGTCAAACACATAGTTTTATTGAGTCTTGCCCTTAATCAGGTAACAGAAGGCTTGGTCTGACTTAATATGGTATTGAGGGATTTTAATCCTTTATGCGTAGTTTCACATTATCACATGCTTGTTAATATTAAGTGATGATTTCTTAAGTGATTAACCATGTTCTGATAATTTTTACGCATAGTTCAGTTTTTATTTTATTCAATCTTTGCATGCTTGTTCATTTTATTAACTATGTGATCACGACAATACATACATAATAAATAAACCATGCAATCAGACAGAAATAAAATAAGATGGCATGATCATGAGATTTTATTGGTTAGCTTATATAGCGGTTTGATAAGCTAACCCTGACCTAGGGAAAAACACCTTGAACCGATGGTTCGTGTTTTGCAGCTCCCACCTGCCCACCTTTGTATCTTCTTGGGTTGATTTCGCCTCAGTTTCGGGTTTTGAACTGTCTCCTCTGGCTTGGGAGATCCTCCATTACATGGGGTTTACATTAAAGAAATCATGGGCACACATGCCCTACATTTTATTGGAAGAAGCCTCACAGGCCAACAAATTTAAATTAAACAAATTTAAATGGAACTATGCACACATACAAAGGGTCTTTGGTCTATCTTATGATCAATCATAGCATGCAATGACATTTACGCATTTGTAAAATTCAAATTCTTTTAATTGTTCTATTATTTAAGGTAAGTCGCGCTTGAAATTAATTAATTATGATCTTATAATTAATCAATTCTTTATCTTAAATTCCTTTCTGAATTTCCTTGAGATTCTTCTCATCCATATTCCTTGTACAAGTCTTTGTACTTTTGGAGGAAACCTGGTGAAATTCCATTTCTGGAAAGTACACGACATATAGTTTATATTTACACGACGTATATTTCTTTTCACCCTTTATTCAAAGTACACGCCGGGGGCTTTGACGTGTTTTCTCTACTTTGGAAATTTTGGAGTACACGGTGTGTAGATTAATCTAACACGGCGTGTAATTATTTGTTACGCGGTTACCGGCCTGGCAATCCCATGTACGCGGAACACGACTTCTCCTTGTACACGGTTTCACCTAGGCCGGATCAGAGTACACAGCGTGTTGATTTAACGTACACACTGTGTATTCCGGTTCCACGCGCCATTCATTTCTGGTCAACATGGGGTAATAAATACTTAGGTATACTCAATTCACATGGCGTGGTTTGGCGGACCAGTACCGGTTCATTGAACCTAAGTACACGACGTGTAGTTTTCACTACACGCCGTGTATTCTTGTGTTGTACGGACAGAAAGAGCGGCTCCTCCAGATGAGATCCTCATTTTTAATTTAATCAAAATTTAAATTAAAAGTTCGTTTCTGTGATGTGAATCGAGAAATGAAGGAGGAAGAACATATCTCGTTCATTCAGTTTTATAGAACGATTTATCTTGAATTGAATCGAATATAAATGCTTAAATTATCAACGAAAATTAAATAACTATAATCAACGCTGTAACCTCACTCTGATACCAATTGAAGGTTCTGGGTGCAGCGGAAGCGCGTGGGTGGATGTGCCCACTTGGCTTTTTGTCATTAGCAATGATCAATCCGGGATCAATACGACGATAAATGCCAGTCTCCACGGATTGATTCATAGAAATAGACAAAGAAGAAGAAAGGTCCTGGAACCACAAAAGTGGATCATCATAGGTTGATTATAATTAATTTAATTAATTGACAAGAAGTACCTTTTGGGTGTTCTTTCTTCATTGATATTCTTGATCACATTCCGATGTGATTCGTCGTTGCATCACAAAAGCCAAGTGTAGAATTACTCTAGCAGTGATCCACACGTGCACCTCGTATCTCTGGACGTCGCCAAAGGAGTCTCCGGGTGCTAGTGTGGAGAAACCTTTGCTTGCGTTGTCCGCCTTAGATCGTCTTGATCTGATGGAAGAGGATCTCTCTCGGTCTTGAGAGCGTTCTTGGAGGAAGAGGTTCTTTCGGCCTTGAAAGAATTCTCGAGAATTGTTGTGCACAACGATTCTCTTGTCTTAGGAAAAGAGTTGGGGTTTTGAGGATATTTATAATTGGGTTTGAGGTTGTAGAGTTATGACAATAAATAAACGCGTTACGCGTTTCATTTATTTCATTAACTCCCTTTTGAAAACCCCATGTCGAGTCATTAATTCCTTGACATGCACCCACACTGATTATAATAAATATCATTTAATAAAACGATATTTCCTCAAAATCCCGACTGAAAAAACTACACGGTGTGTATTAATAAATACACGGCGTGTACTTGTTTTTCATTGAAAACTACACGGCGTGTACATTCAATGTACATGACTTGTATATCTTGTTTTCATTTATTCATTTCCTTTCCAAAATAAAAACTACATGACATGTACATTTAATAATACACAGCGTGTACTTGTTTTTCAAAATAAAACTACACGGCGTGTAATCATTGATACACGACGTGTACTTGTTTTATTTTATTCTTCCTCCAACATTAAAATGATTTAGGCTTACTTGAATAATTATTAAACCACGTATGAGAATAATCTTTATTCTACTTGAGATACTTGAATACACTTAGTGTGTGACCCTCTAGGCCCCTTTCTCGTTGGCATTAGGCGGGCTTGCCTAAAGTCCAAGATTACTGTCTAGCAACGGGTCAAGGCACCCAAAAGAAAGAAGTTGATGCCGCATTGACGTATCACATCATACAAATGCTTACTGTGTAATTTAATCCCTTTGTCTCAATATCTCATCAAGCAGGTTTCATGGTAGTGTCATAAACCTATATGCTTGATCTGTCATTCTTTGACTTCCAGAAATAAACTCGTCGTTACACCATGGCCATGAATTTTTTTTGACAGTTCTATTTCCATCAAAGTGCCCGAGATATCTACTTCCATAAATATGGAAGGGACAAATCCTTCCTCGACTTATCCATTAACAACATGTCATTCGTGACGCACCCAACGTACCCTACTTCCCGCCAACTGTCTTCGTGACAGTTTTCGTCAGCAAATCTAAGCGCGCGAGTCATGACATGAGTTAATGATAATCTTCCAGTCTAAGGAACATTACACACGCTCGCAGATAGTAATGTCCGATGACACCAAGACATGCAAAATTACTATTGGTGGGTCTGTTCTCATAATCTCCCATCTTAGAGATTACCAAGTGCAAACTCCATGAGAGAGAGTCTCGTCTTCTTACAAGTACTCACACATGATGGTCTGTATACTATGTGTCCTATCATAGTATGTCATCCAACTGCAAAACTTTATTTAAGAATATTGTTATAGCATTTCAAGGTTCTCATCATAGCGGGGATCTTCCATGACCTTATTAATGCAACAAATATTACAGAAAATTATTATATTATAGTCATGCAGAACAACAAACAATATATAATAAGTGAACATTCATGTAATCAAAGTACAAAACAGTTGGTTCTCAGGACACCAACCCTTACACTTTCTCTCTTCCCCTCTTCTATTTCTTGGTTCTCTTTTGGTTAGCCCTTTTTTGGACGAACCCTAATTCTAGGGTTGGTGTGTTATCTTGTGTTTCTTGGATTCTAGGGTTGACGGGTTGTTCACAGTAGCCTAATCTTCAGTTACCAAGGGTTTCTTCGCTTTCACACTTGACCGGTAGGTGTCTCCATGCCTTTTCTTCCAATTTCATTCCACGTGATGCTTGGGTTTTAGTATTTAATTTTTAAAACATGTTTCACACCCTTATTATATTCATAGATAATTAATGTTAACATTTTCTTGTTGGTAGGTTTGGTTAAAAAGAGATTTTTGGATGTTTACCTAAATATTCCCATGTTGTGCCTAGCCAATTGGGTTTAATCAAATGTGTTTCTCTTTTAAAGGGTTATGTTGGATGTTTTGGGTGCGTGTTTGAAATTTAAAGGCCGAATAGCAAGGGCATAGTGAAAATGTAATTTCTTATTTTCAGAAATGGTTTTAAGGTATTTCTTTCTCTCTGATAAATGTACCCTAGATGGGTAGAACTAAATCCCTTTTTGCGTTTTGAAATGGTTTTTGTAAAAACCTTCTCGGGTTGAGTTCCTTGCCTAGTTGTTGATCCATGAGATTGGGAGGGGCCTCAGTATAGGACCTCCCTTGTGCATTGAATGTTATGGCAAGGGTTTACCCTTGAGGTGGACAGAGTGGTTCTGAGTTGTGTGGCGTGTTTGGATATATATATATATATATATATATATGACTTGTTTGATTATATGACACACCCCCTTGATAACTATACATGGGAACCTAGCATAATGAAGAGGTTTACTGAGAATGATTGCTGCACTAGTTTAGATTACACATTGGCTAGTGGCTCATAGCAGGTGGATACTTGAGTTTATTGCTATGAGATTGAGCCCCTCGACCGGGCCAGGTAGGGTGGTGATCGGACATTAGGGCGTTATGACGTCATTGAGTAGGGCATGCCTTCAGGATGAGTCACATGTATAGTACGTTCTGGTCTTCCTCTGAGTTCCTAGGATTTCTCATGTTTCCCTATGACGAGCATTACTAGAGCCATTGCTCTCATTTTGTAGAATCTTATTCTTTGTACCTGGTTTTGGTATTTGTTTGGTAAAACTGTGAATGCATGGTTAGTTTAAAATGAATTTCTAAGTTGATATTTTGAAAAGAACAAACATTTCCCTTTTTTTCCCTTATTGTGCATCGTTTTAAATTATGAGGGCAATGGTGCATGTTGTTTGGTTTAAAATACTAAGAAAGTATGTAATCTATTTTTGTAAATGTATTTCAAACTAGTAATAATGGAATGTTTTTTGGAAGTGACATGGATTTTTTGGTGGTTTCCTACTAAGCTATGAGCCCACACCCTACCTATACCACTTGGTGTTGGTATACCTAAGCTATTTTGCAAGTTCAACTTTTTTCAGGTTCCTTAGTAGGTGCTCGCTATTGGAGCATGGATGGTCTTGTGGTTAGAGGTGACCAAGAGATCACATGGAGATCGTGTGGTGGCGGTTCAGTTTATTCTTTTAGTTTCTGTTTTGTATTTTAGTTTTCAAATGATGAGTTGTATCTTACAACTGAATCTGTTTATACTATTATTTGAGATTCACTTGTTGGCTTCCTGTGTTTTTAGTTTGGTTGGTTTATTTGTCTGGTCATGACTTTCCTTTTTGTGCTTAAATCGTCCCCACTTTTTTACTTTTGATGCCCGACACTAGTTTCCATATCGGGGGGATCGAGAACGCCCCTTAGGACATGCCGCAGATCAGCTCGGGTGACCAGTTTAGGGTCGACCCGGGTTGGTTCATGACACATGCGAATTCTAGGAACTTAATATGATGCATTTAACAATGGTCCTTGCCCTCATATCATCGGGCCAAGGATGAAAAAAATATTCTCAATCAGAATAATAATCAGCAACACCACATAACTTGCATATTACCCAACGACGAAATGATATCAACTGTAATATGAAAAAGCATAACAACATTATAATTCATAAAAATCGGTCTTTACCCTGAAAATGGATTCGTGACGCCCAATCACGACTTATAACCAAGTTCCAAAATATTCCTAATCTCCAATATATTGTCTCTAAATATTAAATCATGAAAGGAACCACTCTGATACCACTTTGTAACGTCCTGGACCTAGATTCCACTGACAGTGCTCTGAGCCCAGTGGGACACTTGGCCTAAAGCGTATCTCCCTGAATACCAGAGGCTACCGACAAGTAGTGAGAGCCTAGGGTGTGTTTGTGGGGAGACTATGTCCTCATTACCAGAGTACAACACAACAAATAAATATAATACAACAAGAGATAAGTAGTAGAAGCAATGTAATAGTAAACAACACAATGAAAACAGACTAAAGTAATAACAACTAAAACAACTGATATAAATATACAAAAGCTGATGATGTAGTGTCATGTATCTAGAAATATGGAAAAAAGGTATACTTGCAATAGACAAGTATGCTATACAAAAGTAGAAAAAAGGAAACAAAAACTATCCCAAACATCTTGAGCTCCAGTTTGATCATTTTCTACCAGCTCCATCCTAAGCAAGCAATCAAGTGTCTGAAGCTACCCGCTTCCATTTGCCAACACTAGCATCCATATTGTCTTCATGGGTGCTAGAGGCGCCCAGATATGGTGTGAGATAAATATTAGTAGCTCACCACCAACAGTGTCTATAACATTTTGTCCATGTAATATAAATTGAAATAGTGAAAATAAACATCTATACAAAGTAAAGAAGTAAAATAATGTAAATACCCAAGTTCCTACTTCAGCACTCAGCTGGTTTCTGAACATATAACCAAATAATTAATTAATTAAATTCTAGTTTATATAAATAGGTCACGTGAGGCATAACCAGCACTGACATCACCTCGTGATAGTGATAGAAGTGTTTCAAAGACATAATAAGGAAACTATGATGATTATAGTATAAATGGGTTCCAAGGTAATAACCAAGGCAACCTAGACCTTAAGGGACACCAACTCAGTAGTAATTGTAGTCTGTCTAAGGGGTGTAATCCAAGGAGTAGCATCCAAGACATTCCACAATAGTATGATCTAATAGAGTCTAAGGAATACATCCAAGGTAAAACGGGATAAGCTATGGCTAGGCCCAAGGATATGACCAAGGAACCTCATGTTCGTAGAAGCCATGTTGGATCCAAGGAGTGTATCCAAGACATCCTGTAATAGTAAATAAAGGATCCTATAGTGTCATACCGGACATCCACTGATAGACGAGGATCAGGTTCCAAGGTGGGTATCAACTAAGGCAACTGACATCCTTGAATCGGATGGGCATCCTTGAATGGTCATGGAATTCCCTCAGGAATCCAAGGTGAGATTGATTCAAACCATTCTTATAAGTATGTCAAGGTCCAATGTAATTGGGAACCTTATATTAAATTCATTTAATCAATTAGGATATATAGAAATTATGCCAATTAATATTCCAAGGTTCATTCCATGCCTTTCATACAAGTGACAAGGCATCCAAAGACATGGAACCATTCAATTAAACCATGTAATTAATATAAACTTGTCTTTGTTCAATCTACTACCTTCAATCAAGAGTGCAAAGGGGTGATATGACATGAAACCAATATTCATTTCATTGGTGAATGCCAAATAATTTATATATAACATACTTGTCATTTCACTCAACATTGATTTATCATGAATTAAACACTTACCTTAGGCTGGTCAAGTGTAAAGGATCCATGGTAATTTCCATGATCAATTCAATAGCTATTTGAGACAAGGAGGCTTACAATTAGTTTAATCAAGCTCTAGAACACCCGAACAACGGCTCAAAAGTGTCAAAACACCAAAAATCCCAAATATGGCATATCACCCTACATGGGGTGGTTGCAATTGTTGACGTAACCACAAAAAATGATTAACATATATGGTAAGGGTAATGGTATACAGTCCTAATGACTACAAAGCATGAATTATTAATTCATCAAACGATGCCAGATGAAATTGGCGTGATTATGTGGCAATTTATAAAAAAGATGAAAAATGAGGAATGAGTTATATACCACCTACATTATACTCGTACAAATCTCCTCAACCAATATCATCATCTAGTTTGTCTTGGATCAAATTATATTTGAAGAACATATCAATGCCCTGAAATTGGGGAATATGAGCGTGCATCTTAATAGCATCACTAATAGGAAGAAGAACGACATATGATTAAAAAGGAATCAAGAACATAGAATTGTGGATCCAAGGAGATGAGCAATGGTCAACTTAGACTTAGGACAAATGATCCGCCTTGATTTTCTAGAATAAGTTAGTTTTGGATTAAAAAGAGAGGAATTTTGAGTGTTCTGTCCGCTGGAAAAGAAAACAGAAGGCAAGTTTCATTTAAAACACAATGTAAGGAAAAAATGGTAAATTCCCACAAAAAATACATAACACACGGTTTGACAGCATAGTTTGGCCGCAAAATTTGGCTAAAGCATGTGCAAATCGTGCACAATCAACTATAGGAAGGAACATAACACATGGTTAGGCCGCACGGTTAGGGAAACAATGCAAAATGGATCTTTAATTTTTTAGCAACATTTTGTATGGTCGTGTAGCCCAACTCACACAGTTAAGTTAAACCGTGCGCCCTATTCCAGCCCACTATACAACCTTGTACAGTTTAAACAAACCGTGCAGGCTATCTAACACACTTTACACTAACTGTGCGCCACACCATTTTCTTCTAAAAAGCTGGGTTCTGGGCTCCAAACAATCCCTAGAAAACCTCGAGACCTCTACAAACTCATTAGGAATCCATATTAGGTCCATAAAAGGTAATTAAATTAAAATTTAAAGGATCTGTACCTAAGTAAAAAATTGGGTTCTTATAGTCTTCCCTCCTTAAAGGAAATCCTCCTCGAGTTCACCTTTCAAGGGTGGCGAAACACTGTCCGAGAACAACTCTGGCCACTGGAAACATACGTCAGCCTCCCGCTCCCAGGTCTCATCTTGTACATAGCCGTGCTTCCATAACACCTATACTAGAGGGACATATTAGTCTCAAAGGATGTTTACCTCAGTTGGTGTTGTAGATAATAACCAAAAGAAACAAGGGTCCTCAACACCTATAAAAAAGAAGGTAGGTCCTATTTCAAAATCATAACTTGTCTATCAATGATAGACACAACATTTTTTTGGTAGATCAAAATATAGGGGCTACTACTAGTGCTATGGAACTTATGGATAGAATGCCTTTGTATTCTGGTACAACATGTCTCTCCCATTGAATCATAGAAGGAAAAAATTTCGGGTATACTACTAAGTTTGTGTTTAATTACACGCAACACTAAGTTTTCCTTGAATTATACATAACACTGAGTTTAGCTTGTGTTACACGCAACATCGAGTTTAACTGAAATGTAACATATTAATAAAATATTATTATTTAATATGATAATTATCACCTAACCATTGGAATGGAGGGTATAAATAGGATTAACTGAATTATGAAATTATATGTTTTAAATATGTTAATATGATGAATTATTTGATGACCAATTAATTAGAAAGGAAAATAAATACCATTTGAAAATGAAGGAAATATTCTTATGGAAAACTATGTTTATGAACACAAATAAGTTTTACCTCAATAAATTAAATAAATCAATTTTATTAAATGATTTTAATTAAATTCATATATATTATATAATGATTCAAAATTTTATCATTAAGTTTATATTTTTTCTAGACAAGATATAAGAATAAATCCAATTTTACACATAAAACTGTATTTTTCTAAAAAATTAGTTTTTTTTCGACATTTTGCAGACTTATTTTAAAACAAAATTTTGATAATTTTAGAAAATATAGTTGATAAAATGAAATTCATTTTTATGTCAGAATATAAAAACTAGCTTAGGGTGAATTTTTATAATTTTCTAAAAAGATCAATTTTTTGATGAATAGTGAAAAATATTGAATTTTAATTGAAAACCGCCTTTTCGTTTAAATTATTTGTAAACTTAAATTTTATTTGAAATTTGTTTTAAATTAATATTAGTTCAATTATATATCTTTTAATAAAATTTATTTCATTTGAAACAATTTCATACTTAATTTGGATATGGAAACTTTGTAATCTTTTGAACATTTTCTCTTCAAAAATCCGCTTTCTCATCACATATCTATTATTAATTTTAAATTATATTTTTTCACTTCTGTGAATGAAATTTGAAAAAATTGATTCTATATTTTTAAATAGAATAATTTATATTATCTAATAATTTCAGCTTAGTTTTTAACTAAAATGAATAGTGAAAAAAATAAGTACCGTGGTTAAGGAAAAATAAGTTTACCAGGGGTTAAACTAAAAAGATAAGGGTTAAAATGACTCAATAACTTATTCAAAATCTATTTTATGAACATATTTAGACCCTATAATGTCTAAGGTTCGTTAATTCTCTATTTTGGACTCTTTTTCCTGAAAAAAATGTGGGTATGCATTTTTCTTTTAAAAAATTAATAGTGTGCCCCTCACCTCAGTTATAAAAGGCCACCTCATATCCTCTTTTATTCATACCTTCAAACCCTTTCAGTTCAGACGATACCTACCAAAAAAACTTCTAAACTTCCCTCATACAATCTTAGATGATTTGGTTGAGACATAAATCCAACCTAGGAAAGCTTTTGGTGAAAACCTAAGGAGGCTACCCGAAGAAGGGGCAATGTTCATCAATGATTTTTTTTGTTTTATATCTTTCTTCACTCCCTTAGATTCTAATTATGACATGTTGATATAATAAAATTAGTATATTACATATAATAATATGTTTTTATGTTAAGTTCATGGCATATAACCATCTCTAATTCCATCTAATGAGTTACAAAACCATCATTCGTGTGTGTGGCCGACTATCACCTCACAAACCGATGTCATTCATTTTTATATTTCTACCTATCAAGGAAGAAATAATGATGGATTTATTATTTATATATGATATTTATGATATTATTATACTTCTGGAATCATTATACAACACATACCTTCATAATATCCATTTCGTGCTCATACGATAACCTCGCTCGTGTGTAAAGAGGACTACCACCTCATAAAGCGATGTGATTTGTTCACACATTAAATGGAAGGTAATAAGGATTGTTTTAATGAAAATATGTGATTTATATGAAATAAAAATGATTATGAAATTATAATATATCACTTAACTTTATTTCTTTTAATCCAATAAGAAAATGGAAACAATGTTCATGCATACGTACGATCTACCATATCCATGAACAGTGTATTTTATTTTCTATCTCTAAATTTTATAGATTACTCTAAATACATATATACTGAATATATATTTTTATATCATGGTTAAAATTCTATATATGGTGAAACCATGTTCAATGTAAGAGAAAAAAATAACAAATCATAACATATACAAAAAATAAAGTGGTTATTACCCGAAACGTAACATTAACATGGAATTGTGAATAAACAGGTAATAAAAGGTCATTAGAAAATCATATATGGTATGATATATATATATACACATTTAAAAATATTTTTTTGTAATAGATTCATAATAAAATTATATTTATTATAAAGGAGGTTTGAACGTGTATGATAGATGTCAATACTTAAGGTAAGATTTTTTTGTCACAATTTACCTTTTATGAGATGTACGTTATGTTATGCACCCTTATAATTTTATAAGGTGTATATACAAACCCTTTGAACTTTAATATCATTAATTTATTTATTCTCATGATATTTTATGTTCCATTTTATGTTATTTATTCATGGGGATTATGGTTTAAAGATACCAATGTGGTAGTGATTTTATGTTATAATCTAATATTTTATCGCGATTATTTATAATTATCTTTCCAATGATAAAATATTATGATCCATATCTTAAGAAACTCAATAATTTTCTTCTCCTATGTTTTATCATGATATTTTCGAGTAACAGTACCATTTTCCCACTTTTTGGTACTTAAAATAATTTAGAAAATGTTTTAAAAAATAGTCTTTATTTCTCTCTTTGGTCCAAAAATCCATATTATTTCCAAACCATATTTTTAGAAAAATGTTTTTAAAAAATGTTTTACTATTCTCAAATGATTTATTAATTTTTTTTACCCATGTTTTACTTTTTATGAAATGTTTTTAATGGAATATTTATGTCATTTTCTGAACAATTTTGATTTAGATCTTATCGAAAATGTGAAAAGAATCATTGTTTTTAACAAGCATGACATGAACAGTATTTCCCGCTGTCATGACTGCTCAATGATTTCAAGCTTCCTTTACAATTTTTTGAAAATTATTTTCAAAATTATTTTCAAAAAATGTTTTTTTAATATTTTGGAAATTTTTAGATTGTAAATAAATGATTTTAGTGTGAAAAGGATTTTGAAATTGTTTTATATTTTATTTTTTTTTCAAATCAGGAAGGATATTTTCCTCAAGAAATGTTTTAAATGATTTATAAAGATTGTTTTAGAAATTTTAAAGTTTATTTTCAAAGAAAATGATATCTGATTTTTTTTATAAATTTCTATTTTTTTAAAGTGATGTTCAATGAAAGACTATTTTCCTCAATAATTGTTCCAAGTTATCTTTTAAAATCATTTTCCATCTAAGATGAAATCCTTTGATGTTATTTATGATTTACTGGAGATATGATCCAAGGATACCATTCTTATTCTTTCTCTAGATGATTTATGTTTATGATGAAAAGATATTTATGAAAGCTATTTGTTTTCCACTAGTTATACATTGATAAAATGCCTATGAAACCTGTTTCTTTTCATGAGTTATGCTATGATGATATGATGAAATTATTATGAAACCTATCATTTTTACATAGGTTATGATATGATGAAATTTTTATGAAACCCATTTTATTTCATGGGTTATGATATAATGAATGTTTTATGATCTTATGGAACACATTAATATGATTTTTATTATGTGACGGTGGTTATGTTATAACCAAATATGGGTGGGACCTATATCTTCTTACAATGCATTGAGAAAAAATTTATATCTCATGAGATAGGCAGGGCTCGAACGGGGAGTGAACCCGGTTCAGTAAGGGACTTTTTCCTCTATGATTGTCTTAAGAGTGAACCTTGACTATTATGATGGTTTTGGGAGTAAAACCATTCAACTATTATATCCTTTGAAGTGAGCCTTTTCTACTATAAAAATAATTTTATATGGTTATGTATATGCCACAAATCTATGCCTTATGTCAATGTTATGATCCCATGGATCATGTTCTTTGATTCCCTTACGATTCATGCCTTATGAACCGCCAATAATTATTCCATGACTCAAGATTACGATCCTGATATGCAGGGTATTATTTTCAAATATTATTCTCATGTTCTCAAACCCTTACATTCATGTTATGCTTACTTATCGTCCTTGTTTACTCTTACTGGGCATCTGAGCTCACCCATTCTTATGTTTCATTTACCCGGGTTATGAAGAAATGTATTATGTATGATATGTCTTAGAAGAGTGCTAGTTATGAAGATCATAGTAGGAGATTATGTTGTTTACCTATGGACCAGTTGTTTGTGTTTCCAAGATTCCATAGACACCAAAATATTACAGTTCTCAGGCGTGTGTTTGTGTAATGTAATGAATATTCATAAAAAATGATGTAATGTCTATAAATGATAAGCTAGGTTAGTATTATTGGTATCAGAGGAAATATTTATTTAACCTTTGTGAACTAGGATGAGAAAAATTTTATTATATCCCAATGGATATTTCAAAGTATATGTCTAGGGATGTCTCTAAGGATAAGTCTAAGGATGAGTCAAAGAATAGGAAAATGTCCTATAATTTTGGTAAAGAATAGAAAAAGTTATTTTTATGCAATTATATCCCCTTTCGGATACTACGAGTGGATGTGAATTTGTAATAGAGAAACCTAGGGGTAATAACTATGAAAAGGGTGCATTGATATGGACTCGATCATCACTTGGTGCATGAAAATAGGTCTTACTGCACACTTTGTTTGACACCATTAGGGGATATTATTTGGAAATTCAAAAAATCATCATGAACCATCATGAATTATTTCAATAGATAATGACTATGAATGACCTACATTAAGACTAAGGTGTCATAGATTGAAAAGAATGTGTCGTGATTTGGACACACTATAATTAGTTTTTCATGATTATGTGTTCCCCCACTACGATTAGTGTTTCTCACACTATACTTTTGGTTTTAGTCGATGGATGAAACTAAAATGAACTTTATTAATGTTTAGTGTGATAGAAAATGAAATGATTGTCCTCCTAAGAAACCAAATGTTATGTGACATGGATTGAAAAATCTTGTTTCTATGATCATACAACTTTCTCAAGGTATAAATCATGTTGGACTTCCAAACGAGCAATGAAGGGAACAATATTTTGTTGAGTCCTTCATGAGGAAACATTCACCTTCTTCCAGTGGGTCTTTTGATCTAATAGTTGCAGAACAATGTATTAGCACCACTGCAAAGATATTTTCTATCCTCCAGTGTTCAGAGAATGATAAATTCATTTTAGCTTTCTACCATTTGGAAGGTGATGGGGGTCAATAGTGGGCTCTTATCAAGAATACAAGGTAATAGGATGAAATTGACTACATGGATTGGGATGAATTTAAGAAATTATTTTTTCAATAAGTACTTTCCTTATATTTTTCATACAAAGATAGATAATTAGTTCCTTGAGCTTAAGAAAAAGGATGATGGATTCATTGGTATATACGTGGAAAATATTACAAGACTCGATAGGTACACTTCTAGAATTATCATCCTGCCTGAAAGTAAGGCTGATCGATTCTTCAGCAGCTTAAAACCAAGTCTCCAATGAGAATTATACATAAGAGACTTCATTAGATATGAAGATATTTATCGATGTGATATCTAGTTGGAAATGGAGGTTGGAGTTATGTATTGATCTCATGTTTTTGATAAGAATAGAAAAATGTAATTTAAAGGAAAGTATGAAAACCATGGAGAGAAGAAGATGATCATTCCTTTAAGCTCAAAGTGTGGGAGGAAACATAGTTTAAATTGACTTAAGGGAACTAGTAAATGTTTTAATTGTATAAGGGAAGGTCATAAGGAAATTGATTTCCAAAGTAATTGGAAGAAGTTAGATAATTATGTGAATAAAGAGAAATCTACACAAAATGTACCGCCCACACTCTAGTATTTCAAATTTAAGGATTATGTTCATTATGTGAATAAATTCCCTAATCCAAGGGATAATGAGGATTATAATCCACAAAAACATTTGAAGAAAAGGGATTAAGGGAAATATTTTTCAATCATGATGTTTGAAGTGAATCATGTTAATTAGGGCACACTAATCCTCCACTCCTTTGTTCAAAATTTCATATTTGATTTTGTATGAATGATGCCTATGAAAATATTATTGTTCATCCTTTATTGAAATTTCAACTGATTATATCCCTATCCATGAATTCTAGAATAAAAAAATCAAATTTGATATTATATTGGTAGAATGATGAAACCATGCTTCCAATGGAAATGTTTTTATATAAGATAAGATCTTATTTAAGGAATAAAGGGTGAATTATATTTGTGAGGAATTTATGTCTCCAGGTACGATTAACTTAACATTTATGGATACCATCATGGTATTATGAGTTTATGGTTAATCATAAGTTCAATGTCATTGAAACCTCTTTTTGAGGTTTTATGTGATGAAATTTTATCAAGATTAAGGATATTTTAAGGGACATTTATGGAAATGAAACCCTTTGGTTTGTATATAGTGATAAATTTATTTGAGGAGGAATTACTTTTCACATTGTGGATATATGATTATAGAAACTATTAATATTTATAGTTTATCTTATCTTTGATGTTGAGATAATTATGAGTAATAGTTGATCACCATACGAAGTCAGCACACTTCATTATAATCAGAGAATATTTCTCTTTGGACCTGCTTTTGGAATATACATTAATAAAGTGGTAAGGTTTCATGGAGGAAAGCATTCAATTATATTTTATTGAAATATGGAGTTTACCTTGAATATTTAGAGAAGCCTTTAGAAAACTATTTATATGAAGCTAAGTTTCATCACCGGTATCATCCTCACAAAGATGATCAGTTTGAGAGAATAATTCAAACCTAAGTGGATATGCTAAGATCTTGTTCTATCAATTTCAAAGGTGATTGAGATAAAAAACTTCCACAAGTTGAGTTTTTTGTAATAATAACATTCACTCGAGCACTCATATGGCTCTTTATGAATCCATTTATAGAAATAAGTGTAGAACTTCAACGTACTAGAATGGAGTTGCATAAATAAAAATATTGAGACCTCAACAACCTGATGAGATGGAATAGAAGGTTAGATCCATTCAGAAACTTGTAACAACTGAAAACATTTGATAGAAATGTTATGATAATAATCTTTGACATGATGTAGAATTTTAATTTGGTAAGATGGTATTTCTAAAAATTTATTTGAGGAAGAAATAAGGGGAAACTAATCCCTAGATTTATTAGTCCAATTAAAATACTTGATCATATCAGGATAATAGATTATCGTTGGGTGCTTCAACCAAACCTCTCTCAGGTTCAAAATGTGTTCCATGTATCACTGCTAAGGAGTTAAATACCTGATCCATCACATGTATGGAACTTAGAGGTTGTACCGCTGGAGCATGATATTTATTGTGAGGGAAAATAGGTAATGATTCTAGATCAAATAGAGAAAGTTCTATAAAATAAGACCACTCACCTAGTCAGTGTTTTGTGGAGAAACCACCAACTTGAGGAAGCTATTTGGTAATCATAGGACATAATTAGGTAGATGTATCCTTAGTTTTTGGTACCAAAGTGACAAATTTCAAGGGCTAAATTCATTTGGAGGGGGAGGGGCTAGAATGTAACACCGAGATTTTGTGATTTTTTTTTCAAATAAATTTAATCTTTTCAATATTTTTCATTACATGAAATATAGAGTTTATCTTACACTACAAAAAACATTGAGTTTGTCTTGCATTACAAGAAACACTGAGATTAGCTTTCCATACATGTAACACTGATTTTAGATTGCATTACATGCAATATTGAGTTTAAATAAAATTTCACATATTACTAAAATATTATTATTTAATATGATAGTTATCACCTAGTTGTTGGAATGAATGACATAATTAGGATTAACTAAATTATGAAAATATATGGTTTAAATATTTTTATACAATGGATTCTTTGGTGACTAATTAAATAAAAATTAAAATTAATACCATTTGATAACAAAGGAAATCTTTTTTTGAAAGACTGTTTTTATGCGCACAAACATGTTTTACATCAAATAAATTAAATAAATAACTTTTAGTAAATGATTTTAATTAAATATATATATATATATATATTATATATTAAATAAATGTTTTAAAATTTATTTTATGTATTTTCTTGAAAATAGATAAGAATAGATCCAATTTTACACTTAAAGACTGTATTTTTCTAAAAAAAAGATTTCCCCCTTTTTCACACTTATTTTAAATCTAATTTTTGACGCTATTAGAAAATTTATTTTTAAAAATAAAATTTATTTTTGAAATCATAATATCAAAACTACCTAAGTATTATTTTTTGATAATTTTCTGAAAAGATTATTTTTTTACTAAATAGTGAAAAATAATGAATTTTAATTCAAAACTATATTTTCATTTAAATTATTTATAAAGTTAAATTATATTATAAATTTGTTTTAAAGTAAAATTTGTTTAATTATATATCTTTTAATCCAATTTAGTTCATTTTGTGAAATTTCATATTGAATTTGTTTATATAAACATTGTAAACTTTTGAACATTTTCTCTTATAAAACCCTCTTTCTCGTCACATATGTGATATTAATTTTAAATTAATTTTTTTTCTATTTATGTGAATGGAATTTGAAAAAATAGATTCCATGTTTGGAATCATCATAATTTATATCATCTAATAAAGTCAAATTAATTCTTTACCAAAATGAATAGTGAAAATAGTTAAAAATTAATTATCACAGTTAAGGTAAAAATTGGGTTTACAAAGGGGTTAAACTAAAACAATAAGGATTAAAATGAACTAAAAACTTGTCTAAAATCCATTTTCTGGAAATATTTTGAAGCTATCATGTCTAATTCTTTATAATACTTCATTTTTGACCCTTGTGACATGAACATAATGTGGGTACACCTTTTTCTTTTTAAAAATTATAAGTGTACCACTCACCCCACTTATTAAAGGCCACTACTCTTCTCTATTTTCACACCATAAAACCCTTTTGGTTCACCTAATACCTTCACAAAAAAATTCCAAACATCCATACTCTCATCCTAGAATCCTTATATATGATAAAAAACCAACCTGGGAAGTCTTTTGGTGTAATCCTATGGAGGATATCCAAAGAAGAGGTAACATTCATCAACAAGTTTTTTTGATTTATTTCTTCCTCCATGTCCTTCAATTCTAACTACACCATTATGATATAATATCCTTATTATATTATATATAATGATATTTTTATGTTATTTTCATGATCTAAAACTATCTCCACTTCCATCAAATGAGTTATGAAATCATCATTCGCGTGTACGATGGACTACCGCCTGGCGAACCGATGTCATTCATTTTTCCATTACCACCTCTCAAGTTTGGAAATAATGATGGATTTCTTATTTATATATTATATGTATGATATTATTATACTTCTAGAATCGTTATATCATACTTACCTCCATACTCTCCATTTAATGGGAATATGATAACGTCACTCGTATGTATGACGGACTACCGCCATGAGAAGCGATGTGATTTGTTCACACTTTACATGGAAGGTAATAAGGATGAGTTTAATAAAAATATGTGAGATATATGAAATTAAAATTATTATGGAATGAGAATATACCATTTACCTTTATTTCAATCCTAAAAGAAAATGAAAACAACGTTCATGCGTACGTATGATCTACCGTCTCTATGAACTGTGTATTTCATTTTCTGTCACTAAATTTTATGGCTTACTATAAATAAATATATATTAAAAATATATCATATTAATATCATGGTTAAAATTATGTATGTCATGAAACCATGATCTATGTAATAAGAACACAAATAACAAATCAAAACATATATGAAAAACAAAGCGGTTATTACTCAAAACATAACTTTAACACGGAATTGTGAATAAATGGGTAATAATAGGTTAACAAAAAATAATATATGGTATGATATATATATATATATAAATATTGTTCTGTAATAGATGTATTATAAAATTATATTTATTATATAGGAGGTTTGAACATGTATGAAGGAATTTATGACTTAAGGTAAGAGAATCTGGTCTCAATTTTCCATCTTTGAGAGGCACATTATGTTATTTACCTATATACTTTAATGAGGTGTATATATATCCCATATGAAATTTAATATCATTAATTTATTTATCATCATGATATTTTAAGTTCCATTTCATTTTATTCCTTCATGGATATTATGATTCAAATAAACAAGTGGCAATAATTTTATGTTACAATCTCATCGTTTATTGGGACTCTATGATTATGTTTCCAATGATAAATTCTTATGATCTATATATCAAAAAACTAATGAATTTTATTTTAGTATTGTTTTCATGATATTTTAAATTAATATTACCATTTTTATACTCTTTGATACTTAAAGTAAATGAGAAAATATTTGTAAGAAAATCTGACATTATTTCTCTCTTCGGTCAGAAAATTCATTTTCTTCCTAAACCATGTTTTCAGAAAAATGTTTTACTATTCTCAAATTATCTATTAAAGAAATATTTACACATGTTTTATATTTTATATTTTTAAATTATTTTTTATATCATTTTCCACAAAATTCCTATTTTTCTTTTAAAAAAAATGTGAAAAAATATTTGTTTTTAATATGGGCAACATGAATAATATTTCCGGTTGTCACAGTTGGTTAATGATTTCAATGTACTTACATGTTTTCAATTTTATTTTCAAATAAAAAATTTCCTTACTATTTATGTGTTTTTTAGATTTTAAATAAATGATTTCAAAGTGGTAAGGATTTTGAAAGTGTTTTATTGTAACATCCCCGACCCAGGAGCCACTAAACTGATGCCCTAAGTTGGGTCAACACATGACCTCATGCATGCCTCCCCATACACTGGAGGCTGCCGACCAGTGGTGAGGGTCTAAGAGTCAAGTAGGGAGACTGTACCCTCTTTTTCAGAGTAAGACACAACAGAAAATATAAACAATAGTGGAAGTAATATAAACAAAACAATGAACATGCATAAATAACCAACCCTCAACTGGGTACAAACCATATCCAATAGTAAATATGCCATGTCATGCTATAGTGCCAAGTGAACAACCCAAAAAGAAAGGAAAACAGAGGAATACCTAAACGATCCCGAATCCAAGTCTTGAACCTCCTCCATGCACATACCGAACTTGATCACTTCTCTAGTACAAGGCCCTTGCCTCTTTCGTGACCTGTAATCATGAAATCTGCTTAGGTACCCAATGATGGCCCAAGTAGGGTGTGAGTACAACTCAATAGTCCACCACCAATGATGTCTATAAAATATCCAGTCAAATATATAGTGCATGAAAGTGGTAAATAATGGAAATTAAAGGAAAACAGTTCAATAAGCCATTCTAGATTATGATCCTTTAAGTTATGCTACCCTTTAAGACAAGTTTACTACTTAATCATTTCACAGTTTAGTTCACTCTTTTATCACGTGTTCAATGGATTAGGCATGTTTAATATTCTCAAGGCATATGGGAACAATCAAGTCCTATATCACTAGACATTACATCATAATAACCATATTATCCTCACCTCGAAGACTCGGTCCGGGTGGAATGAAACTTTTAGGGGAATAGAACTCCATCCCTTTCCCTAACCCATGCATTTAGAGGGCAGAGCTTAGAACCTCAGTCAAACTTGACCTGTGGGTGTAGAACCTCATGTCTATACCCCACTGTACCAATCCATGTGCACATGCTTATTTATCCATTTCCACAACAACCACATTACAACCAAGTATAGCCAATATCATTAGAAACATCACAATAATATCAAATAAATGGGAAAATTAACATTATGCCACAATCCATTAACACATTCATCATTTATACCCCATAACCATTTAGCCCCATTTCACATTTCCCATGCCTATCTCACTAAGAATATTCAATCACAAACATAGTCTCTTAACATATTCTCATTAATCCCATTTACATGCCAACCAAACAATCCCTTAGCCTTTAATCACATTAGACACAACTATCCACAACCCTTATAACTCATTACATAACCCAATTAACACATTCGCTAAGGATTTACAACATCATGAGTCAAATTCATACCTTACATTCCTGTTAGCCCATTCAGAAGGTTCAACGCACCCCATGGGTGGCTCTAAAATAAGTCACAACATCCTCCATGCATCCCACAAGGATCATGAGGAATTCATTTGGATATTTAGACACCCAATACATCACATTATTCTAACGGCACCAAGAACACATCAATAAGAGGGAAAGAATAAAACTTTACATGCACAAATCTAAATAAAAACTATGGGATATAACTTGCAGACCACCTAACTCAATTTCTTTAGCAAACACACCCTTAATCGAGGCCTTAGATCTCGATCTAAAACCCCTTTGAAGATTCACACTTAATATCACCTAAAAAAAGGGTTTTAGAGATTTAGATAGAGAGAAGAGAAAGATGAAAACCCTAATAAGAAAAGGAAGCAAGGAGGGGATTGGCCTTACCTGAATCTTCAATCTGAAAATGACGACACTCCAAACAACCTAGGATCGAAGGCGAATTACCTCTTGGAAGATCTTGAAAGCTTGGTTCATCACTAGGGTTCAAAGGAGGAAGGAGGAAAATCTCGAGTGGAACATAAAAAATCTGATAATGGAATTTTTGTAAATTTCTCAAAGTTATTGGGCCGCACAGTTTCCCCTCATGGTTTTCCAAACCGTGAGTAAACCATGTAGATACTACTGTCTAAAAACAGCCCCTTTGTACGATTACCTGGGCTGATGCACAGTTAGCACTAACCATGCGGAAACCGTGCAATAATCCAGAATCTCATTTTTCTTCCCTTTTTTGTGTCCCGAACCCCTAAAACACCCCCTAATCTTTACATGAACTTGGAAAAACACTTATTTACTCAAAATAAGGGACTTAAACTAAAACGTAAATAAAACATAGCTTATGGAGAAATCCAGGATCTTACATTTATGTTTTAATTTTTTTTTTCAAAGAGGAAATGATATTTTCCTCAAGAAATTTTTTAAATTATTTTTAAAGATTTCTTTATAAGTTTTAAAGTTTATTTTCAAATAAAATTGTTACAAATTTT
Organism: Viscum album; assembly: GCA_963277665.1. Taxonomy (NCBI): domain Eukaryota; kingdom Viridiplantae; phylum Streptophyta; class Magnoliopsida; order Santalales; family Viscaceae; genus Viscum; species Viscum album. Next base: position 1,409,534,809 of record OY728130.1, read on the forward strand.
TTTTTATGATTTTTTTTGTTTTTAAAAATTGATTTTCAAAGAAAGGCTATTTTCCTTAAGAAATGTTCTAACTTATCTTTCAAAATTATTTTCCATCTAAGATAACATATTCTAATGTTACTTATGCTTTACTGGGGATGTTATCCATGGATACCATTCTTATTCTTTCTCTAAAAATTTTATGTTTATGATGAAAGGTTACTTTAGAAACCTGTTTCGCTTCCACAGGTTATACCTTGATAAAATGCCTATGAAACCCACTTCTTTTCCTCAGTTATGTTATGATGAAATGATGAATTGATTGTGAAACCTTTATTTTTTCCACAGGTTATGATATGATGAAATTTTTACAAAACCCATTTCATTGCATGGATTATGATTTGATGAATGTTTTATGATATTGTGATACACGTAAATATGATTTTCATTATGTGAATATTTTTACATTATAACCAATGACAATGGTTATGTTATAACCAATGATGGTGGTTACATTGTAACCAAGGATGGGTGGGACATATTTCCCCTCCAATGAATTGGGTAAATATTTATATTTCATGAGATAGTCAGGAATAGAATGGGGAATGAACCTAGTTCAGTAAGAGATTTTGTTTTCTATGATGGTCTTGGGAGTAAACCTTGACTACTATGATGGTTTGGGATGTGAACCCATTCCACTATGATAGTCTTGGAAGTGTGCCTTGACTTATATGGAAATTATTTTCTAAGCATATGTGTATGTCAGAAATCTATGTCTTATGATAATGTTATGCTCTCATGGATCATGTCCTTTGATTCCCTTTTGATTCTTGTCTTGTTAATTTCTAATATTTATCCCATGACTCAAGATTATGATCTTGATATGTAGGGTATGGTTTGAAAATTTTATACTCATGTTCTCATACCCTTATGTTCATGTTATGCTTATGTATCTCCCTTGTTTACTCTTACCGAACATCTGAGCACACACTTTCTTATGCTTCCTTTCCCAGGTTATTATGATCCTCATGCATGTATTTGTGTAATGTAATTAACATTCATAAAAAATGATGTAATATCTATGTATGATAGGCCTAATTCTCTATAAATGAAAGAATGAAAAATCATTGATTTTGGAAGTTTCTTTATAGGAGAACAAAAGGGGATGACCCTGGATTCTTGAAATTAGTTGCTCTTCACATATGATAAGAGATACCAAGATGAAGTGTCCAAGGATCGTGCAGTCACACTGAGAGAGGGGAGGGTGAATCAGATGTGACTTGTTTTCACTAAATTCTTTTCTTTTCTTAAACCCCTTTAAACCTCTGTCACATGTTAGGATGAGTGGATCCTGTATGCAATAAAAAATGTAAATGAAACACAACACACAATATTTTTACAAGGTTCAGTACTAAGACCTACGTCCTTGTTGCAACCAATGATTACCCCAAGTTAAAAATTATTCACTATATGTAGATGGTTACAACTAGGTAAAGTCCCATTCCCATCAACACTGAGTCCCATAGTGTTCCACTCTAGAGTCCCACTAGAGTTAACTAGTTTCCACCCGCACTAGTGACTCCTGATCCCCACAGGAGGATCTTTATACTGCACCCCACAGTGTTACCAGCATCCCAAAGGCCTCCTCCAGAGTTCCACTAGAGACTTCCACTGCTTCAGAGTCCCACTGAAGACTTCACAATCTTGAGTCCCACAAGATTCGATCCACTGATAGGATGATCTTATAATATTACTCCACGATCTTGTTGGATCAAATTGGATCGTGTACAATTCAAGTACCTTTGCACCGGTGCTGGTCTTTCTCAATATATTACGATCACCTGAAGATGGTTAGCTGCCTCAGTAAAACACTACTCGGGCAAGAATTATTTCTTCAATAGAAGACCCGACCTCACTGAACACTGCCTAAATGGCTCGAAGACCTTTATTTTTTATTCATTTTTGATAATCCTCTTTTAAGGGTTGAAGGGAAATCATACATAGCCCGTAGGCTTCATGACATTATAGGACCTGCAGGTCTTAAAGGAATTCATCCCAGACTATGACTACTTGAAACTTCCCCTCCCCAGCATTTGCATCGTGATCAACACTCCACCTTCACATGACTGGTTGGCTAGCTGTCCTCTGCTGGGATGCACAGACCTGATACCAATGGAAAATCCATACCCTCATATTCTTCCAATTCTGATTAGCTTTTCTCTGGTGAATGCGTCTGCTCTGAATCCTCATGTAGGGAATTGTTCCTTGTAAGTCAGTATGGTAAATCTCTAATTCATGTGGCCCAAAGGCCTTTGAGGTGGCCCAAAGGCTTTGAGGTGGCCTGAAGGTCTTGAGGTGGCCTGAAAGCCTTACTGGCCCGAAGACCTTGGGTGGCCCGAAGGCCTTGAAGGACTTAATAACTAAACTGATGGCCCAAATTCCCAAATAGGTGAATAGTTCTAGCTGCCATAGTACCTACCACAGTAACTGCTGTAGTGCCTGCTATAGTACCTGCCACAGTAACTGCTACAATACCTTCTATAGTACCTACTACAGTCTTCTATAGTAACCCGTAAAAATTACTCCGCCTGGATTTGATCTCGGGTCTCTTGGATGCACTTAAGGAATAATTTGAAACACTAATAGAAAAATTATCCCTGACTTCAGTCTCAAATCACTGCACTAGATTCAAGAATCATATATTCCACGTGCACTTTTTCAAACATCATGCATGTATTTAATACATTGCATGGTCTTCTCTTTTATTTCTCATGTGTGCATGTGAACATGCATTAATTCATGTAACTATTCTTTAATATGTATCCTCAAATACACACACTTTTTCACTTTGCACACTCTCTCACAATCCACACACAATATCCTCCTTATTCATTCACTTTTTCACACACTCATAACTTGCACACATTTTTCATATACCGCATGCATATATAACTTGCATAATATTCCTAAATTTCATACATATGCATATTTATAATATGTCTTCTTCCTTATGTGTACAACTCTTTCACAAATAATAATTACTTGAAAAATTCATATGCATATACAACATATGTGACACATTCCTTCTTTGTGAAAACCTACTATCTTCATGTGTGCAAATGAAATAACCACAATATTATAACCTTCTTTCATGTGAAAATCCGAATGGGTGTAGTCTGTTAAGGCACACAAGTCCACAGTTTAATCTGTTTACTCCTAACAGAGTAGGCGTGCAAGTTCTTCCCCACGGGTTTCAGTGTAAGAATATACTGTAAAGTGATATCTCAAAGAATTTCACGTAATATCAACTTCACATAATACAGTGTAAGTATACAGTGTTCACAAATCCTCAAATATGTTTGTGCAAACCAAAAAAATATAGGCAATATGTATCACACTGCTTCGAAGGCTTCACAAAAATCATCGTGCAAACAAAAGTAGCATGGGATCCTTCATGAACCAGAGAATTCACGACACTCCTTTCTCAAAAAATCATCTTAGATGTGAGATAAAAAAACACCATAAGTAAACTCAGTATCAATATTTATAGGAAACAATAAGTATCTTAGAACCTTCTAGAATCAAGAAGGAGTAACTTACGATGATTGAAGGCCTTGGATCGAGCTCAACACGGTAGGAGCTTTGGGTGAATAGAACTCGGGTTCTAGGTGAGGAAGATTATGCCACAAAGTTATTGAATGACCCAGATGTCAAAAAAACAGATTGGATGGCTCTGGTTCTATTCGTGTTTTTAAAAATGAATGAATAAAATCAATGTCTAGGATGTTCAATCAGGCGGATTAGATGGTGGTAATGACCCAGATGATGCATTCAAGAAATCAGACAGTCCTGATCCATTCGGCCCAATCCCACATCGAAACCGGATCAATATTTTGGTTCCTTTATATCACTCAGTGCATCAACGATTGCTTAGAATTCCCTTCATCCCTCCACGGTACCACCCCGTACCGGTTCTCCTACGGGTGTGCTCCTGCGCCTAACTCCACCACCATGCCACCCCACACGGTGGCACTCTGCTGGCTCTCTCATGCACCCCTGTGGGCCTGCACCATGCTATGCTTAACTACCCATGCGCTGGTTGGCTAGGGTTGAGCTCAACCTCCCACACTATGGCACGTGCTACTCTCCTGGCTGGCTGGATGCATGGTGTTGGCCATATTTTTTATATAAAGACCATTAGAAAACTTACCCAACACAATTCTCATAGAATTAAAATCCAACCAACAAAATCGGATAATCTTCACCCACTCTCTAAACCCTCGTGCAAACATTTTTCACGGTTCTTACTTGAACCTCAATCATTGTTGTAAACAATGTGCATATACATTTTCACATGTCATCGGAGCTAAAGACCAGCTCCACAATCATCACATTTAAACTCATTGACTACTCTTTATGAAAAATAAAACATTTTTTCATGACAAATTAAATTGTTGTAAACACTGTGCATCCATTTTCACAAGTCTTCGAACTTAGGACCAACTCTACAATCATCATATTTATACCTCATTGAATTTTCATATTCTTAAGCAATTGATAAAAATTTAAACTTCACTAAATCACTTGACCGATTCATAAGATTCTAATTTTTTTGAGTAACATGATGGAGGTGTTGTGACCTTTAGAAATGAGATCTTATTAAAAATTAAGTGACTTTTTTCATATGAAATTGAACCATTCAGACCAAATTAATAGGGGTATCATTTGTTAATAGACTAAAACATAACTTATTGAGCATTAATGAATTATGTGATGAAGGCAATATGGTCACATTTAATAATAATATTTGTTTAATAAAGATAAATATTGATGGAAATATTTTTATAAGAGGAGAATGAACCAGTGGAAATTTATTTCAAATTGGAGACCATAGTAATTCTTTTTATCTCTATGAAAAAAAGGAAAAAATATATGGAACATAAGGCTTGGGAAAATTGGTCAAAATAATTTGAGTTTGATCTCTCACTAAAATATGGTTAACAATTTACCTTAGTTATGATGAGATAATGATCATGTTTATACAACCTATCAAAAATGGAAAATGGTACAAGGTAAACACAAGAGAGTGGAGACACAATCAACAAGGCTTATAGAATTAATTCACTCATATTTGAGTGGACCTATGAGACCTCAATATTAAAAAGGTGACATGTATTTTATAACATTCATTGATTATTTTACAATAATTACAAGAGTGTTATTTTTGATGCACAATTCATAGGCACTTTATACATTCAATATGCACATGAGAGAAGTTTAAGGAGAGAGTGACATTCACATCAAGAAATTGAGATATGACAATAGTAAGGAATACAGTAGAAGTGATATGAATCTTATCTTTAAAAATATGCAATAATACATAAATATAAATACCCCTACACACCATAAAAGAATAGAGTTTCTTAAAGGATGAACCAAAGTATTGTGGAAAAAGGGACATCTTTTCTTGCTAAGTATGGTAGATCAAAACAATTTTGGAGTGAAGAAGTGTGTGATTATGTACATATTCAAAATAGATTTTTTATTAGGATAAATTAAAATTAGACTTCATATGAAATTTGGTATAATAAAAATTCTACATTTATATACTTTTGAGTCTTTGGGAGACCTTGCATCATCAAAATCAAAGATGAAAATCTAGGTGAATTTAATGATAAATCCATAGATGTTGTCTTTCATAGATATTTATATAATGGGAAAGAAATAGATGATGGAATAAGAGGATTCAAAAAACAAATGATTATTATGATGTAAAAATAATTTAAAACCATCCCTTAAGGCATGATTCATATGTAAGAATTTTTGAAGAAGATGAAGAAAACCAAAGGTAAGTTCCATAACATTTAAGTGAAAATTACCTCAAGTTGAACCCTATGTAGGAAGTGTTGATTAATATTAGACATATGATGAAGATAAGATTGCTAAAACTAAAGAAAAGTATCGATTATTGAGGAATAAAGTGGGAAGGTACAATATCATTTGAGATTTGCATGAACTTGTACAAACTAGATGAGTGTTGTGAAATAATATGCACACAACAGATCAAACAAGAATATAATTGAGGTTTGAAAATCATACATCACTTATCTCTCAAATTGAGGATAAATCAGTAAGAGAAGGCTTTGAACATGAAGAGTGGATTGAGTCTATGAATTAATAACCAAGTCAAATTGAAAATAATTCCACATGGGACCTTGTTCCTAGACCTAATGATAAAAATATCCTTGGAACCATGTGGGTCTACAGAAACAAGATAAATTACTAGGGAAAGTTTTCCAAGAGTAACACCAAATTTGTATGCAAGGAATACTCACAAGTAGATTGTGTTGATTTTGAATAATCCTTTGATCTAGTTGCAAGGTTGGAAGCTATTAGAATGTTCATTTCTATTGTAGTTTATAGGAAATATAACATTTATCAAATGGATGCCAAATCAGAATTCATAAAAGGTGATCTTTAAGTAGAAGTGTATATTGATAAACCTTAGGGTTTTCCTTGAAAAAGATGTCACAAGAGAATGGAAATCAAAGAATGATTTTTATGGCTTAAAATAATCCTAAAGGGCCTAATATTCAAAGCTGGACAACTACTTAAAGGAGTTAAAATGTTTCAAAGGAAATGTGGATATAAACTTATATATCAAAGAAATGAAGATATATATACTTACTGTAATTTTATATGTCGATGATATCATTTTTTAGGTGATCATGAAAATTATTGTCAAAATTTTATAAACCAAATGAAATAATAGTTTGATATGTCCATGATTGGAGAGCTAAGATACTTTATGGGATTACAAATATTTCAAAAATAAAGTTTTACTTTCTCATCCTAATAAAATTACTATAGATAATGAAATGGAAGAATCAAATCCAGTGTTTGCACCCATTAAAGTGGTCTTGAAGATATCTAAGGTTACAAATGGAGACAATGTTGGTAAAATATAATTTAGAATACTTATTTTAACTATACTTTATCTCACAGATTCTACACCAAATATTTCATATGTTGTGAGTCTCTATTCTAGATATTAGAGTGGTCCAAATGATTAAAATCTTATGGATTCTAAAATAATTCTCAGATATATCAAAGGGACTATGAATTATTGGATGCTTTACAAGAATGAAAACAACATAAGTATGTACAAGATTATATATACTGATTTGGAAGGAGATTGTGATGATAAAAGGTCTACCTTAGGTGGAATGTTCCTCTTAGGAGATAGTTGTGTGAATTGGAACTGCATGAAACAAAACTCAGTCAAACAGAGTTCTACAATGGTTGAATATGTTTCCAAAATTATTGCTTGCATAGAAATAATTTCAATGAAGGAAAAATTAGATTATTTAAGGGTAAAAATTGGAAATCCTCTCAATATTCACTATGATAATTAATGTACAATTGATCTTTCTAAAAACACTATGCTATATTCAAGGTCCAAGTATATTGATATCTGGTTTCATTTCATCAAGGAGAAGGTGGAAAATGGAGACATAAAGTTGGAATTTATTCAAACTTGAGATCAATTGAAAGATATATTCACCAAGGATGTTCCCAAGGATATATTTGAGACACTAAGGATTAATATGGATATTTGGATGCTTCCGATTAATTAAAAACCATTGTTTGAGACACCCATAAGACTTTTGGATTCTATTTTCAATAGGGAAAAAATGTGCACTCTTCATCTTATAAGGATATTGGTTTTTGAATCTAAAGTTGTTGTTACTATTAAAAAGGGGGTGCAATGCATTGAGAAAAAGGGTGAGTGCTTATGGAAACCCCTTAAATAATAATCGAGGAAACCCTACCCCCGAATTCTCCCCACTTTCTATTTATTTCACCACACTTTGACTTGATGATATATTTGTATATTGAAATCAATAAATAAAGGGGGATATTATTAGGTACGGGTTTAATTTTTTATTAATAATTCAATATGGGTTTGTAGATGAAGTGACGATGCTTAAGGAATTGTTATAGAATCACTTGATGGCATTGGATGCCATGCTTGATCAATTCTCCATGTCAAATGTCTGAAAATTATTTAAACTGATCTTAAATGTCAATGACTTATGTCAAAGTTGACACACCATTTAAAACATTGTATAAGAAATGAAGGACACATAATAATTTATTATTATATAAGGAGTTTTAGTGAATACCATGATGAAATTTAAGAAATGAAATTGAAGGGATTTGAAATTTATAATTGAAATCCAAAATATAAAGAAGAGTCTTTATTGAAGTCTATGAAAAATTATATATTTTATGATTAATGAAGGTGGTGGTCTTACATGCACCTTAAAGAGAAGTTTATACATGATAAATGCATGAGATCTTACATTTATTATGTTGGTCCATAACCAACAAATACAAGCCAACCACATGAACCCAAGGGACCAGCTCAAACACACGCATGCAGGAGGATGCCTATACCAAATGGGAGGGACATCCAATAAGGGTTCTCATGGTGGAAGGTGAAGGTGTGAGAACTTTCATGGGAAGGTAGAGGATCATGGTTTCATAACACTCATATATAGCATGAATTGGTGTGAAGGGGCATGAGCAAGCCATACTACTCTATTTAAAGTGTGTGAAAGTGATTTGGGTGCTTCCCTTGATGATCGATCGAGTGGTGGAAGGCATGGGATTGCTTATTAAGAGGAGCCCAACTCAAGTGAAAAAATGACGTGGGATCCCATGGAACACGAGATAGTGTTCCACTATAATTAATTATATAGATATATTATAATCCATTTTATTGATGTTAATATGATGATTTATAAACCTCCATGTCATCATCTTCCTCCTCTACCTAATGAGCATTGCTGGTAATGATTTCTTAAGGGAAAAAGCACTAATCGAGCATGGACAACTGATGTCGACAGTGTATTCAATGACACTAGTTAAACTGAGAAAATGAAACTGTCTCAATATACCCAATCCATGAACACAAATTTTTTTTACATGCATGTCGATTAATTGAAGAACCATGATGATTAAAAGTGGCAGTCACAGGAAGTCATCTCATGAACAGAAGTGGATCAAGCTAAACCATGGTGATAATCACCATGGGTTCGCATGACGTTCTTTGAATAACATGATTGAGCTTCATTGTGAGAAGTTCTATAAATCATTCCACCACATGAATACATGTATACAAGTAATTATACATTATAACAAGTCATCACATGAATGAATTGTAATGGCCCAGACCTCTCTGATCCATTCCTTTGCTAAAATCTGGTGTTGGAGGTGTTTGGGGAAGTCAATATGACTTATACCCAACACTTTTCCAAATTTCTGAAATGGCGGCACATAAATGGTGGCACCAAAATGGTGGAATAGAAATAGTGGCACATAAATGTTGGCACCGAAATGGTGGCACAGTAGCAGTGGCATCGAAATAGTGGCACAAAAATGGTGGCACCGAAATGGTGTCATGAACAATGTTTCTAGAACTGTGTTATTTCCTTTGTCAAATTTTCATATTTTTCCAGATTTCCTATAGTTTTTCCCATTTGACATTTCCTTTGATGTAAAATGAATTCAATTCCTTGTTTTAAGGGATTCAAGGCCAATTCAAAGCCCACAAATCCTATCTTAATTTTTTCCTAATACCTGGTAAGCCTTTACTCGGTCAAAACATGTGATCTTTGACAGATCCGATCTTAATGAAAAATCCAGTGTATCTTAAACTGCTGCTCCGTTAAATCTTTTAAAGGGCTGAGATATATTCCCCCTTGTTCTTCCTTATTGTTCCCTGGCGTGAGATGCTCTAACCTTTTCTTCCTTTCCATAGGATTCGTGCGTAGTGTTGTAGCCTTGGATTGTGTCTTCCTGCTGCATGCGCACCCCCTATTTTGGTGCAACTAGAAAGTATCAATCCATATTCTATATAAGGTATATTCTACCACCATTATTCTGGGTTCCTCTACTTATGTTCCTCCTTTCCATGTTATGGAATGTGATCTCCATGTTTCTAATGGAGTTTTTTTGGGTGTTGGTTGGTGTGGTGGTGTCTCTGCGTCCTCGGGTGGATGCAGTCTTCCAGGAGAGGTGATCGTGATCTGTTGTGTTGGACGTTCTCAAGAAAAGAATGTATGAAACCTTTTGAGGTAGGGGATTCATGGATTCTCTATTCTTTTACATGTAACTGTAGAGTTATCATATTTTATCCCACTGGATCACAATGGAATTGATATAATAAATATTTGAACCAAATAAATAAATTGGTATCGATCATATGTTGTTGCATCTTGTTTTTTCTAGATAGCGTGACATCTATGCTTTCTTTGTTTAGCATGTCATTATTGATGGAAATTGGTAAAGAACTTAAAGCCAAGATTAATTGTAAATTAATTGGATAAAGATAAAGAGGCATGTTTTTTTTGAATATGGTTATTGTTGTGGTAAACTGTTGATAATCGAATGAATGCAGTTCTGCATGTTTAAATGAACCAGATAATTCAAGATGAATTAAATAACCAGTTGTTTGATAAAATATAATTCTTGGTAGGGTTATGATTTACCCTATTGCTTATAAAGGCCAAGAGCCTTATGCTTGGAGTCGTGAGTGCTCATTGTGTGTGAAGGCTAGATTCCTTGTTTGGGGCCGAGAACCCAGTTGCCTGTTGATTGTTTTACCACTTCTTGTGTTGTGGTATGAGCCTGGGATGACTGAGCCTAAGAGGCTGTTTTGGTATGTGGGGCATGGAGGCCCAGGGGTTGGCGCAACAGTTTATGCCTAGAGTGGCAAGATGCATTGGTTTATGCATGTGAGTGTCGGAGAGGACACCAAAGAGGATGAAACATGTTAGTTACGGATGTTGGATGCTTGTTGAATCTTTCTGGTTGTTTATCTTCTTTACTTTAACCACTACTTAAGGCAGATAGTCTTTCTTACCCTCCTTTTAAAGGAGGTGAAAACACGTGGGGTATTCCACGTGCTTTCCATGTTTAGATTCTTGAGTATGGATGAGTCTATGCTCCTACTATAGGTGGAAAAGGCTTGATAGGTAGTCTATCTACTCACCGTGTTGATCCCCTTGTGTTTGGCAGTGTAGTTTTGATTTTCTAGAATTTCTGGATTTATGGGAAAGTAATAATTACGTTAATAAATGATTGAATAAATTATGTTAACCCATGGGGTTGGAGCTTGCTGGGATTCAATGTTGAGGTAATATTTCTGAGAAGCTGTGGACTTGGTTTGGTTATTCCTGGAGGGCATGTAACTTGGTGTGATGCTAATGAAATGTAATGTGGAATTAATAATGGTTAATTAATGGTTAAATAATTAATTACCTAAAGTGAAACTGATAAAAAGGGATAAGTAACATAATATCACTCTTTAAACGGTGATATGCTTATAGGATATCTAGTCTTAGCAGTGGAAACCGGGAGTCCGAGAGACATTCGCTGTAGTTGAGTTTAAGACTAGGTTTTCCCATAGTGTGGTTGTGAGCTACATTGTATTCTTTACTTTTTCGTGTTTCTATATTCTACTCCACCTTGTCGGTCATGGAACTGACACCCTGGGGATTCTGAGCCCTGGGGGGGGGGGGGGGGTGTTTTACCCAGCATTCTGGTGGGAGGATGGATGGATTACTACCACCTTTGGCTCTGCTCTCTTCTCATGGTAGTTATTTGTGCTGGTAGGTACAACAGTTGGTTTTCCCCATATATGTGTGTAGAGGGATGTAATGTCTTGTGGTTATTCACACACATATATTATGGATATAGTTTCTTATGGACTACTATAGGTGTAACGTGTATAGTTTGTGATGACTTGAGGATCCTTACTTAGCGTATAGGCTGTAATGGCTTGAGGTATAATTACTGATGTATGATACAAGTTATGTGAGCTGTGGTGGCTTTTGGAAACTACCTGGTTACTTTGATTACATGGATATAATGGTGGTGTTGCATGAGGTTCATGTTGTGGTGCTACACCCAGGTGTCTGTGAGCAAGCCTTTTTGGAGAAAGATTCTTAGGACGTGCAATATTGGGGAAAAGTGGCAAACCAATGGGGAAGTGGTAGTGGGGTAACCTTGATATTCTTTATTATATTATATAATTTTGTATGCGATACTTAGTGAGGGTAGCCATGGTGAGGCTGAGAACATAGTATACCTGTTTAGGTGGCAAGTTAGTTTTACTTATTGTTCACTGTGCTTTGGCATGCTTTCATTACTTTTTCACAAGAGGCTCTGGGGAGGATCCTACTGAGTATACTGTTATGCTCACCATATATATATAAAATTATTTTCAAGTCACTTGGAGCAGGTTGGAGATCAGGCTGGTTACTACTAGCTTGGGGTTGCAGGAGCTATTCGGGCTTCGTGGTCACTACTGTTTTACTTCCTTTTGGTACTTTTAGCTTTCCATTTTTAGTTGTAGTAGTCCTTACATGATATTACATATGTGTAGTTTGGTTTCCTTTTATATTGAAGTATGAGTTGGAGTTGGTTGGTGTCTGTCTTATCTCTCTCTTTCACATGTGTTCTCTTAGAGGGTAATGCCTCCCATCTATGTGATTATTATACCCTCGGTGCTAGTCTCCAACCCGAGGCCTACTAGAGGTGAGACTCTAGCGTCACTATCTCTTTTCTCACATTTTTAGTCCAGGAGGGGTACATTTTGTGGGGAGGGGGTCCTGACAGAGTGGTATTAGAGGTATGGTTGAGGGATAAGATGATGTTTGGAGTTAGGTACATGTGAGGTTGCATGGGTTGGTAGGGAAACAATGTAAGTCAAGTTTAGAAAGTGCTGTAAACACTGGAGGCTAGTTGAGACATAGGTATTTAGGCCCCCCCCTGTGGTCTGATGCACATACCTTTAAGTTTGTAGTGGCTACTAAACAAGGTGATACTTGTTGCAGGGTAGAGACCTATGAAAGGACCATGCATAATTCTTCTTTATGCATGTGTTTGAATGGGTAGACCTTGGGATAGGTTAACCTAAAATGAATAAAAGAAAACAATTAATTAATGTTGAGTCTTCCATATTCTAGGTTTAGGAGCTCTAACTATTTTTTATTTTGCAGGTATGGCTCTAGGTCAACATCCTCATCAGGTTCGCGCAGAAGATGTCTAGAAAGCTGTGCCGTCAGATCACTATAGAGTGGAGGTCGATGACCATGAAACTTGGATGGGGACACTTCAAGAGTTTCAAAAATGGAGTCTACAGAAGTATGAGGGATCCGTTTCGGATGCAGTCACAAAAGACTGGTTGGAGGAGGTTGAGATAGATTTCAGCTCAATCCGTGCTTAGAAAGAGCACTGTGTATCATTGGTTGTGACAATGCTACGCGGGGCAATGAGCCAGTGGTGGTTCTTGTTCCTTAGATATCGCGAGGAGTCAACGATCTCATAGGAGGAGTTTTGAGACAAGTTCAGGGTCGAGTTTTTTTCTTTGACTGTGAATGCGTGCAGTCACCAAGAGATGCTTACCCTCCGACAAGGGAGCTCTAGAGTGCGAGATTTTGAAATCCATTTTAGGAACCTTTTTCAATATGCTTTGGACATATTGCTAGATGAGGAGGCTTGGGTGAAACATTTCAAGGAGGATTTGCATCCAGAGATCTAGCGCTAGGTCACCTCATTTATGCTGAAGACATATCTTGAGGTACTGGTGAGGACAGAGGTCATCGAGATAATGTTATCCAGAACTGGATCTTCATGAGAGGGGAGTCGTCAGGATTCCTCATGAAGTAGAGCTATGGTTTAGGGTTCCCAATTTTTAGGGAAGAAGAGTTTTTGTTCGGACGGGGGTAGGTCCCAGCCCTTAGTATCTCGTTTCTCTGGGGGCGGTGGATCTCAGGCCTATGCCAAGGGATCAGATGCTTGTTTTTCTTGTGGAGGCTGAGGTCATTAGTGATGAGAGTGCTTGACCTTTCAGAGCAGTCAGTATGCAACAGGAGTTCCACTCCAGGTTCCTCTGTTGAGGTAGTTCCTTCCAAGGCAGCAACAACAGATTGCACCAGATTTAGATTAGTAGAGAGAAGATGGGGGAGGTAGAGGAAAACATCGAGATGCTCCCTATCCTCGGAGAGTAGAGCAAAACCATGGTGGTTTTCGTCATCAGGGTCATAAAGGTCGTGGAGCAGGTTTTGGTTAGCTTCATGCTTTAGCATTGCCAGTGCCAGGAGATCCAGACATTGTTTGAGGCACCCATTTCTTGTTTTCTACTTGGGCGTATGCTTTTTTTGACTCAAGAGCCACACACTCCTTCATATCACATGCCCTTTTCCATTATTTGGGACTTGAGGTAGAGAGGCTTGCAGTTCCCTTGGCATTGACTACGCCAGTTAGAGGTTGAGATGACTTGTTTGAAGTATGTAGAGATTGTGAGCTAGTGTTGGGGAAGCACCACTCTTAGATATATTTCCTATATTTACAGATACAACCATACGATGTCATCCTCTTTATGGATTGGTTGTATTCGATGCAGGCTATTGTGGATTGCTTCCAGAGGTAGGTGGTGTTCTTCGATACTGATGGAGAGCCAACAATGTTTTTTGGCGAGTGAGACCCTCGAATGGGTCAGAGGCGTGTTCCTTCTTTCTTATCCTTGATGGATGAACTGATGTTGAGTTTGTCAGAGGTTCAACAGTCGGTGTTTCCTAGGGTCATTAAAGAGTATCCTGATGTCTTTCCAGAAGAGGTTGTAGCATTACCCCCTTGATGAGAGATTGAGTTCGGGATCGAGATACATCCAGAAGCATCTCATATCTCTATGTATCCATATAATATGACCCCTTATAAGTTACAAGAGCTGCGTATATAACTCGATGGTCTGTTGTAGTGTAGTTTTGTTCGGCCAAGTGTTTCACCGTGGGGTGCACTAGTTTTGTTCGTGAAGAAGGCTGGTGACAGTTTGCGGTTGTGTATTGATTATCACCACTTGAACAAAGTGATAGTGAATAATCTCTACCCACTTCCACGGATTGATGATTTATTCAATCAACTAAAGGTTGAGACTTGGTTCTTGAAGATCGATTTGCGGTCTGGGTAACATCAGATGCGAGTGAAGGATACATATATTCCAAAGACCGCTTTCAGTTGTCGTCATGGGAATTACAAGTTCTTGGAGATGCCTTTCGGTGTGACAAATACTCTAGTTGTGTTCATGGGGTTAATGAACACCATGTTCCATGAGTTCCTAGATAAGTTCATGGTGGTTTTTATCAACGACATCCTTGTGTACTCTGCGTCTGAGGAGGAGCATGCAGAGCATCTGCATCTATTTTGGGAGATCTTCATCGACAACAGCTGTTTGGAAAGTTTTAGAAGTTTTAGTTTTGGGCTCAAGAAGTCCATTTCTTGGGGAATGTTGTATCCCAGTAGGGAGTAGCTGTGGACCCATTGAAAATAGAAGTAATTGTGTCTTGGGAATCCCCTAAGACAGTGACAGAGGTGCGGATTTTCCTTGGTTTGGTAGTATATTACAGGAGGTTTGTGGCCAATTTCTTTTGGGTTGTGAATCCTATGATATAATTGACCAGGAAGGATCAGGTGTTTGTGTGGACTGATCAGTTTTAGGAAGCTTTCAAGTATCTAAAGGAGAAGTTGTTCAGTGATCCGGTTCTTTGTCTACCAGAAGAGGGAGTTCAATTTGACGTTTTCTGCGATGCTTTGCATCTTGGGTTAGGCTGTGTTCTGATGTAGCAAAGATCAATAATTTCTTATGGGTCTCGGTAGTTTCATCCCCCTGAACTTAACTATGCCACCCACGATCTCGAGTTGGAGGCAGTGGTGTTCGCTCTGAAATTGTGGAGACATCACCTCATTGACGAGCACTTTGTGATTTACACCGATCATAAGATCCTGAGGTATGTTTTCTCTCAGTGTGACTTGAACCTGTGGCAACATCATTGGATGGAGTTATTACAGGATTAAGAATTCAAAATTTTTTATACCCCTGGTAAAGGGAATGTTATAGCCAATGCGTTGAGCATGAAGTCACATAGTGATGTAGTGCGTGAATCTGGTGATTTCTAGAGATTGATGGAAGAGATTTCAGCATTGCATCTAAATAAGGGAGAAGTTGGGGGTAGGGGTTGTCTTTTCCAGATGACGGTGCAGTCATCTTTGGTGCAGCAGGTAGAAGAGTCCCAGTTGGGGGATCTTGAGGTAGAGGTTTGGAGAGATTGAGTTGTTTGTGATGAAGCCCCTGATGGTTGGTATGAGGATGAACAACACTGAGTGTTGTTTCAGGAAAGGCTTTTCATTCCTTTTGGGATGCGTGAGATGGTTCTCAGGGAGTTTCATGGTTCTACCTTATCAATACATCCTGGCACGATGAAAGTGTATCATGCCTTGAGGAGTCAGTTTTGGTGGCCTAGGTTGAATCATGTGGTTGAAAAGTTTATGTCTCGATGTTTGGTCTTCCATAAGGTGAAGGTTGATAACCGTGTTCCCGGTGGTTTTCTCCAGCTTTTGGATGTTCCTTAGTGGAAGTGGGAGGAAATCTTGATGGAATTTGTTACTAGTTTACCTTGAGATCAGGAAGGCTATGACGCTATGTGGGTGGTAGTGGATCTCTTGACGAAATCAACCCACTTCATAGTGACCAAGGAGTCGATCTCAGTGGAGGTTTTGTCGAGGTAGTATCTGGAGGAGGTGGTGAGACTCCATAGAGTCCCGAGGATGATAATTTCTAACCGAGATGCCTGTTTTACCTCCAGGGTGTGGAGAGGTATTCAGTATGGTTTCGATTCTCAGCTATTCCTTAGCACTGCTTTTTATCTATAAAAGGATGGTCAGACAGAGAAGACCATCCATACTCTTGAAGATATATTGCGCTCTTATGTCTTAGATTTTGGAGGTTTTTGGATGAGGCACCTTCCCTCGGTATAGTTCTCTTACAACAATAGTTTCCACTCCACCATCGGTATGACACCGTTTGAAGACTTGTATGGGAGAACTTTCTGTTCTCCGTTGTGTTGGTCTGGGGTTGGAGAGTCAGAAATTCTTGGGCCGAAGCTAATACAGAATACGACAGAGATATTCAGGTAATTCGTGAGAGGATTAAGGTAGTGCAGGATCATCAGAAATCCTATGCTGATCATAGGAGGAGACCTTTGGAATTTGACATTGGGAATCATGTTTTTATTAAGGTGACTCCTCGTCATGGGTAGTGAAGGTTTAGCGATGAGAGTAAGCTTTATTCCCATTTTGTTGGGTCTTTTGAGGTGTTGGTTCGTATTGGAGCTGTGGCGTATCAAGTAGCACTTCTCCCATAGATGAGCCAAATACACGATGTTTTTCAGGTGTTGTAGCTCTGTCTTTATCTTCATGATGACTCTCACGTCGTCGATTGGGCTGAGATCGATGTTTATGATGATGCGACCTTTGAGAAGCGGCCTGTAGAGATCCAAGACCGCAAGGAGAAGGTTTTGTGCAGGTGTGTTATTCCCTCAGTTCGTATCTTGTGGCTGCACAATGGTGTAGAGGAGAGTACTTGAGAACGTGAGTCATAGATACACACTCAGTACCTTGATCTATTACATGTTTAACTCTTTCTTTGTAACGATGTTTGGTTCATGGTTATAGACCTTTATTGGTTATGATATGTCTTTATCTTGTTGTTGGTGTGGCTTTCTCTCTTTTGAGAGGTATCTCCCCCATGAGAGTGTTTAGAATATGGTTGTGGGTGTCGTGTGGTTTTGCATGTTCCTTTCTGAAGCAATTGAGCTCCTTTGGGGGTGAGATCCTTGAGTAGTATCTCTAAGAGTGGTTGCTCAAAACCCCTTTTACTGTTTCCTATCTGGGTTGGTTTTGGATTCTCTAAGATGAGAATGTTTTGAGATGTATCTGATGTAATGTCCCGGACCTCTCTGATCCATTCCTTTGCTAAAATTTGGTGTTGGAGGTGTTCGGGGAAGTCAATATGACTTATCCCCAACACTTTTCCAAATTTCCAAAATGGTGGCATAGAAATGGTGACACTGAAATGGTGGAACAGAAATGGTGGCACCAAAACGGTGGCACAAAAACAGTGGCACAAAAACGGTGGCATCGAAACAGTGGCATCGAAGCGGTGGCACAAACACGGTGTCATAGAAACGGTGGCACATAAACAGTGGCACCGAAATGGTGGCATAAAAACGGTGTCACCAAAATGGTGGCACCGAAATGGTTACACCGAAACGGTTTCATGAATAGTGTTTCCAAAACTGTGTCATTTCCTTTTTCAAATTTCCAAATTTTTCCAGATTTTCCATAGTTTTTCCCATTTGTTTCCTTTAACGTAAAATGAATTAAAGGCCCCTTTTAAGGGATTTAAATCTGATTCAAATCCCATAACTCCTATCTTAATTTTTTTTCTAATAGTCGGGAAGCCTTTACTCGGTCAAAATGCGTGATATTTGACAGATCCGATCTTAATGGAAAATCTAGTGTATCTTAAACTACTTCTCCATTAAATCTTATAAAGGGACAAGATATCTTCCTCCCTTGTTCTTCCTTATTGTTCCCTATTACGATGTTCTCGAACCTTTCCTTCCTTCCCGTAGGATTCATGAATAGTGATGTAGACTTGGATTGTTTCTTCTTACTGCATTCGCACCCCCTGTTTTGGTGCAACCAGGAAGTGTCAATCCATCTTCTATATAAGGTATGTTATACTACCATTATTCTGGGTTCCTATACTTCCGTTCCACCTTTCCATGTTATGGAATGTGATATCCATGTTTCTAATTGAGTTTTCTTGGGTGTTGGTTGGTGTGGTGGTGTCTCTACCTCCTCGGGTGGATGCAGTCTTCCAGGAGAGGTGATTATGATCTATTGTGTTGTCCATTCTCATGCAAAGAATGTATGAAACCTTTTGAGGTAGGGGATTCAAGGATTCTCTATTATTTTACGTGTAATTGTAGAGTTATCACGTTTTAGCCTGCTGGATCATAATGTAATTGGCATAATAAATATTTTAACCGAATAAATAAATTGGTATCGATCATATTTTTTTGATTCTTGTTTTTGCTAGATAGTGTGATATCTATGCTTTCTTTGTTTAGCATGTCATTCTTGATGAAAATTGGTAAATAACGTAAAGATGGGATTAATTGTAAATTAATTGGATAAATATAAAGATGCATGTTTTTTTAAATCCGGTTGTTGCTGTGGTAAACTGTTGATAATCGAATGGATGCAATTATGCATGTTTAAATGAACCGGATAATTCAAGATAGATTAAATAACTAGTTGTTCGATAAAAGATAATTCCTAGAAGGGTTCTGAGTTACCCTCTTGCTTGTAAAATAAAAGAGCCTTATGCTTGGAGCCGTGAGTGCTCGTTGTGTGTAAAGGTTCGATGCCTTACTTGGGGCCGAGAGCCTAGTTGCTTGTTGATTGTTTTCCTGCTGCTTGTGTTGTGGTGTGAGCCTGGGATGGCTGAGGCTGGGAGGGTGTTGTGGTATTTGGGGTAGTGAGGCCCAGAGGTTGGGGCAACAGTTGGCACCTAGAGTGGTGAGATGCATTGGTTTATGCATGTGGGTGTCGGGGAGGACACCAGAGAGGATTAAACAGGTCTGTTATGAATATCGGATGCTTGTTGAATCTTGTTGGTTGTTTATCTTCTTTACTTTCCCCACTAATTAAGGCAGCTGGTTTTGCTTACCCTCCTTCCAAAGGAGGTGAAAACATGCATGTTATTCCATGTTCTTTCTGTGTTTAGCTTCTCAAGGATGAATGGGTCTATGATTCTGCTATATGTGGAAAAGGATCGACTAGTAGTCCATCTACTCATCATGTTGAGCCCCTTGTGCTTGGTAGCTTAATTTTTCTTTTCTAGAATTCCTGTAATTATGGGAAAGTAATAATGCTGTTAATAAATGATTGAATAAATGATGTTAACCCATGGGGTTGGATCTTTCTGGGATGCAATGCCGAGGTTACATTTCTAAGAAGATGTGGACTTGGTTTGGTCATGCCTGGAGGGCATGGAACTTGGTGTGATGATAATTAAAAGTAATGTGAAATTAATAATGGTTAATTAATGGTTAAATAATTAATTACATAAAGTGAAACTCATAAAAAGGGATAAGTAATTTAATATCACTCTTTAAATGGTTATATGCTTATAAGATATCTAGTCTTAGCAGTAGCATACAGGAGTCCAATATAGGTTAGCTGTAGTTGAGTCTAAGACTAGGTTTTTCCCATAGTGTGGTTGTGAGCTATATTATATTCTATATATTTTATGCTTATATACACTACTCCACCCTATCAGTTAGGGCAACTGACACCTCGGGGATTCTGATCCCTGGGGGGGGGGGGTGTTTTCCCCAACATTCTGGTGGGAGGATGGATGAATGACTACCCCCTTCATCCCTGCACTCTTTTCTTGGTAGTTACTTATGCTGGTAGGTATGGTGGTTAGTTTTCCCCATATATGTGTGTAGAGGGATTTAATGACTTGTGGTTATTCACACACATATATTCTGGATATATTTTCCTATGAACTATTATAGGTGTAACGAGTATAGAATATGATGGCTTAAGGATCCTTACTCAGTGTATGGGTTGTAATGGCTTGAGGTATAATGGACGATGTATGATACATGTTATGTGAGCAATGGTGGATTTCAGAAACTACCTGTTTACTTTGGTTATGTGGATATTGTAGTGGTGTTACACAAGGTGCATGTTGTGGTGCTATGCCTAGGTGTCTGCGGGAAATCCTTTTTGGAGAAAGATTCTTAAGATGTGAGACGTCGGGGAAAAGCGGAAAACCGGTGGGGAAGTGGTAGTGGGGTACCCTTGATATTATTTATTATATTATATACTCTTGTATGAGAAACTTGGTACGAGTATCCATGGTGAGGCTGGGAACATAGTATACATGTTTAGGTGGCGAGTTAGTTTCACTTGCTGTTCATTGTGCTTTTACATGCTTTCGTTACTTTTGCATGAGAGGATTCGGGGAGGATCCTAATGAGTATGATGTTATACTCACCCTATGTATATACAATTGTCTTTTTAGGTCACTTGGAGTAGGTTGGAGATCAAGCTGGTTACTACTAGCTTAGGGTTGTAGGAGCTGTTCGGGCTTCGTGGTCTCACATTACTGGCCCAAGAGGGGTACACTTTGTGGGGAGGGTGTCGTGACATGAATAAAATTCATCAGCGACATCACATGAACACTGAACCATCGCATGAAGCCATAATAAGAGGAAGAATGCAACTTTATATCACATGAAAGTTCCATTATTAAAATTTTTTATCACATGAATTATTTGGGTGATGTTCAAGTGGCTCTCTATAGAGAAGTCTCATGATCAAATAAGTGATCAAGTGAAGTGATAATGGGAAACACATGACCACCCTTGCATTGCATGTTGAAGTTGAGATCTTCAGGAGTATTTAAAAATCAGTGGCTTGCATTCTTATTGGAAGTGATACTTTTATCAAAGTTGAGTTAGTAGAACCTCCTCTAAAAATATAGAGACGAGGGATGAGGGTTGTTGTTTCTTCCATGCAAATATTTAAGTGACAGTTCTTATTTCATGAATATAGTGCACTCATGCAATTTGTTCATGCAAAGGTGAAGGAAATCCATGTGATTCAACCAAATGAAATAAATCCATAGAAAAATATTTTCTTGCAAAGTGAGTACCATGATACTTCTAGGTTTTGAGAAATAACTTGTGGAAAATAATTTTCACATATAGGAAGGCATGATAAGTTCATGTTTTCCATTCATGTAAAGCCCATATAGAAAGAAAATTGAGACATTTTGGGATATATTCCTGAGAATAAAGGAGAATAACCCATGAACCTTACCTAGATTTCAAAAAGAAAGTATGCTTGGAAGGATCCAGTTTACTGGAACAAATTGTGTGTAACCCGCCTTGCTACACAAAAAATAAACAGTACTATTTGAATAGGATGGGTGCACTATTATGTGAAGAAGGAAGTTTACATTATGTGCATGATTTATTTCATACATATGAGTACTATCATGAAACATTGGGAAAGAGGCTAACATGTTAGATACTAAAATAATTTTATTCAAGTAGTTGAGATATTCTTTAAAGAAGATCAGTCTATTTATTTTTGGTACATCTGATAAAGCTAGGTAGATCTTCTTCATCATAAAGAACAAAGATCTTATTGAAGAACTAAGGGATTTCGTATAACCAAAACTATTTATCCATTACAGGGTGTGGATTTTTCATGTCTAAAATTATGTTAAAATTGTTCATAACTTGTAATCAATTCAAATTAATAGTGATAATAGAATCCATGAAACAACCATTGGTTGATCACAAAAATTAGTAGGCTTTTACCAAACATTGTAAAAATCCTTGTGTTCTTTTCATTGATTTAATTTTATTTCACATAATAGAAGTTGGAATATAAATAATAAGAGATCGAGACTTTAAATGGCTATGGAGGTTGAATTAAAATGGAGAATTTATAAAAATTCACCACTAATTCACCCCCCTCTCATAGGATCCAACTCAGGGATAAAAAAAAACAAAAATGGAAGTTCTTAAATCAAATTAATTAGTGTATAAAATGTGTTATCCACTGCACATTTTCTTTCAACATGCATACTAGTTCAACACTCTTCATAAATAAATCCACTTCATCCAAAAATACAACACATGAACTTGGAAAATACATGGATGGAACTTCTTCAAAACATCAACCACATAAAAATATTTATTTTCCAATTATACATGAATCTCTTAGAAGATTATTATAAGTAACATATAATTTTTTTTGATTTTAGATTAAAATTTAATCCTCACATAGTAAAATGCTCATAAATTCTAGGGAACTTCAATCTTCACTCATTACTAAACTGGGGACACCAAAACATACTTCCATTCCAGTCTTCTTCATTAATATATATTTACATCAAGTGATTTTTCTCTTATAGACTTATTGAAAAATAAAAGACAAATAAAAGGTTGGATCATTAATCCCCCCTTTGTTTTTATTTCCAATACCAATGTAGAAAATGGGATGTCATTATGTTCTCTACAATTCTTATCTTTTTTATTTCCTTCTCTCCACTTATTAATAACCAATGCAAAGTACCTAAGAGATAATGGTATAATTTATTTATTAAGAAATGTTCCATTTATTATTACACTTTACTTATACATGAGCTATGATCAGTGTAGAAAATAATATGGTGTAATTTAGAAATCAATGCTATTTATTCTCAATTCATATAATGATACTAACTAATATCACACAACTTGAATCCTTCATTAGATACTGTTCCAATTTTTGTGTGATGATAGTAATTAATTGATTTTAATTGATAGAATGAAATTAGAACTTGTATGAAACCTCTTGTAATGAAAAAATTTGAAGATAAATTTAACCTGAAATTCTTACACTAATCTCAACACACATATTAGAAACATTAAATTATAATAGGTAGGTATTGTTTAAAAAATTAGTCCTAGAACTTCTTGATGATTATTTTATTCATTTAATTGATTCATTTATTTTATACATCTTAAATTCAACCATTATTTCATTTTTTTGAATAATTATAAGAGTGTGTGCCCACATACACCATAAATGAGTTCTTGAACAAGCAACTTTCAGAGATATCAGTTTTGAATAGAATATAATGCTCTTAGAACTTCATTAGAAACTCTCCCTCAAGGAAAGATATCCACCTTCACTTAATCAAGATGGATCTTCTCATAATTTTTTCTTTTGAATGCTAAAAAATGGGAATACTGATTTTTTTAATCTTATCCATGATGGTGAATTTAAATTTTTTGACCAATTATGGTAACATGATCATCATCATCAAGGATTACCTATGATCATTAACAAAAAATAATCTTTATGATATCATCTGATAAATCAAACTAGGATGGTGACTTCAACAAAGATTGAAATGTATATTCTAGATTATAGATATGGAAACATAATATTTAACTCTGTTATCCCCTTAAATATGTGAATCAACTTTAATTATCAATATGTAATGATCACACACAAATTATATGGGATTAAGGTAGAGATCCTTTACTATTTAGTGAAAAAAACAATGCCAAGACTTTATTATCAACCATGAAAGTCCATTTATATCTACTCTATATAAGGGTGAACTCTTCATGCAAAATTTTCTAGCTTTCATAGAAGGCCTAGGTAGTATAGAATCATTACTTGTATCAGCAGTAACTTTTTGTGCACTTTTCTTGTAAACATTGTCCATCAAGGAACACTCATCACTTGGAGCCTTCTGAATCTTCTTTAGTATTTCTTCTTAAGACATTGTTATGAAAAAAACTCACTAGGTATATATCCAACCCCTTTTCACCTTCCAAACATAACTTATAAGATTATTTGGTTATTATATGTTAACAACCTATAATTAAATTTCATTTCAACATGTGTAATCTTCTATTTTCCTTTGACATTTATTTTCTCATTATTTTTTTTAATTTTGTTGGTCTCTCTACAAAAACTATACAAATTATAGGTATATCATTTGTAATATGCATGACAATCTTAGATGATCCATAAGGAACTTTAGGAGTTCTCATCACCACATCAGTCTCTTCGTACTTATCCCGGTCTGGTTATTTCCTTTGTTGAAAAAGTTCTCCTCTTTCCAATATGATATCCATGGTATTTTTATAGTGATCCATGGCGTGTCATCTTATTCCATAGTAAACATAGAACATCCTTTTCATTGTAAAAAATTATTGATCTTCTTGGGTTTACATTGAATATCAGTGTTCTTTTGATTATCACCCATGGTAGGCTTATCTCCATTCTATGGCTACTATAGTCTTTTTATCTGAATTGATTTAGTGGTATGGTTGAATGATTTATACATTCATGCATCTTCATTATTTCTAATTCCATTTAAAATACAATAATGATTCTTAAAAATTTCAAATATATTTGTAGAAGGATGATATTTCCTTTCATATAATTTATTTTCTTCTTTACTACATTCCTCCCCATGATGTAGACTAGTATTCCCAAGATTCTTCTTCAACCCAAATGATAATTTAAAAAATATCAACTCCATTACAAATCTTCTTTTACTACACTTTGACACACAATGTGTAAAATAGTTTTACATTGTCAACTTCTCAGATAATCAAATTCTTGGGAAAATGATCCTTCTTCTATTAGTATAGTCTCAAATTTAATAAATATCACCTTTAATATTATTTTTATATACAATAGAATCCCTCAAAAATGATAAAAATATCACAATTTTTTAGGAAAATGTAATGTGTGTAGAAATCTATTAAACATAATTTATTTAAGGAAAATGTACAGGGAAATTTTGAGCTGCTACACTGCTGGTGAGAATCCAAAAACCATCAGAATCATGGGTGATGACTCAGTGAACTCATATTTAATCTTTAATACATAATCCATTTAATAAAACTATAGTGTTACCTTTAGGGATTCTTGGTTGGTATGAAACTTCGATGAAACCTTCAAGGCTTATAGGATGGAAAGAATCTCTAACATAATCTTTATGCCTTATTGAATAGTAGGAAACTCTATCATAACCTTTACAAATCTTTGAATGAGATAAAAATATTGTGTAATCTAAGGTATCCAGAATCCTTTAGAATAGTCACATCATAAAAAAAATCTTATTGGTGATAAGGAAGTAGATAGATCCATTAGTGAAAGAGACAACGAACACTCAATATTCCTAGTGATGAGCCATTAAATTCATATTCCACCATGGATTTCATTAAATTAGAGATTTTTCACTTATATAAATATAATATATACAATCATTATACACATAAATGTCCTCATAAAATGTACACAATACACCCTATACCATGTCTATGGGAAGATTAAATATAATTGAAACATCTTTTCAATTTCATGATAAACCAAACATTTTATAATGGGTTTTCACCCTACTGAGGTAGCAGGCAGTGTAAAGAATAATATTATTAATATCATGATGAATTTGATGAATATATTCATAAGTATATAAGGGATTCACATAATATGAAATAATGATACAATAATTGGGATATTTTTACCTCATACTCCCAAGAACCAATTCATAGTCTTGGGAGAATTTTTATCCCAACTACCATCACCACCCACACCCCCAATTAGACCAAAGGTGGGATCACTATTGGTGGAATATCATTTGAGAATATATATATTTTCAAGGCCTCGTGAGTCCCTAAAAATAGTAGATCAACCAATAACTGTCCTTAGTCCTCACTTAGTTAAAATTTTACAAAATTCTATTAGGATAGAATATTGATCAGAATCTTTTGATTGATTTTAAAACAAAAAACATTTACCTGAATGGGATAAAATACAAATCAAATGGAGCTGTGAGCCAATTTAGATGATCAGGTAATATGGATGACTAAGATTTTGTATATGATGGTTATTATAAGAAAGAAAATTTTACACACTTTACAAATTCTAAAGATTAAGTAATACCTTCAAGAAATGAGTCAATGTGAATTATCTCTTTTGAGGTCACTAAGGATCCTGGATATATCCCTAAAAATGAATTTGGTATGAAAGATCCCATGGCTAAGAACCCCCCTCAAACTGATATATATGATAAAGGCGTGTGAACTCAATACTAAAGATAGACCCAA
Source organism: Viscum album (assembly GCA_963277665.1). Lineage (NCBI taxonomy): Eukaryota > Viridiplantae > Streptophyta > Magnoliopsida > Santalales > Viscaceae > Viscum > Viscum album. The sequence goes on from OY728130.1 coordinate 1,409,561,406, forward strand.
GACTTGGGGTCTAATATATAATTACATTTACACTTCATTATCCCATATTGTGAAAGGATAAGGGATAAGTATTTTCTAAACCCTCCACCAACCCTTTATAAAAAAACTATTGAGATGATCATAGTAGATTAAGAGCATTGTAGATGTAATAAAAAAACTGAATGACTCTGGTGAATAATTCTATTCTTTTTATGAGAATTCTCTAGTTATTGATGGTGTTTAAAGAGAACATCAGCGGCCATATATTGGTGATCCAACTTTCATAGAAGTATGTTCTTGTTCAACAAGGGTAAAAACTACCCCAAAAAAAGGATACAAGATATGATGGACTATTTGATTCACTTATTCACTCATGGAGAATTGATATTTTTCCTATATAACAATAAATTAACACCCTATTAGGATAGTCATCCAGGATATACCCAAATATGGGTAGAAATAATATAAAAATCCAAAAATGATTGAGGCATTAACCACTTAAAAATAGGTAGTTAATGAAAAATTATTAACTCTACATTAAGATGAAAGTTAATTTATGGAATGCGATGATTTTATACCTCCATCACCAATCCCTGGAAGCCCTATAATTTTAGTTTTTAGTGGTACTGGGGATCTAGATAAACACCTCCATTACCCCTTCTAAAATACATAGATATGTTAAACCCTAAAATACCATGAGGTAGACAAGCTTCGGTGTTTCTTTTTAATATTAGAAAGAAAAGATTCCATCTACTTTGGAAAAGTAGCATCTAGATCAATATCATTCAAGAATGATGTCTATAAAAAATCTTATATCAGTTCCATTTGACATTGAGGAAAGAAAGTATCAATGACCTCCCTATTTGAATGTAATGAAAGAATGAGAGGGTTATCGATTTTATTTACTAATATATTTTCCAATCATATTCATTGTAAATGTATATTCCCTTGAATAAACATCTAAAAATATTTGTGTAGAATTTTTAGGATGAGTTTTTAACCATGTTAATCCTATAGAAATATCCTATATGATTCTATAAATTTTCAAATACCATCCAACACATGGATGATACATTTCTTTAGACCAAGTAAAAACTTACAAAGAACCAACACTAAAAAACAAAAAGGATAGAAAATTAAAATTAGTTATCATTTACTATAATCAAATAAAGGTTCCTGTCCCTGATCCAAAGTGGATTAGATTTCAGGTTGCATAATGACTTAAACCTTAAACTGATTAATAAAAGAATTCACACCAAAATAAAAAAACATGAGATATCCGTGGGGAATAGTGGTGATGAAATTTGATATCAATAAGAACATTTTATACTAATTTTGACTATAGAAAGTTCATATTTTCTTTACATTATCCATGGGTCACTACATTATCACATTTCTAGAGATCAGAATGCCTGATGTGGAATGTATTGATGGACATCCAAATTACTACCCTTTCTACCAAAAATTGGGGTACAATATTCATGATTATTTCATATTTATTTATATATTAAAAAATTAATAGATGATTATGAAGTTAATTTTAATACTCCATCATTATACATGACTCATGTGCCTCTCTGATGAAGCAGAAAAGTTGTAATAGGTATCAATTAAAATTCCCATGGTTACTTGAAAATTAGTTAATCACACACATGCTATCATCAAATTGTGGTTGGACAAGATAATCTTGAAACCAATTTTCCATGCGTCTCTAATGGATAAATCTTCAAAACCGAAGAAATATAAAAGTTAATGTAACTAGAATTTTTATGCTAAAAATAATTATAATGACCGAGGTATTTATAAAATAATACTTTTTCTTTTCTATTAATATTTATGAATAAGATATTAATTTTACGTTAAAGGGGATTATTTTTCCGATAGTGTACTCAACACAAAACAATTATTTTCTCCGAAATCTAATGTTGCACACAACTTTGAGTTATACCGAAAAATAATATAATATTATTTTTATTTTAAATGGTAGTTAATGCCTAGCCGTTGTATTGGCGAGAATGAATAGATTTAAATATATTATGATTTTAAATATTTGTTAAATATTTTTACATTTATCCAATAAATTTTAGAGGCTTAAAATAAGAATTAATCTGATTTTAAGCATGAAATGCTCAAATATTTTAAAAAGGTCATTTTACCACCTTTTGATGGAAAACCCTTTTTAAATCTAGTTTTTATTACTTTTATATATTATATTTGACAAAATAAACTTCTTATTTAGAATAGGGATATCAAAATTTACTTTGGATGAAATTTTGGTATTTTTCTAATGAAATTCATATTTTAATGAATAGTGAAAAATACTGCATTTTAATTCAAAATTGTCTTTTAATCTAATTTATTTATATAGTTATATTGTCATTTTAATTGATTTTAAAGTTTTATTGGATTATGTTTTTATAATTTAATCCAATATTGGTCATTGGAAGTAATTTTTCATTGAAATTGGATATAAACACATGTCAATCTTTTGGTAGTTTTTACTTCTTAAAAACCCGCATTCTGGTTTTGATAATGGGAATTAATTTTAAATTAATTATTGAAATTTATATATTTTGAATTTGGAAAAATTTAATCCATATTTTTAATCATAAGGTTCAAATTGTTTAAATAGGTACCTTTTATTTTTAGACATTATGAATAGTAACTTCAGTAATTATTTTATTTACCATGGTTAAAAGGTAAATTTGGAAAATAAGGTTAAAAAATAATATTATAATAATATTAAACTAACCTAACACTTGTCCTAATACTATTGGATGAGATATATACAACCATGGGAATCCTTGGGTCAATTTTGGGACCCCATGGAGCCACTTGGATGTGAAAATGACATTTTATAAGAATAAATTTAAAGTAAATAGAAATATGACATAAACATGTATCTTTTACTAATTTTTTTTAATATGGAGTTATATAATGGATATATTTGACTATAAATAGTTTTTAAAAATATAAAATTATTTCTTATGTCTTTATATTTTATTTATAATTTTTAGACATTAAATAAATAAATTTAATTAGGACACAATGATGATGCAGTGATTGATTAATTAATAAAGGATTCAAATAAATGATATTATAGATATTAAAATAAATGTAATTTGATTATTTTGATGCCATAAATTAATTTTATTGATGATATTGACATAGTATCTTTGATTTAATGCCTTTGGTTCGAAGGAATAAAGTTGTTTTGAATTTTTAAAAAAGTCAAGTATGAATAGTGTCCAAAATTGACATAATTCAATACTTAAAACATAAAATAGTTTATTAAATGATATTAAATTCCTAAAAATCTAAGATTCGTCAAAATGGTTAAGAAAAATCCAAATATGTCATAAATTACTTTTTTGTGAGTCTTTTGACATGATAATTCAATTACATTAACCCACAATATGTAAATAACATGATATCACTATAAGATTAAAAAGGGTAAAATAAGAATTAAACAAAAAAGATAAGGATAATATTTTTTTAAAAACTTGTATAAAATTATTGTATGATGGGTATTCGAACCAACATCATCTTATCTTAGAATTAAATGAGTTTTGGACCATTTTCAATTGAAATTTAATTTATAATAAATTAATATTTCTAAACTTTCCTAAAGTTCCCCTCCTCCCTCTTATAAAAGGCCAACACCTCTACCCACATAACTCACACCTCTCAAGCCCATTGGATCATCCAAATTCTGACCAAATAAGCTCTCAAAATCCCTCCCTTCATCCTAGAAGCCTTACCTTGGGAAGAAGGCAATTCAAGAAAGCCTTTTGGCTCAAATCAAATGAAGTTACCTGATTTAGAGGTAACGTCTTCTCTAAAGTTCTTTTCTTTTATTTTACTTCTTCACTCCCTATGATATTATTATTATTTTATTACATAAAAACACCAGTATCCTCAATATACAAGGATGTTGTTATGATAAGGATTTGAACTACACTTACACACACCTCTATCTAATGGATACAAAAATACTATTTTTGTGTACGATGTACTACTGCCTCACGAAACGATGATTGTTCAATTTTCATATAACACCTCTCATGGTAGAAATTATAATGGAACTGAATTTATATATGATATATATTATATTTATATTTTCTCTTTGATTCAATATTTTTTATTTACAGCATACCTTCATTCTTTCCATAATGTGTAAATATGATAATTTCATTTAAGTGCAGACTACCACCCCCTCAAAGTGATATCACTCATTAATGATATATATAGAACATATAAAGGATGGATTTAATTAAATTATATAAAATATATAATATATGATATTATAATTGAATTATAATATACCTATGTATCATTTAGTTTTCATTTCTTTAATATGAAAAATAAATGAAAGTAGCGTTCATGCGTACGTACGACCTACCATCTCCATGAATGGTGAATTTAATTTATTATCTCTAAATGTTATAGACTATTATAAATACCTATATACTATATATATATGATATTTAAATAATTAATATCATTATAGAGATGATGTAATTTTGAATACATGGAAAATTTACATCAAAACAAGTTCATTTTCGACTTAAGTACCGAATATCGTCAAAACGACTGATATAAACTTGAATAATTATATGATTGTTATAATAAGGTAATAAGTGATATAAAAGTAATAATAAACTTGAAAAAGGTTCTAAAGCCAGTATAAATTAACTTAACTTTATTATTTAGGGAGATAAAGAATGAACAAGACAAGTCAGACTCAAGGTAAGAGACTTTGCATCAATCTCCTTTCATTGAGGCATATGTTGGTTTACACACGAACTTCTATTATATGGTGTATAATCAACCCTTTTGACTTTTAATTTCATTCAAAAGTTTTCAAATGATTTAAAAAATAATAATTTTACTAAACAACAAATGGAATGTTTCTTTTTAACGTACGCAACAATAATGACCTTTCCACCGCCATGAGCATTATTTGATATTTGACTTCATTAACAAGACGTGATGTTTTTAAAAGGAAAATAAATACCATATATATTTTTTATGTATTTTGGTATTGATTATGGTTTTGAGAAAACATTGATTATGTAAATACGTTGAAATGATATATTATGACTGCAATGTGGAAATGTTTTCTTTCCTTTATGCTTGTTTTATGTGTTATGACTATGTTATGGTTCTTGGGAATTATTTACATATACGGGTGGTTCCATGATAAACTAAGGGCGGGTGATCCCAATATAGATATTCAATGCATTAGGTAATGTGATAGAGGTAAACGTTAAAGTTTCTCCTAAGAGATTTAGGGAATATACTATGATGAGTATTCCAAATGTAACCATGAAGGTTACACCCTATGTGGTTGTGAAAGCTACAATGTAAGTATTTTATGGATTCCACAAGTTACCACTATGAATTATTATTTCTATGAGCTATTCATAAATCTTATGATTTCACAAGTTATGTTAAAGATCATATGTTTTATGAGTAAAAAGTATGATTTCATTGATTTGTATGTATTAGTGGATTAATGTTTTATTTACTTATTTTATAACCATTACTGAGATTTTTATGATCATCCCACATTTTTGAAATAATTTTCACAGGGTATAAGGAAGGGTAAGATAAAGGAATAATTCAAGAATATTTTTTTCAAGAAAGGAATTCTTGTTTTATTTAAGAAGTTTTATTATTGAAAAAAAGTTGGATATAGTAGAAGTGTCTGCTTTGTAATATTTTAGATGTAATGTAATAGTTATTTCCTAATACTCTAAAACTCTAAACCTGAAAATATCCTCAATGTGAATTCTTGACTTAACTAAAGATTATGTAATGTTTAAGGTTGGGGCCTTATAGTTGGTATCAGAGGTCAGTTTAGATAACTTTCAAGGTTAGGGTGTTATCTGGGTATAGGTAAAGGGTCCCATATAACCAATAGGGTTAATTATTGTATGGAAAATTTTGGAGGGTTATGGTAAAATATGTTGTTTGGATAAAAACCTGAACAATGGAGATATAATGTGGTTGATGGATTAGAGTAATATAAAAGTTTTTATGTTATATTTACCCTATAGAGGATTCTTTTTTAATAATAATAATTTGTTTCATGTTTAAGTGTTGATTCTTTTCAAAAGATTAAGGATCATTTGTCAAGATAGAAGGAAAGAGATCTTTCACAAACTTCTTATCCCTCCCGGATGATTTGATCGTCAATATTATGGAAAAATCATGTTATAATGATTTTGAAAGCTTCTTGAGTATTCAAATCACCTGCAAGAAATTGTTTGAGTTATCTAACACCTACTCATTTCTAAAACAATTTTATGGGTCATGGTATCTTTTTCATATGATTTAAAGATATCAACGTTTCCAACTCTATTGAAAAGTGAAATTACAAAAGTGGAGCAAAAGTTTACTTTTTTAAAAGTAGGACAACATGCCAAAGGATAAAGGGAACATCCTGAAGATCATGATATCTGGATTCAAGGTATGATTTATTTTCTTATCCATAAATAATAAAGAATATTTGGATCGATATTTATAAATTAAGAGGATATTCAATCTGCATGAATGATGTATTAAGAAATAAGGTGTAAATGCATAGTTAATAGATTATGAAGAAAGATTAATGAGTAAGAAGTCTATATATAAGGGATTAAAGAGTTATAGTAGATTATAGGATGATGAAATGTTTAAAATTATTAATGCTCTTTTGATGATGGGATTACTTTGTAAGAATTTTTCTAGTATGTGTAACCCTTAAGTTTGATATGTGAAAATGTTATTCAAGGAAGAATTATCTTTTCTTTTGTGTACATAATGTATAACCTTAGGGGTTCATATGATCTTTTTTTTGAAGTAATTAATGGTTATTACATTTTGGGATAAAAAATAAAAGGTATTAGATAACATTTGAGGATAAAGAAGGTTATGGTTATTTTTGAGGAAATTATCTTATTTTTGAGAATGTTATAAGAATGATATGGTTTTAGAAAAAGGACAACCTTCAGGATGGGTGATAGCCTGTAGCGTCCGGCAATGCCATGAGAATCGAACCCACAACTGAAGGGCGACAAGGGCACATCGCCTACCACTGGCCTACATGAAGTCTTTGGTTAGTATGACTTATTCTTTTTAGTTAAATGATTTTATGGATCAAGAATAATTTGATTTTGGGAACTATATTTTATCAAATGGAATCCTTAGTATAGAAAAATGATTTGGTGATTAAGTGATAAATGTTATTTTGGAATACATTCTCTATTTTGGGAACACTATACGCCTAAGGAAAATAGAACACTATGGGATTTCATTTGTGTATTAATGGTTGAAATATTATTTTGGAAGAATATTTGTTTTTATTGTAAACATATGGTGATTTGAGTTATTTATGAAAATGATTAACCTATTATAAAGAATATGTGATTAGGTTAATTACTTTTCAGTATGAGACTTTAAGAGTAGTCGATGTTATTTGGAGATAAATGTTAAGATTTATCATGGAAGACTATGTGATCAAATCCTTTTGAATTTTGGGTTTTAATATTAGTTTAGATTATTTTGAATAATTTTAAGGACAATTGTGTATTGAATGGTTTTTTTTGAACTATGGGTATTGTTTGTTGAATTTTAGAGATTAATAGTAGTATTTCTTTTTATAAAGGATTATTCTTTTCGGGGGATTGTATGATCTTGTACTAACCATTTTGGTTTTGGTTAATGTCTAACGATAGGGGAAATATATAGTTCATATTTTGTGGATTATGTGATTCTCTAGAAGTTTATTCTAGCACTTTAGGTGTGACCAAGTCATCTTAAATACTCATTGTTTGGAGAAAAGATGAGTTTTTGGTAGAAATTTATTAAAGGATGAAACTCTACTTGAAAAGTAAGTATGATTACTTATGTTATTAGTCAAGCTCATAAATAAATTCTTCAACTTTATGAAAAGGAAATTAAAGCAAAAACTTTGTCTGATTACTTTTTCTACTGGGAAATCAAAGACCATTTAACCCATCACAAGTTTATGGTTTTCTGGTAGTTGACTTTCTCCTGATCATGTTTTATATCACTCTCTATCAGAACTTGAAACTTAGTTTCTCTTTCATATCCATTTTTTAATACATGAAATCCTATTATGTGTTATCTCAGGTGACCTTTTTCATTCCCTTTCTTTCTTTAAAGTGATAGTTTTATTGACTCTTTTTCTGATGTAGGATTTTTCAATGAAGTTTTTGAGCCCAATTTTAAAATTGTGAGGATGGAATTTCCAAAAGGGGGAATGATGTAATGAACCAAGTATTTATAGAATAATAATTTTTATTTTATATTAATATTTATGAATAATATTTTAATTTTATATTAAAGGGGATGCTTTTTCCGATAGTGTACTCGACACACAATAAAGGGTTTCTTCAAAATCCTATGTTGCACACAACTTTGAGTTATATCGAAAAATAATATAATAATAATATTATTTTAAATGGTAGTTAACACCTAGCCGTTGTATTGGTGGAAATGAACATAATTAACTATATTATGATTTTAAATGTTTGTTAAATATTTTTACATTTATCCAATAAATTTTAGAGGCTTAAAATAAGAATGAATCTATTTTTAAGCATTAAATACTCTAATATTTTTAAAAGGTCATTTTACTACCTTTTGATGGAGAACCATTTTTAAATCTAGTTTTTATCACTTTTATATGTTATATTTTACAAAATAAACTTCTTCTTTAGAATAGGGACATAAAAATTTACTTTGGATGAAATTTGGATATTTTTCTAATAAAATTCATATTTTAATGAACAATGAAAAATACTGCATTTTAATTCAAAACTGCCACTTCATCTAATTTATTTATATAGTTATATTTTCCTTTTAATTGGTTTTAAAGTGTAATTGGATTATGTTTTTATCATTTAATCAAATTTTGGTCATTTAAAGTAATTTCACATTGAAATTGGATATAAACACATATCAATCTTTTGGTAGTTTTTACTTCTTTGAAACCCGCATTTTGGTTTTGACAACATGAATTAATTTTAAATTAATTACTACCATTTCTGTGTTTTTAATTTTGAAAAATGGAATCTATATTTGGAATCAAAAATTTCAAATTGTTTAAATATGTATCTTTTATTTGTAGACATTATGAATAATAACTTCAGTAATTATTTTATTTATCATGGTTAAGGGTAAATCTGGTAAATAAGGATAAAAACTAATATTACAATAATATTAAACTACCCTAACACATATTCTAATCATGTTGGATGATATATGTCCGACCATGAGAATACTTGGGTTGATTTTGGGACCCCATGGATCTAATTGGATGTGAAAATGACATTTTATAAGAATTAATTTAAAGTAAAGAGAAATATAACATAAACATGTATCTTTTACTAAAAGAATTTTAATATAGGGTTATATAAATGATTTATTTTATTATAAATAATCATTATAAATCTAAAATGATTTCATAAATCATGATATTTTATTTATAATTTTTAGACATTAAATAAATAAATTTAATTATGACCCAATGATGATGCAATGATTGATTCATTAATAAAGGATTCAAATAAATGATATTATAAATATTAAAATAAACGTAATTTAATTATTTTTATGCCATACACAAATTTTATAGATGATATTGACACCATATCTTTGATTTAATTTCTTTTTTTTGAAGTAATCATGTTGTTATGAATTTTAAAAAAAGTCAAGTATGAATAATGTCCAAAATTGACATAATTCATAACTTAAAAAATAAAATAGTTTATAAAATTATATTAAATTACTAAAAATATAATATTCGTCCAAATGGTTAATAAAAGTCCAAATATGTCATAAATAACTTTTTTTTGGGTCATTTGACTTGATAATGTAATTACATTAACCCATAATGTGTAAATAACATGATATCACTGTAAGATTAAAAAAGGTAAAATAAGGGTTAAACCAAAAAGATAAGGATAAAAAAATATTCAAAAATTTTCTAAAAATTATTTTATTATTGGTATTTGAACCAAAATCATCTTATATTTTAATTAAATGAGTTTTGGACTATTTTTAATCAAAATTGTATTTATAATAAATTAATATTTCTAGACTTTCCTAAAGCGCCCCTCCCCCTCTTATAAAAGGCCACCACCTCTACCCACATAAATAACACCTCTCAAGCCCCTTGGATCATCCAAATTCTACCCAAATAAGCTCCCAAAATCCCTTAATTACTCCTATAATCCTTAACTTGGGTAGAAGGCAATTCAATAAATCCTTTTGGCTCAAATAAAAAGAAGTTACATGATTTAGAGGTAACGTCTTCTCTCAAGTTCTTTTCTTTTATTTTCCATATACACTCCCTATGATATTATTATTATTTGATTTCATAATAAAAACAATATACTAAATATACTAGTATTTTTTTTGATATTTATTTGAACTACACTTACACACACCTCCATCTAATGGATACGAACATACTATTTCTGCATACAATGTACTACTGCCACACAAAACGATGATTGTTCAATTTTCCTCTACTGCCTCTCATGGTGGCCATTATGATAGAACTATATTTATATATGATATATAATATATTTATATTGTATTTAGTATTCTGTATTTTTTATTTATAGCATACCTTTATTCTCTCCATAATGTGTAAATACGATATTTTCGTTTGAGGAAGTGCGGACTACCGTCCCCTTAAAGTGATATGACTCGTTCATGCCATACATTGAACATATAAAGGATGATGTTAATGAAATTATGTAAAATATATAACATATGATATTATACTAGAATTATAATATATATGCGTATCATTTAGTTTTCATTTCTTTAATATGAAAAATAAATGAAAGTAGCGTTCATGCATACGTACGACCTACCGTCTCCATGAACAGTGAATTTCATTTATTATGTCCAAATGTTATAGAATATTATAAATAAATATATAATATATATATATGATATTTAAACCATTAATATCATTATGTATATGATGGAATTTTAACTACATGGATAATTTACATCAAAATAAGTTCATTTTCGACTCAAGTGCCGAATATCGACAAAACGACTGATATGAAATTGAATAATTATATGATTTTTATAACAAGGTAATAAGTGATATAAAAGGAATAATAAACTTTAAAAAGGTTATGAAGTAATTAAAAATTAACTTAAGTTTATTATTCAGGGAGATAAAGAATGAACAAGACAAGTCAAACTCAAGGTAAGAGATTTTGTCTCAATCTCCTTTCATTAAGGCATTGTTTGGTTTATACACGAACTTCTCTTATAAGGTGTATAATAAACCCTTATGAATTTAAATTTCATTCAATGGTTTTCAAAAGGAATCTTTTTTTATGAATCATTTTACTAAACAATGTAAGGAATGTTTCTTTTTAACGTACGTGGCGATAATGACCTTTTCGCTGCTGCGAGCATTATTTGATATTTGGATTCCATAACAAGATGTAATGTTTTTAAAAGGAAAATAAATACTATATACCATTTTTTCATATTTTTTTATTGAAAATGGTTTTGAGAAAGAATTGATTATGTCAATATCTTGAAATGATATATTATGATTTCAATGTGGCAAAGTTTTATTTTATTTATGCTTGTTTTATGTATTGTGACTATGTTATGGTTCTTGGGAATTGTTTACATATACGGGTAGTTCCATGATAAACTGAGGGAGAGTTAGCCCAAGATATCTCTCCAATGAATTGGGTAATGTGATAGAGGTAAATGTTAAAGTTTCTCCTAAGAGATTTAGGGAATATACTGTGACGGGTATTCCAAACATAACTATGAAGCTTACTCCCTATGTAGATATGAAAGCTACAATGTAAGTATGTTATGGATGCCACAAGTTACCATTTTGAATTATTATTTCTATGAGTTATTCATAAATATTATTATTTCATGATGTATTTTAAAGAGATTATGTTTTATGAGTAAAAAGTATGATTTCATTTATTTTTATTTATTCATGGATTAATGTTCTCTTTCCTTATTTTATAACCCTTACTGAGCTTTTTATGCTCATCCCACGTTTTTGAAATGTTTTTCACAGGGTATAAGGAAGGGTAAGATAAAGGAAGAATTCAAGAAGATTTTTATCAAGAAAATAATTCTTGTTTTATTTAAGGAGTTTTATTATTGAAAAAATTTGTATAGATTAGAAGTGTGTACTTTATAATATTTGAGATGTAATGTAATAGTTATGAACTAATTATATAAAACTCTAAACCTAAAAAGATCCTCAATTTGAATTCTTGACTTAACTCAAGATTATGTAATGTTTAAGGCCGGGGACTTATAATAATTATAAATAAACCCTAAGGGTCATTAAACCACTCCACATCCTAACGGATATCATGCATCTGAAACTAGAAGGATGGAACCCTCTATCCCATATAAAACTTTCTTTAGATGAGGAAGATAAATTAACTTATTTCAACAACATTAAGTCAATAGGCATATATGAATATGAATATATGATTTGATTTACTCTTATTATACTCATATAATAGGATGTTGAGGCATAAGAAAGTACAGCTACTCAAGATTATAGATCTAGTCTTAGACAACATTATCCATGACACAAAAACCTATAGAATAGTGATTAAAAATGAATAATAGACTAACCAAATGGCCTTTAACAACTTGTAAAACCCCAATCCTATGAGTTTCTTATTTGGATGGATACCATTTACTAGAAGGTCTTAAATCCCTATAAACCCTAGTTTTTGTATCTTGAACTAGATGTTAACACCATCACCTTATAGTTTGTGGGTTTTAACATCTCATTCCTCTAATTAAATGTCACTCAAAATGTAGAAAATTTTCTAGGTTTGAAATCCTAGGCCATTAGCCCAAAGGTAGGATATGTTAAATCTCCTAACTATAGTTCATGTATGACTTTAAATTTTGGATATCATCCACTATTAGAGAGATCTCAGGGGGACCCTTATTCAAGACAAAAAATATACCAATAAATTTGAAATTTAATTTGTTTCATCTGATATCTATCATTCCAATAATGGATGCATTGGTTGTCATATAAAAATTTTAAACCAAGAATTTGGTGAAATGATACAAGGCCACATCAGGCCCCTTTACATGACTAGTTAATTAAATGAAGTGTATATTCATCAGTTATCAGTCTTGTTGGGACCAACTTGGATGGATAAGGAAGTAAGAAGAGTTTTCTGTTACATAGTGTTGTATTTTGTTGTCAAATAAGATAAATCAATTCACTTTGTAAAGGACTTGAAAATAAGACAATGATTTTTTGATATGTATTTCACAAATATAATAAGTTAGGAGAACCTATGATGAAAACCTTATGAATAAATGGGGGAGAAATGATGATACCAGTCATATACAGTTTTGATTGGAAGGAATGATGCTACTGGAAGATAGGGAAGTTTCAGCACTTCCCATTGAAAATCTGACGATGCTAAAGCTGTTCAATCAAAGGATACATATCATGATAGTTTATTTCGTGATGAAAGATAAAGAATGGTTATGGGATGTAGTGAAGAGATCAATGACAAAGAAATGGACAATTTGGAGGTGGCACAAAAGAACGTTTTAATATGGTGTATTTTTCTAGTGTTTTCCAAATTTTAGGGCCAGAAAATCAGAAGATGAAGAACTGTGTTTTTGGAAAAGGATGACTGCGCGCAAGTTTGAGGATGTCTTGTCATGTTGTGTGCAAGTGGAGTTCCATGATACGAAAATCAAAATCTGGCAAAGGAGAGGCTTGTGTGAAATATTGGTTTTTGCGTGCAAGATTGGTTTTTGCGCGCAAGATTGAAGGAAGTTTGGAATCTTGAGCGCAACGCATGATTCGAGGTCCAAACTTTGAAAAATGGAAAAGGAATGAAGTGCATAAAAGATTCAAGAAGTTTTCAAAATATAAGGTTGGAGAGAAAGAGACTTATGCACCCAATGCGACATCAAATGGGGTTTTTCACGACGCGTTAGGATCTTGCATGACACATTGGGGTTTTTATGCGCTAGGGTCGATGAGGTCTATAAATAAGAGTTGACCCCCTCACATTGTGTGTGCTCGATACTTAGATAAATCCTGAACTCTGAGGTGTGCAAAAATATTAAGAAAAGGAGAGTGCATGAAAGAAATAGAGTTGCGTGCAAGAAGGAGAAGTTGCGCGTAAGAAGAGAGTTGCGCGCAAGATTGAAGTTGCGCGCAAGAGGTGTTTTGCAAAAAAAGTCAAATATTTTTCATGTGGCATAAAAGTTGTGCGCAATACACCTAAAAGGGTGTGTCAAAGATTTTGGGTCTTCACATGTATTCAGTTATGCATAAGATAGTTCTTACCTGCTTTTATATAATAATGTAATGTTTTGTTCTTCAAAGAATCCACCTGTTTAATTATAAAGAGGCACTAAAATACTACAATTCCTTATTTGTGCTAAGAGGGTGCACACACACTTGCAGATTGTTTTCCAAGTGCTACACGAGTGTAAGGGTATATCCTACTCATTTTATTCCATATCAAAGGATTGTTTTCTCGTGGATTGTGTGGTACTGGATTATTTCCGTACCATACCAAGGACATAACTACTCTTGTTGAGTAGTAAACCTTGTAAATATTGTGTTCCTATGGTTATGTGTGTTCAGTAGAGAAGAAACTCTCTAACAAGAGGCAAAGGTTGTTTCAAAAATAAGGAAACATAAAAAGAGAAATATATCACTGATTCACCCCCTCCCCTCTCAGTGATACTTAGATCCTGACTGGGAACTTCAATTGGTATTAGAGGTAGGTTGCCTTTGTTTGTTCTTTGCTGAAGTTTTGAAGAGAAGTTGTGATGGAAAATATGAATTGTGTGAATAGTAATGTGATTCCGATATTTTATGGAAATAATTATCCTATATGGAAATATATAATGATTTCTTATCTTATGTCTCTTCGGTATGAAATTATTGAAACTACAACAGATGGATTTCCTCCTATTAATGAAAAGATTCCTCTTACACCTACCAATAAGAAGAATCTTGAGAATGATGGAATAGATAAAAATGCATTACTCTCATCACTTTCTGAGACTGATTTTTTAAGAGTGAAAGGTGTCACTACAGCTAAAGGTATCTGGGATAAGTTAAAGAGCATCTATGAAGGAAATACAAAAGTGAAGAAGGAAAAACTAAAAATCTAGAGGCTAAAGTATGGAGACCTAAAAATGGGAGAATCTGAATCTGTTGGGGACTTCTTTACCAGGATAAATGACATTGTCAGTACAATCAGATGTCTTGGTAAAATGTTGGAGGATTATATAGTTTTTGAAAAGATCTTGAGAATTCTGGCTGACAAGTTTGATGCTAAAGTTTCTTCATTAGAAGATAGAGACCCTGAAACGTTATCTCTGGATGATTTTCATAATAATATCATTACTTACAAAATGATAAGGGAGAAGACTATGAAGAGAAAAACAAAATCTAATAGAGAATTTTTCATTCAAGGCTGCAAAGAGAGAGAAGTCAAAGAAGACTCTTATTGAAGATGATGTTGGTGAATCCGACTCTAAAGACGAGGTATGTAAAATTTTTGATGAAATTTTATCCTTTTTCCTAAGAATGTGAAAAGAGGTACATGGAAATACAAGGTTAAACTTCCCTTGAAATATTTTGAGTGTGGATCTATTGGTTACTTTGCGGAAAACTATCCTCAAAAGAATAAAGAAGAAGATAGTGATGATGGTGACAGAAGGCCAAGAAGGTCGTGGAAAGAAACAAGCTAACAAATATAAATATTTTTCAAAGGGTAAGGATAAAAAGTTCTTCAAATCAAAAGGAAGAATCTTTTTATCTAAATATGAATTTGAAGAAGATAGCGAAGATGAATCTGAGAAATAATTTGCTAAAAAAACTAGAGAGAATACCTTTATTACAGTAGTGAATAATAAAGATTATAGGATCAATATTCCTGAAGAAGAAGAAACTCAACTTGAATATCATCTGAAAGAAGAGTTGAAAGAATGTTTGAGGAAGATCAGAAGGCTTCATAAGGAAAATAAGAAGTTGATAAATGAAAATTCCACATTAAACAATCAAGAAGTTTTTCCTGTTGAGAAAATAAATATTGAAAAGGAGATTGATAATATGAAGAATTCTCTTGAGAATACAAAGAATCGTAATGATCATATTGAAGTAAAGCTGAAGGCAAAAGAAGATGAGTTAGAACTTGTCCAACAAAAACTTTCTAAATCTAAAGAAATAAATATCAGTTTCAAACAATCTATCTTGGAAGTTGGTGAAATTTCTAGTAAAAATGAACCAAATAAGGATCCACAAAAGTTACCTTCAAAGGTTGATAGGAAAGACATAAATAGTTCTGATAAGAACATAGCTAGAAAGACCATGTATGTGGCCAAAGTCAGCAATGCTGAAAAATCATAAGTACATAAAAATCCTGAGTCCAGAAAGATTTCTAATAGTTCTGGTACTGATAAGTCGAAACATAAATCTGAGATGAATAAGAATGTTACGATTGAAAACAGGAAGGTTGATGGTCAGTAGAGTTCTATTAATAAGGTTGTTGAGAAGCATGTTCAGAACTCTGGTTAATATAGAAGTTTCAGAGGGAAATATTCATTATATGGTTACTACTGGTATTGTGGTGGATTCAGACACATTGAAAACATGTGTTGGTTCAATCAACAACATTACTAATATTCTTGATGATAAAATCAAGATTGAAAAGGTGATTGATGATCTGAAGAATTCTCTTGAGAATACAAAGAATCGTAATGATCATCTTGAATTAAATTTTAAGGCAAAATAAGATGAGTTAGAACTTTTCCAATAGAAACTTTCTAAATCTAAAGAAATAAATATCAGTTTCAAACAATCTATCTTGGAAGTTAGTGAAATTTATAGTAAAAATGAACCAAATAAGGATCCACAAAAGTTACCTTCAAAGGTTGATAAGAAAGACATAAATAGTTCTGATAAGAACAAAGCTGGAAAGACCATGTATGTGGCCAAAGTCAGCAATGCTGAAAAATCATAAGTACATAAAAATCCCGAGTCCAGAAAGATTTCTAATAGTTTTGGTACTGATAAGTCGAAACATAAATCTGAGATGAAGAAGAATGTTACGATTGAAAACAGGAAGGTTGATGGTCAGTAGAGTTCTATTAATAAGGTTGTTGAGAAGCATGTTCAGAACTCTGGTTAATATAGAAGTTTCAGAGGGAAATATTCATTATATGGTTACTACTGGTATTGTGGTGGATTCAGACACATTGAAAACATGTGTTGGTTCAATCAACAACATTACTAATATTCCACAAGTTATGGAAGACAAGGTTTGAGGGGGATTCAATCCTCTCAAAAAGGGAAGTACGAGAAGGAGGTTCAGAAGAAATCTGAGAAGGCTAGTGTGAAAGTTGAAAATAGGTTCCAACCATTGTAAACTATTTGTGAAAGATTTGAAAAGCCTAGGAATCTTGCTAAGGGGTGTATTATTTTATTTCCAGCACAACAAAAGGTTTTTAACAAATTTCAGAAGCTGGAGGTGAATAATGAAAAGGAAGAACCAAAATCTCTTATTGCTGAAACCGCCTTAAAAGCTACAAAAGGAGAACGTCCATGGATTCTTGATAGTGAGTGTTCTTCTTATATAATAGGAGACTTAAAGATTATGAAGAATGTGAAATAATTCAAAGAAGGAATAGTTACATTTGGAAATGATGAATCTCTGAGGATCAAAGGTGTTGGATCAACCATCATTGGAGAAGAAAAAATGAAATATAGGAAAAAATTATATGTTTATGGGTTGAAACATAATCTTCTGAGTGTTTCACAACTCTGTGATGAGGTCAACAAAGTTATCTTTAGAAAATATGGGTTTGTTGTGAAAAGTGAAAATGATGGAAAGGTAGTTACAAAAGGCCAATGTACAAAAGGGAACTTATCCCAAGTTGGTGATGTATAAAATTCTTGTTACATGGGCATGAGGGATGAAAATAATTTATGGAATAAAAGGCTGGGACATATGTGTTAGAGAAACATGTGCATGTAATCAATGTGAGACAGTGTCTGAGATATTCCTGATTTATCAAGAAGAAGAGATTGGTGCTGCATTATTTGTGAAAAAGGGAAGATTACAAACTCTATGCATAAGAGAGTTTACATTCATTCAAAACAAACCTTGGAACTTATACATTTGATATATGTGGACCAATGAGAAAGAAATAAACAAATGGATATAAGTACTTCATTACTTTCATTGATGACTTTACTCGCATTACTTGTGTTATGTACATGAGACATAAGTCAGATGCTCTTAAAATTTTTAAGAGTTTCAGGAGGAAATTAGAGAAGGAATATGAGTATTCAGTGAAGAAGTTGAGAACTAATAATGGTGGAGAGTATAAGAATGAAAAGTTTGAAAGTTACCTCGAGAAACATGGAATTTAGCATGATTTTAGTTCACCATAAACACCTCAAAAAAATGGGGTTGCTGAAAGAAAGAATTGAAGTATGGTGGAAATGGGGAGAACCATGTTACTTGAACACAGTCTTTATCATTATTACTGGAGGAAAGCCATGGGCACTACTGTGTATTTTCATAACTAATGTTTCTATAAGCCAAACTTAGATATGACTCCATACAAAATGTTCTATGGAAAAAATCCAAGTCTGAAACACTTAAGAGTTTTTGGGAGTCCATGCATTATAAAGAAAAAAGGTGGAAACCTTGGAAAGTTTGAGAAAATAGGAGATGATGGATTTTTTCTTGGCTATTCTCCAGAAGGAAGAGGATATAGATGTCTTAACAAAGAAAAATTAAGAATTATTGATTCTTTAGATGTAAAAGTTGTTGAAAATGTTGAGAAAGAAAATTAGTCATATGTTGATGTGGAAGTTGAGAAGGATAAAGAAGATTTTGTTAACGATTATGATAATGTTGTAGAATATGTTAATCCTACTCAAGAAGAGGAATCTGACTCAGAAATCTTGAGTGATGAGGATGAAGTTCAAAAAAATCATCCTAGGCTAAGGAAACAAGTGAAGGCTCAGAACATTATTAGAGATCAATATCAGAGGGTTCAAAAAAGAAGAAAAACAAATGATATAACACATACTTCTCTTTATTCGAAATTTGAACCAAATGATGTAAATGAAGCATTTGAGCATCCCGAATGGGTTCATGCTATGAATGAAGAGCTTGATCAGATAGAGAATAATGATACTTGGGAAATTTTACCTAAGTTGGAAAACAAGAACATTATTGGTACAAAGTGGGTTTTCCGAAACAAGATGAATAAAGAAGGTAAAGTAATAAGAAAAAAAGTAAGATTGGTTTGAAAAGTGTATTCACAAATTGAAGGCATTGATTTTGATGAAACCTTTGCTCCGGTGGAAAGATTAGAAACAATCAGAATATTTCTTGCTATTTCTACACAATGAGGATACAAAATCTTTCAAATGGATGT
Source organism: Viscum album (assembly GCA_963277665.1). NCBI lineage: Eukaryota > Viridiplantae > Streptophyta > Magnoliopsida > Santalales > Viscaceae > Viscum > Viscum album. The sequence goes on from OY728130.1 coordinate 1,409,580,873, forward strand.
AAAATCCACATTCTTGAATGGTGACCTTGACGAGGAAGTTTACATTGATCAACCTTGTGGATTTGTTATTGGAAAATATGAAAGTTATGTGTGCAGGTTGAATAAGGCTTTGTATGGGATAAAATAGGCTCCGAGGAAATGGTATTCTAAATTAGATACTTGCTTGAGGAAGATGAATTTTAAGAAAGGTAGATTTGACAACAATATTTACATCAAGGAGTGTTAGGAGTTTTCACTGATCATTATTGTTTATATCGATGAAATTTATCTTTGCTGGGAATGATGAATGATCATGTGAAAGATTTTCTAAGGAGATGAAGAATTTATTTGAGATGTCCATGATGGGATAAATAAAATACTTTCTTGGGCTAAAAATTTCACAGAATAAGAATAACGTCTTTCTGTCTCAAGAAAATTATGCTAAGTAACTTCTGAAGAAGTTTGGCATAGAAAATTCAAAATTAGTGTCCACACCAATTTTAGTGGGAACCAAGTTGTCTAAAGATGGAGAAGGAAAACAAGTTGATCAGAAAGTGTTTTGAAAGCTGATTGGAAGTCTATTGTATTTGACTGCCTCAAGACCCGACATCGTCTATGCTGTTACTTTATGTGAAAGATTTCAGAGTGCTCCTAAATAATCACATTTGATTACTGAAAAAAGAATTCTCATGTATATAAAAGGTACAAAAATTTTTGGAATCAGGTATTATGGCTCAGGAAATATTGATCTATTCAGGTATTCAAATGCTGATTGGGCAAGAAATGTTGATAAAAGATCCACATCTGGTGGATTTTTCTTTCTGGGGAAAAGTTGTGTTAGTTGTCATACCAAGAAACATAATTCAGAAACTCTTAGCACAACTGAAGATGAGTATGTTGATGCTACTCAAGCTGCAACTCAACTAATGTGGATGAAGACTCAGTTGGATGATCTACTTGTTTAAGTAAAGCTACCCTTGCTCTTAGGTTGTGATAATCAAAGTGCAATCAATCTTACAAGGAATCCAGTACAACATTCTCATTCAAAACACATTGACATAAAGTACCACTTCATCAAAGAGCAGGTGGAGAAGAATGAATTGAGGTTGGAGTACATTCCTACATCAGAACAAGTTGCTGACATATTCACAAAACCTTTACCGATGGAACCATTTTCTAAATTGAGGTTGAATATGGGTGTCCAACCTCCTTCTCATCAAGGTTGAGGTATGTGTATCTGTCCCCACTCTCATATTACCTTTGGATGGTATTTTCAAGGGGGATAATTATTTCATAAATCTATCCTTATAGAAGCATTCATAAAGGGGGAGTTGTGGGTAAGCTGTGAATCCAACATGTATGTGTGTGAACTATTCTAACTGTTTGTTGGAGTGGTTGTAAGAAAAAATGTTTTTATATTCCAGGAAAGTTGAATAAGTGAAGAATATTTAAGTAGAAGCTTGAAATATGTTCTGAAGAAGGCTGAGGAGATATAATCATGAAATTTCATATTCACTACTTTTGGACAACATAGTTTTGGTTGTCAATAATTCTTGTTTCCTACAATGAGTTAGATCACATAGGCTTAGAATTGTTGATAAGTAATCCATTGCATGAGGTTACAAAGTTCAGTGATTTATGAATCTTAGTTGACAACAACATCCAAAGGGGGGGATTTTTGGGACTAAGTTGGATGTATAAGGAAGTAAGAAGAGTTTTCTATTACAGAGTGTTGTCTTTTGTTGTCAAAAAAGATAAATCAATTAACTTTGTAAAGGACTTTAAAATCAGACAATGATTTTCTAATATGTATTTCACAAATATCATAAGTTAGGAGAACTTTTTATGCAATCCTTATGAAGGAATGGGGGGTGGGGGGAGGATGATTCTAGTCATATACAGTTTTCATTTAAAGGAATGATGCTGCTGGAAGATAGGGAAGTTTTAGTACTTCCCATTGAAAATATGACAATGCTAAAGCTGTTCGATCAAAGGATACATATCACAATAGTGTATTTTGTGACGAGAGCTGAAGAATGGTTATGGGATGCAATGAAGAGATCAATGACAAAGGAACAAACAATCTGGAGGCAGCACAAAAGAACGTTTTAATGTGGTTCCGTTTTCCAGTGTTTACTAAATTTTAGGGCCTGAAAATTGGGAGATGAAGAAATATGTTTTTGGAAAAGGATGATTGCATGAAAGTTTGAATATTTCTTGGTATGTTGTGTGAAAGTGGAGTTCCATGATCCAAACATCCAAATCTATCAAAGGAGAGGCTTGCGTGAAAGATTGGTTTTTGCGCACAAGATTAGTTTTTGCGCGCAAGATTGAAGGGAGTTTGGAATCTTGCGCTCAAGAAATGATTCAAGGTCCAATATTTGAAAAATGGAAAAGGAAATAAGTGCGCGAAAGATTAAATAAGTGCGTGAAAGATGAGGTTGGTCCGAAAGAGACTTACGCTCCCAATGCGACGTCAAATGGGGTTTTTCACGACGCATCGGGATCTTGCGCGACACATTGAGATTTTTGCATGCAGGGGTTGATGAGGTTTATAAATAAGAGTTGACCCCCTCACATTGTGTGTTATCAAAAATTAAAGAAATCCCAAGCTTTGAGGCACAGAAAAATATTAAGAAAAAGAGAGTTCCTGAAAGAAATAGAGTTGCACGCAAGAAGGAGAAGTTGCACGCAAGATTGAAGTTGCGCGCAAGAGGTGTTTCATGAAAAAAGTAAAATCTTGCGCGCTTGGAATAAAATTTGTGTGCAAGACACCTAAAAAGGGTGTGTGAAAGATTTGAGTTCTTCACACATATTCAGTTTTGTGTAAGATAGTTCTTACCTACTTTTGGGAAAGAAAGTGAAGATTTGTACTTCAAAGAATACACTTGTTCAATTGTAAAGAAGCACTGAAATACTGTAATTCCCTATTTGTGCTAAGAGGGTGCATACAAACTTGTGGACTGTTTTCCAAGTGCTACATGAGTGTAAGGGTATATCCTACTCATTGTATTCCACATCAAAGGATTTTTTTCTAGTAGATTGTGTGGTACTGGATTATTTTCATACCATACCAAGGACGTAGCTACTCTTGTTGAGTAGTGAACCTTGTAAATCTTGTGTTCCTATGGTTGTGTGTGTTTAGCAGGGAATAAAATCTTTAACAGGAGTTGAATGTTGTTTCAAAAAGAAGGAAACATAAAAATAAAAAGATATCATTGATTCAACCCCTCCCCCTCTCAGTGATACTTAGATCCTGACTAGGAACTTCAAGTCTATAATATTTTTGGGATCAATCTCATCCCATCAAAAAATCTTTGGAAACTATGATTAAAGGACTTCAATCTTACCCAATATGATCTAACAATCCAAAGATATGATAAAAGTGAGTACAAAACCATGGGAATTATCATTTTGATAACCCAATTTGGTGATATGGGTTATAAAATTTAATTCATGATTTTTAGTTAGGATGAATTATTTACCCCTTTTTAGTTAGGATGAATTATTTACCCCTTTTATTGGATAAATATGGATCTTGAAGAATAAAAAAATATGGTTCCCATTTTACAAAGTACTCCATAAAAAATAAGAGTTATTTTGGGACATAATTCCCCCTTTTATATGTGTGAGGCTTGGTACATTAATCTTGTATATTATAAAAGATAAGAAAATCATCCTTAAATTGAAGAGATAATATATCTAAAGATTATAAATGGACTAGAACAAGACCATGATAATCTATTGTGTGATTTTAAAGAAATATTCTTAGTACACATTTACTACAGTGATGAAACTATTCCAAACATAGAGAGATAATTATTGCTCCCAACTATTGAAAGATTATCCAATAACAACATCTTCTCTTATATGGGATAAAATTTATGATTATTAAACCACCCACCACCACTACAGGCATAAATTAATCCATTCACCCTACTTGGGTGGATCCTCATATGGCATGAACTTGATTGAGTAGTGTGACGAACAATGCATAACAAACATGGATCATGGTTATTAATGGAATTGAGATATAACCTAAGAAAATAATTTAGGGATTGAAGATCCCAACCCCTATCAATATTATTTTTATAGTAATAGGTAATATTCTATCAATCAATTCATATGATTTTAATGCCTGTAATAGAGAAATTATGGATTCAACACCCTCATTAGAAACATAAGGAGAAGATAAATCCTTTTTTTCTCCTAATTTTGTAGATGAGGAGTTTGATGATACTCCACCTTCATTTGAATAAGGTTTCTCAATACCTATTTATGATCTCATAAAAGTAAATTTAGTCATTTAATAAGACCCATGGGACACATGTCTACACATGGATTCCAATAAAAAAAGAAACACATTTCATTCCTATAGAAAAAATGAGAAGACTTCAATTGAAATTACATGGAGATTCCAGGAAAATATCCCTGGATTTATATACATTTACTGGGTCTCTTAGTTAAGAATCATTCCCATTAACATACATGAGGACAATGTATCCATCCCATATCCCTATGGTCAATGATAAGGTGGATAAATTTATCAAGGCCCATTTTTATGGGATTTTTAATATGTTAGATGGTTATCCAAATTTATTTTATTATGAATAAGAATAAAAGGATCAGAGTGTATATTAACATATGAGTTCTTAATCTTCTTTTTTGAATGATTAAATTTTTAGTCCCAATCATAAAATTATTTATTTAATTCATAACAATATTTTAAAACCTATGGTATATATATTTATATGTGAGATATAACTAAATATAGTTTACCCCAAAATATGTAGAGGTTATGGATTACAATGAACTCCATGGGGTGTACTTCTATCAGGCGATTCATTTTTTCTTAAAGAATGAGAGATCAAATTATCAATTAGAAATGAATAAAATCATTAAACACCTTCTTTGGAATGTGATAGTATGTTATGTATATGATCTATTAATATATTCTCTCTGGAATCAATATCACTTTGCTAATTTTGATATGGTATTCTCAAAACCATAATGGAATATCCTAAATATCAATTATTTGATGTATTCATTTATGACCATATTCAAAAAAACATCTTAGGTTTATGGTCTATCATTGAGGCACTAAGGTTGATCCTAATAATATTAATGGTATCATTAGAATTGTACTACCTCTAAATATTTAAGAGTTAAGAGGTATTCAAGGATTCCATAACTACATATAATTCTTTATTATGATTTTTTTTGGAAAGTGTCTACCCTTCACTAAATTAATGAAAACTGTTGCAACTTATAAATGAGAAAAATAAAATCAGGGTATATTTGATATCATAATGAATTACCACTCTCTTATACTATTTTTTATTCTAACCATAAAATGCAGACCCCCTATACTCTTTATGGAATTATCAAGAAATATATTGATATGCACTTAGCTAAGAAAAATAATGAAAGAAAAGGGAAAAATCTGTACTAATACAGTCACACCTTATTGGAGACTAGGATTAACTACAATATAGTCATGGTGAATTTTCATGCTCTAATATATGTTTTCTTGAATATGTTCCTCTACTTACAGCTTCAAAAAGTCATTTTGTTTTCTTGTATTGATCCACTAAAATATATTCTCAATATTTTAATAATTATTGGGTGTTTGGTGTGATGAGAAATAATTTTTAGATTAGTTGTTTATGAAAGTTTTATCTCATAAAGAAATGAAGGGAATAATGATTATATATTTTTTAGTCACCCACCCTTCATGAGATAAATTAACTCTAGTAATAAAATTAAAAGATAATGAAATTTTATTGGTTGATGAAAACTTAAAAACATTAGAGATTCATTTTGATGGTACTTCCTAGATTCTAACTAGAAAGAATATGAAAGAATATAAATTTAATAGGGACGGCTTGGGGATAACTATCACATCCCTTAATAAGTCCCACATTCCATATTATTTCATCCTATTTGAGGGATAAACTAAATATTAGGTAGAGTAACATGCTCTAATCATAGGTCTAAAACTTTATTTGAAATTATTTATCACCCACCACATCATCAAAGGGAACACATAGTTGTTCATCGAAAAAATTAATGGTGAGTAATCCATTAATAATAATTAATTAAGTCATCTTATTAAATATGAATAATAATTGATGGAAGAATTTCCTATATAGTTTGTGGTATCAAATGTTTTTTGATTTAAAATTTAATATACAATAATTCTAACTAACTTGGTTACTACCCTCACTGATATGGATCAAAGTGAAATAGTTATGCATGTGTCACATTAGAGGTTAGTAAATACCTTTTCCAGTAAAGAAGCTGATAGAGTGCATAAAATCAAAACGAATTCACTTTAGGAAGATTTATTTACTTCATATTAATATGATTAAGTAATAAATTGTATTTCCTTAATAGTACCTTACTTACAATTTAGTTCCCTTCCATTGGGTCATGATGAAAAGTTGAAAATTCATAGATGAGTGGCAAGCTTCATCCTCTATAATGAATCATTTCCCTTAAAAATACATTAGATGTGATTTTTAATAGGATACCATTTATATTAATTAATGGAGGATTGGTATATATATTATTTGATGAAGTCCATGCTGTAACAAACATGGATAATAAAATAAGAACCAAACCCAGTCACCTAGTTAGAGACCTTGGATTCTTCTGGCCTTTATTGATGAAAGACTGGACTATGTTCAGAATGAAATTTCATTCATGTAAAATCCAATCCAAATTTATTAATTATCCCCCAAATTTACAACAAGTTAAAAATTAATCTTGGTTATTTACCACATGGGGTATGAATGTCATCAGTATATACGCTTAGATGATAACCGAACAATATATGTTCATCCTCACTGGAACCAAATTCTTTTCCAAGAAGGTAAAATATATAAATAACCATACTTTTCATATATAGATATTTCATATTTTTAGATAAATATTAAATACATAACATAATGATCCATAATAGAATCATATAGTTCTAGTATCTTTGGAAACACAAATACATAAAAAATTGGTTCATAAGTGTACAATATTATATCCCATTAAAATCATCTTAAATTTCACCATTATTAGAAATATCAATCTTAGTAGCTTTCTTCATAACCCGGGGAAAGGAAACATAAGAAAGCGTGAGTTCATATTCTTAGTAAGGGTATAAAAGAGAGATATCAACATAACATGAGCATAAGGGTATGAGAAAATGAGGATAAAGTTTGAAAAACCTTACCCTATATGTCATAGATTATAATATAGAGTCATGGAATAATGAATATCAATTCATAAGACATAAATCATAAAGTAATCAAATAACATGACCCATGATATCATAACATTGACATAAGATATAAGTTTATGGAATATAAATAAGAATAGAAAATCATTTCCATAATAGTAATGGATTAGTTAAAAGACTATTATAGTGGATTAGGTTCACTCCATAAACCATTACAGTAGTCAAGGATCACTCCTAAGTATGGTGTAGTGGATAGAATCCATTACCGAACATAGTTTACTCCCTAATCATGTTCTATTTTTCTCAGGAGATATACATCTTTACCTAATTCATTAGAGGGATATATAATTCCAGTCCCACCCATCACATGATTGAAATCTAAATTATGTATTACAAAAGATCATATAAAATTATACATATAGGGAAACCACCACATTATACATTCAAAAGCTGATGATGCATCATGGAACCACCCGTATATGTAAATAAATTTAGCTTATATTTCATAAATATGAGAAATTTAATTTTTAATTAAAATCATTATTTAATCGAAAAATACCAACACTTAAAATATTCATCTTCATTTTTTTAAAGTGCCTAAATTTATTTATAATTTCGTGAGTAAGGTATACATTCATAAAGGTAATATTACTATTTATAAGGGTAGGTTACTATTTATAAGGGTATGTTACTATTCATTAGGATAAGTTACTATTCGCTAAAAATTAACTTGATTCTATCAGACTCCAAATATCACCCTGACCACAACCGTGTATGTCTATTTTTAAAAATTCAAAACACAGAAGTGGAAAATTTATGTTTAATGGCTAGGTTATGACTATCTACTAAATAACCAAGTGTGGTTTCAAATAAACTCAGTGCTTTATGAAATATAAGCTATGAATAAAATTTATTTAATAGAAACATACTATAAAATGTTTGGGGTGTTATATTATTCCCACCTTCAGAAATTTCATACTCAAAATTTTCATGTATAATAACCTCAAAATAGATGTGTTTGTTTCTTCTAATTTTTTAATCAAAGTCTATATTAGTGTTATTCCCACTAAACTATGTTTTCTAAATATAGTTCCCAAGGTTTCTACTAAATTTCCTCTGATACCAACTATAACACCCCAACCCCTCTAGACCAGATATGGGGCATTACTTATTACATTGGCATTATTAACATAAAAGAAATCCCGAAGGAATGATCAATTTAGTAGTCTTTAAGAAACTAGATGCATAGATGTAACTCAAATTACATTGGGAAAGGTAACAAAAATAATACATAACAAAAACTAATAAACTACATCCATGTAAACTCAATAAATGGTATCCTCTTCATAAACTATTGAAGGTAAACAAATTAAAGGGGTGAGATAAAATTCTCAGTAAGGGATACAATTAGCAGAAACATGAATCAATAATAACTGAATCATAAACAAATATGGCATGGTGAATAAATGAAAAACACATGCCATTAGTAAACTGAGAATGAACCTATATCTATAGATTTTATCATAGTGAAACCTCATGGATAATAATAACTAAAAATGAATAAAGATAATTCTTATTATTTGGACATCATGTATCTGGCACATGATATCACTATACCATCGAAATGGTTTAAGTCTGTGGGTAGAAACCCGTTTGATTTTTTGAGACAAACTCGAAGGGTTTGTCACCAACTGATTTGTATTATGAGACTTGTCGATGCATCAAGGGGATATAGTGGGCCCCGCCTCTCACTGCATGTCCAAATAATTATTTATACATAGATTAAATAAAATTACAATATTCCCTATCAATATCCTTATAGCGTAGAGGATACAGATTCATCAATATTTTCATAGTTAAAACAACATTCCAAATAAACATTGTATGTAAGAGGGTATACGACTTAAGAAAATAATCATATACATGAAACTAGTATATGAATATATAAAATATTTACAATTTCAAATAAAAAAATGATCTCAAATGGTTAGTGGATATACCATATAAAAAAGATTAGGTGCACAATACCAAGTAAGTCTCAATGATATGGAAATTGAGACAAAGTCCCTTACCATGTTTTAATCAATTGAGTCGTATGACCAAAAATTAATAACCACCAAATGAATCACAGAATACCATGAATATAAAGATAATAATGATAATATATATCAAATGGTAGTACACAATACACCATGTGTAAGAAATAAGTGGCAAACAATGGAAATATTACAGATTTAAAAGTGAGATAAGAAACCCCTTACACACATTTCGACATGGTAACAGGTGTTCTTGTGAAGGATTAAAGAGAGGTAAAAGGGTATACCATAATTTATATATCATAAGGTTATTATGAGGGAGGTTTTAAAATATACCCAATCATTAGGAATTAAAAGTATAAGGATATAACATAGGGGGATTTTTTGAACAAAAGTAAGAGAGAGGATCCCTTACCTTATGCCCAAAGGTGTTCTTGATTGATCTTAACGAACTGAATAATAAAATTTATCTTAATAAATTAATAATTCCATAACCTCATAAATATATAATTGATATTTCATAACCTTATTAGGTTCATTCATGCCATTTTTGATGGGTTTAAGGGATTCAATTTTATTGTTTTGGAAGCATTTTCTTCCTTGGTTTTCATGGCTGGTTTACTTGTATTCAAGAATGGAAGTTCATTTAAAATGTGGTTAAACATCAAAAATTAAAAATATATATTATTAGTGAAATAATAAATGATATAATAATTATTTTGGGTTATATACCTTTATGATGACTCATTAGTTAAAATTTATTGACAAATTATTGGTTTAACTTGGTGGTTTTGTGCATAAAGAACTTGTTTTGTATTATTATTTTGTATTACGAGTGTGTAAGGATTTCAAAAAATTGTATAAGGTAAAATAAATATATCATGATATTGTTAAACCATTGAAAAGGTTTCATGTATATTCTTGAATATAGTAACAGAAATTTAAAACCTGTTGTCCTTGAATGTAATAAATTAACACATCTCAGACAGTATTTTCATTTTTAGTGTAAGAGGTGGGGGAAAGAGATATGATGGTGAAATTTTCCATTAGAATAATAAAATTACATTCCATTTAAGTTTATTGAATCATAATATCATTTGGATGTGGGGAGGTGAAGATAGAGAAAAAAAATAATGGAACTTTTAAAATAATTTGAAAGAAAAGGGAAGAGAGGTTCACCTCTTGAGTACTCCTCCTTGAGAATCTCCTTAAGGACTTTTTTTGGCCTTCTGGTGAGACAAAAAGGTCTTGGACGTGGGGTAGGAGCTTAAGGAGATATTTGAGTAGAATTTAGGCAAGGATTGAAGCTTGAGTGGTGTGGAAGAAAGAGGAGGTGAGGGGTGGTTTATATAGTGGAGGGGAGGAGGGTTTCCATAATATTATAATCATTAATTTATTATTTCTCCACAAGACAAGAAATAGTGAGGATTCCATGACCAAGAATAGTAATAAGTTCATGTGAGTTATAGATTTGGTTTCTTACATCACTCATGATGCTAGGAATAGTTAATTTAAATTATAATGTATTTATACGGTAAATTAATATATTTTACTATTCATAAAAAATTCAAGTATTTCAAAAAAATCCCAAAAATTCACCATAACCATTTTTAGGCATGAAAAATCCAAAAATGAACTCCATTTTTCAAAAATAATTTTATAATTATGAGAAATTTAATTTTTAATTAAAATAATTATTTAATCAAAAAATACCCATACTTAAAATATTCATCTTTATTTTTTTAAGGTACCTAATTTTATTTATACTTTCATGAGTAAGGTTACTATTCATAAGGGTCGTATTTCTATTCATATAGGTATGTTAATATTTATAAGGGTATGTTACTATTCATAAGGGTAAGTTACTATTCACTAAAAATTAACTTGATTCTATCATACTCCAAATATCACCCTGATCGCAACCGTGTATGTCCGTTTTTCAAAATTCAAAAAACAGAAGTGGAAAATTTATATTTAATGGATATGTTATGAATATCTCATAAATAAAAAAGTATTGTTTCAAAGAAACTCAATGATTTATGAAATATAGGCTATAAAGAGAATGTATTTAAGAGAAACATACCATTAAAATGTTTGGAGTGTTATAGTTTTTATCTTAGTTCTTGGTATGTAACAATTTTAGTCTGAAAGAAAAAATTCTAAGGGAATGTTACATCCATTACCCATACAAGAATAGTAAAGGGAAAATATCACCAATGATTTTTTCATCTAACTCCCTAAAATGTATAAAGGGAATAACTATACATGGGTTGTATTTGATCACCTTTCTAAGTCATCATAATCCATCACGATCATAGAAGTATTCTATCAAGATAATCTTTATAGTATATACATTAAGGAAGTGGTAAGGTTTCATGGAGTACCACATTCCATTGTGTTTGATCGGAATCCAAGGTCTAGCTCAATGTTATGGAAAATTCATCAGAAAGTTCTTGATATAAATTTGAGTTTCAAAACTACATATCATCCTTAGATTCATAGTTATTCTAATAGAACAATTCAAATCCTAGTGGATATGTTGAGATCTTATTATTTGGATTTCAAAGGTGGTTAGGATAAAATCCTTCTTCTAGATGAGTTTTCTTACTACAATGTCTTTTAATAAATCATTCATATGGCTACTTATGAATCCCATTATGGACAGAAATGTAGAGCTCCAATGTTATAGAATGAATTTGGAGAAATAAAGCTATTGGGACCTGAGATAGTTGATGACATGGTAGAGAATTTTAAATCCATTCAACCAAAGATAAAGGAATCTCAGGGTATATAGAAAAGTTATACTGATAATCACTAACATTATCTATAATTTGAATTTGGTGACAAGGTGTTTCTAAGAATTTCTTTATGGAAGAAGTTTATCAGATTTTGGAAGAAAGATAATCATATCCCTAGGTATATTCATACCTTTGATATTATTGATCATATCGGGATAGTAGATTATTACTTGGAACTTCCAAAAAACATCTCTCAAGTCTATGATCTATTTCATGTATCTCTCCTGATGAAGAATATACCTATCCCTTCACATATAATGAACTCAGTGGTAATATAACTAGAGAAATATCATTCTTATGAGGAACAATCGGTGTAGATTATGGATTGTATATAGAAAGTTCTACAAAACAAGACCACTCACCTGATCAATTTTTTGGAAAAAATACCAATTTGAGGAAGCTATATGGTAACTTTAGGATATGATGAGGTAGAAATATCCTCATTTATTTGTATGAGAGTGTTGAATTTCAATGGAGAAATTCATTTTAAAGGTGGTAGAATGTAACACAACAAGTTTTTATGAATTATTTTTCTTCAAATAAATTTAATTTATTTAATAGATTGCATTACAAGAAACATCAAGTTAATATTGTGCTATAGTCAACACTAGGTTATCTTGTGTTACACACAACACTAATTTTTAATGAAACCATGCTATATTATTAATATAGTTATTTAAATCTGACTATTATAACCTTTCCATTAAACATAGCTATATGAATAGTAACAAATAATTTTAAAAAAATATAATGGTTTTACATAAATAAAACATATTGATTACAAAAATTACATAATTTTTAGTAAAGTCTATATATTTCCAAAATACAATTTTCTTAAACAAATTCTTTTTGTTACTTTTTTGTGAAAATTAATAAAAAAATCAAACTTCAAAAAAATTAAATTTAAAAAATAAAAAGTATTTTTTAAATCATCATTTCAATAATATTTTTGGTTGAATATTTGGTATTTTCTAAAAATTTAATTTTTTTGATGAATAGTGGAAGATTCAGAATTTTAATTGAAAATGACCTTTTCATTTCATTTATTTATAAAGTTAAATTATAACTTAAATTTGTTTTCAAATAATAATAGTTCAATAATACATCCATTAATCCAATTTAGTTTATTGGAATCAATTTCATATTAAATTTTGATATAAAAACTTTGTAAAATTTTGAACATTTTCTCTTTAAAAGCCCACTTTCTCATCACGTTCGTGGGACTAATTTTAATTTAAAAATTTTCACTTATATGAATAGAAATTGTAAAAAAGGATTCCATATTTTTAATAATAATTATTTATATTACCTAATAAGGTCAACTTAATTTTTTACCAAAGTGAATCGTAAAAATGGAAAAAATTATTTACTGCGATTAAGGTAAAAATGGTTTTATTGGGAGATAAACTAAAAATATAAGGGTTAAAAATAAACTAAAACTTGTTCAATTATAATTGGATGTCCATATTTTGACCTTATATTTTCTAGGATTGATAATTTTCTATTATTTGAGCCATGTGAAATGAAAAAAACAAGGGTAAAATTCTTTCTTTAAAAAAATTACAAGTGTACAACTCACCTCGCTTATAAAAGGACACCCATTATCCTCTCCTATTCACACTATAAAAACCTTTTGGTTTTGAAAATATATGAACAAATACCTTAAAAAATCCCTCATACCATCCTAGGATCCTTATTTTTCATAGAGTGTTATCCTAGGAAGGATTTTGGTGAAAATCTGACGGGGATACCCGAAGAAGAGGTAACGTTCTTTAATGAGAATTTTTGTTTTATTTCATCCTCCAACTCCTTAAATTATTATTATAACATGATGATATAATAACATCAGTATCTTCCATATACTGATGTTTTATTTATGTTTATATAATTACCAACAACCATATCTACTTCCATCAAATGGGTTATGAAATCATCATTCGTGTTTACGGCGGACTACTACCTTGCAAACCGATGTTATTTGTTTTTTCATTTTAACATATCAAGGCTAGAAATAATGATGGAATTATTATTTATATATGATATTTATGATATTATTATACTTATAGAATTATTATATCACACATATCTACATAGTATTCATATTGTGGGAATACAATAACATCACCTGTGTGTACGGTGGACTACTTCCTTGTGAAGTGATGTGATTCATTCATGCTTTACATGGAAGGTATTGAGGATGGGTTTAATGAATGCATATTATATATGTGAAATAAAAATTATTCATTAATTATAATATATCATTTAAATTTATTTCTTGAAATCCAAAAAGAAAATAGAAATGGTGTTCATGCGTAAGTACAACCTACAGTCTCCATGAATTGTGTATTTCATTTTCTATCACTAAATTTTATAGATATCTATAAATAAATATACATTGAATATTTTTTTTATATCATGGTTAAATTTTTTAATATTATTACATCATGATTAATGTATGTGGACAAAAAATAACAAATCAAAACATATATGAAAAACAAAGTGGTTATTACCCGAAATGTAACTTTAACATGGAATTGCTAATAAACAGGTAATAAAAGGGTCATAATAAAATAATATATGGTATGATATATATAAATATTTTTCTATAATATATTTATAATAAAATTTTATTTATTATACTGGAGGTTTGAATGTGTTCTATGGAATTCAAGACTTACAGAAATGGATTTTTTTCTCAATTTTCATTCTTTGAGACATACATTATGTTATGCACCTATATTATTTATTAAGGTGTATATAAATCTCCATTGACATGTAATATAATGAATTTATTTATCCTCATGATATATTAAGTTCCATTTTATTTTATTCTTTCATGGGGATTACGATTCAAAGATACCGAAGTGGTAATGATTTTAGGTTACAATCTCATCGTTTAGTGGTATTATTTATGATTGTATTTACAATGATTAAATATTATGATTTACATCTTAAGAAACTAAATAATTTTCTTATACTATAGTTATTCATGATATTTTAAATTAATTTTACCATTTTCCACTCGTTGGTATATAAAATAATTGAGAATTTTTTTAAGAAAATATGATTTTATTAATATCTTTAGTTGAAAAATCTATTTGATTCCAAAATAATGTTTTCATAAAAATATTTTTAAAAGTGTTGTACTATTATCCTGTGATTTTTAAAATAAATTTTTACCCATGATTTAATTTTTTGTAAATATTTTTAAAGAAATATTCATGTCATTTTCCAAAAAATGACCATTTGGATTTTAACAAAAATTTGAAAAGGAGTATTTGTTTTAATGTGTACAATATGAATGAAAATTACCATTGCAATGACCATTTTTTCTATAAATATTCCTTTATATGTTTTCAAGTTTGTTTTCAAAGAAAATGAGTTTCAAAATTTTTTATGTTTCAAAAAAGTGTTTTTCAAATCGAAGAAATATATATTTTCCTCAATAAATGTTGTAAATTATCATTCAAAATCAATTTAAATCTATGATGACATACTTTGATATAACTTATGATTTTATGGGTTTATCAACCAAGAATTCCATTCTTATTCTTTAACTGGATGTTTTATGATGATAATATATTTATGAAACTCATTTCTCTTCCATGGGTTATGCAATGATAAAATTCTTTTAAAATCTGCTTTTTTTACATGAGTTATGCTATGATGAAATGATGAACTGATTATGAAACCTATATCTTTTATATAGGTTATGAGATGATGGGATGTTTATGAAACCCATTTCATTTCATGGGTTATTATATGATGAATGTTTTATCATTTTTTAAATACATAAGAATGTTTTTCATTATGATAAGGCTATGACCTATATCTACCTTCAATGCATTGGGTAAAGATTTATATCTCATTAGATATATTGGATTATAATAGAGAGTGAAACTTGATCAGTAAGGTTTTTTTCCCACTATGATTATCTTAGGAGTGAACCTTGAAAACTATGATGGTTTGGGGAGGGAACCCATTCCACTATGATAGCTTGTTAATGAGCCTTGACTAATATGGACATAATTTTCTATGCTTATATGTATCACATAAATCTATGTATTATGCTAATGTAATGCTATCATGGATCATGTTCTTTGATTACCTTATTATTCCTGTCTTATGAACTTCTAATATTTATTCCATGACTTAATATTATGATCTTTGATATGAATGGTATGGTTTTCAATTACTATGTCCATGTTATCAAACCCTTATGTTAATGTTATGCTTACGTATCTCACTTTTTTACTCATATATAACATCTAAGATCACACTTTCTTATGTTTCTTTTCCAAAAGTTGTGAATATATGTATTAAATATGATATGTATAAGAAGGGTGATAGTTACAATGATCATAGTGTGAGATGATGTACGTTCTCCTATTGTAGCTTTCAAGGCGGTTTCAACAACAAGAGATTTTTGTTCTTCCTTTTCATTATTCACCTCCAGCTTATGAGATTTGTTAAGAACCTTTTCTTTTGCTGGAAATAAAACAAGACATCCCTTAGTAAGATTCCTAGGCTTTTCACATCTTTCACAAATAGTTTACAATGGTTGGAACCTATTTTCAACTTTCACACTAGCCTTCTCAGATTTCTTCTAAACCTCCTTCTCGTACTTCCCTTTTTGAGAGGATTGACTCCCCCTCAAACCTTGTCTTCCATAGCTTGTGGAATATTAGTAATGTTGTTGATTGAACCAAAACATGTTTTCAATGTGTCCAAATCCACCACAATACCAATAGTAACCATAGAATGAATATTTCCCCCTGAAACTTATATATTAACCGGAGTTCTAAACTTGATTCTCAACAACCTTATTAATAGAACTCTACTGACCATCAACCTTCGTGTTTTCAATCGTAACATTCTTCTTCATCT
Organism: Viscum album; assembly: GCA_963277665.1. Taxonomy (NCBI): domain Eukaryota; kingdom Viridiplantae; phylum Streptophyta; class Magnoliopsida; order Santalales; family Viscaceae; genus Viscum; species Viscum album. The sequence goes on from OY728130.1 coordinate 1,409,597,804, forward strand.
CTGATTTATGTTTAGACTTATTAGTACCAGAATTATTAGAAATCTTTCTGGACTCCGGATTTTTATGTACTTATGATTTTTCAGCATTGCTGACTTTGGCCACATACATGGTCTTTCCAGCTTTGTTCTTATCAGAACTATTTATGTCTGTCCTATCAACCTTTGAAGGTAACTTTTTTGGATCATTATTTGGTTCATTTTTACTAGAAATTTCCCCAACTTCCAAGATAGATTATTTGAAACTGATATTTATTTCTTTATATTTAGAAAGTTTCTTTTGGAAAAGTTCCAACTCATCTTCTTTTTCCTTCAGCTTTACTTCAAGATGATCATTACGATTATTTGTATTCTCAAGATAATTCTTCAGATCATCAATCTCCTTTTCAATCTTGATTTTCTCATCAGGAAAACCTTCTTGATTGTTTAATGTGGAATTTTCATTTATCAACTTCTTCTTTTCCTTATGAAGGCTTCTGATCTTCCTCAAACATTCTTTCAACTCTTCTTTCAGATGATATTCAAGTTGAGTTTCTTCTTCTTCAGAACAATTTCTCCTGTAATCTTTATTATTCACTACTACAATAAAGGTATTCTCTCTAGTTTTTTCAGCAAATTATTTCTTAGATTCATCTTCGCTATCTTCTTCATCTTCATATTTAGATAAAAATCTTCTTCCTTTTGATTTGAAGAACTTTTTATCCTTCCCCTTTGAAAAATATTTATCTTTGTCAGCTTGTTTCTTCCATGAACTTCTTGGCCTTATGTCACCATCATCACTGTCTTCTTTTTTATTCTTTTGAGGACAATTTTCCACAAAGTAACCAATAGATCCACACTCAAAATATTTCAAGGGAAGTTTAACCTTGTATTTCCCTGTACCTCTTTTCACATTCTTATAAAACAAGGATAAAATTTCATCAAAATTTTTACATACCTCATCTTTAGAGTCGGATTCACCAACATCATCTTCAATAAGAGTCTTCTTTGACTTCTCTCTATTTGCAGTTTTGAATGAGAAATTCTCTATTATATATTTTTTTCTCTTCATAGTCTTCTCCCTTATCATTTCATAAGTAATGAGAGTGTTATGAAAATCATCTAGAGATAATGTTTCAAGGTCTCTATCTTCTAATGAAGACACTTTAGCATCAAACTTGTCAGCCATAATTCTCAAGATCTTTTAAAAAACTATATAATCCTACAAAATTTCACCAAGAAATCTGATTATACTGACAATGTCATTTATCCTGGTAAAGAAGTCCCTAACAGATTCATATTCTCCCATTTTTAGGTCTCCATACTTCAGCCTCCAGATTTTTAGTTTTTCCTTCTTCACTTTTTTATTTCCTTAATAGATGTTCTTCAACTTATCCCATATACATTTAGCTGTAGTGACACCTTTCACTCTTAAAAACTCAGTCTCAGAAAGTGATGAGAGTAATGTATTTTTAGCTATTACATCATTCTCAAGATTCTTCTTCTCGGTAGGTGTAAGAGGAATCTTGTCATCAATAGGAGGAAATCCATCTGTTGTAGTTTTAAGAATTTTATAACAAATAGACATAAGATAAGAAATCATTACATCTTTCCAGATATGATAATTATTTCCATCAAATATTGGAATAACATTACTGTTCACGCAATTCAGATTTTCCATCATAACTTCTCTTCAATACTTCAGCAAAGAAAAAACGAAGACAACCAACCTTTGATACCAATTAAAGTTCCCAGTCAGGATCTAAGTATCACTGAGAGGAGAGGGGGTGAATCAGTGATATATTTTTCTTTTTATGTTTCCTTTTTTTGAAACATACTTTGCCACTTGTTAGAGAGTTTCTTCTCTGCTGAACACACATAACCATAGGAACACAATATTTACAAGGTTTACTACTCAACAAGAGTAGCTATGTCCTTGGTATGGTACATAAATAATCCAGTACCACACAATCCACTAGAAAACAATCCTTTGATGTGGAATACAATGAGTAGGATATACCCTTACACTCGTGTAGCACTTGGAAAACAATCCGAAAGTGTGTGTGCACCCTCTTAGCACAAATAAGGAATTGTAGTATTTTAGTGCCTCTTTATAATTAAACAGGTGGATTCTTTGAAGTACAAATCATTAATTTCTTACATAGAGGCCAGTAAGAACTATCTTATGCACAACTGAATACATGCGAAGAACCCAAATCTTTAACACACCCTTTTAGGTGTCTTGCGCACAAATTTTATGCCACATGCAAAAGATTTGACTTTTTTTGCGAAACACCTATTGCGCGCAACTTCAATCTTGCGTGCAACTCTCTTCTTACGCGCAACTTCTCCTTCTTGCATGAAAATCTATTTATTTCTCTCACTCTCCTTTCTTAATATTTTTCCATACCTCAGAGCACGGTATTTCTCTAAGTGTTGAGCACACACAATGTGATGGGGTCAACTCTTATTTATATACCTCATCGATCCCTGCGCATAAAAACCCCAATGTGTAATGCAAGATCCTAACGTGTCGTGAAAAACCCCATTTGATGTCGCATGCATAAGTCTCTTTCGCTCCAACCTCATATTTTTCACACTTCTTGAATCTTTTATGCACTTCATTACTTTTCCATTTTTTGAAGTTTGGACCTTGAATCATGCCTTGCACTCAAGATTCCAAACTCCCTTCAATCTTGCGCACAAAAACCAATCTTTCATGCAAAAACCAACATTTCACACAAGCCTCTCCTTTGACAGATTTTGATGTTCAGATCATGGAACTCCACTTGCACACAACATGCCAAGAAATCCTCAAACTTGCGTGCAATCATCCTTTTCCAAAAACCCATTTCTTCATCTTATGATTTTTAGGCCCTAAAATTTGGAAAACACTAGAAAACTACACCATATTAAAACGTTATTTTGTGCCACCTTCAAATTGTCCATTTCTTTGTCATTTCTCTCTTCACTGCATCCCATAACCATTCTTCAGCTTTCATCACGAAATCAAATATTGTGATATGTATCCTTTGATCAAATATCATGATATGTATCCTTTGAGTGACATTTAATTAGAGGAATGAGATGTTAAAACCCAAAAACTATAAGGTGATGGTGTTAACATCTAGTTCAAGATACAATAACTAGGGTGTATAGGGATTTAAGACTTTCTAGTAAATGGTATCCATCCAAATAAGAAACTCATAGGATTGGGGTTTTACAAGTTGTTAAAGGCCATTTGGTTAGGATATTATTCATTTTTAATCACTATTCTATAGGTTTTTGTGTCATGGATAATGTTTTCTAAGACTAGATCTATAATCTTGAGTAGCTATACTTTCTTATGCCTCAACATCCTATTATATGAGTATAATAAGAGTAAATCAAATCATATATTCATATTCATATATTCCTATTGACTTAATGTTGTTCAAATAAGTTAATTTATCTTCCTCATCTAAAGAAAGTTTTATATGGGATAGAGGGGGCCATCCTTCTAGTTTCAGATGTATGATATCCATTAGGATGTGGAGTGGTTTAATGACCCTTAGAGTTTATTTATAATTATTATAAGTCCCTAACCTTAAACATTACATAATCTTGAGTTAAGTCAAGAATTCAAATTGAGGATCTTTTTAGGTTTAGAGTTTTAGATAATTAGTTCATAACTATTACATTACATCTCAAATATTATAAAGTACACACTTCTAATCTATCCAAATTTTTTCAATAATAAAACTCCTTAAATAAAACAAGAATTATTTTCTTGATAAAAATCTTCTTGAATTATTCCTTTATCTTACCCTTCCTTATACCCTGTGAAAAACATTTCAAAAACGTGGGATGAGCATAAAAATATCAGTAAGGGTTATAAAATAAGGAAAGAGAACATTAATCCATGAATACATAAAAATAAATGAAATGATACTTTTTACTCATAAAACATAAGCTCTTTAAAATACCTCATGAAATAATAATATTTATGAATAACTCATAGAAATCATAATTCATAATGGTAACTTGTGGCATCCATAACATACTTACATTGTAGCTTTCACATCTACATAGGGAGTAACCTTCATAGTTATGTTTGGAATACCCATCACAGTATATTCCCTAAATATCTTAGGAGAAACTTTAACATTTACCTCTGTCACATTACCCAATTCATTGGAGAGATATCTTGGGATAAATCTCCGTCAGTTTATCATGGAACTACCTTCATACGTAAACAATTCCCAAGAATCATAACATAGTCACAATACATAAAACAAGCATAAAGAAAATAAAATGTTTCCACATTGAAATCATAATATATCATTTCAAGATATTGACATAATCAATGATTTATCAAAACCATTTTCAATAAAAAAATATGTAAAAAGGGTATATAGTATATATTTTCCTTTTAAAAACATTACATCTTGTTAAGGAATCCAAATATCAAATAATGCTCGCAACGGCGAAAAGGTCATTATCATCGCGTACGTTAAAAAGAAACCTTCCTTTCACTGTTTAGTAAAATGATTCATAAAAAAAGATTCCTTTTGAAAACCATTGAATGAAATTTAAATTCATAAGGTTTTATTATACACCTTATAAGATAAGTTCATGTATAAACCAAAGTATTCCTTAATGAAAGGAGATTGAGACAAAATCTCTTACCTTGAGTTTGACTTGTCTTGTTCATTCTTTATCTCCCTGAATAATAAACTTAAGTTAATTTTTAATTACTTCAGAACCTTTTTAAATTTTATTATTCCTTTTATATCACTTATTACCTTGTTATAAAAATCATATAATTATTCAATTTCATATGAGTCGTTTTGTCGATATTCGGTACTTGAGTCGAAAATGAACTTATTTTGATGTAAATTATCCATGTAGTTAAAATTACATCATGTCCATAATGATATTAATGGTTTAAATATCACATATATATATAGTATATATGTATTTATAATATTCTATAACATTTGGAGATAATAAATGAAATTCACTGTTCATGGAGACAGTAGGTCGTATGTATGCATGAACGCTACTTTCATTTATTTGTTATATTAAAGAAATGAAAACTAAATGATATGAACATATATTATAATTATAGTATAATATCATATGTTATATATTTTCCATAAGTTCATTAACATCATCCTTTATATGTTCAATGTATGGCATGAACGAGTCATATCAGTTTGAGGGGACGGTAGTCCGCACTTCCTCAAACGAAAATATCGTATTTACACATTATGGAAAGAATAAAGGTATGATGTAAATAAAAAATACAGAATAATAAATACAATATAAATATAATATATATCATATATAAATACAGTTCTATCATAATGGCCACCATAATAGGCGGTAGAGGAAAATTGAACAATCATCGTTTTGTGTGGCAGTAGTACATTGTACGCAGAAATAGTATGTTCGTATCCATTAGATGGAGGTGTGTGTAAGTGTAGTTCAAATACATATCATAAAAAAAATCCTAGTATATTTATTATACTGTTTTTTATGAAATAAAAAAATAATAATATCATAGGGAGTGTATAAGGAAAATAAAAGAAAAGAACTTGAGAGAAGACGTTACCTCTAAATCAGGCAACTTCTTTTTATTTGAGACAAAAGGCTTTCTTGAATTTCCTTCTACCCAAGGTAAGGATTATAGGAGTAAGGAAGGGATGTTGGGAGATTATTTGGGTAGAATTTAGATAATCCAAGGGGCTTGAGAGGTGTTATTTATGTGGGTAGAGGTGGTGGCCTTTTATAAGAGGGGGAGGGGCGCTTTAGGAAAGTCTAGAAATATTAATTTATTATAAATACAATTTTGATTACAAATAGTCCAAAACTCATTTAATTAAAATATAAGATGATTTTGGTTCAAATACCAATAATAAAATAATTTTTAGACAATTTTTGTATATTTTTTTATCCTTATCTTTTTAGTTTAACCCTTATTTTACCTTTTTTAATCTTACAGTGATATCATGTTATTTACACATTATGGGTTAATGTAATTACATTATCATGTCAAATGACCCAAAAAAAAGTTATTTATGACATATTTGGTCTTTTCTTAACTATTTGGACGTATATTATATTTTTAGTAATTTAATATAATTTTATAAACTATTTTATGTTTTAAGTTATGAATTATGTCAATTTTGGACACTATTCATACTTGAATTTTTTTTAAAATCCATAACAACATGATTAATTCGAAAAAAAGGAATTAAATCAAATATATGGTGTCAATAGCATCTATAAAATTTTTTATGGCATCGAAATAATAAAATTACATTTATTTTAATATTTATAATATCATTTATTTGAATCCTTTATTAATGAATTAATCACTGCATCATCATTGTGTCATAATTAAATTTATTTATTTAATGTCTAAAAATTATAAATAAAATATCATGATTTAGGAAATAATTTTAGATTTATAATGATTATTTATAGTAAAATAAATCATTTATATAACCCTATATTAAAATTGCTTTAGTAAAAGATACATGTTTATGTTATATTTTTCTTTACTTTAAATTAATTCTTATAAAATGTTATTTTCACATCCAATTGGCCCCATGGGGTCCCAAAATCAACCCAAGTATTCCCATGGTCGGAAATATATCATCCAACAGGATTAGGATATGTGTTAGGGTAGTTTAATATTATTATAATATTAGTTTTTATCCTTATTTACCAGATTTACCCTTAACCATGGTAAATAAAATAATTACTGAAGTTATTATTCATAATATCTAAAAATAAAATATACCTATTTAAACAATTTAAACTTTTTGATTCCAAATATGGATTTTATTTTCAAAATTAAAAACATATAAATAATAGTAATTAATTTAAAATTAATTCATGTTGTAAAAACCAAAATGCGGGTTTTAAAGAAGTAAAAACTACCAAAAGATTGACATGTGTTTATATCCAATTTCAAAGTGAAATTACTTTCAATGACCAAAATTTTATTAAATGATAAAAAAATAATCCAATTACACTTTAAAACCAATTAGAAAGAAAATATAACTATATAAATAAGTTAGATGAAGTGACAGTTTTGAATTAAAATGCAGTATTTTTCATTGTTCATTAAAATATGAATTTTATTAGAAAAATATCAAAATTTAATAAAAAGTAAATTTTTATGTCCCTATTCTAAATAAGAAGTTTATTTTGTCAAATATAACATATAAAAGTGATAAAAACTAGATTTAAAAAGGGTTCTCCATCAAAAGGCGGTAAAATGACCTTTTAAAAATATTAGAGTATTTAATGCTTAAAAACATATTCATTCTTATGTTAAGCCTCTAAAATTTATTGGATAAATATAAAAATATTTAACAAACATGTAAAACATAATATAGTTAATTATGTTCATTTCCACCAATACAATGGATAGGTATTAACTACCATTTAAAATAATAATAATATTATATTATTTTTCGGTATAACTCAAAGTTGTGTGCAACATAGGATTTCGAAGAAACCCATTGTTGTGTGTCGAGTACACTATCGGTAAAATCATCCCCTTTAACATAAAATTAATATATTATTCATAAATATTAATATAAAATAAAAATTATTATTCTATAAATACTTGGTTCATTACATCATTCCCCCTTTTGGAAATTCCATCCTCACAATTTTAAAATTGGGCTCGAAAACTTAATTGAAAAATCTTACATTAGAAAAAGAGTCAATAAAACTATCACTTTAAAGAAAGAAAGGGAATGAAAAAGTTCACCTGAGATAACACATAATAGGATTTCATGTATTAAAACATGGATATGAAAGAGAAACTAAGCGTCAAGTTCTAATAGAGAGTGATATAAATCACGATCAGGAGAAAGTTAACTACCAAAAAACCATAAAATTCTGATGGGTTATACGGTATTTGATTTCCTAGTAGAAAAAGTAATCAGACAAAGTTTTTGATTTAATTTCCTTTTCATAAATTTGAAGAATTTATTTATGAGCTTGACTAATAACATAAGGAATCATACTTACTTTTCAAGTAGAGTTTCATCCTTTAATAAATTTCTACCAAAAACTCATCTTTTCTCCAAAAAATGAGTATTTAAGATGACTTGGTCACACCTAAAGTGCTAGAATCAACTTCTAGAGAATCACATAATCTAAAAAATATGAACTATATATTTCCCCTATCTTTAGACATTAACGAAAACCAAAATGGTTAGTACAAGATCATACAATCCCCCGAAAAGAATAATCCTTTATAAAAAGAAATACTACTCTTAATCTCTAAAATTCAACAAACAATACCCATAGTTCAACAAAGACCATTCAATACAAAATTGTCCTTAAAATTATTCAAAATAATCCAAACTAATATTAAAACCCAAAATTCAAAAGGATTTGATCACATAGTCTGCCACGATAAATCTTAACATTTATCTCCAAATAACATCGACAAATATTAAAGTCTCATACTGAAAAGTAATTAACCTAATCACATATTCTTTATATTAGGTTAATCATTTTCATAAATAACTCAAATTGCCATATGTTCACAATAAAAACAAATATTCCTCCAAAATAATATTTCAACCATTAATACTCAAATGAAATCCCATAGTGTTCTATTTTCCTTAGGCGTATAGTGTTCCCAAAATAGAGAATGTATTCCAAAATAACATTTATCACTTAATCACCAAATCATTTTTCTATACTAAGGATGTCCATTTGATAAAATATAGTTCCCAAAATCAACTTATTCTTTATCCATTAAATCATTTAACTAAAAAGAATAAGTAATACTAACCAAGGACTTCATGTAGGCCAGTGGTAGGTGATGCGACCTTGTCGCCCTTCAGTTGTGGGTTCGATTCTCATGGCCTTGCCGGACGCGACGGGCTGTCACCCATCCTTGGGGTTGTCATTTTTCTAAAACCATATCATTCTTATAACATTATCAAAAATAAGATAATTTCCTCAAAAATAACCATAACCTTATTTATCCTAAAATGTTATATAATAACTTTTATTTTTCATCCCGAAATGTAATAACCATTAATCACTTCAAAAAAAAGATCATATGAACCCCTAAGGTTATCCATTATGTACACACAAGAAAAGATAATTCTTCCTTGAATAACATTTTCACATAACAAACTTAAGGGTTACACATACTAGAAAAATTCTTAAAAATTAATCCCATCATAAATAGATCATTGATCATTTTAAACATTTCATCATCCTATAATCTACTATAAATCTTGAATCCATTATATGTAGACTTCTTACTCATTCAGCTTTCTTCATAATCTATTAACTATGAATTTCCACCTTATTTCTTAATACATCATTCCTGCAGATTGAATATCCTCGTAATTTATAAATATCAATCCAAATATTCTTTATTATTTATGGATAAGAAATTAAATCATACCTTGAATCCAGATATCATGATCTTCAAGATGTTCCCTTTCTCCTTTGGCATGTTGTCCTACTTTTAAAAAAGTAAACGTTTGCTCCACTTATGTAATTTCACTTTTCAATAGAGTTGGAAACGTTGAGATCTTGAAATCATATGAAAAAGATACCATGACCCATAAAATTGTTTTTGAAATGAGTAGGTGTTAGATAACTCAAACAATTTCTTGCAGGTGATTTGAATACTCAAGAAGCTTTCAAAATCATTAGAACAAGATTTTTCCATAATAGTGATGATCAAATCATTAGGGAGGGATAAGAAGTTTGTGCAAGATCTCTTTCCTTATATATTGAAAAATGATCCTTAATCTTTTGAAAAGAATCAACACTTAAACATAAAACAAATTATTATTATTAAAAAATAATCCTCTATAGGGTAAAGATAACATAAAAACTTTTATATTACTCTAATCCATCAACCACATTATATCTCCATTGTTCAGGTTTTTATCCAAACAACCTATTTGACCATAAACCTCCAAAAGTTTCCATACAATAATTAACCCTCTTGGTTATATGGGACCCTTTACCTATACCGAGATAACACCCTAACCTCAAAAGTTATCTAAACTGACCTCTAATACCAACTATAAGGCCCCAACCTTAAATATTGCATAATCTTTAGTTAAGTCAAGAATTCAAATTGAGGATATTTTCAGGTTTAGAGTTTTAGAGTATTAGGAAATAACTATTACATTACATCTCAAATATTACAAAGTAGAAACTTCTACTATATACAAATTTTTTACAATAATAAAACTCCTTAAATAAAACAAGAATTCCTTTCTTGAAAAAAATATTCTTGAATTCTTCCTTTCTCTTACCCTTCCTTATACCCTGTGAAAATTATTTCAAAAATGTGGGATGAGCATAAAAATCTCAGTAAGGGTTATAAAATAAGTAAATAAAACATTAATCCACTAATACATACAAATCAATGAAATCATATTTTTTACTCATAAAACATATGATCGTTAACATAACTTATGAAATCATAAGATTTATGAATAACTCATAGAAATAATAATTCATAGTGGTAACTTGTGGAATCCATAAAATACTGACATTGTAGCTTTCACAACCACATAGAGTGTAACCTTCATGGTTACATTTGGAATACCCATTACAGTATATTCCCTAAATCTCTTAGGAGAAACTTTAACGTTTACCTCTATCACATTACCCAATGCATTGGAGATCTATCTTGGGATCACCCACCCTCGGTTTATCATGGAACCACCTGTATATGTAAATAATTCCCAAGAACCATAATGTAGTCATAACTCATAAAACAAGCATAAAAGAAAAGAAAACATAATTTAGATGATATGAAACCCATTTGGGGCCTCTTGAAGTGCTGTAAGTGGTATGGAAACCACCACATTATACATTCAAAAGCTGATGATGCATCACAATAGATGATCAGATACGTTTCATTCTTGGACATCAAGGGCCAAGAGTTGATTTTAATAGGTATAATCATCTCGTATGCAGTATGAATTCTCCAGTTTATACGTCTGATGCCATCTCTGACTTGAAAAATATGAAATAGCCTATTAAGTTCTTTTAGGCTTAGAATATATTCATTGGGTTTATTATAGCAATACTAACACCATAACATGCATAGATAATGTCTATCATCGACATATTATAATAGAACTAATGGAAGATATTAAAAAATATTGTTAATGAGTAGACATGCCCATGTTTAAAGAAGAGTGATATCGTACCTCTGATACAAACTTCTGAAAAAGAGAGAACTGGAGCTCCCCAGAGGTTTTACATCAATCCATAGGATTTCTGGCGACAAATCCTTTGAAGTGGAGGTTTTTTATTGAGAATAAGAATGTAATGTGATTGAGGTAATAGATAATCCTGTAATTTGGGTGATCAATTAAACATATTATATATCATGCAGACAAGAACATGAAATAAAATTAAAAATAATAATATACATACCTCTCGATAGAAATATTACTCTTTACAGTATACTCTTCATTAAGATTTCTTTATTATTTGAAGGTGTGTGTACCATATCTACAATAATATGATAAGATATTCAATAATAATAATTTTCATAGTTAGGAAGCTAATATTTAAAAATAACATTTAAAAAATAGTAGATTTTAAAGTAGAACTTATTGTTAGAGGGATACTGAAATTAAATAAGGATTATATTAGTGATATAAAAATGAAATCAAAATATATCAATATAAGTGTTGTCATAGAAAAATAGAAATTAAGAAACAGTTCGGATGAAAATACATGTTGGTAGAATATGAATTAGTTGAAAACTATGAACTACTAAACTATTACTGTAAAAAAATATGTTTCCACCTCATATTTCTCTTATCATGAAACATGTTTTTATAAAACAAACAATGAAAATGCATCAATTTCCAAAAGTCTAAAAGACTACAAAATTCATAATGAATGATCATATCTAGAGGCCATGAGTAAAAATTCCTTGAACATGAGACTTCAATGACGTAGTCACTATTTTAGTACCTAATGAAAATTCCAGATCAAGAAACTGATGTAGAGTAATTAGTTGTCCGATTAAGGGGGAATACTGACATTGTACAGAAGTCACTACCGCTATTCTAGACCATCCATGCATAATCAAAATCATACCAAAAAATTACAAAGTATATCCATCAGCTTTATAACATCCCTAAAAAAGGAAAAAGAGTCAGATATGTGCACTAAGAACGTTGTAAATGTTACCATGAAAAAAATTATTTTAATAGGTCATTTAAAATCAATTGAGATACCTACATTAAAGGAAATTTAATTGGAATTCCACACAAGATTTCCAAACCATCACCTAGTTGCTACCTTATAATGATTCTAGGCTAGTAAAATGGCTGACCCATAGGAGTTTCAGCACCTAAAAAATCATCCAAAACAAAGCTATAGTTTTACCTGGATTTTTATTTCTGAGCTATAGTTGTGGAATAAGAGGTAATGATCCAGAAGTTTTAGCACCTACAAAATCATCCAACATGTTTACCTATATATACTAATACAACATATCAAACTATACATATCAACCTCATATGGAGATCATAATAGATCTGGAAACAGTTTTCCATAAGAAATATGGAAACACTTATTAATAAGAAATACATAATCAAAACTAATCTCCTATCATATTGAAACTCATGGTTTTTGAAGATTACTTTGGCCATATTAAGAGGTAATGATCTAGTATTTTCAGTACATACTAATGCTAAATATCAAACTATCTATATCAACCTAAAATGGTGATCATAAGAAATATGGAAACACTTACACCTAAGAAACATGGAAATAGTTATAAAAACAAATAGTAACGTTCAATATAAATTTCATTTAGGAAAACAATATTGAATACTATGAAACACATAGTTGAAGAGAATTTAATTAAAGAAGAGTTGTTCATGATGAGAAGTATTCTTCCACTTCTTGAAAGTGTTATTTGGAAACTGCAAATTGGATGCATATTCCATGGTACTCAAGAACCCAAAAATAGTAGGTACCTTTAGAAGGGTAATTTTAGGCATTCTGGTGTAGATGAATTCTAGTTCAATATCGTGTACATATATTTTGAGGGGGAAGATTAGGAATTATGGTGGAAAAAACATTGCATCAGCAAGACACCTTCTATTTCCAAAAGCATTAAGCCATGCAATTTAACACCCTTGGAATCACATAAGTGAATCACTGATTATAACATAGTGGAATTCATTGAACAGACACATATTAAATCAACAGTTAAGAGTAGAGTAGGTTTTTTGAAAAGCGTATCTAGATACATGCAGACATGGAATGATGGGATGGATAGGGTCATGCCAAGAAAGGATCTCTTCTTCTATCATGCCCCTGGTCTGAATAAAGAAGATGTATGTGAAAAAAGTCAGTCTGTTAATGTTACTTTTAAGTCCAGTAAATTGAAAACATTTCTGTAAATTTAAAACTATTATGACACCCTTTCAACAGAAACAATTTCATCCCTGCCTTAATGAATGACCAGTGTTGAAGATAAAAGAAAAGTTCCTCATATTTCAAAAGGTTCAATACTTTTTATTAAAATGATCTGTTCATTTCAATTACATTCTGCTAACATGTTTCCAGTAAAAAATAAATTTTCATATGTTACATTGCTATTAATGATGAATACGAATGAAAGTGTTGCATTGATGAGAATGTAATACCATGAAATAGTAGAGAAGAAGTATTTCTTCATGATGATGGTGGTGAAATCAAGTCACTAATTCAACCTACATAATTGAAATATGTGAAGGAAAAAACTGTAGAAGACTATTTATTATAAAACAAACTGATGTATTGAAATATAATTGATTGAAATGATCCAATTCTCAAAAAATAGGACTTTGCTCAAATGATGTGGAACATAGTTAGTGGCATTAAAACTGCATGCAACTGAATTTTTCTTCAACACAAACCAAAATACACATATGGAATCCATCCCGCTTATTCAAATGTCTTCCCTCATGGTGTGATTAACCCCTATAAATGTGGTTGAGTTGGACCATTGGGTTATATGTTGTTGGCCATAGTTTTTTTTATCAAACTCTTATAAACATAGATAAAGTCATAAAATAAAATTGAACAAATAAATTTAAATGGACCCAAAACATGTAGTAGTAGTTCATTTGGTAGAAAATCAAAATTGGGATGAAAATAGCAGACCAGTGTAGATTTTTTCAAAAATCCTCCCATAAACCATGTCCACTTGATATAGAATCAATAAAAAGAACAACCTAGTAAAACCCAAGAAGAAGTCAATAAGAATCAATTGAAATAGATATATTATGAAATTGAAAAATAAAACATCATAGAGTTATGTATAGGAAATATGAATGTATTGTTGACAAAAACATGTACAATTGATTTTACAAACCCAACATCAATGCAACAACTTTTTTTCAACTCAATTTCTTCACCATCGTTCATAAAAATAGAAATTAAAATGATATCAATGTTATGTTTAGAATAAAACAATGATAACAGAAATATGAATACCTATTAAACTTTTTTGTTTCATAGAGAATGAAATAAAAAAACATATTTTAGAGAACCTATCAAATATTGTATATTGAAACAAAATATAGAATAATTTTTCTTTTTCTATATAAAAAATTATGATATATAGAAACTAAAGATTTATTTTACAACCGAACTAACTGAACATGAAATATATTAATCTACAATCAGCAAATAATCTCTAATATGTAATATGAAAATACCCATGTGTAAGCAATCTGAAAAAAAATTATGTATAAGAAAACACATATGTATAAGAAATATGGAATCAATTAAGTATATGAAATATTAAATTTGTAATGTGAAAACAATTACGTATAAGAAATCTGAAAAAATGTATGTATGGAATAATTTGAGACACAACTAGATTCCATATGTTGCAAGCTATGGCCTTTAACGTGTCACCCAACATGATTAATCTTAGTTATTCCATATTATTACACGAATGATGATGATAAGAAACTAACCAGGGATAAGATCTTGAATGTATCATAGGTACAAAATTGTATTCTAGAATATGGTATGATCTCCACAAGGGTAGGAGGCACCCCAACATACAGGCCCAGGATTCCACTGGTTCTTGTTATATCTACAAATGAAGACTGCACGTTTGGGTACACCTGGATGTGAATATTATGTCATGTTTTTTCATATCAAGTTCAAGAAAGAAAAAAACATCATATTCGTATGAATAAATGATGCACCTTAGGCTCACCCTTTGTATCTAATATGGTCTTAATAAGATCAATTGGGTATGACCAAATGGTCATGACACATCCTGCTAATTCTCCATTGATGCATTTGCTCCATTTATGTTATAACAACACTAACTGAACATGAAATCTACTAATCTGCAATCAGCAAACAATCTGTAATATGCAATCTGTAAATACATATGTGTAATCAATCTGAAAACAATTATGTATAAGAAAACACATATGTATAAGAAATCTGGAATCAATTTAGTATATGAAATATTCAATTTATAATTTGAAAACAATTACGTATAAGAAATTTTCAAAAAACTAACCAGGGAAAAGAGCTTGAATGTATCATAGGTACCAAATTGTATGCTAGAATATGGTATGATCTACACAAGGGTATGAGGCACCCATACATACAGGCCCAGGATTCCACTGGTTCTTGTTATATCTACAAATGAAGACTGCATGTTTGGGTACACCTGGATGTGGAGATTCTGTCATGTTTGTTTCATAACAAGTTCAAGCAGGAAAAAAACATCACATCCCTATGAATAAATTATGTACATTAGGCTCACCCTGTGTAGCTAATATGGTCCTAATAAGATCAATTGGGTATGACTAAATGGGCATGACATATCCTGTTAATGCTCCATTGATGCATTTGCTCCATTTATGTTATAACAGTACTTAATGAACATGAAAACTACTAATCTGCAACAAGAAAACAATCTGTAATATGCAATATGTAAATACATATGTGCAATCAATCTAAAAATGATTTTTATAAGAAAAAGCATAAGTATAAGAAATCTGGAATCAATTAAGTATATACAATATTCAATTTATAATTTGAAAATAATTAAATATAAGAAATCTGAAAAAATGTATATATGGAATCAGTTGAGACCCAGATAGATTCCATATGTTGCAAGATATGGCCTTTCACACATCACACAACATGATTCATCTTAGTTATTTCAGCTTATTACATGAATGATGATGACAAGAAACGAACCAGGGACAAGAGATTGAATGTATCATAGGTACCAAATTGTATGCTAGAATATGGAATGATCTCCACAAGGGTAGGAGGCACCCCAACATACAGGACCAAGATGCCACTGGTTCTTGTTATATACAAAAATGAAGACTGCACATTTGGGTACACCTGGATGTGGAGATTCTGTCATTTTTGTTTCATATCAAGTTCGAGTAGGGAAAAAACATCATATCCCTATTGAATAAATGATGTAACTTAGGCTCATCTAGTGTAGCTAATATGGTCCTAATAAGATCAATTGGGTATGACCGAATGGTCATGACACATCTTGCTAATTCTCCATTGATGCATTTGTTTCCTCAACACATTATATAAGTTTTTTTTGAAGTAGAATAAAAAATTGAAATCCACAAATGAAAACAGAGAGAAATCAATGATTCCTCAAACCCAACAACAAATTGGGATAGTGTTAATTACAGGAAAAAATTTCACTCTTCAACCCATCAACAATTTCAGAGCGAGTGAAAGAAATGAAACACTTTCATATGGACATGTATCATTATATGTGTAGCTAGTTCACCAGAAGATTTCAATACATGTGTGATAATTGTTGAAAAATAACACACCTATGGAGGATACATCTATAATTTCCTTGATCTTTTGTAACACTAAAAACTATATAGCTGTGTATGGAATAACCATGAGTCATGCATAGACATTTTCTGTCCAGAAACACAGGAAAATAAGTTCTTATCTATACAATCATAAAGAAATTTATCATTATTGTAATGTGAAATCATGCCAAATACAGCCTAAAGAAAAA
Organism: Viscum album; assembly: GCA_963277665.1. Classification (NCBI taxonomy): domain Eukaryota; kingdom Viridiplantae; phylum Streptophyta; class Magnoliopsida; order Santalales; family Viscaceae; genus Viscum; species Viscum album. The sequence goes on from OY728130.1 coordinate 1,409,614,836, forward strand.
GTGATCATTTTAATAAGAAAAGATCTGGGATGGTGCTCTTACATTATAGCTCTAGGTTTGTGATCAACACATTAGATAAGTTTTTTTTAAGTAGAATAAGAAATTGAAGTCCACAAATGAAAACAGAGAGAAATCAATGATTCCTCAAACCCAACAACAAATTGGGCTAGTGTTATAGGTATAATTACAAGAAAAAATTTCACTCTTCAAACCATAAACAATTTCAGAGTGAGTGAAAGGACCGATGCACTTTCATATGGACATGTATCATTAGATGTGTAGCTAATTCACCAGAAGACTGCAATACATGTGTGATAATCGTTGAAAAAGAACACACATGTGGAGGAAAATAAATGTAGGAAAAGAAGTTTTTATCTGTACAATCATGAAGAAATTTATCATTATTGTAATGTGAAATAATGCCAAATTCAGCCTCAATAAAAAATGATCATTTTAATTAGAAAAGCTCTGGGTTGATGCTCTTACATTTTAGCTTTTAGCATGTGTGCATAAATGAAAAAAATGAGGCAAAAAAACATATATATTTCACTATCAATACACCATAAAGTAAAATAAAAAACATAAAGGAAGAGATAACCATAATCCTTCTCTAAGGAGATCATTACAAGCTTGGTACATCCCTGTATACTATGATTTTTCCATTGAAACATCTACCAAGGAGAACCCATGAAGAAGTAGGCTTCATTTGAACCTATGATGGAGTGAAAAAATTTGTTTCTAAGTTAGATGTTCAATAAATCAAATGAAAATAGTAGCAGTTTTTACAATATCTAGTATTGTTAGCACTAAAAAACACATATGAAACATAGTTAAATTAAGATAAATGAAACTTTATGAAATAAATAGAATCCTGACCTTAGTATTCTCATTGCCTGTACAATGAAAGACTGTCTATTTGGAGATAGAAAAACATTATAAAATAAGAAATGTATGGGATTCGTTAGTACTATAAGACTAGTGATGAATAAAGGTATGATGATACTACATGAATAGAATAAAGAGTTTTCTAGAATAATAATATTTACTAATTGTTAGTCAAAAAATTAAAAACCTAATAATATCTAAACAGTTGAGAGGTGATGTGGAGGAGGTCAAAACATGAACAACATTGACAAACATGGGAAATATCATTGATAGGATGGAATGTATAGGAGGTGTCCACCTGAAATTATAGATGAATCACTAGTTTATAACCATTAATATGTACAAAAGTTTAAGAGCATCAAACCATATAAATGTAAAAAAAATTAAGATCATCAATGACATGGTCATTTTTGATATCTCATTTTCAAAAAAAATAGTGGTATAATCCTACAACTGTAGTGAAATTTGGTATCAATAGAGTGAAAGGAAAAACATTAAAGTGAAACAGACAGTAAGTCCACTATGAATGTAATCAGAGTCATTTATAAAAACATCAGTGATACCTACATGTACTCTTCATCAATAAAAGTGAAAAAATTGTGTATTGAATGAAACAATTTGGGCCTACCTAAACTACAGGAAGCTCTCATCCAGCAGAAAGAAATCAATATCTACCCTGGAAAAAATTATAGATGATGATAGATTGGCAGAGCAGAAGAAGAACAAGGTGTAAATAGTAAAATAGTGTAGAAGATGTATTGTAATATTGTTTGAGAATGAAATATTAAACCAAAATTAGTAAATCTAAAACAGAATGGAAAATGTATCTAGGAATTGAGAATATTAATTCACAATTTTAGGAAAATGTACCTTTTTATGGATCTGTAAGATCATTGAAGATTGTTTCGGTGATCGTAAAGGGGTTTAGGGATTTAGAAGTAATGGGAGGTGAGGATAATGAAGTAGTTTTTCAATGGTAACCCAAATGCGGTGGAAAAATGAATATGCGTTGGTGGTCGAAGCTGAAGGAACATTCGGAGGTGAGCAGGTTGGACTCTAAGTTCACCGCTAACTGGAAAAAGTTCATAGAATGATGAGAATTAGGAGGTTGAAGAATTAGTAGTAGTCCAAAGCAAGGATGAAGGAATCAATTTTCACATGTAACCTAAAAATGGTTTTACATAGAGGAGGTATTGGTGGTTGAAGTTGAATAAATAGTTGGATGCAAGGTCGCGATCCGGAGCAGCTATGAACGAAAATCCGAGTGGGATAATGAACTTGATGTGGAGGAATGGTGACACCATGGTAAGGAGGAAGATAGAGTAGGAGTTCGATATACTATAGGGAAACCGGGAGGAGGATGACCCCGACGTCGGGATTTTATGGGAACCCTAGGTCTCGAAGAACTAGATCCCAATGGTGAGAAAGAGAAGGAAAACAGAGGAGGGTAGAGTAGATACCGGTAGATGGTGGATGTCAGAGATGGAGGTTGACCGAGTGTGAATTGAATATGAAAGCTAGGACGAAGGAGATGAGAGTATGAGGGGAGATTAGGTCACGATGTAGAATAACTCAGTGGGAGTGGGAGAGGGATACAAAGGAAGGAAGCGGTACCGTGTGGGATAGGGAAACGTGTAGATAAAGAAAAATGACACGTAATGAGAAAATGATGTGGAAGCACCGGTGTTTGACACGTGGCAGTAGGAAATCCAGGATTAGTATATATATAGATAAATTCATAACAACTTGATTCCTTCAAAAAAAACATTGAATCAATCCTAACATATCATATTCACTTATATAATTATTGGATAATAATAATTATATCAAATAATATTTATTTTAATATTTATAATATCATTTATTTGAATTATTTACTAATGAAGCAATCACTGCATCATCATTGTGTCATAATTAAATTTATTTATTTAATGTATAAAAATTATAAATAAAATATCATGATGTAGGAAATATTTTTATCTTTATAATTACTATTTATAATCTAATTTATCTGTCATGAACCGAATCTGGTCACCGCCAAAACCGGAACCAAACCCAGCCCGTGACATGACCCGAAGGGCATTCCCTATCCCCACGGGCTGACACAGGTTCCCGGGTATCATTAATTTAGGTTTGGGAATGATTTACCCGAGTATGAAAGCATAAAACATTAAAAACAATCCATAATATAAATATGAAATTTTTGAGCCAAACAAGACTTAAGTAAAAACCAGAACTGAGTACATTGGTTTAAAGATAATACAAGTGGTCCAAATAAAAATAATTATAACATCAAGACAGCCCCAAGTACTCCACATGACTAGGGGTCATCGCCCCCAAGCTATCTCCACAACTCCGCACCAAGGATGGGAACTAACACCATGAACCGCCATCACCCGTAGCCTTTCCTTTACCTGAATCAAACATAACCAAGTCTACTTACACCCAAGGGGTGTAAGTAGGGTGTGAGCCTAAGCCTATTAGATAACACCCAATGATTCCAAAGAGTAAGAAATACAATGTGAAAAGGCATGCAGTTTTCAAACGCAAGGAAAAGTAGTGTTAAAATTTCAAGAAATGAAACCTCAAATTGAAAATGGTTTTCAATACAAAATTTTCAGAATATTAAAACATTAAAATAGAAATGTTAGATACTGTAATTTACTTCCAAACACACCCTAAGACATGGGTAAATACTACAAATCCAATGAGCAACAAAATTGGGAACACCCCTAGGCACTAGGTTGTCTTGGGCCCTATGCACCTCGTACCTCGGTGTAAAGTAACCAAAGCAAAATCCTTTCTCGTGCACAAGACACTAGTAGGGAACATACCCATAACCTAGTGGTCCCCAATAATCATCCACATAGTTTAGTTAGAGTTTTCGTTATCCAAATGCTAAGTGAAATAGGGACAAAACCCATCCGGTCCACTAGCCGTACTAGTACAAATCCGCCCCACCTAGGTACCCAGACTTCCCCTTTTGTGATCAATAAATTTCAGCATGAAACATAAATAAATTTTCATATAAAACACCATTACTGGTCAAACACAACCAATACAGTAGCTATCACATTTTATACCACTTAAAACACGCAACAAAACACTTAGATTTTTCATAAAACAATTCCTCAAAATCTCGTAGTGTTTCGGACACAAAACTCCTTATAAACTTCACTTGCATACTATGTGCACATATTTAAGTTTCCAAAACATAAAGGGAATCCTAATACATTTCAGTGAAAACACAAAATCATTTTTAGGTCAACCCCATATGGTTCAAGAAACGACATCATTGCAAAGTCTCCATTTTTACACAACACAACTCTTAGAATTTCATGTGGTTCACAAACACCATTGAAACCAGATTTTTCAGCAACAAAAACAAGGTACAATCATTAAAAACAATATTTTTATCCCTATTATAGTTCAATAAAATCAACTAGTTACTTATAGGGTAGCCCCAATTAAACTAATAAAACATTTCTATGAAAACCCCCAATTTCACATGAAATTGGCATTTAGGATTCATTTTAAATACAAACACCACTAAAACTATATTTTTCAGAAATAATAAAATTTAATAAGCATGAAAATACCATAAAAACAGTTTCCAATTTACAAAGATTTCATACACAATGGAATCACCTACCAAAACCAAGGAAACCCTTGAATCCTTTGTGCGAAAACTCAAACGCACCACCGCCGCACCTCAAGGAAGGTAAACCAGACCTAAAACCAGAATTTCAGACCATGAAAAACAAGATAAAACCCTAATTTTTATAACCTACTTCCTGGATATTAGGAACCTCAAAGATAATGGAAGGAACCCTAAGTACATTGGATGTAACCCTAAACAAATTGAAAGAAGAAAGGAGGAGAACAACTTACTTAAAATATCCTGTAGAAATCGCCCCCCAAAAAACCAGTATCTGATTTTAAAAATACCCAAACCTTCAAGGGAGGTTCAAAAAAGGATAGGTAGATCATTTAGGAATTTTAATGGGGGGAAAATAGTAATAATCGAAGGAGTTATGAAGGAAACAAATTACCTTTATAAATCTGCCCGAAATTTGAGTTCTTCAGAAGTTTTCACCTAAACCGCGATGCAAATTAGATTCAAAGAGGGTGGGAGGATATTGGACGTGCGGCTGGGTTCAAGGGGCGTGTTTGGGGCTTTGAATCACCGAAAAACCTATAAAAATGAATAAGTTATTAATTAATAAATTTTTATTTTTAAAACTGGAATTGGGCTTTCGGGCAGGCCCAATCCCTTAAATAAGAACCCATATACACCTTGGTTATGGATTTCCAATGGCTCCAAATTTTAATTTTGGTGTTAATATATCAGGGGAGGACATTTAGGAGTTGGAATAAGTGAAAAATATTAAAAAATGAATAAGTTATAAAAGAAAAAAAATTTATTTTTAAATCTAGAATTGGGCTCGCGGTTTGGCCCAATTCATGAAAACTCACCTATTTTCCATAAAAACTTTGGAAACCCCCCAAAACAAATCATTAATGGAAATTAAAATAAAAATAAATTTAAAATAAGCTATGTATGTGAAAATTCTCTCCACCATGAAAACTTTCCGCCCCATAAAGTCATAGTAAGGCCAAAGCAACAACCAAACCCAACTGAGAAACCAAGAGGTACTCTCTTGCCAGGTTTCTCCCCCAAAGGCCATAAAACCTCCAATGATCAATGAAGGAAGGAAAACTCTCACAAACCTGACTTACACCACTTTCCTGAAATAATCAAGCACATTCAGGCTTTATCCCAAATGAAAACTCCTCTAACACAATCTGAACAACACTCAATCAATTTACCCAAATAAACAACAACATCGAACAAGGTTACACTTGCCCTACTATAACTAAACCATCTGTCACTCTCCAATATCAATGTTTACCAAATTAAGATGTAGGTATTTAGATATCTCCAAATGATAATACCTACTTCCCATACAAAACCAAGGAAAAATATGAGTTACTCGTATGAAGAGACACAAATGGGCTCCCCACCGTAAGAGACAACTTAATTTTTTTTGAGACAGAATCAAGACACTAATAGGGGAGGCCCAAATAGACTCCCTAGTACAAGGGGTATACATAAATTAGAAATTTACAAAATAATATACATGATACCCACAGTGGGTCTTCCCACCACAAGAACCAATCATCTTAACTGACCAGCATGGGCCGACACAGAAAGACCCATTTTTTTTAAGATTTGGGAAGGGTGCAGGGTCAGTCCGCACGGTTTGGGAAACCATGCACTAACTATGCTGATCATTCTTTCCATGTGGCTTCCTAGAACACTGTCACTACTAATCGTGCACAAAATGTGTGCTCAAACTTTCTAGCCAAATTTCCAACCATTCTCCAATGACTCAATGGAAACCAACGTGGGAGGGAAAGACATTAGGCGATGACATGGGTACAAGGCCCTCTACCTATTTCCACCGAATGAGAACAACAGAAAGAAGATGATGAAACCATAGGTTTAAACACTTTATATCTTTCACACTGAGGATATGAAATTGTACAAGGGTTTAAACAACACTGGTGTTTCCCCTAACTACGCGCCAGCTTCTCTCCAGGACCTATGGCTGGAGCTCAAAATATTGAAGCATCTTCAGCCACGCAGTTAGGCTGTTGAAACCCCTATGTGGAACTTCTTCTTTTGGTGCCACAAACAACTACACCTCATACCCCGATGGGTTCATCAAGACATAACACACTCCATAACCCACTTTACCAAAACCAGACATTTCATTGAAACAAGGGATCAGAAGATGCACACACATCGCACCTTGTTTCTTTGGGTGAGAAACAACAGAAGGGAAAGACACATATAAACACCTTCCTCTAAGATAGAGGATTTTATGTTTTTCCTAAGGGAGACATAATCCCAACATAACATAGAACCTTAGAGGATTGTGTGACCTTCACCTTTATGGTCAAAAGAGCACACAACATCACAATGCGTCACCGAACATGACCCTTGTGATTGATAGAAATAATACATGGAACATGACCATATTCAAAGTCCCTAAACAACAGATAGGTCCAAAAAGTGGACACAATATCCTATCATGACCGAAATCTCAAAATTGGTGGTTTAATAATAACTCTTTCTTCAAAGAAACTATAAAGAACCTAGAGGCCCTCTTAGACACCATCAAGACAGTCATCCATACTAACTACGAAAGAACACTCCCACCTTTGATGAATCAGGAAACTTAAGAAACTAAGGTCTCTTTCAACCTTCCACAAGCACTATCCCACTACAAGAGGATCCACAAATCAGAGAAATTAATGGGTGTAGACTCAATAAAAAAAATGTTTGATAAAATATTCTTTATATTGATCAACTGGAGGATTTTCCAATGGCGAAATAAAACGGGTTGCACTTCAGTTGTGCATTAACCCTTAATGGGGGCATACCTTATCCAATGAGAGAACCCAAGGACCCAACCAATCTGGTCCATTGGTCAAAACATGCCACAAACCAGATCCAAAAAAATGAAGGGAACCACCGTAAAGGAATTCCAAATTTTTTTCAAAAGAGACCACTAACCGTCCCTACAACACAACTTACCGACCAAACACAAACCCAAAACACAGTTCAAACAGAAGGGGTTCTTGAACTCGAAACATCCCACAACATCCACATTTTAAAAAACCCATAATAAAAACCATACCAAACTATTCATCAAGACATCATGTTTTTCTTTAAAACAAATTCTTTGAAAACAAACGGTTTAGCAATAATCGTATCCACCAATGGTACCCCATGGGCCTCACACATGCATGTTTTTGTGCCACACCAGGCACCCTCCTCATATCTGTCCCGACACACATCCAGTCATGCCATAAACCATCCATCATCCCATATAACCCCATGCACGTGGTCACTCATGGAAATACCAAAGGTTAAAACAAATATTCTTTCCACTTTTCAAAACCAAAACGGTTAACCAACCGAACCTTTTTCTCAAAACTGCTAACAATGAGATCAAAATCCCAATTCACATCTTACAAAACATTTCATAAGGACAAAAACATTTAGAAAATAAATCACTTTCAAGTTATTCACATCAATTTCAAAACATATCATCCCATTAAAACACACTCTAATTGTTTAGAAAACTCTATTGGAAATGCTTTTCAAAACCAAATTCAATATAGTTCCTGCTTTCAAAGAGGTGTAAGCACACCATTTTACATTTCAAAAAAATTCTGAAAATTCAGTTCCGCCATTTCATAAACCAAACCATTCTCTCTTTATTGGAAAATCATTTCATAAAAACTTTACGCTTCTTAAAACCAAGTCACCTTAAAACCAAAGTGCTAAGATTTCAAAACTAAAGCACACAACAATGCAAGAGGAAACTAGTTTCGGTGGGTGACTTGGACATATGGTTGCCAGCCATATTCCAATCACTTCACCGTAACAGAGAGTATTCTACGGAAATATCCATGGATCCACATGGCTTTCCATGCCCTGTGAGCTCACTGAGATTATTCGCCCAACTCTCTTTTCATTTCCCATAGTCATCATTAAACCAAGAAAATCAAAGGACTCAGATAAATCCATACTTCCCATGGTGAATAGAATCTCGTAATGAGGTGTGATGGCCAGGCACACTTCCCATGACTGAAATTTCAAGTCCCAAAAATCCTAGCTCCAGACTATGCTGACTCTTCCCCAAATAACATGACCCAAGGAGCGAACCTGCTCTGATACCATTTTGTCACGAACCGAATCTGGTCACCGCCAAAACTGGCACCAAACCCAGCCCGTGACATGACCCGAAGGGCGTTCCCTATCCCCACGGGCTCTCACAGGTGCCCGGGTATCATTAATTTAGGTTTGGGAACGATTTACCTGAGTATGAAAGCATAAAACATTAAAAACAATCCATAATATAAATCTGAAATTTTTGAGCCAAAAAAGACTTAAGTAAAAACCAGAACTAAGTAAATTAGTTTAAAGATAATACAAGTGGTCCAAATAAAAATAATTATAGCATCAAGATACCCCCAAGGACTCCACACGACTAGGGGTCATCGCCCCCAAGCTATCTCCACAACTCCGCACCAAGGATGGGAACTAACACCATGAACCGCCATCACCCGTAGCCTTTCCTTTACCCGAATCAAACATAACCAAGTCTACTTACACCCAAGGGGTGTAAGTAGGGTGTGAGCCTAATCCCAGTAGGATACCACCCAATGATTCCAAAGAGTAATAAATACAATGTGAAAAGGCAAGCAGTTTTCAAACGCAAGGAAAAGTAGTGTTAAAATTTCAAGAAATGAAACCTCAAATTGAAAATAGTTTTCAATCCAAAATTTTTAGAATATTAAAAAATTAAAATAGAAATGTTATATACTGTAATTTAATTTCAAACAAACCCTAATACATGGGTAAATACTACAAATCCAATGAGCAACAACATTGGGAACACACCTAGGCACTAGGTTGTCTTGGGCCCTATGCACCTCGTACCTCGGTGTAAAGTAACCATAGAAAAATCCTTTCTCATGCACGAGCCACTAGTAGGGAACATACCCATAACCTAGTGTTCTCCAATAATAATCCACATAGTTTAGTTAGAGTTGTCGTTATCCAAATGCTAAGTGAAACAGGGACAAAACCCATCCGGTCCACTAGCCGTACTAGTACAAATCCGCCCCACCTAGGTACCCGGGCTTACCCTTTTGTGCTCAATCAATTTCAGCATGCAACATAAATAAATTTTCATATAAAACAACATTAATGGTCAAACACAACCAATACAGTAGCTATCACATTTTATACCACTTAAAACACGCAACAAAACACTTAGATTTTTCATAAAACAATTCCTCAAAATCTCGTAGTGTTTCAGACACAAAACTCCTTATAAACTTCACTTGCATACTATGTGCACATATTTAAGTTTCCAAAACATAAAGGAAATCCTACTAAATTTTAGTGAAAACAAAAAATCATTTTTAGGGCAACCCCATATGGTTCAAGAAATGACATCATTGCAAAGTCTCCATTTTTACACAACACAACTCTTAGAATTTCATGTGGTTCACAAACACCATTGAAACCAGATTTTTCAGAAACAAAAACAAGGGAAAATAATTAAAAACAGTATTTTTATCCCTATTATAGTTCAATAAAATCAACTAGTTACTTATAGGGTAGCCCCAATTAAACTAATAAAAAATTTCCATGAAAAACCCCCAATTTCACATGAAATTGGCATTTAGGATTCATTTTAAATACAAACACCACTAAAACTATATTTTTCAGAAATAATAAAATTGAATAAGTATGAAAATACCATAAAAACAGTATCCAATTCACAAAGATTTCATACACAATGGAATCACCTACCAAAAACAAGGAAACCCTTGAATCCTTTGTGCGAAAACTCAAACGCACCACCGCCGCACCTCAAGGAAGGTAAACCAGACCTAAAACCAGAATTTCAGACCATGAAAAACAAGATAAAACCCTAATTTTTATAACATACTTTCTGGATATTAGGAACCTCAAAGATAATGGAAGCAACCCTAAGTACATTGGATGTAACCCTAAACAAATTGAAAGGAGAAAGGAGGAGAACAACTTACCTAAAATATCTTGTAGAAATCACCCCCAAAAAAACCAGTATCTGATTTTAAAAATACCCAAACCTTCAAGGGAGGTTCGAACAAGGATAGGTAGATCATTTAGGAATTTGAATGGGGGTAAAAGAGTAATAATCGAAGGAGTTATGAAGGAAACAAATTACCTTTATAAATCTGCCCGAAATTTGAGTTCTTCAGAAGTTTCGACCTAAACTGCGATGCAAATGAGCTGCAAAGAGGGTGGGAGGATATTGGACACGCGGTTGGGTTCAAGGGGCGTGTTTGGGGATTTTAATCACCGAAAAAACCTTAAAAATGAATAAGTTATTAATTAATCAAATTTTATTTTTAAAACTGGAATTGGGCTTTCGGGCAGGCCCAATCCCTTAAATAAAAACCCATATACACCTTGGTTATAAATTTCCAAAGGCTCCAAATTTTAATTTTGTTGTTAATATATCAGGGGAGGACATTTAGTAGTTGGAATAAGTGAAAAATATTAAAAAATAAATAAGTTATAAAAGAAAAAAAAATTATTTTTAAATTTGGAATTGGGCTCGCGGTTTGGCCCAATTCATGAAAACTCACCTATTTTCCATAAAAACTTTGGAAACCCCCCAAAACAAAGAATTAATGGAAATTAAAATAAAAATAAATTTAAAATAAGCTATGTATGTGACATTATCACTTATATAACCCCATATAAAAATTGTTTTAGTAATAAGATACATGTTTATGTTATTTTTCTCGTTATATTAAAATAATTATTATAACATGTCATTATCACACCCAAGTGGATCCATGGGGTCCCCAAATAGACCCAAGGATACCCATGGTCATAAATATCTCATCAAATAGGACTAGGACCTGTGTTAGGGTAGTTTAATATTATTATAATATTATTTTTTTACCCTTATTTACCAGATTTACCCTTTAAGCATGGTAAATAAAATAATTACTGAAGTTACTATTCGTAATGTTAAAAAATAAAAGCTACCTATTTACACAATTTAGAATTTCAGATTCTAAATATGTAATCCATTTTTCCAAATTCAAAAAAAATAATTGGTAGAAAATTATTTAAAATTAATTCTCGTTGTCAAAACCAGAAAGCGATTTTTTAAGAAGTAAAAAATATCAAAATACTGACAGGTGTTTATATCCAATTTCAATGTGAAATTACTTCCAATGACCAAAATTAGATTAAATAAAAATATTATATTTCATTTATATTTTAAAACTATTAAATAATAAGATTTAAATATATAAATTATCTTGATAAAAAAAGTTGTTTTCAATTAAAATTCAGCATATTTTTACCATTCATCAAAAACATGATAGTTATCAGAAATATATAAAAAATTCATCCAAAGTAAATTTTGATATCCCAATTATAAATAATAAGTTTATTGTTTTCAATAAAACATATAAAGGTTTCAAAACCTAAATTTAAAAAGGGTTCTCCATCAAAAGGCGGAAAAACTGCATTTTTAGAAAAATACTTCTTTTATTCAAAAAATTGAGTTTATTCATATATCATATCTATAAAACATATTATATGAATTTAAAACATTAAATTGAATATATAAAATATATTTTTCATTAAATAAAATCCATAAAGAGTGATATGATTTTATAAACACAATCATTCTCTTTTTAAATAGGTTTTCATAAAAACATATCCTTTATTTTCAATTGGTTTTTTATTTAAATTTCTAATAAATTTGGTAACCAATGAATCATTATTTAAACATGTGTAAAACATATTTAAAAATTCAGTTTATACTATTAATTCCCACCATTACAATGACTAGGAATTAACTACCATTTAAAAAAGTAATAATATTATTGTATTATTTTTTGGTATAACTCAAAGTTGTGTACAACGTAAGTTTTCTGAGAAACCCGTTGTTGTGTGTCGAGTATGATATCGAAAAAAACACCATATTTAAAATAAAATTAATATCTTATTCATAAATATTAATAGATGTGAAAAAGTTTTATTCTATAAATACTTGGGTCGTTATAATGTTTCTCCCCAACCATTTTAGATAAAACCCCTTATGAATGGGAATTAAATCCCATACAGAGGATGTGATCTCCATCGGGTGTTATTAATTATCATAACATTGATATATGATCATAGGTTGGTTTGGAATACCAATAATGACTCCCCTTGATCAAATATTTACATGGGATTTATGTAGATAAATCCAATCCATGCCCAATATAATATTAAATTCAAGCAAAGGAAGATTTTCAAGATTGATAGGAAGAACATTCCCACTAACATTAACCATATAGGAACTATATACTTGATATGTGATCATCATACCATTAAGGGGTTTCAAAAATAATTATATATCTAATAATTTGTGTGAAATATTGATACCCTTTTTTAATTATTTCGATATTAATGACTGGGTAGATATATAGTAAAATAGGACATTATCAATCCTAGAGTAAATGAAAAGTGTACCTTTCACCATGTAATCATCACACACCTCGTCAAAAACAATGATAACATGATATTTACCTTTTTATCTCTGATTAATAGGTTTATGAAGTTGATCATCATCACTAACCACAATATTTGGGAATTGGTTGTATAATGTCTGTACTCCTTGAATTTGAAACACTGGAGTGTGGGTTATGCATTCTTTGCAGCTTTTTATCTATTCACATCGTCAACTAACTTCTTCCAATCACTTTGGTAATAAATTTCCTAATGAACTTACCTTCCACACATAAAACCTTTACTAGTCCACTTAATACAATTTCCTCAATGCTTCTTCCCACACTTTGAGCATAAAGGGAATCTCAACTTCTACTCTCCTAGGTTCTTAGATTTTTCTTCGAATTCCATGTTTCTCTTCTTATCAAAACCATGAGATTGATATGTGATTTCAACCTCTATTTCCACATTTATAGAAAATAAAATAATATATTCATAGTTACTAAATTATCTTATGGATAACTCCCTTCAAAGACACGGTTTTAAGCCTCTAAATAATCAATCAACCTTACTTTTAGGTTGGATGATAATACTAGAATAATACCTTAGAAGTCTAATAAAATTTTCCTAATAGTTAACAATAGATTCATAATAATTTTTATTTATCTCAAGAAAATCCTTCCCCATATTCATATATAGAATATGAGAAAATTACTTATTGAAAAATAAGTCCTTAAACTCATCCCAATCCACATGTGTCAATTTCATCTTGTTGCCTCATATTATTGATAAGAGTCCACAATTTATCTAATTCAACTTCCAAATGGTATTCAAATAAAATGAAGTTTTCATGTTCTAAGCACTGGATAATGTAAAATATATTTTCCTTAGTGCTGATCTATTATTTAGAAACTAGTGCATTAGAATACCCACTTAAATAAGGTAGATGTTTCCCCATGAAGGAATCAACATAATGATATTCCCTACCTTTTTGTTTGGAATTATATCATGATTAATCTCTTTAAAAAGTTGTGTGAGCATAGAAATAAGTTTTTTCATTCTAGATCCCATAATGTTTGGATGCTTAGGAAAATAATCACTGCATTTTCCATGAAACTCTACATTAAAATGGTTCTTTTGGGTTCCATCCATTGACTAAAACCAAAAATCATAGTATAAGAAACAATAATCATGATGGGGAACCACATAATAATGAAGGATCACTTATAGGATGTCTAAATAATGTTATGTTATTTAATATATTATACATTAGGTTTATTCTAGGTCATTTATAGTCATCATCAATTTAAATCCATTATGATGGTTCATAAAATTTTGTGAATTTATAAAGCGTATCCATCAGGAGTGTCAAACTAGGTGTGTAGTAAGGACCATTATTTTACACTAGGTGAATATTGAGTCTAGATCAATGATCCCTTTTTAGATTTATTACCCCTAGCTACCTCTATTTTGATCCAAATCAACTTTAAGTATCTAGAAATGACTGTAATTACTTGGAAACCACTCTCTCTATAAATTTAAAAAATTAAAGGACATTTTCCTATACTTTGAGTCATCCTTATAATTATCCTTAAACATGTTGTTAAGGATATCACTAAGGTTTTCTCATCCTAGTTTTAATTTTTTAACTAAATATATTATCAGATACAAATTATAGCAACCCATGATTATCATACATAGATATGACACCATTTTTTATAAATATTAATTACATTAAAAAAACACATGCCTGAGGATCTTAATAGTTTAGTGTATCTAGAAACTTAAAAATAACTAGTCCATTAGTAAACTACATCATCTCTCAATATGATCTTCACAAATAGCACCCTTATTAGAGATATCATACGTAATACATTTATTCATAACCTCGGGAATGGAAACATAAGAAAGGGTGATCTTAATACTTTGTAAGGCTAAACAAGGGATACATTTATTGCTAACATAAAAATAAGGGTATGAGAACATGATCATAACATATGAAAACCATACCCTGTATATTAGAGATCGTAATCATGAGTCACATAATAAATATTAGCAGATAATAAGACATTAATCACGAGGAAATCATAGAACATGATCCATGAGAGCATAACATTTTCATAAGACATAGATTTTTGTTATACAAATAATCATAGAAAAGCATTTCCCTATTAGTCAATACTCATTTCCAGGTATATCATAGTGGAATGGATTCACTCCGTAAACCATCATAGTTGTCAAGGTTCACTCCTAGGACCATCATAGAAGACAAAGTCTCTTACCAAAGTGGGTTCACTCTCCATTCCAGTTTGGTATTTCTCATTAGATATAAATATATACCCAATGCATTGGAGGAAGATATAGGTCCCACCCAACTTATAATGAAAACCATATTTATATATGTAAAAATATCACAAAACATTTATCATATCATAACCCATGAAAAGAAATGGGTTTCATAAATATTTCATCATCTTATAAACTGTAGAAAATTGATAGGTTTTATAATCATTTCATCCTTTCATAATTGAATAACCCATAGAAAAAAGAACTTTTCATAAGAATTTTATACTGGTATAACCCATAGAATAGAAATTGGTTTCATAAATATATTTTCATCATAGACCATTCAAACATAGAATAATAATGGAATCCTTAGTTTATAAACCCATAAATTCCTATGTTACATCAAATAACATCATCTTAGATGTATAATGATTTATAATGACTATTTAAAACATTTTTGGATGAAAATATCCATTCTTATTTGAAAATTATTTTTTTAAAACATAAACCATTTTTGGAAATATTTTTATTTCAAAATATCCTTGAAAAATTATAAATGAAGATTCAAATAAAATAATGGTCATGATGATGGGAATTTTTTTTCCTTGATGTACATGTTAAAACAAATATTCCTATGAAATTTTATATAAATCAAATCCATGCCCAATATAATATTAAATTCAAGAAAAGGAAGATTTTCAAGATTGATAGGAAGAACATTCCCACTAACATTAACCAGATAGGAACTATAGACTTGATATGTGATCATCATACCATTAAGGGGTTTCAAAACTAATTATATATCTAATAATTTGGGTGAAATATTGATACCCTTTTTTAATTATTTCGATATTAATGACTGGGTAGATATATAGTAAAACAGGACATTATCAGTCCAAGATTGGATGACAAGTGTACCTTTCACCAGGTAATTATCACACCCCTCGTCAAAAACAATGATAACATGATATTTCCCTTTTTCTATCTGCATAATAGGTTTATGAAGTCAATCATTATCATTAACCACAATATTTGGGAATTGGTTTCATAATGTCTGTACTCCTTGAATTTGAAACACTGGAGTGTGGGTTATGCATTCTTTGCAGCTTTTTATCTATTCGCATCGTCAACTAACTTCTTCCAATCACTTTGGTAATAAATTTCCTAATGAACTTACCTTCCACACATAAAACCTTTACTAGTCCACTTAATACAATTTCCTCAATTATTCTTCCCACAGTTTGAGCATAAAGGTAATCTCAACTTCTACTCTCCATGGTTTTTAGATTTTTCTT
Source organism: Viscum album (assembly GCA_963277665.1). Lineage (NCBI taxonomy): Eukaryota > Viridiplantae > Streptophyta > Magnoliopsida > Santalales > Viscaceae > Viscum > Viscum album. Next base: position 1,409,631,393 of record OY728130.1, read on the forward strand.
CGAATTCCATGTTTCTCTTGTTATCAAAACCATGAGATTACCTCAACCCAACAAAATACTTTTTCTTTTATTAAAAGGAAAAGGCTGAAAAGCCCTATACATAGATAGTTAAGGGGGCCTAAAATAGTGAAACCCAAGAGCATCAGCCCAAACAAAATGTAAACCCTCAGAGGGAAAGGAACCAAGACTAGAAAAAAATACAAGCCTATTCTCCAAAGACACTTTAGAAGGAAGAAAATCAGCAACAACATTACCCTCACACCAGGTATGGAGAACGGACATCTGACTATTCATAAGCCGCTTCCACCTTTATATAAAATAAAATAATATATTCATAGTTACTAAATTATCTTATGGATAACTCCCTTCAGAGACATGGTTTTAATCCTCTAAATAATCAATCAACCTTAATTTTAGGTTAGATGATAATACTAGAAGCATACCTTAGAAGTCTAATAAAATTTTCCTAATAGTTAATAATAGATTCATAATAATTTTTATTTATCTCAAGGAAATCCTTCCCCATATTCATATATAGAATATGAGAAAATTAATTATTGAAAAATAAGTCCTTAAACTCATCCCAATCCGCAGGTTTCGATTTCATCTCGTTGCCTCATATTATTGATAAGAGTCCACAATTTATATAATTAAACTTCCAAATAGTATTCAATTAAAATGAATTTTTCAAGTTCTAAGCACTGGATAATGTAAAATATATTTTCCTTGGTGCTGATCTATTATTTAGAAACTATTGGATTAGAATACCCACTTAAATAAGGTAGATGTTTCCCCATGAAAGAATCAACATAATGATATTACCTACCTTTTTGTTTGGAATTATATCATGATTAATCTCTTTATAAAGTTGTGTGAGCATAGAAATAAGTTTTTTCATTCTAGATCCCATAATGTTTGGATTCTTAGGAGGACAATCACTGAATTTTCTATGAAACTCTATATTAAAATGGTTCTTTTGGGTTCCATCCATTGACTAAAACCGAAAATCGTAGTATAAGAAACAATAATCATGATGGGGAATCACATAATCATGAAGGATCACTTATAGGATGTCTAAATAATGATATGTTATTTAATATATGATATATTAGGTTTATTCTAGGTCATTTATAGTCATCATCAATTTAAATCCATTATGATGGTTCATAAAGATTCTGTGAATTTCTAAAGCGTATCCATCAAGAGTGTCAAACTAGGTGTGTAGTAAGGACCATTATTTTACACTAGGTGAATATTGAGACTAGATCAATGATCCCTTTTTAGCATTATTACCCCTAGGTACCTCTATTTAGATCCAAATCAACTTTAAGTATCCAGAAATGATTGTAATTACTTGGAAACCACTCTCTCTATAAATTTAAAAAATTCAAGGACATTTTCCTATACTTTGAGTCATCCTTATAATTATCTTTACACACATTGTTAGGGATATAACTAAGGGTTTCTCATCATAGTTTCAATTTTTTAACTAAATATATTAGCAGATACAAATTATAGCAACCCATGATTATCATACATAGATATAACACCATTTTTTATAAATATTAATTACATTACAAAAATACATGCCTGGGGATCTTAATAGTTTAGTGTATCTAGAAACTTAAAAATAACTAGTACATTAGTAAACTAAATCATCTATCAATATGATCTTCACAACTAGCACCCTTATTAGAGATATCTTATGTAATACATTTATTCATAACCTCGAGAATGGAAACATAAGAAAGGGTGATCTAAATACTTTTTAAGGCTAAACAAGGGATATATTTAAGCATAACATAAAAATAAGGGTATGAGAACATGATAATAACACATGAAAACCATACCCTGTATATTAGAGATCATAATCATGAGTCACATAATAAATATTAGCAGATCATAAGACATTAATCATGAGGAAATCATAGAACATGATCCATGAGAGCATAACATTTTCATAAGACATAGATTTTTGTTATACACATAATCATAGAAAATCATTTCCCTATTAGTCAATACTCATTTCCAAGTATATCATAGTGGAATTAATTCACTCCATAAACCATCATAGTTGTCAAGGTTCACTCCCAAGACCATCATAGAAGACAAAGTCTCTTACCGAAGTGGGTTCACTCTCCATTCGAGTTTGGTATATCTCATTAGATATAAATATATACCCAATGCATTGGAGGGAGATATAGGTCCCACCCAACTTATAATGAACACCATATTTATATATGTAAAAATATCACAAAACATTCATCATATCATAACCCATGAAATTAAATGGGTTTCATAAATATTTCATCATCTTATAAACTGTAGAAAAGTGATAGGTTTTATAATAATTTCATCCTTTCATCATTGAATAACCCATAGAAAAAAGCAATTTTCATAAGAATTTTATACTAGTATAACCCATAGAATAGAAATTGGTTTCATAAATATATTGTCATCATAAACCATTCAAACATAGAATAATAATGGAATCCTTAGTTTATAAACCCATAAATGCCTATGTTACATCAAATAACATTATCTTGGATGTAGAATGATTTATAATGACCATTTAAAACATTTTGGATGAAAATATCCATTCTTATTTGAAAATTATTTTTTTAAAACATAAACCATTTTTGGTAATATTTTTATTTCAAAATATCCTTGAAAAATTATAAATGAAGATTAAAATAAAATAATGGTCATGATGATGGAAAGTTTTTTTTCTTGATGTACATGTTAAAACAAATATTCCTATGAAATTTTCGATAAATCCAATTGTTAATGCTACTTTTGTCACAGAATATAAAGATCAGAAAAGGGGAATATCTGAGCTCAAAGTGATTCAACCTTTGGACAAATATCAAAAATTGACAAAGGAAGGAATAAGAAGAATGTTGCACAAGGGTCGTGCAAGTTCTCCAATGGTCACGCAAGTACACTTGCGTGCCGCAATGGTCGTGCAAGTACACTTGCGCGCCCTAAGTGATAACCGCCCGAGGTCTTCTCCAGCCTATAAATAGACCCTGTGGGCCCCCCATTCGAGGAGGATTTTTTTCCAGAAACTCATATTTGAGCTCCCGGTGCCCTAGTCTCTTCTCAAAGCTTCCGAAACACTTCTAAGGTAATTTATTACCTAGAACGGAAGATCTAAAGAGGGGGAGGAAGACCTAAGTGTTGAAACTCATCAACACTTGCGCGCCTGAGTGGCCAGCCCTTAAGGGAAATGGCCACACTTGCGCGCCGTCTAACTCCTTCAATAGAGCTTGCACGCCACTCTTCTGGAAGAACCTCATGATGATTCTAAAGGCTTTAACCAAGATTCGCTAAATTATTACCCTACTGGTTAACCGTGGCGCAAGTACCCATGTGTCGTGTAGGTATACCTGCGCGACCAGGACTTGCGTGCCCACGCAGTACCTGCGCACCTTCCAGGACATGCGCGCCCCTGCATTTTTGGGTGCCCTTCTTGCCCATTTGACCCCTCTTAAGCCATTACACCTCTCCTATTCAAGATTCAGTCTTCAAGATACTCTTCAAATCCATTTATGGCATGATTTCTTGATTTGACTTCCTTATCTGAAATGAATTCTGTGAAATATCTCTCAAAACCTAATGATTTACACATCTTTATGTCACTAAAGATTGAGATTTCATTCATTCAACCTGATCCTTTAAGATGAGAGAACTCATTAACTTGGGCCTCCTTTTCAGGAGTAATCCCCAGTCTCAAATCTGGGCCTCCTTTTTAGGAGTAAGCCCGAGTCCCTTAATTTGGGCATCCTCCTTAGGAGTAAGCCCCAGTCATAAATATGGGCATCCTCTTCAGGAGTAAACCCCAGTCTTAATTCCTCTTAACCAGTCCTAATTTACCTTTGATCTGGGATTCCTTATCAGGAGTAAAAACCCAATCATAAGTCCTCTCCTAATTTGGGCCTCCTTTTCAGGAGTAAGCCCCAAGTTAGAGTATTCAAATATTCATGAAGCACATATACCTTTACAAAACCTGTTCCTGGATTTCTTCCGTGAAGTAAATCAAAATCTTCATTTATCTGGGCATTCATACATACATAAGTCCCACATTATTTCTTATGATTTCATATTTCATGGAACAATTGTCTGATTTTTACCCATACCTCTTGTTTCTCACATCGAGCATGACTCACGTGAGCTTAGAGTGTAAAAGTAATTATGACATCCTTCTTTGATCTATCAATCATAAACATCATACTCCCTTATCTAACTATGTGGGTTCTTATTCCTTTTCTAAACAAAGGATACATAGGTAGCCCATATGCGGGTTTGATCCCAACTCTGAAATAATTCATGTCCTTCTAAATGACAATAAACTTCAAGTGCCCCACTGAGTGGATTTAAAACCAGTATGGTCATTATAATGACTAAGAGACTTTTACGTATCAAAGGATACCATTGAATAAGAATCTCTAACAAATACAAATGATTCTCCATCAATGAAGAACCTCGAATACATATAAAAGATTCTCTCAATTTCCTACATATCGATTATTGATTGTCAGATCTAAAGGAAAGCTCATTTTATACTTGGTAATGTAATAAGGATTCACGAACATAACTTAAATCTATAAAGATAGTCCTGGAGTAGACAATAATTCCCCTAAAAAAGGTGTGATGAGTTTGAACTCCCATCCTCTCGACCAATGCAAATTCCTAAGCCTCATCAGTCCACAACTAATGAGCACCTACCTTTGGAAAATAGGTCCAAATGGATGTGGAATCATTGGATGTTTCCGGTTCTACGAACAAACCCGTTAGAAACTGATTAGAATGTTTGAAACTTCAATCAAGGAGGTCATCCCCGAATTCTGAGGGAAATAAAAAATGGTGAACCTGAAGTGAATCCTTAACCAAGTTAAAATGATGTTTTACCTATTTGTTAGGCCCCTATTTAAAACTCAATGAGAGGGCAAAAAAAAAACAATCATTAACATATGTGCTCATCCAAAGGATGTAGTAGCTGAATTTATCTTGATTACATCTATTATATCAAACATGCACTCTTTTCCAAGATCTTCTACATTTCCAGAATGGCTACTCTCAAGTTCACACCTATGAATACTACTGCTGCAAATTCCACTGCTGCTTCTCCTGTTGGATCGTCGTCCGCTCTGAGGATGATATCACCTACTCAGCGTCTTCAACGTTGGGTATCAAATGCGTTGGTTAATGAGTACCATCAACATGGTACCATCCCAACTCTGGAGGCTGCCCGACAAGCCCACCAAGTGAAAAAATCACACCGGTCGTCCGAACAACGATGACTAGTGATCAAGAAGCAGGCAGTGCTAACCACCGTCTCCAACCGTTTCGGGTCGTTATCCCCAGAACGCAATCACCATTCACTACCATATTTCGGGGAGGTGAATGATCAGGTCCCTCAGGGCCTTAATTCAATGAAGCAGGAGTCCTTCCTGAGGGATCCTACCAACAATCGCCGCCAGACTCATGCAACAGTGCGCCCTCAACATGATGAGGGTACCAAATCCAGGCATTCAGCTCAGGTTCCTCGAACCCGAGCAGGAAAGACAAATCACCAGAGGCGGAATCCGTTCAACAGTGAGCAGGTTCTCATCTCTGTCATATCCGGATAAGTCCACCAACCTAACTTGGTGGCAAGTAAGGAGCGGGCACACACACCTGCCCATTTTAATTCCACTGTCCAGTAGAATCGTCTGGCAGCATCACGCCAATCCCACCAGGCAATTCCGGAGGAGTACTATAGGTAGGAACATACACCTATTTATACATTATCAGCTAGTCAGCATGCTCGTCTGACTAAATATGATATATCTCGTCAACCACGTTCGGCGAAGTGCAATCAGCAGACACATACACCTGCTAGTATTGATCAAGCCTACCAACAGTCTCGCTTGGTAGCATTCGGAGAAGTCAGTCGGAAAGCTCCGGCGACAAACAGGAGTCAGACTCAACTCTCTGCCCCCACACTTGAGTACTGTCAGGATTCACTGACAGGAAAAGGAGGACAGGAGCAGGAACTTACACCTACTCCAAACACAGAATGGACGTATATCCCCGTTCCGACAACTGAAGTCACCAATCATATTTTATGAATGGTGAAAGAGAAGAAGAAAATCCCTGCTCATATTCTGGACAGTTTCCAGGATATTATAACAACTTCAACAACATCTCAGGGAAAGACACATAAATCTGTCCCTACCAGTGGAGTGACACATCAACAATTCACTCCGGAACAGACACACACATCTGTTCCATTATAAGAGGGTTGTGGGGAATACTCCCCCATATCATACGGACAACCAAGTCAGGCACATACACCTAATTTGAGTAGAGATCATCAGGCTAACCTGGCCATCTTTCCTGATCAGGCACATACACCTGCTCAGAGGAGCCACTTTCTTCAACAAGTGGTTTCCAAGGTGAGTAAGAAGGCATCTAAGAAAAAGACCCTCCCAACATAGTCAGGAGATCAAGATCCAATCTGTAACAAGGCCTTGCTCGATGCTGGATTTCTTAAAGCCCTCAAACAGTTATTTGTTGAAATTCAAGATTCTACTCCCTCATTTCCCAATAGTGGGAACATTAATTCCGAAGGTCTTCAATAGACACTTCCTCATGAAGTCTTTCTTCATGAAATTCGGTCAATATCGAAGTTTAATCTTCAGATGAGACCCACAGGAACCCTCTGTGTGGTCAGAAGACCAAGGAGTAAGAGATCTCATCTTTTGCTGTAACCCACCATGGTGGTCCTAACCATGATGATGAATTTTGCTGTGAAAGTCTGCTCCGCAGTAGTGATGCACATTGCCTGGAAAATGCTCCAGTGGATGATGTAGTGCCGAGAAAGACCTCTTATCTTGAGGCACTTGCAAATGAGAAACCAGTCATGTCTGATGCTTCATCACCAGCAGGTGAAATAATTTCTCAATCAGAAGATAGCCTAGGGTGTAGGTCATTCTCTGAACCACCCCTAAGTCATGCATCTTCTAGTTTGATCAGTGATTTCTCTACCAATCCTATTGAATCCAATGAAGCAACAAGGAAGCACCAGCTCTGGTCAAAACGGGTAGAAGAATCCTCATCAAATGATAAAGAGGAAATGATGAACATGAGAAAACAACTTGTGAAAGGTGAAGTTCCAGTCATGTTTTGGCCTCTGGCTGACTCTCAGTATGATATTCCAGAAATGTTGACGGAAGATGGAATTCATGATATTCGTCTCAACATATGGAAAACTCTTTGTCAGTTGAAAAAGAAAGTATTATCTTATGATGAATATGAAAATCATCTTAAGATAATAGAAGGGTTACAACGTCAGATTGATTTGGAATCTCTATCAGTCTCTCAATATCCGAAGGCTGAAAAGCAGTAGAGAGCCCTTCAACATTCATGCCTTGGCGCACTAAGAATGTTACGCCAGTTAATTGCCAATGCCCCATCTGGTATTCATGTCAGAGGATGGGGTGTTCATGGAGCACTACATTTCACGATACTCTCTAGTCAGTAATGTCTGCCAAAAATGGTCTCATGCAATGTTATTTCCCATGACCGGCCACAGTCAATGGGATTTGTTTGTAATCAAAAGCTTTCCCAAGAATAGGCATCAACTAGTTCCTCTCAAAATCAAGAATACAGAGAACAAGTTGTTGAATTACTCCTGTATCAAGAAAATGAGAATATTGAAAAGGTCTCTCGTATGGAGTAAGCACATCATCAAGTGACAGAAGTGTCGGAAATCATCCAATGGTCTTTTGAACCAGGTGATAAAAGTGGATACAGGTTAATGCATCTAGCTAATTTCTAGACTAAGGTTCGCAAGATCAGGAGAGCTTTTAAGAAAGTCTCAGACATAGCATTTCAAGAGCCACCCCAGCTTGCCAGGCTGGGGACTCTTTTAAACCAACCCTCAGAATCAACAAATAGGATTCGAGGAGTTGAGCGGGAACAGCAGGAACAACCCCAGTCCACTGGACTAGGGACTTTTTCAAATCATCAATCCCCTTCTCAGAGAAAGTCGGTCTTTTATCGATTGTGGAAGAAGCCTCAAGAGGAACGAAGAGCCAAATTATCAGGAGATTCCCTCCAAATTACGGTTCGTCAAGAAGTTCCTGAGGGATCGAATCAAGAAAAGGCAATGTCTCATCAAAGACATGGAAGAAGAAAATATCACAGAAATGCTGATAGAAGGGATGCAATGCGTTATGAATCAATCAATGTCATCAATGCCGTTATTGCTGATCCACCAGATGAGGCTCACTCAGGGGACTCAGATGAAGAGGTTCCTGCTCAAGAAGATGTACGCACCGACACAAATGAATAAGGTGTGCGTACACGAAATCAAAGGGTTACTCAGAACCTAGGCAATCCTTCGAGTAACCCACTTCCCCCTCTCCAAAAAGGATCCAACAAAGGGAGGGGAAAGAATCTGGTTACATATCCTTCCTTTGGAGAATTCCAATCGCTCTCACTAGAGCAAAGGTTTGCACAACAGGAGGAAGAAATGAAGGAATTAAGGAGGTTGAATGCAGAACTACTTCAGAGTAGTCTTCTTCTTAAGCGTGCTGAAGTCAGTCAACCAAAGTAATTTGTTGCAGCTACTGAGATGGATCAAGAATATCCTCCTTTATCAGTACACCCTCATAGGTCTAATCCTACGGGTCAAGTGCAACAACAGTTGGCAGTGCTACCATCAGTTGCAGCACCAACCACCACATCTATCCAAGCTCTAGTCATTGCACCTACCCAAGTCCAAGTTCAACTGGATTTCTCTCAAAATTTAATAACTACCATTGAGTCATTAATAACTCGGTTAGAAACTATGGAAGGGAAACGTGCGCAGGTTCAAATAGAAAAGAAATTTTACCCTGAATGGGTAGATTCAATCTCTCCTCCATCCAGTTTTGGAAACCCTGTATTCCCTATTTTCAATGGATCAGGCGATCCTGAACAGCATTTGATGCATTACGTGTCTTGTTGTGATCCTATGATGGGAACTCCGGAGTAGGAAGAAGCAGTAAAACTCAGATGATTCATACGGACCTTGCAAGGACCAGCCTTTGTCTGGTATACAAGCTAGAAATCCCGGTCAATTACTGGATGGGAAGATCTCCGTCAACAATTCATTCTTCAGTTCATCTCAACTTTTCCAAAGACATCAATCTTTGATCTTACAAATTGTAAGCAAAGGTAGAATGAAAGGGTCTCAGATTTCATTGCACGCTGAAAGGGATTAACATATTCCCTAAGATTAGCACTCCCTCAAGAAGAATTGTTGCTAATCTGTGTGGAAAATCTGCATGACGAATTACACATTCCGTTAATCCCTGTGAAATACATAGGAGGGTTTCGAGAACTTACTTTAATCGCTCAACAGATTAAAGATTCCCTTATATAAGATAAGGCTAAATCTCGTGTAATTCCATCAACTCCAGGAAGGAGAATGGGTAAAGTAGAAACTGCTATAGTTATGCTTAAACAAGCACCTGTACCTGTTTCTACTTCAAAACCTTCATCTTCTCGAAGGGATCCACCTCCTAAGCGCCAACAAAAAAGGCCGTTTTGTCCAGATGATCAAAGAGATCAAAGACGAAAACAATTTGAGGATTTGAAGAGCAAAACATACTCTTTCCAAAATGAACATGTTCCTGGTTACTTCATTTCGGCTCTGGAAAATAATCTGGTTCAATTGCCAAGGCCCAAAAGGCCAAATAAGGAAGGATATGAATACCGTCCCAATTATTTCCCCTTTCATCAAATGTTGGGGCATCCCATCTAGGAGTGTTTTGTCTTCAAATACCTCCTTCAAAAGATGGTCTACTCGGGACAAGTCAAACTGAAAGGTTCTTCAGCTCAGGTAGCGTGTGTTACTACTATAGTTCTAGAGGAGGAAGGCGGATGGAAAGAAGTCAAAAGCAAAAATGCACATAAGTATGATTATTGGATGGTGATAAAGACAATCAATCGAACTCATGATATTTTACGAACACAATTAAAGAAACTGATTGTGTCTTCTTCCATGAATGTTGCGGCAAAACCCTCTTCATCAGAGGGAAAGTCCTCAAAGAAACGACATGATTCAAAGAAAGAAAAAGAATCAGAAGAAGATGAGTATGTGTCAAAGACTAAGTTGTCTTTGACTATGGAAAACTTCATGCCATCTACTTCAAATCCACGGGCACCGCCCCACCAAACGGCACAACCTAAAAAGGCTAATCAGACAGAGTCTTCATCAAACGAAGAGTTAATCTTCAGTTCTATTAATATGATTCAATTAACAGATCCACATGCCAGTAGAAGTTTCGATTTTGATGAGCCTGAATTACCTGTATCAAACAAGGGAATCAGAGGAATTTCCAGAGGCTCAGGATACAGGGGAAGATGTGGATCTTTCAGAAGCCACTACTCCAATCTACCCCTGCTAGAACTGTGTACGCAACAGAAACTCGTGGTAGAGCCCTTCAGCGAGCTCAGCAAGAACAAGAAATTTCTTCTACCAATAGCAAATTCAGTCCTGGAACAGTTATTTTAGAAGACCAGTTGAAGGTTCCATCTTCTTCCTCTCAGCAAGTAAATGTATCTAATCAGTCTAATCTTCTAAAACTAGGAATATGGCCAACTCCTATCCCAATAAAAGATGCATCAACTTCCAAAGCATCTGCTTCCAAGGTACCTGCTAAACCACACATTACTGTTGGGAAATACAGGCCTCTGGATCAAAAATATGATATATTGAAACACTTGGCCCAAGTACCATCCAAGTTATCAATTCTGGATGCTCTGAATCTGTCAAAAGATTTTCGGGAAGCACTCATCGAGGCTTTGTCAAGTCCTCAGAAGTTTGAAACTGAAATTGCTGCAGCTGAAGTCTATCACATAGATAATAATCCTGCAGAATTCCATGCAATAATATCTTTTACTAATGAAGATGAATATGATGTTGTGCATGGACATATTAGACCTTTGTACTTATCTGACATGGTCAATGGCGTAGACGTCTGAAGAGCTTTCATTGACAATGGTTCAAAAGTCAACCTCATGCCCATTCGTACACTTCGTCGATTGGGCCTCACAGAATCTGATTTATCCCCTTCTACCATGATGTTACAAGGATATGATAAAAATGAACAAGAACCACTGGGCAAAGTTACACTCAGAACTCAGTTTGGCGATCTTGTATCCAATTCAGATTTCATGGTTGTTGATCAAGACTCAGCCTTCAACATCTTGCTTGGAAGACCCTGGCTACATCAACATGAGACTATCCCTTCATCATACCATCAATGTCTCAAATATTGTTTCGATGGTCAAGTTGGGACATTTTATGGTGATAAGGCCCCATTCAAGACATGTGAGTCTCGGTACATTGAGGTGGAATTCTATCACATGAAGGGAAGGGAGAAATCCACAACAAAGGAGGTTACCAAAGTTAATGCTCCATATGGTTTGGAGAAAATTCCAGTAAATCCATTTACACATGTGAGTACAGATTATGTGTTGCCTATCAGTCAAATTGACAAGATAGACCCAAATCAAAATACTCTTATGGAAAGATCTATAATGTCAATTACGACAATCGAGCCAGACAACATGGGAGAAATTGGTAACCCACCAAGCAGTAATGAAAACACAAATGGTGACGTCTTCATTTCATCTGCTGAAATCCAACAAGTCTATACTTCGCCAACCAGGCCAGAAGAAGTTATAGCAACATAGGAGGTGAACAATGATGTAAATTCTCAATCCATCATCTCCTCTTTATTACCCAAAGAAGACCCTTCATCATCAATCGGGTCGGAAATGGAAGCTTCTTCTTCAAGATATGAAAATTTTGACATCTCTTCTGATCATGAAAATTCTAATTTATCATCTACTATTCTAGTAGAAATGGAAGAAATAACACATGATGAAGAAGAAGAGGAAGAACTCAGAGATGCTCCTCCAGCATTTGAATAGGGTATCTCTACCACTGTGGATGAACTCAGAGAAATAAATATGGGTACAAAAGAAGATCCACACCCCACTTTAATCAGTGTGGCCATGACTCTTAAAGAGAAAGAGATTTATATTTTTTTTCTAAAGAAAAATAGAGATATATTTGCTTGGAACTATACAGAAATTCCCGGGCTTGATCCTGATGTTTCTACTCATCATTTGGGTTTATCAGAAGAACATCGAGGATTTAAGAAATCCGCGAGAAGAACACACCCAACTTATGCTTCCAAAATTGAAGCTGAAGTGGATAAGCTTATCAAAGCTAACTTCATCAGAGAAGTTAAGTATCCCAAGTGGGTGGATAATATTTTCCCCATAAAGAAGAAGAATGGACAAATTAGAGTTTTCATCAATTTCAGAGACCTTAATCGGCATTGTCCTAAGGATGATTTCCCAGTTACGATTACAAAACTTTTAATTGATGAAACAGCTGGATATGAAGCACTTTCCTTCATGGATGGATATTTTGGATATAATCAGATCTGAATGGCCCCATAAGATGAGGAATCCACAACCTTTAGATCCCCTCAGGGTGTGTTTTGCTATCGGGTAATTCCCTTTGGCTTAAAGAATGCAGGTGCAACATATCAGCGTGCCATGCATCGTATCTTCAAACCCTTCTTAGGGAAGTTTGTTGAATGCTATGTAGATGATTTGGTGGTTAAATCCAAACAACTTTCTAATCCCTTGGCTGATTTGGAAGTCATATTCCACAAGCTTCGACAACATAATTTGAAGATGAACCCCTTAAAATGTGCTTTTGGGGTAACCTCAAGAAAATTTCTCAGCTTTGTTGTATGCCATCGTGGTATTGAAGTCAATCCTGAGAAGACCAAGTCAATACTTGGTATATCACCTCCTCAAAATTTGAAATAATTAAGAGGACTTCAAGGACACTTAGCCTATATTCGGCGTTTCATCTCCAATTTGGCAGGAAAAAGTTTACCCTTCACCAAATTGATGAAGAAGGGAGTCACTTACCAGTGGACTGAAGAATGTCAAGAAGCATTTGATATTCTCAAGAAATAACTCTTGAGTCCACCGGTACTCATTCCACCTGTTGAAGGAAGACCACTTATCCTCTACGTGACAGCTTTAGAGCGATCATTGGGTGCATTTCTTGCTCAAAAGAATGATGATGGGAATGAAAACAACCTCTACTATCTCAGTCGAACTATGCTTGAAGCAAAAAACCGGTATTCAAGTATTGAGAAGTGATGCCTGACATTAATATTTGCAGTTTAGAAGTTGAGACACTACCTGTAACATCACAAAGTCCAATTGGTATCTCGCAATAACCCGCTCAAATTCATCCTTAGTCATCCAATGCTTACAGGACGTCTGGCAAGGTGGGCAGTTATTTTGTAGCAATTCGACATTCAGTATGTGTCTCAAAAGGCGATAAAGGGCCAAGCTCTGGATGATTTCCTGGCTGAACACCCTTCAGTGGAAGACACATCTTCAGATATTGAACTCCTTGATGAGGAATTCTTCTCTATTCAAGAAAGTCCTCAGACATGGGAAATGTATTTTGATGGTGCTTCCAGAAGTCCAACAGGGAGGAAAATGGAAAATCCTAAATTCAACAAAGTTGGCTTAGGAATTGTGCTCATTTCTCCAGAAAAGGCAGTGTTACCTTATTCCTTCTTATTGTGGGAAGGTGGTACCAATAATGAAGCAGAATACCAAGCTCTCATCGTAGGATTGGAATTAGCACTTCAAGCATAAGTGAATCACTTAAAGGTGAAAGGTGATTCAGACCTGGTAATCAAACAAGTCAATGGGGATTATGCCATCAGAAAAGAAGAACTAATACCTTTGTATGAATACATCAGAGAGTTAATGGAGGAATTCCCTTTGGAACTGACATTTTCTTATGTCCCAAGATCACAAAATGCTCAAGCTGATGCACTGGCTAATATAGCCACAGCTCTGGCGGATCCAAATCGGGACGAGACAACCATCAGTATTGCCCACCGTCGTGCAATTTCACCTTATGTTCGAATCAGAACAGAGGAAATTAATGAAATTAGTCCCATTCCTGAACTGTATGGTCATACTACAGGATGAATGTCACCTATTAGGTAATACCTTCAAAATGGAACACTTCCACCTGATAGAGCTGAGAAAGAACAAATCCAATGACGTGTGGTCAATTTTACTCTTTATGATAGCCCAGATCACCTAGAGAAAATTCTCTACAAACGTGGTTTTGATGGAGTTCCCTTCAGATGCATTGATGGTGAAGAGACAATGGCTGTCATGAAACAAGTGCATGCAGGAGTCTGTGGTGCCCACCAGTCTGGACATAGACTGTCGGATCAGATTCGAAGGCTTGGATACTTTTGGCCTTCAATGATACAAGATTGTGTTGGTTTCACAAAGAAGTGTCATTCTTGCCAAGTACATGCCAACTTCATTCATCAACCTCCAGAGTTGCTTCATACAACTAAATACTCATGGCCATTTTCTACATGGGGAATGGATGTGGTGGGACCTTACCCTTAGGCCATGGCCAAGAAGTTTAAGTACATTCTTACTGCTACAGACTTCTTTTCTAAATGGGCAGAGGCAATACCTCTCAAGGAAGTCAATTCTAAATGCGTTGTTAGCTTCATCAAGTCTAACATCATTACCAGATTTGGTGTCCCTCATAAAATATTGATGGACAATGGCACCAACTTCTGTTCATCCGAGGTGAAGAAGTTGTATCAAGAATACAACATCAAATCCAACAATTCATCTCGGTATCATACAGCAGCCAATGGCCAGATAGAAGTGTAACGACCCGAAATTTTTAATAAATCATGTTTCCTAATTTTATGTGTTATTTTATTTTATTTTTATACTCAACGAAAATGTTTCATTTGATAGCATGAGTATAATTAAAATGATACCATTGGGTTTTGACTGTTATATGACCATTGGTCAATATGACCGCTGGAAACTAAACATTTTTATTATTGTCTCTAAATACAAGTAATCTTGGTTAATTAATATAGAAAGAAGATTTGATGGCCTCACCCAATAGTCTTGGACCGATCGAAGCCCATCTAACAGAACTTGGGAAGGAGGTAGCACCACTGGGCTTTACTCTGGACCAAACCCAAGCTGAACTTCATCGTGTGAAGCTAGAACGGGATCGCTTTCGCGAGAAGTTCAAACTGATAGAAATTACTACTCGTGCGATGTTGGCCGAGCCTCCCTCAGATTCTCTCACCTTAGCACACCTTACACTTAGGTCCTATGCTGGTGTGATAAGGGGCTATGCAAGGAGACCATAACTACCTTGTGTAATCCTTTGTTTTAAATAAAAATTTGGATTTCTTCTTATGATGATGTTTATGACTTTTCAAATGTCCGAATAAATATAGTATGCATATTTTTGGTGAATTTTAGAGAAAGGATATTTTAAAAAATGTTTATGTAAATCTTAAATAATTAAAAATGTGTAATGATTTTCAAAAAATGGTCTTCTACAATTATGTTCAGTACGAAATTTAGAGTCTAATAAGATCAACTTAATTTTTGATGAATAGTAAATTATGAATAGTGATTTTATGCTTAGGATTAGTAATGTGACCAAATGGATTAGTAATCTCACTTAAAGAAAGTATTAATATAATCTAGACACCTTGATTAAGTAATGTGATTCAATAAAATGGTTAAATAATGGTTTCATAAATTATTATTCAAGTATAAGTTTTTTCGGGTGAATAGTATTTTTTAATTAAAAATTAAATTAAAAATATTTAGAAAATTATTTTTATAAAATGGATTTCATTTTTGAACTCAGAGCATCGATATTATGTTAAGGCAATTTTTTGGGATTTTTCTAAAAAAATGAATTTTCGGTGAATAGTGTATTTATTTAAAAAATAAATTAAAAATATTTAGAAAAATATTTTTATAAAATGGGGTTCATTTTTGAAATCAGTGCATTGATATTTGGTTAAGGTGAAATTTTGGGATTTTTCTGAGAAAGTTGAATTTTCAGTGAATAGTAAAAATACAGTTTTAGGGTTTCGGTATGTTAAATGACATCATAACTGTGTCATGATGATGTCATGAGATATTTCATGGGTTGGCCGACCAAAGGTGATGAATTATTGTATGGGGGGGCCCATTTGGCCTAACTTCATGGGAAATATCATGGGAGAGCACATGGTTTTGAGAAACCCACTTATGAGGTGTCCCTTGGCCATTAATGCCTTGTCCCCTCACTTTCCCTATAAATAACAAGCCATTATCTCATCATTTGGACTCCAAAATCATTCTAAACGAAGTTCTGGTCTCCTTACCTCACAAGGAGTCCTCCCAAGGTGCCCCTAAGCCCTCAAGGTCCCAACCTTTGAGTTTTAAGAGTTACGTTTTAAGGTAAGGGATCCGACCTCTCTCTTTCTTTTCAAGTAATCTCTTTTATGTCGTTCCTTTTATGCTCCATGTTCTTATGTTGGAGGATGTTCTTTTATATTCATTATAATTTCCTCTTTATGTTCATGTGATGAGAGACCCCCTCTTACTCTCATCATTTCATTTTATGAAAGTTTAAGTGGCGCCGTTAGGCTGCCGAAATTTTTGTAACAGATTCTTTCACCCTTCTCGTTTTCAAGATCTATTTTCATTTCAAGTCTTTCAAGTTCCTTTTTATTATGTTGGGGTATGATATCTATATCTATCATAATGAACCCTTATGTTAATATTATGAGAGACCCTATTTTGATCTTGTCAATTCATTTTTGGTTGAAGTTTAAGTGACGCCGTTAGGCTGCTGAATTTTTAAGGGATTCGTTGGCCTTTCTCATTTTTCAAAGATCTACTTTCATGTCAAGTATTTCAAGTTACTTTTGTATTATGTTAGGGTATGATCTATATATCTATCATACTGATCTTTTATGTTCACATTACGAGAGAACCTATTTGATCTCATCAATTCATTTTTATTGAAGTTTAAGTGACGCCGTTGGGCTACCGAATTTTCATAAGAGAAATCTTATTTTTGTCTTCCTTTCATGTTTTTCATTTCATATGGTACATATTGAAAATTTCATTACCATGTTAATATATCCTTCATATTCTGTCCCTCTACTGTTTTATGGGTCATTTATTATTGTTTGACCCATGTCCCCTCTCTTTTCAATGTTTTCTAAAACCTCATAACATAGCCGTTATGCTGCAGAATTTCCGTCTCAAAATGTCTCTCTCTTTTTCTAAAGTTATTTTATTTTCTTAAGGGAATACTCAAAGATCTTTCTTCTAAAGGGGTATTCACATATATACCAAAATGTTTTATTTTAAATTCTGGTATTTACATACATGAGAACCGCTCTCCCCTTCCGTGGGTTTAAAGTGACGTAAAGATCATGTCTTTAAAGCAGTTTTTAAAACGTTATGATTATGAAATGAAACCCATTTATTTTATGCTATATGGGTTATTTATGAAATGTTTGATGATTATATATGTGGCTCACATGATAATAAAGGAAAATTTAAGGGTGCGCCCTGATAGCGCTCCAATGCATTGGGTAATGATGTAACCACTAGAGATTATAATTTTCACGATATCTTGGTGAATAACCTTGGTAATTTTCAAATGACACCTTGGGGATAGACCTTGGTGATATGTTCATGATTGTCTATGTTAAATTATTTAGCCACATCTTCAAGTTATGAAAAATTTTATTTTTGTTATGATATGCCTCGTGATTTCTTTCTCATGCCTTAAAATTCTTTTCATGACCTTATTGAAGTATCTCAAGTTCACATGTAAAATGTTTCTATTGTTTCCCTTACTGGGCCTTCTGCTCACCCTTTCTTTTGATGTATGTCCCCAGGTTATGAGATACAGTAATGAACCTAATATGAACATAATGAGAAGCCTTTCAAGTGTTTAAGATGAATGTTTTTTTGTTTCATGTATTAAGTTCCTGGTTTCCAAGACACTAAACCTTAAAGATCCTCAGTTTTGTGTAATGTAATGAAAGTTTATGCGACAAAAAGGCGGGATGATATAGTTGGTATCAAAGGATGGTTTAGTTATTTGTGAAAATTAGGATATGAAAACTTTAGGAAGAACCCTATAGAAAATTTTAAATATAGGAAATCTTCCTGGTATTTTGGTGAGTATTGAGTAAGGGGTTGCCAAGCAAATATATCCCTGACTGGATACGAGCAGGTAGAGGTGGCTCTGGCACAGATGTACATAGGGGTAAAACCCGAAAACACCGCTTTGAGATAGACTCGAATGGGAACTGGTACATGACAACGGGCCTTGCTGCACTCTTGGTTACGACACTCCCAGGGGATATGCTTTGGTAAATTCATAAGCTTAGTATGAACCATTGTTAAAGGAACAAAGATAAAATAAAATAAAGATTCACATAAGAATATATGATCATGGATAACCTAGATGGGAAACTAGGGGATCAAAAGTTAGGGTATACTTTTCTTCTATAAGTTATCCTTATATGCTTTAAGCCCCTTTTCATGATTATTGGAGAAGTATTTAAGCCCATAATTATACTTTCTCTTCTTAGTTAATGGTGGGAAATGGAAGAACATGTCCCAACAACCAATGTGATAGGAAATGCGATGATTTCCGTATTAATATGATAGATATGATTAGGGGATTAAAAGATGATTATTATTTTGGAAGACGTTCACTATTTTGGGGACCCTATATGATCGAGGTAAATAGATTACTACAGTATTTTCATTGAGGAGTAAGGTTGACTTATATTTTGAAGAATCGATGAATTTAAGGTGAACTTATGGTAATATAGGTTACTTATGGAAATGATTAACCTATATTGGGGAATATATGTTTAGGTTAGTTACTTTTGTTATAAGATGTTAGGAATGGTGTATGTTGTTTGTAGATGAATGATGAAGTTTATTTTGGAAGACTATGTTATCAAATCCTTCTTGTACTTGGGTTTCAATCTTAGTTTGGTTTATTTTGAGGAATTTTAAGGAAATTTATTTATGGAATGGTATATGATGAACTTTGGGTAGTACCATGGAATTTTTAAGATTTAAAGAAGTTTCCCTTCCTATGGGATTCTTTATTTTTGAAGAGTTGTTTTATCTTACCCTTTCTTTTTTTGGGATAATAGAAGAAATAGATAGTTAATCTTTGGTGGATTATGTGATTCTCTAGAAGATGATTCTTGTGCTTTTGATGAGACCAAGTGTTTTTGAATTCTCATCATTTGGAGAAAAGATTAGTTTTAGTAGAGACTTATTAAAGGATGAAACTCTACTTGAAGGTAGGTATATTTTCTTATGTTTCTGTTCTATGTAGTAAATGAATTCCTCAAAATTATGAAAAGGAATGTAAAAAAAACGTTTTTGGTTTACGTTTCCTACTAGGTAATCAAAGACCGTTTACACACATCATAAGTTTGGGATTTTCTCATGGTTAACTTTCTCCTAATCACATTTTCTATCACTCTCCCTCAGAACTTGACCCTTTGTTTTCTCCTCCATGTCCATGTTTTCCTACATGGAATCCTAGTGTGGGTTAACTCGGGTGACCTCTGTACTTCCCTTTCTTTCTTTTAAAGTAATAGTTTTACTGACTCCTTTTCCGTTGTGGGACTTTCAATGAAATTTCAAAACCCAATTTTAAAAATTGTGAGGACGCAATTTCTTAAGGGGGGAAGATTGTAACGACCCGAAATTTTGAATAAATCTTGTTTCCTAATTTTATGTGTTATTTTATTTTATTTTTATACTCAACAAAAATGTTTCATTTGATAGCATGAGTATAATTAAAATGATACCGTTGAGTTTTGACTTTTTTATGACCATCGGTCAATATGACCGCTGAAAACTAAACGTTTTGATTATTGTCTCTAAATACAAGTAATCTTGGTTAATTAATATAGAAAGAAGATTCGATGGCCTCACCCAGTAGTCTTGGACCGATCGAAGCCCATCTAACAGAACTTGGGAAGGAGGTAGGACCACTGGGCTTTGCTCTAGACCAAACCCAAGCTGAACTTCATCGTGTGAAGATAGAACGGGATCGCTTTTGCGAGAAGTTCAAACTGATAGAAATTACTACTCGTGCGATGTTGGCTAAGCCTCCCTCGGATTCTCTCACCTTAGCACACCTTACACTTAGGTCCTATGCTGGTGTGATAAGGGGCTATGTAAGGAGACCATAACTACCTTGCGTAATCCTTTGTTTTAAATAAAAATTGGGATTTCTTCTTATAATGATGTTTATGACTTTTCAAATGTCCGGATAAATATAGTATGCATATTTTTGGTGAATTTTAGAGAAAGGATATTTTAAAAAATGTTTATGTAAACCTTAAATAATTAAAAATGTGTAATGATTTTCAAAAAATGGTCTTCTACAATTATGTTCAGTACGAAATTTAGAGTCTAATAAGATCAACTTAATTTTTGATGAATAGTAAATTATGAATAGTGATTTTATGCTTAGGATTAGTAATGTGACCAAATGGATTCGTAATCTCACTTAAAGAAAGTATTAATATAATCTAGGCACCTTGATTAAGTAATGTGATTCAATAAAATGGTTAAATAATGGTTTCATAAATTATTATTCAAGTATTAGTTTTTTCGGGTGAATAGTATTTTTTAATTAAAAATTAAATTAACAATATTTAGAAAATTATTTTTATAAAATGGATTTCATTTTTGAACTTATAGCATCGATATTATGTTAAGGTAATTTTTGGGGATTTTTCTAAAAAAATGAATTTTCGGTGAATAGTGTATTTATTTAAAAAATAAATTAAAAATATTTAGAAAAATATTTTTATAAAATGGAGTTAATTTTTGAAATCAATGCATTGATATTTGGTTAAGGTGAAATTTTGGGATATTTCTGAGAAAGTTGAATTTTCAGTGAATAGTAAAAATACAGTTTTAGGGTTTCGGTATGTTAAATGACATCATAAATGTGTCATGATGATTTCATGAGATATTTTATTGGTTGGCCGACCAAAGGTGATGAATTATTGTATGGGGGGCCCCATGTGGCCTAACTTCATGGAAAATATCATGGGAGAGAACATGGTTTTGAGAAACCCACTTATGAGGTGTCCCTTGGCCATTAATGCCTTGTCCCCTCACTTTCCCTATAAATACCAAGACATTATCTCATCCTTTGGACTCCAAAATCATTCTCAACGAATTTATGGTCTCCTTACCTCCCATGGAGTCCTCCCAAGGTGCCCCCAAGCCCTCAAGGTCCCAACCTTTGAGTTTTAAGAGTTACGTTTTAAGGTAAGGGATCCGACCTCTCTCTTTCTTTTCAAGTAATCTCTTTTATGTCATTACTTTCATGCCCCATGTTCTTATGTTGGAGGATGTTATTTTATATTAATTATAATATCCTCTTTATTCTCATATTATGAGAGACCCCCTCTTACTCTCATCATTTCATTTTATGAAAGTTTAAGTGGCACCGTTAGGCTGCCAAAATTTTTATAACGGACTCTTTCACCCTTCTCGTTTTCAAGATCTATTTTCATGTCAAGTCTTTCAAGTTCCTTTTTATTATGTTGGGGTATGATCTCTATATCTATAATACTGAACCCTTATGTTCATATTATGATAGACCCTATTTTTATCTGGTCAATTCATTTTTGGTTGAAGTTTAAGTGACGCCATTAGGCTGCCGAATTTTTAAGGGATTCGTTCGCCTTTCTCATTTTTCAAAGATCTACTTTCATGTAAAGTATTTCAAGTTACTTTTGTATTATTTTAGGGTATTGTCTCCATATCTATCATAATGATCTTTTATGTTCATATGATGAGAGACCCTATTTGATCTCGTCAATTCATTTTTGTTGAAGTTTAAGTGACGCCGTTGGGCTGCCGAATTTTCATAAGAGAAATCTTATTTTTGTCTTCCTTTCATGTTCTTCATTTCATATGGTAAATCTTTCAAATTTCATTACCATGTTCATATATCCTTCATATTCTGTCCCTATACTGTTTTATGGTTCATTTATGATTGTTTGACCCATGTCCCCTCTCTTTTCAATGTTTTCTAAAACCTCATAACATAGCCGTTATGCTGCAGAATTTCTGTCTCAAAATGTATCTCACTTTTTCTAAAGTTCTTTTATTTTATTAATTTAATACTCAAATATCTTTCTTCTAAAGGGGTATTCACATATATACCAAAATGTTTTATTTTAAATTCTGGGATTTACATACATGAGACCCGCTCTCCCCTTCCATGGGTTTAAAGTGACGTAAAGATCATGTCTTTAAAGCAGTTTTTAAAATGTTATGATTATGAAATGAAACCCATTTATTATATGCTATATGGGTTATTTATGAAATGTTTGATGATGATATATGTGGCTCACATGATAATAAAGGAAAATTTAAGGGTGCGCCCTGATAACGTTCCTATGCATTGGGTAATGATGTAACCACTAGAGATTATAATTTTCACGATATCTTGGTGAATAACCTTGGTAATTTTCAAATGACACCTTGGGGATGGACCTTGGTGATATGTTCATGATTGTCTATGTTAAATTATGTAGCCACATATTCAAGTTATGAAAAATGTTATTTTTTTTTATGATATGCCTCATGATTTCTTTCTCATGCATTAAAGTTCTTTTCATGACCTTATTGAAGTATCTCAAGTTCACATGTAAAATGTTTCTCTTATTTCCCTTACTGGGCCTTATGCTCACCCTTTCTTTTGATGTATGTCCCCAGGTTATGAGATGCAGTAATGAACCTATGATGAACATAAGGAGAATCCTTTAAAGTGTTTAAGAAGAATGTTTTTTTGTTTCCTGTATTAAGTTTCTGGTTTCCAAGGCACTAAACCTTAAAGATCCTCAGTTTTGTGTAATGTAATGAAAGTATATGTGACAAAAATGTGGGATGCTATAGTTGGTATCAAAGGATGGTTTAGTTATTTGTGGAAATTAGGATATGAAAACTTTAGGAAGAACCCTATAGAAAATTTTAAATATAGGAAATCTTCCTGGTATTTTGGTGAGTATTGAGTAAGGGGTTTCCAAGCAAATACATCCCTGACTGGATACGAGAACATAGAGGTGGCTCTGGCACATATGTACATAGGGGTAAAACCCAAAAACACCGCTTTGATCTAGACTCGAACGGGAACTGGTACACGACAACGGGACTTGCTGCACTCTTGGCTACGACACTCCCGGGGGATATGCTTTGGTAAATTCATAAGCTTAGTATGAACCATTGTTAAAGGAACAAAGATAAAATAAAATAAAGATTCACATAAGAATATATGATCATGTATAACCTAGATGGGAACCTAGGGGATCACAAGTTAGGGTATACTTTTCTTCTACAAGTTATCCTTATATGATTTAAGTTCCTTTTCATGATTATTGGATAAGTATTTAAGCCCCTAATTATACTTTCTCTTCTTAGTTAATGGTGGGAAATGGAATAACATGTCCCAACAACCAATGTGATAGGAAATGCGATGATTGCTGTATTAATATGATAGATATGATTAGGGGATTAAAATATGATTATTATTTTGGAAGACGTTCACTATTTTGGGGACCCTATATGATCGTGGTAAATAGATTACTACAGTATTTTCATTGAGGAGTAAGGTTGACTTATATTTTGAAGAATCGATGAATTTAAGGTGAACTTATGGTAATATAGGTTACTTATGGAAATGATTAACCTATCTTGGGGAAAATATGTTTAGGTTAGTTACTTTTGTTATAAGATGTTAGGAGTGGTGTATGTTGTTTGGAGATGAACGATGAAGTTTATTTTGGAAGACTATGTTATCAAATCCTTCTTGTACTTGGGTTTCAATCTTAGTTTGGATTATTTTGAGGAATTTTAAGGATAGTTATTTAGGGAATGGTCTATGATGAACTTTGGGTAGTACCGTGGAATTTTTAAGATTTAAAGAAGTTTCCCTTCCTATGGGATTCTTTCTTTTTGAAGAGTTGTTTTATCTTACCCTTTCTATTTTTGGGATAATAGAATAAATAGATAGTTAATCTGTGGTGGATTATGTGATTCTCTAGAAGATGATTCTTGTGCTTTTGATGAGACCAAGTGTTTTTGAATTCTCATCATTTGGAGAAAAGATTAGTTTTAGTAGAGACTTATTAAAGGATGAAACTCTACTTGAAGGTAGGTATATTTTCTTATGTTTCTGTTCTATGTATTAAATGAATTCCTCAAAATTATGAAAAGGAATGTAAAACAAAAATGTTGTTGGTTTACGTTTCCTAGTAGGTAATCAAAGACTATTTACACACATCATAAGTTTGGGATTTTCTTACGGTTAACTTTCTCCTAATCATGTTTTTATCACTCTCCCTCAGAACTTGACCCTTTGTTTTATCCTCCATGTCCATGTTTTCCTACATGGAATCCTAGTGTGGGTTAACTCGGGTGACCTTTTTACTTCCCTTTATTTCTTTTAAAGTAATAGTTTTACTGACTCCTTTTCTGATGTGGGACTTTCAATGAAATTTCAAAACCCAATTTTAAAAATTGCGAGGACGCAATTTCTTAAGGGGGGAAGATTGTAACGACCCAAAATTTTGAATAAATCTTTTTTCCTAATTTTATGTGTTATTTTATTTTATTTTTATACTCAACAAAAATGTTTCACTTGATAACATGAGTATAATTAAAATGATACCGTTGGGTTTTGACTGTTATATGACCATTGGTCAATATGACCGCTGAAAACTAAACGTTTTGATTATTGTCTCTAAATACAAGTAATCTTGGTTAATTAATATAGAAAGAAGATTCGATGGCCTCACCCCGTAGTCTTGTACCGATCGAAGCCCGTCTAACAGAACTTGGGAAGGAGGTAGCACCACTAGGCTTTGCTCTGGACCAAACCCAAGCTGAACTTCATCATGTGAAGCTAGAACGAGATCGATTTCACAAGAAGTTCAAACTGATAGAAATTACTACTCGTGCGATGTTGGCCGAGCCTCCCTCAGATTCTCTCACCTTAGCACATCTTAAACTTAGGTCCTATGCTGGTGTGATAAGAGGCCATGTAAGGAGACCGTAACTGCCTTGTGTAATCCTTTGTTTTAAATAAAAATTGGGATTTCTTCTTATGATGATGTTTATGGCTTTTCAAATGTCCCGATAAATATAGTATGCATATTTTTGGTGAATTTTAGAGAAAGGATATTTTAAAAAATGTTTATGTAAACCTTAAATAATTAAAAATGTGTAATGATTTTCAAAAAATGGTCTTCTACAATTATGTTCAGTACGAAATTTAGAGTCTAATAAGATCAACTTAATTTTTGATGAATAGTAAATTATGAATAGTGATTTTATGCTTAGGATTAGTAATGTGACCAAATGGATTAGTAATCTCACTTAAAGAAAGTATTAATATAATCTAGACACCTTGATTAAGTAATGTGATTCAATAAAATGGTTAAATAATGGTTTCATAAATTATTATTCAAGTATAAGTTTTTTCGGGTGAATAGTATTTTTTAATTAAAAATTAAATTAAAAATATTTAGAAAATTATTTTTATAAAATGGATTTCATTTTTGAACTCAGAGCATCGATATTATGTTAAGGCAATTTTTTGGGATTTTTCTAAAAAAATGAATTTTCGGTGAATAGTGTATTTATTTAAAAAATAAATTAAAAATATTTAGAAAAATATTTTTATAAAATGGGGTTCATTTTTGAAATCAGTGCATTGATATTTGGTTAAGGTGAAATTTTGGGATTTTTCTGAGAAAGTTGAATTTTCAGTGAATAGTAAAAATACAGTTTTAGGGTTTCGGTATGTTAAATGACATCATAACTGTGTCATGATGATGTCATGAGATATTTCATGGGTTGGCCGACCAAAGGTGATGAATTATTGTATGGGGGGGCCCATTTGGCCTAACTTCATGGGAAATATCATGGGAGAGCACATGGTTTTGAGAAACCCACTTATGAGGTGTCCCTTGGCCATTAATGCCTTGTCCCCTCACTTTCCCTATAAATACCAAGACATTATCTCATCCTTTGGACTCCAAAATCATTCTCAACGAAGTTCTGGTCTCCTTACCTCCCAAGGATTCCTCCCAAGGTGCCCCCGGCCCTCAAGGTCCCAACCTTTGAGTTTTAAGAGTTACGTTTTAAGGTAAGTGATCCGACCTCTCTCTTTCTTTTCAAGTAATCTCTTTTGTGTCATTCCTTTTATGCTCCATGTTCTTAAGTTGGAGGATGTTCTTTTATATTCATTATAATTTCCTCTTTATGTTCATATTATGAGATACCCCCTCTTACTCTCATCATTTCATTTTATGAAAGTTTAAATGGCGCCGTTAGGCTGCCGGAAGTTTTGTAACAGATTCTTTCACCCTTCTCGTTTTCAAGATCTATTTTCATGCCAAGTCTTTCAAGTTCCTTTTTATTATGTTGGGGTATTATCTCTATATCTATCATACTGAACCCTTATGTTCATGTGATTAGAGAACCTATTTTGATCTTGTCAATTCATTTTTGGTTGAAGTTTAAGTGACGCCGTTAGGCTGCCAAATTTTTAAGGGATTCGTTCGCCTTTCTCATTTTTCAAAGATCTACTTTCATGTCAAGTATTTCAAGTTCCTTTTGTATTATGTTAGGGTATGATCTATATATCTATCATACTGATCTTTTATGTTCATATGATGAGAGACCCTATTTGATCTCATCAATTCATTTTTGTTGAAGTTTAAGTGACGCCGTTGGGCTGCCGAATTTTCATAAGAGAAATCTTATTTTTGTCTTCCTTTCATGTTATTTATTTAATATGGTACATCTTTCAAATTTAAGTACCATGTTCATATATCCTTAGTATTCTTCACCTCTACTGTTTTATGGGTCATTTATGATTGTTTGACCCATGTCCCCTCTCTTTTCAATGTTTTCTAAAACCTCGTAACATAGCCTTTATGCTGCAGAATATCCGTCTCAAAATGTCTCTCTCTTTTTCTAAAGTTATTTTATTTTATTAAGTGAATACTAAAAGATCTTTATTCTAAAGGGGTATTCACATATATACCAAAATGTTTTATTTTAAATTCTGGGATTTACATACATGAGACCCTCTCTCCCCTTCCGTGGGTTTAAAGTGACATAAAGATCATGTCTTTAAAGCAGTTTTTAAAATGTTATGATTATGAAATTAAACCCATTTATTTTATGCTATATGGGTTATTTATGAAATTTTTGATGATGATATATGTGGCTCACAGGATAATAAAGGCAAATTTAAGGGTGCGCCCTGATAGCGCTCCAATTCATTGGGTAATGATGTAACCACTAGAGATTATAATTTTCACGATATCTTGGTGAATAACCTTGGTAATTTTCAAATGACACCTTGGGGATGGACCTTGGTGATATGTTCATGATTTTCTATGTTAAATTATGTATCCACATCTTTAAGTTATGAAAAATGTTATTTTCGTTATGATATGCCTCATGATTTCTTTCTCATGCCTTAAAGTTCTTTTCATGACCTTATTAAAGTATCTCAAGTTTACATGTAAAATGTTTCTCTTGTTTCCCTTACTGGGCCTTCTGCTCACCCTTTCTTTTGATGTATGTCCCCAGGTTATGAGATGCACTAATGAACCTAAGAAAAACATAAGGAGAATCCTTTCAAGTGTTTAAGAAGAATGTTTTTTTGTTTCATGTATTAAGTTCCTGATTTCCAAGACACTAAACCTTAAAGATCCTCAGTTTTGTGTAATGTAATGAACGTTTATGTGACAAAAAGGAGGGATGATATAGTTGGTATCAAATGATGGTTTAGTTATTTGTGGAAATTAGGATATGAAAACTTTAGGAAGAACCCTATAGAAAATTTTAAATATATGAAATCTTCCTGGTATTTTGGTGAGTATTGAGTAAGGGGTTGCCAAGAAAATACATCCCTGACTGGATACGAGCAGGTAGAGGTGGATCTGGCACAGATGTACATAGGGGTAAAACTCAAAAACACCGCTTTGAGCTAGACTTGAACGGGAACTGGTACACGACAACAGGCCTTGCTGCACTCTTGGTTACGACACTCCCGGGGGATATGCTTTGGTAAATTCATAAGCTTAGTATTAACCATTGTTAAAGGAACAAAGATAAAATAAAATAAAGATTCACATAATAATATATGATCATGGATAACCTATATGGGAACCTAGGGGATCACAAGTTAGGGTATACTTTTCTTCTACAAGTTATCCTTATATGATTTAAGTTCCTTTTCATGATTATTGGCTAAGTATTTAAGCCCCTAATTATACTTTCCCTTCTTAGTTAATGGTGGGAAATGTAAGAACATGTCCCAACAACCAATGTGATAGGAAATGTGATGATTTCCATATTAATATGATATATATGATTAGGGGATTAAAAGATGATTATTATTTTGGAAGACATTCACTATTTTGGGGACCCTATATGATCGAGGTAAATAGATTACTACAATATTTTCATTGAGGAGTAAGGTTGACTTATATTTTGAAGAATCGATGAATTTAAGGTGAACTTATGGTAATATAGGTTACTTATGGAAATCATTAACCTATCTTGGGGAAAATATGTTTAGGTTAGTTACTTTTGTTATAGGATGTTATGAGTGGTGTATGTTGTTTTGAGATGAACGATGAAGTTTATTTTGGAAGACTATGTTATCAAATCCTTCTTGTACTTGGGTTTCAATATTAGTTTGGTTTATTTTGAGGAATTTTAAGGACAGTTATTTATGGAATGGTCTATGATGAACTTTGGGTAGTACCGTGGAATTTTTAAGATTTAAAGAAGTTTGCCTTCCTATGGGATTCTTTCTTTTTGAAGAGTTGTTTTATCTTACCCTTTCTATTTTTGGGATAATAGAAGAAATATATAGTTAATCTTTGGTGGATTATGTGATTCTCTAGAAGACGACTCTTGTGATTTTGATGAGACCAAGTGTTTTTGAATTCTCATCATTTGGAGAAAAGATTAGTTTTAGTAGAGACTTATTAAAGGATGAAACTCTACTTGAAGGTAGGTATATTTTCTTATGTTTCTGTTCTATGTAGTAAATGAATTCCTCAAAATTATGAAAAGGAACGTAAAACAAAAATGTTGTTGGTTTACGTTTCCTACTAGGTAATCAAAGACCGATTACACACATCATAAGTTTGGGATTTTATTATGGTTAACTTTCTCCTAATCATGTTTTCTATCACTCTCCCACAGAACTTGACGCTTTGTTTTCTCCTCCATGTCCATGTTTTTCTACATGGAATCCTAGTGCGGGTTAACTCGGGTGACCTTTGTACTTCCCTTTCTTTCTTTTAAAGTAATAGTTTTACTGACTCCTTTTCCGATGTGGGACTTTCAATGAAATTTCAAAACCCAATTTTAAAAATTGCGAGGACACAATTTCTTAAGGGGGGAAGATTGTAACAACCCGAAATTTTGAATAAATCTTGTTTCCTAATTTTATGTGTTATTTTATTTTATTTTTATACTCAAAAAAAATGTTTCATTTGATAGCATGAGTATAATTAAAATGATACCATTGGGTTTTGACTGTTATATGACCATTGGTCAATATGACCGCTGAAAACTAAACGTTTTGATTATTCTCTCTAAGTACAAGTAATCTTGGTTAATTAATATAGAAAGAAGATTCGATGGGCTCACCCAGTAGTCTTGGACCGATCGAAGCCCATCTAACAGAACTTGGGAAGGAGGTAGCACCACTGGGCTTTGCTCTGGACCAAACCCAAGCTGAACTTCATCGTGTGAAGCTAGAACGGGATCGATTTTGCGAGAAGTTCAAACTGATAGAAATTTCTACTCATGCGATGTTGGCCGAGCCTCCCTTGGATTCTCTCACCTTAGCACACCTTACACTTAGGTCCTATGATGGTGTGATAAGGGGCTATGTAAGGAGACCGTAACTACCCTGTGTAATCCTTTGTTTTAAATAAAAATTGGGATTTCTTCTTATGATGATGTTTATGACTTTTCAAATGTCCGGATAAATATAGTATGCATATTTTTGGTGAATTTTATAGAAAGGATATTTTAAAAAATTTTTATGTAAACCTTAAATAATTAAAAATGTGTAATGATTTTCAAAAAATGGTCTTCTACAGTTATGTTCAGTACGAAATTTAGAGTCTAATAAGATCAACTTAATTTTTGATGAATAGTAAATTATGAATAGTGATTTTATGCTTAGGATTAGTAATGTGACGAAATGGATTAGTAATCTCACTTAAAGAAAGTATTAATGTAATCTAGGCACCTTGATTAAGAAATGTGATTCAATAAAATGGTTAAATAACGGTTTCATAAATTGTTATTCAAGTATTAGTTTTTTTGGGAGAATAGTATTTTTTAATTGAAAATTAAATTAAAAATATTTAGAAATTTTTTTTTTATAAAATGGATTTCATTTTTGAACTCAGAGCATCGATATTATGTTAAGGTAATTTTTGGGGATTTTTCTTAAAAAATGAATTTTCGGTGAATAGTGTATTTATTTAAAAAATAAATTAAAAATATTTAGAAAAATATTTTTATAAAATGGAGTTCATTTTTTAAATCAGTGCATTGATATTTGGTTAAGGTGAAATTTTAGGATTTTTCTGAGAAAGTTGAATTTTCAGTGAATAGTAAAAATACAGTTTTAGGGTTTCGGTATGTTAAATGACATCATAACTGTGTCATGATGATATCATGAGATATTTTATGGGTTGGACGATCAAAGGTGATGAATTATTGTATGGGGGGCCCCATGTGGCCTAACTTCATGGGAAATATCATGGGAGAGCACATGGTTTTGAGAAACCCACTTATGAGGTGTCCCTTGGCCATTAATGCCTTGTCCCCTCACTTTACCTATAAATACCAAGCCATTCTCTCATCCTTTGGACTCCAAAATGATTCTCAACGAAGTTATAGTCTCCTTACCTCCCAATTAGTCCTCCCAAGGTGCCCCCAAGCCCTCAAGGTCCCAACCTTTGAGTTTTAAGAGTTACGTTTTAAGGTAAGGGATCCGACCTCTCTCTTTCTTTTCAAGTAATCTCTTTTATGTCATTCCTTTTATGCCCCATGTTATTATGTTGGAGGATGTTATTTTATATTAATTATACTGTCCTATTTATTTTCATATTATGAGAGACCCCCTCTTACTCTCATCATTTCATTTTATGAAAGTTTAAGTGGCGCCGTTAGGCTGCCGAAATTTTTGTAACTGATTCTTTCACCCTTCTCATTTTCAAGATCTATTTTCATGTCAAGTCTTTCAAGTTCCTTTTTATTATGTTGGGGGTATGATCTCTATATCTATCATACTGAAAACTTATGTTCATATGATTAGAGACCCTATTTTGATCTTGTCAATTCATTTTTTGTTGAAGTTTAAGTGACGCCGTTAGGCTGCCGAATTTTTAAGGGATTCGTTCGCCTTTCTCATTTTTCAAAGATCTACTTTCATGTCAAGTATTTCAAGTTCCTTTTGTATTATGTTAGGGTATGATCTATATATCTATCATACTAATCTTTTATGTTCATATGATGAGAGACCCTATTTGATCTCGTCAATTCATTTTTGTTGAAGTTTAAGTGACGCCGTTGGGCTGCCGAATTTTCATAAGAGAAATCTTATTTTTATCTTCCTTTCATGTTCTTCATTTCATATGGTACATCTTTAAAATTTAATTACCATGTTAATATATCCTTTATATTATGTCCCTCTACTATTTTATATGTCATTTATGATTGTTTGACCCATGTCCCCTCTCTTTTCAATGTTTTCTAAAACCTCGTAACATAGCTGTTATGCTGCAGAATTTCCGTCTCACAATGTCTCTCTCTTTTTCTAAAGTTCTTTTATTTTATTAAGTTAATACTCAAAGCTCTTTCTTCTAAAAGGGTATTCACATATATACCAAAATGTTTTATTTTAAATTCTGGGATTTACATACATGAGACCCGCTCTCCCCTTCCGCGGATTTAAAGTGACGTAAAGATCATGTCTTTAAAGCAGTTTTTAAAACGTTATGATTATGAAATGAAACCCATTTATTTTATGCTATATGGGTTATTTATGAAATGTTTGATGATGATATATGTGGATCACATGATAATAAAGGAAAATTTAAGGGTGCGTCCTGATAGCGCTCCAATGCATTGGGTAATGATGTAACCACTAGAGATTACAATTTTCATGAAATCTTGGTGAATAACCTTGGTAATTTTTAAATGACACCTTGGGGATGGACCTTGGTGATATGTTCATGATTGTCTATGTTAAATGATGTAGCCACATATTAATGTTATGAAAAATGTTATTTTTGTTATGATATGCCTCATGATTTCTTTCTCATGCCTTAAAGTTCTTTTCATGACCTTATTGAAGTATCTCAAGTTCACATGTAAAATGTTTCTCTTGTTTCCCTTACTGGGCCTTCTGCTCACCCTTTCTTTTGATGTATGTCTCCAGGTTATGAGATGCAGTAATGAACCTAATATGAACATAAGGAGAATCCTTTCAAGTGTTTAAGAAGAATGTTTTTTTGTTTCCTGTATTAAGTTCCTGGTTTCCAAGACACTAAACCTTAAAGATCCTCAGTTTTGTGTAATGTAATGAAAGTTTATGTGAAAAAAAGGCGGGATGCTATAAGAAGCCTTCAAAAATACTCTTTCAAATATACTGAAAAAGATGGTGGATAAAGATAAGAAGTCATGTCCTGATAAAATATTTCATTCTTTATGGGCTTATCGGACTACCACCCGCACTGCAACGCGGTCAGCTCCATATTCATTGGTATATGGAATGGAAGCAGTCTTGCCAAATGAAGTTCAACTACCCTCGCTCAGAGTTTCCATTTGTGATCAATCATCTACATATGAACAATCTCAAAAGTGATTGAATGAATTGGAATGGTTAGATGTGAAAAGATTGTGCACTTTGCACCACTTGGAAGTCTATCAGAATATAATAGCACGATATTTTAACAAAAAAGTTCATCTTTGTTCATTCACTCAGGGAGAATTGGTATTAGTTCTCAGAACTCTAAAGATACCAAGAAAGAAACCTTCCAAACTTGAGCCAAAATCGGAAGGACCTTACTCAATACATAGGGTCTACTCCAATGGAGCTTATTCATTAATCTCGATGGATGAAGAACTTATCACTACTCCAACCAATGCCAGATTTTTGAATAAGTATTTTGAATAAACACAAAATATATCATCCATGGTCCAATATGACCTTAAACTGCACCACCGTCCAGTAAGACATTAAACTGCATCATCCACGGTCCATGCATATGACCCTAAACTATTTGAAGTCCCTTACGTCCATCATGACGTTAAACTGCATCATCCATGGTCAATACATATGACCATAAACTATTTGTACTTTCATCCCACACGATGTTAAACTGTGCAAAGTTCCCTAAATGGTCCGATATGACCTTAAACTGCACCACTGTCCCGCAAGACGTTAAACTGCACCATCCACGGTCCATGCATATGACCTTAAACTATTCGTACTTTCGTCCAAAATGACGTTAAACTGTGAAAAAAGTCCCCAATGCGTCCAACATGACGTTAAATGGTGTACTCTTTTGTCCTCACTGCATGACATTAAACTGCACAGTACCCCTTTCTTCCAACATGACGTTAAACTATATTGTCCCCATCGTCCTAACTACATGATGCTAAACTGTACAGAAAGTCCTTGATACGTCCTGCATGACATTAAACTATACTTTGTTAAGGTTGTTGTTACCTCTTGTTTCTCACACCGAGTATGACTCACATGAGCTTAGAGAAAACCTCAACCATAACACTCTCTTTGTCTACTAACCATGTGTAAGTCCCAACAACATCATTTTTTAGGTCTTTGTCCCCACGAACAACTTTATCATTAATTCATTCTTTAATTGAACTACGCGGACTTTCATCCTTGCCTTCTAGGCTGGGTACGTAGGCAACCTACCAAGGTTCAAGCCCAAAACCAATCTCTTCACATCGGTTCACCTCCATCTCATATGATGTTGATTCGTGAAACCACACCTAGAATCAATATCTTTACATTGGTTCACTTTCGTCCTTGTTATACGACGTTAAACTATACAACACTTTTGTCCAGTATGACAATAAGCTACAATATTCTTTAATACCCTCACCTGAGAGGGAACCATTATTTACATTGATTTTTTCAATCATGTTTCATTTCAAAGACTACGTGCATACATGGAAATTCCCAAACCTTTTATCTTGGGTTAAACCATCATTGTACTAAAGTCCCCTTTCACCCTTCACATGTACGAACCAAATTTGTACAAAGGGTATTTCTAGAACTACGTGGGATTGATTCTCATCCTTATGGGATACGTAGGAACGTTCGAGTGTCCCTCGAATCTAGCCCTAAGTCTTTTGGGCCTAACCCCAAATTCCACTTCCAGTCCCTTGGCTGAAAAGTCCCCATGAAAACACACACTGTGTATTTCTTACAATGGTCCAAGCTCTATGAACCTAAACTAAGATCTCTAATACGTTTGTCCCACACGATGTTAAACTATAATTTAAGAACTACGTATGGCATGATTCCCATCCTTATGGGATACGTAGTGAAGTCCAACATTTCAATTCAGGACCCAGCCACAACATGATTATGGTTAGCATTGATCTGTGTATCTTTGTATACATTGGACAATACCCATATTTATGTGTCGTAATCCTAACCTTAAATATTTTTAGATCTTCATAACCCTTTTCTTGACTTCAAGTCACAAAAATGTCAAACTTCTGAGAGTTCGTTTGCCTAACTATGTAGTACGTTCCCTTAGGTGGCATTGCATAAATAGTCTACATAACAGACCTGTTAGCCAAAAGATACTATTATTTGACTATGCAGCCAATTCCCTTAGGTGGCCCTGCATAATTCAACCCCCTAACAGGTTTGTTAAATAGTGGTAACTTCATTCTTGTGAGGAAAGCCTCTTTTGTCCTTATTTGTCTTAATAACAGTATGTAGGGATCCACAAAAATAGCCATCCTTAACACACTTGTCCCATATCCTTTTTCATGATCTGAAAGTATTCAAGTCTATGGTTTATATTCTCCTTCCCTATGTTTGGGTCAAACCTTCGTAGGAGTAATATCCATCCAGTTCTTTGATAATCTTGTTTGGAAATATCTTCTCCATATTCAAGTAACTATTTCCATACAACAAACTCTATACTTTGGAAAATTTGAATCTCCATAAACTTCTACTGGCTTTTAGCAGTAGAAAGGTAAATTTCTGAGAGTTCTTTTGCCTGACTATGCAGCACGTGCCCTTAGGCGGCCTTGCATAAACAGTCTACATAACAGACTTGTTAGCCAAAAGATACTATTTATTTGACTAAGTAGCCAATTCCCTTAGGTGGCCCTACATAATTCAACCCCCTAACAGGTTTGTTAAATAATTGTAACTTCATTCTTGGGAACTACTTCTTCTAATGCCTTTTAGCTCTTTTTAATATCATTCCTCAGATCCAAATATTCTTAAGTCATAGTTTACATTTTTTTCCCTCATACATGAGTATGGTAATATGTTTTCAGATGACTTTTCAAGGAATTGATTCAATTATAATTCATTTGGTCAAAGATATTTCGACCTTAAACATTAGCCTCTTTTTGTCCGATGTGCATGGCTTTAAACTTCCCATAAAAGACAAGGTAACTCTGAATAAAAGTCAAGTTCCAGCTAACTAAACATACATTTTGAATGATTTAGGTAATATTGAGAAATTAAAAGGTTCAAAGTTTGTAGGTTTATTTACATTAATCCTAGTAAAAATCAAACTATGCTTACTAGGCCCATTGGCTTAGGTAAAATTTAAAGCAGGTAGCAGGAAAATACAAGCATAAATGATTGAAGATAAAAGTACTCTTCATTGATGCACAAGAATTAGAGGGAAATCCACAGATTGGATCCCCTGAGATCTTGTGGACATCCCACAGACTGATGCCTAATTTTCCATGAGTCAGATGGAAAGAATTAGTTTCTGGGCTCCAGTGGCTGAGTATCTCCGGCACAAAGTTATCATGTCTGTAAACATATGTTTGCCCAAACCAGACAGCTTCGTATATCGCCACTCCTTTCAGATCCTCGACAAACTCTGCACAGGTTTGTCGCACCCAGTATGCCCACATCCAAATTGGCTTCACGCCTCCCCCAGGACGGAAGTCCCAACTTTTCTTCCAGCCTTTGGATTGATCCATCTGAGCATTTCGGAATATTGAAGGATGACAATGTGGTTGCAGCTCAGGCATATGCGATTTCAGATCTGGCGTACAGGGGCTATGATGCATCATGTGGGCCCTCTCCACTGTTCCAGCAGTTAAAAATACTCCTCCACCTGAGATATTTGCTGAAGCAAAGTTGGTGTAATTCTGAAACCAAGAAAATGGGAGATAGTTCTTTGATTCTAGAATAGTAACTTCTCGTAGATGACCGTAGTCATACAAAGGCAAATAAATTCTTTGGGGGAAGTCACGATGATATTTCTTCAGATACTTAGCCAAATCCGGAAGAGTGCTACTTTTGACAGTATAATAATCATGGCCAATGATATTCATCATATCATCAGTCCGCTTACTAGCCAGTTCATCAGCTATTCCGGTTCTAAGAGCCATTGATTCTGCATAAAAATTGAGTAAATTAACTTTTAAGTAAGTTGATTTTTTATAAAATTTGTAAAGGAATTTCATAAAATAAATGGCAAAGGCATTAAGGCGCGCAAGTCTAAACTTGGAGTGCAAGTATGGATGTGTCGCACAAGTGTTAAAGTTCCGCGCAAGTTTCTGTCGCGCAAGTATCACCGCACAAGTCCTATTACCTTGACAGCAGCGCGACGACGAAGAAACAACAAAAAATGGGAGACTTACGCGGTGAAGGTGACCTGCGAAACGAGAGCTCGAGAATCCGGAATTCAGATGCTATGCGCGGAAAAGGACAGCGTATTTATAGGCCTGTCTACACACCTGTGCGCCTACACCCAGCGCGCTCCATCCAGCGAGTTGCAGCCCTGCGCGACTCGAACCTGCACGCCAAGTTTTGCGTACTGAACACTTGTGCGCCGCCTTTCCTTGAGTTTTCTTCTTTTCCTCAGAGTCAAATCCTCTATTCTCTCTAGATCCAACTCTAAGGGGGGACTTTTGTTGATGCTCCTTTCGTCACAGAATCTAAAGATCAGAAAAGGGGAATATCTGAGCTCAAAGTGATTCAACCTTTGGATAAATATCAAAAATTGACAAAGGAAGGAATAAGAAGAATGTTGCACAAGGGTCGCGCAAGTTCTCCAATGGTCACACAATTACACTTGTGTGCCGCAATGGTCGTGCAAGTACACCTGCGCGCCCTAAGTGATAACCATCCGGGGTCTTCTCCAACCTATAAATAGACCCTATGGGCCCCCCATTCGAGGAGGATTTTTTCCAAAAACTCAGATTTGAGCTCCCGGTGCCCTAGTCTCTTCTCAAAGCTTCCGAAACACTTCTAAGATAATTTATTACCAAGAACAGAAGATCTAAAGAGGGGGAGGAAGGCCTAAGTGTTGAAACTCATCAACACTTGCGCGCCTGAGTGTCCAGCACTTAAGGGAAATGGACACACTTGCACGCCGTCTAACTCCTTCAATAGAGCTTGCACGCCACTCTTCTGGAAGAACCTCTAGATGATTCTAATGGCTTTAACCAAGATTCTCTCAAGTATTACCCTGCTGGTTAGCCGTCACACAAGTATCCATGTGTCGCACAGGTATACCTGCACAACCAGGACTTGTGCGCCCACGCAGTACCTGCGCGCCTGCCAGGACTTGCACGCCCCTGCCTTTTTGTGTGCCCTTCTTTCCCATTTCACCCCTCTTAATCCATTACACATCTCCAATTCAAGATTCAATCTTCAAGACACTCTTCAAAGCCATTTATGGCATGATTTCTTGATTTGAATTCCTTATCTGAAAGGAATTATGTGGAATATCTCTCAAAACCTAGTGATTTACACATCTTTATGTCACTAAAGATTGATATTTCATTCATTCAACCTCATCCTTTAAGATGAGAGAACTCATTAACATGGGCCTCCTTTTCAGGAATAAGCCCCAGTCATAATCATTAACCTGGGCCTCCTTTTTAGGAGTAATCCGCATTCTCAAATCTAGGCCTCTTTTTCATTTGTAAGCCCCAGTCCCTTAATTTGGGCATCCGCCTTAAGAGTAAGCCAAAGTCATAAATATAGGCATCATATTCAGGAGTAAACCACAATCTTAATTCCTCTTAACCAGTCCCAATTTACCTTTGATCTGGGATTCCTTCTCAGGAGTAAAAACCCAATCATAATTCCTCTCCTAATTTGGGCCTCCTTTTCAGGAGTAAGCCCCAAGTTAGAGTATTCAAATCTCCGTGAAGCACATATACCTTTACGGACCCTGTTCCTGGATTTCTTCCCTGAAGTAAATCCAAATATTCATTTATCTGGGCAGTCATACATACATAAGTCCCACATTATTTCTTATGATTTCATCTTTCATGGCACAATTGTCTGATTTTTAACCATACCTCTTGTTTCTCACACCGATCATGACTCACGTGAGCTTAGAGTGTAAAAGTAATTATGATATACTTATTTGAGACATCAATCATAAACATCATACTCCCTTCTCGAACTACGTGGGTTCTGATTCCTTTTCTAAACAAAGGATACGTAGGTATCCCATCTACGGGTTCGATCCCAACTTTGAAATAATTCATGTCCTTCTGAATGACAATAAACTTCAAGTGCCCCACTGAGTGGATTTAAAACCAGTATGGTCATTATAATGATTAAGAGACTTTTATGTATCAAAGGATACCATTGACTAAGAATCTCTAACAAATATAGATGATTCGCTATAAATGAAAAACCTCAAATACATATAAAAGATTCTCTAAATTTTCTACATATCGATCATTGATTGTCAGATCTAAAGGAAAACTCATTTTATACTTGGTAATGTAATAAGGATTCACGAACATAACTTAAATATATAAAGAGAGTCCCAGAGTAGACAATAATTCCCCTAAAAAATGTGTGATGAGTCCGACCTCCCATCCTCTCGACCAATGAAAATTCCTAAGCCTCATCAGTCCACAACTAATGAGCGCCTACCTTTGGAAAGTAGGTCCAAATGGATGTGGAATCATTGGATGTTTCCGGTTATACGAAAAAACCCGTTAGAAACCGATTGGAATGTTTGAACCTTCAATCAAGGAGGTCATCCCCGAATTCCGAGGGAAACACCAATCCATGCTAAATATAATATTAAATTCAAGCAAAGGAAGATTTTAAAGATTGATAGGAAGAACATTTCCACTAACATTAACCAGATATGAACTATAGACTTGATATGTGATCATCATACCATTAAGGGGTTTAAAAACTAATTTTATATCTAATCATTTGGGTAAAATATTGATACCCTTTTTTAATTATTTTGATATTAATTATTGGGTAGATATATAGTAAAATAGGACATTATCAATCCTAGAGTGGTTGAAAAGTGTACCTTTCACCATGTAATTATCACACCCCTCGTCAAAAAAAATGATAACATGATATTTCCCTTTTTCTCTCCGCTTAATATGTTTATGAAGTTGATCATCATCATTAACCACAATATTTGGGAATTGGTTGAATAATGTCTGTACTCCTTGAATTTGAAACACTGGAGTGTGGGTTATGTATTCTTTGCAGCATTTTATCTATTCACATCGTCAACTAACTTCTTCCAATCACTTTGGTAATAAATTTCCTAATGAAATTAACTTCCACACATAAAACCTTTACTAGTCCACTTAATACAATTTCCTCAATGCTTCTTCCCACACTTTGACCACAAAGGGAATCTCAACTTCTACTCTCCATGGTTCTTAGATTTTTCTTCAAATTCCATGTTTCTCTTCTTATCAAAACCATGAGATTGATATGTGATTTCAACCTCTATTTCCACCTTTATAGAAAATAAAATAATATATTCATAATTAATAAATTATCTTATGGATAAATCCCTTCAGAGAGATGGTTTTAAGCCTCTAAATAATCAATCAACCTTACTTTTATGTTGGATGATAATACTAGAAGCGTGCCTTAGAAGTCTAATAAAATTTTCCTAATAGTTAATAATAGATTCATAATAATT
Organism: Viscum album; assembly: GCA_963277665.1. Taxonomy (NCBI): domain Eukaryota; kingdom Viridiplantae; phylum Streptophyta; class Magnoliopsida; order Santalales; family Viscaceae; genus Viscum; species Viscum album. The sequence continues at coordinate 1,409,671,637 of OY728130.1, forward strand.
TTTATTTATCTCAAGGAAATCCTTCCTCATATTTTTATATAGAATATGAGAAAATTAATTATTGAAAAAATAAGTCCTTAAACTCATCCCAATCCAAAGGTGTCAATTTCATCTCGTTGCCTCATATTCTTGATAAGAGTCCACAATTTATCTAATTCAACTTCCAAATGGTATTCAACTAAAATGATGTTTTCCTGTTCTAAGCACTGGGTAATGTAAAATATAGTTTCCTTGGTGCTGATCTATTATTTAGAAACTAGTGGATTAGAATACCCACTTAAATAAGGTAGATGTTTTCCCATGAAGGAATCAACATAATGATATTCCCTACCTTTTTGTTTGGAATTATATCATGATTAATCTCTTTAAAAAGTTGTGTGAGCATAGAAATAAGTTTTTTCATTATAGCTCCCATAATGTTTGGATTCTTAGGAGGACAATCACTGCATTTTCCATGAAACTCTACATTAAAATGGTTCCTTTGGGTTCCATCTATTGACTAAAACCGAAAATCATAGTATAAGAAACAATAATCATGATGGGGACCCACATAATCATGAAGGATCACTTATAGGATGACTAAATAATGATATGTTATTTAATATATGATATATTAGGTTTATTCTAGGTCATTTATAGTCATAATAAATTTAAATACATTATGATGGTTCATAAAGATTTTGTGAATTTCTAAAGCGTATCCATCAGAAGTGTCAAACTAGGTGTGTAGTAAGGACCATTATTTTACACTAGGTGAATATTGAGTCTAGATCAATGATCCCTTTTTAGAGTTATTACCCCTAAGTACCTATATTCAGATCCAAATCAACTTCAAGTATCCAGAAATAATTGTAATTACTTGGAAACCACTCTCTCTATAAATTTAAAAAACTCAAGGACATTTTCCTATACTTTGAGTCATCCTTAGAATTATCCTTACACACGTTTTTAGGGATATCACTAAGGTTTTCTCATCCTAGTTTCAAATTTTTAACTAAATATATTAGCAGATACAAATTATAGCAACCCATGATTATCATACATAGATATGACACCATTTTTTATAAATATTAATTACATTACAAAAACAAATGCCTGAGGATCTTAATAGTTTAGTCTATCTAGAAACTTAAAAATAACTAGTCCATTAGTAAACTACATCATCTCTCAATATGATCTTCACAACTAGCACCCTTATTAGAGATATCATATGTAATACATTTATTCATAACCTCGGGAATGGAAACATAAGAAAGGGTGATCTAAATACTTTGTAAGTCTAAACAAGGGATATATTTATGCATAACATAAAAATAAGGGTATGAGAACATGATAATAACATATAAAAACCATACCCTGTATATTAGAGATCGTAATCATGAGTCAAATAATAAATATTAGCAGATCATAAGACATTAATCACGAGGAAATCATAGAACATGATCCAGGAGAGCATAACATTTTCATAAGACATAGATTTTTGTTATACACATAATCATAGAAAATCATTTCCCTATTAGTCAATACTCATTTCCAAGTATATCATAGTGGAATGGATTCACTCCATAAACTATCATAGTTGTCATGGTTCACTCCTAGGACCATCATAGAAGACAAAGTCTCTTACCGAAGCGGGTTCACTCTCCATTCCAGTTTGGTATATCTCATTAGATATAAATATATACCCAATGCATTAGAGGGAGATATAGGTCCCACCCAACTTATAATGAAAACCATATTTATATATGTAAAAATATCACAAACCATTCATCATATCCTAACCCATAAAATGAAATAGGTTTCATAAATATTTCATCATTTTATAAACTGTAGAAAAGTGATAGGTTTTATAATAATTTCATCCTTTCATCATTGAATAACCCATAGAAAAAATCCCTTTTCATAATAATTTTATATTGGTATAACCCATAGAATAGAAATTGGTTTCATAAATATATTGTCATCATAAACCATTCAAACATAGAATAATAATTGCATCCTTAGTTTATAAACCCATAAATGCCTATGTTACATCAAATAACATTATCTTAGATGTAGAATAATTTATAATGACCATTGATGCTATGGAGAAGATGATGAACAATTTTCTTTGGGATGGAAACTGCTTAGGAAGAGCCCACTGGACTTCCTGGTCCCATTTAGCTTTACCGGTGGAGGAAGGTGGACTCGGCCTCAGAGATATCTCGGCCTCAATGCTCTCCTTGCAAGCACGGTTAGCCTGGGATTTTCTAGAGGGACACTCTTTATGGGCTAAAGTTCTGAGGATTAAATACGGTCGGAATTGGGAGGAGTGGGAGGTTAGGAAGCTTTCCAGACTTGGGAAAACGGTTAGACTACATCTGTAATTTCTTCAAAATTCTGCTTGCTGGGTTGTGGGTCGTGGGGACATTAACATGTGGCGAGACAACTGGATTGGGGAGAAAATCTTCTTCCCTCACTGCCCAGTCCCGGACTTTACTGTCAAAGAAGCCTGCCGCCACCCCAGATTTCTTGAGGCAATTCTTAGTCCAGAAAAGCGTGAGGTTCGTAATAAGATTATGTTTTCAGAGGTCGCCGACAGACTTTATTTTACTGAATCCAGCTCTGGGGTCTTCAATGGGAAGGATTATTGGTGTATGCTCAGCCAGGGGAATACTCGTGATGAGTGGGGATCGCGCCTTTGGTGCAAATAACTTCCAACCAAGATGTCGTTTCTGGTGTGGAGGGCAAGGAAATAAGCTCTGGCGACGGATGACAATATCCAGAAGAAAGGTTTTAACCTTGCTTCCAGATGTCTCTGTTGTGCTCACCCCCAGGCGGAGTCTGTTCTTCACCTTTTTATTAAGAGCGACTGGGCTGTTTATCTATGGACCTGTTTGGATGTTAGGGGCAGGTACAATCCGGTGTGTTCCTCCATGCAGGAGTTTCTTGGTTGCTGGTTTTTAGGTACGGGGCAGGATGAGATGGAGTCTAAAATCTGCGGCGTGGTGCTTACGGCTATTTTCTGGACGATCTGGGAGGCGCGGAATAAGGCGCGTATTGAGAGCTGGTGGTCCCTCTCCGTAATGAGGGTTAAGATGAAAAGTCTGGTTTTTGAGTTATGAAACCTGCTGAAAGGTGGGCAGAATTCTCAATGGCTTTGTGATTTCCTGCATAGACCGAAGGTATGCAGGTCGCCGGGTCATTGGGTAAAATGGACAGCCCCTCTATTGGGGCTCAAACTGAATGTTGACGGCTCCTTCGTTGACGGTCTGATGCGAGGAGGCGGGCTGGTGCGCAACAGAAATGGCTCGGTTATCATGGCTTTCAGCAGCTTCCACGGCCCCGGGGATTCCTTAGGGGAGGAAATTCATGCGCTGCTCTCAGGTTTGGAAATTTGTACCGGTCTTTTCCTGGTCTGCGCCGAAGTTGAATCAGATTCCGAGATCCAGATCTGAATTCTGCATGGGGACGTGAAGGTTCCATGGGCCTATACTTATACCGTTCGTAGATGTGCTTCTTTGCTGCCTAATGATTGCACTTATCGCCATATTCCGAGAGAAGCAAATTTTGCGGCGGATGCCTTATCTAGAGAGAGCGGTCCGGAGGATCCTCAAAGGGTGTTTCTGAATGTGGGGTCCTTACCCCGGGTATGTAAGAATTTTGTCCAGGGGGATGCCCTTGGGCTTCACCACTTTAGACCTCCGTGAGCTTTCGGAGAGGGAGCTTGTACCTTTTGAGCTTTAAATAAATTAAAATGCAATTTTCAGTCAAAACAAATATTCCAATGAAATTTTCGATAAAACACAAATGGGAATTGTTTGTAAAATGACATGAATATTTTAAGGGCCCAGATCCATGTGGATTGACCCTTTGTGTATTTTCGAAGATCAAAGTGCTTGGAGCAGGCTTAGAAGAAGTTTGGAGAAGTTAGGTGAAGTAAAATATGGAAAGTGGGAATTGCACATTGTGTAACTGTATTGAACAACATGAAATCCCGTTTCATAGGTTGGTTCATGATGTGAAATAGGGTTTCATGATGTGTAAGTTTTCAAGGTTTGAGAAATAAAATAAAGCATTGAGGCAATGTGTTTTTCAGAAAAAACTTACCCCGAGGCATTACACGATGTGAAAGGGGATTTCACATCATATAATCCCCCACTGATGTATGTTTTTAAAACATTTTAGTTGCTCAATTTTTGTAAAACCTATAGCTACAATGTATCTCCCTTGACCCCAGGCTACCCGAAGACCCTCTCTTCAGCATTTTGGAGATTCCTTCATTAAGGAATGATCCCTATCTCCCTCCTTCGATCCGTAACAATCCTTCTTCAATTAGAGGTATTATCTAAATCCGTTCTTGTGGTTTCCTTGATCAGTTTCCTCCCGTTTATCCTTGTCAAGTGATAGTGTGTGATATACATGTTTCAAATGGAGTTTTCTTGGTGGTTGGTTGGTGTGGTTGTGTTGTGACATCCTCGGGTGGATACAGTTGTTGTAGGAGAGGTGATTGGGATCCATTGTATTGATCCATTCTCGTGTGAATAACATCGATGACCTTTTGAGGTAGGGGAGTAGATTCTTCTATATTTATTTACGTGTAATTGTAGAGTTGACATGATTTATCCCCTTGAATCACAATGAAATTGACCTAATTAAATACTTGAACCAGATTAAAGAATTGGTATCGATCACACAATGATGTTGTTGCTTTATACCATGATAATAGTTTGCCTCTTGATTTTCTAGATAATATGATATCTTTGACTTGCTTGATTTAGCATGATGCTCTTGATGGAATTGGTAAATAATGTAAAGTTGGAATTGATTGATAATTAATTGGATAAAATATAAAGAGGCATGTTTAATGAATCCAGTTGTTGTTTTTGTGATTTTATTTTGATCAAATTTATGTAGATATGCATGTATAATGTAATTGGTTAATTAACATGAATCATGTTGATGCTTGTTGATAAATGATGAAAGGCATGATAAATTAATTGGTTAAATAATTTGTGATAGCTATGACAACTTTTTTCTTAGGTTTCTTATAGCCAGAACCTATGAATAATGAATATGTTAATTCAATATGGAATAAGAACCAGTTGTGTGATAAATATAATGCCTTTATAGGGCATGAGTTTCTTGCTTTCTTATAAAGTCCAAACACCTTATGCTTTGGAGCCGTGAGTATAACATACCTGGTATTTATAGAATAATATATTTTCATATTTAATAATATTTATGAAAAAGATATTAATTTTTATTTTAAAGGGTATACTTTGTCTGATAGCTTACTTGACATGAAACAACGGGTTTCTCCAAAATCTTACGTTGCACACAATGTTGAGTTATACCGAAAAATAATACAATAATAATAATATTATTTTAAATGGTATTTAACACCTAGATATTTTATTGGAAGTAATGAATATAACTATCTAAAACATTATTAAACTTGTTTGTTAAATGTTTCTACATTTAACCAATAAATTTTATATGCTTAAAATGAGAATGAATCCAATTTTAATCATAAAATACTCTAATATTTTTAAAAGGTTGTTTTACCACCTTTTAATAGATAACCCTTTTTAAATCTAGTTTTTATCACTTTAATAAGTTCTATTTGATAAAATAAATTTCTTATTTATAATAGATACATCAAAATTTACTTTGGTTGAAATTTTGGTATTTTCCTGATAAATACATATTTTTATGAATTGTGAAAAATACTGCATTTTAATTCAAAACCACCTTTTCATATAATTTATATATATAGTTATATTTTCCTTTTAATTGGTATTAAAATGTATTTAGATTAATTTTTTATCATTTAATCCAATTTTGGTCATTGTAAGCGATTTCACATTGAAATTGGTCATAAACACATGTCAATCTTTTGATAGTTTTTACTTCTTAAAAACTTGCTTTCTGGTTTTGACAATGGAAATTAATTTTAAATTAATTTATACCAATTATGTGTTTTGAATTTGAAAAAATGAATTATATATTTGGAATCAGAAGGTACAACTTGTGTAAATAGACACCTTTTATTTTTGGACATTATGAATAGTAATTTCAGTAATTAGTTTTATTTACCATGGTTAAAAGTTAAATCAGGTAAATAAGGGTAAAAAAATATTATAATAATATAATACTACCTTAACACATGTCCTAATCCTATTGGATGAGATATTTCTGACCATGAGCATATTTAGGTCGATTTTAGGACCCCATGAAGCCACTTGGGTGTGATAATGATCTTTTATAATACTTATTTTAAATAAAAGAGAAATATAACATAAACATGTATGTACTTACTAATACAATTATAATTTGGTTTATATGAATTATCTATTCAATTATAAATAGTTATTATAAATATAAAAATATTTCCTACATCATGGTATTTTATTTATAATTTTTAGACATTAAATAAATAAATTTATTTATGACACAATGATGATACAATGATTACCTTATTAATGAAATATTCAAATAAATGATATTATAAATATTAAAATAAATTTAATTTGAACATTTTGATTCCATAAAAGATTTTTTGGATGAAATTGAAATTTGAGGGATGAGTAAATGCATATGGTTTGAAGGAATCAATTTTTTATTAATTTAACAAAAATCAATTTCTAAATAGTGTCAAAATTGACATAAATGAGTTTTTAATTTTTTTATTAAATGATATAATAGTCCTAAAAAAATAATTTGTCAGCCAAATGACTTATATAATATTAGAAATTTCATTAATGATCCACTTTTGTTTCTGTTGAAATTTTATAGTAACTATAGTAACCATATATTACGAAAATACAAGAAGACATGGTAAGCGTTAATGTTTTTAATTAAGGGTTAAAGATAAAATATAATGTTAATTTTGTGACGTAAACTTGTATAAAACCTATTGGTTGAGATTATTTAGACCCATAATCATATTATACTCAAAATTTATCACTTTTTAACTATTATAATTAAAAAATAAATTTGAAATAAAATAATATTTCAAGACTTTCCTAAAGTGCCCCTCCTCCCTCTTATAAAAGGACACCACCTCTACCCACTTAATCACACCACTAAATCCCATTTAATCATATAAATTCTAATAAAATAAGTTTCAAATATCCCTCCCTTACTCCTAGAAGCTTTACTTTGGGCATAAGGCAATTCAAGAAATCCTTTTGGCTCAAATCAAAAGGAGTTACCCAATTTAGAGGTAACATCTTCTCTCATGATTATTTCATTTATTTTCCTTATCCACACCATAATCTCTTTTTATTAAATTATTTTATAAAACAATGTATCCTAAATTTTCTATTATGTTTTTATTCTATGGTTTTGACCTATACTTACACACACCACCATCTAATGGATATAGAACATACTGTTTCTATGTACGATGAACTACTGCCTCACGAAATGATGATTGTTCAATTTTCTCCTACCACCTATGATGGTGGGAATTATAATTTAAATATATTTATATATAATATATATTATATTTTTATTGTCTCTATTATTTTTTAATTTTTATTTAAAACATACCTTTATGCTTTCCATAATGTGTGAATATGATAATTTCATTTGAGGAAGTGTGGACTACCGCCCCCTCAAAGTGATATGACTCGTTCATGACATACATGGAACCCATAAAATATAGAGTTAATGAACTAATTTAACATATATAACATGGATATTATAATGTAATTATAATATACCTATGTATCATTTATTTTTCATTCCTTTAATATGACAAAGAAATGAAAGTTGCGTTCATGCGTACGTATGACCTACCGTCTCCATGAATGGTGAATTTCATTTATTATCTCCAAATGTTATGGAATATTATAAATACATATATATTTTATATGTATGATATTTAAATCATGAATAATATTTTGGAGATAATGGACTTATAAACACATGAATAATTTTTTATCAAAATAAGTTCATTTTAGACTCAAATACCGAACATCAATAAAACATCCAATATGAACTCAAACAATTAACTAATTTCTATAACATGGTAATAAGTGATATAAAATGAATAATAAAATTTAAAAAGTTTATAAATCAGGTATAAATTAACCTAATTTTATTATTCATGAAATTAAAGAACGAACGAGACGAGTCAGACTCAAGGTAAGGGAATTTCTAAACTCAATTTCCACTCATTGGGTTTTACGCATACTTTGTTGATTATATTACTCCATGATTATGGGTGGAATCACTATTTATTTATTTATGTTGTAATTCATACTTACCTTTGTGTGGATATATTGTTTCAACACATAATTACCCCATTAATAAATTCTTACGTCATTTATACAAACTTTTTAAGGGAAATATTAACTCAATTTCGATTCATTGAGTTAAATATCAATGTAATTGGTTTTGTTTTTCGAAGAATATGTGTTAATGACCTTTTATTTTTTTACATTTAATATAAAATTATATTTTGTGTATTTATATTTTTCACACATAATTATTTCATTGATTTATCCTTAATCCAATTATATGATCTTTGTAAGGGATTTCATCTCAATCTCATTTCATTAAGGTATATCTTGATATTGTGCACCTTATTTGTCCTTTAAGGTGTATGTATGAACCATTTTGACATTTTATATCATGAATTACTATATTCTCATGATATTTAAAGTTTTTTTAAAGTTATTATTTAATTATTTTTATTCTAGGGTTTCTCAAGTAGTAAGGGGCTCTTTAAATAAAATATCATTTTAAATGTTCTAAAGATTTATTTTTCTAAATATTTATCATGAATGTCTATGTTTTCAAAATGGTTTTAAGGATTCATTTATATGGAAATATAGGTTTTAAAATTTAAATTCTAGAATTTATTTTAATTTTTTCAAAGTAGTATGGGACACTTTGATTAAAAAATCTCTTTATTAAATGTTTTAAATGGTTTTGGAAATGGATTGAATATTTCAATATCTTGAATTGATTTCTTGTGATTAATGAGTGAAATTTTGATAATTTCAATCTTCTATATGTTATGATTATGTAATGATATATGGAAATTTAATGGGTAGTTATCTAATAAACCAAATACAGGTGGTTCTATGATAAACCTATGGCGGGTGAGCCTATGATAGCTATATAATGAATTGGGTAACATGATGGAGGTAAATGATAAAGTTTATCCTAATAGATTTAAGGAAAATACTATGATGGGTATTCCAAACTTAACCATGAAGGTTAGTTCCTATGAAGCTGTGAATGCTATAATGTAGGTATGATATGGATTCCATAAGTTACCTTTATGTTTTATGATTTCTATGATGTTTTGTAGGAATCTTATGATTACATGATGTAAGCTATGTAGTTTATGTTTTATGGGTGAAATTTATGTCAATTGTTTTATAGGTTTTAAATATTAATGGAATAATGGTTTTATTACTTATTTTGTATTCCTTACTGAGATTTTTATTCTCATTCCATGTTTTGGAAATTTTTTTCAGAGGGTATAAGGAAGGTTAATATAAAGGAAGAGTTCAAGAAGTTTTTTATCAAGAAAATAATTCTTGTTTTTTAAGGAGTTTTATTATTGTGAAAAAATTGGATAGAGTATAAGTCTCTACTTTGTAATATTTGATATGTAATGTAATATTTATTTCCTAATTATCTAAAAATATAAACCTAGAAAGACCCTTAATGTGAATTCTTTACTTAACTCAAGATTATGTAATGTTTAAGGATGGTTCCTTATAGTTGGTATCAGAGGATGGTTTAGAAAAATTTGAATATTAGGATGTTTTCTTAAGGGTTAGGGATATCATCATGGGTTTATAATTTTAAGGTATATCATAAGGTCAATGTTCTAGATTTTTTTGAGGATTTATGATTTGGAATATTAAGGTGTTTAATGGTTTTTTTTGAAGACATTCACCTTTGAGGAAATTATGGGTTATTAATTTTTGGGATGCAAAATGTGAGGTATGAGATAACTTTTGAGGTTAAAATTAGTTATGGTTATTTTTAAGATTTTATCTCATTTTTGGGAATGTTATAAAATTATATAGTTTTTGAAAAAGGAAAACACGCAAACCGTGTGACAACCCATCACATCAGGCAAAGCTGTGGGAATCGAGCCCACAACTGAAGGGAAACAAGGGAACATCACCTACCACTAGACTACGTGAAGTCCGTAGTTAGTATGAATTATTGTTTTTAGTTAAATGATTTTATGGATAAAAAATAAGTTGATTTTGGGAACTTATGTTTTATCAAATGGATATCATTAGTATAGGAAAATGATTTGGTGATTAAGTGATAAATTTTATTTTAGAAGATGTTCACTATTTTGGGAACACTATATGCCTAAGGAAAATAGAATACTATGGTATTTCATTTGAAGAGTAATGGTTGAATTTTATTTTGGAAGAATCTATTTTTTTATTATAGACATATAGATATTTAGGTTATTTGTGGAAATGATTAACCTATCATGGAGAATATGTTATTAGGTTAATTAGTTTTAAGTATGATACATTAAGAGTAGTCAATGTTATTTATAGATAAATGTTAAGATTTATCATGGAAGACTATGTGATGAAATTGTTCTGAATTTTTGGTTTCAATCTTAGTTTGGATTATTTTGAGGAATTTTATGGATAATTGTTTATTGAATAGTATTTTTTGAACTTTGGGTATTTTTTTTTGAATTTTGGAGATTAATAGTAGTATTTATTTTTATAAAGGAATATACTTTTTGGGGATTATATGATCTTGTACTAACCATTTTGGTTTTGGTTAATGTCTAAATACAGGGAAAATATAAAGTTGATCTTTTTTGGATTATGTGATTCTATAGAATTTTATTCTAGTGCTTCAGGTGTGACCAATTCATCTTTAATACTCATCATTTAGAGAAAATATGAGTTTGTGGTAGTAATTTATTAAAGGGTGAAACTCTACTTGATAGTGAGTATGTTTCCTTATGTTCTTAGTCAAGCTCATAAACAAATTCCTAAACTTTATGAAAATGTTATTAAAATAAAAACATTTTACGTTTAATTTTCCTATTGGGAAATAAAATATCATTTAACCCATCACAAGTTTATGGTTTTATGGTTATTAACTTTCTCCTGATCGTGTTTTCTATCACTCTCTATCAGAACTTGATGGTTAGTTTTCTCTTCCATATCTATCTTTTTCTATGTGTAACCCTAGTTTGTGTCATCTTGGGTGACCTTTGTACTTCAATTTATATATTTTAAAGTGGAAGTTTTATTAACCTTTTTTTCGATGTGGTATTTTCAATGAAGTTATCAATCCCAATTTTAAAATTTCGAGGACACAATTTCCAAAAGGGGGAATAATGTAACATCCCAGGTATTTATAGAATAATACATTTTCATATCTAATAATATTTATAAATAATATATTAATTTTATGTTAAAGGTCAGACTTTTTACGATAGCATACTTGACCCACAACAATGAGTTTCTCTGAAATATTACATTGCACACAACATTGAGTTATACTAAAAAATAATACAATAATAATAATATTATTTTAAATAGTATTTAATGCATAGACATTGTATTGGAGGGAATGAACAGAACTAACTACAATATGATTACACATGTTTTTAAATGTTTTTATATTTATCCAATAAATTTTAGAGGCTTAAAATGAGAATGAATCCAATCTTAAGAATAAAATACTTTAATATTTTTAAAAGGACATTTTACCTCCTTTTGATGGAAAACCCATTTAAAATATAGTTTTTTAATTTTATATATTATATTTGATAAAATAAACTTCTTCTTTAGAATAAGGACACAAAAATTTACTTCGGTTGAAATTTTGGTATTTTTCCGATAAAATCCATATTTTTATGAATACTGAAAAATACTGTATTTTAATTCAAAACTACATTTTTATCTAATTTATTTATATAGATATATTTTTCTTTTAATTAGTTTTAAAGTGAAATTGGATTAAGGTTTTATCATTTAATCCAATTTTGGTCATTAGAAGTGATTTTATATTGAAATTGGACATAAACACATGTTAATCTTTTGATAGTTTTTACTTCTTAAAAACCCGCTTTCTAGTTTTGACAATGAGAATTAATTTTAATTTATTTTCTACCAATTATTAATTTTGAATTTGGAAAAATAGATTCCATATTTTTAATCATAAGGTCAAAATTGTTTAAATAGACACCTTTTTATTTTTGGACATTATCAATATTAACTTCAGTAATTATTTTTATTTACCATGGTTAAAGGATAAATCTGGTAAATAAGGGTAAAATATAATATTATAATAATATAAAACTACCCTAACATGTGTCCTAATACTATTAGATGAGATATTTATGACTATGAGAATCCTTGGGTCGATTTTAGGACCCCATGGATCCACTTGGGTGTGATAATTACCTTTTATAATATATATTTTAAAAAAGAGAAATATAACATAAACATATATCTCCTAACTAAAACAATTTTAATTTGGTTTATATGAATTATATATTATAATATAAATATTCATTAGAAATATAAAACTATTTCCTACATCTTGGTATTTTATTTATAATTTTTAGACATTAAATAAATAAATTTATTTATGACACAATGATGATGTAATGATTACCTTATTAATGAAATATTCAAATAAATGATATTATAAATATTAAAATAAATTTAATTTGAAATTTTTATGCCATAAACTAATTTTTTAGATAAAATTTACTTATGAGGGATGATTTAATTCCTTTTTTATAAGTAATAATTTTTTTACAACTTTTACAAAAATCAATTTCTAAATAGTGTCAAAATTGACATAAATGAGTTTTTAAAACAAATACAATTTTATTAAATGATATAATAGTCCTAAAAATATAATATTAATCAAAATGAATTATATATTGTTAAAAATTTCATTAATGATCCACTTTTGGTTCTATTTAAATTTTATAGTAACTATAGTAACCATATATTATGAAAATACAAGAAGGCATGATAAGAGATAATGTTTTTAACTAAGGGTTAAAGATTAAATATAAGGTTAATTTTGTGACCTAAAATTGTATAAAACCTATTATTTTATAGGATTTAGATCCATAATCATCGTATCCTATAAATTTATCACTTTTAAACTATTATAATTCAAAAATAAATTTTTAATAAAATAATATTTGAAGACTTTCCTTAAGTGCCCCTCACTCCTCTTATAAAATGCCACCACCTATACCCTATTACTCACACCTCTAAAGACCCTTGAATCATAAATTTTTTTATAAAATAATCTCCCAACATCCCTCCATTACTCCTAGAATCCTTACATTAAGAATATGACAATTCAATAAAGCCTTTTGGCTCAAATCAAAAGGAGTTACCCGATTTAGAGGCAACATCTTCTCTCAAGCTTCTTTCATTTATTTTCCTTATCCACCCATAAGATCATTTTATTCAATTATTTTATAACAAAAACTATATTATACATATAATATAATTTTTTTATTCTAATTTTTTTACCTACACTTACACACACCACCATTTAATGGATATAGAACATACTGTTTCTGTGTACGACAAACTACTGCATATAGTTTTATAACAAAAACTATATTATAAATATATTTATATATGATATATATTATATTTTTATTGTCTCTATTCTTATATATTTTTTATTTACAACATACCTTTATGCTTTCCATAATGTGTGAATATGATAATTTCATTTGAGGAAGTGTGGACTACCGACCCCTCAAAGGGATATGACTCATTCATTCCGTACATGGAATGTATAAAGGATGATATTAATGAAATTATGTAACATATATAATATGGATATTATAATGTAATCATATTATACCTATTTATCATTTATTTTTCATTTCTTTAATATGATAAATAAATGAAAGTAGTGTTCATGCGTACGTACAACCTACCGTCTCCATGAACAGTTCATTTAATTTATTTTCTCAAAATGTTATGAACTATTATAAAAACATATATATTTGATATATATGATATTTAAATCATGAATAATATTATTTAGATAATTTAATTATGACCACATGGGTAATGTTTATCAAAACAAGTTCATTTTTGAATCAAATACCGAACATCAACAAAACATCCGATATGAACTCAAAAAATTAACTAATTTATATAACATGGTAATAAGTTATATAAAATGAATAATAAACTTTTAAAAGGTTCTAAATCAATTATAAATTAAACTAAGTTTATTATTCAAAAAATTAAAGAATGAACGAGATAAGTCAGACTCAAGGTAAGGGAATTTCTAAACTCAATTTCCACTCATTGGGTTTTATGCATACTTAGTTGATTATATTATTCCAAGATTATGTGTAGAATAAATTTTTATTTATTTATGTTGTAATTTACACTTCCCTTTGTGTGGATATACCTTTTAAACACATAATCACCCCATTGATAAATTCTTACATCATTTATATGAACTTTGTAAGGGAAATCTTAACTCAATTTCCATTCATTGAGTTAAATATCAATGTCATTGGTTTTGTTTTTACAAGAATATGTGTGAATGAACTATAATTGTTTTACAATGAATATTTACTTAAATTGGGTTTATTTATATTTTTCACACATAATTATGTCATTGTTTTATCCTCAATCTAATGATACGATCTTTGTAAGGTATCTCATCTCAATCTCATTTCATTGAGGCATATATTGATATTGTGCACCTTATTTTTTCTTTAAGTTTTATATAAGACCCCTTTTGACATGTTATATCATTAATTACTATATTCTTCTAATATTTGAAGTTTTTTTAATGTTATTCTTTAATTATTTTTATTCAAGTGTTTCTAAAGTTGTAAGTAACTCTTTAACTAAAATATCATTTTAAATGTTCTAAATATTTATTCTTATACATATTTCTCATTAGTGTACATGTTTTAAAATTGGTTTTTAGGATTTATTTATATTGAAATATATGTTTTAAAATTTTAATTCTCTAATTTCTTTTAAATGTTTCAAAGTGGTATGTGACTCTTTGATTAAAAAACATCTTTATTAAATGTTTTAAATGGTTTTGGAAATGGATTAAATATTTCAATATCATTAATTGATTTATTATGATTAACAAGTGAAATATTGATGATTTCAAAATTTTATATGTTATTATTATGTAATGGTACTTGTACATTTGATGGGTGGTTAGGTGATAAACCAAATACGGGTGGTTCTATGAGAAACCTAGGGCGGGTGAGCCCATGATAGTTCTCCAATGCATTGGGTAACGTGATAGAGGTAAATGATAAATTTTCTCCTAAAATATTTAGGGAAAATACTGTGATGGGTATTCCAAATTTAACCATGAAGGTTAGTCCCTATGAATCTATGAAAGCTAAAATGTAAGTATGATATGGATGAAACACATTACCTTTATGTTTTATGATTTATATGATGTTTTGTAGGAATATTATGATTACATGATGTAAGATAAGTATTTTATGTTTTATGGGTGAAAAGTATGATTTTTTGAAAATGTTTTCATGGGTTTTAAATATTCATGAAATAATGGTTTTATTCCTTATTTTATATTCCTTGCCGTTATTTTTATACTCATACCAAGTTTTTGAAATTTTTTCACAGGGTATAAGGATGGGTAAGAGAAAGGAATAATTCAAGAATATTTTTATCAAGAAAATAATTCTTGTTTTTTAAGGAGTTTTATTTTTGTGATTTTTTTGGGTAGAGTAGTGGTGTATATTTTTAATATTTGAGATGTAATGTAATAGCTATGGCCTAATTATCTAAAGATAAAAACCTAAAAAGATCCTCAATGTGAATTTTTTTACTTAAATCATGATTATGTAATGTCTAAGGCTAGGGCGTTATACTGAGAGATCGTTGTGCGTGAAGGATGAATGCCTTATTTTAGGTCCAATAGCCCATTTCCGTGTTTGTTCCTCCTTCTTGTGATGTGATCTATATAAGAGACTTGTGGTATGTGGGGAGGGGAGGCCCGTATATGATGTGAGATGGGATGGATGATCCTAGAGGGCTGTTATGGTATGTGGGGAAGGGAGGCCTAGTTTTTGTGGTAGCAGTTGATGCCTGGAGTGGAAAGATGCATAAATTTTTGCATGTGGTGTTAGGGAGGACACCCGAGATGATGGATCATGTTAATGCTGGGCTTACCCATTGATGTGAAAGTTGGGTGCTTGTTGAATCTGTTATTTGTGTATCTGCTTTACTTTCCCCACTAATTGAGTCATCTGGTTTTGCTTACTGTCTTTCCAAGGGCGACAAAGTTGCATAAGGTATGCCACATGCTTTCTGTGTTTATATTCTCATTATTGGATGGGTATACTCTCCTGACATTGGTAGAAAGGACTTGAAGTGTAGTTCATCTACTCACCGTGTTGATCACCTTCTATTTGGAAGCTTATAATGGTTTCCTATAATTCCTGGAAATATGAAAAATGGTAATGATGCTGAATAAATTAATAAATTATGTTTAACCCATGGGGTTGAATCTTTCTGGGATGCAATGCTGAGGTTATATTTTTGAAGAATTTTAGACTCAGTTTGGTTATGCCTGGAGGGCATGAAACTTTGTTGTGATGCTAATGTAATGAAATGTGGAAAAGGATAATGGTTAATTAATGATTAAAAAATTAATTAATGTAACGTGAAACTAATAAAAAGGGATAAATTAACTTAATATATCTCTTTAAATGTTTGTGTGCTTATAGTATATCTAGTCTTAGTAGTGGCCACCATGAGTCTAAGAGACATCAACTACAGTTGAGTCTAAGACTAGGTTGTTCCCATAGTTTGGTTGTGAGATATATTATATCATGTGCATTTTTTTGTTTCTATACACTACTCCCCCTGCTGGTTAGGGAAAATTACACATAGGGATTTTGAGCCTTGGGGGGGGGGGGGAGTGTTTTCTACAACATCCTAAGGGAGGATGGATGGCTAACTACCCCCTTTGGCCCTGATTTCTTTTCTTGGTAGTTACTTGTGCTGGTATACATGACAGTTAGTTTTCCACATATATGTATGCAGAGGGATGTAATATATTGTGGTTATTCACACACATATATTATGGATATAGTTTCCTAAAGGATACTATAAGTATAACATGTATGAGCTGTGATGGCTGAGGATCCTTACTCGGTGTATGGGCTATAATGGCTTGAGGTATAATACCTGATGTATGATGCACGTTATCTAGGATGTGGTGGATCCAAAAAACTTTCTGGTTACACTGGTTATGTGGACATGGTGGTCTGATGCACGATGTGCATTTTGATGCATGAGGTGCATGTTGGGGTGCTTCACCCATGTGTCTAAGGGCTGGCCTTTTTGGAGAGAGATGCTCAGGGCGTGTGATGTTGGGGAAAAGTGGAAAACCAGTTGGGAAGTGGTATCAGGGTGCCCTTGATATTATTTATTATATAATATTATCTTGAATGCGATACTTGGTGAGAGTATCCAAGATGAGGTTGAGAACTTAGTATACCTATTTAGGTGATGAGTTAGTTTCACTTGTTGTTCACTATGCTTCAATATTATTTCTTTACTTTTTCATGAGAGGATTTGAGAAGGATCCTAATGAGTATAATGTTATTATCATCCTATGAATATAAAAAATGTTTTTAGGTCAGTTGGAGCAGGTTAGAGATCGGGCTGGTTACTACTATCTTGTGGGTTGCAGGAGCTGTTTGGGATTCCTGGTCACTGCCATCTTTACTTTCCTTTTTGGTACTATAGTTTTTCTTTTCAGTTGTAGTATTTATTTTATGACATTATATTTATGTACTTGGGTTTATTTTATATTTTATTTTGAGAAGGATTTGGTCAGCATTTATCTTATCTCTCTCTTCCTTATGTGTTTATCTTAGAGGGTAATGCCTCTAATCTGCATGTTTATTATATCCTCAGTGCTAGTTTCCAACCCGAGGCCCACTGGAGGTGGGACTTAGGGGTTACTATATCTATTCTCCCATTTTCAGCCTAGGATGGGTAAAATTTGTGGGGAGGGGATCGTGAAAGAGTGGTATCAATGTAAGGTTGAGGGATATGATGGAGTTTGGAGTTAGGAATAGGTGAGGTTATATGGGTTGGTAGGGAAACAATGTCAGCTAAGTTTAGTAGGCACTATAAACATGAGAGACTGGATGAGAAAGGAGTATTTAGGGCCCCCTTTGATCTGATGCATGAACCTTTAAGCTTATAGTGGCTACTAAAAAAAGTGATACTAGTTTCAGGGTAGAGACCTAGGAAAGGATCATTCATCATTCTTCTTTTCTCCTATGTTTGAATGGGTATACCTTGAGATAGGTTAACCTAAAATGAATAAAATAAAATAAATAACTAATATTAAAGTCTTCCATATTCTAGGTTTAGGATATCTAATTTCTTGTTCTTTTGTAGGTATTACTCTAGGTAGGTGTCCTCATCAGGTTTGCATGGAAGATGTTCAACAGGTGGTGCTAGTAGATAACCACAGTGTAGAGGTTGACGATGACGACACTTGGAGGAGGACACTCTGAGAGTTTCAACACCAAAGTCTATAGAGGTATGAGGGTTCCATTTTAGATGCAGTCATAGAATGTTGGTTGGAGGAGGTTGAGATAGCCTTCAGTTTGATCCATGCTAAAAATGAGCACTGGGTGTCGTTAGATTTAATGATTCTGTGTGGGGCAATGAGGTAGCAGTGGTTCTTGTTCCACAGAGATTGTGAGGAGTCAGCAGTCTCATGGGAGGAGTTCTGAGACCAGTTCAGAGTTGAGTTTTTTTATTTGACTGCAAAGGAGGCTAGTCCTTAGGAGCTGCTTACCCTTTGGTAGGGGATCTCTAGTGTTCTAGAGTTTGGAATCCATTTTAGGAACCTTCTGAGATATGCTTCTGACATGTTGCTAGATGAGGAGGCAAGGGAGAGGAATTTCAAGGATTATTTTCATCCATAGATCTAATTCCAGGTCACTCTATTTATGTTGAAGAAACTTCTTGAGGTGTTTTCAAGAGCAGAGGTCATCAAGATGACATTATACAGAACCATATCATCATGAGAGGGGACTCATCATGATTCCTTATGAAGCATAGATGTGGTTCGAGGTCCCCAATATTTAGGAAAAAAGAGATTCCAATCAGCCAGGGGTAGGTCATATCCATCAAAGTCTCATTTCTATGGGGGAAGTTGCTCTCAAGCCTATGAAAAGGGTCATGCACTTGTTTTTCTTGTAGAAGATGAGGTAATCAGTGGAGAGAGTGTCAAAACATTATGACCAATCAGCGTGCACCAAGTGTTCTTCTCTAGGTTCCTCCATTGAGGTAGTTCCATTTGAGGCAACAGTACAAGGTTACACCACTTTTGGATTAGTAGAGAGCAGATGGGGTAGGTAGAGGACAACCCCAGGATGCTCCCCATCCTCATAGAGAAGAGCGTAACCATGGAGGTGGTTATCATCATGTTTAGAGAGGATGTGGAGTAGGTCTTGGTTGGCTTCACAGTTTAGTGATTCCAGTGCTAGGTGATCCAGACATTTTTTCGAGGTACCCTTTTCTTGTTTTCTACTTGGGTGCATGCCTTGTTTGATTTAGGATTGATACACTCCTTCATATCACTTTCCCTTTTCTATACTTTGGGACTTGAGGTAGAGATACTTCTAGTTCCCTTGGCATTGACTACACCAGTTGGAGGTCGAGATGACTTGTTTGAAGTATGTAGAGACTACAAGCTAGTGCTGGGGAAACACCATTCTTGGGGATATTTCTTATGTTTACAGATATAACCATATGAGGTTATCCTCAACATGGATTGGTTGTATTTAGTGCAGTTTATCTTGTATTTATTTAGGATGAAGGTTGTGTTCTTTGATGCGGATGGAGAGATAATAGTGTTTTTTGGCGAGAGAGACCCTTGGATGGGTTAGAGGCATGTTCCTTCCTTTATATCCTTGATGGCTGAGCTGATGTTGAGTTTTTCAAAATTTCAGAAGTTGGAGTTTCCCAGAGTCATAGAAGAGTACCCTGATGTCTTTCTAGAGGAGGTTGTAGCATTACCCCTTTGATGAGAGATCGAGTTCTAGATCAAACTACAACCAGGAATGTCTACTATATCAATGTATCCGAATAGAATGACACCTTATGTGTTTTGGGAGATGCATCTATAGCTTGATGGTCTAGTGTGGTGCAGTTTTTTTCAGCTAAGTGTCTCATCATAGAGTGCACCTATTTTTTTTGTGAAGAAGGCTGATGAAAGTTTGCAGTTGTGTATCGATTATCATCTCTTGAACCAAGTGAAAACAATGAACCACTATCCTATTCCATGGATTTATGATTTATTTGATTAACTGAAGGGTGAAAGTTGGTTCTCAAAGATCTATTTGCGGTTAGGATATCATCAGATGCGTGTAAAGGATGAGGATATTACAAAGACTGATTCCCGTTTTCTTTAGAGGAATTATAAGTTCATTGTGATGCAATTTAGTGTGATGAATGCTTCAGCTGTGTTCATGGGTTTAATGAATGCTGTGTTTCGTGTGTTCCTAGATAAGTTTGTGGTGGTTTTAATTGATGAAATCTTTGTGTACTCTGCGTCTAAGGAGGTGGATGCAGAGCATCTATGTGCCGTTTTGGGAGTTCTTCACCCTGAGAAGTTATCTGTGAAGTTTCAAAAGTGTGATTTTTAGGATCAAGAAGTCTATTTATTGGGGCATGTCATGTCCCAACAGAGATTAGCCATGGATAACTTGAAGATATAAGTATTTGTGTCTTGGGAATCCCCCAAGATAGTGGCAAAGGTGTTAAGTTTCCTTGGTCTTGTAAGATATTATAGGAGGTTCGTAGATGATTTATCTCAGGTTGTGACTCCTCAAACAACATTGACTAGAAAGTATCATTCATTCTTGTGGAATGATCAGTGTCAGGAAACTTTTGAGTATCTGAAAGAGAATTTGGTCTGTAATCTAGTTCTTTGTCTGCCAACAGATGGAGTTTAGTTTGAGGTTTTCTATGATGCTTTGTGTATGGGGTTGGGATGTTCTTTGATGTAGTAGAGATCAGTAATTTCTTATGGGTCTCGGAAGTTACATCCCCATGAGTGTAACTGTTCCACCCATGATATCAAGTTGGAGATAGTGGTATTTACTCTAAATCCATAGAGACATTACCTCATTGGCGAGTCCTGTGTGGTATTCACCAATCATAAAATCCCATGGTATGTTTTATCCAAACATTACTTGAACTTATACCAGTATTAGTGGATGGAGTTATTAAAAGATTTCAACTTTGAGATTTCTTATACACCTAGAAAAGGGAATGTTGTGGCCGATACATTGAGAAGGAAGTCATGCAGTGATGCAGTGTGTAAATCTGGTGATTCATAGAGAGTAATGGAAGAAATTTTAGTATTACATCTGAATATGGGAGAAGCTGGGGAAAGAGGTTATATTTTTCAGATGATGGTGTAGTCATATCTAGTGTAGCAAGTGGATGAATCCTAGTTGGGGGATCTTGAGGTGGGGGTCTGGAGAGACTGGATTTTTTTGGCAAGGCCCCTAATGGTTGGTCTGAATATGAACAACACCAAGTGTTATTCTAGGGAAGGATTTTCATTCCTTTTGTGATGTGTGAGATGGTTCTAAAAGAGTTACATAGTTCACCTTTGGTAGTATATCCTAGCATTAAAAAGATGTACTAAGACTTGAGAGGTCAATTTTTGTGGTCTGGTTTGAAGCATGTTGTTACAGAGTTCGTGTCTCAATGTTTGGTCTGCCAGAAGGTGAAGGCTGAGCACTATGTTCTTGATGGTTTTCTCTAGTTTTTATATATTACCATAAGAATTGGGAGGACATATCAATGGAATTTTTCACCAGTTTACCTCTAGATCAAGGAGGCTATGATTCTATTTGGGTGTTAGTAGATCATTTGACAAAATCATCCCATTTATAGCGATCAAGGAGTCGAGCTCAGTGGAGGTTTTATCGAGGTAGTATTTGGATAAGTTGGTGAGACTCCATGGAGTCTCGAGGATGATAATTTATAATTGAGATATTCATTTTACCTCTAGGGTGTAGAGAGATCTCCAATATGATTTGGTTCTTAGTTATGCCTTAACACTACTTTTCATCCATAGACGGATGGTCAGATAGAGAGGACCATCTAGACTCTTGAAGACATGTTGTGCTATTTTGTCCTAGATTTTGGAGGTTTGTGGATGATGCACTTACCCTTGGTTGAGTTTTCTTACAACAATAGTTTTCAATCCACCATCGGTATGTCGTCGTTTAAAGCCTTGTATGGCCAAACTTTCCATTCTCTGTTGTGATGGACTAGGGTCGGAGAGTCAATAATTCTCAGGCCAGAACTGGTATAGAATATGATAAAGATGGTTTAGGTGATTCATGAGAGGATGAAGGTAGCATAATATCATCATAAATACTATACTGATAATATGTGGAGACCTTCAGAATTGGACGTTGGAGACCATGTGTTCTTGAAGGTGACTCCCCATCACTGACAACAAATGTTTGGTCGTAGGAGTAAGCTTTCTCTCTGTTTTTTTTTTCATTTCGTGGTGTTGGATTTTATTGGATCCATGGGATATCAGATAGAACTTCCCTAAATATAATATATATACACAATGTTTTTTACATGTCACAAATTCTTCATTATCTTTATGATGACTCTCACATCATCGATTAGGGTGAGATCAATGTTGATGATGATGTAACTTTTGAGGAGCATCTTGTAGAGATCCAGGACTTCTAGAATAAAGTGTTACATAGGTGTAATATCCCCTTGGTTTGTGTCTTGTGGTGATATAGTGTCATGAAGGATAGTACTTAGGAATATGAGTAATAGATACATTCTCAGTACCCTAACCTTTTTGATGTTTAGGTCTTCTCTTGTAATTTGGTTCATTTAATGGTTGTAGACCCTTTCTGTTTATGAGACGGATTTCTCTTGTTAATTTTTTTGGATTTATATATTTTGAGAGGTATCTCCACTAGGAGAGTGTTTAGGATCTGATTATGGTTGTTTCGTGGTTTTGTGATTGTTCCTCTAGTGAGGTGGTGAGCTCCTGTGGTAGCAAAAGCTTGTAGAGGTATCTCTCGGGGTGGCTGTTTGGATGACTCCATTTTGTTTCCTCTTTGGTTTGGTTTTGGATTCTTGAGGATGAGAATATTTTGATAGGTATCTGATGTAAGGTCTTAGATCCATGTGGATTGACCCTTTGCATATTTTCAAAGATCGAAGTGATCGGGGGAGTTTCAAAAGAAGTTTGGAGAAGTTAGGTTAAGTAAAAGCTGGAAAGGGGGGATTACATGTTTTTTAACTATATTAAATGATGTGAAATCCTATTTCAATTTTTTTTCATGGATTGAAATAGGGTTTCATGATGTGTAAGTTTTCAGGGTTTGAAAAATAAAATAAATCATTGAGGTGATGTGTTTTTTCAGAGAAAATCAACCTCGAGGCATTACACGAAGTGAAAGGGGATTTCAAATTGTGTAATCCCCCAATGCTGTATGTTTTTAAAATATTTCAGCCACTCATTTTTTGTCAAACCTATGACTGTAGTGGCTATACATTAACCCCAGGCGAACCAACGATCCTCTCTTCAGTGTTTTGGTGATTTCTTCATCAAGGAATGATCCCTAGCTCCCTCCTTTGATCTATAGTGATCCATATTCAATTTAATGTATGATATACCTCTATTCGTGTGGTTTCCTTAATCCATTCCCTCCCATTTCTCCTTTACATGTGATGGCGTATGATCTTCATGTTTCTAGCAGAGTTTTCTTAGTGGTTTGTTGGTGCGGTTGTGTCATAAAGTCCTCAAGTGGATGCAGTTTTTGCGGGAGAGGTGATCAAGATCTGTTGTTTTAATATGTTCTCATGATAAGAAAATCAATAACATTTTTAGGTATGTGGTTTGATTATTCTTTATTTATTTAATTGTAATTTTATAGTTATCATGATTTATATCCTTGTATCATAAAGAAATTGACCTAATTAAATACTTGAACCGAATTAAAGAATTGGTATCGATCGGGTAGCGATGTTGTTGCTTTATACTGTGATAAAGATTTTGCCTCTTGATTTTCTAGATAGTGTGATATCTATGACTTGATTGATTTTTCATGATTTTATTGATGGAATTGGTAAATAATGTAAACCCAAAATTAATTGATAATTAATTGGCTAAAAGATAAAGAGGCATGTTTAATGATTTTTTTTATTGTTGTTGTAATTTGATGTTGATCTAAAGGATGAATATATTCATGTATAATGCAATTTGTTAATGAACATGAAACATGTTGATTCTTGTTGATAAATGAATAAAGGAATTATAAATCAATTGGTTAATTAATTTTTGATAGCTTGTGATAGCTTGTTACTTAGGTTTCCCGTAGTTGGAACAAATGAATAGTGAATTAGTTAATTCAAGCTGGAATAAGAACTAGTTGTGTGATAAAGATAATGCCTTTGTAGGGCATGAGTTTCCCACTTGCTTGTAAATTACAAGTTCCTTATGCTTTGGAACCATGAGATCTCATTGTGTGTGAAGGATGGATTATTTGTTTAAGGATAAGAGCCCATTGCTATGTTTATTCTTGTTGTTTTTGACGTGCTCTAGATATGAGACTTGTCTTATGTGGGGCGGGGCAACTCTGATGTGATGTGATCTAGGGATGGTTGATCCTAGAGGGATGTTGTGGTATGTGGGGTAGGTAGGCCCAGGTGTTGTGGCAACATTTGACACCAGAGTGCCAAGATGCATTGGATTATTCATGTGGTGTTGGCGAGGACACCCGAGATGATGGAATGGGTTGAAGCTAGACTTACCCATTGATGTGAAAGTTAGATGCTTATTGAATCTGTTGTTTTTTTATCTACTTTACTTTACCCACTACTTGAGGAAAATGGGTTTTCTTAGTCTCCTTTTGAAGGAGGTGAAGAAATGTAGGGTATGCCACATACTTTCTATGTTTATCTTATCATGGTTGGATGAGTCTATGCTCCTCTTATAGGTGACATAGACTCAACGAGTAGTTCATATACTCATCATATTGAGCCCCTTATATTTGGTAGCTTATAATTTTTTACTAGAATACATGGAAATATTGAAACTGGTAATGATGTTGAAAAAATTAATAAATAATATTTAACCCAAGGGTTTGGATATTTATGGGATTAAATGCTGAGGTTATATTTCTGAGAAACTGTGGGATTTGTTTGGTTATGCCTAGAGGTAATGAAACTTTATTGTGATGATAATGTAATGAAATGTGGAAAATGATAAAAGTTAATTAATTATTAATGAATTAATTAATGTAAATGGAAATTGATAAAGATGGATAAAGTATCTTAATATATATCTTTAAATGGTTGTGTGCTTATAGTATATCTAGTCTTAGCAGTGGCATCTGGGAGTCCAAGGGAAATTAGTTGTAGTTGAGTCTTAGACTAGGTTGTTCCCATAGTGTAGTTGTGAGATATATTATATCATGTAATTTTTGTGTTTCTATACATTACTCCACCTTATCAGTTAGGGAAACTAACATCTTGGGGATTCTGAGCCCTGGGGGGTGTTTTCCCCAACATCCCAGTGGGAGGATGGCTGACTGACTATCCCCTTTGGCCTCACTCTCTTCTCTTGGTAGTTACTTGCACTAGTATGCACAAAAATTAGTTTTCTATATATATGTGCGTATAGGGATGTAATGGATTGTGGTTATTCACACACATATATTTTGGATATATTTTTCTAAAGGCTATTATAGGTATAACGTGTATGAAATGTGATGTCTTGAGGATCCTTACTCGGTGCAAGGGCTGTAATGTCTTGAGGTTTAATACCCGATGTATGATAAATGTTATGAGTGATGTGTTGGATCCTGAAAACTACCTGGTTACTTTGGTTGCATGGAAGTGGTGGTGTGATGCACGAGTTGTATGCTGACGTATGAGGTGTATGTTGTGGTGCTTTGTCTAGGTGTCTATGGGATATCCTTTTTGGAGAGAGATGATCAGGATGCACAACGTTGGGGAAAAGTAGAAAACTAGTGGGAAGTGATAGTAGGTAACCCTTGATATTATTTATTATATAAATATCCTCTTGTATGAAGTACATGGTGAGAGTAGCCATGGTGAGGATGAGAACTTAGTATACCTGTTTAGGTGATGAGTTAGTTTCACTTGTTTTTCACTGTGCTTTAGTACGATTTCTTTACTTTTGAATGAGAGGCTCCAGGGAGTATCCTACAGAATATACTATTATACTCACCCTATATATATATAAAATTTTATCCAGGTTAGTTGGAGTAGGTTGGATATTAGTCTGGTTACTACTAGCTTCTAGGTTACAGGAGTTGTTTGGGATTCATGGTTGCTTCAGTCTTTAATTTCCTTTTTGGTATTTTATTTTTTCCTTTCAGTTGTAGTAGATATTTTATAAAATTACATTTGTGTACTTGGGTTTCTTTTATATTTTAGTCTGAACAGGAGTTGGTTGGTGTCTATCTTATCTCTCTCTTCTACACGTGTTTCTCTTAGAGGGTAATGCCTCCCATCTACATGTTTATTATACCCTCAGTTCCAGTCACCAACATGGGGCCTACTAGAGGTGGGACTTGGGGGTAACTATCTCTCTTTTCCCATTGCCGGTCTAGGAGGGGTATACTTTTTAGGGAGGGAGTCGTGACAAATATTACTTTCAAAAAAATTTGTAAAAAATTAAAAAATGGGTAAAAATTTATTTTAAAATTCACATGAATAATGTAGAACATTTTTTATTTTTTTTGAAATAATGGTTTAGGAATAAAATAGATTTTTTTACTGAAGAGAAAAATAATATAGGACTTTCTTAAAAAATTATCAATTATTTTAATTGAAAATTAGTGGAAAATGGTACTATTTTTTGAAAATATCATGAATAACTAGAGTATTTGAAAACACATTAATTTATTGAGATATGGATCATAATAGTTTACCATTGTAAATATAATCATAAATAATCTTGATAAACGATGAGATTGTAACACAAAATCATTACTACTTTGGTATTTTTGAACCATAAGAACAATAAAGGAATAACATAAAATGGAACATAAAATATAATGAGGATAAATAAATTCATGATATTACACGTAAAATGGGATTTATATACACCTCATGCATGAATATAGGTGCATAACATAACCTATGTATCAAAGAAGGAAAATTGAGACAAAAAATCCCTTACCTTAAGTCTTGAATTCCTTCATACAAGTTAACAACTACTTTATAATAAATATAAGTTTATTATACATATATTACCAGAAAATATTCATATATATTATACCATATTTTATTTTATTACAACCCTTTTATTACCCTTTTATCAACAAATCCATATTAAAGTTAAGTTTCAGGTAATAACCGCATTGTTTTTCGTATATATTTTGAATTTTTATTTTTGGTACACTCTCTTTGATCATTATTTCATCACCTAATTTTTTTTAAATATGATATAAATATCATATATATTCACTTTATATATATTTAGAGTAATCCATAAAATTTAGTTATAGAAAAATAAATACACCTTTCATGGAGTTGGTAGGTTATACGTATGCCAGAACGTTGTTTTCATTTCCATGTCGGATTGATAGAATTTTTTTAATTATATATTATCATTATAGTATCATTTTTTATGTCATATATATATATATATATCATATATTTTCATAAAAACCATCCTTAATACCTTCCTTGAAAATCTTGAATGAATCACATCACTTCACGAGGTGGTAGTCCATCGTACACACAAGTGACGTTATCATATTCCCACAATATGGTGATTATGAAGGTATGTGTGATATAATATTTAAAAAAGTATAATAATACCATAAATACCATATATAAATAATAAATCCAAAATTATTTTTATACTTGATATTTAGAAATGAAAAAATGAACGACATTGGTTTGCGAGGCGGTAGTCTGCCGTACACACGAATGATTATTTCATAACCCATTTAATAGAAGTGGAGATGGTTGTTGGTAATGGAATTAAATAAAAAAAATATATTTATATAGAATATAATAATGTTATTATATTATAATGGTATAATAATTATTTAAGTAGTTGGAGGAAGAAATAAAACAAAAACAATCGTTTATGACGATTACCTCTTCTTTAGGTATCCTCCTTAGGTCACCACCAAAAGCCTTGATATATTGTATTTGTATCAAAAATAATGTTTTTAGGATGGGATGAGGTAATTTTTGAAGGTATTTGGATTTTAATTTTATGAACTAAAAGGTTTTTATGGTGTGAATAGGAGAGGAGAGTGGGTGGCCTACTATAAGTGAGGTGAGTGGCACACTTGTATTTTTTTAAAAGAAATAATCCCACCCATGTATTTTTGGTGTCAAAAGGAACCAATAATAAAAAATTATCAACAATATAATATATAAGGTTGAAATATTGGCATAAAATGGGTTCTTGAAATGCTTTTCATTTTTTTACCCTTATATTTTTAGTTTAACCCCCAGTAAAACCATTTTTACCTTAACCATGGTAATTTTTTTTCTTTAGTTTTTACTATTAATTTTGGATAAAAATCATGTTTAAATTTTAGATAGTATAAATTATTCTAATTCCAAATATGGAATAAAATTTAAAAAATTCACTTCATACAATTGGTAAAGTTTAATTTAAAATTAATCCTACAGACATGACGAGAAAGCATGATTCTAAAGAAAAAATGTTTAAAAGTTTAAAAAGTTTTTGTATTGAAATTAAATATTAAATTGAGTAAAATGACTTAATTGGATTAATGGTTGTATAATATAACTAATTTAACTTTAAAACTAATTTAAAATATAATTTAACATTATAAATAAATTAAAAAATAGTTTTTAATTAAAATTATGTATTTTTCAAAATTTATCAAAAAATGAAAATTTTCAAAAAAATCCCAAAAATTCACCCTAAGAAAAATTTGACATGATGATTTCCAAAAATAAAGTTTATTTTATAAATTTAATTTTCTAAAATTTTTAGTTTATTTTTAATAATTTTCCAAAAAATAAATAAAAATTATTTTTTTGAGAAAATGGTATTTTCAAAACATATAAAGACTTCCCCAAAAATTAAGTAATTTTTTATCAATATTTTTTATTTTTATGAAACCATTATAAAAATATATTTATAAATTATTTATTACTATTCATGTCACAAATTTTAACAACTAGTTTATTATATTATTTTTTAAATAACTATATTAACAATATATTGTGGTTTTGTTAAAACTCAGTGTTGTGTGTAACACAAGTTGACCCAGTGTTGCTTGTAGCACAAGTCTAATTTGATGTTTCTTATAATTCATGATATAAAATAAATTTAATTTAGTAGAAAAATAATACTTCATAAATAATAGGGGTGTTACATTCTCATTCTTTGAATATAAATGAATATCATATATAAAGATTATAGAAAACTGATCAAGGTAGTATCTATAGAATATATTCACTAAATCCATGAAGATAGGTGGGGAATTTACAAGGCAAATGGAATCATAATAAATTCATTGTGTCGATGCATTGTATAATTTTTTTGGGTATATCTTCCTTCTTAACCCTCAATTGATGATATCCAAAATTAAGTTCAATATTAGAAAAGTAATGAGCTCCCTATAGTTGATCAAACAAGTCATCGATATGAGGTAAGGGATAATTGTTCTTGATAGCGATCTTGTCCTGTTCTAAATAATCAATGTAAAGTCATATAGATCCATCATTTTTTAATAAAAAGAATTGGTTCACCCCATATTGATCACATGGACCAATTAGTCCATTTTCTTGATTCTCTTAGAGTTTCTTATTTAATTATGACATCTCAATTAGGTCTATTATATATAGTGTTTTAAATAGGTGTAACACTAGGTATGAGTTCTATTGAAAACTCAACTTCATGGTTCAGTGGAATATAAGGAAATTATTCCTAAAATTCATCAATAAAATACCATAAAATCTTCATGTCATTGATTCTTAGTTTCTCCCTAAATATATAAGATAAAAATTCACTTATAATAGGAATAAATACCCATATAATGGATGTGATTTCAATCTGAAGTTCATATTTATCATTTCACTGATAGACAATCATAGGATGGTTTAGAATATCAAACATGAATTCTCTTACTCAGCAGTTGATAATAGATTTATGTAAATAATACCAATGCATGCCCAAATTAAGATCAAATTCAACCATATTGTTAATAAAAAGATTTTCAAGAAGCACATTTCAATAAACTTCAACTGGAGAATAATTATATAATTAATATGTGATCCTCATAACCTTGGGGGTTTTAACTACTAATACTACATCTAATCATTGGGGTGATATTTTGATACCCTTAAATTTTATTTGATATAAAAGAGTTTGTAGATATAAAATTAGTTAAAGCATTATCAGTTCTATAGTGGTTGGTAAGTGTTCCTTTCACCACTTTTTCATTGTAATCCACATCATTAATAGTGATTTCATGAGATTTCATTTTATCTCTGGTCTTATGATATCACTGATAATTATAATTATTAACCTTTAGGTTTGAGAACTGGTTAGTATAATTCACATACTCCTTAAATTTGTAAAATTGAAGTGTGGGTAGTTCATTATATATTTCTTTTTCATTTCTCCTTTCATTGTGTGGTCGCTTAACATCACTTCAATATTTTATTGCCTGATGACCTTCTTTCACATACTAAAAACATATACCAGTACTCTTAAGACAATTTCCACCACATTTTACTTCAACACATCGACCATAAATAAAATATCTTCTTATTCTCTCCACGATGTTTAGAATTTACTTTAAATTACATATTTATTTTCTTATAAGAATAATGAGATGGATTGGAAACTCAAATATCCATTTCCACCTTAACACTACATTGAAAAATTACTTAATATTAACTGAAGTATCTTATATATAACACTTTTGAAGACATTTTTTAATCCACTAATGAATCAATCAGCCTTAAGTTGATGTTGGATGATAATACTAGAAGAATTCCATGAAAGTCTCATAAAATATGCCTCATAGTTACCAATAGATTCATCATCCATCCACATTAGCTGAAGGACTTCCTTCTTTGTTTTACTTCAAAGAATGTGAAGAATCTACTTATTTAAAAATAATATCTTAAATTCATCCCACTCTATAGAGCCTATTTCATCATGTTTCCTTATATTCTTGATAAGCATACACCATTGATTTTTACCTTTCCAAATGATAGATAACTATAATTACATTTTTATGTTCTAAACACTTGAGAATCAAAAATATCTTATCAATTATACTAATCCATTTCTCAAAAATTAGTGGATAAATATAACCACTAAAAGATGATATATATTTCCTACCGATGAACACCACATAACTTTGGTCCCTCCTTTTTTCATTTGGAATATCAGTATGTTTCATAGCTTGGGAAAGTCTAATTAGTGAGATATTTAATTCCATCTCACATAACATTTGGTTTCTTAGAAGGATATTCATTCTATTTTATGCACATTCATCATTAATCTGATTACTTTTGGGTTCAACCATCATCTAAAACCAAAAAATAATAGCGTGAGAAACAATAATTATAGTGAAAAAAATATTCATGAAAAATAATTTATTTGATTTCTAAATCAAGACACATTCTTCTAAATCTTTGAAACCATTGTTTTAACCCAGTTCATTTATGATTATTATAAAAAATTTAGGATTTTATCCTATACTTTTACATAACCCTTGGATTCTTACTACAAACGTCTCATCCTAGTTTCCAAATATAAACTTATAATTTATCTGATATCAACTATAAAACCTGAACATTTCATATATAGATATTATATATTTTTTGATGAATATTAAATAAAAAATATAATGATCTGCACCAAAATCATATAGGTCTAGTATTTTTGGAAGAAAAGATACATACAACTTTGGTTCATAATTGTACTATATTATATCCCACTAAAATCTTTATAACTAGAACATCTCTTAGACATATCATATCATATACTTTTCATCATATCTTGGGGAAGAGAAACATAAGAATGGGTGAGATCAGA
This sequence comes from Viscum album, assembly GCA_963277665.1. Taxonomy (NCBI): domain Eukaryota; kingdom Viridiplantae; phylum Streptophyta; class Magnoliopsida; order Santalales; family Viscaceae; genus Viscum; species Viscum album. The sequence continues at coordinate 1,409,703,746 of OY728130.1, forward strand.
TGCTCAATAAGATTAAACAGAAGTGATATCAATATAACTTGAGCATAAGGGTATGAGAACATGAGAATAAAATTTGAAAAACCATACCCAACATATCATAGACTATAATATCAAGTCATGGAATATATCTTGGTAGTTCATAAGATATGAATCAAAATGGAATTAAATAAATGAGACATGATATCATAACCATGGCATAAGACATAAGTTTTTTTCACTTTTATAAGCATAGAAAATAATTTCCGTAGTAGTCAAGGTTCACTACTAAGAATATCATAGTGGATTGGGTTCACTCCCTAAAACATATTAGTAGTAAAGGTTCACTCCCAAAACTATCAAAGTGGATATAGTCCATTACTAATCCATGTTCACTCCCTATTCTAGTCATATTTATCTCATGTGATATGCATATTTATCTAATGAATTGAATTACTGTATAATTCCAGGACCACCGGTCACATAATGAAAATCAATGAAATTTGATCCACTATATCATAAAAAATTAGTCATATAAAAAACCCAAGAAAATAAAAGGTTTCCTAAAAATTTCATTATAATATAACCCATTTAAGATAAATGAGTTTCATAAACACTTCATTATTTTATCATAGGATAACCCATTGAAAAGGAATGGATTTCATAAAAATATTGTTATAATAAACATAAAACATCCAAAAAAAGAATAAAGACCGTATCCCTAGATCATATTCCTAGTAAATAAAAAGTGAAATAAAGGGATATTATAATTAATGAATAAATATACTATTACATGATCATTAATTTTTTTGATGAAAATATTATTTCCACTTTTAAAATCACTATTCAAAAACTTAAAATTGAAAAAATATATTGAAAATAATTTTCATTTAAAATAGAATTGTAAATAGATAATGGCTGATTTATAGTATTGATTGTTCATGATATCGGGAAATTCTATTCATGTCGTATAAGTTAAAATAATACATTTCTTTTACATTTTGGTAAAAATTCAATAAATACCCCTTTTAGAATGCTACAAGAAGATTATTTTTTAATTTTATTTTTTAAATTCAATAAAGGGTAAAAATGACTTTAAATAATGATAGGATAATATTAAAACCCTTATTTAAAACATTTTTATAAAACATGGATATTAAAGAAAATGGTTTCTTGACCGAAGAGTGAAATAATGTCAATTTTTTATAAAACAATATTTTATGTATCATGTATACTTAAGGTGAATAAAATAGAATGAAAATATTTATTTAATGAAATAACCATAATATAAGAAAATTCATTTGATTCATAAGAGATAAAATATAACATTTCATCACTATAATGTAACTATAAATAATCTTGATAAATAATGAGATTTTAACATAAAACCATTACCACTTTGGTAATTATTTCATCATAATCCCTAGGGAAAAAATAAATTTATATGGATATGAAAATTCCAATAAAATTCATAATAATCCTTATAAATTATATTCATGGGTATTTTATACACCATATTAATGAAACAGGGGGTGAATACAACATGTGTCTCAAAGAAATAAATATGAGATGGAAATCACTTACCTTGGGCATAACTTCCTTAAAAAATTATAAAACCTCTAGTATAATAATTATATATTTATTATAAATAATTATATAACCATAATAATATATATAATACAATATATTATTTTCATATAACCTTTTATAATTTTTTTTAAAGAGGTCTAGTCAGAAGCAGAGCTTCTGACCATTTATTAAAAGAGTGAAAGAAAGTACAAGAAACGAAGAACATGGTCATACAACAATAAATTCCCTCATTCATCAAAACTAGAAATCATAATATGACATTTCATTCCCATAATCAGAGTCTCCAGCTTCCCACTCAGATTGAGACTTTTCTGAATTAAAAGTCTTCAGGTAGTTTGTTTCAACCTTTCTTGGCATCTTTGAAGATTCACTAGTAGACACATTCCTAGGGGTCTGAGAGTAGTCCTTGTGGGGTCTCCTCTTTGAAGGAATAGAGGAAATATCTTCACCATCAGTCATTCTTGCCTCGCCACTTATGACAACATCCTTTAAAGAGATAGATCCACCACTGCCCGGACTAGTGAATATAGCCTCCCCCTTTCATCAACAGAAACATTTTCCCATTTACCAGTAACTAGGGAAGAATGAAAAAGCTTCTGGAATTCCTATTGATAATCAACATTTTTTTGAACATCATTGTGTTTAGTGTCATCCACCAAAGCGAGCACATGATTCGGTGTTGAAGGTTTGATCTCTTTTCCCTTAAAAGACACATGAGATACATGATTCTCCAAAGTCAAAGCATCAACAACAATATGTGTTGGCTCCTTAGGAGAGTCACTGTCCTTGTAAGCAGACTTGGACAAATATGAGTCTTTTGCAGTTGCCTTTCGTCGACAAAGGTTGGAGGGGTGGCCTCTCATCCTACACTCCTTACAAGTAGCGTTCTTTCGACAAATCTACAAAGAGTGCCCAACAGTCATACATTCAGTGCAGTAGAGAGGATTTTTCTCATATTAAACATCAATTAAAATGTTATCTGAGGGAGTGGAGAGTGTTACCTTTTCAATAAGAGTGGAGATGAGATCAACTTCCACCAACATCCTGGTGAAGTGACCATATCTGACATCTTCAGTTTCCTCATCAAGCTGGATGGGGGAACCAACTGCCGTGCCAATGTCATGTAAAATCCTCAGATGCCAAAGGACCCAATTGAGTCCATGTAGACGAACCCAGACTTGAGAAAAAGAATTTTAGGCTTGTGAGACATTAAAATCCAAATACCACTCATGAAGATGAAGCCACCCTGGTTTTAGAAATAGAGAACCCAAGCTCCAAGCATGAAGCTTTAAGTCATCCGATGGAAACAAGTAATGAAAAAATCCTCGACCAAGTGAGATACATTTCCAGCTAGAAAAACCCCATAACATCAAAATTCTACTGACCAAGTCCTCAAGTTTCCAAGGTTGCGCAAATTTGGGTAAAATAATGCGTGCAATTAAAGAATGTTTTCCCATCGTCAATCTCTTAGCAAGCGCAGCGGTGTTGGCCTCTACATGAGAAGATGAGCCCTTGTGAAGAATTCTTCCATGATGAGATTCCTTGGAAGAAGATAGAAAATGTGCCTCATTATTTTTATGCCCTGAAATTTAATCCTTCATCACATCAAAAAATGAATGTGAACCAAATGGAACATCACCACGAAGCCCCTTCAACGATGCCCACTGTGAACCCTCAACATCGTACTCAGAAAATGAATTCTTCAAAGTATTCTCCGCTTTGCACGCATCAGAGTACAAATTCCCATGACAGGTTTAAGAGTAAAAAAATCCCAAACCTGTTGAAAACTTAGATATGGGGATTGTAACCTTCGACACATCACACCCAGTCGCATCAGCAGATCCGGGGTTCAAAAACCTCATCACATCAAATGCCGCTGCAACAATTGACTTGGTTCCCAGAACCATTGCTGCTATCAAAGATTCTTCCTTTGATCCGCTGACCTCAGATCTCCTCGGAGCCAAAGCGATGTCCGAAGTGAGAATCGATGAAGGTGGAGCTTTCGTACAAGACACATGTAAAATGTAAATGAAAAACAAATCACATCACTTCGTGGATGTGGTAGTCCATACGTACACATGAGCGACTTTATTAATTTATAACCAATTGGAAGGTAAGAATGTATATTTGACATTATCATTAAAGATGAATAATTATTTCATAAGTATCATATATAAAAAATAAAACCATTATAATAACCATCCATGATATATGGTGCTGGAAAATGTTTTGGCTCGCTACGTGGAGTCAGTAAGCCGTACATATTCATGACTAATACATTCACTTATCATTCGATGGAAAGAGGGTGAATAATGATTTTTTAATAACCATTTTAACAATTAAACATATTTAGGATACTTAATTTATTTATTAATTAATAATATAATATAATTATAGGAAGTAATATATGAATTTAAAAGAGAGTTATCTATTAAGGAAATTACCACTTATTGGAAACTAGTCCTTTAGATATTCTTTTAAGGATATTAGGGTTCATCTTTTGGGAATATAAAAACCTCTAGAATGTGTGTTAGGTAATTTATAAGGGATTTTTTTAGTGTTTTTTAATATTAAGGGATAAAATTTGTGTGAAGAAGAGAAAGGAGGGGTTCCCTTTTATAATTTAGGGGAGAGACACTCTTAGGATTTCTTAAAATATTACACTATAATAGAGTCATTATCTGAAAAAATTCTTTAAAATCGATACGGTTTTTAATATAAGGTATTATGGAGTTTAAATATTATCAATAAATAAATTTTTTATAGTTTTTGGTTTCATTTTAGACCTTATCATTTTTGATTAACCATTTGGTTAACCAATTTTAACCTTAACCGTGGTAACATCCCTTTCACTCTTAAAGGGTTATAATTTTACTTATAAGGAAACAAATGCTTAATAAATTTACATGAAATAATATCTTCCACCTTATATTATCCACTATGTACTTTTTTAATATATTTATGTTTTTATATTATTTAATAAAATATTATTTTGATAAAATATAATTATTGTTAATTTTGACACTATTTAATTAATTTGTCTTAAAAGACATAAAAAAGTTGGTATTTGAATATAATAATTTTACAAATCAACAATATGTTATATATAACTAAACAAATTGTGGAACATTATAAATCACTCAAATTATATTAATTTTAATTTTTTAAGTCATTTATTTTATTTTTTTATTAGTTGAATACATATTGTATTAGCATTGTATAATAATTTAAGATAATTATATAATAACTAAAATGTATAAATAAATTACCATAATGAATATAATTTAATTATTCACACATTATACAATTATATTTATCTATAACTTTCTTTTTTTCACTATGTGGACACATAATAGGTATTTAAAAGTATGAGAGTGAAATTTTGTTACCTTCTTTTATTTAAATATTATATAGGTCATTGTTGGGTATTGTAAATTCCACAAGAAATTATATATATTTTAAAAAGGAGAAAAGGAAAACTAGAAGAAGAGTTTAAGGAAAATTTTTTAAGGGGAATACACCACAAAGGATGAAGCGATCTCGTGAAGCACAAATCAATTAATAGACCACCGCTCTGTATAGTATCCTGCTGCTTTACGAAGCACCCACGAACTAAAAAGTTTGTGAGATGCGGAAAATCCATCGGCGCCTAAAAATGAAATGAATTCATTTGTGGGGAGAGTTTGGGATTTTCATCCCTACAAACTAGAATCCTCATGAACTAATTAGTTCACGAGATGTGGTGGCATCTCCTGTGCCCACAAAGTACGACCCCCTAATTACTAAATCAGTTGCATGCCGAGTCACCCTCCTTGGGATACCAAAAAAGATGCTCCATGGCTCACCATAGATGAAAACATATGTTAGAATATGGTCCCTACACTCCTCTATAAACATACCTTGAGAGGGACCCAACAAAAAAAGAGAGGACATGCCAAAAGGAAGGAGAGCTAAAGGAAATGATCGATGAGGAACTATAAGAACCAAAGCCCCTATGTTGATTCCCAATAGGTAAAACCTCACCATATAGTATTAATGAGGAAATAATAAATTATCTGGTGGTCTGTGAACCCAAAAAACCTTTTGGGACACGATCCCATCCCATGAGAAGCAATGTCGATTGACCCTTTTTCGATAGAAATCTTGCATAGCAAAATGATATAAAGGTGGAACCCTGCCCCACATAGAAAAATGCTACGTGGGTGGAATTCAGCCATGTATAGAAGCACGATATGTGATATGACCCTTGGTCCATGTATCATAACTCTACGTGGATGATCCCCTCACCCATGAATCAACACACTATGTGGAGAGAACCCCATCTCACATAAGAACCTGCTACGCAGAATGGGGCATCCTAGGGTGTTCCACTCTTCAGCTCCCATTGATCCCTTACTTCATGGTGTTAGACCCAATATTGGACCCTCAGTAAACCAATTAAATGTATCATGCCAAGGCCCCTTCCAAATCCACCCAACATGTATGAAAAAACCATCGGGCACATCAGTGTGTCCTCTCAGGTTTACATACCCATGATAAGTGGAGTCATCTGTGTAATCCCCTAAATAAGGTAAATTCCCAGAATACCCCCAGGTTTATATTCCAATGGTAACATGGCTTACAAACTTGGGGTGCTCACATGAACCTCCCCTTTCTAGGGATTTAGGGGAACAACTAGCCTTTCCCTTTGACAAGGGCCAGTGTTGAACATTCCTCTCTATCCCAGAATCGATTCTAGGGCACTCCTCCTGAGGTAATCCCCTATCCTTTCTTGTGGGAGGTGGTTCTCTTGCTCCAATTCACATCCACCTAGGGAACATCCGGATAGATCAATAAAATGTTACTATCCTGGATATTAAAACAAGATAGGATATGGGCACACTCAAAGCCCTCTCCCTCTCCTTTTGGTCTCCAGCACCATCTATTAACAAACAGAGTGGATCATGCAATCTTCAGATCCACTTATTCCTCTTGTTTTTCACACTGAGCATCACTCACATGGTCTTAAAGGTTAGTGGAAATTATGAAATTCACATGATCCAAAACCTTAATCAGGCATTCTTCATATATGTAATCCCCAATTTTAAACCCCAGATGGGAAGCTTCCATGCGTAAGACCCAACATACCGAACTACATGAGATTTGATTCACAAACAACTAGGATACATAGGAGGCATAAAAGAGGTTTAAACCTAGAACCCAAATCTACCATAATGTTCTCCAGGCTTCATCCCTGATAGGGTCAAATTCATTCAAGAGACTATATCTCTCATGGGTCCCTCAGGATTCCTGGGTATAAGTCCCACACTATCCTTGACCGGGCACCTTCCACACTGGAATCCTTGCCACATGATGTTAAATTACATGTTTAGGTCCTTATTACACAACCTTAATAAGTTATGTTTCTATTATAGTGTCACCTAACTATATGGGTTTTTATTCCTCTTATGTGGATACATAGCAATCCCATCTTATGGGTTCAATCCCAACATCCTAATAACTTCTTTCCTCCTTGAATGATGATAAATTCTAGAGTGTCCCACATCATGTCTTAATAATGGTGTCATCCCAATAAATTACCCATGAATCCCTGATCATTAAATAATAGAGAACCTTAGATAAATATAGATTTACCCATCAATGGATAACCTCAGATACATATAGATGATTCTGAACCCATGCATATTTATGAAAGATTATTTCTTAAGGGTAATATGTGTATGCATACTTTGGAAAGATCCCAGGATTTGTAAACATATCTTAAGTATATAAGAGAGTCTTGGAATAGGCAATATATTCCCCCCAAAAGGGTGTGATGATCCCAACTTCCAAACCTATCGACCAATGTGAGTTCTTATGTGTTGTTGGCCAAGTTACCCAATAAGCACCTACCTTTGGAATATAGGTCCATGAATCATGGATATGAGATCCATTAGATGTTTCCAACTCTATAAAAAAACCCATTGGAGAACATTCTAAGAATATGTACCCAACATCAGTGATTTCACACCATTAAAAACCTTGTAATCAACCATTTGGGAAACAAGCATGTCTTATGTGGAAACAAAATAATGAACACAATATGAATGAATTAACTATGGAGAATCCTTCACAAGATAAAAAAGATACACTTACTAATAATTTTTAGACCATTTCATTCCTAACCTAAATTATTCCTTCAGGGGAAGAAAATGGTGACCCTGACGTGAATGACATAACTACAACACCTCCTTCACAAGATAAAAAGGATACACTACCCAGTATTTGTTGGACTATTTAATTTATGACCAAGATGATTCCTTTGAGGAAAAAAATGGTGAACCCAACATGAATCCTTAACCAAGGTGGCGATGTTTCCCTATTTTAGGTCCCTTTTGCATCGAAAATGAAAGGGGCCAAGAAAGACCATAAATTGCGCATGTGGTCATGATATGCTACTTTGAAGAGGTTTTTTTGTATCTATCTCATATATTTCAAACACTCCTGAATTCCTCCTTCAATCCCATGACATCTCAGAAGTTTTTATAAACACGTGTACTAACCACTATGCTAGATGGGTCCTCCATGAAGAAGCAAACTCTATTTCCCACCCAGTGTCTTCAAAGATGGGTCTCAAATGTACTAGTTAGAGAGTACCATTTTAATGGCACTCTCCCCACCTTGGAGGCTACTAGACAAGCCCTTTAGTCAATGAAGCCCTATAGCCATCCACTCTGTGATGGTCGATAGTATAGACTTAGAAGGTAGATACACTAGATGTCTCCAACCATTTTGAGATCATATCCCCATAAAATAATAATGAGTGCCTCCCTTACCTTAGGGAGGCTGATGAAGTCGTCACCAAATATTTCATCCCTATAGCATAGGGGTCCCACCCAAGGGCTCCTGTTGGAAACCGTCATCACCAATGCTGTGTGGCCTCACATCATCATCATCATGAAGATGATACTTCCCCATGGGCCCCCACTAAAATTAAATGTACCTCGGTCCCTAGGGAATACAACAAAGGGTAATGATTATACAATCAGAAACAGACCATCATCTTGGTTTCTGCTAAAGAAGTTCTTCAAGTATATACAGTAGTGACCCATGAGTAGGCATATATCTATGATCTCCCTCATGAAGACCCTTAGTTAAATATAATGAAAAGTAGTTGTGGGAAGATTTATATACCTATCAGTACATATCAATACCATCAATAAAATAAGATGAAAATTTATGAGAAAATAAAAATTCATTCCCCCTCTTATAAATTCCACCATGAAAATACAGTGGCACATTATGAACAAACACATATTCATGATATTGATCACCAAGAACACTATGTAAATAGGGTATCAAATTACAAGAAGAAACATATCCATTCCAATGCACATCAAGACCATTAGAAAAATACTTCGATAACCAATCACAAGTAGAAGAAAATACCTGATCACAAACATGAATCCCACCATGAAAATATGGTGGAAACTAAATATAGGATGGGTCAAATTATTGTGGATGAATATCAAGACTGAAATAAAAATATGATGAAAAATAAGAAAACACAAATTACTATTCAGTAATATGAATCTCTCCAGTCATATATGATGAAAACTAGAGAAAACAGCTAGCGTATCTCTACTAAAAAGTAGGGGATGACCCATATCTCTACCCCCACATGAGAGAACTGTCAGTACTTATTAATAATAAATAGAGGACCAGAGAAGGTATATATTCCTAATATGACACCAAAATGGTCATATATTACCATTCCATCCAAGGATATCTCTAAAAAAATCTTAGAAATGATGGTGGATCATACATAAATCCCTGACCATATCCTCCAGACTTATCATGATATAATCATGTCCGTAACAATAACAAGGAGTTAGGAACACAATCCCACCTCCCTAAGTGTATAGACTCACCCATAAAATAGGATGGTCACTACAAAGTAGACATGTATCCCTGTTCCCATCAAATAAGTTCATCATAGATATTTCGTTATAAATAAATAAACAGATCGGACACAAATACCTATTCCAACTGGGGGACACCAGCCCACCATAGTGGTCACTCTAGGGCAGTCATATATCCCCACCAAATATAAAGATTATCACCAGTATATTCCAATAGCACCCTAGGAGCCACTTGAATAGGCTCCCATACATGAAGGGTGTCACCTACAACAAGTGGCCCTAGTCGCCCGCAGGAGAGCACTCAGAAATACATAACACCAAAGGAAACTAGAAAATGAAGAGAAAATTCATGACCCTACTCTTTTGGAAGTTTGAGTTAAAGAGTCCCCCATACACCTATCCCTAGCGGCCCATGATCCTACTGATACGTTAGAAAATTATTTTAGTGGTAGATGTAGTTGTGAAGGTCCTCCCTACAACATTCTCACCAATATCTCTGAAGGTCCTCCCTAGAGCATCAACTATGAAGGCTTCCTTCATGGGAAAAAAGTGATCAATCATGAGAGATTATCTCATGATGAGCACCAAAATATCCCTCATCATGGCTAGAATATCAAATAATAAGAAGTTACTCCATTTTTTATCATCTTCTCTAAAATTCATCCCTAGGGTATATGCTAAAAAACTTATCCCTATAGCCAGGCATTAAGATTTTATGGTAGTCCTCACCATGGTAGCACCAACTGCGAAGGTCCTCCTTGTAGTGACATTTCATTTCCACAAGAAGGTCCTCCCCAGGGTATATACTGTAGAAATTCTCTTTGCTGTTGGAAATCAATCTATGATGGTAGTCCTCTCCATGTTAGTATGAAATGAAAATTCCCTCCCTACAATGATATCTCATTTAAATAATAATGTCCTCCTCTTTCTATCATATGACCTAAAGTTCCTCCTTAGGGAACAAGTTGAAAAAATTATTCTAGCAGTCAGATATCAAGATATGATGGTAGTCCTCACCATGGTATCACTAACTACTAAGGTCCTCCTTATAGTTACGTATCACATTATCAAGAAGGTCCTCCCATTACTGAATCAAACATGATAAATCCATCATACTCTGAGGTTATTTGAAGGATGGGGCCAGACATGTTAGATACCCTATTAGTGAAAAGAGACACCCTTTATCAACTAGAAAATGGCCCAGGGAAATTCCGAGTCTCTGATCCACCCCAAACCATTAACATACCAATGGTAATTCTACTAGTCCTGCTACTTGTGACAACATAGTTAAGAAGAACTCCTGTTGGGAAGATTATGTAGAGGAGTCTTTAGCAGAAGAATAAAAGGATATGTTACTTGTGAGAACAATATTATCCAGGGATTACATACCTGTTATGTTTTGGGTCTCATACAAAACATACTCCTTAGTCATTAAATACATATACTATAGTATGCATCCTACTAGTGTAGGATTCTTAAGAAAATAATTCTCATAAATCCACATTATATTAGTGTCCTTTCTAAAAAATATTAAATTGCATAGTATAAAGTCCTCTCTATATAATTGTAAAATACATGGAATAAAGTCCTTATAGTATAACTATAAATTACATAGAATATAGTCCTCATTTCATGACTATAAGTTTCACGTCATAAACTCCTTGTTGCAAGACATTAAACAAAATAAAATAAGGTCCTTCCTATAAGAAATGATAGTGTATGGTGATTATTCTATATGTATATAAACTATATAGAATCTATTATATCCTACACCACCCACACACTTATTGGAATGTTCTATTAAATATAACATGGTTCTATTACTTGATAATCAGATCTATATAATAACTCCTAGAGTAGGGTACCCCATTCATATTAGGTTTCCCTCATTGAACATAAACTAAGATAAAAATCATCTTTATACTCTTTGAACTATGTATTTCCTAATTTCTATAATCATAAGATATATAGTATTTCATATATTTTCTATCAGGTAACCCACTATAATATTCACTCAAATTCCATTCTTTCACCCAGGTGATGAGTTCCCTTCTAATCGACATCAGGTTCAATACTTTATCATCCCAATAGATCACCACTTTATTTATTTTTCAATTCCTATGCACATGATCAAGATCTAAACAAAGATGTTATATTCTCAGAACTACATGTAGATTGTTTTATATTATAATTAAATATATATTAATTACTGAATCTCTTATTCTAGGCTCAACCTCTATTTCCTTCAACACCCCATTCCCCATATTACCCAGTGTAAAACACCTATTTCATGTTGGGTTTTAAGTCTATTTTCCTATTAGAAGGGTGAACATTTTTACCTTATAACCTTATTCTATGAATTATCTAGATCTATATAGAGACCATATAATCCCAAAATTACATATTGATTGATTTATGTCGTTATAAGATACGTAGTGATGTCTGGATCACCTACCATAGGCTTAGGTGTAAATTTTCAACTAATATCACATTTTTTTTGAAATCACTACCATTAAAGTTCATTAAATAGATACCTATCATTCTCTTTTTAAACTAAAATTTTTTCAAGGTATCAATATAAAATTTGAGATTCCCCATTTATTTGGAATGGTCTACTCCTATAAAAACTTATCTCATTTCACATTAGGTTGATTATACCTGCATTGGTTGACAAGAAACCAATAATTGGTTTGATAAATATAACCATAAACTACATGAACTTAACCCTAAAATTGGTATATACTATAATTAGGAGTACTATTCATATTAGGTATTTTTTACCTTTATTGTTTAATATATTATATCGTCCCGTGTTTTTGAACGGTTCAAAAAAATTGATAGAACTCAAACTTTTTTGGGTGGATAGGCTACCATTGATTTTAGGCTTTGTAACATAATTCCAAGAGTTAAAATGAATTAATTTGTTTTTATTGAATGGGTAATAATTTCCAATAACTATATTAGTGGTTTGGTTCAATTTCGTTAGATCTGGGCTTCAAATACAAAAAAATGGAAGACACCGCATTGGGCGCATGGTTGAAAAATGTTTAGTGCTAACCATGCATCCCAAACTATGAAGACTATTTGCATTGAGGAATATTTATGGCTAACCATGTAAGGGGTTTCATGATCATGTAATCCACATGTATTAAATTTTATAATTTAACATATGGGTTGTGCATTATTTGACAAACCATGTACCATTCCATGTAAGGTGGGGTTCCATATGGATTGTAGCACCACACAGTTAGCCAATCAGTGCATCCAAATTGTGCAGTTCATTAATGCTGTAAAATTACTAATTTCCCCACATTAATTTGTACTCTATCCATCCCTTTAATCCTAAAACTCATGAAAAGTAATGGGAGGTCCTCCATTCTTCCCACTTTATGGAATTTCAGATATCTTCTTTGTTCATGATTCGATTTGAGTGCCAGATACTGCATTGGATTTCTAGAGGTAAGTTTACTAGCCCTTCTATTTAATTATTTATTTTATCTCACTTTTTGGAATTCTATTTTTATCTGATCTCATTTAACCTATTTCTAGGGTGTTTTTAGATTCTTCATTTTCTTTTAATATAGCTTGAATTATAGGTCAATCTTCTTTGAGTGAGAACCTATCTCTATAAGGAAGGTGGTGCCTATATTTATTATTTTCTATACACATGATATGGGATAAATAAATAAATATGTATGAGTAGGTGGTCTAGGGGTGAAATTTTAATTAATGATTTAATTTTATTATAATTTTTGGAGGCTGATGATGGGGAACTCCCAATTTGTTTAAGAATGTTTATCCTGGTATGAAAAGCTAGATGTGAAATGGGGTTTACAAATTGGTTGCGTAGGTTATGCTGATTGTATAAATTAATTTAACTATAATGTGATATTTGGGTTCCATTGGAGTGGGTTGGGATTAGACTATGAGATATTTGGTGATGTTGATCATGTTAAATGAGGATACATGGTTGGTTAGTTTGAGGAGGATAGTGATGGACCATTATGCAGTTTAGTGACAAGGTTCACATGTGGCGATGGAGTTCTTATAGAGAGTGTGTATTAGGATGGTTGGTGAATTCTTCTCACCATTGATGTATGATGTGGAATTTAAGTCTTGTGCACATAGGAAAGGTCCCAGTTAGGTGGTTCTGAACACTCATTATGAATTCATACCTCCATAGAATTTTTTCGTTAGGGGATGGTTATGACCATAAATTATAGAACAATTGGTCACTATAGAAAGTCACCGTTGGTAGTGTGAGGCCATTAGCTGAGGTATGAGTCTCATAGTGATATTGAGGCCAATGTGATGAATTTATGATAGGATAGATATCACCATTCCTTGGGTTTTATAGCTGTTGATCCGATGATGATTGTTCAAGTGGAATTCTAAGGGCCTTGTGATATGGCTATGGGAATGATGATAGGACACTGATTTTATTTGACATGTGGGACATGAGGTATTAGTTGGTATGATGTTTTAGGTGATATATCTATGGATGAAACTTTAGGGTTCTCTGGGTATGATTGACCATGAACACATTTTTCTATTTCGGGTGTTGGTTGAATCAGGTAAATCACCCCTTGTAAATATTGAGCACAATTGAATCAGGTTATGAAAATTATGTGAGAGTTAAATCTATTTATATATGTATTCATAAATTGATATAAATATGGATGTCAGATAGGCACATATTGGTGTTGTACTACTAAGTTCATAATGAAACCCTGCAGGGGACCTTTGGTACACATGCAGACTTCATGGCTTTGAGATCAGGTAAGGGATCAGACTTATGGTCTGAACCTTAGCAATCAAGGACTCACTATGAGGGCATGTGATTTATAGAGAATGGATCAAGGATATATTTTACATTTTTATGGAGTTTCTTCTTGGTATTTTGAGTACGTACATATATGATCATCCCATGGGTGATCCTGCATGATTTTTTATGACTATCATAACATGTATTAATTATCTAATATGTATAGATGGTATGATTTTTGTTTTTATCACAATTTTTATCATTTATTCCACTTATTTTGATTAAATTATTTTAAAGATCCATTTTTTATGACAATATTAAATATATTATTATTATTATTATTATTACTATCAATTGAGGGTATAATATCACCAATATATCCTAATTAGACCCTCAATGATAGTTGGAAGCCTTTGGAATATGGGGAAGTGTGACTAAGGCTTAGTAGACCTCTGAACGAGAGAAAAGGTTGACTGGATCTCGTGTCAGGGTGATACAAGTGGTATCAAAGGCTATAAGTTGAATACAAGCACTAACAACATTCAACGAGTTTCTAAGTGGTATTGAAGGTTAGTTTTAAAGATGAATTTATATTTGGTCTATGTTAGATAAAATACTAGGATCATTTCATAAATGTGTAAAGAGATCATTTCTGGGTGTATGCATCCCCATTCATGGGTGATAAACTGATTTTATAGGGGTGGAAAATGGATGTTCTTATTTTTCACTTTTATTGTTAATTTATTTACCACCATGAGAGGTTCAATTTAATGTGATGTTGTTGGTTATGAGATTTAGACCCTTGGCATAGTATGAAAATGGAGGATTTACATTCATGAATCATGATATGCAATAGGTTCACATGAAATATATATCTTCTTGTTATTATTTCTTGGAACCTGAAATATGAGAAAAGTGATTGGGCTATTTAAAGTGTCTACAACAAGCTAAAACACAATTTTCTGATTAGATTCTTGGTGGAATTATACTCAGATAGCCTAGGTATGTGGTTCCTAATTAGAGAAATATGTGATACTATCTGTAAGTTTTATATATGGTCCTAACTATAATAAGTGCAGAAAGGAAAAAATAAATTGGGTGAGATCTTTAAAGTGTCAATAATAAGTGAAATAGCGTTTTACTACATATATTCTTGATGGAATTCTACATAGGCACCCAGACTAGTGATTTTTTGTATACTTGGTATGTGATTCCTGAATCTGATATGGGTTAGAAAGAGGCCATGATCCCAGATGATATGTGATATGGGTGTGGTAGGGAAGTGTAAGTGTGGTGAGATGTGGTTTATATTATAGCTTCCCCTATTTTCAATATATAGTCTATCATTTTTTGTTATTGACCATGGATTTTGATCTTTAGCATGATGACAACTTTATGGGATCTAGTGGAGTGTTAGGAGGGTGGAGATGTGATATCTATAGAGTGTACATGGGATGGGGCCCCCAAGGATTAGGATGATCATGAGCCATAGGTAGAGGATTTGAGGTGGGTGGGTCATCCATTAAAGATGGAAAAGATTAATCCATATCTAGATGAATGGATTTGGGTGATCTTGGTGTGGGTGTTTTATAATATTGATAGTGGAGCTTAAGGAGATGAGTTTTTTATGTAGTATTACATGTATGAGTTTCATTCTCAACACCCTTATTTATTTCAGGGCGAGGGTGGACCGTAGGTATCATATAACTAGATCGAGTCCATGTAAACCATATTCGATTAGATCAAGACACCCCCAGGGTCAAGGGGAAGGCTAGATATATATATACTCAGGGGACTGGAAAATCACTAGTGGTTTTTATTGGTATAAACTGGTAGGCATGAAGGGATCACATGGAGGGATTTTGAGACTAGGTTTTTTGGAAATTTATTTTTGGAGACATTGTGGGTGGATTTTCCCCATGAGTTCATGAACTTGCTGTAGGGGCTTATATCTATCATGGATTAAGTTGGTCGGTTCATGGGCCAATACCTTTTTTCCCCCTCTATGGTAGGGGATGAAATTTCTAGGGTGAGGATATTTTATTATGGGTTGAGTCATTCCCTTAGGGTTGGTGAATATCTTCATGTTGACCTCAGTCTCAGAGCAGGTGAATCAAACATTGATATTTGAGGGGAACCTGATAGATATGACTTTTTCAAACTGGGTGAGGGTACAAGATGATATTAGCAGGGTTGATATGGGTTGTTGGATGTAAGTCCATGAGGGGCATTCATATCGAATTCAAGTAAGATATTTAGGTATACCCCCAAGGAGTGGGTTATCGACAATGTTCTTCAATTTTGGGTAGCAGGGTCATGTTTAGAAATAGTGTGAGTGGCTTTAAAGGTAGTACCAGGCATGCGGGTAGATGGTACACAAAGAGAGGTTCTCTCAAAATACTTTTTAGATAGACGAGAGTGATAGAATAGGTCTGAATCTAGGATCTGAGGTAGGACAAGGAGTGGTACTAGGAGTAGTTTTTTTGGGATACTACTGTGCATGCATGTTATGGAAGAGAGAGAGAGACCCATAAGTGGGGTCAATGGTCGTTAGTAGCTACATATCAATATTAAGGACATGTTTTGGTTATCCAGGATTTAGTCCAGGTTCTTACAGTTTATATAGAATGGTCAAAGAAGGATAAGGATCTAAATATGGTTAGTGGTATTCCATGATTAAGGACATGATATTTTGATTTTGGTATGACTGATCTTGGTGCACAAGGTGAAAGTGTGGTTGTTGAATTAACAAAGTGCTAGTTAATAGGTGGGGATCATGAATGGTGTCTGGTTTATATGATATGTATAGTAATAAGGATGTTTTTGTGGGAATGATAAATACAAATGTATGATGTGAGACCTCTTTTGGGAATATTGTGTGATGTAGGGACTTTTGGGCATGATTTATAATGTATAACCATGTGAGAATCATGTCTAACATGAATTTTATCGAGTACCTAACAAGGTGAATGAATGATAGAATATCATGTGAGAATTTTTATGTACATAGGATGGTCGATGGAACCATCAGAACATTCTTGTTTGGGTTGGAAAGAGACCATGTAAGTAATTCCTATGGTGGGGAGTTATAAGAGGAATTAGCTATGATTAAGTGAAAAAGGTAGTATAGGGATATGTTTATGAGATGGGTACATTTGATATCATTCTAGATAGAACTATATTTCTCACAGATGTGGTATACTATCATGGGGAGTCTGTAACATCTTGGGTTTTTGAATAGGTCATAAAATTTTGAGGGAATTAAAATTTTTTAGTTGGTGGATGGAATAACATTGATTTTAAGAATTATAATATAATTATATGATTTACATTGCATTAATGTGTTTCTATTAGATTGTAGTTAATGTATGAAAATTGTATCGAGGGTTCGGTTTGGTTTTGGAAGTTTCTAGATTCAAAAACTAAAAACCCAAAAGAAATAACACTTGGCGTATGGTTGGAACACAATTAGTGATAACCGTGTGACCCATTTGTGTTGAGGAACGATTAGATCTAATTATAAAAGGGGGTAAATGGATGTGTGAGAAAAATATAGTAAATTTTAGAGGTTACAACATGGGTTTTTCATGGTTTGAAAAACCATGAGCCTAGTCGTGTAAGGTGGGGTCCTTTTGGATAGTGGTACCACATGATTAGAGCACAGTTAGCCAAATAGTGAGTTCATTAAAGGGGGTGAAATTAAAAATTTCCCTCCCTATATTTAACATTATTCTCCTTTTTTACTCATAAAACTCACACATAGCATGATTGATATCCTCCATTCTCCCCGCTTTAGAGAATTTGAGGCATCTTCTTTTTCGTGCTCCAATTCTAGAATTGTCAGTTGTGTTAGGTAGCCAACTGTAAGGCTACTTATATTTTTTATTCTTTAATTATTTTATCTTTTTTATTTTAATTATATTTCCATATGTTATAATTTACCATTTCAAGGTCATTTTTCTAATTCATAATTTAATTCTGATATGAATTGAATTAGAGGCCAACCTTCAGTGAGTGAAAACATATGAGTATAAGGTAGGTGGTTTATAGATTTCTTATAATTTATACACATGATATGGTATGCATAAAGAAATATGTATGAGTGGGTGTTCTAGGGGTTAAATTTTAATTAATGATATCATTTTTTATAATTGTCAATGGATGTTGATGGGAAAATCTATGTTTTTGAAGAACATTGAGTAGGGTATGGAAAGTTATATGTGAAACAATGTTTTTGAAATGGTTATATTGGGCATGCCACTTGTATAAATTAATTTAACTATGATGTGATATATTTGTTCCATGGGAGTGGTATATGAATTAATCATGATTTATTGGGTTATGTTGATCACCATAATTGAGGAAACATGATTCCTCAAGTTTAGGAGGATGGTTATGGCCCATGCCGTGATTGGATGATGAGGTTCACATGTGGAGATAGTGTTCCTCTAGATAAAGTGTCTTAGAATGGTTAGTGATTTATAATCACTATTGTTAGATGATTCACTGTTGGGGTAATGTGAAAACTAGAAAGGAATTAGTGAGTTGGTGTTTACCACTCATTGTGGATGGAGGCCTCCATATAATTTGTGGCTTAGGGGTGGTGATGACTATCAATTATAGAGGAGGTTCTCACCATAGAAAACCATGATTGATATAATGAGAGAAAAATATGGGGGATTAGGATTTCCATGATAATGTGGTTGATGGGATGGGTTTTTGGGATAACTATTATCTCCATGCCTTGGGAGGTTGAGCTATAGAGTCGATGAAATTTTTTCATATTGAAGTCTGAGGTACATGTGATAATACTATGGGTTGTCTGATGGGGATATAGTTTTATTTGGAATGTGGGACATGAGGAATCAGTTGGAAAGAGGTGATGAATGACATATATATAGATTATAGATATGGTTTCTATGGGTATGACTAACCATGGATACATATTTCTATTATTGGCATTGGCCGAAGCAAGTAATGGTTTCCCTATGGCTATTGAGAAAAATTAATAAAGGTTATAAAAATAATGTGTGAGTTAAATATATTTATTTATGTATGAATAAACTGATATAAATATGGATTTATGATATTCATATGCTGGTGGGTGCCTAGTGAGTTCATACTCACACTCTACATGGCCCCCTCATGATGTATGCAGACTTCATGGCTTTGAGATCACGCAAGAGATCAGACTCATGGGATGAATTATAGGGAGCAAGGATGCACTATCAGTGTATGGTATATATAGAATATGAACTAAGGGGATAATTTACATTTAGATATAGTTTCTTTTTGGGATTTTTAACACATACTTATTTGATCATCCCACGGGTGATCCTGCATGATTTTTATGACTATCATAACATGTATACATTATCCAATATGTATAGCTGGTATAATTTTGGCATGTTATTTCTGTTTTTTTATCATTGATTCCATTGAGTTCCATTAAATACTTCAAAAATACCATTTTTATGACCATCTTTGTTATTTTTAGTATTATCACCTAAGGGTATAACCTCCCCAATATCACTTAATTAGACCCTCACTTCTAGTCTGCAACCTTTGTCTTATATGGATGTATTCCTAAGACCCAGTGGCCCTTTAGCCTAGAGAATAGGTTGAGTGTCTCTCAGGTTATGGTGCTACATACAACACCAAATTCGTACTATATTATAAAAACACAAACATCATATCTATTTGATTAATGATTTATGACCATATATTCTTAGTACATAATGGTTTCCAATATAATAACATAAACTATACAAGAGGGAAAAAATTAGGTTGAAAACTAACAATAAGAAACCTTTAAAAAAATATGGATTTTCTTATTAATCATAACCATTATTATAAATTATGTTAAAGTTATAATAGATAATAAAGAGGTAAAAAATGGATACCCACATATAACCTCAATAAAAGTTATGTTATTAAATCCTTTAATATATAACACTCTACTCATGTTTGGATTCTTCCAAGAAGCCTTTTATGTCATATTATTCTAAGATCCACTACCCTAAACTATGTTCCACCTTTGGTCAAATATGTACAACTTTAAACTATTATCACTACATCCTTTGTTTACATGCACCAATATCTAACTAGTTATTCATGTTGGGTTGGTAGTCATGGTGCTATCCAAGTAAAAATTCACTATTATTCTAAACTATAGGACTTAAAACAGGATAATTTATTTTTTCAATGCTATATGGCCCAAAATATTCAGTTCTCTTTTTGGTTTGAACAACATGATCAAAAAATA
This sequence comes from Viscum album, assembly GCA_963277665.1. Taxonomy (NCBI): domain Eukaryota; kingdom Viridiplantae; phylum Streptophyta; class Magnoliopsida; order Santalales; family Viscaceae; genus Viscum; species Viscum album. The sequence goes on from OY728130.1 coordinate 1,409,724,243, forward strand.
TGAGACAAAATTTGTTTAATGATATATCCACATAAAAGTTAGTACATTTTTTTGTTTGGACTCTATGAAATATATATAAGATAAATAATAGGGGCATAGATTTAAAAACACATACTTCAAGTTTTATTTTTTTAAAATACATATGACCCTAACATGTGTAACAAAAAAGTATTTTTTTAGATGAAAAACCACAAAGTTTAATCTATGAAATAATTAAGACTTCACCTCCTAAGTGAAAAATATGGTAAGGTTTAGTAAAAGTTACAACACATTATTAGAAGTCATAAATCATTTTGGACCAATACATGGACCAAAAAAGACTCATGTCAATCCTTCTAGGTCCAAAAAATCTTGGATAATGTAGGTGCAATTTGATATCCTATATATGTTCTCCACCTGGGGACCTAATATTGGGAATCGTGGATACTATATTATTATTCTTGTTCCACTATTAAATAAAATAATTCTATAAAGTAATAACATCTTGAACATAAATATCCATCAATTTAAATATTTATATCAAGGATTTCACTATCCATCAATCCCATAACCATTCAGGATTATATTTTTAGATAATTAATAATTTAATTTCATAAAAAATAGAACACTTAATTTTTTTATATATTTTCTATAAAAATATTTTATTATATTTACACTCTTTTTTTATTTATAACACACTTTCGTCATTAAATATGAGTATCTATAACTGAAATATAGACCTTGGTATAGTTCTTACACATCCATAAATTCTGTAAAACCATTTGAAAACCTGGGTTGAGAATATAATACTTAATAATGGATATTAGAAGAAAGGAAAATAGTTTTTTCATTATAAAACATATACATAATGTGAATTTTTTTTGTTAAGTAATAATTTTTTTCTCAAATAATAACTAACATAGTCATGAAATCAACCTAATTACCTAGTGTTTTTCATAAAAAATCTTGGAAGAGTTAATAAATGGAAAAAATAATCACAATAGTTATATGATACATTATATTTATATCAATATCACAATAACTTTTACAATTACCTTATAATAAAATAACATCACTAGTTAATTCCAACTATATTTCTATAAATATTAAATAATTAAACATTACTTATAGTGATATATCAGACAAAAATATCATCATATATAATATCTATGAACCATAACATAAATTAAACCTGAAGGATATTTCAAATATATATTAAAACTAAAAAAAGATCATTTTTACCCATAATCATAAGCACATATATTTATCACAAACAATTCAGTTGATTATTTTTCAATGATAACTATTTAAAAAGAAAAAATCAAAGAAAAATGGGAACTAAATTTACATTGGATTACGATGAATATTTTATAATTACAATTAATAATAAATAATGAACATGATAGTTTGAAAATTCAATAATTCGGTAAATGTTCAAAAGTTATTCATCTCAAAAATTCATAAAGAAATGCCAAAATGACCCATATAAAAAATGTTAAAACGATTCATTTTTTAAACCTCATTAATGAAAGTGAAAAATAATATAAAATGACATTAAGAAATAATGTAATAATGAAGAACAAAATTCTAGAAATAATATGGACCTAGAGAAAAAATAGTTCAATAAAAAACTTCAAAACATTTAAAATAAGTTTTAAAAGAAATTTACTTACCTTGAGTCCTGGATCATTTTTTAAGTTCTCCTACTGTAAAAGTAATAAAATAAAATTAAATATTTACATGATTAATAACCTTTTTAATATTAATTTCCTTATTATTATCCATTTTATTTTATTTATTATCACACTTCATTTATTTACTAAATCAATGTTGTTCATTGAATAAATTCATCAAAAATTGCTTCAATACATTGACTATTGAGAAAGAGGTAAAAAATAATTTAATCAACTATATAATTATATAGAAACATTTTAATTATAATTATAGTAGCAAAAAAGTTTTACATCTTGATAATTTATCAAAAAATATACTCAAAAAAATAAAAGTGTTTTGGTAAGATCATTTTAAGTGGTTAAATATTATGATGATCTTTTATTATTTACATTATTTATAGATTGAAAGAATTATCTTCCAAAAAAATGATTTTATTAATGTCAAATTTATTCATTAAAATATTTTATATAACCATCCATGTAAGGATGTGATGAACAATAAATTACATCATTCATAGAGGTGTTATTATGAACGTAACACAATAGATATTTAAAATTTTTAGTAGATAGGAGGGGGGTAGGTAATATTTGTTACATAAAAATAAAATTTAATTATATTAATGAAAATTATTTCATTATATTAATATGGGAATAATTAATTTTGAGGAGGTGGTAGAATAAATAAAATTTAAATAACTTGGTTAAAATAATTAAGTCTTCCATAAATATAATCCTTGATGCCTCTCCTTAAACCTTCATTGATTGGTATTTTAGTGGGGAAGAAAGCTATTAGTAGTAGGAAAGAGGGTTTGGGAAGGATTTTTTTAAGTCTTGGTGGATTTAAGGTGATTATGGTTTGTAGATAAGTGGGGGTGTAAAAGTGTAATTTTATAAATGAGAGAGGTGGATTTTTTGTAATATTAATCTCATTATATAATAAAGGGAATTCATTATCAAGGAAATTGGATCAAATATGAATAAAAATATATAGTGGATAAGTTTTAGATTAATAAATAATCTATAAAACAATTTAAATATAAGTTTTTTTTGATATTTTGTGACTGTATCCGTTAATTTTACCATTAAACCACATTTTACCCTTGCCGAGGCAGTTAACTTTTACTACAGTAACTTATTTTTGTGAAGAAAAATTAAATGTGTCATATAAAATTATTTTAAAATCTTAATTACAAAATTTTAAATTATTATATGAGATTATAATTCTCATAGTGAAAAAAATTAATTTTATTTAAGTACACTTAATGTAACAAAATAGTTTATAGAAAGTTTTATCTTAACAAAAAAATAAAAATAAATCAACACCAATACCATGTATAGTATTTATTACATGAAAATTTATTTTTCTAGATTTTAAATTGGAGAGTTAGGTAACATCCAATTTTGGAAAAAACTGAATGGATCCCTTTGAATACTTAATTGAAGGAAAAACCAAATTTTTTTATTAGAATAAAAGTTATTTATGGTTCTAAAATGTCAATGATATATTTTTTAATTCAATGAACGACCTTTAAAAACATTATTCAACTCCTTAAATTCATTTTAATTAGAAAAAATGGTTTGAATTTTTATTTATTTATCCACATATCCTAATAATTTCATAAAATTTATTGTATTAAAAAAACTACATTTTTCACTATTCTTAGAAAAATAAAACTTTTTAAGAAAAATTATTATAAATAACCCTAATATAATATTATATTTCAAAATCCAAAAGTGAATTATATTTTCATAAATTCAAAATTCAAAATTTTTAAATTTAAATTTTAAACAAAACCATATAACACATAGTAAACGACTTAGTCAGAATAAAATTTACTTTTTTTACTAGATAAAAAATAGTATTCGTTTTCCATAACTGAATAATTTTTTTATCATTATAATACAAAAAAATAATATGAATAAATAAAATTAATTTGAATAAAATATCAAATTGATTTTTTATAAAAAAAAAGTTAGTTATCATGATCTCTCTTGCTTAAAAAAATTACATCATCACATTTTCATTTATTGGTAAACAGGTTGGGATATTTTTCTCCAAAGACTATTTTAGTTTTTTTTCAATCATATTATTCTTAATAAAATATTTAACCAGACTAGACACTTTATTTCACAACACTATATCTCTATGATGATGAATCTTGACTATTTTATTCTCATAAAAAATATTATTCATCAACTGTTCCACTCCATGGCTCAATACATGAGATGTATAGTGTACATACTTCCTTGATAATGAAACATAAATACCATCCTATACTAGGGATAAAATCATAGGTCAGGCTACTCAATAAGTTATATATCCCATTTTATCTAGATTTTCAAATGGATCAACAAATTGAGGACTAAATTTTCCTTATACATCAAAACACATAACACCTTTCCATGAAGATATTCTAAGAAATAACATTTACCCCACCTCAAAAAAATTATCTTTCCTATGGTTAACTATATTTCTATTTTTTCTACACTAAGATACACCCATATGGTGGTGAATCAACTTTAATTTTTCAATAATCACATATACCAATTCAAGTCCTAAAATTTTTCTCTCACTAACTTAATACCAACATGTTTATGTATGACATCAATTTCTATATAATGACTTAAATGATGTCATCTAAACACTTATAAGAAAATTATTATTATAAGAAAATTCTAATAATAAATGGTGTTAATCGTAACCACCCTGATAATTGAATAATAAAGACCAGATCATATCCTTCAATGATTAAATATTCCGCTATAATTTTCCATCAGATTGAGGATGGAATGCTGTAATAACAAAAAAATCACAACCTAATTAATTTTGACACCCCTTCCTAAAATTGGATGTAATCCTAGGATAATGAGATGATATAATAGAGATAGGATCATTATGTAAGTTTCTTTTCTATTTAAAATTTTGTTTATAAAGATGATCCAAATTCATATTATCTCATATATGAAGAAAATAACCAGATTTTGTTATAAGATAAATAATAACCCATAATTCATTATCACCAAAAGATTTATTTTTTAATACAACAAAAAAATCCATGGATATAGGCTCCCCATTCAATTCTAGAATTGAAAATAGTTGAAGCATTCCCTTCAATGGTAGTAGTTTATCTTTAACTAGTTGAATAATCATATATTTTATGTTATAATAAGAAATATCTTTATTCATTCCATCCCACCAATAATATTCCAAAATATGAATATTCATAATAATGAAACTAAGATGAATAGAATATATAGGGAGATGAGCCTCACTTAATAATTACGTTTTCAACTCAGAGTCATCCGGTACACATAAATGTTATGCCATAGAACCAAACATCTTCATCCAATTCTAAAAAGAAATTCCTTACAAAAAGTATTTGATATAAAATGATATGATCTCAGATGAATATGGATATTTTTCACATTGTTTTCTAAATTTAATTATTAAATAACAAAAAATCTCCGAAACCCAAGAATTAAATGGTTTAATGTCTTTGGAGATTATCTGCATAAAAATATTTTTGTGAAAAATTATCTAGAATCAGAAAATAATACGTGCCCTTCTAGAAGTATCATAGGATATACCTATCTCCAAAACCAGATGAATTGAAATATAAGAAATTGATGAGATCATATGGCATGTAAGGGTCAACACTAAATGTAAAAATTGATGATCATAAGTGATCATAATAGAATCTTATCAGTATGTGGGAAAAGTCAATGTCCATGAACATAACATTATAAAATAATTCCAAATTAAACATGGATTGTTAGACTCCTCATGTGTTAATCATGTTTTAATGATCAAAATTCCTATTGAAACTTATATTCCTGTGTAAACTATCACAAATAATTTGTACAGATGATTAATATCTTTTTTCTTTAAGTAAAGCTATCCAAGATCTTAGTTTCTATACATCAAGTTTGACTATTGTACAATATATTTAATTTAATTTATAGTGATTTCCCTTATAAATGATTAAGTCTAATCCATTTTATAAATATCACTGGTTAAGTCTGAATAATGATATTTGGCTAAGTCTGAGACACAGTGACACTCAGATACCTTGAAGAATCAGACATCGTAACACTCAAACACCGTGAATAATCAGACACTGTGACACTCAGACACCGTGAAGAATCAGACACTATAAAGAATCACACACCATGAGACTTAGACACCATAATGAATCAGACACCATGACATCCAGGCACTGTGAACAATTAGACACCGTGACCATGAGACACCGTGTCCATGAGACACCTTGACCATGAGACACTGTGACCAACCATCCATTGTGACCATGAGACACTACTTCAAGAAGACACCAGTTCAAGGAGACACCATTCCATGAAATACTATGACACTGTTTCTTAATCTGTTTTGTTGTTTTTTAATTTAATCTCTAACGGTAATATTTGAATATTTTAAATGAACTGAAATAATTAATGTTTCTTTGTAGACATGTCACCTAATAGTAAGAGGCACAAGGTGAAAAATAAATTAAACCTATCATCTCAAACACATGAACTCCAAGAATAAAAGAGAAGTGCTTCTCAGAACAACATATATGAAAAACAACGCGAAGCAAGTTTGTGAGCGCGACAAAGAAGAAAAAACTTATAGAATTTTTGAAGAGAGATTTGACACATGTAATTGGATACTGAAAAACACACAAAGAATACTTGAATCCTAGAATCGAGAACATCTTCACACTGTGAACACCAAGAAGAACACACGCCATATCTAGAAGACTTGAGATACTCTGTTTTCACACGAAGACTTGATTCATGCATCTGCTTCATCTTAGAAGTCCAGAGCTACGAATACTAACACTCAGAGCACTTCTAAACCTATCTCAATATTTCTGCTTTGTTGTGTATAATTTTATTAACTTTTAAACAGTGTGTGTATCTATATAAAAAACACACTCTGTCTCCTGCATTAAACTGAAGGATACAAGATATCCTTTCTCAATCATCTTTTTACACTTGTGTATACTCATAGATAAGTGTGGAAGAGGTCCCTATCTGTCTTGGTACCTTGTACCCATGAAGAACTGTGGAAGAGGTCATGTGACCTGGTTAGTCATGTGTACTATTTTTACCCTGATCTAGGGTTTGGATCAAGTTTATTTATATAAACTGCTTGGTGGTAGGTGATCACTAAGTGGAGTGGATTAGGTCTTGGCTTGATACTGAACCACTTTTTTTATTTTATCTATGTTACTCAATTTAGTCTTTATCTATTTTATTGACTAATTTAGGAATAACTAAATTTACTTTGATAGTTAATATAGGAAAGAAGTTATAATTGTTTTTCCTTATTAGAATAACTTCAAAAGTAATATTAATAACTAATATTAAGATTACTGAGAATTAATCAATCTTCTAAGAACTTATTTAAATAGTCAAACTCTCATAACCATATTACTTTGATTAACTGGGCTGTATTTAATTTTATTGGTGAACCCTTTAAAAATATCCTTTTGAACAAATTTTTTTATAGATACTCAATTCACCCCCTTGAGTAACCTACTTTGACCAACATTTGGTATCAAAGGAAGGTTTATTAAGACTCTGTTGTTAACCTTATTCAATTGTGATTATAGTTGTACCTTAAAGATCTTTAAATTTCTATAAATTCTAAATTTATAGCTCTTTAAACATATTTTGTTAGTATGGATAATAGGTTGGAAGGTTCTACAACCAACAGACCACCATTCTTTAATGGAACCAACTATGCACAATGGAAAATCAAAATGAAAATGCATTTAGAAAGTATGAGCTTTGAAATCTGGTTATTAATTCTAGATGAATATAAGATTTCTGCTATTGATTTAAAAAATTGGGATGAAATTAGCAAAACTACCTACAATAACAATTGAAAAGCTATGAATGCTTTATTTTTCTCCTCAGGATATGAGAAATTCAATAGAATTTCTACCTATAAAAATACCCATGAAATTTGGGATACATTATCTATTTCACATAAAGGAACTTCTAGTGTAAAAGAAATGAGAATTAATAATTATACCATTAAATATGATAACTTTAAAATGAAACTTGATGAGCCTATTTCTGACATGTATCTCAGGTTTAATGAAATTTTCAACCCAATTATTTCTCTTTGAATAAGTGTCGCTGCTAAGGAACAAATCATGAGAATTCTCAGATGTCTACCTGATAGATGGAGAGGAACCTCTATCTCTATTAGAGACTCATGTGATATCAGTAAGTTACCTGTAAATAACTCATTGGGAAACTGATGATGTATGAAGAGGATCTTAAAGTCAACAAATAAGAGGATGATAAACCAAAACTAAAATCAGTTGCATTCAAGACCACTAACTCCAAACACAAAGACAAAGGAAAGTTGGAAGTTTCTATAGAAAATTCCAGTAGTGAACAATCATCACCTGAAAATGATGAGGAGTTGGATCAATTATCCAGAAGATTCACGAGATTTTATAAGAAGAAGAACTTTTTCAGAAAGCCTAACTTCAATGGAAAATATGATAAAAAAGGAAGTTGGAAGAAAGACTGGAAAAGAAGTAACAAGACTAATGAGATTGTCTGCTATGAATGTAAGCGCAAAGGACATATCAAGGCCGACTGTCCAAATATAAAGTAAAAAAAGAAATATTAGGACAAGGAAAAAAATATAAAAAGGCAATGAAAGCAACCTGGAGTGCTTCTGAGGACAGTTCAAGTGACTTATAAACATCACATGATGAACAAGATAACAAAGCCAATATGTGTTTTATGACAATCGCATCTGAGGTAACACTGGACTCTCCTATACATAATTTATAATATTCTGAAGATGAGAGTGACTATGACAATATGTCTAATGAAGAAATGTTTGAATACTATAATATGCTTGAAGAACCATGTAATGAACTAAAGGATAAATATAAATCCTTGAAAAAACAACATGCTCTTACAGTGACTATTAAATCTAAACTTACAACTAGAAAAGAGAAAAATACTCAACTGCTCAAGGAGAACACTCAATTAAAAATTTCTAATGAGAAATTGAAGAATGAATTAGAAAAGTTTACCAATGGAAAAAATACTCTTACTCAAATTCTAGGTAAAAATATTGACCCTAAGTATAATACTAGCATTGGCTATCAACCTGGAAAAAGAAATTTTTGGAGAACAAATTTTGTTTCTAAATCTAGAACATACAACATTATCCCTAGTTCATGAAACAAATCAACTAGTTCATGTTATGACACACTTTCTACTGTTTCATGTTTTTCTAGACCAAATATAGTTTATTTTTCAAATACTTTACATAATTCTTATAGGAAACCTATTAGGAAGATGTGGGTTCCTAAAGAACTTATAACTAATATTACTGGACCCAAACAAGTATGGGTACCAAAATCTGTTTTTTCTTGATCATTTTGTAGGAAAGATGCTTAAAGAGTTCCTGTAAAAAGTTATGGTACTTGGACAGTGGATGTTCAAGACACACGATAGGATACTACTCATGCTTCAAGAAACTAATAAAAATTTATGGGGGACATGTCACCTTTGGTGACAATGCCAAAGGAAAAATTATTGGCCTTTGCCAAATCGATAGCTCTAACTCAATTTTAATTTCCAAAGTAATTTTGGTTGATGGATTGAAATATAATCTTATTAGTATATCATAATTATGTGATGATGGATTTCATGTTAGATTTGAAAATTATGCTTGCAATGTTTTTAATTATAAAGAATAATTAGTGTTTTCTACATCAAGAAAAGAAAATGTATACTATGTTAACTTATATACATTGGTTTCTAAAAATGCTTCTTGATTAAGTGTATTTCATAAAGAGTCTTGGATCTGGTATAGGATACTAGGACACTGCAATATCCACTCCCTTATAAAGATAACTAGAAAAAGATTAGTCAAAGACCTACCCAAACTTGAGTTTCCAAATGATAAAGTGTGTAATTCCTGTCAAAAGGGAAAGCAACACAAAATTTCTTTCAAACCAAAGAAATAAGTGTCAACATATCAACCTCTTGAATTGTTTCACATGAATTTGTTTGGACTATCTAGAGTTTCTAGTTTAAATAGGAAGCACTATGTTTAAATCATTTTATATGATTTTTCTAGATACACTTGGACCTTCTTTTTGGCTCACAAAAGTGAATCCCACTCTATTTTTACCAAATATGCCAAGTCTATGGAAAACCTTAGTGGACTTAAAATCAAATCATTAAGAAGTGATCACAGTCATGAGTTTAATAATCAAGAGTTTGAATCCTTTTTCTCACAAAATGGCTACAGTCACAATTTCTCTACCCCTAAGACACCTCAACAAAATGGAGTTGTAGAAATAAGAAATAGAACCCTGTAAGAAATTGCTAGAACCATGATCAATGAGTATGACATACCTATTTATTTTTAGGCTGAAGTTGTCAATATAGCATGCAATATAATCAATAGAGTGTTGATTAGGCCTATTCTTAAAAGGACTCCTTATGATTTATGGAACAATTGAAAACCCAAGGTCAGCTACTTCAAAGTTTTTGGTTGCAAAGTATATATCCTTAACACTAAGGAAAATCTTGAAAAATTTGCATCCAAGAGTGATGAAGGAATATTTTTAGGATATTATATATCTAGTAAAGCCTATAGAGTGTTTAATAAAATAACTAAATGTGTGAAACAATATTTTCATGTCAAATTTGATGAAATAGATCCACATGATCCTAAAACCATTCTAAAGGACCTGGAGGATGATGTATAAAATTTAGACATTAATTGAAAATCCTCAAACCATCCTGTGAAAGAATCTGTAAAAACTTCAAGTTCTATAAATTCCTTAGACTCAAGTCACAAAAAATCTGAACCTATTGATGAAAAAGAAATCTCTAGTCCCTCTTTTTCTAGAGCTTTTAGATCTCTCAAGAACCATCCCATAGATGCAGTAGTAGGAGACTTAGATAAAAGAACTCAAACTGGAGCTTCTCTTAGAAATCAGGTTGAACATCAAGTCTTCTTATCAAAACTTGAACCTAAGAACATTAATGATGCTATCAGTGATGAATTTTGTGTAATGGCTATTCAAGAATAACTTAATCAGTTTGAAAGGAACAAAGTTTGGAAACTTGTTGAAAGAACCAAGGACACTATCACCATAGGCACTCAATGAGTGTTTAGAAATAAGGTAGATGAAGCTGGTAACATAGTTAGAAACAAGGATAGATTGGTTGCACAAGGCTATAGTCAAGAAGAAGGAATTGAATATGAAGAGACCTTTGCACCAGTATCCAAACTTGAAGCCATAAAAATTCTTCTTACTTATGATGCAAATTTGAATTTCAAATTGTATCAAATGGACATCAAGAGTGAATTCCTAAATGGGTATATAGCCGAGGATGTCTTTGTTGAGAAATCCCCTTGTTTTAAAAATCCCCATTTTCCAAATCATATTTTTAAATTATAAAAAGATTTATATGGTTTAAAACAAGCTCCAAGAGCTTGGTATGATAGATTAAGAACTTTTCTTATTTACAAAGGTTTTACAAAAGGAATTGTTGATCCTACCCTTTTTATAAAACTTATTTACAATGATGTCTTAGTTGTTCAAATTTATATAGATGACATTATCTTTGGATCTTCAAGAAATTATTTATGTATTGACTTTTCTAAAATAATGAAAAATTAATTTGAAATGAGTTTAATGGGTGAACTAAAATTCTTTCTTGGATTTCACATCTTTCAAAATAATGATAGTATTATCTTAAATCAAAGTAAATACAATAGAGATCTTCTAAAACGTTTTGGATTAGATAAAACTAAATATAGTGACACTCTAATGAGTACCACTTGTAAGTTGGATCTTGATGAATATGGAAAATCTGTTGATCAACCCACTTACAAAGGAATGATTGGAAGTTTACTCTACTTAACTTCTAGTCGACCTGACATTATGTTTAGTGTGTGTATGTGTGCTCGTTTTCAAGAAAATCCTAAGGAATCTCATTTAAATTCTGTTAAAATAATTTTCAAATACCTCAAGCATACACCTAATCTAGGACTGTTCTATCCTAGAGGACAATCATTTGAATTAGTTAGTTATTCTGATGCTGAATTCAGCAGCTGTAATTTAGATTGAAAAAGAACCTCTGGAACATGTCACTTTTTGGGAAAGTCACTAGTATCATGGTGTAGTAAGTAAAAAAGTTCTATTTCATTATCTAATGCAAAAGAAGAATACATAGTTGCTAGTATTTATTGTGCACAAATCTTGTGGATGAAACAAACATTACTAGATTATGGATATCAATTCAGGCATGTACCTATAAATTGGGACAAAACAAGTGTTATTAACATCTCGAAAAATCATGTTTCACATTCTAGGAAAAAGCATATTGATGTATGGCATTAATTTTTGAGATACCATTATCAAAAAGATGATATCAATTTGTAATTCATTGGTACTAAATATCAGCTCGCTGATATTTTCACCAAACCACTAAATTTTGAAAGAATAGATTACATCATACATGAGTTAGGTATGATAAATCTTAAGTAAACATATTACTATTTCACACCATACTATTTCATGTTTATAGTATCACAGTTAGTATTTCTTGGTTACTGTAAGACATTTATTGTCTCAAATAACATGGTCACACAATCTAGAAATCACACTATTACAGACTCACCGTGAATGCCTATTACTGTCTCACTATAAGGGTCCGTTACTGTCTCACTGTAAGGGTCAGTTACTGTCTCACTGTAAAGACCTGATACAATCTCAATGTAAAGATGCTTTATAAATTTTATTTATAAATTAGAATCTTTATTGAGGTAATTAGATATTTCACCCTTTTTACTTTCTCATGCTTTTATTTTTTGCGATGTTTGGTATTACTAAATGATAAAATAAAGGAAGTGTCACTCATTCTTCACTCGAGCTTTCTCCTATTCACTCAAACCGTAACCCTTATTCACCCTTTCAACCCTTCTCTCTCAAAATTTCAATACATGCCCAGGATGAAACACCCTTCATCATCTAAGAAACATAGCTCAAAGAAGAAGATGATCGTGCCTAAGCTATCACCTGATGGTTCTCTGAATCCAAATTTGGTGAACCGAATAGTAGTACCTGATAAAGAGATATTCCCTAAGTGGATTCTGTTGAGTAAGTCTCTAGTTTTGAAAGTTTTAAAAGAGAAAGGTTGGTTAGACTAGTTTGAAAAGGAAGATAGACCTATCTACCCTAAGCCAGTGGCTCAATTTTATTAGTATGTTCAGTTCTGTTTTGATTTTGATGATGGATATGTTATAAGAAGTTGGATAAATGGCCAGAGATGCACATTGTCTTCAAGGTTATGGGCTGCATTCCTTGTGATACCTCATGAAGGGATCTGTGAGGACTATCAGAGAGGTACTCCACCTCCTAGTGAATTCTTTATTTTGGAAGATTCCATGAGAAGTTTAACTAGAAATGGAACCAAGATAAGACCCATCACTGCAAAGCTAGATGGAGTATCTAGACTTCTGTTTAAGTTTATTTAGAATTTGGTTAGTCCCAGAAAAGGCGATTTTTATGTACTGAAATATCATGATGTATTTTTGATACATATCATGAAAAATGGACATAAGATCAATCTTTATAAGTATGTCATACACCATATGTGTGAGCTGATCAAAACCACCTCCAATTCAACCTCCCTATTTTATTCCAGGCTCATTTCAGCTATGCTTCATTCCAAAGGTATGGTTGGACCAAATGAAGAAGTTATCAAGGATTATGAGTTTTGACTCTCAAAATTTATTATAAATATGATGAAGATCAATTGGAATCCTTAGAAAAAGGTGTGGGTGGAATACAATGAGAGGATCTATGAAAGTTTTAATCCAGTAGAACATACTTCAAGGACTAAAGGAATTTCTGATCCTAGTTTGGAACCAGATGAAGTTGCTGAGTATTCTGAAGAAGAAAAAGAAGAAGAGACTGCTATACCTCCCAAAGAAATAGTTCTTTATGAGGAAGATAGTACACCTTATCCTCATGATGTAACTAAGAAGGAAATATATGTTCATAAAGATGCTGCTGATCTGGGAGACAAACTCGAAGTTGAAAGAGAATCTCTTTCTAAAAAAACTGAAAAGGATACTATAGAAGAAAAAATAGAAGAAGAAATTACTGTTATACAAGAATATACCCTTAGGGAACTCCTAGTGGAACAAGCTATTCTTAAAGTCATTCCCTCAGCTGAAGAAATAATAGAGCTAGCTTTTCAGTTGGCTAGATAGAAAATGATTGAGGAAGTAAGGGATGAAGTCATGGAAATTGATCAAGGTCCTAAACCTCTCAGTCCTGAGAGGGATGCACCTGTTGAGGGGGAGCAACCCTCTGGAATCTATTGAAATACAAAATCTGACTGATCCAAGCATAATAGACAAATGGTATACATTCTCCAATTTTTATGATGTGACTGACTCATAGGAAGTCTAAGTCAAAAGTCTTGATATATCTACAATGTTCCAATTGAAATCTATATCTGATCTTGCCCATGAAAAAGAACATGATCTTGTCTCAACCTCTCTTTCTAAGACTTCACAAGATCCCTCAGTCATGGTCAATAAGAATGACCTGAAAGAATTTGGAGCTACCCTCTTGGCTGGGGTTGAAAAGCTCCTGGATTCCCAACCGGCTCCTATAACAAATTTTAGTGAAAGGGATGATTCACTATTGCTGGAGAAAATTATTTGGCAGATTCAACCCAAGATAATCCATGAGATTCAAGAAACAAGGATTGAAAATAAACATCTTTGTGATAAATTAATGACTCTAAGAGGTATGGTTGAAGAAATGAAGAAAGTGATGAACTTGAGACCAGAGCCTGTTGAGACTAGTATTACTCAGACTCCACAGGAGGTATCTTCCCTAATTCAACCTCTTTTAAACTCCTTAGATAAAAAGGTAGCTGAAAGGAACAAACATATTGTTCAAGAGATGCGTCACCTTGTTGTTGGACTTAACAAGTTAACTGATGAGTACAAGGGGTGCCTTCAGAAAGTGATCAATGAACTGAAATATCTTACCACAACTATCACTGATTCTAATGCCTCTGGTAAATCTTATCAACCTTTTTTAGACATTGATCTATTTCAAACAATGTTCAAAGAGGAACTCCAGGCTATACTTAGTGGTGTTAATATAGAATCTGTGTTTGAAGTTATCAAGAATAGTGACAATATTATTGATTTGGCCAGAGTCCATTCCAAGATTGCTAATGATGATAAACAAGAGATTACCTAGAAAGTGGTCTTCTATCTCAACCAAATATTCTCTAAGAATGACATGACAAATCACTTCAAGTACCTTGTAGAAAATCTAAGGATTCCACCTGTTACTCAAGCTTTCAACACTCAAGTTCAAAATCTCACAGAATTCACTCATCTGTTGGACATGTTTATGGAGAACAAGGATGATTTTGAAAAAGCTATGCAGTATGGTGGAGAGATAATTGCTGATTTTATCAAGCTTCTAAGGCCTTATCTTCATGTCCAGATTTCTGCCATTGTTTTTCCTGCAGTTGAACCTCTGAGATCTGGTTTACCTACATTCACCTCTGCCCTATCCTCCACTTCTATGTCTGTCAGCTAGGCCCTGAGCTAGATCCATCCTATAATCCTTGATAAAAAATTGCCCCGGTCTTCTACTAGTCCCACTTTGGACCCTTCTATCTTTGAAAGCCTTCTTTTACCTTCTTTGACAACCAGCTTACTCCCTTCCTCTAATTCAACCTCTGCTTCTATGGCTTCTTCTTCTGATGCTACTACTAAGGGCAAAGAGAAGTTCCTCCAGTGATGAAGAATAATGACTCTTCTGTTTGATAGGACTACTTTATGGATTTTTGTTATTTACTATTTGTACTGCCACTTTTACATCTAATGCAATATGCACTTTTTATTATCTATTTCTTTTTCACTCTTTTTGATAATTCCAAAAAGGGGGAGGAAGCTATGAACATTGGGAATATGTAGTTGGAAAAAATATACACTAACTTCACATGATTTGTGATCATCAAAAAGGGGGAGATTATTGAACTCCTCATGTGTTAATCTTATTTTAATGAAAAAAATCAAACATGTATTCCTATGTAAACTATCACAAATAATTTGTACAGATGATTAGTATCTTTTTTTATTTAAGTAAATATATCGAAGATCTTAGTTGCTATACATCAAGTTTGACTACTGTACACTATATTTAATTCAATTTATAGTGATTTTCCCTGATAAATGATTAAGTCTAATACATTCTATAAATACCACTGCTTAAGTTTGAATACTAATAATTGGCTAAGTCTGAGACACCGTGACACTCAGACACTGTGAAGAATCAGACACCATGACACTCAGACACCGTGAAGAATAATATATAGTGACACTCAGACATTGTGAATAATCAAACACCATGACACTCAGACACCGTGAAGAATCAGACACCATGACACTCAGACACTATGAAGAATCAGACACCAAGACACTCAGACACAATGAAGAATCAAACACTGTGACATCCAGACACTGTGAACAATCAGACACCGTGAACAATCAGACACCGTGACCATGAGACACCGTGACCATGAGAAAACGTGACCATGAGGCACCATGACCATGTGACACTGTGACCACGAGACACCATGAACAACCATCCATTGTGACCATGAGACACTACTTCAAGAAGAAACTCGTTCAAGGAGACACTGTTCCATGACATACTGTGACACCGTTTCTTAATCCGTTTTGTTGTTTTTTTAATTTAATCTCTAATGGTCATATTTTAATATTTTAAATGACATGACATAATTAATGTTTCTTTATAGACATGTCACCTAATAGTACGAGATATGAGGTGCAGAATACATGCAACCTATCAGCTCAAACACATGCACTCCAAGAATAAAAGAGAAGTGCTACCCAAAATGACATATATGAAAAACAACACGAAGTAAGTGTGTGAGCACGACAACAAAGAAAAAACTTAGATATTTTTGAAGAGAGATTTGACACATGTAATTAGATGCTGAAGAACACATGAATCATAATTGAATCCCAAGACCAATCACATATTTGCACTGTGAACACCACGAAGAACACACGCTAGATCTAGACGACTTGTGATACTCTGTTTTTCACATGAAGACTTGATTCCTGTATCTTCTTCATCTCAGAAGTCCAAAGATGCAAAGACTAACACATAGAGCACTTCTAAACCTATCTTGATATTTCTGCTCTGTTGTGTATCATTTTATTAAATTTCGAGCAGTGTGTGTATCTGTATAACAAACACACTCTATCTCCTGCATTAAACTTAAGGATACAATATATCCTTTCTCAAATATATTTCTAAACTTGTGTATACCCACGGATAAATGTGGAATAGGTACCTGTGTGGCCTAGAACCTTGTACCCATGAAGAACTATGGAAGAGGTCATGTGACTAGATAGTCCTGTGTACTGTTGTTACCTCGATCTAGGGTGTGGATCAAGTTTATTTATATAAACTTCTTGGTGGTAGGTGATCACGAAGTATAGTGGATTAGGTCTAGGCTTTATACTGAGCCACTTTTTTTATTTCTTCTATGTTACTCAATTTATTTTTTCTCTATTTTACTGACTAATTTTGGAATCACCAAATTTACTTTGATAGTTAATCTTGGAAAGAAGTTATAATTGTTTTTCCTTATTAGAATAACTTCAAAGGTAATATTAATAACTAATATTAAGATTATTGAGAATTAATCAATCTTATAAGAAGTTATTTAATCCATAAAACTCTCATAATTGTATTACTTTGACTAACTGGCCTGTATTTAATTTTATTGGTGAACCATTTTAGAAATATCATTTTGAACAAATTTTTTTATAGATACTCAATTCACCCCCTTGAGTAACCTACTCTGACCAAAATGGATAATAAATAGTAAATAATGTCATAAGAATTAGTGGTAAGAACCCCATAATCCTACATAAAAAATGGGGGTTCAAAAACCATTGTGCGCAGGGTATTGTAGCAGTACTGTAGCACAATATAGTAGTAGTGGAACTGTAGCAACGACGGGTACTGTAGCGGCGGAAGGTCACTGTAGCAGTGGCAGAGCACTATAGCGACGATGGGTATTGTGTGGCAACGTAGCAGTGGTATTTTAGCAGTACTATTCACAGAATGGGCCTTGGGCCAAAAAATTGGGCCTACAGGCCATGTAATGGGATAAATTCCCATTGGGCCTTCAGGCTATGTAATGGGTCTCCCTCTACCCAATTAAAGAGGCCTTTTCATTGATTTAATAATAAATGAGTCTTCAACCCCAAACATTAAAAAAAATCAGGAAATCTTGAGAAAACCCTAAATTTTCCACTTTCCATCATCTTAATGAGATGAAAAAAAATAAACACATGATTATATTAATGAGATAAAAAACATTAATATTCCATCATATGACATATTTGGAAAAAATTAATGTTTATTCCTCTCACTGATATAGAAAACATTAATGTACCACTATCTCATTAAATAGAAAACTATAATGTTCCATCATCTTAACTCATTATTATTTCACCAAATATAGAAAACATTAAAAATTAATTGGAGGGAAATATTGAACCTATCCCATAAAAATCATTTAAATTAAACATAATTTTTCCACAATATCATATTTTTTTTCATTATTTCATCATAGCTTAGTTAATATGTGGTAAGAAAATGATTTTTATGAAAACTTCCATGAAACATGATCATTATAATCCATATAAAGAAATAATTTTGATGGTATCATAATAAGATATCCCATGTGAAACATAAGTAACATCAAAATATATTTACATAGATGATAAACAACCCTTTTAAAATTATTGGATAAATCAAATTTGAAAAATAAGAAATATCCATTTTCATGACATTATTGGAAGCTTCTTAATTGTTTTCTTTTAAAAGAAGCAATTTTAGAATTATAAATTTTTTTAAATTGTAAATTTATAATAAATTTTTTTAAAAAAAATAGATTTTATAGAATAAAAACGATTTTAAAAACATTTATTAAAAATACATAAAAACACCAAATACTTATTTCTAAATGACACAATCCATTAAATTCCATTTTAAAATAAAGTAATTCCTTTTAAAATAAAACTTTTACATTTACATAATATAAAAATATTTCATTTTCAATTAAAAATAATTTAATATTAAAAAAATTGAAAGGAATCTTTGTAAAGAAGAATGATTATAATGGTTAAAGAAAATCTTATGACTCTGGTGACATTTAAATTGAAATATCTTAAAAGATATAAAATTTAATGAAACATTAAATAAAATAAATATAACTAGAATCATAATTAACTAAAATGACCGTTAATAGGATCATGACATAATTTGTCAAATATGTATTTTATAAACCATATAAATGAAAATAGGTTCATAATATGAAGCATGCCTAAAATATATAAATTTTTAAGCAATAATCCCTTACATATTTTATAACATTTTATAAAAAATATATTGAAATATAAAACATCAATTGAAATAATTCTTCTTTATGTATTTAGAAGCATGCATGTTTTATAAATGTTTAAATGTGATAAAGGTATTCAAATATATTATGTGAAAATAAGAGATAAATTATTTGTAGAATATTATGTAAAGTTTATTTTAGAAACTTAGTGACCTTCCTTCTAAGTTTTTGGTCGTTGAATGTGGAAATACATGATTTATATGTGTCTTAAGATTAACTACTCGTTGAATGGATCAAGTTAAATTGTGGAAATTTTTTTCTGATGATAACATATGCTAACCAAATTAGTTTCAGTAAACATTTATAGGTCACATGAATGACTTAAGAACCATATGATTCATTAAAAGTGATTTAGGCATGAAAAAATCATCTTGAACTTTCATTTACAAGTGTAACGGATTAAGTGAAAATAGATCAAAATTCAACCAAAATATGAGATTATTCTTATGTCATAGAAATTAATCAATCATGTTTATTTTATCAAGTTCTTCTCTAGATAGTAAAAGAAACACTCAAATCTTGGAAAATAATTTTGAAACAAAAAAAATTATATTTTTACAATACTTTCTGAAAAATCAATGGTCTTTTAAATGAAAAAAAATTATGATTTTGTTATGGTATAATTCCTAATGACCATGTTATATATAAATCCCCATTAGAACATGATAGTTTTATTTCTCTTCCATTACCATATTTTCATGAATGTTATCCTATTTCAGAATCCTAGTTTTGCGGTGACCTACACATTTGTATTTAACTCTTTTTAAGAGGAATCTTTATAAAACCTTTTCATGATGTGGTATTTACACAGATAAATATTCAAGTATCAACATTTATTTTTTGGAAGTGGAATTTTAAATTACAAGGAAACAATTTATTGGAGGGGATAATTTAACACCCCAAGATTTTATGGTATGTATTTTTTTTAAATTTATCTTCTTCAATAATGTGCATTATACAGAACACCAAGCTTAAACAATTAAATATTATTATTGTGATAGTTTTCACCTAGATATTGGATTAGAGGGAATGAAAGATATTATGTAAATTATAAAAATATAGTATACACATGTTTATAAAACTAATTCTTTTCATACAAATTAATTAGAAATGAAAATAAAAATCAATTGAACATAAAAGATTTGTTTTTATAAAAAACTATTTTTTTAACCACAATGATATTTTATATTAATAAATTGAATTAATCACTATTATTGAAATATATTAATGATAATTATCAATTTTTTTTAAATTAAACTAATAATTTTGATAGGATTAATATAATAATTAATCAAATTTTATGCATAAAAGACTATATTTTCTAAAGATAGTTTTACTTCCCTTTAATGAGAACTTGTTTTAAAAATAAATTTTGAAAATTTAATGAATTATATTGAGAAAAATAAAATTCATTTTTTAAATTATTTTCAAAATTATCTTAGGTTAAAATTTTGGTATTTTTCTGAAAATATTTATTTTCTAGTGAATAGTGAAAAATCTATATTTTTATAAAACCGTGATTTTCATTATATTAGTAGTATATTTATATTTTGAATAGTAACTAAACCTATTAAAATGTAAATAAAATTTATGAAACTTATAAATGAAAATATTGTATATGTATATCATGGAATATGTAAATAAATATTTTAAAAATTATAAATTAGGTGTTGATATTTTTGTGAAACATAATTTTTTATTTACAATATTATAATTAATATAATGATTTAATGGAATATTTATTTTCATTAAATATATTCACAAATTAATATTTTTCTGTATTATGATTATAAGATAATTTAATAAGATCTTAACTAATTTTTCAAAGTGTCATAAAATCAGTTATAATTTAAAAATCTGTATTTTTTGAATAAACGAAGATTTTAGATAAAAAATCAATTTATTATATTTATAAAATTATTTTCATAAAATTGTTTCCATTTTTTAATTCTATATGTTGAAAAATGGTTAGGGTTAATTTTTGGTATTTTCTAAAATTGTTGAATTTTTGGTGAATAGTGAAATACTGTAATTTTTGGTATTTAACATTTCAGCCTAATAAAAGAATTATTGAGTCATGGATGATGTATGAATGAGGTAATCAACCACTGTTTTGAAATCAAATTCATTATTTACTTTATTTAGTCACAATAATAATCACTATTCTTATTCTTGAGAAAAAAATAACAAACAAATGAGTTAAATAATCAAAACTACCCCTCTCATTCACTATAAATACAACCCTCACCACCTCTTCTCCTAAAAACTCCAAATCCTCGATGTTATATTATATTCTACCCACTTCCTCTTGTAAACCTCTCTCCCATGTTCTGGTCTAGATGGTCTCAAAAAGTACTATTTTTTATCTTAAGGAGGTTCTCAAGGAGATAAATTCAAGAGGAAATTAAGTCAAAGTGATGAACACTTTCAGACATAAGGTAAGGGTTTCTTCCCAAACTTCTGTTTTTTATTTGGGTTATATTATCTCTCTATTTACCTGAATGTAATTCTTTTTTATTTTTATATAATACTTCTAAATTCGGTGTATATGTTTCAAAATCATGTATCCAGATCATTTTATCCTTATTTTATGGGAAATACATGATATTATAGTATTCCCTTCTCAATTATTCCTGATAAGAAAGACCGATTAAAGGTAACTTCCCAGTTTTTTACCCATTTTAAGTACACTACACAATCTATTTTAATACATCATTACTTTTCTAAAATCACTATTTTTATCATGAAAAAGCATCTTTGTTCAATTTTGGTTTTATATAAAAAATTATAATTTTTTTTGTTTTAAAGACTCTTTAGTATTTTCCCTTAAACCACAATAAAGCGGCTCAATTCTAAAGTTTCTTAGAAATACTTTTTACATGTTTTGAATTCAGTTAGAAATAATTTATGCATAAAATATATTTTTATTGTTCTTACCATTTCTTTTCGAGGATATACATGATATAATATGATTTTATGAAAAATAAAAATGATTTTTCAAAAGAACTATTCTTTCCAAAGTAAAAAGGGAATTTCTCACAAATAATTCATAGATGATTTTAGTAGAGTATTTTCATATATTTAAACACCCTTTGTTAAATATTATTCTTAATTGGGATTGATATTTTATGATATAATCTACCATATTTTATTAAATGGTTCATGATTAGTTTGATTGTGGAAGTGCTATCATGATACCATTCACTATATTACTCAGATTGGTTAGTGATTATGTTTAATGATTAGGAAATGTTATTTAAAATTCATATATATATGTTGTTTCTATTTCACCCCATTCATATGAGGAATTCATTGGACTTATTAAGTGATGGAAGAGGACTGATATATCTCCTTGATGCATCTGTAGGTCTTATGAGACAAACTACATCGGGGTTTTACCAATTTATGTATGGTGTCTTGGTCGAAGCCTTGATGGTATGTTTATGGTGTCCTACATTATACATTCCCTCATTATGATACTTTTAATTTATTTTCCACGTGATTATTCAACTAGTGAAATATCCATGGTCAAGTTTCATTCTCTTATGATATTAATGGCCTTATTTAATTAAAATTTATTCCTGAAATATTATGATCAATATTAAATTTTAATATAATGTGTTTTTAGATATTCACCATACCTTATTATTTATGATTATTTATGATAGTTATTTTTTGTATTTATTACCCTTATTAAGCATCTGAGTACACCCCTTTCTTATGTTTTATTTTCCCTGGATGCAAAGATGTATATTATGAATGACTTGTAGGGATAATCTAGAAGTTTATGTGTGTTTACAATGGAGTTTCTATATTTTTTTTCCTTTCAAAGTTGTAATGCAACAAATATGTTTGTATCTGGTTTTGCAAAACTACTAAACTATTCATTCCATTGGGATGGAAACACTTATTCATAATACCAATGTAATAAAGTAAGGCACCAACTCCCGGCTACTGGCATTGGGGTCTTTATACAATAATTTTATCCATGAAACAATGAATATAAATATTTAAGAAATGAAAAATTATCACCATAAAGTTAATGATTAAAGAGTAATTCAATAACTAAAAATTTAATAAAGATATGAGAGATGATCATAAATTCATTAAAAAACTGAATTTTTAATTCAAATAATGAATTTTAATGAATAGAATAAAATAGAAGTGAAAATTTTAAAATATGTTTTAATAAATATTTTTCTTCATAAAATCATATATATATTATAGGATAAGTTAAAGATAATAAAATAGTTATTATGGTGAGAGAGCTCATTAATTCCATATATGTTAAAAGGAAAACATTCATTTAGAAATTTTGTAAAGAAACTAAAAAATTACCCTTTCAGAAGACATTATAAAGATCACTTTAAAACATTTTAAAATTTAAAGTATAACATAAAATTTAGCTAATAAATAATTTGAGTTTTAAAAAGGATTTTAGTAAAACATATTTGAAAAATATGGATATGGAAGAAAAATGTACCCAGTCACAAGGAGAAATAAGATCAACTTTTATTTTAAAAAGCCCTCCTGTAAGTGTAACTTGACTTGATTTTTTAACTATAATGAATAAATTTAAATTTAAGTTAAATACCCCATGAGGGTAGTATATACATGAAATAAAATTTAATAGGTGTATAATACCAAATATTTCACAATGGAGTGGAAATTGATTCAAAATCCAAAACATTGATCATTATGCCGATGCGAGAATTAGTCAATAAAGTGATTATGTTTAACAAATGTAAATCCACAAAAAAAGTTTAAATACGTCATAAAATAATCATATGTCATTAAACACATAATATTATCATTTCAAAGATAATGAATATGTTTTATATCCAAATGAAAAAAATTGAGACATGAAATCCCTTAAAATGATCATAACATTGATATGAGAATTAATCAATGAATAGATTATTTGTAACAAATATAAATCCACATTAGACAAGTGGAAATAAAATATAAAATATTCATAGGTCATTACAAACATAATATTAATAATCCAATGACAATGAAAAGATAATAAAACCCAATGAAAATAAATTGAGTTATAAAATCCCTCACCTCAAGTTCAACTTACCTCATAAGTGATTTTATGCTCCTGTATAATAGATTTAGATTTATCAAACATACATAAAATAACCATATATATATATATATATAATAACATATATGATCCATTTATAACATTTTATCACCCGTTTATTAATAATCTTTATTATTATCATTATTTTAGGTGTTTACTACTTCATTATTCATGTATATTTTGATTTGGTAGTTTTTATCTTTACATTTTGATCATAGTTCCATCATATCCATAATTTTATTAATGATATAAATATCATATATATTCAATATATATATGTATTTATATTCATCCATAAATGATAGATATAGAAAAATGAATTACACCATTCATGGAGATAGTAGGCTGTACGTACACATGAATGTCGTTTTCTATTTTTGATGGATGTATAGAAATAAAGTTAAATAATAATTAACTTTTTTCAAAAAATTATTTTTTCATATATATTATATATTTTTATTAAATCTATTCTTATAACAATCCATGAAAATCATAAATGAAAATCAAAACACATCGCTTCATGGATGTGATTGCCCAATTGTACGAAAGAGTGACATTATCATCTTCCAATGTATTATATGGTAAGAATTTAGATATGATATTACAATTTTAGAAGAATAAAATTTTCATAAATATCATATATATTCCTTATTTCTATCTTTATAACCATTTAAGTAAAATGGTTAAGAAAAAAAATTATGCCAATACGTAGAGATGGTAATCCATACACACAGATGAGGTATGTTTTCTCCTTTTATAAAATGAAAAAGAGACGGAATATGGTTTTCCAATAATCATAATAAAATATAGACATATTTATGATACTTGAGTTATTATATTAGGATTGGTATAATAGATTTAGATGAAGTAGAATAAGAAATGAACTTAAAAGGGTCAGTAAAGATGATTAACTTTTTGTTGGTAGGCCTCCTTTTGATAATATCTTAAGGGACCTAGGGTTGGTCTTTTGTAATTAAATGTCCTGGGATACCCTCAATAAATGGTACCTAACCTAATCCTCCACATACCCAAAGGAAATTCCCAAACACGAATCTCTAGAGACTAACACCATGGCATCAACAACAACTAGAGGGAAAAATTTCTCCCAACCTGAAGTAGAATACATGGAATATATATACTCTATATAAATAAATAATAGATTAATAACCATAAAAATATATTCCTTAACGTAAGGAAAACAGAATATGTGATATCATTAAAATCATTCACAGCAAACTCCCTATTATCGGTACAAAAAACAAAGGGTACCCAAAATAGAAACCAATTACTCCATGTGATATATAGGAAACATCCTCTCATATGATTACTAGATACCCATACCCAGATTACAAATAACTACAATCCTCATTATGGTGATTTTCCTTTCTAAACATCAAAATACATAACCAGAACTATGCACTACTGAAGGGGAGTGCAGGGTGTGAGGTTAATAAGCTTGGTAGGATCCCACCCAAGAGTTCCTTATCAAGTATAAGTAAAAACAATCCCAGTATACTCATTTAAAATAAAACATGGAATTGAAAGTAATAAAAAAGTTTTATATCAAAGTTATGGTAAATATTTTCCATTTTCAACAATTTTAAAAAATCCACTAAAAAATAGTTTCAAAGAATAATTTACATAATAAAAGCCAAAGCATAAATATCATACCAATATTGTAAAAACTAATCTCAATAGTAAACATTCCATGGATCACAATAGACCTATCAATTAGACTACATGTGCCTCAATCAATTACTAGTGTACTAAAAATTCTATAGAACATAGGCCTATGAAGAAGTGGAAAACCCCATGAGTGAACACCATAATAATGTCAATCTCAATTACCTATAAACACTAGCCTAGGGAGTAGGTGACACCCTAAGAGTTACCCCCCTTCCCAAAAATATAGTGGATGATGGACCCATGCTACACCTCCCACCTAAGTACAAAAGGCATCCAATGTGATACATTTCATAAATCATTTCAAAGGGTTCTATATTTTAAAAACCCTATATTCTACCAATACATTCCTTGAAAACAAATTTCACAAACCATTTTAATTGTTTTGAAAACACCATTTTATGTTACCAAAAAACAAGGGAAAGATCATATTTTATCGAAATCCATTTACACACACAAATAAATCATTCCAATTATTTTATAGATCAATTGATAAAGAAGGAGAAATACAATTCATTTAGAATTGGATTGATAAAGAAGCACCTACCTAAAATTCAGGTCTCAAACCACCCACAATAGGATCCACCAACATTTTATTTAATGTAGAACATCAAAAGGAGGCCTTAGGATTGATTCTCATATCTCGAAATATAAATTCATAATAGAAAATAGATATAGGAGGTTTAGATCCCATATACCTAAAAGACACCTGATGCACCACAACCAATATGAGGGGTTTCCTCCTAGAGAATATATCACAATAGATCTTAAAATATTAAAAAAACGCCACTAATGGTAAAAGAATCGAAAACAAAAAAACAATTCCACTGCCAAAATAGAGTAATGAAAAATAAAAAAGGTCGCTTACTAGAGAGAAGCAAAACAACCAAGCCAAAGATCAAACATTGAACAACATAACCTGGAAGGAGAGGAGGCACCCAAAATCTCTTATAAGAATAATGAAGTATTAAGGGATGAGAGACTAGAAAAATAAAGATACATCAAACATGATACAAAATAAAAATCTAATGGGGAGAGGAATTTATGGCATAAATCTAACAATTATTTCATAAATCTCCTGTAACTCACATTCATCAAACATCACATTTACTCTGGTTAAATCGATCCCAAGAGATGATTTTATAGTATAAAATAAGGTTTTATAAAAAAATTCAACAAGTCCAAGATGGATAACCCTTGATCCAACATAATACAAGATGATGGAATAGAGAATATCTTCTAGGATCTAAATAGAAAACACCATTCAACCATCTATTTGTGGATAGAAAGATATACTCCATAGATCACGAGTCTCTATAACCTCTTAGAGACTCTTCAAAAACCAAGAGTTAAACCTAATATTCCTATAGAAGATGATAACATAGGGAAACCCATGTATCCCAAGTGATGATTTTATAGTATAACAACATTTTCTAGTCATTGATCGAAAATCATTAAGAACACAATGCACTTTCCCAGGAATATATAATAGCTCAAAATCAAATGAATTCATATACTCAACCCACCTCCACTATTGAAGATTCAAATATCATTGTGAAAATATATACTTTAAGATCTTATGATTAGTATACATAGTAAACTTTTCAACCAATAGATAATGTCTTTAATAATTTAAATCATAAATCACTATAGCTAACTCATGGTTGTACATAGGGTATTTACATTCATGTGAAATTAATTTATTTGACCTATACCCCCAAATCGATATCTCTGTATCAAAACTTCCCCAAGGAATATCCTAGAATCATAAAAAAACATGGTATACTCCTCACCTGCCTCAGGTAGGATCAATATTGGTGTCATTTTTAAGAACTTATTCATGTCTTGGAAGGGATTATCACATGATTCAGTCCATTCAAAATTTATCACCTTCTTGGTCAAGCCTAAAAGTAGTGCTTCCAAATAGGAAAAGTCCTGGATAAACCTATAATAATAACCCACTAACCATAGAAAGATACAGATATCAAAAACATTCTTTGTATGCTCCCAAGAAACCACTATATGAACTTTCACTATGTACAATAACACACATTCCTCTAAGATGACATGACCCACAAAGTGTACCTGATCAATCCAAAACTGACTCTTAGATAACTTGGAACATATAGAATTCTCTCTCAGTGTACTTAATATATTTTCAAGATGACGGGAATGATCATCTTGAGTCTTGGAGTAAACCAAGGTGTCATCCAAAAATACTACCATAAGCTGATCTAGGTATGGGTTGAATATTTGATTCATCATGGACATAAACATTGCTGGTGTGTGAATCCACCTGAATGACATCTCAATGAACTCATATAGGCCATACCTACTTCTAAAAGTTTTCCTTTATATATAATAAGGTAAAAATATCAACTAATTTTACCCTAATATCAAGTCAATATTTGGTAAAACACAATCTCCCCTCAACTGGTCAAATAGATAACTGTTACATGGAAGAGGATAATTGTTCATTACTATCATCTAGTTCAACTTCTAGTAGTCAACACAAAGTGTAGAGTCTCATTAGCCTTCTTAGAAAACAAAACTAGTGAACCCTAAGGTGATGTACTTGGATGGATAGAAAGTTTATCAATCAACTCTTTTAGTTTATTATTTTGATATTGAATCCTTGTTGGTTACATTATGTATGGTGGAATAGAAACTGGATTAGCCCTCAACATGAGATCTATTGTAAACTCTATCTCTATCTCTGGTGGAATTCCTGATAAGTCTTTAGGAAGCAAATCTCAACACCTGTCTACAATGTGTGGAAAGACATCATGATTTACACCCCCTTAATCTAAAAAAATACTAAAAAATTGGCAGTGATCTCCCCCAGTTGCTGATGAGCTAGCTCTACCTAGCCCGTTTTGATATCCCTCTCTCATTCTTGTTGGAGTTGGTGGCCTAGAACCAACTACTTTTTACTTTATTCATTAATTAAATCCTTATCACATTTTGATTGTTCATCTGCATGACAATGCATGTGATAATTTACTAAGGATAGCTGTTGCATTAAAGGGTCATAGTAGATCCCTATTATGATGAGAACCCAGAAGTTCCATAACACCGTTCTTGAATATATGTTCTATGTCCAGATGATATTATTTTAGGGACACAAATAATACATGCCATTAGGGGTGAGGACTCATAAAACTTTGAGGCATCATCTCATGGTGTGCGCCCTTGGTAATATCCAGGAGGATATTATGAGAACGAGACCCGCCAGTAGGAAATCCACATTTCATAGTGTCATTGGATGTTCCTATCTGCGGACATGTGTATTGATCCTTAGACTTTAAGATTATTATTAATGGGTATTACAACTCGCCCACTTAGATGTATTGACGAAAACTATGACGACACACTGTTCGCAGCGAGGTAGGATATGTTGGGTGCGTCACGAGTAATACTGCATTAATAGATAATGCGATAAAGGATTTGTCCCTTCTATTCCATAACAGAAGTAGACATCTCAGGCCCTTTGATGTAATTGATATAGCCTAAATAAATCCATATCCATGGTAAGGTATGGGCGAGTTCGATTCTATAAAGTCAAAGAAAGAATAATTGAGCATGTGGGTTGATGACACTAGAATTAAACCCACTTGATTCGGGATATCATGACAAAGGGATTATATTACACGATAAGTGTTCGTATGAGGTGACACGCCATTGCAGCATTAACTTCTTTCTCTATGGGTGCCTTGGCATGTTGCTAGACGCTAACCTTGGACTTTAGGCAGGCTCCGCCTAATGCCACTGAGAAAGAGGCCTAGAGGGTCACACACTGAGTGTGTCCATGTATCTCAACTAAATATTAATTTAACAAGTTAAATAAAGATTATTCCCGACTGTGGTTTAATAATTAATTAAGGATTCCTGATCTCATTTATTTATACACTAGTTATTCGAGAGAATATATTGTGGATGAAATAATATTTATTAGTGAGTGATGCAGTTATATTTATTTAGGAAATAAATAGCCATTACTCAAGGTCTAATAAATGTGGTGGAGGAAATAAAGGAAACAGGAAAATAAAAGTACATGCCGTGTATATTAAATATACACGTCGTGTAGTTTTATGGAAAATGAGTACACGCCGTGTATTAATGATTACACGCCATGTAGTTTTTCCATTAAGGATTTTTAGGATATAATATTTTTTTATTAAATTATATTTATTATAATCAGCGTGGGTTCATGTCAAGGAATTAATAATTCGACACAAGGGTTTTCAATAAAGGTTAATGAAATAAATAAAATGCATAACACATTTATTTATTTCCATAACTCTATAACCTCAAACCTGATTATAAATATCATCACAACCCCAACACTTTTCCACAAGATAATCATTGTGCACAACAATTCTGAAGAATTATTTCAAGCCTGAAAGAACTCCTTCCTCCTAGAACACTCTCAAGACCGAGAGATCAAGGCGATTGAAGGCGGACATCGAAAGCAAATGTTCTTCCACGCTAGCACCCGAAGATCCCTCTGGCGATGTCCGGAGATACATGGAACACGTGTGGATCACCGCTAGAGGAATCCTATACTTGGATTCTACGGACACATCAACAAAGAAATAATTACACCAAGGTAATTCTTGTGAATTAATTAAATTAATTATAACCAAAATATGATGATCCTCTCTCTATGGTTCCGAGATTCCCACTTTTGTTTTTTGTTCTTAGTTATATTCCAATGATCCGGCGTTTTATATCGTGACAGATCTCGGTTTGAACATTGTTTAATGTTAAAATTAAAGTTGGGAAAACCCACCAACGAGCTTCCGCTGTTCCCGGAACCTACACTTCTATAACAATCAATGTATGGTCATTATTCTACTAACTAGTCTATACCCATAAATAGGTCGATCCCTGACATAAATAGAATTTAAAGACCCCAAAGTAAACAATACTCCCCAATATTGAGAGATCACCCTTTACACAAACAAATGTCTCGCGATCATACTTCCAAAGGTATATTGATCATCATAACCCCACTCATAAACTCCACTATTAGTTTCCACCCATTCACAAGTTGTGAAAATATAAAATAATTAGTGGTTCTAGTATCAAATAAGGAATTATATATCATATAAGCAATATGAATAGTAACTCTAAATGTTGATAGTCCAGCCTCACTATCAACAAGTATAAGATGAATTACATGAAACTACCCTGCCCCTATTCCCTATGATGAAGTTTGTGTCCCCTGAGCTACCCCACTCTTATGATAGATGATCCCTTTCCTAAAAGTATAATGTCCTCTGACTCAACCACCATGACTAATAGTACTATAATCGGAAGACTGGTACAGTGCATAAGTTCCCCTTCACATACTCTGGTTCTGTCTAGCTTCTCCATTATTACCCATCTATAGTGGGTTCCTGAAGAAATTTTATAGAAGAATCATTCTACTATAGGATCGACACTCTATCATTGGTTGGGGAAACTGTCTATAAAATTGAATCGTACCACCAAAATGGTAATAAATCACTCAGGTAAGATCCTATGTAACTGATCCTTCCCCCTAGACACACTTATTTCCCAAGCATGGGTCATTATTCTCATAATGATGCTTCTTACCCATAAAAGTCATAACTCTTTATTGTCCATTGGAAACCACCTATTCTCCACTAGAATCCTTTTTTAGGTTCCAATCATATATGATAGCTTCATCCACCACTTTCAAAAAAAAAATTCAAACAAAATATATTAACTTGAGACTCAATCTCAAAATTAATAATGTTCTGGAAATGCCTCTCCATAGCTATATCATCCCCTACCAATGTTGGAGAAAAGTTCTGCAAGTCAGAAAAGAGACAAGAATAGTCCATCATAAACCTACCCCCCTAAGTCAACCACATAGACTCATATGCCATCTTCTGTCTCAGTGTATCTGGATAAAAGTTCTCTAAGAACATCTCCAAAAAGACCTTCCATGTCATGCCCTCATCCTACCTAGTTCAAGCATAAACATCTCACTAATGATTTGTTGGTCCTCATAACATGTGAGTATCCAAATTGACCCTATTATACATAGGAGTATCTAAATCTTCAAGTATATTCTGGATGGACTCAATCCAAAACTCAGCTACCTCAGGTCCACCCTATCTACTGAAAATTAGAGGGTGTTGTAACTGAAACTCTGATGTCAAGTCAGATATACTCTTGACAACCCAATCTAGGTCTCTCTATATAAACTACATGAAGTGAGAAATGTTATCATAGAATTTATCTCAAACTCCTTCTCCCAGATCAATGAGTTCCTCAAGTTCCACTACTGAAGTATTATATATGGCTATGTCCTTCTATCACATTCTCAACAAGTATCTTCATGGTGGAATATATCTATAATGCCAAACACATGTCTCAGGACACATAACACAAAATTATCACAAGAACACAAGAGGGATTCACATAGGGCCATAAAAATTCATCCTCTTTTTTCCCGCCACATGCTCAATATCGAGGTAATATCACTACCCTTAACCATCCAACATTCAGTTCATCATTAAAAAAGGGTAAAATCATTCTAATTATTCCTGTCTCATTAGTCACCCATTTATTCACATATTGCATCTTTTTACAACTTTAAAGTTCAAATTAGGAACCTTTTCATTAAATTTCACACAAGTATGAAAAAAAATTTCAAATCCAACAACATACCCAAAAATCTATTTTCCCTGTGTGTGCCTAAAATGATGCATGTGACATTTAATCTTGAATACCTAGAATGATGCCTTCATTCACAAATTTTATTCCATATTGGGCCTCAATTAAAATATCATAAAATATCAGAAACAATAATAACAGCACACAACCAATGCATCACTCAAGGTGAAACAAAATCCATTTGTAACAACCCACATCCATAACAATAATCCCAATCTAGGCACTTGGGTTCTCCACAGTATATGGGTTAGATACTATAATGCATAAGCTCATGTCCAAGGCCTGAATCATCATATTCTAATGTCTAACTTTCCTAAATGGTAAGAAAAAAGAAAATAAAAGAAAAAAAATAAAAATAAAACCACCTTTGATACCACTTTGTAACATCCCGACCCAGGTTCCACACACCAGTTCCCTAATCCAATTGGACACATGACCTTAGATGCACCTCCCCATATGAAAAAGGATGCTGACTGTAGTGAGGGTATAACATCGATCATTGGGAGACTATAACCTCTTTATCAAAGTATTACAATTTTGGAAATAAATAAAAAAATTTCCAAAATAGATAACCATAACTAGAATAATACATGTACCACATGATGAGAAAAATAAGAACAAAACATTCAAAACTAAAACAGTAGATATGTCATGCCAAAATACACATCAAGTGTAAAATAAAAAACACAAAATATGGAAACTAAAAACTACCAAGTGGGTCCAGATACCAATTCAGGGTTTCCATACTTTCTCTATCCCATATCATCCATCTAACATAGGGCTCTTTCCCTTATCATATCCTACAAACATGAAGTCTATTCGGGTACCAATTAGGCAACCTGAGTTGGGTGTGAGTGCAACTCAGTAAGCCACCACTAATGAAATCTAAAACAATATTTAGTCAATAACAGTGTATGAAATTGTATAAAGAATAAAATATAAGGGATAAAACAAGAATTTTACATATCCAATTATTCTCTATTTAACCATATAAACCCTCAGGTTCCTGAGGACACCCAAATGATCAATACCTACTTCAACATGTGTCGGAGTCTGAACCATACCACATATTCACTTCAAAATTCATTATAACACATGAGATTTAATTATCAATTTAAATTCAATTCATAGAATGGATGTTGAGAACTACATTCCAATTCCAACATTTTAGGCTTATAATGCCATGTCTAGAACCCCCATGAGTATTTGGAGCATTAGTCACTGTCTCACACCTTTTTTATCAGTCAATAATTCATGGGTATTTGAAACATCGGTCTATGTCCCACACTCATATATCAATAAATCACATATGGGTATTTAGAGCATCAATCTATTTCCCATAATCGTATATCAAACAACCACACATATATTATATATATCACATCAATCAATGTTAATCAACATTAACCTTCTTATCACATTTAAAATCATGGTATAGAATTTCAACTATAAAAAAATCATGATTCAATACTTTAATCACATGGAATAATATGATAAATTCACTATTAAATCATTTTGAAATATTTAAATCATATTACCCATTCACCCATTAAGGAAAAGTCAACCATCTCAAAATTGTCACTGTCAATTAATTCTTAATCACATTAATTGACCATTTACAAATCCCCATTTCCCATAAATTCCATAATAAATATATTTCATTAATTAATTAACCAATTAATTAATCTAATTCCACCAATAGTATGATTAGAATCACCAGAATTCAATTTTTCCATATTCAACTCAATTTGAAATCACATTGAAAATCAATTAATTAATTCAATGATTCCATAAATTAATTATTCAATTCAAGATTCAATTTTCAAATGTTCCAAATTAAATTTCTAAAAACATAAATTCAATTGGAATTCAAGACAATGGGAATTTAATTTAGACCACAAAACATAAAATTGACGACAAACCCTCGCCAACGAAAATACCCAATTGAAGAAAAACAACCAATGTCCTGATGAATAACATGATCTAGATATGAAACCTAGATCCAAGATCAAATAAATCAAAATCCAAAAATCTTATATCTAAACCTAGAACCAATTAATGAAAACTTTCCTCTTTTTATCCATAAAGATAAGCAAGAGAGAGATAAAATTAATTGGAAAGAAACCACATACCCAAAAAGGTGCAGATCCATCAATCCAACCTTTGATTTGTCACAAAC
Source organism: Viscum album (assembly GCA_963277665.1). Lineage (NCBI taxonomy): Eukaryota > Viridiplantae > Streptophyta > Magnoliopsida > Santalales > Viscaceae > Viscum > Viscum album. The sequence continues at coordinate 1,409,759,086 of OY728130.1, forward strand.
GGTGTTTTAGAGCCCTATGAATTAGTTAGTAAGCCTACAAAAATATGAATAATTATTTATGGTCGATTTGAATCAAATTTGGGTGAATTTTGGGGGGTTCATGACTTTTAAAACCATTTTTCAAAATATTAAAACTCACTCGCACAACTTCCTAGGTAGGGGCGCCCAGTTTTCCAAACCATTTACCCCAAATGTGTGCCTCTCTTTTGGGGTTTTCATGTTTACTTATAATAGGGGTTAGATTTGAAAAATCATGTTACAACCATGATATATCTCTTTGTTTGAGGTTTTATGGTTTGCTAGTGCATGTCACATAGTTTGGGAAAACTGGGTGCCGACCATGCATTGCCCAAAACCCATATAAACATCCAATTTTCAACCAAATGAATCCAAGATAAAAAAATATAACCAAAACAAGGAAAAATAGTACCTATAAATGAGCTCAATAAATCCGCAGAAAATTTCAAGATCTTACAATTCCATATAGATGGTGTATCCTTAGGATTTCTAAAGTAAAATGTAGATGGTTCTTGTGCCCATGTTCGATCCTCAAATAAATCAAAATATAATCCATAAAAAAAATGAAAAAGGAGCCAAGATACTAATGAAGTAGTTATTTTATCAAATACATAAAAACTACCATAGTTTTTGTTAGACCAAAGATAATAAAAAGATATTCGTAATGACCATACATGCCCCTGAAATCCATCTTCAGTATATTAGACTCCCAAACCCTGAGTTGTTGATAACCCAGTCAAAGGTTGAAATTCAAAATCTAATTTAAAACCTTTAAATAATAAAACAAATCATCTAAATGGTACGAAATATAATTATTATTAATCATCACATTATTAATATTCTAATAGTAGATGAACAAAATAATTGAAACATCATCCTTTTTGGTAAAGAACATGGAGGCTTTCCATGAAGAAACACTAGGGTGAACAAAACCATTTTCCATCAGATCATATAACTAGATATTGAGATCCTTCATCTATAAAAGTTCTATTTTATAAGTCAGTATCAAAATCAACTTTATACCCAACACTAGATTTATCATAAAATCAATCTCTCTCTCTAGAGAAAGACCAGATAAATCATTTGGGAAAACATCAGGAAAATCATAGATAGCTATGGGAAGATAAAAAAGTGAAGAAAACACATTAAAATAAATACTAATGGTAGAAAAAAACTACTAATCTCTAGTAGAAATGATTATGCATCACCAAACCTCAAATCTAAATATCCTAGAAACACCTAAGAGATCCCATCAGTAATAAGGAATTTGGAACACTTGTGATAACAATCAAACTAAAAAAGATGATAATTGAGAAAATACATCCAAATTATGACATCAAAAAATATAGATCAAGAATAATGAAATCCCATAAAAACTCCACATCATCTATAGATAAAGAACATGAGAGAAACTGAATCCTATGCTCTCTCCTCTTCCCAAGAGGTGTTACTAACTCTATGAAATAAGACATGAGTTCTATTGGATGTTTCAAAAAAATAAAAAAAAGAGCATGTACAAATAATTATGAGGAACCTATATCAAACTATTTAGTCCTTATAAATGATTAAACAAAGACAAAACCTTTATCTATTGATGGAACTATGTCAGGTTCTGCTAAAAATCATCCACTATATGAGATTTATTCACTCATGAGGCCTACGGCTGGAGTCATATGGACTTTAAAGTTTTTGATTATTCCATTATGTCCCTTAGTTCTAATAATCCTTGAACATAATGAGGCATAGAAATATACTAATAGAATATATGTAGGAGGCTATAGTGGTTACAAAATTTCCACATCATCATAGGCATCGAACAAGAAATCTATGTGTTCTCTAACTTACAACACTATTAGAAATTTAGCAGAACAAAATTGTCTATAACTTATAGTGTAGAGGTGGAACAATGCTAAGAACCACCTCCACCACTCTTGTGATGGTCATGTCATTTCCTCATATTTTCTTTCATTATATCTATGCTTCTAATGGGTTGAAGAGAAGGGTAAGAAAGGACAACTTTATAAGCCATGTTGATTTCTTCCATTGTATGTCTACCAACTATATCTAAATAGTTATAATGATTTATTATAAATACTTCTGATCTAATATCCTATCAAAAACCCCATAGGTACTTATTATCTTTCAACATATAATTATTTATCACCTTTAGAGAAAAATGAACTAGCTCCATAAACTGATTAGTGTACTCCAACACTGAACTCTCTCCCTGCTGAAAAGGGAGGAACTCCAAATAATTTTTCATCATCCAAGAATCTAGGTAAAAATGATGGAAGAAGTGTGTCTTGAAACCCTTCAGATACAATCCAACATGCCTATCAATTTATACCATGAAATACCACCACTAATTTCTGGTATCCTTAAGTATGACCATTTTTCGCTTAACCTTGATATTCTCATGTGTATATAGAAAGTTTAAGATCTGATTGATCTTATCCATCCAATCCTATACCTCATGAGGTTTATTTTTACCCTTAGAGGATGATGGTTTCCCACATAATAACTCCCAATATCAATCCCTTTCTCCTCAATATCCAGAATGTACCTCAAAAACCATGTTCTGTACTTTCAGTACATTTTAGTCTACTACACAGTCCACTCACATGATATTCTCTATATTATTCTTATCTAGAGGTAGATTCCCTTAAGGATAATCCATTGTAATCTACTATAAAACTTAAGGAAGTATTCTTATATGAATACCACTATAAATTAAAAATAGTAGAAATGATTATAAAATAGGCCAATCTCAATTCAAACTAGAAAATCATATAAAAAAATATGATATTAGGATCAATAATTTAATGAGAAACAAATACAATCTTTTCCCAGTAACATGAGTCTCGTTATAATAAGAGCTATCCATGCACTCAACATAATCTACCTCTCATGTTTAGAAAATATCATCTATTGTCTACCAAATTTCTAGGAATAAGAATATCCATTCCTTGGATACCTAATTTTAATGAACTGACCTTGGAAACCCTTAATAAATAGCTCTCAATAAAATTATCCACATACTTGAAGTGAATTACTGATCCCCACAAGCTGACAACTAGCACAAGGGAATCATAAAAAACTAGTGGTAAAGATTTTTACCAACCTAAAGAAGAATTCATAACATATATATACTCAGTGGAATGAAACAATAAAAGAATAACTAAAAAAAATTCCATAAATGAAGGAAAATAGTATGAGCGATACAAATAAAAGAATCTAAACTAAACTCCATGATACATGTCCAACAAAAAACTACAACTAAAACATAAAATAGCTACTCCATGTGATATATGGAAAATATACCACACCATACCACTAGATATCCTTACATAGTAGAAAGAGACCTCATTTCCCCACTACAAAACCTTTCATTTCCCTACATCAAAATATATAACCAAGTAAACACACCACTAAAGAGGTGTGCGTAGAGTGAGACAAATATGATAAGTTGGATCCCACCCAAGTATTTTATATCAAGTCTCTAAAAAAATAATACAAATATGATCGTTTAATATAAAACATTGATTGATAAACAATACAATAGTTTTATATCAAAAATCATGATAAATATTTTCGTTTTTCCACAGTTCTAAAAAAACCAGGTAAAAATAGTTTCAAAGAATAATTTCCATAATCAATGGAAAAGAATACATATTAATCCAATATTATACAAACTAATAATAATGGTAAATTTTCCATGGATGAAAATTGATTAGGCTACTAGAAAACTAATACCATAATTAATGACTAGTTGAATACTAATCCCATGAAACATAGGCCTAAGGAGCAGGGGAACACCCCATGAGTGAACCCCCCCAATAATGTCTATATCTAGTATATAGAACAAAGGGATTAGGGAATAGGGAAAAAACCCATGAGTGAACCAACTGAAAATACAATGGATGATGGAACCAAGTTATGCCTCCCACCTAACTACCCAATGAACCCCAATTCCTAAATTTTATAAATCATTTCAAAGGGTTACACATTTAACAACATCCTTTATTCCACCAAAAAATTATTCAAAAACCCATATCACAAACCATTTGAAATACTTTGAAAACACCACTTTCTTTTAACAAAAACCAATTGGAAAATAATATTTTATCAAACAGTATTTATTCACATAGATCAATCATGTAAATTTATTTATGAATAAAATTTTAAAATATTATAAGTATAGTTTATCAAACATAGTCTAGACATGGAACCACCTAACTCAAACTTAGGACTCAAATCACCTGTAACATCATACACCAACACCATAAGAAACATAGAAAAACGAAAATATACCCTATGATTGACTCCCATATCTCAAAATCACAATCCATAATAAACAATAGAAAAATAGAGGGTCTGATCCCAAATAACCTAAAAAATTCACTTGATGCACCATATCCAACATTAGAGTTTTCCTCTAGGAGAATATCACACAAGATATCTAGAAAGATTCAAACAAATTTTACCCCATGTTTGATGAATCCAAAACCACAGAACAACACCACTTCCATAATAAAGAAATGAATAAGCATAAAGGCCACTAAACACAAATAAGAATAAAAACCAATCTTGAGATAGAACATTGAACAATGAATCCTAAAAGAAGAAGAGACACCCAAAATCACACAAAAAATACCCAGGGTTTGAGGGATGATATGACTATTGAATAAAGAAACATTAGATATGTATCTTGGTGAAAACCTATCCAGATGAAGGATTTATGGAATAAAACATAGACATTAATTTTAAATCTTACATAACTCATATATGTTGAAAAACACATCACCTTTGGTTAAATTTATCTTAAGTGATGATTTTATGGAATAAGAGGGGTTTAGAGTATAAAATCAATTTATGGTGTAAGAAATGGATTTACGACCTGTGATATTTTTATGCCCTAAACGATTTCACTCCATGTAACCAGTGATGAAAATATGTTGTAAATATGATATTTATGGTGTAACTTAACTCTATAGTTAATAACTAATATAAAGTTATTTATAAAACCTAAAAAAACCCCAACACACTCTGAACAAGAAATAAAATATTTTAAACATAAAAAAGAGCATACCTTAAAATTTAGGATGTTACATCTTTTTTAAATACTAAAACCTATATAACATGGATAATTATATTGGGAATATAAATAGTAAGGGGTGTTCATTTATAGGTGAGGGGAGGGGAATTCATAGAATTTCTTAAAGTATTAAATTAATATAAATTATTTTTATTGTCTAAATGGCTCAAACGTGATATTATTAAAATTTAATTTTTTAATATTTGAAATCCTCTCATCCAATAAAATTTTTCACATTTAGGATATGTTTTAACCTTTTTTTACTCCCAATTAATCCTTTTGAAAATTAACATAACATTAATGTTCTCTATAATTTAATGGTCATTAATGTTACTATTAAAGGAAAAATACCCATAAATGAACCAAGTATGAATTTATAAACAATATACAATTCATTTTACTATATATATTATTTTTATGAACTTTAAATCATTAAAAAAATTATTTATTATAAAATATCATTAATTTCATTTTTGGAATTATTCATTTAATTTGACATTAAAACAACATGACAAAACAATAATTTTAATATAAAGATTTCAAACATCCATAAGATGTTATATTTATCTAAAATATTTATGTGTAACTATTACTCACTCAAAAAAATACAGTTTAATATTTTTAAAATATTTTACTTGAATTTTACTGTTTGCACAATTGATGTGACAACGTTTCACAAGTATTTAAGATAATTACTTAATTTTAAAATATAAAAACAAATTATCATATAAAAATAATAATTCATATTTAAAATAAAAATGTAAAACTAAAAAAAGTTGTATTTAGACCTCTCAAGATATATTATAGACATTAAATGAATGGAAGTGACATTTTTGACTTAATCTTTCACATAAATATTATAAAGGTAAAAATCCAAACCAAATGGAAAAAAGGTAATATTTTAATTTTTTTTAAATATTATGGATGAAATTGAATCATCCAATAGAATTAATTTACGTTAAGGAATGCTTTTTAATATCTTATCACATTATCTATAACTTTAATTACCTGATTTACCCTTCACCGAAGTGATAAATTTTATCATAGTTACTATTGATAATGATTAATAATAAAAGGAACTATTTAGAAAATTTAAAATTCATGATTTCAAATAAATTATCCAATTTTCAATATTCATTTTCTAGAATTTTTAGAAATTAATTTTCATATAAATTCACAAAACACAATGAAAAATAACTTTCTGAAAAGTAAAATTTTAATCCTAAAATTAACTTGAATCAAAATCATGGAAATTATTGATTAAAATTATATTATAAAAATGTATATTGTGTTACTTTAACTACAAATCCAAAATTATAATGGGACTTATAAATTACATGGTTTAATTATAACATACTCGATTATTTGAAAAACCAGTATTTTTCACTATTCATTGAAAAATTATCCTTTTCAGAAAAATCCAAAAATTTCACCCTAAGTTAATTTTGATTGAATAATATAAAAAATAATTATAATTTTATGAAATAAAATTTCAAAAAGTTGAAAAATTTAATTATAATTTCCACCAACAAAATACAATAATTTTTTAAAGAAAAAACATTTTTATGAATAAAATGTATTTGCTTAAAATTTAGTTCACATTTACTTAAAATTAATCAATTTTTTTATTGAGTAGGTACTTATATATATATATATTTTATAATAAAGTTAATTATATTTTTACACACCAATTCAGTGACTAAGTTATGATAGTAATATTTAAATAATAAAATTTTGTGGTTTGTTTAACCTTGGTGTTGTGTGTTGTATACGCTATCAAACATAGTGTTAATTTAAAAATATCTAGGTTTTAAAAACCTACTTTGATACCCAATGATATTACCCATACCAACTCTATTTATCCAATAATAAAATACCTTAAAACTAAAATTTGATACAAAATGAGATGACCCAAGCCAAACCTGTATATGATTTTCATTATTTTACTAATTTAAACATTACATCCCTCAAATAATCTCATAGTTCAAATAATGGGTATCCTTAATTTATTTATATATTTACAAAATAAAAATCATATTGTGAAATTTTTTCCATAATCACATCATAATAGAACCTCTTATAGGAATCCATTAGGACATACTCATGTTTATATCTTGGGGAATGGAATCATCAGAAAAGGGTGAGAATAGATACATAATAAGGCTAAACATAAGATATAATAATTTATGATCATAAGTGTACATAATATAAGAATATTGGTGGGAGAGTATAATGATTTTCTATAAACATAACATTTGAACGATGTACACAAATAAATATGGATCATAAAGATAAAATCAAGGAATATGGAATTGGTCATATCATAAAACTCGATTCATTATATAATGGGAAAGATGAAAAAATTATGATTTATTTCAAAAATAAAATAATTTAATTTCATGAAGTTTTAAGAAAAAAAAACAATTTCCAAATTCCATTGTCTAACTAAGATAAAAAACATAACCTCATAATCATTTGGATAAGATGGAAAACATTAAGGTATTTTCATATCACTAAGATAGAAAATAGTAATGTGTCATCATCTCACTAAAATGGAAAACCTTAGCATGTCATCATATTATTTTTATATAAGACATTATTTTACATCATCTCACTTAGATTGAAAAATTTAATGTGACATCAAATTACAATGATAGTCATTATTTACATATCTTCATCTCACAGAGATGGAAAATATTTTCCAATAAATTAGAGATAAATATAGTACCCCACCCATAAAAACCATAAAAACCATAAATAATTGTTTGACAAGATGATAAAAACATTAATCATTTCATCATGTCTTAATTAACTCATGGAAAGAAAACATATTTTCTTAAAACATCCTTAAAAAATAATCATTATAAGATATCTAGAGAAAATGGCATATGATATCATAAAACAATATACCAAGTGTAACATAAGTAACCTAGAAGGATGTTTACATAGATGAAAAACAACATTTTATGATTATTAGATAAATTAATTTATAAAAAAATAAGAAATATAATTTTTTTTGAAATTCCTGAAAACACCATAAATTTATTTATTTGAAATGAAATACATTGATCATGATAAAATATTTTAAATTTTACCCTTAAAAATAAAAGGTTTTTATAAAAAATTATAAAATAACTATTATTTCAAAAAATTTCCTTGAAAAGACATTAAAACACTGACAACTTCTTTCTTAAAAACATAACCCATTAAAATATATTTTAAACTAAATATTTAATTATTAAAATTAAACATTAATTTTATTTTTTTATTTCAAAATTTCCATTTATTTTAAAAATAATTATGAATTAAAATCATTTGGAAAAACATTTTAAAACATGGAATGCAAGATTTGTAAATAAGAATGCTCAAAATGGAGAAATAAACTCTTACGACTTTGGTCACGTTTAAATAGAATCCTCTTAAAAATAGAACATGTAATGGGAATTTAATTACCATGAATATTAAATGAATAATTATATATTATGCCAATGAGGAAAGATACATACCACAAAAAATAAGTTTAAAATATGCCTTATGACTCAATGAAATAAAATTGAGGAGAGAACCCTTATGAATTTGGTAACATTCTAATTGTTTTTATTGAAAGAGAGATCCTAAAATAGAATATTAAATATAATGATTATAAATATAATCATTATATAATATGTCAATGTATTATTATATACACTATATAAAATAACATAGATCTATAATATGAAGCACACCTCAAAGTAAGAAATTTTTATATGAGAAACCCTTACATATTTCTTAACATTTTATCCAAAATATCATGAAAGTAAAAATGAAAAATAAAAATTCAATTAACATGAATAAATTTATAATAGTAATATAATAATTTATAGAGGATAAATTTCCACATATAAATAAAAATATTTACATAATGAAAACCATGTCTCAAGGAAGGAAATTTTAGATGAAACCCTTACCTTAATTCCTGGATTCCTTGAAGGAACTTTAACCTCATGTATAATAAACACAGTTATATTAATAAAAAAATTCATAAAATTATTAATATATATAACCCATTTTACTCTTTTTTGTAATAATTTATTATACATCACTTGTTAGTTATCACTTATTTCTATTTTCAGATAATGTAATTTTGTTTGTTTTTCACATGTTATATAATGGAAATTTTGAAACCCATTATTTGATAAAAAAGTATATAATTTCAATATTAAAAAATATTTTTTAATGATTAATACATCCCAATGATCATTTTATGGGAACTTTGGACATGGTTTTAGATAATGATATTTGTGATGAGCTTATTTTGGGTAATCTATTGATAAAAATAGATTACATCATAATGATCATATATTTTTATGTCATAAATTAAGAACTATATTTACGATATATATATATATATGAATAAATGATATTTCATATGTTAAAAACATATTTTTTTGAAACAAATGTAAATGTCAGTGATGAATAATGAAATAAGTCATTAAATGGAGGTGACAGTCCACATGTACACATAAATGCTGTTTTCATTTTACCCAGAACAAGAAGAAGGCATAAAATGATATATCCTTTCAGAATATTAAAATTTTATAAAAATTGTATTAATTTATTATATTCCCCTACTAAATCGTCCACGTAAGGAGGTTATGAAAAACAGAACACATCTCTCACTGAGTTTGTGGTTCAGATGATTGAATAATTGTGATTTTCAATTTTATAATAGATGTAAAGAGAATAAAAAGTGTATTTACCATTAATATAATAATATTTAAGTATATTAATTTAAATGGTATCATTATATTCCATCATTTAGTGGAGGTTTTGGGGAGGTTAGATTTGAAATATGCATAAAATAATGTTATATAGTGTATAACACTCAAATTGAGAGTTTGTGTTTTCTCTTGAAAGATAATTCAAAAATACAGGAATTATGATGAATTACTATTAGATGCATATTTATATGTAATAATATTATAGTATTATAAAAATGAGTTTGGTTTTGTTATAGAATTCAAATTGTTTTATCTGGTTTTAATTGATCTCCTTTTATAAGTTATAAGATTGATTTTTTTAAAATTCTGTTTACTTAACATGTAAGCAATGTCCTTATTACTTGGAAAGTGGATCTAAAAGTAGGTAATAATAGAAAGTGAAATATTTTTTTGTCTATAAAACCTCTCATATAATTATATTTGTGTTATGGTTGAATAATTTTAGAACTTTTCACCCCAATTTTATGTTTTACCAAAATATTTTTTTACGGGGGTAACATTTTTTTGTGCTCGATAACATTTTTTATAACTAACAAAAAAATTGACATTGTTAGATAATTTTGATAATATATATATTTTTTTTAAATATCATAATATTAAATTTCTGAATGTGATATAAGTTAATTCTAATTTAATAACCATTTAATACATAAATTTTTTTATGATGAATGAAAAAGTAAAGTTAATTTTTTAAAATTAAATTCAAAAAATTCAAAAATTTTACTTTTAAATGGAAATATAAAATATAATGAAAAAAATTTTTCATAGGAAAATGACATATAAAATATTAATAATAATAATAATTATTTCCTATAGATTACATAATAAATTATTATTAATTTATTATTTATATCAAGAATTTATTTTATCATCACTAACCATAATATATTTATTTTCTTAATATATAAATAGACTATGCATAAAAATAATTTTTTTTAGAAAAATAAATTTTAACCATAAAACAATTTTATTAAATATTTTGATATAATAATTGAATTATATTAATGTATTGATATTAAAATTGTATTTAAAATTTATTTATACATTTATTTAAATATATATATACTTCTATTTATACTATCAATTTTAACAACAACATTAAAACAATCACTTTTTAATTGTTTTAATTTTGTCATAATTAAATGTTTCAATTTTTTTACATCGGTGTTTCATATGAAGAAAGGTTTTAAACATATAATTTAATTAATGAAAAATATATACTAAAATCTTAGGGAATTACATAAACAATTTTAGAATCTTATAAAACATTATTTTTCAATATTAAACCTATGAAACATGCCTTTCCTATTCAGTTCCACCCTTATTTAGAAACATGACCTTCCTTATAATAAAATTTAATTCTTTTCGACTTAGGATCAGTTTATTGATACTTGATCCAAAATAGAAGATGTTTTTAAATAAATAAAATACATTTCACCATTTAATAATTCATGAACTATTGAGAAATGTTCCAATCATCACTTGTTTAATGATATATTATCCTTTCGACTAAAGGTATATTCTACCTTGTTCGCTCTACATATGCGATAGTGTATTATTTAATCATAATCCTTTATTAGTTATAATGATATTTTATGCCACATGTAGAACCATTTTTGAGTAAATATATAATTTATAATTTTATAATTCATATATATATATATATATCATTTATCCCCATATAAAAATGCATCAATATTTTTAAAGAAAAAATTACCGCCACAAGTTCAAGATAATGTGTTGGATAATTTTTCTCATGGGGTTTCAATTAACCTAATGCATATGGAAATTTCAATACATTTTTATCTAACCAAAACCAAGGAACTTAAAAAAGAAACAATATAAATAAAAAGTTCAGTATAAATTGATAAAAAGGCCAATACCGAGCCATTAACCAATATTCCTTTTAATTTTAGAAATCACTCATCACATTATATTATCCAAATGAATTTAACACCCTTTCAAATTTACATGGTTATTTGTTCATATAACTAAGCATAATATTTAAAAAAATCCTTAGTAATAACCCCTTAGTACAAGAAAATGTCTAATATTAGTAACATTATTTGGTCTTGGACATCCTTCAACAATATTAGTTTTTTAAAGATCAACCGATATTCAATTTTTAGTTATAATATTCCCTTGGAATGAAATCTAATGAAAAAAATATTTAATAAATTTTCTGTAAAAATTATTTTCCATTAGGGTTTATAGAAAAATCCTTATATTTTCCCTATAAACCACATATCATTTATAATATATGAGAATGAAATCAATGAATACCTCAAATAATTTTCCTAAGTACTCAAAAAGTATATCATTCATTAGATATATAAAAATAACCATTGCATTTTTAATTTAAATGTCATAACCATAAACTAACAAAAAGAATACTTTGTTTGAAACACAACCCTTGAAATGTATTATTTATATACCATTAGCTTATGATATCCAAACCCAGGATCAATCCTAAAAAAAATCATAATCTCTATAGAGTAGATAAAATAAGTCATAAATATTAGGCAATGCATATGAGTTCTTAATAATACTGTTATTAAGAACTCTATAATCACGTAAAATCTACACGGAACCATATTTCATCATAATAAACAAAATAGGATCACCCTAAGGTGATATTCTAGAGTGGATGAAACCATTATTAAATAATTCTTGTAATAGTTTTTCCAATTACAATATGTATACTAGATCTATTTGATAAGGATGTTTTGAAATGGTATTATATTTGAGAACTAATTAAATAGTATATTTGACCTCCTAACTAGGAATAAAAAGGGTTAAATTATATAGAAATACATTTAAGTATTCATTTATCACTTGAACACCACAAAGATGAATTTTTTCCTCTGTTTCAATGAAATGCACAAGATAACATTCAACCCTATCTTTAATCAATTTACCTAATTCTTGATATGTTATCATAAGTATGAAATAATTATTAAATACAAAGATAATTTCATTTAGAAATTAAATATAATTTTTTTTCTTTATAACCTATAATATCATGATAAACCACACTAAAATGAATACCTAAAATAACATAAAACACATACATAACTATGGACACAATATTTACAATGAAAATAATTAAAAATAAAATTTTAAGATGATTATTATAAATATTTGTCAGTTTTAAACCTCTACTAGGTGTTTTTAATGAAATTTCCTTTTCCATTTATTTAGGTGGTATTTCCATTTTACTAGAATATTTTAAAGAAATAAAAGAATGCGTTAATCTAGAATCAAATAATAAATTTAAATAATTTGAGTCAGAAAGTAATATTCCTTTAAAAAGTTAATTTTATATACCAACATCATCATAGTAGTAGAAAATTATGTATTAAAACCTTACTTCTTATGATCAAGATGATTTCCACCCTTTATAATTATTTTAAAAAAACATTTTTATAAATAATTGTCTCATTACAAATAAAAAATTTCACTTCCTTTCTACCATTATTTTTTGGAAGAATACTCATTTCATTATATTAATGAGTAAAATGTATAATTTTACCACACTGATAAAACTTTTATTATCTCATGAGATAAATTATAGGATTATTATTACCACATTTAGGAAAATACGGAAATAAAATTCTTTTACCATTAGATTCCCCTCATGATTATTTCTTCATTACATACTACCCTAATGACTTTCTATACTTATTATTATGAGATATATAAAATTATACAACTTAAATATCAACCTTACCAATGCATCAAGAAATTATATGATAACTTTTAAATTCATAAGTAACCAAATACATTCATAAATGTGCTCTCATTACTACATAAAATCTATCAATTACACTATAATGGTCTAGAATTAAACTTTTATACATACCTTACCAATATGATAACATTTTCTTCCTATAAAGGATCTGATTCATCCTCATTTAACTATATTAACTAACTTTCCATTATAATTTTAATAACATTAGGAAAATATTTTTCATGAAAAGGATCTTTAAGTATCTTCCATTCCATGGTATCAGTATCATTATTCTCCTTAGTATAATTAATTAACGACCACCACTTATCAAATCCACCATTATGATGATAAATAATAGGATTTTTCTTCTCCTACTCTAGAAAATACAAACCTATATTTATCTTCTACAATGAAATGGTATTTTCTTCATCTTATAATGGATCTAAGACTTTACCAGGTGATAAAGGACGATGTCACATGAAATGATTCACAATTGAAAAATTCCTTTTTTATAAAATTGATGGTTCTATTACTAGGTACCAATATTTATGGCTTGTGTTAATCAAATTAACACAACCAAAAATGGAATATTTCAAACTCTATAAATTTAATGTTATTGATTCAGAAGGAAAATTTCTAATTTTTTCATTTCTACATCATTTACCCTATTACATCACGAGAAACCCATTTTGAAATAGACATATATCATATTTAACAATAAGGAAACACTTATAGTAATAAAAAAATCTCTCAGGGTAATATTAATATAAATTTAATTCTTTATATTGTCTTTTATTTTCAATATTTTAACATCTAAATTTATCTAAAACCTACTTCAATAAAATCTATAATAGCCCGGACATAATAAACTGATAATTACAAGATTTTAAATAAGGATTTCACTCTCATAAATACCCACTACATTTTATGTTCAATATAATTAGGTAAACCATTACAAGATAAAATGAAATAATTCCAAAATGTGTAAATTTTTTCCTCAAAGGAAGGATATCAAAATTACAGTCCTATTTCAATTAGGACACACTTTCATCATTGAAGATGATTCTATATAGACGATAGATTGAACTTGATATAGTACCAAAATATCTATAAATACATTAAAATAATTTTAAAACTTGGTATGAGAATATTAAACTCATTTTGGGGTATTAAATGAAAGAAAAATCTTTATTCCATTATAAAACATTAACATTCATGATAAGGTTTTACTTCATACATAACAATATTTGAGATTTAATAATTAATAAGTTATTGATGAAATTAAATTTATTTACAAATTATTTTGAAAAAACATATCATATGAGAGAAAAATGGAATAAAATATCATGAATTCCACTCTGGACATCATATTCATATCACTCTAACTATCATCCATACAATCATCCTTAAGATGATATAACTTCCACAATGAATTCTAAAATAAAATATTCTTGTGAATAAATCATTACCTAATACATTAAAGGGGTATATCAACAATACCAATTATCATATATAATTTCCAAGAACCAAATCATGAATAAAAAAATTGGGTCTTTCACTTTCATCATGAAACCCATATAAACATTAAATTGAACACACAATCATATTCACTGATAGTTATCAAAAAATATAAGAATAAATATCTTTTTCATTGATAAAAAAGTATAATGAAAAATTTAGTAAGAAATGGGAGTTTAATTTACATTGAAAAGCGATGAAATATAAAAAAAAATATTTAGAACAAATAATAAACATGATGACATGAAAAGGTGATGAAGTGTTAAATGTTAAAAAATATTGTTTTCACACCTTTAAAATGAAAATAAAAAATTACCTATATAGAAAACATTAAAAATACACATTTTAAACCATTTTAATTAAATTAAAATATTATTGGAAATGAATTTATTAAATAATTGATGTATAGAGAATAAAAACCCTAAAAGAATATTGACATGGAGGAAAAAGAGTTTAAAGTAAAACATCAAAAAATTAAAATATGGATTAAAAGAATAATCCTTATACTCATGTCTCGAATTATTTTGTATACCCTCCTCCTTATTAATTAATAAATTTACATTAACTATTTACTTTATTGAGAACGTTTTTAATGTTCATTCCTTAATTATTATCACTTTTATTTAATTTATTATCATGTGTCATTTATTTAATAAATATATGCTGTTCATTTTATAGTTTTTCAGTTAATTCCTCCAAAACCACATTAGTATGTTGACTGTCGCAAAAGGGGTTATAAAATAGTTTCTTTGTATCAATAATATTATTAATCTATTTTCATTATCATTATAGTATAATAAATTTTTATAATTTTGATATTTTTTACAAAAATAGATTCAAATAAATAAAAGTGTGTTGGTAAGTTCATTTTAGGTGTTTAAATTTTATGCTGATCGTTTATTGTTAATATTATTAATATAATTGAGAAATTATCTTTTTAGAATCTTAATTATGTTAAAAATGTCATATTTACTCATTTAATTTATTTTTAAAACCATCCATGCAAGGAAGTTATAAAAATTAAAATTCATCATTCTTGGGGATTTTAGTGTGCACATAACACATGCAACATATTTATTTCCTAGTTGATGGGTGGGATGTATATAATGGTTGTTCCATCAATATAATATCATTTAATAATAATAATTATATAATGTAATTATATATTTATGGTTATAAAAATTATAGTGCACTTGGAATAATAAATAAATTAGAAAGAACATGGTTATTGAGAATTTGGGAAGGAATTTTGTAGGGCTTGTATGAGGTAAATTTCTCATGATGTGTGAATAAATGGGGTAGTGTATGAGTCATTTTATTGATTAGGGGGAAATAATTTTTGTAATGTTAATTTTTAAATATAAAAAGGGAATTAATTCTCACGAAATGTGCATCTAATACTGATAAATATTGAAAATAGATAATGTGATGGTCGATACATCCTCTATCCAATCATTTAAGGACAAGGTTTTAAAATATTTTATAACCTTATCTATTAATATAAAAATTTTACTAGATTCAAAAACTTTATGAGGTGACTAATTTTTATAATAGTAACATATTTTCATGAAAAATTGATGTAAGAATTATTAAATATTTTTTATGTTGAATCAAAATTTGAAAACAATTTTACTTGGTTAAATTTTTTGAGTTAGATAAAATAATTTTAAAAAAAGTTTTCCTGATGCAAGAGAAAATATTTTTATAATTTTTTTTTAAATTTTAAAATTGAATCAACACCAAAATAATATTTATTATTGATTATAATGATATTTGTTTATAGTTAATCATAGGAGATTTAAGTGACTTTCCAAACAATATAAAACAGAATGGATCATTTTTAATACTTAATTGAAGGAAATAGACCAAAATAGTTTCTCATTATAAAATTATATAACATTGGTTCCAAAAATTAATTAATAGATTTCTAAATTAAAAATATACATTTTAAATAAATTATTTTACTATTTAAATGAATTTATAATAAATATTTTTTTTATATATTTTAAGTCATTCTTATATCATAATTACGTAATAAAATTTACTATAATTGTAAAAATATTTTATTTTTCACTATTCACCTAAAAACCAAACTTCTTAAAAAGATAAATAAAAATTCACCCTAAGATAATTTTTTTAGGTTGAATATAAACATAGATGTTTATTTTTATATTTGAAAATTTGTAAATTTAAATTTTGAACCAAACCATATTACACATGTAAAACCATTTAGTTAGAATAAAAACTACTTCCTTTACAAAATGAAATATCATATTCTTGTTCCAAAACAAAATATTTTTTTAGGCTTATAATAACAACTATTAATATTAATCCGTAGAATTAATACGAATAATGTATAAAATTTAGTCATTAACAAAAATACTAGGTTCATTAAAAAACCCTACTTTGATTTATGATTACTTAAGACTTGAAGTCCACTCACACCCAATAAAACCAATATTGGAACACAATAATGAATTAAGTGCATATGAATGAGAAACACCCTCCTAAGTGCACAAATTTTGGAGGGGAATATCTTTATACTCTATCTAATTAGATTAAAATTTGTGTATGGTGAAAATATAAGGAACCAATAACCTTTCTATACCTATCCAAGTGAACCTGTCCAAAGGAAGATAAAATTTACACATGTTATATATTTGGATTTATTTGGTTTATTGTAGAAAAATAAGTGAATATCACCTAAAAATATGAATGGAATTATGTAATTAAATCCTCATTCATTTTTCTCACCCTTTAGACGGATAAATTTTGATCATAAATTATAAAAAAATTATATATATACTATAGGTTTAGTCAGTGTTATTTATATTATATGTTGATTCATATAAACTTCACATGTTATCATAGTGATTATAAATGTATAATATTATAGAAGCACATTAATAAAAATTAAACGTTAATGTTCCATACCATCCTCTGAAATATAATGATTAATGGCCAAAGGAAGAGATAAATATTAACATACAATTAAACCTCTAACCGAAGAGGTATCCCTAACCCAATAATCCTCATAATTGATTTATAAAGGGGGAATGAATAATTTTCATTGAAGAAACCATTCAATTGATTATTGAAGCTCCTCCAATAGCTGTTAGGATTTATAAACCCATTTCTAAGGAACCTTTAGATTAATTTGAGAAGAATCATTTTTCATGCATAACTATTATAAATTTAGAGTTAATGTCTCATGATTGTATTATAATGATTCATTCTTGGTTATCATATTTATAAGAACTTCATTATGTGATTCTATTTGGAGATCAATCTATACAACCTTGACCTTATAAAAATCAATTTGATCTTGAAATTGAACCCTTATATCTATTTAGTGAAATAATATTGATTTGGATGGAGATAAAATATCTTTGAAATAATATTTATGTTTATCACCAAGAAGGTTAAGTAATTAGACATTAATCTATTCTGAAATGATAAAAATGAACAAAAATGATGTAATACTAGAATTTTTAATCCATACCACATGAATAAAATCCTTGAAAAAGATATCAAATTTTTTTTTCATTGACATCAAATCTTTTCAAACTAGGTTTTGATGATTTTTGGATAAATATTATACCAATCCCACTTCTATACTACCTTACTCACAATAGAAGAAAAAAAATATGAAAACAATCCACTATCCACCATAGGCACAATGTTGGGAATCATGTGTACTATATATTGATCTATTCATGGTGATATGGATATAAGGACCAAACTCTTGGTATCAAAGTTCTATTCAGCATCATGGGATTATTAAACAAGTGGATATTTCTCAAAGGGGTACATTTTTGAAATATTCTTGTTTGTGTAGTGTATTTAAATTCTTTATAATACATAAACTTTAACTTCAAAAACTAATCTATACCTAAATGATCCTCTGTAATAATGTATTATTCTCGTCTCTCTAATTTTTTAATATTATAGTCCTCCTCCTAAAAGATGAGGTGAATGGGAGCCTTTATCCATAAGCCTCACACAATAGGTTTTTAAATAGCTCACTAATCTACTCTTCCCATTATAGTGTATTGGTAACACCTCATCGAACCTTTAATATACTACTAGGATAAATTCATGTCAAAAATTATATATAATTATATCCTCATGAGTCAATATCATCTAGATTTGATGCACAACCATATGATGCCTTTAATCACGAACACCATAATATAGTATTTAGTGTATCCTATATAAGTATAAAAAAATACATGTTATATGGAATGATTCATAACCATAATAGAATATAAATCCTTAATTTTAGGCCCATCAAACTCCATTTCTAGTATATATGATGTAAGATGACTCTTTAGGTTTACCACTAACATCATTTTTGAGTATCCCATAGGGAATCCTAAAAGGTTTGAATATTATATAGTCTATGTACATTATCATATTAAAAAACTCATTGATAGTTAAATAAATGGGTTTCATATTAATATAATTAAGTAATGTGGGGAGGAATGTTGAATAGGGAATCTCAATGGTGTTTTAAAATTCATAACCACCAAAGTGTTCCACTATCCACCCGATTTGATACTTCATTGGACTGTAGATATGGTATGAGGCCTCTACCCATTGGAAATGTCCTATCATTTTATAAATTCAATATATAATTGGGATTAAAATATTTTTGTATATGAGTAACCTTTATTAAGGTACTTACCCTAACCCAAAAATGTGTATCCTATGGTGGAAAGGGATTCCCAATAATGAAAATTCACATAGAACTTGAACATCAAAAGTTTGAAAGCGCCCATGGTCTAACCATGTAATACTATTTTGTGTAATGAACCCATTAAAAAACTAATTATTGAAGATCCACTAAATTATGATAATATTAATATGGGAACTATTTTAAAATCAATGTCCATAAATTCAACTCATAAGGTAGTATAAATACACTAAACTAGTCACCCAACAAGACAACCAAATGTGTTTGAATCTCACTCCTTAATTATCTCTTAGACATTAGTTTTATATTATGAATTAATTGTGGAGTATTCTTAACTCCATCCAAGAAATTTTATGATGAAAATTATTAATCATACATTACGTCTAAGACTGGGATTACACAATTATGATACATATCCTAGAGTTCAATAAAAATTTACCCATATAGAGAACATAAGTTTTTTATATATGTGAACCATGTAATTTACTTTTCAATGAAAAGCTATAGATATTGATAAATCATAAAATGGGATAATTAGGATTGCTAATCCATATTTAAAACTAATCTGGGTATTGGAAATTATTTACAACTCAGATGGATCCATTAGTTTTATACTCATTCATTCAAGAAGCTCCCCCACAATGATGATCCTATTATGAACCCCATATCCACAAAGATCACTTAGTGAAGCCACAAGGATCAATGCGTATTCTTGGGAAATGGTTTGAAATATGTTATATTGGAATCCCATAGTTAATGGAGAGTATTTCATGATGTATGCCTCCATCACCATGACCTTTTCTACTACTTCCTAAATAATAAATACTTATGTGGGTGCATACTAATGCTGTTATTAAAAATGTTAAAATAATTTTTTGGTTATAAATAGTGATTGAGAGATTTTACTAGAGGAAAAATATAGAGATGCATTATATCCAGTAATGGGTAGTATAGAGAATCTGATATTTTCATTCTTGTAATAATTTTTTGATGGGATGAGACACTATTGTTATCTAACTACAATAAAATTAACCATCATATCAAGCCTCTCATATAGGCTTTGAAATAAAGTTGGAGTTTAAATTTTTTGATAAATTTTGAGGCTGTGTGGGAGTAAATTTATTCATAACTTAAAAAATTTAAAAAAATTGATTCTATACATTTTATTAAAATTATAAAACGTTATTAGTAATAGATATACTAATTAAAAATTAATTTTCTTACACATATAAGGGAAAATTTATGCAAGGAATCCATTTCCATAATTTTTTCTATGAAAATAGAGAATGTGAGATCTATAAAACATGGAGAATTATTTGATAGTATTACCCTTTATATAAAAGATTAAATAGATTTTTTGGGTTTCAACTAATGCACAAAGGTAAAAATATGTGTTCGTTTTCATCAAAATTGGCCATTTTTTATGAAAATAGACCTAATTTCATGGGTTATTTTTTAGGAATAAAATAATGGATTTAGAGATCAAATTTCAAGGATCATTATAAAAACTGAAGATGATGACTGTTATGTGGAAATGGTATTTCATGTGCATAAAATTTCTTTCATAGTTGAACATAATACATTGTGTTCTTGGGAAATAAAAAAATTCCAAAAGATTTAGGAGAAGTGGAAGTCGGTGACAGTGAAAGAATATAGATATAATGTGGATGTTTTTTGATTAAAAAAAATCCAAAACAAGGATAATTCTATATAAACACATTCAATTATATATTGATAAGGAACTACAATACCCACATTCTATGAATTTCACCACTAACAATTTGTGGAAATATATATCATACAATAACTAATATGAATGATAATTATCATATAATTCAATTCCAAGAAACCAATCATATATCTATGTTCTTGAAAATAATTTTATACTCATGTTTCATTTCCAATAAATACAATAGAATTTAACCATTTATAATGTTTTGGTTCATTTTTAGCCACCTGGATACGGTAAAAATTATTGACATGAGACACTCTATACCTTCTCAAAGTGAATTCTCTGCATGACCTTAATAAACATCTAAATTTTACGTCATCTATCTTAAGTGTATAATTAATCTAATAAAAGAGGCAAAAGAAGAAAAAATTGCATGCCATGTACTAAGTGCATGTTCCCAATATAGAACTTACACTCAAATTCCACTTTCCCGAATTATTAAAGCATTTATACTAAATGAACCTTGGGGGAATCCCATTCTATAAATTCTTTTATAAACCCTAAGATGTGATATACCTGGGAATGAAGTTCAAACATTATTACCTTGTTCCAAAATTGAGATTCTATAAACCATGCACCAAATACCTGTTGTCTATAAGAGTTATTTGAAAAAGTGTTGTTCTAAAAAGGATTCCTGTAAGGGTAAGTCCCAAATTCGACACCATAGAATGAAACCTTCCCATATTCTTGTAATCACCTTTACTAATGTGATGCAATCTATCTACCCTCATTCATTAGATTTTCACTATTTAGCATTCAAAGTATTTTTTTTTCCAGTTATCAAACTTAAATCAGAAACTCCATTTTGTCTAGAATTTATGTTTACTCATTCATAATCCCCACTCAACCAAGTTACTTACCTATGAAAAATTCATCCCTTTCCACATAATATCAAAAATTACCTTATAGGAACTATTTATTAGGTCAAATACCTATAAATAGAATTCCTTTTTGGCCTCCTCCATGGCCTTACAATACACATGATCGAGTAATCTACTATATTTATGTATCCCTCTTGGTAATTTGATAACTGTAATTTCATAGGTTATTTTCCCAAAGTGATACAATACTCAGTGTAAAATAATTAATTTATTTACTTTTTAATGAATATTTATCCCAATGGATAACTAGTAGAATGTTTCATAGTTCAAGATAATCATCCCGATGGATTTGAATTGGTTTTTATAACTCTAAATCAACTTATCCTTCTTATTTGGCCTGAATAATGAGACATTGATATAAAATAGTGGTAGATCTGAAATAATCCCAACCATACTCCTATCAATTAACATCTCTAGAGATTTAGTCATAATTCCCTCATATATAGTTACCAGTAAACAATAGATGTATAAAAATGGTACTCAAATATGGTATTGACCCTAGTTATAAAGGGTCACTCAAATTTAAGCAACACATCAAAACATTTATATGCATCATTCTCATATTAGTCCAATATACATGAAATGAAATTGATTGAAAATTATCTTAGTATTATGGACTTAAATTATAGTTACATTGGTCCTTGGTGTATAACCTAAAATTTAATACTATTTTTCATATATTCAAGAACATAAATGACACCACTATATTCTATTTCACATGACAATACAAGGTGTATCACACCTCATTGGATGGAACTAAACTGCATGGTCTTTGATTCCATATATATAGATTTGTAAAAATATAAAATCATGGTCCTAATACCAACTCTAAAAAAATTATAACTTAACTAAAACCTTTAATCCTTTCTAGATGTCACCAAACTCCAACATACCTATAATAACCCCAGAATTGGTATCTAAAATCTAATGGTTTAATTATTAAATTTTCATAGGATAAAACTAACCAAATCCCAATGTACTAAATACTTTATTATTCTTGGTAATCTATATATATACTTGAATTTCACATTACATTTGAAAACATAAAATACAACATATTATTTTATTTTATAAAATCACTATTCTCTTTTTATTAACCATATGTGTCAATAATACTACATTTCTTTGTATCATAGGGAAAAGAAACATAAGAAAGGGGTGATATCAGATGATCAGTAAGGGTATTCTTATAATGGAAGCTATCATGAATAAATAAGGAATAATATGACAAATTAAATATCTAAAAAACATAAAATTTAATCAATAACTTGGTTATGAAGAATAATATGGTATGTATAAATTATAATCAAATAATTCAATATAAATAATCACATAATCTTGAAACTTATACTTGGATATCATAACTGTAACACCTCGAGATTTTATGAAAAATGTTCTTTTTAATTTCATTAATGTCTTGTGTTATACGCTACACCAAAAGGAGCTTGCACAACACACATCCTTGACTTGCCTTGCATTACACGCAATCACAGCCTTCCTCGATAGCTTGCGTCGTACGCAATACCGAGTTTCACTAAACAATGATATGCTATTAAAATATTATTAAAACTAGCCGTTATGAATAGTAATAAACACTTTTTTAAATTTTGTAAATTTTATTTTTCAAAATGGACTTCATTTTTGGATTCGTAATATCGAAATTAGCTTAGGGTGAAATTTTGGTACGTTTCGAAAAACTATCATATTATGATGAATAGTGAAAATTACTAAATTTTAATTAAAAACAACTTTTTTAATCAAAATAATTAATAGTGATAAATTATTAATTTTAGAGGTTTTAAACTATATTTAGAATATATTTTTACAATTAATTACAATGTTGGTCATTGGATGTAATTTCACATTTAAACCAGTTATAAACAAGTGTCAATCTTTTGATAGTTATTATCTCTTAAAAAACGCTATTTGTTTTGATGACGAGAATTAATTTTTAAATTAGTTAATGTAACTGATATGTTTTGAATTTGATAAAATATACATAATTTTTGAGTTCATAATATCAAATATAGCTTAGGCCTATGTTTTGGTATTTTTCTGGAAACTTTCATTTTTTGATGAATAGTAAAACCACTATGTGGTAGTTAAAAAAACTGAATTTTTCATAAAACTTAATTTTACCGCTTCTGTGAGTGGAATTTCGAAAATCTAAGAGAAATGGTTAATATCAAGGACTAAAATGTGGTTCAATGAGATGAAAATAATTTTTGGTGAATAGTAACTTTTTACTTTTTTTTACCACGGTTAAAAGTAAATAGGGTAATTAAGGGTAGAAATGATATTATTATTACCCTAAAACATGTCCTAATTCTATTGGATAAGTGTAATTCGACCAAAAACAACCTTAGGAATAAAATATGACCATTTAAGCCCACTTGGATTAGATTAGGACATTTATTATTAATTTATTTAAAGAAGGGTTAAAATAGTTAAAATCAAAGTTTAATAAGTAAATAATTTTTAATATAGGGTTATACATAAGATAAATTCTACTATAAATATTAATTAGAAAGATAAAAATATTTCCTACATAATTATATTTTATTTGTAATTTTTAGACTTTAAATAATTTAATTTATTTATGACACAATGATGATGCAGTAAATATCTTATTAATGAAATATTGACATAATTGATGTTATAAATACCCAAATAAATGTAAATTGAGACTTTTTATGAATTCGAAAAATTTTATATGTTAATATGACAAGTTAGTGTTGATTTAATTAACTTTGTTCGAACGAATAATTCTGTTATGATTTTTAAAAAAATCAATTACCAAATAGTGTCAAAATTGACATAAAATAGTTTTTAAAACAAATATTATATTATTAATTTCTATTTTATTCCTAAAAATCTAAGGTTAGGCCAAACGACTTAGATAAGGTTATATATATTAATAATAAACAACTTGGGGTTCGTTTGTCTTGATATAGTAAGTTTATTAACCTTATAGTGTAAGAAAACAAGAAAACACGGTAAAGGTTAAATTATCTAACTTAAAGTTAAATCTAAATGATAAGGTTACAATTGATACCTAAACTTGTATAAATTATATTGGATGAGAGTATTTCGACCTATAACCACCTTATATTCGAAATATATCAATTTGGAGCTATTAAAAACCGAATTTGACTTTATAATAAAATAATATTTTTTGTTATTCCAAAGGTGCCCCTCTCCTTCCTTATAAAAGGGCACCTCCTCCCCCTCTTCCTCACACCACTTTGAGCCTTCAAGCTCGGCCAAACCCTGCAAAATTATCTTCTCCACTTCTCTAGAAATATCCTAGAGGTTCTGGTATTCCTCAAAGACTAAATTTAGTGCCCTAAAAGGAGATCTCAAAGAGAAGCTTCAAAGAAGAGGTAATGTCCGTTACCGATTCTTTCAACTTTATTCCTTCTTACACTTCTTCTTATTAGGTTGTTCAATTATGAAGTAATAACATCAGTATCACTCATATACTGATATGTTATTATAAGTATGAAACAACCCTATTTCACCATCTATCCATCCTACGGAAAATGAAATCACTGCGCGTGCGTACGTACAGAATACCGTCTCCACGCCGTGGTGAAATCTATTCTCCACCACCACCTTACTTGGATGGGTATAATGGTGTAAATAATAACTATATATGATTATTTTAAAGTGATATTGATTCTTAAATAGTATACATACACTCCAATACAGTCCCACAATCATGAGAACGATATCATCGCTCGTGCGTACGTACGGACTACCGTCTCCACGATGCGATGAGATTCATTCTCCACTTTAACCATTCATGAATGATTATAAAGTATATATAATAAGTAATCATGAAATATATGACATAATAATGATACTGGATTTATGTGTATATATATGTATGTCATTTACTTAATTCCATTCAACTCAATAAGGAAACGAAAACAGCGTTCATGCGTACGTACGACCTACTGTCTCCATGAACGGTGTATTTCTTTCCATTTACTGATTTATTATATATATGAATATTCTGAATATATATTATATATAAATCATGTTTTATATTATGGAATTAATTAATCATGATCTAAGTAATCATATAAATAATTACAAGTCAAAACACGGACGACAAATGAAACAATTTTACCCAAAACACTCTTTAACATGGAATTTACAAAAGAACGGGTAATATAAAGTGATAAGTGAATCATATCTGATATCATAACAATGATTATGATTCTGGAATAAGTCAATGACATTATTTAAATCATTATACAGGAGGTTCGGACACTTACGAAGCAAATCGGACCTAAGGTAAGGGATAATTTTGCAAATCTCATTTTTATCCGGGATTGCTTATTCGTAAGTATTTACTGGGGTTATTTATATAATCCATGTCCATGTTTTATAAATAAGTTTTCATGTATGTTTAAATTCCTTTTTAACCATTTTTGACTTTTACTACATAGTATGTAAGGAATCTTTCTTTTGTTTACGTTACGAGGTACTTTTTTGACTTTTCCGACAAAAGTACGAGAAGAATGTTTTTTTAACGTATACGGAATGAAAGGATTTTTAAATATTTATAAACCCTTATTTTAATGAAGATTTCTCAAAAATATTTCATGAATATTTTCAACAAAACCCTTTTATTTTAAAATTTCATGATGTTTTGTGAAAAGAAATTGATTTTTAAGAAGAAATGATATTTTCCTCAAGAATTCATTTCAAGTGTTTTATCAAAACCATTTTCCATCTAAGATGACATTATTTCATATGTGTATGTTTCAAGTATTATGTCTCTATGATTTACATGGTTTCAATTTTCTTATGATGAAATGATATCCATTTGTTTTATATGGATTATGTTTTGATGGAATGATGTTTATGAAACCCATTTTATTCTTTGGGTTATGATGAATGTTTTAAGTTTATTTTGTGGCACAAGTAAGAATGATTTCATTATAAGATGGGTGGGACCTATATCTCCCTCCAATGCATTCGGTAAAGATTTTATATCTCATGAGATAGACATTACTGGAACGGTAGGTTATACCGGTTCAATGAAACAGGACTGAAACGAGGAGTGAACTCGGTTCAGAAAGGGACTTTGTCCACTAAGATAGTCTTGGCAATGAGTCTTGACTAATAAGAAATGATTCTCTATGATTATGTGTGTATTCCACAAAGTTTCATGTTTTAAGTTATGATTATTGGGATTACATTTCACTACTATGATTTATCCCATGTTATGAAATTATGATCTCTTTTGCAGGTTAAGATTTCCAAAAGATATGTTCTTATGAATATGATGTGATTGATATTTCTTTTGTTTACCCTTACTGAGCATTTGAGCTCACCCTTTTATGTTTTCTTTTCCCCAGGATATAAAGAAAGGATTTAGGTTAAAAAAAAGATCTTTATGGGAGATGTTGAAGATCTTTCACCACAATTAGAAGATTATATTCCGAGTTTCCAAAGACACTAAACTATTACAGTCCTTGTGTGTGTGTTTTTGTTATGTACTAAGTATTCCGAAAAATTAATGTAATGTCCATGTACGTCAGGCTTCGGGTCTCTACAGTTGGTATCAGAGGAAAGGTTTAGTAAAACTTTGGAAACTAGGATGCGAGAACTTTAGTGAGATCCCTAGAGATATTTCTAAGGTATGTCTAGGGATGTCCCTAAGGTTAAGTATACGTATGGGTTATAGTCCTAGAATTACGCTAACGATCATAGAATTAAACCTAAGATGTTAGATATTGAAGGTACTCCCCCTTTATTATGTTGTTTTCCCTAACATGATTTTTGCCTCTCAAACTATTCTTTTTGGGTTTTAGATGATGGATGGAACCCGAAGGAACCGTGTTGATCAATGCAATGATTGTCCTCCTGAACAAACAAATGTTATGGGAGATGGAGTGAAAAATCTTATTGCTATACTTACACAAGCTATGAATCATTCTGGACTTCCAAATGAGCAGAGAAGGGAACAATATTCTATTGAGTCCTTCATGAGGCAACGTCCACCTTTTTTCAGTGGGCCTTCTGATCCACTTGTTGCTGAACAATGAATCAGTACCACTAAAAAGATATTTTCAGTTCTTCAATGTTCAGAACATGATAAAGTCATCTTAGCAGTATATCATTTGGAAGGTGAAGCTGATCAATGGTGGAATCTTATCAAGAATACGAGGCCAAGAGATGAAATTGAGTCCATGGAATGGGACGAGTTCAAGAACTTATTTTTCAATAAGTACTTCCCTCTTATTCTTCGAACAAAGATGGAGAAAGAGTTTCTTGAACTAAAGCAAAAGGATGATGAATCTGTTGGTGTATACGAAGCGAATTTTACAAGGCTTGCAAGGTATGCATCTGGATTTATCATCCAACCTGAAAGTAAAGTTGATCGATTCTTCAGTGGCTTAAAACCAAATCTTTGAAGGGCATTAGCTCTAAGAGACTTCATTAGCTATGAAGAAATTGTGCGTTGTGATATCAAGGTATAAATGGAAGTTGGTGTTACTTATCCATCTAGTAGTTTTGACAATAAATGAAATATGGAGTTCAAGGAGAAATCTCAGAATAATGGTGAAAAGAAGATGAATGTTTCCTTATGCTCAAAGTGTGGAAAGAAGCATGGTTGAGATTGTCTTAAAGGGAATAGAAAATGTTTTAAGTGTGGAAAAGAAGGTCATCGAGCAACTGAGTGTCGAAGTAATGGAAAAAGGGTTTCTAATGATGTGAATAAAGAAAAGACTATTGATAACACACCACCAACACTTCAATGCTTCAAGTGAAAGGAAATGGGGCATTATGCTAATAAATGCCCTAATCCAAGGGTTAGTGATGATCGACATGAGAAAACACTTAAGGCAAAGGACAAAGGGAAGTCACATGCGATCACTATTGGCAATGTTGAATATGAAAACGATGTGGTGGAATGATTAAGTGTTTATGTAATGGGATTCCAAAATAATGTTGTATATAGTATCGTGGAATATTAGAATATTTTTGTATTGGTCTACTGTGGTTTTCAATAATTTTATGGTACCGGTAACCATGGAAAGTGATTGAGATATTTTTGGAAAAAAGATGAATGCACATAATGAAGGGATAAGGAGAAAATGAAATGTTTGACAGTATTCATGAGCTCATGACTGAAATAAGAAAATAGTTATATCATGGTTTGAGGTTTTGGTATGTGAAAAGAGTTAACTTTTGACAGCATTCATGTTTTCTCTAAGATTCAATGGGTATTCATTTTTCAAGAGAATACATGATTAAGGCCTTCGAATGTTTGGAATGTGACCAACAAGACATATCTCATGATATACGGGGATCAACGATGATATTAACATGCTTGTTATATGAACTCTTTGGTAATCGTTTTCACTATAATATGAGATTGGACAATAGTATTTTGGATAATCCTAAAGATTGGAAATGATTATGTTGGACATAAGTTAGTATTGTTTAAGGATAGAACTTTTTTTCAATATTATTGATGGGATGTTATAGTAATGTAGTTTTAGAAAAAGGACAACCTGCAGGACGGGCGACAGCCCATCGTGTCGGACAAGGCTGTGGGAATCAAACCAACAACCGAAGTGCGACTGGCCTTTATCGCCTACCACTGGCCTAGAGGAAGTCCCTAGTTAGTAGAAACTAGTTTTATTTTATTACGCGGTATGATATATGAAGTATAAGTTCATTTTTGGAATCGTATACGATTAACCTCACCATAGATGCTCTTATGTATTTTTGATAACTTTTGTAACCTTTTGTTTGAGACAGATGGAATGACCCATCATTCTATCACATGATCTTATACCACTTCATGAATGACAAATCCAACTTCATTTCTTTAAGATATGAAGTGGAAATTGTCCAAAGAATGACCAACAGTGACACTGTACCAAAATCACGAAAGTATTTCTTCCAATTCCAATTTCATCAACTTTAGGGAAATGATCTTGAAAACCAAAAATGTTATCCTAGTACTCTTATATCTGATGAATCAGATGGTACCTTAGATCGTCACAAATTTATGGCTTTGTGATTGCTGGATTTTCCATAGCCATGTTCTCTACCACTCTCCATCAGAACATGGTGGTTAGATTTCTCTTCCATATCCATATTTTCACCTATGTAGAAACCCAGTGATTAGTTTATTTGGGTAACCATTACGTTTCATACTTTTGTTTTTAAAGATTGTTTTTGGTATTACTTTTTACAATGTGGGTTTCTATTAAAGAAACTTTCGAGTAGTAAACCATTTATAACCCCGACGAATTTCGAGGGCGAAATTCATTTGAAGGGGGGTAGAATGTAACACCCTGAGATTTTATGAAAAATATTCTTTTTAATTTCATTAATGTCTTGTGTTGTACACTACACCAAAAGGAGATTGCACAACACGCATCCTTGACTTGCCTTTCATTACATGCAATCGCGGCCTTCCTCTATAGCTTGTGTCGTACGCAATACCGAGTTTCATTAAACAACGATATGCTATTAAAATATTATTAAAACTAGCCGTTATTAATAGTAATAACCACTTTTTTAAATTTTGTAAATTTTATTTTTTAAAATAGACTTTATTTTTGGATTCGGAATATCGAAATTAGCTTAGGGTGAAATTTTGGTACGTTTCGGATAACTTTCATATTCTGATGAATAGTGAAAATTACTAAATTTTAATTAAAAACAAATTTTTTAATCAAAAATAATTAATAGTGATAAACTATTAATTTGAGTGGTTTTAAAGTATATTTAGAATATATTTTTACAATTAAATACAATTTTGGTCATTGGATGTAATTTCACATTTAAACCAGTTATAAACAAGTGTCAATCTTTTGATAGTTATTATCTCTTAAAAAAACGTTATTTGTTTTGATGACGAGAATTAATTTTTAAATTAGTTAATGTAACTGATATGTTTTGAATTTGATAAGATAGACATCATTTTTGA
Organism: Viscum album; assembly: GCA_963277665.1. Taxonomy (NCBI): domain Eukaryota; kingdom Viridiplantae; phylum Streptophyta; class Magnoliopsida; order Santalales; family Viscaceae; genus Viscum; species Viscum album. The sequence goes on from OY728130.1 coordinate 1,409,790,481, forward strand.
GTTCATAATATCAAATATAGCTTAGGCCAAATTTTTGGTATTTTTCTGGAAACTTTCATTTTTTGATGAATAGTAAAACCACTAAGTGGTAGTTAAAAAAACTGAATTTTTCATAAAACTTAATTTTACCGCTTCTGTGAGTGGAATTTCGAAAATTTGGGAGACACGGTTAATATAAATAATAAAATGTGGTTCAATGAGATGAAAATAATTTTTGGTGAATAGTAACTTTTTACTTTTTTTACCATGGTTAAAAGTAAATTGGGTAATTAAGGGTAAAAATGATATTATTATTACCCTAAAACATGTCCTAATTCTATTGGATAAGTGTAATTCGACCAAAAACAACCTTAGGAATAAAATATGACTATTTAATCCCACTTGGATTAGATTAGGACATTTATTATTAATTTCTTTAAAGAAGGGTTAAAATAGTTAAAATCAAAGTTTAATAAGTAAATCATTTTTAATATAGGGTTATACATGAGATAAATTAGACTATAAATATTAATTATAAATATAAAAATATTTCCTACATAATGATATTTTATTTGTAATTTTTAGACTTTAAATAATTTAATTTATTTATGACACAATGATGATGCAGTAAATATCTTATTAATGGAATATTGACATAATTGATGTTATAAATACCCAAATAAATGTAAATTGAGACTTTTTATGAATTCCAAAAAATTTCTATGTTAATATGACAATTTAGGGTTGATTTAATTAAATTTTTTCGAAATAATAATTCTGTTATGATTTTTACAAAAATCAATTACCAAATAGTGTCAAAATTGACATAAAATAGTTTTTAAAAAAATATTATATTATTAATTTTTATTTTATTCCTAAAAATATAAAATTCGGCCAAATGACATATATAGGGTTATATATATTAATAATAAACAACTTGGGGTTCGTTTTTCTTGATATAGTATGTTTATTAACCTTATAGTGTAAGAAAACAAGAAAACACGGTAAAGGTTAAATTATTTAACATAAAGTTAAATCTAAATGATAAGGTTAAAATTGATACCTAAACTTTTCTAAATTCTAATAGATGAGAGGATTTAGACCTATACCCACCTTATATTCTAAATATATTAATTTGGAACTATTAAAAACCGAATTTGACTTTATAATAAAATAATATTTTTAGTTATTCCAAAGGTGCCCCTCTCCTTCTTTATAAAAGGGCACCTCCTCCCCCTCTTCCTCACACCACTTTGAGCCTTAAAGCTCAGAAAACCCCTGAAAAAGTCTCTTCTCTACTTCCCTAGAAACATCCTAGAGGTTCTGGTATTCCTCAAAGACCAATTTTAGTGCCATAAAAGGAGATCTCAAAGAGGCACTTCAAAGAAGAGGTAATGTCCGTTACCGATTCTTTCAACTTTATTCCTTCTTCCACTTCTTCTTCTTAGGTTGTTTCATTATGAAGTAATAACATCAGTATCACTCATATACTGATATGTTATTATAAGTATGAAAAAACCCTATTTCACCATCTATCCATCCTACGGAAAATGAAATCACCGCGCGTGCGTACGTACGTAATACCGTCTCCACGCCGTGGTGAAATCTACTTTCCACCACCACCTTACTTGGATGGGTATAATGGTGTAAATAATAACTATATATGATTATTTTAAAGTTATATTGATTCTGAAATAGTATACATACACTCCAATACAGTCCCACGATCATGAGAATGATATCATCGCTCGTGCGTACGTACGGACTACCGTCTCCACGACGCGATGAGATTCATTCTCCACTTTAACCATTCATGAATGATTATAAAGTATATATAATAAGTAATCATGAAATATATGACATAATAATGATACTGGATTTATGTGTATATATATGTATGTCATCTACTTAATTCCATTCAACTCAATAAGGAAACGAAAACAGCGTTCATGCGTACGTACGGCCTACCGTCTCCATGAATGGTGTATTTCTTTCCATTTACTGATTTATTATATATATGTATATTATGAATATATATTATATATAAATCATGTTTTATATTCTGGAATTAAGTAATCATGATCTAAGTAATCATATGAATAATTACAAGTCAAAACACGGACGACAAATTAAACAATTTTACCCAAAATGCTCTTTAACATGGAATTTACAAAAGAACGGGTAATATAATGTCATAAGTGAACCATATATGATATCATAACAATGAGTATGATTCTGGAATAAGTCAATGACATTATTTAAATCATTATACAGGAGTTTCGGACACTTACGAAGCAAATTGGACCTAAGGTAAGGGATAATTTAACAATCTTATTTTTATCTTAGATTGTTTATTCGTAAGTATTTACTGGGGTCATATTTATCATCCAAGACCATGTTTTATAAAAATGTTTTCATGTATGTTTAATGTCCTTTTTACCCATTATTGACTTTTAATACATGATATGTAAGGAATCTTTCTTTTGTTTACGTTACGAGTTACTTTTTGGCTTTTCCGACAAAAGTACGAGAATAATGTTTTTTTAACTTATACGGCATGAATGGATCCTTAAAACATTATTTCCAAGAAGATTACTTTACAAGTTTTCAAATTTATTTTTAATCAACTTCTTTTAGTTTTAAAATTGTATGACATGTTAAGAAAGGAAAAAGGTTTTTAAAGTAGAAAGGATATTTTCCTCAAGAATGGAGTTCAAGTGTTTTATCAAAATTATTTTCCATATAAGATAATAAAGTGTTCTGTTTCTATCCCTATTATTACATGGATTTGATTATGTTGTGATGTAAATATTTTTATGAATTCCTTTATCTTATATGAATTGTTTTATGATGTCACGATGTTTAAGATTCCCATTTTTATTACATGGGTTATGCAATGATGTATGATTTATGATTTTGTGGCACACATAAGAATGGTATCATTATGAGATGGGTGGGACCTATATCTCCCTCCAATGAATTGGGTAAAGATTTTATATCTCATGAGATAGACATGGTTGGAACGGTAGGTTATACCGGTTCAGTGAAACAGGACTGAAACGAGGAGTGAACTCGGTTCAGAAAGGGACTTTGTCCACTAAGATAGTCTTGGCAATGAGTCTTGACTAATAAGAAATGATTCTCTATGATTATGTGTGTATGCCACAAAGTTTCATGTTTTAATTTATGATTATTGGGATTAGATTTCACTACTATGATTTATCCCATGTTATGAAATTATGATCTCTTTTGCAGGTTAAGATTTCCAAAAGATATGTTCTTATGAATATGATGTGATTGATATTTCTTTTTTTTACCCTTACTGAGAATTTGATCTCACCCTTTTATGTTTTCTTTTCCCCAGGATATAAAGAAAGGATTTAGGTTAAAAAAAAGATCTTTATGGGAGATTTTGAAGATCTTTCACCACGATTAGAAGATTATATTCCGAGTTTCCAAAGACACTAAACTATTACGGTCCTTGTGTGTGTGTTTTTGTTATGTACTAAATATTCCGCAAAAGTAATGTAATGTCCATGTACGTCAGGCTTCGGGTCTCTACAATAACTAATCAAATAATCACATGGACATCATTAATTATTCTCATAATGAGGGAATTTACAATGCCAAACATCATAATCGTACCATAAAGGCCCTATTCTATGACATATTACATAAATGGGTAAGGCCTTAGCAAAATACCCAAGATAGTTTGTCTCATGATAACTATAGATGTATCAAGGGGATATAGAGTGCACCATACTTAACCTACTATGTCCAATGCATTTATCATATTCCAGGGGTGAAGCGTAGAAAATATATACATTCATATTTAAAAACTATAATATAAAATGTAAATAATTTTTCAAATCAATAAACATAATCATAAGCAATCTAGTGTAATATAGTGAATGATATCAATGTATTATATCCCCAATGAATCTGATCAGAAACCATCTGGATAAATAATATGGATTTTATGATTACATCAAATCCTTAGTGGATTATATGTATATTACTGGTTCATTACATTATTGAATAGAAATCCCTTAAAATTTCCATTAAAAACACTCTTGAGAAAATTAACCTTTTCAAATTGAAATTCACTTAAGAAATTAAGATTTCTATATATTTTGGAAAAAAATTATTCAATGTGAAAAATCACGAGAATTTGTAAATGAAGATTCAGATTAATTATCTTTCATAATGGTGGGAAAGTATTTTCATGTCATATAAGTTAAAAAAATATTTCTTTAACCCTTTTGTAAGAATATTCAAAAAGTTAATTGTTCAAAAAATGACAGGAAGATTCCATAAAATCTTTCTAAAAAAATCCAATCATGCATAAAAATTAATTTAAACTATCATATGAGAATATAAAAAATATTCTATAAAATATTTTAAGAAAAATTTGGATATGGAAGAAAATGAATTGATGTAGGAAAAGAGAAATAAAGTTGTATTTTCTTAAAAATATTTTCTTAATCATTTTATGTACCAATGGGAAGAAAGTTGTACTATTACATAAAAATTAGGGAATAAAAATAGGATAATAAAATGAATGGGGTTTATTATAGAATGATAAAATCATTTCCATCAATGTAAATTCAAGAATAAATAATCCTGAGTAAAATTACTTTGAAGCATGAACCCTCATTGCTTTGGTAACATTGAATCATAACCAAGATGAAAAGGATAACATAAAATAAAAAATTAAATACCATGAATATAAATACATTAATGATATAACATATCAAGGAGTTGTATATACACCTAATAAATATAAATTGGTTCATAATACCAAACAAGTCTCAATGGTATTGAAATTGAGATGAAATCTCTTACTAAGATCATACCATTGAATTTAAAGTAAATAAATGAATTGATTATGGTTATAAAATTTAGATACGTATAAAAATTGTAAATAAAACATAAAATAATGAAATTTTATTAGATATATAATCTTATAATAAAAATGATAATAAATAAGTAATATAACCCAATGAAAATAAATTGAGCTTTGAAACCCATTACCACCTTGTAACCTTTAATTCAAATTCACTTGGATGAAATAATTTGAATTGAAACCTAAAATACCATGATGTATGAAGGTTTAATGATATAACATGAAAAGTGGTAGTATATCCACCAAATAAAAAATTTGTGCATAATATTAAAATATTTCTCAGTGAAAGGAAATTTGGACGGAATACCTTTCTTCAGGTCCAAATCATTACATACATTCTTTATCTTATTAATTAATAAACTTATGTTAATTATTTAATTTTATAATAACATTTTAAAATTTTATAATTACATTAATTTTATTTATTATTATTTAATATTTAATTAAATTGTCAATTAAGTTCACATTGAATATTTGGAAGATATTTCGTTCATATGCCTAAAATGGACTTGGTAATTTGAAAATGGTAAAAGACATCATTTTTTTCATTATCTCATTAATAATAATCATGATATAATTACCATTTTATACATCAATTATATTTTCTAAACCAATAATGAAATATGGTTATGAAAAATGAACTACATTACAATCGTGGAGACGGTAAGTCGTACGTACGCATGGGTAACATTTCCATTTTCAATGATCATTAATGGAAGAAGGTATTTATTATTTTATATATCCAAGATTATAATTATATCATAAATAAAATATTATTTCTTCATGTATACCTATTTATATCATCTATGTGCTATGGTAATGAAGAAAGAATCACATCGCTTTGTGAAGGTGGTAGTCTACACGTACAGACAAATGAATTTATCATTTTTTAGTGAATGGGAAGGTAGGAAAGTAAATGATATATTATATTTTACACAATTATAAATATTTAAAAAATCCTAAATATATGTATAAATTAAATACATCTATGAGAGGCGATGATGGAAAACATATGACACCGGTTCACAAGGTGTTAGTCCACCGTAAACACAATTGCTAGTTTTGTTTCCAGTTTTATGGAAGTGGGGATGGTTATAGGTTATAACTTTAGAATAATAACATATCAACATGTGGAAGAAATTGTTTCATTATTTTAGCATATTTGGGGAATATATGAAGGGGTAAAAGAAGAAGAAAAATGAAGAGGCATGGTTAAGAACTATAACTCTTCTTCGAAGAACATATTCAAGTTTATATATAATGATTTCCTAGGATGGTTATATGATAAAAAAGGTAATCTTGGATGTGGGGAGGGATTTATGATAGGCATTTGATCTATAATTGTCCAAACCAAAAGTCCATTTTTATGTAGAGAGGAGAGGAGAGGTGGTTCCCTTTTACAACTGAGGAGGAGTGACATTTTTGTTAATACCCAAAACCATTCAATAATGGGAAGTCACTATCAGCCAAGTGAATCAAAAATTGATAAATTATAGAGTGAAGTGAATATAATATTTATCCACAAAATTGAAAAAAATAGATACAATTTTTAATCATTTTTTACCTTATCCTCTAAGTTTACTTACTTTTACTATTTTACTTTACACCATGATAATTAGTTTTTTTCATTTACCTAGGGAATTTATCATTTAACCCTAAAACATGAATGAACTTATTATATAATTTGAACCCAATAATTATAAATATGAAATATAATTTATAAAAAAAAAGTACTATGTGTTTGAAAAATTATTTCTCACATAGGAGAAAGTAGGGCACAAAACCATATTTTAACCTTAATAACTAAAATTAATTTTTATTATCTTTACTATTAATTATGATGAAAATTTAATTTTAACATAGTTCTTAATAAAAATTATTTGGATTATAAATATGGAATTAATTTTATCAAATTCAATTCATAAAAGTGTCATAATGTAGTTCAAAATGAAACCCGTAAATGTGACGAAAATGTGGCTTTCCATAGAAAAGTTTTCATAACTAAAAATGTGTTTGTATCAAAATTTAATAAAAAATTGATTAAAATGATTAAATTAGGTTAATAATAATATAATTTAACTAATTTTTCTTTTTTTTCAAGAAATTAAAATTAAAATATAACTTTTTAAATGCTTTAAATGAAAAGGGAATTTTCAATAAAAATCAATATATTTCACTATTCATTGAAAAACATAATATTTTCAAAAATTTCTAAAAAATAAATATAATATAATTGTAACACGATAATTAAAAAAATAAAATCCTTTTCATTAATTTTTTTTTAAATTTTTTAAAATATTTGTGAAAAATACCACTGAACTGCTCTTTAGAAAAATACAAATTTAAGAAAAAAATGGAATTATTTTTATCCCATACTTAGAAAAATTTTAAATGAATAGTAGAAATTTTTTATAAATATTTAATATATAAATTTAAATAAAATTATTTACCAATATTAATTAATAAAAATGCATTGTGCATATAAAAACAGGTATTCAGAAAAAAAAATTATTTTACTTTTAAATGATTTTTATTTTCATTTTTAATCAGTTTATAATAAATAGATTTATTTAATACAAGTGTAAACCATATAACTTTAATAATATATTTATTCCTATTAATACCCAGCAATCCAATGGATAGGTGATATCTATCATATTAAATATTAATATTTTAATAGTTTATTGTGGTTATTAAAAATTGTTATTTCTTGAAATAAAATAGATTGAAGACATAAAATTTATTCAAAGAGAAATATATTATCAAATATATGGATGATAAATTCTACCCTATTTAAATAAATTATGACCTCATAATTTTATTTTGGTTATCAAAGGTCTTTTATTTGATGAAAACCTAAATTATAAAAAGGGTTAATAAAATATCCTCTTAAAAAGAGGGAAAGGAAAATAAAAAGGTTATCTAGAATAAAAATAAATAGGATTCAAAATATAAGAACATTAGTGGGAAGTGAACATATTGAAATGTATGAGAAAATTAATGTCTAAATATTAATGGAGAGTGATTTATATCATTTTTCACAAGAACATGAATTATTAAGAGAAATATAACATCTAGAAAACTATAAATTTGTGATGTGTTAAAAGATTTTTTTTCAAAATAAATGAATGTAATAAGAAATTTTTTGGCTTAATGATTATTTTATTAGAGTTTGGAAAATCCTATACTATCTAGACTAATTACATAAGTAAATATACTTAATTTGGATGTTGAATTTGATCCTTTAATAAATTTCCACCATGATCACATATTTTTCTCCAAGCGATGAGTATTAAAGATGTTTTTTATTATGCATGAAGCACTAAAATAAAATTATAATGGAATAAAATATCAAAAAAAATGAATACTAATATATTTCTATAATTATTAATAAAACTATTTTTTGTCACAATGTAAGATAATAGTAAAAATTAATGATCCTTAATATGAAGAAATAATAAATTAATCTCTAAAATTCTATAACAGAACCAACAATTTAACTTTGATCATTACTTAAATAAACAACCCTATATCCAAAATAATCCCAATATTAATGATCTTTTTACCCCCAAAGGTCATTTTATACCCTTTAGATTAAATTTAATAACATTCCTCTGAAATAAACTTTAAATTAAACCTAATGTCAATATATACCCCAACTTAATAAAATGTCTCCCGAAATATAATTAATAACTTTAAAATACTAGAAACTCAAAAATAGTAGAACCTATATTATGATTCCCAAAATAAATTTAATATTTATTCATCAAATAATTTAAAAAATCACACTAACTAGGACATCACATAGGCTATCTAGAGGTGTTTCACCATGGTCGCCCATCTGTTGTGGTTTGAAGCTCTAAGGCCTTACTATATTTTAAATTGTGCCTTCTTTATGAAGAACTATATTAATATATTTCTTATAATATCTTCATAAATATGGTGAACATCTATAAAAACAACTTTTTTCATTAATGATCATATAGTCTCCGAAGGGTATTAATACCTATAAAATTATGTCAAAAAAATAAAAAAACATTATTCATCTTAAAACATATATTTACCTAAAGGTTTTTTACCATAAATATCTAAAAAAATATCCATAATCATGCTAAAATCCCATTGCATGAAACCTAAAAAGGGGTTTATATTCCATAAAAATTGTAATAAACCATAGACTTATTAACCAATGATGGAAGCTAAACAAATTAATTTATCCTAATTTAAGTCCTAAAATTAGTTTCTTTGGGGAATGTCCTCAAAGTCTTACATAGGGTTATTTTCCATAATATATGTTTTTCTAAATATAATTACCGATGGGTATAATAATATTGGCCCTGATACCCACTGTAAAGACCCAAACTCTAGTATCCTAGAGTTAGTGGTTACTTTATTACATTGGCATAAGATATATATATATATTCACATGCCAAAGTATAAAATAGTTTACTATTCTTTGTAAACTAGATACAAACTTGAATTTCAAAATTACATTTGAAATCATAAAATATATCACAATATTTTCTTTGATAACACCAGTATTTCATTTAGCTTATCCCCACATATCAATCATAATACATTTCCTGGCATCCTAGGGAATAGAAATAAAATAAAGGGGTGAGCTTATATTCTTAGTAAGGATGTGCATACAATAAAAACTATCATGAAAAAATAAGGAATAATATGAAATGGTTAATATATGAACACCCATTCTATTTAATCAATAACTTTAAAATGAATAGTAATATAGTAGTAATAAATGATGATCAAATAATTCTATATAAATAATTACATATACATGAAACTTATCCATGCATATCATTACTCATCAAAATAATAACACAAAGATTAACTAATCTCATAATAAGGGAATTCATAATTCAAGGAATCATAAACATACCATCAATGACTTTTTCTAAGGCATCATAAATAAATAGGTAAGGCCTTGGCCAAATAGCAAAGATATTTTGTCTCATGAGACCTAACAATTCATTGAGGGGTTATAGTGGGACCCACATATCAATTATTAAGTCCAATACATTCCTCATATGAAAGAGGTGAAACATAATAAATATAAACATTTTTATTGAAAAAATAACAAACAAAATTTTAATAATTTCCCCAATAAATGAACATAATCATAAAACATCCATAAGAATTTGAAAAATGGTATCAATGTAGTACATTCCTGGAAAAAATGATTATAAACCATATAAATAAATAACAAGGATGAAATAATTACATTATTTCACATTATAGAATATGTAAGATATTGTTTGTTTCAGCTGATGAATAAAAATACCATAAAAATTTCATTAAAAAATTCAAGAGGAAAATAAACAATTCATTTTTAAAATAACATTAAAAAACTAACAATTTCCAAAATATTAGGAAAAAAATTTATTTGAAATTAATCATGGAAACTTTTTAAGTATGCTAAAAAGTAATGAGTGGTTCTAATTTTGGGAAATTATATTCATTTTATATAAGTTAAAAAACATTTCTTTCATGATTTTTTATGAAATAAAAAACGTACATTATTTTGAAAAAGATTGGAAGATTCATTTTTCTTAAATATCCAGCCATGGGTAAAAATGACTTTAAGAAATAATTGCATAATATTAAAAATAAACCTTAAAAATATTTAAAGTAAAATATGTATATGGAATAAAAAATATTTTTGATCAAAAAGAGAAATAATGTTATATTTTCTTAAAAGGAATTTCTCAAATATTTTACATACCAAAGGGAGTAAAATGGTATTATTACTTGAATATTTAATGAATAAACATAGGATAAGAAAATGAAACGGTTTTATTATACAATGATAAAATAATTCCCCTTAATGGATATTCAAGCATAAACAATATTGAATAAAATGAGATTGAAGTATAAACCCTTACTTCTTTGGTAACATTTGAATCATATCCCCATGAAAGGAATAAATTAAAATGAAATGTTAGATAACATAAATATAAAAATATTCATGATATAACATGTCAATTTTTTTTAGATACTCATCATACAAATAAATTGGTTCATAATACCATATATTTCTCAATAGTGCGTAAATTAAGATAAAATCTCTTATAAAGATCTTACTATTAAAGTTAGAATTAATAAATTAACTGATTATGTATACCAATTTAAATAAAAAGCCCATAAATATATCAATAAATAATCAAAACTCATTAAAAAAATAAACTTATAATATCAAAGACAATGAATAAGAAATATAACCCAATGAAAAGATATTGAGTTACGAAACACCTTACACATGGTAAATTTTATATAAAATCACCTTGCATGAGATAAATTTAATTGAAACATAAAACATCATGAATTATGAATTATTCATGATATAACATGAAATTGGGCATTACATACACCATATAAATGAAATTTGTGCATAATATTAAAATTTTCTTCAATGAAAAGAAATTTAGATGAAATCCCTTAGCTTAGGTCCGACTCGTCATAGATTTTCTTTAACTTCCTAAATAACAAAATTATGTTAATTATGTAATTTATTAACATACTTTTTAATGTTTATTATTTATTTTATTTGATTTATCACCATGTTATTTTTAATTACTTAATAAATTAATTTCACGATAGATGTTTTGATGATAGTTGATTCATATGTCAAAAATGAATTTGGTAGTCTTAATATGGTAAAAGGGGTCTTTATATATAATATTATTAATATTATTAATGAGAAAATTATTATTTTTATACATAAATTATAAATTTACAAAAACTATGAATTATCGTTATGAAAAAAGAACTACATTACAATCATGGAGATGGTATGTCGTACATACACATGAGTAACATTTCTATTTTTCAATGATCATTACAAAAAGAAGGTAAGTTTAATTTTAACTTTTGAAATGGATAATTATATCATAAATATAATATTATTTAATTTATTATACTTATATTTATCATCCATATGATGTGTTGAAGAGGAAATAATCACACCATTTCATGGAGGTGGTAGTCTGCATGTACAAACGAATGATATTATCATTTTTTAGTGAATTGTAAGGTAATAAATTAAATTATATATTATATTTTCATAATGTTATATTTTTAAAGAATATAATATATATAAATTAAATTAATAATTAATTCCATTAGTGAGAGGTGGTGATGGAAAACGAAGTACATCGATTTTTGAGGTGGTAGTCCATCGTACAGACGATCAACAGTTTTTCTTCCCATTTAATAGAAGAGGGGTAGGTTAGAGGTTATACCATTAAAATAATAAAATATTAGTATATTTATTATACTAGTGTTTTATTTTATAATATTTTTATAATAATTTAAGGGGGAATTTAATGAAATAAAATGAAAATGTGGGGTTAAAAACTATAACTCTTCTTTAGAAAACCTTTTAGATCTATAGCTGAAGATTTCTTAGGATGGTTTTATGATAAAAAAGGATACTAGGATGTGGGTATGGATGTAATAAATGTATTTAGGAATTTATTTTATAATCAAACATTATTTTTAAGTTTATAAAGGATATGATAGGGGTGACTTTTAACAATTGAATATGAGTGACATTATTATAAATAAAAAACACTATTCAATATTGGGAAACCACTCTCAAACCAAGGGACTAAAAAATTGATAAATTTTATAGATGATAAATACAATTTAAATACATAAATACAACATAAAAAACGAAATAATTTCTAAATATGTTATTCCATTATCCTCTACGGTTACATACTTTTACTATTTGTATTTTCACCACAATAATTTGTCTCTTTTTATTTTCTTAGGTAATTTTTTCATTAATCCTAAAAAATCAATGAGCCTTATAAGATATTTTTGACCCACTAATTATATATATTAAATAATGATAATAAAATAATATTCCAATGTGTGTGGAAAATTATTTTCAACACAAGCAAATGTAACGCACAAAACCCTATTTTAATATTAATCGTGGTAATTAATTTGTGTTGTCTTTACTATTAATTATAACAAAAAATTATGTTTAAATTACTAAAAAACATTTTCTATTATGATTAAAAAATATAAAATCCATTATAACAAATTCATTTTATTGAAGAGTTATAATTTTATTTAAAATTAAACCTGCAAAGGTGATGAAAATGTGAGTTTCTAATGAATAATTTTCTTAAGTATAAAACATTTTTATATAAAAATTAAACCTAAAATTTATTCCAATGATAAAAATTTGATTATTAATAATATAATTTATTAATTATAATTTTTTCATAAATTTGAAATAAAATGGATATTTTCATTTTTTATACAAAAAAGGAAAATTTTCAATAAAAATTAGTATTTTTCATTATTCATTGAAAAATTATCTTTTCAAAAAAATTTCAAAAATTAACTATAATATAAATTTGAAATTATTATTTTAGAAATAAATTTCATTTTTTAATTATATTTTATAAAATTGGAAAAATTAATTTTAAAATAAGTGTTCAAAATGTGACCGAACAGTTTTTGAAAAAACTATTGTTTTAAGCATAAAATTAGATATATTATTTTCTCATACTTATAAAAAATATTATATGAATGATAATTTTTTTATTGAATACATAATATATAAATTTAAGTAATATCATCCACCAATAGTTTTCAAAAAAATTTATTGCGTGCATAAAAATAGTTTTTTGAATAAACATTTTATTTACTTATAATTATTTTCATTTATAATAGTTTTTTAAACAATGAATTTATTTTAAACATGCATAAAAAAAATTCCTTTCATAATGTAGTTACTCACATTCATACCCCTGAACTCAATAACTGGGCAATAAGTGTAAAATTAAATAATAATATTTTAATAATATATCATGATTCTTTTAAACTCGGTGTTATGGGTAACACAAGACATCAAAAAAATAAAATAAAATTTATTTATTGTGTAATATATTCTAAAATATTAGGGATTCTAAAGAACCATATTACTTAATATCTACCCAATGGGGTACCATTATTGAAAATTCATTTATTTTTGATAAGCCATTAACATTTGAAATCATTGTTGATGAACTAGTAAACTTTATATTATCCTTTATAAATGAGACCAAACACCCACATAACCATTATGACTTAATGGGTTTCATGAAACTCCAACATAAACTTAAACCCTTCCATAATTTCATAAAACCCCAATATAAACTTTAGGACATTCTAGATTGAATGAAACTTCAGAGCTACCTTTAATCCTCCTTCGGTAGAATAAAGTTATAGTTTAATCTATAGTATATGGTATCCACCTAAAATTAATCCTATATAAACTATAATATTGGGTAAAATACAATAGATTGTTCAATAAGTGATGATTCATTGAATTATTAATCTATTTATTGAAGATGAAGTGGATTCAAATATCTCCATGAATGGGGATAAATTCTGGAGTTCCCACTTACATTACTTTAAATAATTAAATCATAAAAAACATAAAATTCCCCATGAAATTATCATTATATAACCCTTGAGATAATCATAATACAATTAAATTAAATTACAATATCCCTTCAAGGTGATTATTAATCAAACCATTTCATAATGGATGTTCATCATACTGTGGTGGACAGTTATGTTAAAGAAAATGGTGTTGTTATTAAAAAGAACATCATAAAAATATGCTTAATTCAATATGAGATTCCATGACTAGTCATTAAGATTATTTACAGGATGATCCAAACTGCTATCCTCATGTTCAGTAAAAGGTGACTTTGTCACCTCCCAAGGTGATCGATATGCTTCCCACCTTTGGAATGAAAAAGTGGAGCTGTATCAAATTAGACTCGTAAGTGAAAATTTATTAACATATATCATTATAATTTTTGTAATTTCTTACACAAAACCACCCAAGATAAGTAATATTATAGGCATATATATATGAAATTAGATATTGAGTGAAACCCCAACATATAAGATAAAATTGATATTTAAAGTTGATCAATCCCCCTCTTATGCTCTTCCTTCCAGCCATTGTGTAGTTATATGGTCTTGATAGTAGTTATAGAAGGTGGTGGTCATGGTTATGGATTGGTTTGTGATTTAAGGATATGATATGTTGTGCTGGTATGTATTTTTGGTATATGATTACAGTTTAATGATGTATTTTATTTATATGTAAATAAATTGGAACTTTAGTACATATATCATTGGTATGTGAAGGATAATAGATAAGTGGGGGATCTGGTTTAGGGTGATCTATTATTATATTTTATGGTTTACTATATAGTATTTGAATATAGATTTATTGAGTAATACTCTATTTATATGGGTTTTTAGTTGACATAGGATGGGAAAAAGTTCAATTCACTATTTATTTATAGAATATTTTTTTTCAACTTCCACATATGAATAATAATTTCCAAGGAGGAACCTATTGATAATAATTGTATACTTACACATACTTATATATATATATATATGATGGTTTTGAAGATCCAACAAGAATTCATTGTCTCATGAAGTAGTGATTGGATGGCATTGGATGTGTTACTAAATTTTTAGGAGTATTTTATTAGGAATTTACTTCATAGATATTGTCCTTTATTTATTTGATATTAAATTAATTATTATTTTACTGATGAGATTTTGGGTTGTTTAATTTTTTTACTTAATATTTATTAGGTTTGTTTATGAGGGTAATAACTCCTAGATCATTTTTCATATCATTATTTCATGTTTCCAAATCCTGTTATATTAGGGGTAGTCTTTATGGGTTACAATAATCTTTACAACTAACCCAAGATTGGTTTCAGTAGGGATGATTCATGACATCAAGACTTAGAATCAAGGGTTACGATTCTTCATAGTCATCATATAATGTTTCATAATCATAATAATGTATATCTTTCTCCAATAACCTCCCCATTAATAGTTAACTATATATTTTCTAAATATTTATATTTCATCTAGTGGACCCTTCATTGCTATCTCAAAAAATATATAGTCAAATATTCCTTCATGATTATGTAGTTACATGTAATTTTTACCTCAATAAAGACTTAACTTATTCATGACATGTGCAATACAAAGTCCTCTAAAGGGATAAAATGATAAATTCACCATAGAAACCATTTTTTATATTTGTGTTTATTTCAAGGCATGAATTTTACCCCATGACTAGGTTTCAATAGAATTATGAACCAAAAAAGAGTAAGGGATATTTAAAATTTATAAAATAAATAAATAAATAAATTATAATATTTAATATCGCTATCTCTTATGAAGAATCCATAATGGATATTTTTATAACATGGTTCAGTCTCGAATTGGGTGTTTTTACTTGAAGAAGTATAATTTAAGTGAACAAGTGATGAACACAAGGCATTTAAATTTTATGATTTTAATAAAATACTCAGAAATATAGTAATTAACTATAAATTATATTTTAAACCATTGGATAGGGTTACCAATATATTCTATATAAATCCAAGATTTGGGATTAGAATCATGGGAGATTCAGATTTTTGAGGAGTGAGGATGGATCACAAACCAAAGGATGATAGATTTTAGGGTCTCAAGGTGGATTTGTGTGATAATGGTGACATGGACTTCAAGAAAAAGAATTCATGACATTATGTAGAACAATTTGACATTAAATTTATACATTCATCAATAATTTATTGATATCAATTCTCCATTGTCATAAGAATATATATTTCTGAAATTATATTTACATTTTAAAAACCATGAAAGAAATCATTTATTATTCCATATACTATCAATTTTTTATTGAACGCGACTGTGATTTAATGGTTAATTTAGTGTAAGATGTTTGGAAACATTTTTTGTGATAAATTTTTAGAAATAATATCTATTGATCATCAATAAAAATTTATTTTAAAAAATTCTACAGCTCATGTGTTTATAAAATGATGCTATGAATTCGATTTTCAATAGTCCTATTTTCCACTAAACACCATTATTCATATTTATCTAATCCCTTCTCAATGAGACACAATGAGGGTATCCTAAAATTTAAAAGGCATGGATGAGGTTCCATGGAGGCTCAAGAACAAGATCGATGAAAAATAGAATATGGAGATAATGATAAAGATCATAAAAGAAATATCAATAACCACATATGATTTTTGAAGTGCAGCTATGAGTAGTGATCATGTCAAAGGTGGAAGTACAAATCACGTGTTTTAACAGTTTTTAGATATATAATTTCAAATAGTATGATTTGTAATCTTATGTAATACACACCATGTATAATTATAGCTACATTAATAAGGTTTTTTTGATTTATAAATATCACTCAATGTGTGGATTCATGACACTTTCCTTGTATATCATATCACAAAACATATTATATACTTGATAATATGCTAAAAAATGAATTATCAATGTATTATTTGTAGGCTAGAGTAAATGTCATTTATAACTACGGGGAAATATTGGAATTCTATTATAAAAAAAATAATAAACCTCAAACTTTATAGGCCATTTATGGTAGGATTAAACACATTATATAACATATTTGTGCATTATCAATAACCATGGACTCCACTATAAATGTTCCTTGTGTAAATGACTTGTCAGTAGTTACACATGATTCAAGGTGTGGTATAGTACACACCCAACTACCCCTTGGTAACAACTCATTTTTTTAATTATGTAAAAAAAAGTATTTATGAATTTTCATGGCTTAGTTTATATTAGTAATACACACTCAGAATGAAAGAAAATCCCACATAACATAAAAAATAATGTGTCATGCTATACATGGTGAAATTACATGGGACAATATATTAGTATAGTGGGGTTGAAATCCATATTTCTCAAAGTTTATTTCCTATATTTCCTGAACCTTGGTGTTTTCCCTATCGTCTCACATGAGCCTCAATATCAAAAAATTAAATTTTCTATTCTGATAATTTTTCCATATAGAGTGTGATAGTATAATAATATTAGTGAAAAAATAATCTTTATGTTTCATTATGCACAGTTTGAGAATCATATATTTGTAGTGGTGTCCAAAGGGTGTGGGAGTGTTGTTCCGAAAAATATAGAGTTTACATGATAACCCATATATTTGGTCATGGTCTTCTAGGAATGGGGTTCTTGTACTCCTATAGATATATAAAAATGATTTAACAACAGTCAACCATATGTATTGTTGAGTTGAGTACTCCCCAACTGAACTAAGGTACACAGTTTCTATCTAAAGAGTTCATGTCATCTATTAGAACATGGGGTTCAATACTCCCTTGATTAGGATAAGGTGTGGGTCCCCCATATTATATCTAGGGTTGATACTCCCTAATATGATGGAAGATAAATATTCTACATGTATATGTTAGTGTTTTTCAGCCATTGATAAAGGGTGTGAGTTCTATTTTTC
The DNA here is from genome assembly GCA_963277665.1 of Viscum album. Lineage (NCBI taxonomy): Eukaryota > Viridiplantae > Streptophyta > Magnoliopsida > Santalales > Viscaceae > Viscum > Viscum album. Next base: position 1,409,808,732 of record OY728130.1, read on the forward strand.
TAATAGGGCCACATACTCCATTGACAAATAAGAATACCTAAACGATTTTAAATTCCCTTAATATATTTTTTTGAGGTATAACCAAATCTATTAGGTTTGAGTAATTGTGATAATGGGTTAATAGGGGTTTTCATATTACGTGATATGTAGATCATTCTTGGTTTCCTCTAATATATGACTCATATTTCAAAAATTATCTTCAATTTATTTTAAACTTCCAATCCTCAAGGTTTCTTAGGCTTATTATTGGGAACAATTCTTTAGGGAGTTGTGTTTTGATGATATGGATTCATCTTTTACCCTTGGTTGAGTTTAACATTGAGAATATATATAATTTCTATGTTTTCTTCCTTATTTAAAAATATTTTGGGTTAATATAACTTATTATTTGTTCTTTACTATGTGTCATTGAGGTATCCTACTTAGTATGTTTATACATTCCCCTCTATGGACATTTTGACCACACATATTGATTTTTTCCACCATGCCTAGATTGAAGGTTACATTATTGGATATGAAGACAATTTATTAATTAAATAGAGGTGTATGTAGGTCTATGGTGATGAATATTATAGTTAAAGGTAGATTTTATAGCCCTCTCAATGTGAATGATATTTATATATTATTATATTTTTTGTCCTCATGAACCTTTTCAAATTCATTGTTCCTATGTTTAGGATAATGTAGAATTTTACATTCTATTTTATGTATCAATCAATAATTACATACATTTATTTTTTTAATATATATTTATTTACAGTTTTATTGGTTATTATTTCATATTTGAGGTAGATATCTATTGTTGTTTGTTATAGGATATGTCCTCTAATGCCTGTTTCTTCTTCTTAGTGTTAGTCACTATACCATGGTGTCTTAAAATGGCCCTTTTGTAATACTCATCTTGTTACTAGCCTAGGAGGGGTCACAATGGGATGGGTCATATTAGAGCGGTATTAAAATAGTAGATTCTAAGGGATATATTTTGGTCTTAGGGGAATTATGAGTTTTGGTTTTTTAATTTAAGGAAACAATTTTTGATAGTCCCTAAAGGATCATGGGAACTCACATGAGATGGATGTGAATTTTGTGTGTCTAAATTTTAACAAATATTAAATACCTAATCATTTACCCTTTTAAAATACCTATCTAAATATTCAAAAATATATTTCCTATTAGGATATAAATCAATTCTCCTTTATCTTATACAACATGAAACAACCAGATGCAATTGAGAATGCAATGTAATTTCAAGCACACAATGTTTTAAAAAGGGTTAACCCTAATGTGGGAACAAAATCATTTCTATGGACAGGTTTATAAAAAGTCATAAATTTTAAACTATATTACACATGTAGTTATATAAGGGAATATATTTTATGGTACCCATGATTCATCATATTAAAAAGGTGAGTATTCAATATATTTTATAGGTTAATAAGTACCACCACCCATAGGTTATTTATAGTTTTAACCAAAAGTTTAGAATTAAACTTTCAGTATTGAATAATATTTTTATGTTATTTAGTTTTTCACTACATTAATATGAATAGGTCTCCTTCTTCATACAGAGTTTTCAAATACCATTTTATGATTTTCTATACTATATGCAATTTTATCTTTACAAATAGATAATAATTAGATCATACTATAAATATAATATTAGGATTATCTAAAACATTTGACCATATGAAATACTATAATCTAGTAGATATTTAATATTCATCATGTTCATTGAATCATATTTAATAAACAAAAATAATAGTATTATCCTTTCAATCAAATATTTTTATTCTATTATAATTCTTTTTATTACTTTGATAAATTGGATTTGATCAACATAATCTGTTATTCTTATTCTTATTATTTTATACCTTAAAGATTTTTTCTCAAAAATTATACTAGTTTATTATCTTAAACTCTTTTATTGATATCTTTTTTAGATATTATCTATTTACTATATTTAATCCTTTTATACTTGAGGTTAATAAATATGTTTTCTATATATTTAATATAAAAATAAATTTCTTTTATCTTACCACAATGATTAAAAAATAGTTTCTGAGATCCATGAAATATTCATGTCTCCATGATATTCTCTCATTTTATTCAATTTATTCACATGGTTTTTTTCATTATCATCTTATTCTACTTTCTCTTAAAATTATTGTCTTTAATTATTTTCCTGGAATACTCTTTTCTCATTTATTTTGAATTTTTTCCCAATGAGTAAGTCTTCCTCTAAATTCATCAATGTGAATTGAGATGATTCATATATACTTAATTCCCCAAATTACATAACTATATAATCTTCTTATTAGTAAAAAAATCATATAACAATAATACTATTGTACTGTCGATCATTTCTTTAGGGAATGAGTGAATATGATTAAACTTTAATCTATAGTTTTCCTATTGCATCAAAGATTGACCTTAGTCCACTGAAACATGAATATTATATTCTCATTCATTATTCTTGAATCAAAAACTCTTTTTTGATATTTAAGTATCCTTATACCATTATCGGCATCATTACTTTTAATTTATTTGAATTTGTTCTATTTTGATAACCAATATTTATTTTCAAGATTCTATATTTTAAAATCCGAAATTAATTTAAATAATTTTCTACATATTATCATCTCATTTAATATTATATAAATAAATACTTGAATCATGGTTTGACAATGTGTTAAATTTTATTGATCTTGAATAACTGATTCAACATCATCTGAGATAACTTCTTTAGCAATCTTTATTCTAGAAAATATTCAGATATTTTAGCTAGTTCAGTGATTCTAAAAAATAATCCTCATGATTTATGAATTTAATAAATATCTGGTTAGTAAAATGTATATAAGTGTAAATTATTATTACAAATATTTAAAAATGACTCTAATTATCTCTTCTTTTGTTCCCTACCTGTGCCAGATTTTTTTATTAAAATGATATATTTTATGAGTAAAAGGAATAATATAGAAATAAAAAAATAAAACTTATGATATTCCCATTCAATCTAATAGAATTCATAAAATGAATCATATAAATTCCTCAACGACTCTATCAGATTCATCAAGTTACTCTTACCAAGCCTTTTATTTTTCAACTCTTTACTATAGAGTCTAAATTTCTCTTATAGAAAGTATCAAAAACACATATGAATAATTAAATGACTCTTATAGAGTGTAAAATTTAACTTATATAATTTACACAAAACATATAGAATTGAATTAGAATCTTATAGAGACTAAAGTTACTATTGTGGTATTGTGATTCAATTTTTTATTTACCACTCTAAAGGTGAAATAAATATTAATAAATTAATTTGATTCTTACAAAATGTCCATTGTTTTCCATTTATCAAATAAACCATTGATGATAACCCTTAAAAACATGTCAATGAATCTTTCATAATTCTATTGAGTTTATTACTTTTCCAAATTTTTATCTTCCTAATGGGTTAAAACAAGTCTTACTAAATATAAAAGACTTATCCATTTACTTGCTCTAATAAAAAAATTATAGGATACATTAAATATAGTCAATGTTATATTAATTCTACCTAGGGACTTCTAAATAACATTAAAATAGTTCAAATTATTCAAATAATCATCTAATAAGTATGTATCACTAATTTAAGAAAATTTCATACTCAATAACTTTTGGATGGTTTCTCAAAAAATTATTCATCTTTTCATTTATTAGAATTGATTTTTTAAAAACTATATTGAAACTAACATATGTTTCATTAAAATTGCTATAGATAGATAATATCAAGATAATTGACACTTTTTTATCACTTTAAGCTCATATCCCTAATTATTAGTTGTATAGGCAACACAATAACAATATTTGCTCTTCTTTACACATAAATGTATAAGAAATATCTTCATTTTCTTCATTATAATCTTCCTTTACCACCCATTTCAAAAAAAATGAAAATAATTTATAAAACTATATTGAATACATATACAAAATCAAATACATTAATACATCTTCATTCATCAGTGTTATGGTGGTTTTTATTTTGTTTTTAAGATCAAGGAACCAAATGTTAGTGAAATAATTAAAATATTGATTCAATAGTAGTCTAATGATCAATTTATTTTTAAAAAATTATAATACATTAGTTGTGATCCATATTCAGGATTGTGAATGCATAATTTAGTGGTTAGTTATGGTTTTAATTTCCTTAATTTTCCATCTCACCCACATATTTTGTAGTAACCATGGGATTTGTACTATTTAGTTGAGGATCCCACTTATAGATTTATAGCTTAAATCAATATGTTGTTTCATGATGATATGATTCTAGTTAATTAACATGTCATTTCAGATTTTTTAAATAATTAGGAAATGATATGGATATATAATTGATAGGTATATATTTTCTATGAAAAATGGTTTGATTATATAGTTTTTCCTTAATGAAATAAATTCTTATCGAGTGGATAGTAGTTCTTGCTTAGCCATATAGGTTTATTATTAGGCAAGTTTCACTATATGAATTACAATGGTATATGATGTATTTGTTTTCAAGTTGATCTTGATCATTTTCTTGTGAAGGATTATTTATAGTTTTAGAATCATGTTTCCCATAGATTCCAAGCACACATTAGATATAAAATATAGTTTTCATTGATTTCCATTCATAAAATAGTGACTCATTAGTTGAGGTTTACTCAATATAATGATGGTGCTACTCTACAATGGATGGATTATAGGATATTTTTCACCAATAGTTTTTTTTTGTGATTTCAAGTAAAGATTAAAATATAATGCTTTTTGACCCTATATTGGAGAGATAAATATTGACTGATTATGTGTTATTGATTATGGATATGTTACTCCTTAGTTCAAATTTAGAATGGATTTATTTAATATGGGGAGTGGGTGATGGTAGTTGATATTTTTTTGATAGGGATACACATTCCATTTAGAACACATCAAATTATATATATTTCTATATAGAGTTGTTTAATGGAATGTTTTGCACATTGATGGAAACATTGAGTTTAATAACTATAATTTTATAGGATCAATGTCCTTAAAGGTGGAAGTTTTGACTGAGGAGTGGTTGGTGTAGGTGTAGCTAGATTCATGGTATTACTTGGACCACCACCACCAAAACCTTTGTTTAGTAATTATTTGAAATAAAGTATTGTTGATAGGCCCTAGATACTTTCACATGATTTATGGATCTAATCATTCATCACCAAAAACAGTTTGTATAGTGACCCTAGAATTTTAAAAATATTAATACATGATTTTATACATAATTGACAATCAGATTGAAAACAACGATCACAAATTCCAGTGTCTTTGGAATATTAGGTACATAATCAGAAATCATGAATCCAAAATAAATAAATCATTTATTTAAACTTTATAATTATCTCCTAACTTTCTTTGAGATCTTACATCTCTATAGGATAACCTAGATATACATGAACAAAGGGATGTGCTAAAAATCCCAATAAGGGAATAAATATAGGAATAGAGTATAGAACATGAATTAAAAGGACTAACATGATGAAATAAAAAAAATGTAATAATAATAAACATATAGAATCATAACATACAGAACATGGGATCATATAATCATGGAAACATAGGAACATGGAAGCAACATATAACATGACATAAACACGAGTGAAGGCTAACTTCTAAGACTGTATCACATGGCGGACAAAGTCCCATAAAGGAATTAAGTTTACTCATAATCCCACCATGATATATCATGAGACTAAAAATTAACCAATTAATTAGAGTGATATTTGGGAACACCCATCATAACATGGTCATGCATATGTGTGCTGTATGAAGAATCAAACATAAGGAATAAACATAAGCACTACCCATGGAATGAAATGGGTATCCTAATTATGTGATAAGGCATAAAAAATGGGAATATAATAAATGTGTCCATGAAAGAATAGATTTAAATCAAAAATAGAAATTAATAATGTAAAATAGGCCAATATAATGAAAAATTATTTCCAACTGAAGTGAAACCTTGTAAAAAGAGTGTTTAAGAAACTTTATAAATGAACCTCTTTAGTGTGGTTTAAGGGAAAATATTAAATAATATTTAAATCATAAAAATTCATAATTGTTAAAATAAAACCTAAAATGAACTTATATAGTTTTTCATGATAAAAATATTGTTTTATTAAAAATATTGGTGGCTTAAAATATTTTATGGAGTGTAATTGAAAATAGGAAAGAAACTGGGAAGTTCACTTTAATCAGGCTAGCTTATCAAGAGGAATTGAGAAGGGAACCTTATAAAACATATATTTCCCCATCAAAGAAAGAATAATTGATATAGGTACATATGTTTTGAACATAAAAAAATAATGTAGGAGGAGTGAATAAGAATAATTAATAATTACGTTGGGGTAAATAGAGATAAACCGTAACCCGAAGGAAAAATAGAGGTTCAGAGAGAATCCCTTACCTTATGTTCAAAAGAGTTATATACTTGTACTTAGTGTCATAGATAATAAAATTGGATTAATTAATAATTTAATTTATAACCTATTAATTATTTATTTTATTTATTATAATTTTATTAAGTTCATTTATGGTAATTTTAATGATTTATATGGTCTATTTTTTTTGTTTTGGGAGTGTTTGTTTCATGGTTTCATGATTGGACCTCTTGCATAAAATTAGGGAAGTCATTTTCAAATTGGAATAATTATAAAGAAATGAAATTATATAGTATTAATTAAATTCAAAAAATTTAAACCGTCCCATATATAATTTTCTTTTTTTTACATGAGGATGATTCATTAGATAAAATGTTAATTTAAAATGATTAGTTTATTTTGTCAATTTTTACGACCATCAAAAACTAGTATCATTTTATTTAATATTATGTTTATATAGTGGTTAAAAAACATTAAATAAGCTGTAATAAACATATTATAATCTTTTTTAACAATAAAAATGGTTTTATGACCATCCTTGAAGAAGGTTATGAAAAAAAACTCATCATCTATGAAGGTGGTGAATCGACACATCAAGAACGATGTTTTCTTTTAAAAAAAAAAGAAGAAGATGAGTAGATAATTGATGATTGATATTACCTTAATATAATATAATTTTAGTATATGTATGATTATATACTTATTATGTAACTTTATATAGTTTTGAAAATTATTATTTAGAGAAAATAAATAATTTAAAAGAGATGGGTGAAGGATTTTACCACTTAAATGTCATGTCCTTGAGAACCTCCTTATGGAAATAGGGTTTGGTCTATTGGTGAGACGAGTAGAAATAAAACATAAGGAATAGGTTTGGAAGAGGAATTGGGAAGAATAAAAGTAATCTCCAAATATTAGAATATGTGAGGAGAAAGAGGTGGTGAGGGGTAATATTTATAGTGGGAGGAGAGAGGTGTTTTTGATTTTTTTTTTCATTTACTGATAAATTTGGATAAAGACTATCAATAGTGTTTATTAATGAGACTAATTATAGTAAATAGAGCATGTGAGGTCTATATAATGGGTAATTACATCATCCATGACTCAAACATGACTCAAAAATTCATTTATTTACTTATAATGTTAAATACTGTAAATTACTATATTTCACTATTCACAAACATTCAAATATTCTCGAAAATCCCAAAAATTAAACCCACACCATTTTTGACATGTAGATTTAAAAAATGGACTACATTTTATGAAAATATTTTTTTTAAATATTATAAATTTAATTCTTAATTAAAATCATCATGTATTAAAAAAAATACTAATTTTAATATTATAACCGATTTTATGACTCATTGAAAAATTAATTAAGGTCTCATAAAAGTATCTTATAATAATAAGATAAAAACTAATAATTAATGAATATATTTTATAAAAATAAATTTTATTTTAAATAATTATATTTATTATTAAATTTTAAATAAACATTTACATTTTATAAAAATACAAAAACATAGTTATCATTTTTAAAACATTTATTTACACATACCATGATATAAATATATCGTATTTTCATTTATAAAATACCTAAATTTTATTTATAGCTTCATAGGTAAGGTTACTATTATATTGCTCGAATTAATACTCCCAATGGTCATATTACTATTCTTATGGTCTTGTTACAATTATATCAATATAGGTTACTTAAATTCTACAAATACTAGTTATTTCAATATTAATTTATGACAATAATGTTTTTATTAGAATCTATATGTGATTTATGTTTTTTATACTATATTACATAATTATAAGAAGTGAAATTTCATTGATAAAATTTTGGGATGTTAAATTATCCCTCCCTTATAAAATTTATCCTTAAAAATTTCATTTTACATTCTATGTTGAAAACATGTGAGGGTATATCTCCTTCATTTCTTCCCCCAGTTCCTTTATCGCCTCTTTATACTTATGATTACTCTACATCACTTTGACAATATGATTCATCTTGTTTCATATGACTTTATCTCTATGGTTTAAGATCTTCACTGACTTCTCTTCACACGAGATTTCATTCTCCAGTTATAACACCTTAAAATTTATACATGTGAGGGGTCAGGTATATACTTCCTCATGAGAGATACATGGAAAACATCATGAACATGAGCTATATTTAGTGGAAGTTCAAGACGATAAGCCACTTGTTCTATGAAATCATGGATCCCAAAGGAAAAAATGTACCTTGGGCTAAGATTCCATTTATTTCTAGACCACAAGACTCTCTTCCATGGTGATATTAGAAGGAAGAATTTTTCTATAATATAAAACTCTAAATCATGAGGATGGTAAGGTCATCATGCTTTCTATGTTTGTGTAATGGTTAAATTAACATTAATGATAATTAAATTGGAAATAAAGAAAGAGCTATTTTTGGGTTTATTAGTCTCATGTATTTATGTTTTGTTGATGGTTTACCTCTTGAAATTCTATATAGTGTTTTATCTCTTATTTATGCGATGGTTTAATATTATTATTTTTGATTAAAAATTTGATAAAGAACAGAAAACTAGTAACATAAGTTGGGTAAAAAATAGATGCATGTTTAATTTTTTTATCATCCTTTATTTATTTTAAGAAATAAGATGTTATGATTAAATCATATTTAAATAACATAGTTTCTGATAGATGATGCATTAGGTTGAATTTAGTTATAACCTGTGAAAAAATGATTCAGTTAATTAAAGACGATAAACAATTAGTTATTTGATAAAGATATTT